>CM063179.1:130369164-131826664 GCA_031835075.1 Saguinus oedipus
ATGGAGATGCCGCCCACAGCTGGCCTGCTGCAGAGGTGTGGGCCGATTGTGGTATCACTGATGTGGCGGCCATGCGTCTGCTAGCTAGAGCAGTCTCACCTGCACCCCAGGGCCTGGCTGGTGAGAGCTCTGGGTTGCAGGTGGCAGGCACGGCCTTGTTCCAGTGAAATAGGCTCTCAGGGGTGGGTGAGACCTTGGGCAAGGCCCTTCTGTGCCTCAGTTTACCCACCAGGGCTCAGAGCCCAGTGAGTGCCTCCTCCTGCGAGGAGAGACTCTTGTACTGACTAGTTAGAGGACAGGTCAGCAGGGGCAGGCTCTGGGTACCACCCACTGGAAGGAAAGGGGGTTCAGTTAGGCAGCCCTGCCCTCACAATGGAAGAAAATTGTGGTTCAGCTAGCCCAGCCCTGCCCCCACCCCAGCTCTTCACACATCCACATGGGGTGGGGGGTCAAACCACCAGGAGACTATAGGGACCCAAGGCCGAGGGCAGGAGACAGTGCGGCCCTCTCCTATCTCTGGGTTGCACCCGCCCACACACGTGCACGCAGGGAACGTGTCTCTCGGCTGGGGGCACAGGACCCCACCTCACTCTTAGCTCTGAGACATCCTTGACAGGCCTCCTGGACAGGCGGGGCAGGGTGGGCGTGGCCAGCTGCAGCCCCTGGGAGGGGCACTGGGGCTGGGACTAGGCCAGGGAGGGACAGAGTTGGGGAATCCAGGCCTCTCACCATTGCCCTGGCTGTCTTTGTACGAAGCGCCACCTGGGGGCAGCAGCCTGGCCGGACATCTGCAGTGCCCTCATGCCCAGCCTCTGTGGGTGTCTGGCTCACCATAGATGGGGGGAAGGAGGGCATGGGTGGTTTGGGCTGGGCAGGCTCAGCCAGGGTGCAAAACTTTCCCAATCACACACAGATGCTATGGGTAAGGGCTCTGGGAGACGGGTTACCTCTTCCCACCCCACCCCTCCTGGTTGCAGAGGAACAGATGGTCAGATAGATGGGGGACCAGCACGTGGTTCCCCCAAGCCGGCCACTGCTTTGCTCTCGGCTGGGCCAGTGGGAAAGGGAGCATGGCACCTCCAAGGGAAGGCCCAGTCGGGGAAGTGTGTCCCCATCCCTGCTCCTGGCCAGAGGGCTGAGGGCCCCAGAGAGGCCCAGGGCGAGGACTCCTTCAGGCCTGGGTTTTTATTTGGATTTTTTTCTGCCAAGTGGCTTTAAGGTAGCCCAGGAAGCTCCCACATGTGTGAGCAGAGGGTGGGGGGGCAAGGGGAGGGCAGGTCCCCAGGATGGGAGACTCTCTGTGGTCCTCGCCGTGGGGCTGGCATGTGGTCCCACCCTCCGGTCCCTCCAGACTGCCCTTCCTGCCTGGACCCAGCTGGCCTCTGTGGCAGGAAGTGCCCTGGGCTAGAGGGTCCCCAGGCTGGGCTCCGGGGCTCCAGTGTGACTCACAGCAGTCCCCAGGCCTGTGGACAGAGCCGGCTTGGGGGGACACAGGCCTGAGGCTGAGCAGTCCCTGAGTGAGGCAAGGCAGCTGAGGCTGGAGCCTGTGTCCCCAGCACCTGCGGAGGCCTGGGCCTGGGGCTAGACTGCTGGCTAGGGCGCCATGTGATCTCTCCAAGCAGCCACCAGGTCAGAGTCCTGTGTCCCTCTTGGGCTGGAGGCCTTGGCTGGATGCACAGGCTCCATGGGAAGGAGCTCCTGGCTCGGGTTTCTTTATATGCAGCAGGACACGGCACCTTTCTAGAAGTACCTGGGTCTGGACATGTCACAGCCCCCGAAGCACTTCCAGAACCTAGGCCCAGTGTTAGCCCAGGGGATGGAGGGGTCGGAGCAGCCTGCCTGAGATCTATGGCCATGTCCACCCCGGCCACCCCCACACCCTGTAAGGAGGTCACTGATCCTCGGGCATCTCCCAGGAGCCCAGCTCAGGCCAGGTCATGGGCAGCATGTGGGTTGTTCTCCCCCCATCACCGGGCCCCAGCAAGCTGCTATCCTGAGGGTGGCTGTGCTGAGCCAGCATGTGGACAGCAGGGAACCCCGTGGGCACACGCCTAGTGTCTGCTGCGCTGCTGCAGGCATCTGATAATCAGCCTTCAGAGAAGCTGCGGTGTGCAGGTGGAGGCAGGCCTCCCAGCCATATCCCGGCACTTGCCAGGGCCAGGCTCTGGTGAACACTCTTCTAGAAACAACCCCCCAGACCCCAGGGATCTTGGGCTCCTGGGGTTCCAGTGGAGGCTGCCCCATGCCTGGCCTTGCCACCTCCACCTCATGAATCAGTGGCCTCTCTGTTCTGCAAGTCTGTCAGCGCAGCCTAGCTGACGTCACCCTCTGATGCCAATGCTTGGATCCCTGAATTCACTGGGCAGCCACCCCCAGCACTGGCTCTCAGCTACTGCCTTTCCAAAGCAACTGGGGACGGGGAACATGGCCCTCCACGGGCAGGCAGCTGTTTCGGCCTCCAGTTGTGAGAGCCTCTTCCCCACCCTGCCCCTGCCCGTGACCCTGCTGGGTGGGAGGGGGTGGACAGGCCACCCACTGGGAGCCCCAGGCAGGGCAGGACCGTCAAGAGCCCCTCCGGGAGAGGCTGCCATCTCCCCTTGGTCAATGTTGCCCAGGAGGCGGTGTGCTGGCCTGCATGTGCCCAGGAGGTAGCGGCAGGGAGACCGCCCTCATGAGGCTTGTTTGCTGGGGTCTGGCCACCATTTCCTTCAAGTGAGACTGTCCCTGTGAAGCTGGTCAGGCACAGAACCGCCTTGTTTTCTGCCTGTCACTCATTCATTCCTTGCATTCAACTCACAGGGCATGAGAGGGAGGAATCACTGATGACGGGCACCGCCCAGCCCAGCTGGGGGCCTTTGTTGATTCATTTGGTGGAGACTTCCTGGGTGCCTGCTCTGGCCCACGCCTGGGGAGGGGCGGCACTGAGGGCAGGAAACCTGGCCTGTCCCTCCAGGAAGCGAAGTCAGCACGATCACCTGCAGGCGAAGCGGCACAGCAGCACCCAGCTGTGGTGGCATGGCGTGGGGTGGGGTGGGGGGCACATTCTGCATGCTCAAAAGAGACAGCAACTCACCTGGTGGAAGGAACATAGATTGGAGATGGGGACGAGTAGGGTCTTGAAGCATGAGTAGGAGTTTGCAGAGCAGGTTTCAAGAGCATTCTAGGGCATAGTATGGGCAGTGGCAAGCAGAGCTGGGACGTCTGTGGAGCGGCGGCCCAGGCACTGAGAGGCTGGCATGGGAAGGGAGATCCACAGGTAAGGCCCAGGCAGGATGGACTTGTCTGTCATGCTGAGGAACTGGGCTATGACGTGGACAGTAGGGAGCTACAGCAGTTTACAGGGGGAGGCAGGAGCAGGTGAGCATTTGGGGAAGCTACTCTGCAAAAGAGACGAGAGGAGGCCAGGCTGGATGGACAAGCCAGTGGAGGGGGAGGAGGAAAGGGAAAGGAACAGGGTTTAGCAGAAGACCTCCTGTCCCCAGGGGGCCCAGGTCGCCCTGTAGGGCCTGAGGAAGCCATGCTAGCTCCAGGCCGGCCTCCTGGTCATTCTGCCCACACACTTCACTGCCGTGTCTCTCCACTTCCACCTCCAAATCAGACAGTAGGACCCACCTGCAGGGTGCTGCACAAGGACAGGGGAGGTACCTAGAGGACGCCCCACAGGAGAAGCAGGTCCTCAGCCAGAGACCAGCCAGGTCCTGCAGCCCGAGGGAGGCTGCACCCCGGACAAGAGAGAGCCCACGGCCGCTCTGCAGGCACTCTGGGATATCTCCCACTGCCGCCACCTCCCAGCCAGGCCCCGAGGGCCAGGCACTCTGGCTTGGAGAGGAAGCCGCCCTGCAAAGGCTTGGTGTCTCCATGCCATTCTCAGGAGGACAGCAGCAAGGACGATGGATGGGAGTGGTGCTCGCTTTCATGTCTGTTTCCTGAAGCGTCCCCACTCAGTTCTGCCCGCCCCCTCTCCCATCAGTGCGGTGACTCCAGGCCCTTTTCTTTCCTTCCCAGCAGTGATGAGAACCGTGAGTGTGGAACTGGCCTGTGAAGCCTGGAGGGCAGAGGGTGGAGGTGGGATGGGGGCAGGAGCCAGCGCCAGTGTGGGCTGCAGAGTCCCCAGGTGCAGGGGAAATGCCAGGTTTGTGTTCGGTCTCGCCCCATTTCATCTCAGTTTCATCTGAGTGGCCCCTGGAGCCAGGCCCCCTGCCACCATACAGATGAGGAAGCTGAGGCTCAGGGAGGTAAAGAGATCTGCCCTGGGCCATGCAGTTCACTGGGGACAGAGCAGGGTGCTCACCTGTGTGAGGGCCTGGGCTGGGCCTGGGGCAGAGGAGGAGCAGTGCTGGGACCCCCACAGGGAGCCCTCAGCCAGGGCCCGTAAGCCAGGGAAGGGCAGAGGGGCTTTCGCAGGCCCATGTGGCCTGGACACAGAACCCTGGGGCAGCCCCAGCCCGAGCGATGCCTCCCTGTCTGGTGAAGACCTGTGCCCTGCATATGGTGTGGTCTCTGTTCCTGTGTCCCAGGCCCGTCCCCTCCCTCCGTGTCTGTCTCTACCCACCTGTCCTCTCCACCCTCCTTTTCTGTTTCTTTTCTCTCTCCCTGTTTCTGCCTGTCTTGCAGTCCCTCCTGTCCCTGCCCTCCCTCCCTCCCTCCATGCGTGGCCGTGTTCCTGTCTCTTCCTCCTCCTCCTCCGGCTCCGTCCCCACTACCAAGGGCGCACCTTTGCTGAGTTTCTTGGTTCAGCTTTTGTACCATGGCATCTCTGAGACCCGTAGGTCACAGGGCACTGGCCAATGTGGGGCAGGGACAACTCCTGCGCAGGCCATTGGACCAGGCAGAGCGGCTTCAGGGTCTTGGGGCCAGCAGGGCAGAAACGGTCCCCTCCCGCCTACCCCCAGTTCCCTGGGAGTCGCAGCCCACAGCCGCGTCACGTCATTAAGACATAAAAGTCCACGATTTCTGCTGTGTGTGGGCAAACACTGGCCGGGTGCTAATGCAATCCTTTCTTTTAGTGGATTCTTGAATTTAAATGATATGTAATTAAACATAATTAGCCACAGACGCCATTCAGCTAGGTACGTGCACGGAGTGGGGCTGGCTGGATTCTCATTACAAAGCCTCATCATCTGTGGGGAGGACTCTTGTTCCCTCTCGGGGCTGGTTTCCTTTGCCTGGACAGTAAGCCTGTCTCGGGAGGTGTCCGAGGGGGTCCTGGGGGCCAGTCCCCAGGGGGCTTAGATGATGAATTGTGGGCAGTGTTTGCTGGAAAAATTTTTGTTCCGCTTTGGGCAACAAGGAGCCCAGACCTCTCACCGCCATGGGGAGAGAAGTTGGGAAGCAGATGGGAACTGGCTGAGAGAACTGGTACCAGTGAGGCCTCAGCCCTGGACTCCTTGTGAGTGTGGTTGGGCACACACGGTGGCAGCGAGCAGGCTTCCGAGCTCATCTTCCCAGACCCCAGGGGGAGCCCAGGCCATGCACACAGGCCAGGCAGAGGTGAGCCCAGGGAGGCGTGGCATCACAGGTGCAGAGGGTGAGAGGGGGCAGAGCCGTGGTGCAGGGGCGAGCCTGCAGGCACCCTCCCTAGTGCCAAGCCTGCTGGGACTCCAGGCCTTCCTGACCTCCCTACTCCAGTGCCTATGGTGGGCTCACCCTGTCCTCACTGTACCCCACACACCAGGGTGTGTCCATCCACCTACTTGCCTGCCTGTCCCCACCACCCAGACTGTGTGCCCAGGGGAAGGCTCAAGGCCGGTCACAAACCACCTCCCTGGCCGACCCAGCCCCAGCCCAAGGTGCATTTCCCAGACGGCATTGCTGAGTTCCCGATTTTAGCCACAACAACGCCCATGCCCACACCAACCAACCTGTCCTTGCCATGAATGTTGGCTCCTGCCCTCCTGACAGGAGCCCATGGCGCATGCTATTATGACCTCAGTCTAGAGGTGGGGACACCAAAGCACAGGGGCCTAAGGAAGTTGCCTGAAGCCACGTGGCTGGTAGGGGGCTCAAGGCACAGATGAAGAAACTGAGGCCAAGAGGTGTTTTGCCAGGGGGCTGATCTGGCGCTGTCACTGTCTCAGTCAGGGGGCCCCTCCTGCCCTCCTGCCCACCTACCCTCAGCCAGGGCCAGCACAGTCTCAGAGGTAGAGCTGCCGAGGGGAGAAGCGCTTCCCCTCATGGCATCTGTCTTCCAAGAGGTACCTGAGCAAGAGGGGGAGCGTCAGCAGCCTTGAGGGGACCTTATACCCCTGCCCACCCTTTGTTCTGTACCAGGGCACTGTGTATCTGCACAGCCTGGAGCTGGGCATGGCTGGCAGCCCCAGGAAACCGGGACCGGCCCTGCCCAGCCCGGAGCAACCGCATCTCCTGCAGCAGCGGGCGAGGGGGCACTTGAGTGGAAGCAAGAGCAAGAACTTTGGTTCTCTCAAGAGCAAGAACTTGTTCCCAGGAGGGCCTGTCCAGAGACCTGGGGTACAGGGGAGTGGGCAGGCCAGACCAGGGACCCAGGCCTTTCCTGCAGGGGCCAGATCCTTACCTCTGCAGGCTCTGCAGGCTTCCGTTTGGTCTCTTTTGGGTATTATTCTCTTCTTTTTACATCCCTTAAAAAATATAAAAATAGGCCACAGGTAGGATTGGCCCTCTGGGCTATATAATAGCATCTGTGAGCATCATATGCGGCTTTTTTTTTTTTGAGACAGGGTCTCACTCTGTCACCCAGGCTGGAGTGCAGTGGTATGATCACAGCTCACCACAGCTTCAGCCTCCCAAGCTCAGGCAATCCTCCCACCTCAGCCTCCTGAATAGCTGGAACTACAGGCGACTGCCACTACACCCGACTAATTTTTGTATTTTTTGTAGAGATGGGGTTTCACCATGTTGCCCAGGCTGGTGTCGACCTCCTGGGCTCAAGCAATCTTCCTGCCTTAGCCTCCCAAGGTACTAGGATTACAGGCCTGAACTACCTACCACGCCCGGCCCATATGTGGCTTTTTAATTAAATCTTTGAGAAATAACATTAGTAAAGTGCTCTAGAAGTGAAGAGCAGGATGTTAGCCCCACCCCGGCCAAGATCTAGAACGTTCCTGGCACCCGGTTCACCATTCCGCGAGGAAACCGCCATCCCACCCTGTCACTGGCCTGCCTTTGCCAGCTCCGGAGCCCTCTGTGAATCGGCCATGCCTCGTGTGCTCCTCACGTGGAGCCCTCTGTGAATCCGGATCCCTCTGTGAATCGGCCATGCCTCGTGTGCTCCTCACGTGGAGCCCTCTGTGAATCCGGATCCCTCTGTGAATCGGCCATGCCTCGTGTGCTCCTCACGTGGAGCCCTCTGTGAATCCGGATCCCTCTGTGAATCGGCCATGCCTTGTGTGCTCCTCACGTGGAGCCCTCTGTGAATCCGGATCCCTCTGTGAATCGGCCATGCCTCGTGTGCTCCTCACGTGGAGCCCTCTGTGAATCCGGATCCCTCTGTGAATCGGCCATGCCTTGTGTGCTCCTCACGTGGAGCCCTCTGTGAATCCGGAGCCCTCTGTGAATCGGCCATGCCTTGTGTGCTCCTCACGTGGAGCCCTCTGTGAATCGGCCATGCCTTGTGTGCTCCTCACGTGGAGCCCTCTGTGAATCCGGAGCCCTCTGTGAATCGGCCATGCCTTGTGTGCTCCTCACGTGGAGCCCTCTGTGAATCGGCCATGCCTTGTGTGCTCCTCACGTGGAGCCCTCTGTGAATCCGGAGCCCTCTGTGAATCGGCCATGCCTTGTGTGCTCCTCACGTGGCTTTGGTTGCTCTTCAGGTCTGGGGCTCCCACTTTGTTGTGCAGTGGGAGCTCACCCCAGGCGGAGCCGCTGCGGAGCGTTCCAGCGTGCGATTCTGCCACCGTCTGTTTTCCCATCCTCCCACTGGCGGGCATTTGTCCAGTGTTTGACTTCTGCTATTGCAGCTAAAGCTGTGTGGAACATTCTAGTATGTGCCTTTGGTGAATGTGCAGATGCATTTCTGCTGAGTGCATACCTAGGAGTGGGACTGCAGGTTGCTAGAGGATATTGGCACGCAGTTTTCCAAAGTGAGCCATACCGCAGAAGACCTTGTGACGGTGCCCAGAACAGATTTCAGCACCGATGCAGCATCATGCCCATCTTCAGTGCCGCCTTTCCTAAAGCGTGGACACCCTGTGCCATCACAGAACACACAGAATGGCATGAACAGAACGAGAGGCCTCTAAAGCCCGAGACTGACATGAGCTGTTCTTGCCCGGGGTTCTGATGAAGTGGGAGAGGTGCGGGGAAGGGTGGGAGTGAGGGTGAAGGTGTGGGTGAGGGTGCTAGAGTGGGCAAGGGTGCGGTTGAGGGAGCAGGTTTGGGAGTGGGTGCAGGTGCTGATGGAGCTGTTGTGGGTAAGGGTGCTGAGGGTGGGGGTACAGGTGAGGTAGTGGGTGAGGATGTGAATGGTGGGGTTGTGGGTGCAGTCAAGGGTGTGGGACAGATGGGGGTGGGTATGAGGGCGAAGGCACAGGTGAGGGTGGGGGTGAAGGTTTGGTTAAGGGTGAAGTTTCGGGTGAGGTGCAGGTGGGACTGGGGTGTGGGAGACGGTGAGGGTGCGGATGGGGTGTGGGTGAGGGTGTGGGTGAGTGTGGTGGTGGGGGTGAGGGGATGGGTGGGAGTTTGGGTGACGGCACCACACACTCGTCCCCTTGTTTGGTCCCCAAGGCTCTTAGTTTGGTGTGTGTTCACTCAGGAGCAGTAGAGCAACACCCACTGGTTCTGGCATTTGTGGGTGCCTCTGCTTGGAGTGGATGCTGTCAGCCACCCTTTGCTGGAAGGAACAGGAATGTCCAGCAGTGGTGGAAGCTCTCGAAAGAGCCAGGGCTGGGAGTAGAACTCAGTCAGATCCCAGCTCTGCTGTCCCCACTGTGTGATCTTCAGCCAGTCTCTGAACCTTTCTGAGCTGTTTCCTCATCTGTTCAAGATGGTGGTGGCCATTTCTTCCTTGGAGGGTGTAAGGAAGCGAGGGACGTGAGGCCTGAGTGCTGTGCCTGGAGACAGCAGGAGGGAAAGTGGCCGCAGCCCCGCATAAGCGGGTGGCCGAGCAAGTGGGGGCGCTGGAGGGGTGCAGGGGACAGGGTTCCCTTGGGACCTGGACAAGAGCCAAAAGGTGTACCCCCCAGTCACAGGGGAGCCCACATTGCCCTCCTCTCCCTGTGGCCCCGTCCAGGTCCACAACCTCAGCAGTCCCTGAGTGCAGGAGGTAGCCTCCAGGCCACTGGGCTGAAAACCCTTAAAAGAAAAAGCACCCCTGCTCAGGACAGTCATTTTAGGGTAAAGAAAGCCCTTTGCAGAAAGCAAACGCTTTGAAAGGGACAACACAACTTTTAGATGTTGTGAGAACCAACTTCAAGCACGTCCTCTTAGACAGGGTGGCAGCTTCCAAGGCAGGGCGCACAGCTGGGAGGCTGCGGTTTCCCTGCTTCCTAGGGAGCTTGGGCCAGGCCATGGGGTGATCCGAGCAACACTTCCCTCGGCAGTGGTAGGTTTGCAGACAGGCTGGTCCCCATTTCCTGCCAAGCTCCAGCAGCCCCTCTGTGGATGCAAGGCTATGGGAAGGGGTCTTCTGGCTTACAGCCCCTAGGATGAGGTGCCACTTCCTCAAATGACTGTCAAGACTCTGGGGTACAGGCTGCGCGTGGTGGCTCTCTCCTGTAATCTCAGCACTTTGGGAGTCACTTGAGATCAGGAGTTCAAGACTAGCCTGGCCAACATGGTGAAACCCTGTCTCTACTCAAAAAATACAAAAGTAGCCTGTAATCCCAGCTACTCACGAGCTGAGGCAGAAGAATCGCTTGAATCCAGGAGGTGGAGGTTGCAGTGAGCCAAGATCGCACCACTGTACTCCAGCCTGGACAAGGGTGACACTTGGTCTCAAAAAAAAAAAAAAAAAAACCCCAAAAAAAGGCTCTGGGATGTCCCCATTAAGTCACCTGAGCTCTTCCTGTGGCTGGGGCCCTCCTCTCCCACACACGTGTCTACCAGTAGCCCCCGCCTGCCTTCAGGACTCAGCCCACAGAGCCTTCCACAGTCCCCTGGCAGGGCCCAGAGGCTTCTGTGCTGCCTCAGGGAATCAGTCCTCAGGGAATCAGTCCTCAGCATCAGTGAGACCTCGGGAGATGCCTGGGGAGTGGTTGAAGGCTTTGGGGAGGTTCCTGCCCCCAGAATTCCAGCCAGAGGGCAGCTTACCCAGCAGCCAGTGCCCCCTCTGTCTGGTGGACAAGGCCTCAAGGTACGGCAGGCAGGAGCTCCGGGGCTCTCCCCCAGCAGTCCCCACAGTGCACATGTCCTGGGCTCCTCCCACCAGGCATTAGGCCATGCCAGGGATGCAGGGTGAGCCCCCGGGGAGCCCAGAGCAGCGTACACTCATGTTCCCACCATCGAAGGTGAGATGCCTGTGCTGGAGACCCGAGGGTGCTGGGCCACTGGCACTGTGCCACGAAGCTGAGCAGGCTCCCAATGGGAGACAGGTTTGGGGAGGTGTCCAGGTTGAGGGCACAGTCAGGAGGGGCCGTGTGTGCCTGAGTAGGGGATGGGGAAGAGGGGGATGGCTGGTGGTCACGGGTCAGGCTGCCTGGCAAGACCTGGAGGTTTCCTCAAGCTGAGGCCAGGCCTGTGCTAGATGCTGGGTGGGTGTAGCTGTAGAGGCGTCAACATGGGGGCATGGACTAACCTCCGCCATCCTCTCCAGGCCCAGTGATGAGCACCATCCGGAAGTGAAGGCTGATGGGTACGTGGACAACCTCGCAGAGGCTGTGGACCTGCTGCTGCAGCATGTGGACAAGTGACCAGCCTCGTGGGAGAGCCCCACCTTCCCCACCCCTGCCTCTCCCCCACCTGTGCCCCTCATCCACCCGCCCCAGTGCCCAGACCACCCAAGGCCCTGACAGCCCTGCCTTCTGCCTTCTGTCCTGCGTGGGCAGGCCTATGTTCCCTACCTGGGTGGCCTGCTCCCGCTTGGGCCCTAACTTCACCTCCCTGTAGTGAAGTCCAGGAGGGTGGGACAGACCTGTCAGTCCTCTGGGAATCTCCCAAATCCCGGAACTCACTCACTTACCATGTGCACCTGGTCCCTGAACCGCAGTAAACTCCACCTAACTGGACTCAGAGGCATCGCCCACTGCCGCCTCCTCAGATCTCTGCATTTAAGTGAAGAGCCTGGAATAAACCAGGGCCTCCTGTGCACAGACCTCGCAGCCCAGAACCACGTCAGCCTCCCTGCGACTGCCCAAGCACACTACCCACCACCCCACCCCCGAAATAGCACCAGACCACTGCTTTCTATCCCCTCAGTCACCTTTGCAGACAGGGACCAGCGGCAGCTCCCGAGGGCACTTTGGAGGCTCTGTGCCACACAGCAAGAACTGCGGCCTGTGTCCAAGGCATACAGTGTAATTTCTGGAGCCACTGCTGGACGGACTTGAAGCTGTCATGCCCGGCATGTGCAGGGGGAAATTAACAGTTCAACAAACTCTGCCTTGACCAGCAGCCTCTGACTCGGGCTTTGACTAGGAAGAACCGGATCGGGGAGGCCACCTAAAGGGTCTGGGCCACTGTCTCTGTCCTGCCTTAAGCTTGAGCCACTGAATATCAGAGGGGCAAGGGACACAGGTCCTGACATACCTCACCTGCTCCAACCCCTTCACTTAGCAGATGGGGAAACTGAGGCCCAGAGGGGCCAGTGAGCTGCAGTTGGCCCCATCTGGAACAAGGCAGTCCAGGGCAAACTTTGGCACTGCCCTCCCTAATGGAGCAGCCTGTAGCCTGGTGGTGGGTGGTGATGAGCTTTGCTTTCCCAACCAAGGGCGCAGCGGCCTTCCCACAGGGCCCCTGGGAGTAAGTTTCAGGTTTCAGAATCCGTCAGCTGAACAGATAACTCGATTGCTCCAATTCTCCCCAAGTCAGTTCAGAAGCTACTGCTAACCCTTGGGAGACCGCTGCTTCTGAGCGAAGCCAGGGGTCCCTGTAACAAGATTCCCATTACATGAAGGCGGACGATGAGAAAGTGTGGGACCCAAGCAGGGGCGAGGGCAGCTTTAGGAAGGCTGGCCACTGTTCAGTCAGAATCAGGGGTAACGGTGACTTACTTTTCATCAAGATGAGAGGCCATCAGCCGGGCCAGTGTTACTTACTGGATCTGAGGGAGGGCCATTTGGCCCCTTTGTTGAGAATATGCAGATGGCTGGCCCCTCAATGGAGTCCCCGATTGCAGCTCCTTAGGAGACCACATGGGACATTCAGGTGGCGGCTGCAGTTCGGTGGCGGCCTGGAGGGGCTGTGCATGCTGTTGGGTTCATTTGTGGGTCTTTATCCTTTTATGTTTCATGGGGAAACTTCCAGCCAAAACAGCAACCCCTCTGGAGGAAGTTCAAGCTGAGGCCTCCTCTTTCTAGTTGCTGCCCAGGAGTGGGGTGCCCAGAGGGACAACCCCTGGGGGTGCAGACCCCTGCTCTGTCTGGGCAGGAGCATGCCACCCTCTGGGCTGCGGTGGACTCAGTGAAGCGGGTGCTGTCATTCTTCCCATTGCACAGGTCTAGAGCCTGGGGTGCAGTGAGCTAGGGACTTGCTGAGGGACAACAGTGAGGGGCAGGGCTGCAACCGGCAGGAAGGTCCAGCCCCACCTCCCAGGCCCTTCTGAGTGCATTCTGCCTCCTGCAGTGCTGCTTCCCACGCTTGCCTGCAAGCCTCCCTCGGGGTGTGGTGACCCCCGCCCCCAGCCCCATGGCTGACTTTCTGGCTAAGCCAGGGCACTGGTGTCCTTGCTCTACAGATGGGCTCTTCTGAGGGGTGAGGTCCAGCCCCACTGGCGGTGGTCTTGTAACCCCTAAGCCTATTACCCTGTCTACAAAATACGGGGATTCACTTCCTTAGCAGGCACTTCCTGACCCCGCAGGGTGCCCTGTCCCCTGGCTGGAGCTGATGAGGCATGCCCTGATGCTTGCCGGGGGTCAGTGCTGCCCAGAAGCAAGGGTCTTTCCAGCAGTCTGTCCACTTCCAGCATGTGGAGGGACCCGGGCCCTGGCAGAGACGGTGTGGAGTCGCTGGCCGCATGTGAGGCTGCGGATGAGGGCTGGCAGTGGGCTAAGGCCCTGTGTTCGGCACGTGTATGAACTTCTGTAAAAAGACTCTCAACACCCAGGGCCACAGGCCAGGGGGGCTCCCAAGGGTCTTTCCCACCAAGGCCCCAAGTGAGCCGTAGCCTAGGCCCAGCCGCGCCTCCCAGGCTCCCGAGCTGCCAGGCCCAACCACCAAATAGCAGCAGGGTAGGGGGCGGAGGGGCGGGCAGAGAGCAGCACCCCTCTCCGGGGCCTCAGCCACCCTCACACCTTCCAGCTCTAGGGCCCACACAGTACCAAGCCTAGCTCAGTGTGCCGCTTACGAACACTCAAAGTGGCTCAGTCCAACAAGAGATCTGGCAGTCTCAGGACTTAAAAGCCCAGGCCTGGCTGGGCCTAGGGTCCAAGCGCCTTCACAGGAACCCCATCTCTTCCCATCACAGTTACTTGGCAGGTGGCAGAATGGCCCCCCCCCAGACTTCCCCCCTACCTGCTCAGCAACCCCAGGACTCAGACTGGCAAAGAGACCAGGTGGACCAGGAACAGGGGCACAGTCTCCATCCCAACCAAACCCTAACCACAGAAGACGGCATGTGGCGCCAGGCAGAGGACTGAGGCCAGTGAATGCCACTTCCTCAAATGACTGTCAAGACTCGGTTGTGGGCCGGGCACAGTGGCTCTCTTCTGTAATCCCAGCACTTTGGGAGGCTGAGGCAGACGGATCACTTGAGGTCGGAGTTCGAGACCAGCCTGGCCAAATGGCAAAATCCTGTCTCTACTAAAAAAAAACATTAAAAAAAGTTAGCCAGGCATGGTGGCAGGCGCCTGTAATCCCAGCTACTCACAAGCTGAGGCAGGAGAATCGCTTAAACCCAAGAGGCAGAGGTTGCAGTGAGCCAAGATTGCACCACTGCACTCCAGCCTGAGCAACACAGTGATACTTGGTCTCAAAAAAAAAAAGGGGCTCTGGGACAATGAGGGAATGTCCATGTCCTCATCTCGCTGGCATGAGGCTGGGAACTGGGCCAAGTGAGGCAGAGGCCTCCATGTCAGATGTGAGCACCCCTGGGCTAGCTGACTTCAGTTCTTTCCTCCTTCCGTTCAGCTTGAGTCCTTGGAAAGGCTGGGGCCTGACCTGGTGCCACCGTCCTGGGCCTGTCCTGCTGGGTAGTGGTTCCTGCCCCTCTCGGGGAGGCTGGTCAGCAGCTGGCAAGCCTCCTGTATATTCACTCAGGGCAGAGGTGGGGACATAGGGTGGGACAGACGAGTGTGGCACAGCTCTCAGGTAGGTGCTCTGGAGTCCACCTCCCGACCCAGAGTAGTTCCAGCTGCCCCTCAGAACTGTCCTGGTGTAGGCGGTGACCACACTGGGCAGCCTGCATTCAGTTCTGATTTTTGTTTTTTTGTTTTTTAACATAAAAGCAGCGTGTGTTCTTACAGGATATTTAAAAGTCTACAGAAAGAAACCAAGTCACCCGCGAGCCTGAGCACTGCTGTCTCTGTGCATTTCCTCCCGGCCTTCTTTCCTCCGGCCCTCTTCCTGCACACTGGACAGAGTGGCCATCCAGGGTGGCCGCAGGGTTCACACTGATTCTCTCGTAAGCCCACAGGGTTATGATCGCTGTGCAGATAAGGAGACTCCATGCGTGTCCCATGTCAAAAGCACATGCGCCTGGCCTGGGCACTGCACTGGGATGAGTCCTAGGGCCAGGCCCCACGGCAGGGCAGGATGGAGCTGCCACCCAGCCAGGGACCTCATCTGGGGATGGGGGGCGGCAAGGGACTGACAAGGGCCAGAAGTTCCTCCAGGGCCACTCTGCGCCGTACCCTCAGGTGGGGCACTATGCTTGGTAGAAGCCCCCTGCCGGCCTCTGCCCTGCCTCATCCATCAGATACAAGGCAGGGGTGAGGGTGGGCTGGGAAGTCGATGCGTCCAGCCTTGGATCAGTGAGTCCCTGGGCCTTGGGTGCAGCAGGGCTGCGGGGACAGCAGTGAGGATGAGGCGCTCACCTCTTCCAGTGGCCCTGCTTCCCCTGTTTCTTGAGTTCAGTGTCCATAAACCTTTTTTTTTTTTTTTTTTTTTTTTAAGGATCTTGCTAAAAGGAAAAGCAAATCAAAAGAGGAGCAAGATTCCCAGAGAGGCTGCCCTGGCCTCACAAGTGTTCTAGGCCAGGCTTCCACGGGCAGATCGTGTGGGCAAGTGTTGAGTTACAGAAACCAAACCTCTCCAGGCCTGCCCTCCATGCCGCAAGCACCCCAACTCCCAAGTAAGGGAAAGCAGAGGGCCACGCACGGGGACAGTGAGCCACACCAGGCTGGGCTTCGTGCTTCTGGGGCCCCCGCAATTCATGCAGCAGAAGTCCGCACTGTGCTGCCTGCTGCGGGGGCAGAAGCCTGGGGTGCTTTGTGCGCCGCCTCCTCCCCTACCCCGGTAGGTGGGTGGTAGGGGCCATCCCAGGCCCCTCAGGGCTCTAGGGCAGGCTGGGCACCCTGCAGTTCGGCCTTGCCTCCCAGCACTGTCGAAGGCTGAGCCGATGTGCTCAAAAGGGCAGACTCTTCCACTGCTTCCAACTCAAATAAATTGAGGAGTGTCTCCCCGCTGCTGTCCTGGGGATCCCGGCTGAAGCCAGAACAGCCCGGCCCTGGAAGGGTTCCCATGATGCAGCTGTGGCCACGGTCAGCCTTCCCCCTTCCCCGGCTGCTCCCACACCGTCCTGCGCCTGAGCCTCTCCACAGCTCTGTGAGGTCTGCTAGCCCCATTTTACTGATTCAGACCCCGAGGCCTGGAGGGGACAGAAGGGTCCAATCATGTCCCTCCCAGCCCAGAGCTAATGATCCTGTGGGCAGGAGGGGACCTGCCAGTTCACCACACCCAACAGAAACCACGCAGCTGGCACCAGACACGTGGGGACCGAACCAGGAAGCTTTATTTACACAGTAAAAGTAACAAGCAAATTCCTGAGAGACTAGAGCGGCTGGAGTGCAAGCCACGGCCTGTGCGGGGAGGCCAGGCCAAGGGGGCGGCAGACCCTGGACCCCGGGTCTCCGCTTTCTGCCCACCACACTTCCTGAAGCTCTGCAACACCGACACCGTCCAGCTCGGGAAGTTCCTGCACCCCCAGAGACAGCCTCTGTGCTATCCGTCACCCGACCCCCCAGGACAGCTTCCCCACGCGTGAAAACACAAATAATTTGCCAAAAAGACTATGCTAGAAGGTCAGACTATCCTACCTAGGCTAAAAGATCTCCATTCAGTCTGCCATTAAAAAAAAAAAAGTCTTTCTCTTCTTTTCTCTTTAAAGAGGCATGACAAAGGGGTTTGACCAACAGCGTGGGCATGGCAAGGTGCGGCATCGTTGCCAGTGTGGGGCCAGGTGCCTGAGCCCCGGTGCGCAGCCAGCCTGCTGCCTCCCTGCCGGCTGGCATCTGAAGTGGCCGTGATTCAAGCAACCACCCCCGTAGCCACAGACGGCACATCAGTGGAAACGGGGGTACAGTGGGCGTGACACCAAGGCCGAGCCCACAGCAGGGGGCCAGGGGTTCCGTAGCTGGGGAAGCTTGCTCAGACAGGCAGCACAGCTAGGGCGCGGCCACTCACGCCCCCGCACCAGGAGACCCATTTGGAAGACGGGGTTGGTTTTCTTTGTAATATGGACTTCCCCTTTGTTTTCTTTCAGTGTACAAATTCACAAAACTGGCTACAAAAAATCTGTTGAAAAGTAAGGCTTTCTGAGAATGAAAATCTGTACGTCTGGTCAGAACAAGCTCCCTGTGGGCCCGTGGCCCAGGGCAGCTCCGGCCTCCACTGAGAGTAAGGCAAGAGGGTGTGGCCCAGGTCCTGGGCCCCACAGGTGGTAGCCTCAGGCAGTTGGGTGGCTTTACAATGAGTGGGTTGCATGTGACGCAAAGCCCCTCCTCCCACCCAGCTTTCCTGCAGGCCTGGCCCACTCTTCAGGGCCCCACGAGCAGGGAGGTGGCCTGGCAAGACTTGCTCCTGGCCCTGCCCTTCCTCAGTCTCCCCTCAGAGGCAGGGCTCATGGGCAAAAGTGAGGCTTCTGTCGCTGCCCCCGGCTGGGGCCATCATGCTGGTGGGGGTGAGCTGTCTGCTGCCTGTGGGGACACCAATGTCGGGGGTGGGCATCTCCTGGGCGAGCCTCTCTCCCAGAGCTCTGAGACCAGAAGCCCTGGGGCCAGCAGGGTGGAGTGCAGGAACAGGCTGCTCCAGGCAGTGTGGTGGCTTTGATGATGGGGCGACAACTATAGATGGGGTTCACTCTCTCCAGTCAAAAGACAAATATGAAAGCAGCTGAAGGCCCTTTCTTTCTCTAAGCAGAAGGGACAGCCGCCATTTTCTCCCGACTGCTGCGTGGTAGGCTTGGGCTAGGACCTGTGGTGGGCACAGGACAGGCAGGTGGGGTCTGAGGAGACTGCGTCATTTCTGCCTAAGCGCCCTGGGGCTGAGCTTGCTGGTGGATGGGCCAGCTTTGAGGGAGGCAGGGAGGTGGCTGTGACTTGGTCAGCTCCATGGCTTGTCCCACCCTGCCACCAGGCCCGAGTGGGGAGGTGGCAGGCAGGGTTTGACGACAGGTCACTTAGCCCCCAGCTCCACGACACACACTTAACACCTTGTGCCTCCCATCCCAGCCCTAAGCAAAGGGAGCTGGGGGCTGCTGCACACCTGAGCCTCGGCTGGCACCGCCTGCCTCCCTTACTGCCTCTGCCTTCCACAGGAAAGCCTGCTTTAGAGGCTGTGTGTCCTCAGTGGCCACACAGGAGTGTGATGCCAGGACCTCCTGTGCCCAGTGGTACTCTGGGGGCAAGGCATGGTATTGTGCCCTCCACACTCACCCGACAACTGCCTGGCCTCCTCCACACTTGCTCTAAGAGGACATGGTCTCCATGACCGCTAGGCAGGGACAGGTCTCTGTCTGCTCAGAGCCCCCAGCTTTGGGTTTGGCTGTCCGGGGTCACAAGTAGATGTGCCTCTGGCAGGAGTTACGGCCACTGGAGGCGAGCTGGTTCCCCCACTCTGGGACCCGCCCAGTGCCTGACACACCCCATGTGCCACCCACCCTGAGCTGGCAACACCATCTCTCAGGGCCGTGGGGCTGGGGGCTTTCTGCCAGCTTCTTATGGCTGATTTTTAAGAAATGCCACCCACATATTGGAATTTGAACCACCACCCTTTTGATGTAGTTAAAAAAGAAGGTTTAAACAGTTTCCCGAAAAGCATCTTTCTCTTTAGGAGAAAGAAGGTGAGAACCACCTGGACCCAACCTGCAGAAGCGAGGCATTCACTCGTCCACGGAAGATGAGCAAAAGCAAAGGACTACAAAAGTGCTTTTACCGCATGTCAGCCAATGCAAGGAGCGCGCCAGTCATTTTGAGCCTTATGGGAAAATGAGCAACTTGTTCCTAAGCCAGCCCAACTGCTATTGTCTGCGGAAGACGCCGAGTTCACTAAAAGCCAGATTCCCATAGTGCAGAGCCCATGTGATGGTGTCTGCATGGCAGGGGAGAGGAGCTGCCCCAAGAGCAAACCCTCAGGGGCCCAGGCTCCTTGGAGGCCCCTGGGTAGGGAGCCAGGGTGGGAGAGGGGTGGGGCAGGGAGTATGAATCCAGCTTTGTGCCCGTGGCTGGGCCTACAGCAGAGACACGGCCTTCAGTACTGGGCTCCCCCTAAGCTGACAAGGGTGTGGGCTTGTCTTGGGGTGGGTGGTACACCCTGGTTACAGCCAGCAGTCCTCAAGAACAAATGGGAGGTGCTTGGAATCCTGCAGGGGCCCCTGCAGAGCGGCCAGCGGATGCCCCTCACTCCTGACTGTGCACAGCACCCACATCTGTGCACCCACTAGCAGCTCCTGTCTCCCGAGGTCATTATCAGGAGATGCCCCCGGTACCGCGTCATCCCTACACTCACCAGAATCAACCACATTGATCACTCAGTGACCAACCAGCCACGGAGAAGGGCTGCCATCTGCTAACCTGCCTCAACGGTGGTGGAACCACAGGGCCCGGCTCTCCATGCTGCAGGAGGCCCAGTGAGTCTGTCTTTTCAGCCAACAGATCCACCCAATTTCCACCCAGCGTAAAAGGCCCCTAACAAGCACCCTCCGAGCTGCTCCTTGGGCCTGAGACTCTGGACACAGGCTCACCCTCTGGGGGGCCAGTCAGTACCCCAGGGATTCTGTCTCTCATACTTGGAATTAAGGCCAAATGGTTCTGGTGTTACAGAAAGAAGCATCTCCCGAACCTTCCCAAGCCTGAAGCAGGGAGCCCCGGGAGAGAAGGCACGGAATAGAACTGAGTGAAAGAAGCTGTGGGGCCAACTCCCCAAAAGTGAACCTGAGCGAGGCCACGAAGGGCCCTGGCGCAGCAGATGGCCCCCAGCCCCCACCCCAGGCCCTCCCTGACTGCCCCCACCAGGGGGATCCAGAGCGGTGTCCAGCTCTGCCGGGAACAAGAGACTGCCCAATATCCCGTGAGGAAAAAGGCAGAAAAGACCCAGACTCCAAAGCTGCTCCCTGGGCTGTGGTAGTTCCGAGGACCTGGTGGCTGCCACTCTCGGGGAGCCAGCGAGAGGCTAACACCTGGCTGTGGCGCGGCCAGGCCAGGCTCTCCCCAAGGCAGCGGGTGGGCTCCCTCTCTGGGACCCAACACCACTCAGGAAGCTTTCATCAGGCCCAAGAGTTGGGCTCCCCTTTGAGGGCCCACCTAGTGCCCAGAGGGAGGGCTGTGGATTCCAGCACACCCAGCCCTACCTGGGCTCACACCCCTCAGTTCTTCTCTATCTGCTCGATGTCCAGCTCGCCGTCCAGGGAGCAGAGGCTGTTCCCAGGGACCCCGTGGTCCCTCCAGGCTGTGGCCGGCTCTACTCTCCTGCTGCAATCCTCGTCCAGGGCGCAGCCGTCTGACTCCTCACAGGACAGGTCCTCCTGGCAGGCGAGGTGGTCGTCGAAGGAAGGGGGAAGAGGCTCTGGGACTGGGGTCCCAGCAGGGGTCCTGCCCCCTGGGCCGGAGGCTGAGAGCAGGGCGGTCCAGGCCCTGGTGGTGCTGACGTGGCAGGCGAAGGGGTTCTGGGGGCCGCAGTCCTCTGTCCCTGCGCTCAGGCAGCTAAGGCTGCTGAAGGCCTGACAGTTCTGTGGAGGGGCAGACATACAGGTTACTACGGGCTACTCCCCTCCCGGAGCCCCAGGATAGCACACCCCACAAAGCGACCACCAAAACCAGGCTGTAGTGAGACCACTCAAGTCCCGGGCCCCTACCATCCGGGCAAGGACAGGGGCTATCAGCAACGCACTCATGAAGACACACCTCCGGCCCGTGCACGCGCTGTGCTCATGAAGACAGGCAAGGTTCACTATTCACCTACTAACTCGGCAAAGCACACACGTGTGATGCAGGCCCAGTTCTGGGGAAGCTGAAATGGAATGTTCCTAACACGTCACGCACAGCCCTTCTGAAGGGCGACCTGGGAACAATGTGTCCAATTCCTTGATCAGGTGATTTCACTACTTGGATTTTTATCTTAAGAAAACATTCCAAGATGCATGTAAACGCTCAGCAGCTTACTGTTAGATGGAAGCGAAGAGTAACCCACCCCACAACGGTGGTGAAATCAAGGGTGCTTTTCAGGCGGGACCTCTGCAGACACATGAATGTGCTGATGCACTGCAACGCTCCCCGTGACAAGGGCCCTGCCTCAGAGGAGATGTGGCCAGGCTGTACTGCTACACACAAGGTGACGACGCCCGCTCTACCCACCGTCCGCAACCCGAGGGGAGGCGTGGGTGGGAGGGGCGGAGCTGGTCCTGAACCCGGTGTGAAACAGACCATGCGGGTGGCTGGCGGAAACGTGAGTTCTAGGCTCGCCTGGAGATGCCGAGTCTCTAGAAGGGAGTAGCCCAGTACCCTCCACAGGTGCTGGGGACTGGGGGGTCTGGTCTGCTGAGCAAGGGCCAGGCTCCACGTTCTGGTGCTTACCAGCTGGGGGCCTCTTCTATAAGAGATACATGACGGTCCTTGCCTGCCTTGCTGGGCCCTTTGAGGCCCTAGAGAGAGAGTAGGCTGCACAAAAGCTTTTCTGCCCACCAAGTGCTCCCTGAGTGTGGGGGCTGGCCTGGGGCAGGAGGCGGCCTGGGGCCTGACCCAGGTCAGGCAAAGCACGAACAAGAATTCAAGGATACGCAGGCCGGGTCTGTTTGGAGTCACCTGACAGCAATGGGGGTAGGGTGCTGTGGTTCAAAGCCTGCTCCAAGGGCAAAGCACAAAACCCAGCCTTCTCCTCAGAATGATGCACATGCTCCCGTCCAGCCAGACAAGATGGAGGCTGGGACAGTGAGGGGCACTCGCGGCCCAGCCCTGGATATCCCCAACGGGACTGCCGCGTGGAGGTCACATTCCAGAGGGGAGCGCGCGGAGAGCTGCACACAGTGGGCGGGGGGATTCCAGCCTTTGGTTTCTTCCCTGCAGAGGGTGGGGACCGGGAGAGCAAAGCGAGGCCCTGGAGCACCCCCCACCTCCTCGCCATACGCTGGCCAAGGCCAAGACCACAGACCTGTCCCGAGGGCTTGATCCTTTCAAAGGCTGCAGTGTTTGTGTGTCTCTTTGAAATACAGGTGACCACCGGCTGTCACAGCCAGCAAGCTGTCGGACCAGCCTCAACAACCGGGAAATAAAAGGCACTGTCTCTGGAGGAAGGCCTGCTGTGGACATGCACATTGTTCCCGAACACTCCATGGAGGAAGCCCTTCTGATGGGTTTGCTTTTCTTGGAATCTTTTGATTAACTGAGAAAGCTGAAGGCTGAGGTGCTGGGAGGAGCTGTGCACAGGGACTGGGGAGACGGGAAGGGCACCCGTGAGACTGGAGATGCTGGCCCAGGCCGCTGGGGAGCCCCTTCCCTGCAGCTGCCCCCATGGAGCCACAGGCCAGCCCTCCGGGCCATGGTGAGATTCAGCGCAGCCCGGGGTGTGCACAGAGCACACTCTCCCCACCATGGCAGAGGGTGGGGGACAGCAACGCCTGAGCGATAGCCCCAGGATTCTTCCCTGCCCCCGCCGGGGCTGAGTGACAGGCCAGCAGCTCCTGAGTGTGAGGTGGGGATTTGAGGAAAGGGTCTCTGAGGCTCTTCCTGCTTCTCAGCCACCCTCTTGATGGGCCGAGACCTGAGCCAGGACAGGAGAACTGAGCAGGGGGCACAAAACAAGGGCGAGATGGCCCAGCCTGGGTGGCCTCAGCCATGTGTCCCAGGCTCTGCCCAGCCAGGCTGCCCTGATAGAGGAGGCCTAGGGAAAGGCCAGGAGGGGCCCAGGGAGCCAGGCCCACCTCTCCCGATGCTGGCTGAGCAGCCTGTTTCTCGGCCTATATAGAATCCATGGTGTGTAAGAATAAATAGTCATGTCCAGCCAAGGCCAGAGCAGCCGGATGATGTGCTATGAACTGGTTCTAGGTGGGTGACTGAGTGGGCACTAAGGCCAACTGCCTTGGGTGCCAGCCACGTCTGTTGAGATCAGTGTGCCTGATGCCTGAACGCATGCCTGTGTTTTCTGCGAGCTGTCATGTGAAGGGCTGTGAGTGTTTCTGTGGCCTCTCAGGTGGATGGAGTGGGAGCAGAGCCCATGCACTCCTGTGCTCGCGTTCTCAGTCCTGCTCGGGGCTTCCCACTGGCATCCTCCGGTATAAGGTGCAGGTGGCAAGGGGTGCCTATCTTGAGCCACTATGACTGTGCGGGTCTGGGAACTAATCATGGTACTACAGTCTAAATTTGTGCCTCCTCCCAATTCCTATGTTGAAAGCTAAGCCTCAGTGCAAAAGTATGAAGAGGTGGGGCCTCTGGGAGGCAATGAAGTCATGCCAGGGGCCTTCATGGACCGGACTAGGGCTCATAACAGTGACTGGATGGGGGCGCAGGTGCCTCTCCCACCAGGTAAGAACATGAGAAAATGCCAACTAAGAAGAGTGGGCCCTCACGAGACCCAAGCCAACTGGCACCTGGATCGTGGACTTCCTAGCTTCTAGCTAAGAGAAATGCATTTCTGCGGTTTGTACGTTTCCCCAGACGAAGGCATCTTTGTCATAGCTGCCCAAAGTCAGCCACATTATGCATCAGCCACAGACAGGCAAGGGCGCTGGGGACCCATTAGCTAGACCTTTCACAGATGTGTGGCTTTTGCCTCACTGTGACCTGGAAGGGGCTGAGGTCAGACAGGCAACACAGGGGCAGACTCCATCCATGTGGGCATCACAACGCCATGCAATTCTTCCACCTCTGGGCTGCGGCAGCCTGTCTGCCAAGTCAGGGTGTTCAGGGCTGTCTGGACTAACTGGGCCCTTTCCGCTGTGATGCAGGGGGAATCTACGAGGAAGGGCTGGGGAATCTCGTCACAGGCAAACCAGAGAATGCCACTGGGTCCCCCATATTCTTCAAATATACCTGCTCCTTGGCCTCAAAGCCAGTCATGGCTTTCTCACCTTGAGAACGCTGTTGACTCAAAACTCAGCCATTTCAGCTACAGTGAGAGAAGGCCAAGAACCACTCGCTGTTTGCCCCAGCTGGTGGCAGGCCTCACCTGTAAGGAAGGAATGTGGCGGCCACAATGGGCAATGTGTGTTCTGCCCAAGCCCCATCCCTCAAGAGCCCTCCTCATGCAGACTCCCATGGTGTGCCACACCCAGGCCCTGCAGCTGCCCTGTGCCCTCCACGGCCCAGTGGCAAGGTCCTGCCCAGCATCTCCTAGCAGCTCCAGCTACCCCATGAAAGAACACTGCATGGCCAGTTGGAAGCCTGGCAGCCTGTGTGCCCTCAAAAATGTCTGCTAAAAGCTGCAAAAGGGCTAAGTTCAAAGTGCCACATGAACACATTATTCCGGGATGAAACTGCTGCGCCGGGACCAACTGTCTCCCAGCCCGCCGATTTCTGTTCTCCTGACATCCAGCCCATCCCTGGACTGGGCCACCTACTCTGGAACAGCCCTGCCCAGGTGAAAAGCTCTGTGGGAACTGTCCATATGGCCTTAGGCCAGTGACCAGGGACATGGATCAGGACCTACTCCTAGAGTCTGCAAAAGCTAGGCCACTGCAGCCTGCTGGAGAGGTAACTTTGGGATGGAGCCCCTGCCTTTCCCATCAGACCCCCTAGACCTCAGCTCTAGCCACAACAGAGACCCTGGCCACGCCCACTGGTTGCAGCTCAGATTTCCTGCTCAGCCTGCCCCAGCCAGCCTCCCCAGGGCTTCCCAGCTAGGAGTAACAGTCCCTCTTCTGCAGGGCTGTTCTACGCAGATATTTATTCCTTTTTTTTTTTTTTGAGATGGAGTTTCCCTCTTGTTAGCCAGGCTGGAGTGCAATGGCGCGATCTCGGCTCACCGCAACCTCCGCCTCCTGGGTTCAGGCAATTCTCCTGCCTCAGCCTCCTGAGTAGCTGGGATTACAGGCACTTGCCACCATGCCCGGCTTTTTTTTTTTTTTTGAGAGAAAGAGAGGATATAGAGGGTCTTTTTTTTTTTGAAAGGAAAAGAGAGGAATAAAAAGAGGGAGAGATAACAAAAATATTGCTTTATTCTATAAATGGCTATTAATAATGGCCGATCATTATTTTATGTATTTAAAATGGAGAATGTATATTTTATTTATCTAAAGTGGAGAGTTTGCTTATTAAGTTTACTTGTTACTGATCTGAGTTCAGATTCTGGATATCCTTATTAATTTTCTGTTTCGTTGAGTCTGAATCTCTTTATGGGTCTTATGTATCTGGGTGTTAGGATGCATTGATCCTTATACCACTCTACCTTTGTTGATTTGAAATCTGTTTTATCAAATGCATGAATTGCAACTCCTTTTTGTTTGTTTTTTTCTCTATTTGATTGGTAAATCTTTCTCCAACCCTTTGTTTTTAGTCTATGTATATCTTTGGATATGAAATAGGTCTGGATATAGTATACCATTAGATTTTGGCTGTATCTTTTAATTAGAAAATTTAGTCGATTTCAATTTAAGATTACTGCCATTTGATGTTAACTGGCTATTTTATCCATTTGTTGATGTAAATTCTTCTTTCTGTTGATGTTCTTTACTTTTTGGTATATTTTTAGAAAGGCTAATACTGGTTGTTCCTTTCTGTGTGTAATGCTTCTTTCAGAAGTTTTTGTAAAGCAGGCCTGGTGGTAATAAAATCTCCGAGTACTTGCTTGTTCATAAAAGATTTTATTTTTCCTTCAATTGTGAAGCTTAGTTTGGCAGCATATGAAATTCTGGGCTGAAATTTCTGTTCTTTGAGGATGTTAAATATCGGCCCCCACTCTCTTCTGGCTTGTAGGGTTTCTGCTGAGAGATCTGCTGTAAGTCTAATAGGCTTCCCTTTGTGGGTAACCTGACCTTTCTCTCTGGCTGCCCTTAGTATTTTCTCCTTTGTTTCAACCCTGGTGAATCTAATGATTATGTGTCTTGGGGTTGCTCTTCTTAAGGAATATCTTTGTGGTGTTCTCTGTATTACTTGAGGTTGAATGGTATCCTGCTTTGCTAGATTGGGAAAATTCTCCTGGATAATATCCTGAAGAATATTTTCCAGCTGGGATTCATTCTCTCCATCACATTCAGGTACACCTATCAAACGTAGATTAGGTCTTTTCACATAGTCCCATAATTCTTGGAGACTTTGCTCATTCCTTTTTAATCCTTTTTTCTCTATTCTTGTCTTCTCGTTCCATTTCATTAAGTCGGTCTTCGACCTCTGATATCCTTTCTTCTGCTTGATCAATTCGGCTATTCAAACTTGTGCATATTTCACTAAGTTCTCGTGTTGTATTTTTCAACTCCATTAGTTCATTTATATTCCTTTCTATATTGTCCATTCTTTTTAACATTTCGTCTAACCTTTTTTCAAAGTTCTTAGTTTCTTTGCATTGGTTTAGAACAATTTGTTTCAATTCCCAGAGGTTTTTTACCATCCACCTTCTAAAGCCTCCTTCAGATACTGGAACACAGTCCTCTTCCATTAGGGCTTGTTCTGTTGCTGATGAGGAATTACTATCCCCTGTAGAGGGAGAGCGGTTCTGACTTTCAGTTTTCTCGGCCTTTTTAGGCTGTTTTTTTCCCTTTATTGTGATTTTATCCATCTGATGTCTTTACAATTAGTGCCTTTCTGATTAAGTTCCTGAGAGGACGTCCAATTTATTGATTCCCAGTGCTGGAATCCGAGCAACCCACTGCGCCGGCCAAAACAGCAGCGATAAGACTGATGGTGCTCTTCTGCCTGGGAATCTCCGGTCTGGCTTCCTCCTTGAGTCCGCAACAAGCGGCTCTGCCTTCCCGGAGCTCCAAACACCAGTCAGTAGGGGAACCCGTCCCGCTCACTGCCCACGAAGAGCTGCCGCGCCAAGGCGACGGCAAAACCGCTGCACCGGCCACAGAAGTCGCGCTGGCGACCCGCGGGGCTCCTCCACTGGAAATCTTCTGGTCCGTGGGCGACGAAAATTCCTCTGAAAATGTGGCGTCCTCACGTTTTCTGAGCTTTCACTGGGAGCTACAATCCCAAGCTGTTAGCGATCAGCCATCTTGGATCTCTCTCTCGATGCCCAGCTATTTTATTTTTATTTATTTATTTTTTTTTTGTATTTTTAGTAGAGACAGGGTTTCACCATGACCAGGATGGTCTCGATCTCTTGACCTCATGATCCACCCGCCTTGGCCTCCCAAAGTGCTGGGATTACAAGCGTAAGCCACCGCGCCCGGCCTTATTCCTACACTTTCTCCTGAGTGGGAGGTCACTGGCTGGGAACGAGAGTAAAGACCAAGGTGGCCTGTCCTTGCCTTCTAGGTACAAGCTGAAATCCAGTCCGGCCTTAGGAAACACGCTGACTCAGCATGTCAGCTCTGTATTGCTGCCAGGCGGACCGCCACTCACCCTGTCCAGCCTCAGCCCGGCAAGCTCATTCCCTGCCCCATGTGCTGCTGTTCCTGGGCCTGCAGGGTGAAGATGTAGTAGAGATTCCAGAAACGTCTCCTGAGCTGAACTAAACCCCATGTTTTATCAGTGACCCAGAACCCACTCTGGGCTGTGAAGGGCAAGGCCCGGGGAGTAGAGGGGAAACAGCCCCCGGATTTCTCTAGGGAGAGCTGCTGGGGGCCTAGGAGTCCCCAGAACTCATGAACTACATCCCCACACACAGGAGTGGGCATCTGGTGACAAAGACTAAGCTGGCTGGTCAGGTGATGTATCTGGGAGCAGTGGCCACTCGCCTGTGTCCTGGTTGCCTTCTCTGAAGGAGGCCGGGTATTCTCACCCCTTGGGCTCTGGCTCTGCCCTGAACCTGGAGAGCTCCAGAGAGGAGCAAAAGGAACTAGATTTGCAGTTGGAGGCACTGAGCTCCTCTGCTGACCAAGTGGCCTCACTTCCTGTTTCCCCTCCTGGGAAGCGGAACTGCTGTCCCCAGCCAGGCTGCTTCACAGGGCCACTGCAAGGATCCCAAGAGGAAAGCCAGGCTGCTGGTGCCCCACCTGGAGTCCTAAACCCTGGGCAGAACACACTCTCCACTGCTGTTGAGTGCTGGATCTGACAGTTCATGGCTGCCCCTTCCAGAACTACTCTGGGCTGGGAGACCTAGGATAGGAGGTTATCCCTTCCCTTTGGGGTCACCCCCAACCAATGACCAATGGATACAGGGACAGGAGCTGCCCCTCGCCTTGGGCAGGATCAAGACCAAGGTGCCAGTCACACTTCACGGTTTCCGAAGCGCCAGGCTGAGAAGTGACTTGAGCTGATCCCGCCTCTTTGCTGGGCCTCTGCCAGTCGTGGGCTTCCCCTGCCTCCCTGAAGGCTCCTACTGGGAGCATCCCTCTATCTGTCACTGGCACAAGAATCCCCAGCTCAGGCCCTACTTCCTAGGGACCCAATCCAAAGGCACAGGTAAAAAGCACCACGGGTGTTAATGTCATTATAGTTACACACTTGCTTCTTCTTGGTACTACTGTTCTTTCTAGAAGAGAAATGTCAAGCCGTGGTAGGAGACCGGCCACGGCAACCCTGGGGAGTCCAGCTGCTGGCTCCAGCCTGCCTGGCATGCGTTGGGAGCAGTGGTGGCTGGGGATGCCTCTCCTCAGTTAATCAGTGTCCTAAGGGTAGTGCCCACATGAGGCTTCCTCTTGGCCCCTGCCTGCGCCACACCCATCTCCCCGAGGCACTCAAGTGCGTCTCTTGGGCGAGTGATGACCACTTCCCTCTTGTGCCGCCACTCCTCATGGCGGGCAGAGCTGCGTTTCCTCCTTCCATTGCTCTCTCCCTCTTTTCAGTCCAGTTTTATGGCACTCCGTGTTACACGTCTTCATGGAGCTACCCTAAGTCCCTCTAAGAAAGGGCCATCAACAAGCCCAACTCACAAGTCAGGAGCAGAGCCGGTCCCCAGCCTGGACTGGAAGCTGTCCTGCTGAAAGCTGTGGGGGCTCCAAGCTCTGGCTGAGCGGAGTCATTCCCTCCCCAAACAGACTCTTGCATGAGAACGGAATTCTCCAAGTATCCAGAAAACACCAGGCTATGAGAACGATGGCCAATGGCTGGAAATTTTCTAAGTCCCATTTGTGCTGGAAGCTGGCACAGAAACAACTAAGACGGCGAGGCATGTGGTTTCCTAGGCTTTTAAAAAACTATTTCGGAAAAGAAAAAAAGGCGCAAGCATATTTTTGGCCTATCTGTAATCCATCTTTGGTAAATCTGGATTTTGCATGAAGGCTGTTCTCTTTCTCACAGGAAGCTGCTGCCCCTGCCCCCTGGGGCCAGAGAGGTCAGGTGGCGGGGGCTGCTTTTCCTCAGACGTTGCAGGTGCTAGAGATGCCTCGAAGGCCGTGGGCATGGCCAGCCTTTCCCTAGGGGCTGACTGCCCAGGCTCTGCAGGGCCCTTCCTCCAGGCATTTGGTCTGCTGCTTGCCCAGGGTCTTGTTGGTGCCCAGTTTTTAAAAGGGACA
Source organism: Saguinus oedipus (assembly GCA_031835075.1). Lineage (NCBI taxonomy): Eukaryota > Metazoa > Chordata > Mammalia > Primates > Cebidae > Saguinus > Saguinus oedipus. Next base: position 130,398,212 of record CM063179.1, read on the forward strand.
GCATCAGCCAGGCACGGTGGCTCACACCTGTAATCCCACAACTTTGGGAAGCCCAGGCAGGTGGATTTCTTGAGCCCAGAGTTCAAGATCAGCCTGGGCAACATGGCAAAACCCCATCTCTACCAAAAAAAACTAAATATTAGCCTGGCATAGTGGTGCATGCCTGTGGTCCCTGCTACTAGGAGGCTGAGGTGGGAGGATCACTTGAGCTCAGGTGGCAGAGGTAGCAGTGAGCCGAGATGGCACCACTGCACTCTGGCCTGGGTGACAGCGCCTGACTCTGTCTCTCAAAAAAAAAAAAAAAAAAGTGAAGGACAGTATCATGCCCAGCCCATTTTTGTGAAATGCTTGCCACCTCTGGACCCCAAAAGAGGCAGCCCTTCTGAGTGTGGTCTGTCCCTCACCCTCAAGAAGAAGGGCAACAGTGCCAGCAAAACCCAGATGGGGAAGCCAGATTGCCAGGGCCTGAAAAGAGGGAAATAAAGTTGCCAGGAGCAGGAAGGGACTCCAGGGTCCTGGGAGCACCACTGATTTGTCACTGAATAAGCAAGGCTCTTCCCAGACCACAGGTTCTAGAAGCAAATGGCCCAGTGGGGGCAGTAAATATCTACAGGGTGGGAGGCTGCCCTGATCAGTTACTAGGAAAGTGCCCGCCTTCCTGTGAGTGTTTCCTCAGCTCATTTCTGCAGAGGCCAACAAACACGTACTGAATGTCTGCCACATGCCAGAGAGACTGTGGTCACTCCTGTTCCAGGAGCCAGTACAGCAGGGGACAGACTTCAGAGGCATTGTCTCGGGCTGGTCAGGCTCACCGGGCAGGCACCATTTTTCCTTTTCTGTGGACAAGGTATCTTGCCCCAAATCTGACATCCCCTCCAGGTCTGGGAGGCCCAGGTGGTGCCAGAGCCAGGTCAGGCCACCCTGAGTCACTTCAGGAAGGGTGGCACCCAGCTTGGGGCTCTCTCATGGTCTCCCCACCCCCAGCCATCCCTTGGCCTTGCTGTCCCTGCTCTGGTGGCTCTCTTGGGGCCCCCATGCAGTGCATCCTGGGGGCAGCTCTCCCACTGGATTCTTCGTGCAGCATGGCCTTGCCTCTGGTAACTTGAGGCCTAGGGCCCAGCTGAGGACAAGGACTATAAGAAAAATGACCTATGGCCTTCGGAGTCTGAAGGAATGGGTGAAGGAGGAGTTCATCTTGGGGACAGCCCATCCCCAGCTCAGACACCTAAAAACCCAGGCCTCTGAAGACAGACCAAGGGCCAACAGGCCCAGTCTACTGTCTCCCCTGCCAGGCCCACAGAAGGCAAACACAGGCTCCAGCAGCTCCTCTATGGACCCCACTCATCCCGTGCGCCGTCGGCCACAGAGGGTTCCTCATAATGGAGCCCTGGAAAGTCACTTGGTTGGCTGGGGAGGGTGCAAAGTTCACCAGAGTGCTGCTCATCAGGCCAACCCCGCCAAGCAGGCCAGAGCCTGCCCACCACTCTCGGGCTGGCCCTCCCCAAGGCCCCTCTTCCTCCGGCTCTGCTGCCTGGGCCCCTCCGCCCTCACTGCTCCCACACATGCTCTGGCTCCTTCTACAGCAAAACTCTTTCAGCCACAGAAATCCCCTCTGCACCAGCCCTGGGTCAGCGCCAGCCTAGCGGCCCCGACCTGTCTCCCTCTTTACTGGCAGATTCCTTCTCTCCCACCAAAATCTGCCTCTGCAGCAGCCACGCCGGAAGCAGGCCCCAGCTCCTGTGTGCATGCTGTTTCCTGCCAGGCATGCAGGGAACCCTGACCCCACATACCATGGACTGGCTCACAGTGGGTGCATCGTGCAGCCTGGGGGCAAAGGGTCGATGGGAAGGAAGGGCCCACCCCAGTCTGTGCACAGCCCTGGGGTCCTGAGGCCTATACCCCAGGGTGCTATGGGTAGGAACAGGCCCTGGGGGCCCAGAGCCACCCACATCCTCTGAATGGTGGCCAACCCTGTGGCCCCTCTCTGCGGGCACTCCACAGGCCACACGGTGGCGACGTTGTTTCTGCACCAGGTCCCAGATGGCCTGCCCCACCACAGAAGGTGTGGGAGCTGATGCCAAACGGCCTCCCCGTGCTCTCACAATTGGAAAACAAACATTTTGTTTCTGCGGTGTACATTCCAGCCAGCACACACTCAGGACAGGACTTGTGAAACCACCTCACTCGCAGCTTGGCGTGAAGAGAATTCTTTGCCTAACAAAAGTCGAGGGACCTTTCCAAAGCACACAGGGTTCTGGCAGGGTTGGGGGGTGGTGAGGCTGATGCACGGCCTGCGCCCACAGACCTTGAACAGAGCCAACCAGCAGGGCGCACAGTTCCGGGGGTGGCTTCTGAGCAGGACCAGCGACGCAGCAGGTACGCCCAAGGCCATCAGAGGGGTTGGTGGGCACTCATTTGGGGCCACATCAGGGTGCTAAAGACAGGACTCCTGGGCACGGGGCCCCCTAGGCTCCACCCCAGCAGCTCACAGCTCAGTTCCAGGTATCGCCTTCCATGGAGGGCGCACTGGAGAAAAGGGATCCTTCTTGGAAAGGTGAGCAAATCACCAACCGGTTTAGCCACTCTTGCAGATGAGCAGACAGAGGCCGAGCGAGGAGAAGGGACTTGCCCCAGACTGCACAGCTGCTTGACATGCAATTGGACCCCGTCACTCCCGGGCCGTGCTCAGGAAAGCCCGAGGTCCTCCCGCAGGACGGTGGGGGGTGCGGGCTGGAATTCCAGCTCGGGGTATTGCCTCCAGAAACCCTGGCAAACCATTAAACTTTAGTGCCTCAGTTTCTCATGTGTACGAGGCTCATAAGAGCCTCAAAGCCTCAGAAGTGTTCGGAGGGATAAACTAAGACCATCGAGGAGAGAGTGACCCCCCTTCCCACGTACCAGACCCCCCACTGCGCCTGTGGCTCTTGGTGGTCTGGGAGCCCTGCTTATATCCAACCACTCTTGCTAACAAAAACCTGCGTTCAAAAGCAAGAAGACACGCCAGCAACGCAAAAGATAAAATACCTAGGAATAAACTTACCAGAATTGGCAAAATTGATAGAAAAAAAGAAAACTTGAAAGAACAGAAGAGCAAGACTGAACAAATAGAAATAAATCCTGTGTCACGGATAGGAAGACTCAACCTCAGAAAGGTACAGATTCTTCCTAAATTAATTCATAAATCTAATATGATCCCAATCTAAAATATCGACAGCACTCCCAATCCCCATGGTCTTAAGACAAACTAATTTTCAAGTTTGTTTTTTTTTTTTTTGAGACGGAGTTTCGCTCTTGTTATCCAGGCTGGAGCGCAATGGCGCAATCTCGGCTCACCGCAACCTCCGCCTCCTGGGTTCAGGCAATTCTTCTGCCTCAGCCTCCTGAGTAGCTGGGATTACAGGCACACGCTACCATGCCCAGCTAATTTTTTGTATTTTTAGTAGAGGCGGGGTTTCACCATGTTGACCAAGATGGTCTCGATCTCTTGACCTCGTGATCCACCCTCCTCGGCCTCCCAAAGTGCTGGGATTACAGGCTTAAGCCACCGCGCCCGGCCTAATTTTCAAGTTTTTAAGGAAAAAATAAACAAGTGAGATTAGTCAGGAAAACTCTATAAAGAACAGTAGAGAAGCTATCCCTCCTAGACTACCCCATACCATATATAATATGCCAAACACATTAAGCCTCCATAATTAAAACAGCATATTAGTAGGAACGTACACACATAGCTACAGAGACCAATGAAACACTGTTCTGAAATAGACCCAGTTTAGTATATGATAAAGGTAGAATCTCAAAGCAGAGAGGAAAAGATGGCATTTTCAACAGATGGCACTGAGGCAGGCAGCTACATTAAAGAAGAAAGACTGGCTCTATATTCACAGCACATACAAGACACACTTGACACAGACCAAACAGTGTAACATAACCCCTAAAAGTACTAGAAGAAAACAAGAGACTTCCTTTATCATCTTGAGGAAAAAAAAGGCTTTCTATAAAACTCAAAATCCAGAGCCATAAAAGAAATAAATTTGATAAAAACATTTACATGTCCACAAATGCCAGAAGCACTGGTAGGAATGTAAAATGGTACAGTCACTGTGGAAAACAGTTTGGCAGCTTCTCAAAATGTTACATACAGAGTTACCATCAGACCCAGCAATTCCACTTCTAAGAAATGAAAACATATGTCTATGCAGAAACCTGTACGTAAACATTTACACAGCATTATTCATAATATCCAAAAAGTAGAAACAGCCCAATGTCTATCAACTAGTGAATGAATACATAAAATGTGGTCTAGCCATACAACAGCATATTATTTGGCCAAAAAAAAAGAAAAGAGATACTGCTACATGCTGCGGTGTGGATGACCCTTGAAAGCATGATGCTAAGTGAAGGAAGCCAGATGCAAAAGGTCACATGCTGTGTGGATCCATTGATATGAAATGTCCAGAACAGGGAAACCCACTGATATGGTTTGGTTGTGTCCCCACCCAAATGTCATCTTGAATTGTAGTTCCCATAATTCCCATGGGTTGTGGGAGGGATGCAGTCGAAGGCAACTGACTCCTGGGGGCAGTTACCTTCATGCTGTTCTCATAATTGTGAGTTATTTCTCATGAGATCTGATGGTTTTATAAGATTTTGTTCAGCACTTCTCTCTCCTGCCGCCATGTGAAGAGGACGTGTTTGCTTCCCCTTCTCCAATCATTCCAAGTTTCCTAAGTCCTCCCCAGCCATGCGGAACTACGAGTCAATTAAGCCTCTTTCCTTCAAAATCACCCAGTCTCACGTATTTCCTTACAGTAATGTGAGAACGCACTAATTCACCCACGGAGATAGAAAGCAGTTTCATGGTTGCCAGGGGCCAGGAGTGGGCGTGGCTGAAGGGGATGCAGAGTGACTGCTAAGGGGCAGGGACTTTCTTTTGGGGTGATAAAAATGTTCTAAAATTGATTGTGATGATGCCAGCAGAACTCTGTGAATACATTCAAGAACACTAAGCTGTACCTTAAATGGGTGAATTGTGTGGTATGTGAATTCTACCTCAATAAAGCTCAAGAATGTCAAACGCAAAGTCAGAAAACAAAGAACAAATTAGTAGTAAATATTTGTAACGCATATCACAGGCAAAAATTAATATACAACTGAGAAGAAAAAGACCAATGACACAATTTTTTTAAAAGGGCAAATGAAATGAACACAGTAAAGAACACACAAATTGGCCTTTAAAGATGTTCAAGTGATTAGAAAAATGCAAACTAAAATGACAGAGAAACTGTTTTTTACCTATCTGGTTGTGAAAAAGTCAAAGGCTGGACCAGTGTCTACTGAGATGGCAGTGGGGAAACAAAGCACCCTGAACATGGCCCTCAGGATGCAGGGAGGAAGGGCTCCTACAGTGGTAACCTGGCACAGCCTCCAAGAGGCCAAATGCACATGGCCTGTGGCCAAGCAATCCTACTGACGGGAATTCACCCTGCAGAAGATCCATCTCCCATGTCCAAAAGGACTCATGCACTTAAAATTCATAGCTCAAGAAGCCTGGAAGAGTCTGCAGGGGGCCAGGCTAAGTGGGCACATCTGTGCAGTAGAACACCTCCAGGGTTTATTACTCAAGAAAACAAGGTGCAGCAAGGTATTATCACATGCTATTATATCCTCTGTTATAAGAAAGGAGAATAAAATAGAATTGAAATTCCTATTTGCTTATATTTGTAAAAAGTAGCACAAGAAACAAGCAGTCTCCGAGGGCATGGGGAATGGGAGAGACGGGGGATGGGAGAGATGGGGAATGGGAGAGACAGGGGATGGGAGAGACGGGGGATGGGAGGGATGGGGGATGGGAGAGATGGGGGCTGAGAGGGATGGGGATGGGAGGGATGAGGGATGGGAGAGATGGGGGATGGGGGGTGGGGGATGGGAGGGATGGGGCAAGAGTTTACTCTGTACATGGTTTTAACTTTCAAACTATCCAAAAATGAAATGCATATGCCTATCTGTGTTTATGTATCTTAAGGGCAGAAGACACACTAAGTTAAAAATAAAGAAAAGGCTAAAATCCTATTCACGTGATTGCTTGTATTTTCCAAAATAGAATCCCCACCCCATCTCCATATTAAAATTTCTCGGTGTTTCTCTACCAAAGTTCTTTTCTTTCCTTTTCTCTTTATTGGTAGCAACAAAGCATATGCATTCTTTTTAACAGCAATTTGCAAAATTTGTGGACAAAAAACCTCCACTGGCCCCAGGTTCCTGCACTTAATAATCACCAAATTAAATCTGAGTTTCACACAAGTGAGACATGCAAACATCAGGAGGGGCCAACCCCTGGGCGGCCAATGAGCCACCCCTGTGCCAGACACCTGCATGTGGGCGGTTAGCCGGTGGCTTTTCACATGGCTGGTAGGTGCTTTCACAGAACAACAGGAAGGGGGAGAGCCCAGGAAGACACCCAGTGTTCTGCTGTTACAGAGGTTCAGGTGGCCCTGCCCACCCACCCAGGAGCTGCTTTGTGCCTGCTGCCTCAGCTGTACCTGTCCACAGAGGCCCGCGTGGGGCACTGGGGGCAGCTGCCAGGCCTGGCTCCATCCTGTGGAGGTTAGAGGAGGAGGCTGCCTGTTTGTCACCAACGGTTCTTGGAGGGGAATGGCCTCTTGTGTCTGTGAGCAGCCTCGGTGGCCGCAGGAGCATTCCAACACACGGGAATGCGGACACTTGGGCCAGGTGTCTACAGTTCTCATGCTTGTGAAGACCGAGCACCGCTTCCGCAGCTGTATTTTTGCACCTACTGAGCAGAGGAGATGCAGGGGCGGAGTTCAGAGTCAGAGGCAGCTCGATTTCCTTTCGATTTGCGGGGAGCGAGACTTCTTTCCTCCCACATTGAAATAGAAGTCATAAAGCAAAAGCAGGCAAGCGCTACAGAAACACAACTGCTTTATCTGCCCAAATTGGCCTTAGCACAGAAAACTCCAGAAGCAAGCCAGTCACCACGACCCTCCACAGGCTGCTCTTTCTGCCTGACGAAGTGCTCCGGGCTCCCACTTGAGAGGGCCCCCTTGGAAATGGAGTCTAAACGCATCTCCGGGCACCTCCATCTCTCCTCTGTTCTGAGCAGGGTCTGGGTCACCCTTGCTGGTGCTGGACCTCGCAGGGTCCGCAGGCGGCGGGAGACAACCAGAAGTGCCATGAGGCAGCGCGGGTCCGGGCTGTGCCTGGCAGGACGCGGTGCCTGGCTCTGGCTCCAGCCGCCTCAGGCTGGGGATGCCCTGGGGAAGTCTTGCCTCTTCTGGGCCCATCTGCACAACGAGGGTCTTCAGCGTGAGCCCCAGGTGGCTGTGCCCTGCCCTGCGAGGCCCCTGCACCAAGATGAGCTTTGCCCCCAGCTCTCAGAATGAAAAGCAAACGCCTCACTCCAGGGCTAAAGGTGTGGCATCTCCAGTCCCATCTCACTCATACCCTCCATGCCACTCAGGCTCCACTGAACACAGGGTTTAGGAAGGAGGCGATCCTGGCCGATGGAGGGCACTCCGAAACCTCTGTCTCCCTGAAAGACTCTTCCTCCCATTGCACAGCCCAGCTCAAACAGCTACCCTAGCCCCCTTAAAGCCTCCTTGAAGCCTCTCTGTCCAGGCGGAGGGAACTTTGCTCTCCACCCTGGAGCCTCCTACACACATGAGCTGGTGGGCCCTTCCTGCCTGAGTGCCTCTGTCGGCTGTATCCCTGACGCCTGGAAAAACAGGGTCAGGTGGGTGAATGAAGGACTGAAAATGACAGTCCATTTGGGGTGGAATCCTGCCTCTCGACACTAGGACCAGTATTTCCTTAGGCATGTTATGCAATCAGAGTTTCTCCTTCCCTGTCTGTAAAATGGGGAAACAAAACTGCCCCAGAGCGGTTATACGGAGTTGAAATGAGATCACCAGCAGCACAGGGCTCTGATGGTGCCAGCTGTACCACAACAGAGGGAGCAGGCCACGTTCCCCACAAGCAGCCCCGGGCAGAGGCAGCATAAGGAGGGCCATTGACCACCTCGTCCCACCCACAAACAGTCCATGAGGGCAGAGACCCCAGGCATGCTGGGGAGGCGGGCAGCCATGCTGGCCCTCGCTGGCTACTGGAGCCCTTCAAGGGCGAGGACAAGGCGGCAGCCCGGCAAGGCTTGGCCAGCATGTCCCAGCACGCCCAGCAGGGCAGCTGGCCATGGACACACCTGCTGGTGGTGGGTGTGGCAGGACATTCCTGGGCACATTCTATTTCTTTGAGCTCAGCTAGCCCCACCTGCAGTGCCAGAGGTGAGTGGTGGGGACAAAGTATGTGGGGCCCTGGTGCTCCCTGAGCCCCAGAGGACCTGTTAGAAGACTGCATTTGCTAAGGTTTTTCTCACCAGAGGCAAACCAAACACTTGCTTAGCTATTGGGTGGAGATGTGGGGAGACTCACCCCAGACTTACCCATCAGGGACCCTTCCTGGGGTGGCCCAGCCCCTTGCCCATATAAGTCCCATCTCTCTAACCCAGTGTGATGCCCTGACAGGGAGCTCCTAATTCAGGGCTTCTGGACCATAGGGATTCATTTAGGGTGAGACCTGGGAGGGAGTTCTGTATTCTCTATCAGGACCAGGCCAGCCCCTCCCCAGCAGGGGGTCAGGATTCTGGGCCAGGGAGAGGTACCCAGGAAATGCTTCCTTAAAGGAGGAGGAGGATCCCCAAGAGGCTACTGAGGACAGGGCCCATCCTCAGCAGTGGGCATGCAGCCCAAGGCCTGCTGTTTGCCACCAAACAGACACAGAAATAGAGAATCTGCCCTGTCTAGCTGAGTGGCCTTGGGCAGGTCATGGTGGGCATCATGAGTCAGACCTCTCAAGGCACTATGAAGGCTGCATCAGGAGGGGCCCAGGGTGCCTGGCAGGTGTGGCTCCCACTCGGAGGCCCGACTCGGGCTCCAGAAGGGTTGGCCAGGGTGGCTCTCTGTTCACTACCCTGGGGAAATACCTCAACATAACTATGAATTTCCTGATAGGCTTTTTCCCTCCTTTCTAGATTTTCCCCTTTTGTTAATTGCTATTTAAATGCTCGGCATTTAAATAGCAATTAACAAAAGGGGAAAATCTAGAAAGGCAGAATACACCGACACAGCACCTGCATTCCAGAGTGCCTAGATGCCCGGGACACCTTGCAGTCTGGGTGAAAGTGCTGGAGACGGATGCCTGGGACAGGCACGGGGAGACCTCTCACCTCCATTAGCTCATCATCCAGGCACGAGAGACGGCCTCTGCCAGCTTCCTGTCTACACCAGGAGAGACCAAAGCTGTCTTGGGCAAACTCCCACCAAACGGCAATGGCAGGGCCAGGTTCAAATCTGGATCTGTCTGTTCAAAGCCGGCACCCACCCTTAACCACCATGCTTGCCCTCACTGCTACTGAAAACACGAGAGTTCAGGACAGCAGAAAAGTACTTTCTACCCCTAGGAACCCCCAGCAATCCTTGCCTGCTGCTTGGTAAAAATTCCCAACTACAAGGCTGAAGGCCCTGGGGTACAGTCACCCCACCAACCGGAAGCAAATGAGGCAATTCAGGAAGCGCTGACAGCTGCGCCTCGCTAAAGGTACATTCTGGGGTGCACCCCCGGGCCTGTCTGTGAGTGTGAGGAGCACACGCCTTGGCCCTCCACACCTCTCTGGCCTGCACAGCTCTGCAGGGCAGGTGGGGAGGGACCACATCCCTGAGCTGCCAAGCCTTGGCCCAGGAAAGGGTAGGCAGGCTGGGCTAACAAGGCAGGGGCACCAGGATGGCCCCTGAAGAATGTGCGGGGTTTGGAAGTGCCTAAATCACTCTTAAATCCACACATTTCTTCCTGTGCAGAAAACCAACCCAAAGGTGGAGCTGCCATAAATCCCACCAGTCCGACATCCCCTAGAATCCTGTCTTGTCCTGGGGGAAAAGGCAGGGCATTTCTGGAGGTTTGTTCTGGTGTCCTAGCAGCTGCAGAGCCTCGAATGATGGCAGAGCTAACGTTTACTCGGAATTTGCCCTGAGCTCCATGGGATCTTCCCAATCTTGGGAGGGGACGTACTGTCATCAGAGGTTTGGAAACTCGCTGAGGCCACACACGGAGCGAGTGGGGAGGATCTGAGTGCCAGCAGTCTGAGTCCAGGGTCAAGCACTGACCACTGTGCATACGGCCCCGGGCGCAGAACAAGAAGAGGAGGAAAAAGACAGGCCTCCGTTCGGCAGAGCAGAGTGAGGCAACAGCCCGGCAAAGACCACAGAGGGCGCGCCCCGCTGACCCCACACTACAGCCCTCAGACAGACGGGAGGACGGGACAAAGGCCACAGAGGGCGCGCCCTGCTGACCCCACACTAGAGCCCTCAGCCAGACGGGAGGATGGGACAAAGGCCGTGGGCATTTTACTTTCCTCTGGAGCATACCCCCCAGGTGACACACGAAGTGTCGGGGAGAGGCTGAAAGCATCCAGAAGACAAAACCAGTAAGGCAAAACAGGCAGGAAACCAGGAGCGCCCAGTTCAGACACCCTGGGGGCACCTAGAGCCCCAGGCAGCCTGAGGGACCCCGTTTGGCTCTCACCCAGTTCTTTCCCTTAAAGGTAAATGCTCACACATCACACACATACTTCTTACTCGCTATGTTGGATTCGCTTCAAGATGTTGCAGTTTCTACAGTGACCAATAATGCTGGGACCAGTCTGACTCTGAGCCCCCAGTGGCCCTCCCAGTGCAGATGGGAAGTGACAGCTATGGTGGAGTGGTGAGAACAGGGGTGCCTACCACACTACCCCAAGACCAGCTTCAGGACAGGGCCCCAGCCTCTGGCTGAGACCATCACTGACTCAGCCCCCCTCAGGAGATGAGCCGACTCCATCCTGGCACCAACATCCGGTGCTTTCGAGAAAGCACAGAATCTCCAAGGAGGGTGCCGCTCCTCCCATCAGCAAGCGGCTACCACAAAAGGAGCTACCAGACACCACGTGTCATCAGCTGAGGCCCATGTTCACCAGAACAGGGAGCTCAGAACCACGGGGACTTGGAGACGAGATTCTAAAATCCGCAAGGAAGCCACCACACGGCCTTAGGGGAAGGAGACCTGCTGCCGGACACCCCAACAGACTGGACTCCCTGGGCCTGCAAGAGGCCCCTTCCTTGGCAGCCACAGGCCACAGAGAGAGGGGCCCCTTCTTGACCCTCTGTCCCAGGCAGACAGGTGGGTCATATTAAGAAGGCAAGCACTGATAAGACTTCCATCTCCCATGAACCATGTGTGGGGCACTGCAAAAGGAACTTGGCACACCATGACTCACTGGTTCCTCCAGAACCCTCAGGAGGCCTGTCCGGTGACACTACTTTAGAGCTGAGAAAACTGAGGCCTAGAGAGACTGAGCAGCCTGCGAAGGTCACCCAGCTGGAGAGCTGGAAGCCTAAAGCAGGTATTCATCTGAGCAAACGGCGTGCATAGGCACGTATCCACATGCCCATCCTATGAACCTGAGTATTCGAGGAAGAATGAGCCATCGGAGCCCTAAATGGAAGTCACTATGACTGCAGTCAGTGGCTGTGCTGGGCAGGCTCAGGCCACAAGGTGGCCACGTCTGTCTCCCACCCTCAAGAACAGCAGCCCTCCCTGCTGAGCGAGGCTTTATGGGCAACCTGCCATGCCCGCAGGTCCTGGAGATCTGAAAAGTCATGGGCTCCAGGCAAGGAGAGGACAGCCAGAGCACCATGCATGTGAACTCATCCACAGCGATTGGCCTCACGCTCACACCAATGCCTCTCCGGTGGCTGTGGGAAAAGCAGGCCAGCTTCAAGAGTGGGGCAGTGAAGACAGTGACTGTGCCACAACAGAAGGGCAGCCAGCATAGCCCAGATGTCACCTGCTCAAGCCTGACGACCACCCTCTGCAGAACCTGCCCGGTGGCCCAACAGGCAGATGGGTGTCTAGGCTGGCTGGCAGATGGGTGCCTATGCTGGCTTGCAGGCGTCCCGCTCAGCTACGGCCACCAGACTGGTTAACGTGCTTTGGCAGCAATGTCCGAGTGAACAAGGAACCTGAAATCCCTGTGAGTTAGTGTCCCTGAGACACACAGACATGTGCAAATGATGACCACAGAAGCTTTAAGACAGTGACTCCAGGCAGAAAGGGCAGCCTTCTCTTCCTGTGCAGCTGGAACTGGTTCTCATTGTACAATTAAATAGGAGCCAAGAATTCTCCCCATAATTGTCCTGCAGGGTGGAGGTGAGTCCAGGAGAAGCCTCTTTAAGTCACCGCACACAGCCCTCCTGGGCCCGCGGGGCTGCCTTTTCCGTGTTACTTGCCCTCCTCTCCTTCCTTCCTTCATCTCCACCACTGTCTCCTCTAAGAGTGACCTCACAGTGTCTTCATGAAAGCAAGAAAACTGACATTCCTGACAGTATTGTGGAAGCTGGCGAGGCGGAATCAGTCACATATGCCTTTTTTCTCACTGTTAGCTTGAGATGATCTTAAAGAAAGAAAAGAGAGCACGAAGAGGACACACAAAACACAAATAAAAAAAGTCCCTTCCTCGATGGCCGACAGGAAATAAAGGCGGCTCTCCATCTCTGGAGAGAAACGTCAATTGTTGGAACACTCAGGTTAACGGAGAATCACAGAATCAAGGATCCCACTCACCCAGCTGAAAGCAAGAAAGCAACTTGCAATTGATGGAGGGAAAAAAATTAATTGCAGCTTTAGAAAAACCTTTTCTCTGAGGCAGGGCTGTGGGGCCATTGAAGCCCAGGCGGCTCTGCGGGGCTCACAGCAGTTCTCCCTATTCACGACTCGCAGGTGGCTGATACGTTTCCCAGGGTTTCTCGGTGCGGGGATTGCGCCTGGCTCTTTCAGCGCGGCTGCAGGAATCTATACAGGTCCACTTAAATCAGTCTGAGGCTGTGAAAGGCTCCATCACTCGCCGTCCGGCCTGGCCGCCCAAACAGAGCCCCGGGAGGGCCAGCGGGCGGGTGCAGGGCTGGGCGGACAGCGCCAATTAAAAATCCAAGCCTGTGGGCCTTTCTCTTTCTCGTTTTCATTCCTACAGCTACATTGTGTCCACTGGCAGCAGATTCCAAAGGCGAAGCGGCTGCATTCACGGCCCAGAGCTTTAGAGCCGCCATCCTAAACCAGGCTAATTAAAACCGTGCTCTCCCCCCACCCCCAGGCTGCCCCGGGGAGCAGTGAGGACCAAAGGCTCAGGAGATGAGGTGAAACTGTGAACGCGGAGCTTTCCTGGAGGGGCTGGCAGGCTAGGAGGACAGGGCCCCTTCTGCCCACCACCCCACCGTAAGAGAGAGACACAGGGCATCTATTGGCTGTAGGGGCCCATCTGCACATGGCATCTGTCACCAGAAAAGGCTGGTCCCTTGGGTCTTTGAAACATTCTAGTGCTTCCTGCTCAGGCCAGGGGCCTCCACACCTGCTGGGGAGAAAGAGCGAACATGGCAGGGTAGGAGAGGGCTAGCTCACATAGCCCTACTCCAATGAAGTTGTGACTCAGGTAAATTCACCACCTGGTGCCTGCTCCCAAGGCACCTGTTGGGCCACAAGCCACCAGGCCGGCCAGCCAGTGCTTACTATTGAGCTGCTTATAATTGGAGGAAGAGGATATCCAGGGCTGGTCACTTGGCTCCTCCAAGCCTGTCTCCCCAATTGGAAAATGCCAGTAAGGAGAGCTAGCTCCCCGAGTTAGCCGGGCTAGCAGTCAAGGCACACAGCCCTTAAAGGGTGACAGCTAAGATCACAACCGTAGCACCACCAGTGGCTACAGCTCCTTCACGTCCTCGGCCAGCAAATCAAGGAGCTTTAGCTCTGCAAAGGCCAATTAGAAACCCCAGAGACGGGACTGGGGCTGTTCACTGCCCGCCTTCTTTCCTTCCCTTTAGAATTCTAGGACAGCTCCTAGCCTAGAAATGGCTGAAGATGTGGGTGGCAACTGTGTTCTTTCAGTGAAATGCACATCACTTCTGGTTGACCTGCCTGGCATTCAGCAACCCATCTCCAAATTACCAGGGTTTCCTCCTGGCAGGCACAGCTCAGAAATGCACCACTCAAAGGTTTTTCCCACTGAGGAAGGCCTGAGGGGTGACCTTCCTGGGTTGCTAGAGAAGCTTGGGATGTCAGTTTCCCAGATGGCTGTGGGTAGGGGACCTGAGAGGGCAGATAGGTCCTGGGGGTGGCAGCAGGAATGGGAATAGGGAGGGAGGCAGAGGGGGGCCACTTGGGCGGGCTTTTCCAGCCAGAGCCTGCTGTGACAGGTAGGCTGAGGACAGAAGGGGATGGCGTACCAGTCCCTCTCTGCAGGACTCAGTGCTGTGGCCACATCTGCCCCTAAGTGGGTGACGGTGGTCTCCTCCACATGCAGAGTTCTGAGGGGCCTGCCTCTTGCTCTCCCTCGAATGCCAGGGGGAGGAGCCCTGTGACTGTCACCTGCAAGGCGAAAGCCAGGCCACACGGCCAGGGCACCCAGCAGGGGTCACCTTGGGGACTGCAACAGAGCCATGACCAGGTTTTAGCCTCAGGCTGGGGCCCAGGTTACCTGTGGCCACAAGGAGCTGGCCAGAGTCCTTGGCATAGGATGGGGCAGCCGGGGCAGCTAGGCCCTCCTGGGAGGCCTCAGGCACAGAGGTGGCCCTGCCATCACTGCCGTTCTGTGAACAGATCGCCTGTCTGCTCTCTCAGCCTCTTCCTCAAGAGAGTAAGTGGGAAAATCCTTCTTCTCTTTCATTTTTTAAAATTGAAAATGGAGAACAATAATAATTGAGAGCAATAATAAAAATAACACTAATTGTAACTGAGTACCCCCTCAGGCCCTGTTGAGAGATGCAAAATCAAAGCCCTTGAGACAGGCTCTAGGGACCCAAGATGGGCCCGGGCTGGCAGCGTTCCCCACCCTACCCCCATCCACCAACAGCCTTCCCAGCCTCTGCTGAAGGCAGACAGGTGAGGGTAAATTGAGTAGGGATTTTGTCAGACAGTTGCTAAGATCACTCCAAGAATCCTGCAATCCTGATTAATGGGCAAGATGGCTCTGTGCTTTGGCAGAGGGTCTCAGCACCTTTTCTTATGGAAAGCAGCGCTGTGCACTGTTGGCGGCTGTCTGGCATAACGCCTGCTTGCCTGGCCACATTCGAGGGGCTCAGGAGACCCCCGCAGCACCCGGGAGCTGGCAGAAGTGAGCCAGGAAACCATCAACATGACGATCCTTCCCAGCTCCTGGGGATGTGGACCCAGGGATAGAGAGGACGGAAAATGTGGGGCCAATGAAGATAAGCAGCCTGTCCCACGGGGCAGCAGGCCTGTGTCGACAGGTAACAGGATGCCCTGCCGCCCAGCTCCAGCCCGCACGGCATGGCATTTGAGCTGAGTGGGCACCGAGAAGGTGCGTCTCCCTTGCCACTGCCCAATTCAGAAGGATCAGCTTTCCTTTCTGAGGCCAAACAGGTAACAGGGCCTCAGGGACTGCAGCCACCAGGGAGGTCAGGGCCTCTCTCTCCCGCCAGGCTCTCCCACAGCAATGTTGTCCCCAGGTGATGATCACCTGTCAGGACTGGGGGAGGGGGAACAATGAGCATCTAGCGGATGCAGTCAGGGATCCTCCAATAAAGAACAGCTCTCCAAAGGACCGCAAGCCCCAGTGTCACTCTTAGCATCACAGCACTTCTCGCTCTGATCGCCTGTGAGAGCGCAGCTTGCTCTCTTCAGGCATTTGCTCTGTGCCTTAAAGAATGTTCCCATCGTGGCTTCAACATAGATTGGCTACATCTGCTCTGGCCCTGCAATGGGCTCCAACATCTTCCCCGGGCCTCTCAGGCCTAACAGGACAGAGGAGGAGAAATAAAATTCTACAGCAAAGCGTGTAAGGAGTCCTAGAACAAATGAACAGCTTTCTTACCATCTACCCCAAACCAAGGCCCTCCCATTGTGCAAGCGCCTTCTGTTTCCTCCCTGGGCCTTTTGCTCTCAGCCCAGGACCTCTGGAATACATGAGACGAGGTTCCCAACAAGTGCAGGGCTTTAGGGCTCCCTCGGTGTCCCTGCATCCAGCTCGGATGGCCACCCTGTGACACTCTTTCACCCAGTCTCCTCCTGCTGCTGGGAGACCTGGCCTCCACCCAACCCCCTTATGTGAACCCTGACTTCCCTTCTTCTCTAACTCATGGGCCTGCAATACTGGGGCGATTCATTTGATTACTTTAGGGGGAGGCTGGAAGCAGCCATGATGGATGCCGGGAAGTCTGGGAACAGTGCTGGCATCTCTTGCCCACTGCAGAAACATCCAAGGCAAGCAAAGCGGCAAGCGTGGGTACACGGGTGTCAGCCTCTCCAGGTCCTAAGTGAGACCCTATCCATGGACTCTCACTAGCCAGCCTCCTGGCAGGGCCATTCCTGGGCACCAAGCCCTCCTTTGGCAGACCCTGCACCAGGTGATGAGAGCTCAGAGCAGAACGGCCTATACCTCTGAGGAACCCACACTCAGCAAAGAGGCAGGGCTGGCGAGCAGCACACACCGGGGAGGGCTGTGGCGGGGCCGCACGTGCTGATGCTCAGGCTGTGTGGGGCACTCTGCCAGGCATGTGGGAAAACATCATCTCATTTAATGTTTATCACTACCCTGAAGCTCTCAACTTTACTGTTACACCCATTTCGTAAATGGGGACTCTGAGCCTAAGTAGCTTGAATGACAGGAGCAGATTGCCCTATCTCTGAGGCAGCGGCCCTGAGCCACGGTCCTCAGGTGTTTCTTTTGCTCATAAACCCCCCGCCCCAAGCTGCAACAATCAGGTTTTTCAGGGTCCCAAGCTGAGTGTTGATCTGTACATTCTGAAGTTCCAAATGAACCGGAAGTTCCCTGTAGACAGGCAGGCAGGAGAAGAAAGGGAAATCAGCTGGCGAGACCCCACCACATGCAGGAGTTTTACATTAGCAGCACTGTGCTCAGAACAGAGTGGGCAGAGAGGCATGTCACCAACACACTCGTGTGGCAGCTGAAGCTCAGGGAGGAAAGTATGTGCCCAGCATCACAGCTAGGAAGCAGCAGAGGACAGGGAAGGCCTGTACCCTTCCCATGTCATCCCACAGGGTGGGGGGGCTGCATCTCCCTTGAGGTCACCCCCTCCCCAAGGCACCACGCTGAAGTGTTGAGGGAAGACCCAAGATGGCTGCTTGAGATGAGCCAAGGAAAGTGTCTTTGGCTTCACCAGATACTGTAGGAGCTTAGAGCTCAAGGGATGGCCCTGGCCTGTTCACTGTTCCCTACCAAGCCCAGATCAGCCCAGTGGACACGAAGCAGGTCAGCAGCCACATGGAGCCATCAGCCAGCAGAGGGCTCAGGGTGGAGCCGGGATGGGAAAGGAAGTGGGTGTGGGCATGGGGAGAGTCAACAGGAAATGCACTGCGGACACCATGGGGCTGGCTGAGGCCTCGCTGCCCCCAGACTTCTGCATTCTTGTTTCTTCCTCGGATGCTGAAGCTCGGTTTGGCCCTGCAGGGCACAATGGCATGCCCTGCCAGCTCCAGAAAGACCTCTCTGGGAGCACTGCAGCAGCCAAGCTTCCGGGAGGAAATCAAGACACATCGAGGCTCTGAGGCTCTGGAAGCGTCTGCCGGAAAACCCCACAACACGACCACAGGCCTGGGCACGGCAGAGGGCCAAGCCTTGGGCAGGAAACCTCCAGGATGGAGAGGGACAGATGGGCAATGGCTGCCTCCAGCCCAGTGCACCCGGTGCCCACGAGCCTGCAGTCTCCATGGAGGGGAGGTCTGGGGCGCTGGGGGAGGATGGGCTGTGGCCTGCTGTGTCCTGGCCTGGCTCTCCACCAGCTGCCATAAAGTTATCACGCATCTCCCCTCCCTGAGAGCCTCCCCAATCTGTAAAATGGCAACCATGGCTTGTCCTGACTGCCTCCTAGGAATGCCACGAGACCTCACGGATAATCGCCGTAAGGCTTCGTGAGGGAGAACCCACGATAAAAGCCACAGCAGAGCCCTCCACCATGCCTCACGATGGGCCAGGCACTGTGTGCACCAACCACGAGACCCCAGAGGTGCTCTTTTTTGCTCTGCAGATGAGCAAACAGGCTCAGAGAAGCGAAGTAACTTGCCCAAGGTCCTGCCGATGAAACACCTCAGACCTAGTCCACCTGTCCCGCCTGTGCAGGGCTCCTCTCGCTGCTGAGAGGCCTGGTCAGGATGAGCAGTCGTGGGAAGCTGCCCTGAGAACAGAAAGCGCCATCCCAGCCCTTAGGGAATGTGCAGCGTCACTGGAGAGACTGGCGTGGAACGTGCTTGCCACAACAAGCGAGCCACTTGCACTTGCGGGAGGCAGGATGGGACCGGCGGGGGACGAGAGAACCAGCAGGGCAAGAGCTGTGTCCTACTGACTTGCAGAAGCAGCTGCAGGCCTGCTGGGCAGATGCCAAAGGCAGGCGACAGTAGCAGGGGAAGGCCAGGGCTGGTCACTGCCCTATCACCAGCTAAATTTCTAAGTGACCCAGGGCAAAGGACTGTGACTCTCTAGGCCTGTTTCACCAGATATATAATGTCAGGTCCCTTCAAGCTCTGAAACTTACAGGCTCCAGCTAGAACCTTCTGCACCTACCTCTTCAGCCTCTAACCTGGGAGTAAGGAAAGCAGCCAGGATTATTTTGAAGTTTCCACGTCTTCCAAGCAAAAATATTGTTGTCTCAGTAGACAGCAGCAAACAAAGGCAGAGGCCTTCCTGCTATGGCCGGGCCGGCTTGGCACCCTCCGACCACCCACCTGACCAAGCAGAATTGGGGGCGGGGTGGAGAGGGTGCTACAGGCAGGCTGGCCCAGGCATCAAAGCCATGGCGGGAAAACAGCAGGCCTGGCTGGCCCCACCCCCGGGCACGTCCACAGCTGTTTCTCCCAACATGGCTGCCATCCATCACATCACACAAGGCAGTGCTAAAATCACAATTGCTGTAAGGATTTGGACAATGCCAGTTCTCAACGAGTTTCCAGATCAAGCCTCAGTCTGCTTTCTCACAACTGGATAAAGGCCACCTACCATGAACAGTGTCCCCCAGAAGATGGAGGGCTTACGGCCAGAGAGCTGCCCTCCCCAGAACCCAGGCTGCCAGTGTCCCCGGCCTCCCTGACACACTCTACGAAGTGTGCACTTGATTCTCTGTACTCCTTCAGACCTCAAAAGCAACTAACATTTGCCAAATATACAACAGCCCCAGGAAGCGTGCCATGCATTTTATGTCTCCATGGTGCCTTACTATTCCCGATCTTCAGATGAGAGCTCTGAGGCCCAGGACAGTCACTTGCCCAGGCCCTCTCCTCACAGGCTCACTTCCTCTGCACTCTGCCTGCAGATTTCCAGGCATCTACTAGATATTTCTAGCAGTAAAAGCTAACGTCATAACAGGACGAGTTGGTGACAGGTACAGATGACATAATTATCTATCAGACGACTTCTTTCCCTAATGGAGCCGGAATATTTTATTCTTAGTAATATAATTAAGCATAGGATAATTTTATAATACTGTAGGCTCTGCCCTGCTCCCAGAGTAAGCACTAAGGAGGCAGACCTCTCCCTCCAAGGAAGAACTTTCTACCAGTCGAAGGCGGCCAAAGGTGAAAGAGGCCCGCCCAGGTCACTGTGGCACCCTTGAGATGACAGGCATCGTCTACCCTGAGCCAGAGAACCAGGCATGAGCCGGGGTCTTCTAAGTGTTCCAGGTGGACCCCCCACACTGGATGACGACAATGGTGGTGGTCTTGGTAGTGGAGCTTGTCATGGCGAGGATGGTGACGACAGCAGCTGCCATCTGCCCGGCACCCACAGTGTGGCCAGATGCACTAGGTGCTTCACATCCTTCGGCTTATGTGATCTTCGCACCAACCCGGTGAGGGAAGTTATTCTTCTCACTCCACTTTTCAAATGAGGGCGCTGCGGCTCAGAGCTCACCTTGCCAGAGCGCAGCAAGGCCGGGTGCTGACCCCTAACCACAGGACTCCAGAGGCGCTGTTCTCTTCCACCTAATGCCTCCCCAAGGGAGGCATTCCTCCTCCAGAAGGAAAACCACTTCTGCAGAAGATCCATTTCCAGACTGTTTCCATAGTGCAAATGTCCCCAACCCCCCTAGGAAGCCAACATTCCTCTGCCAGCAGCCATTTGTTTTGAGAGAGATGTATTTGAAAAGAAAGGGTTCATCCTAAAGGGGATTTTCTGTGCCCTAAACTCTGAACCCCCTCTTGCCTTCAACAATGAGGACGAAAACAAACCTAAGATAACAAAGAAAAAAAGAGTCGCGGGGACCCATGGGCACTGGGTCACACCGGGGGCTCCGTGCATGTGAATTAACTATGCCAGACACCGGGAGCCTCCCGACCTCCCTTCAGAAGCCACTTCCTGCCCAAACCACCCCAAAACCAAAGCCTCGATAGCAAGGCAGTGGCAGAGCAGGGCCAGCTGCATTCAGCACTGGGGTAAAACCAACTTCTGTCCTTGCCGGCCTCGGTTTCTCCCTTTGCACCACAGGGAGACGGAGCCGGGCGGCCCCCACTTGTCCTCAGAGCCTCTGTTGCGGACCTGCTGTCAGCCTGTTTTTAGGAGGTAAGGCGTCAGGGCCCTAACTCAGTTCTCCTGTGTTCCATTTCCCTCTGGTGCCAAAGGTGCAGGAGGAGGCCAGAGGGGCGGAGCTGAGCAGAGGGTGCGCGCCCGGCATCCTCCTGGGCCTGCCCTGGCCTCCCAGCTGCACAGAACAGACAGGGACAGCTGAGAGGGCTGCCGGGGAGGCAGTATCCAGGTATGAGGTGGCCTCGCTGCCGAACTGCAGGCACCGCTGCGGGGAGCCCAGCTGCTAGACGGAAGCGCCAGCTCACACACGGGCACCAGGGGCCTGGACGATGCACCCCACTTCTCCGGCTGTTCTCCCTGCCGCGCCCACCCCCTCCAGACAGCCAGGCCCAGAGACCTCCTTATTTCCTCCTCAGGGGAGCCCTGTGGAGACTGTCAGTGGACTTCCTGCCCTGGGGCTGCCTGCTCTGCAGGGTCAAGGTCAGCAGAGCCCCGAAGATGTCTAGCCTCCAGCGAGGGCACTGGCACATGGCAGGGACACACCACCCCTGCTGTCTACACCAGCCCCGGCATTAGGACAACTGCAACTGAGGCAGTTTGCTTGCTGGTTCCTTATTTGTCCCCCATCTGTGAAGCATCTGTGGTCCGCCAGGTGCTACCTGAGCAATGTGAACTCGGGCCAGCAAGCGATGCCCCTGCCCTCCTGGAGTCCCTTCCAAAGGGTGTGCCTGGAGAATTTCAAAGCCTACATCAAAGTGTGATAAGAACGAGCATCCTTTGGCAGCTGGAATTATCCCCTCTAGTTTTCATTTCCAGTACTCACTTCCACTTGAGTCCCAAGACTTTCCCAAGCCTGTCCCTGTGTGTCCAGACATGGCTGTGAACGCCTGTAGAGGGAAACACCGTCAGCTCCCAGCTGTTCTACTCAGCAGGTGTGAGCCCCGACACCAGTGCTTAGGATCGTCCAGGGTTTCACCACACACACAACACGTCCACGCCCAGCCCTGCCCAGGGGTGAACTCAGCAAGCAACTCAGGCCCAATTCACAGATCAGGAAACTGAGACCCTGGGCAGCACCAGGATGGGCTGAGTTCATGCTGCTGTCAGGTGTCAGAGGAGGCTGTGGCCACAGCCTTGGAGGAGCCCGGCCCACAGCTGTCCTCAGATCTGGTCCCAGCCTGTCACCCATGGTGATAACCCTGGGTGACCACGGCCCAGCCACTTCCCTCCGCTGGGCCCTGGTGGCTTCACCTGCAGAGGCAAGGGGTCCAATGAGGTGAGTGACATTCCAGGGTTATAATAAATACCAGTCCCAGAGGTAGTGGGAAAGGACAGTATGTACTTTGATGACCACGAAGAAGCCTTGTGGTGAGGGCCTGAAACAGCAGCATTCCTTATGTCCTATCTGGTTCCAGTTCGGGGTCCCACTTCCTTCAATATGGAAGGTAGCAAGAGTACCTGGGAACAGCCAAGCAAACCACAGAAAGGCAAAAACTCTCCTCAGGCCTGACCCCAGGACAGAGGAGCCTTTTGCCTCTCCTCCAGCCCACACATGCACACGACACCCCGTGTGGGTATACACTAGACCAATTAAAGGAAATGTAGACAAAATGGCCCTACCCTCCCTTGGGCACCCAGATACCTTGGCCATGAGGAGACTGTGCTGCCAGGCCCTAAGAGGGAGGACCCACATGCCCTTGAGGCCAGGACAGCACTTTTCAATCAGGTCCCCAAGGGCTGTGCAGATAACTCAGCTAAACAGAGCCCGAGGGCTGCCTGCCTCGCCTCATATGCCCCAAAGACATTGGTCCTGCTCCACAAAGATTATATGATTTCTATGGCTGCTCAGTGAATGGGGAAAGTTCCATAGGCTCTGATACATTTCTCTGATGAAGCCCCAAGCTCAAGTCCAGCCAGGAAGTAATGTCCTCCAGATTTCTGGAAGAGCTGTGCCTGAAGCTGGGGCAACCAGCTTCCTTTATGCCAGGAGGGCTGGCATAAAGCAGGGGCTTGCAAGAAGGGCTCTGGCTTGGGACCCTGATGCTGATTCAACCGGCATCTCACAGAGCTGAAAACAGCCAGGCACTGCCAGCATTCTGGATGGCCAGGCCTCACTCTCCGTGTTCCACTTTCCAGAGGTCTTACAGGAGCAGACAGATGGGCTGACTGCACTCGTCCGTAGGGCAGAGGGGTCCAGCTGGGTCTTGCTGGCACAGCAAGATCAGACTCATGAGCCAGGCAGACTTGGGTCAAAGCCCTCTCTTAACCACTTCTTCTTAGGGTAACCTTGGCCAGGCCCCTCCCATCTGAGCCTCACTTTCCTCATCCACGTGGGGCAAGCAGAGCCTATCTCAGAGAGATCCTATGAGGAAGAAATGAACAGGGTGCAAGAACGTATTTCGGAACCTCCAAGATGCTGGGTAGATGGGGGATCCACGTGTGGCCAGGTCTGCAATACCTGCTGCCCAGCTCAGGGCTGATGCCAGCTGGAGTCTCCAGCTTCTTTATACTGGCCAACGCTGGGCAGAAACTCAGCTGGAAAGTCACAGGAGCCCGGTCCCACCCGGCAGCCTCTGGAAGCCGACCAGGCAGCTCCCATCAGCACCCTTCCTGGGCCGAAGTCTTCCAGGTTGCTGAGGACACAGGAAGGACAGGCACTCAGAGGCAGTAAGGCACCCGCTGGACACCAGCCACAAGCTAGGCTGCCACATGCCCCCCTTATTTGGAAAAACTGTGGCTCTGGGAACTCTTAGGGGCTATCCTAAAGAAAGAGGCTCATCACTGCCAAGGGTAATAATTACAAAGCATTAAAGGAGAAAGATGCAGGTTGTGAGTGAAATGCTGTGCCCAGCCATGCCAAGTGTGTCTGTCATCATCATGCAATGCCATAGTGCTCAGAAAAAAATCTTCAGACAAAGGACCTGGAGCCTGGGGCCTGGGGCCTGGACCTCCTAACCCCTGGGCCTGAGCAGGGACTTCCTCTCTCCACACCAGGACCAAAACTAGACCACACTGGAGCATCGACTGTGGGAAGGGACACTTCCGGTCTGTCGCCATGCTGGCAAGGATGGGCAGGAAGGGTGCTCCCAGGGAGGGGATGTTTGGTTCCCTGAAGGTCTGCAGGCATGGGGATGGCAGCAGAGATGGTGAGCAGTGACTTTCCACTTAGAGCAGAACAAAGAGGGAGTTACTAGAAGGCAGAATCCGCCTCTGATTCACATCCCTGTGGCCCTCCCTGCCCAGGGCCAGGGTACCCCACCCCTACCTTGGGCAGTGGCAGAACCCATTCCCTTCCATTACAGAGGAGGGGTCAGCTCTGAGGACATGAGTGGCGTTGTGGGTAGGACTGTAGCTGTTTGACCTTCCTGAGGCCTGGGACCTTCTGCTCCCCCAGCTGCGATTCCCTGTTTGTGAGCAGTTCCCTTCCAGAAGAAGATGAGGAGGCTGCGGCGTGCCTCTGCTCGCCCTGTCTGTGTCTGGTCTGAGGAACTCCATGGGGGAAGAGGTCATACCAGGCCCCTCGGGCTCCTTCTGAAAGCAAGACAGGCAGGAAATGCACAATGATTGCTTTGCCAACAGCCAGGACCGCGGTGAACCACAGGTTCCAAAGCAGTGCCCAGGTTACAGGAGCCCAGCTCAGGGACCCGGTCATAACTTCACTCCACACTGGATACTCCTGGCTGGAGAGGGTAGACTGACCACAGCGTCCTGTCACATTCAGGTGACAAGGCCAGCTTCAGCCTATTGTCATCTCCCATCTCCCCACCCACACCCCATCTCACACAGCAGGAGGCCATTCGGAGGCTCAGCATTTCCACATGAATTTCCGGTCAATGTGAGGACCTGCTGGCCTGGTGAGGGGCCTGAAAGCCACACCCTCTTGAACTAGGGACCCCTTGAACTTGCTACCTCCTTGACTTTCCCCACAAAGATATCTCATCCCATGAACTGCCTCAGGCCAATACCAGCAGGAAACATAGGATGCTGAGGAATGAGCATTGGGGCTCTGGAGGTGGTTTCCCCTCTTCTCCATGTGGATTCTCTTCTCCACGCTTCACTGGAGTGAGTGTGGCCAGTCCAGGCAATGCCCACTATCATCCAGAAACTGCTTAGTGGCAGAGCTGGGGCTCCTGACTATGGCAGGGGATCAGCGGGCACAGATAAATATCCAGCAGCCTGTTCTCTGCTGGGGTCTCCCTGCCCAGCCACAGCCAGCTCCTCCCACACACGCCAGCCTTGGAGGTCACTCATGCCAACTTTCCACATGGAAGATCCTTCTACTTCTCTGCTTGTCACCTCTGTCCCATTACCCATGTTTCTTGTCTTTGCAGCACCTACTTTACCCAACATCATCTGCTTTGCTCCTAATTCTGTCTGTCTACACTAGACAGAAGCTGCCAGAGCAAAGGGCCCATGGCCATCCCATGCCACCCAGTCCTCAGTGCCAAGAGCAGTGTGTGCAAACAGTAGGTACATACCAAACAGAACTGCCCCAGAACAGGATCCATCCAGCAGCGGGCAATGGGGCACTGCTTCTGTTTTTCCTGCTCTGCGGCACAAGCACAGTACCCAGCACACAGCAGGTCCCAGAAAGACATGCTGGATGGAACAGATGGCAAAAAGAGACCTGAACATGGGTCCTATATGAGTGCAAAGGAAATTAGGAGGCAGGCTGGATTTTGTCCACTGGAACAGGGCAAGGCCTGAGATCTGGAAGGCCAACACCCAGCAAAGGCGCATCCAGGTCTGCTCACTTACAGCAGCCACTCCCGCTGTGGAGGCGCAGTCTGGAGGCACACCAGGCCCCGCGATAAGCATGCTCTGAATGACCAAGAGGGTCAAAGCCTCCAGGGCCCTGCTGTAGTGGGAGCGCAGGTGTTTCCAGGCACCACGGCCCTAGCGGAGGGCTGGTTTGGACACAATGCCACAGTGAGCACAGACCCCTGCTATTCATTAAGAACAAAACCAAACTGGCTGGGTGGGATGGCTCGTGCCTGTAATCCCAGCACTTTGGGAGGCCAAGGCAGACGGATCACGAGGTCAAGAGATCGAGACCATCCTGGCCAACATCGTGAAACACTGTTTCTACAAAAACTGCAAAAATTAGCTGGGTGTGGTGGCACATGCTTGTAGTCTCAGCTACTTGGGAGGCTGAGGCAGGAGAAATGCTTGAACCTGGGAGGTGGAGGTTGCAGTGAGCCCAGATTACGGCACTGCACTCCAGCCTGGAGAGAGAGTGAGACTCCATCTCAAAAAAAAAAAAAAAAAAAAATTAATCTTAGAGCAGTGCTCCATCAGCACCCTTGCTCCAGTGTCCATGTCACAGGCCAATATTGGAAATGACTCTTGTTCATGGACAGGCTAGAAACACTTGGTCAAACTGTGCTTGGTGCAGCCAGGACAGTCCAGCCCCTACCGTCAGACAACATGACCCTCCCAAAGGGACAATTGGGTTGATTAAATCATAGGTGATGCACTGCTCTCCCACTGATGGGAAGAGCAGTGTGTTCTCTGGTTTTGAAGAGGAAATAGCATTATTACAAACTACGGACACAAGAACATCAACACATTCAGTCTTTTCAACTGAACAGCTAAAATAATTCAGTTCTGTGTTGTACCAGCCAGGAGTTTTTTTTTTTTAACTGTATCTGCTTTTCATATTGGACATAGTTAAGAAACCAGTACTAAGCTCGTACGTGTTAATTCATGTTTCTTTCCACCTTTTAAAGCAACAAATTTCTTGTCATCGTTCCACATGTTGGTAGATGCTGATTATTTAAAATCTGCATTTGAACCTGTGGAATCCACGGACTCCTGCGGCTAGAAGGGGCGTCAAGAGTCGCTCCTCAGCGTTGTAACTGCTTAGAAAAAGGACTGCAGGAACTACACTAAATATTTAAAAATCATTATCTCTGTAGGTGAATTCCAAAGGAATTTAAATTTCTGTGCTTTTACATTTCCAAACTATATTTTTTTGTCTTCTGAACTTCAAACTTTTTTTACATGAATGCATTAATTTCTTAACCAGTAGAAACAGTGACTGTATGACATACAAGTGTTTTTGTCCTCTACCAACAAGAATATGACTATTTCCCATGAATTAAGCATGTGTTGGGTGCCGTTAGTCCTGAACTCCTTTTTCATACCCATTTTACAAATGAGGAAACAGGCTCAGAGAAATCCAGTGACTTGCTCAAGGGCCCACAGCTAGAGCCGCACCCAGCTCCATCTGCTCCAAAGGCCTCACTCCCAGCCAGCCTATTCCACAGCTTCTCCGCAGCCAGGAAGGTTCCCTTCTACTTGCCCCCTTTTCTACTGAGCCACTGAAAGCAGCTGTGATGATATGTAGGTCATACTAACCACAAATATTACAGAGACCACGGGACTGGGTGGGCATTGTGGTTGTGACTGGTGACTTTTCTCCCACAGTCAAAGAACCAGGTCAGTTCCCAGCCTCACCCAGCAGACAGTCTGGGGCAGGGACGGGGCAGTGAGCAAGAGCCTGGGGGAGGGGCTTTATTATGCAAGAAACTAAGGAAAACACTCTTGGGTACAGGGATCCCACTTGGCAAACACGGAGGCCTGGCCCTCATCTGTGCTGCCATACACGACGCCACCCAAGGAGGTTTCAGGACCAGAAGCATCCCAGGTACCTCAGCAGGAGTCCCAGGCTGTGGACCCCTGAATAGATGTCAAGGGGGTCTCTCTTGCCCACAGCCACATCCCTGCCCTGGTAACGTGACTGGTGTTTCTCAAAGGCTGTTTTGCCAGGGGAGTGGCCCCCACTCTTACATGCAAAATGGGATAAAAGGTGCATTCCTGACCCCTTCCAGGAGACACGAGCAGATTTAGACCTGGAGAAGCGTCACCTCAGTGAGATCTATTTAATTGTGCTGGACCTTTGAGAACGGTCTATATAAGTCCTGAGAATAGCAAACTACCATGGGAGACTGGGAGTTGCACATGGCATGTGGAAGCAACTGAGATCCCAGGAATAGGCTAGGTGCCTCTGGCGGCACCCCTATACTTCACCCCAGCAACCCAGGCCACAACTGAAGTGCAGTGAGCTAAAGGGCAACAGCCTGGAAGTGGTGGGACACCAAGGCCACGTGCCCTGCCTCCACTCCCCATGTCCACCGGGCAAAGCTTCTCCAGCCTTCTGGTCCTCAGACCCTGCTCCCTGTGCCCCCTCTGAGGCTGGGCTACCTGGGCTCAGCACACATACCGCTAGCCACACCATGCAAGTTCAAATCCCACACCTACCTGGAGCCGGCACCATGGCCCTGGGTGAGTAATTAAGTCTGTGCTTCTTTGTCTGTGGTGGTATCCTGGCATGACAATAACAGTATCTGTGTCCCAGATACTGGGATGGCAACGGTGAGGATGGGCGGGTATGGTGGCTGACGTGCACCCACCCTTTCTGGCAGTGTCTTGTACATGGTGGGAGCTTGGTGTACATTTGTAGGACTTGCAGGACACAGCCTTTGAAGCTAAACTACCCTTTGGAAAACGATGACTCCCTCCACCTCTAGCCTTCCTGCTTTCAGCCATGATAGCCCTGAAGTCTAAGCAGAGCTGCTCACCAAGGGGGGACTCAGACGAGCCACAGGGAGCAGCTTTATCCAAAAGGGAGAGACACCCTGATCAGCAGCTTTTCCTCCTCGCTCCTCATTTTCTCATCATCAGTTTCAAAAAGGCCAGTGCCAGGACCAGCGCCAACAGGAGTGGTGGAAGTGTTCTTGGTTACAGTAAGGACTTTCTACCACATTTCTGGGTCCACAAAGATCTCCAGCCCACACAACAGCCTCCGGGCTCCGGGTTGGCTGCGGGTTTCTCAGACAACAGCAGCATCTGCCCTGGCACAGCCTCCACTGCCGAACTTTGAGGTGGGCACAGGATAAAACCATGGCCGGCTGAGGCTTTCAAATCTAAGCCAACCATTCCCACCCTTATTCTCACAGAGCAGCTGCAAAACCACCTTGCCAGGCCAAGCTCCGTTACCACAAGCTCATCAACTCCACAAACTTCTGAGCTGGCTGTCTGCCTCAGGGCAAGAAGACTTCTGGCTGACAGAGAGATTTGTGGGTCCTGAGCCAGGGTGAACTTTCTTTTTTCTTTTTTTGAGACGAAGTCTTGCTCTGTCGCCCAGGCTGGAGTACTGTGGTGCAGCAATCTCAACTCACTGCAACCTCCGTCTCCTGGGTTCGAGCAATTCTCCTGCCTCAGCCTCCTGAGTAGCTGGGATTACAGGCATGCACCATCACGCCCAGCTAATTTTTGTAATTTTAGTAGAGATGGGGTTTTGCCATGAGGCCAGGCTGGTCTCAAACTCCTGACCTCAAGTGACCCACCCGCCCCAACCTCCCACAGGGCTGGGATTACAGGTGTGAGCCACCGTGCCCAGCCCAGAGTGAACTTTCTCAGGGTTTGTCCTCAGTTGTGAGAACCCCAGTGCTGCCCTTGCTGGTTGGGTTTGGGTTTTGTTTCACCATATAGAGCGAAACAGCCCCACCAAAATTCTTTAAGAGACAGAGAAGACTGAGGCAGCAGATGAAAGCAGAGAAATGATCCATCCTCGCTGTGGCCCACACTGTCTCAAGCATGAGGGCAAGAGAAGACAGCGTAGAAAAGACAGCTCAAGGGCACCGGACGAGCAACCCAGCTGGTGCTTCCAGAGGAATGCCCAAGACAACACAGTTTTCATTTTAAAAATTACACTTTTGCACAAGGAGATCCATTGAATACACAACTCACCCTGATGCCAAGGCTCGTAGCCAACCCTCACAAGCACCAAATGCCTCTTTCCCATGACCCCTCGCCAGCATGCCTCCTTACCACCTGGGGGCACAGGAAGGGCCCACACGAGACCAACAGTGAGCATGGCAGAGCCTGTGACAGCCAAGCTGGCTGCGGCCCCACCACATTCCTGACTAGGCCCTATCGAGGGCCAGCTTTAGCTTTTGGTGAAACATTGCCAAGCAAATCCAATGACTTTCCAAACGAGGAAACAGAGATGTAAGGTCATCCAGATCAGGTGCCAGCAAACTCTTCTTAGAGAGCCAGAGGGTAAATATTTATGCGCTATAGGCCGTCGGGCTCTGTTGTAATGACCCATCCCTGCCACTACACAAGGCTGCCACTGTAGCATGAATGCAGCCGGAGACAACACGGACATACACAGGCAGAGCTGTGTGCCAATAAAACTTTATTTATAAAAACCAGCAATCACTACATATTAGGTACAATGTACACTACTTGGGTGACTGGTGCACTAAAATCTCAGACTTCACCACTATACAATTCATCATGAAACCAAAAGCCACCTGTACCCCAAAAGCTATTAAAATTCTTAAAAAAAAAAAACAGGCTTCTGAAGTTCCATGGCGCTGCCAGACAATGTCTCCATGCCGGATGGTGGACTGCACTCTGGGAGCCAGAAGCTCTCCATGGTGATTTGCAGGCCTTTAACAAGAGTTCATTGTCCTGCATTCCAGGACAATCATTTATTAGTGTGTCTAGGCACTGCTAAATTCTTTCACATGTTAACCCAGTAAGTTCTTTTACCCAATTTTCAGACCAAGAAACTGAGGCACAGAGAGGTTAAGTAACCTGCCCCAGGCAGAAGGCCCAACATCTCACTTTGTGGGGCCAGAGGGAAATCCCAGAGCCTCCTTCCACTGCTGCTCAATCCAGGAGTGTTGCCTCTGGCTTTCTCATCTCCGGACTTATGACTCAGGTTGGCTTCCCAAGGACAAAGATGGCGAAGCTCCTTTTTACCTGACGAACTCTCCCTTCCTGGTAAGGCGGAGGGAGAACCCACCTGACTGGCTACGGAGCTCAACCCCAGCCAGTGGCCCTGGCTTGTGTGCACCAGGCCCTTAGACCCTCCCTGAGAACGAGGCAAGACATTCCTAAGGGTCCAGGCACAAGCAGCTCACAGCCTCCAGTGCTCCACATAGCTCCACAGCCCCCTTCTCCACTGAAGGGCACTAAATATGTGGGCAGAGGCTTCTCTTCCTGCCCCAACCTGTCCACCGCCTGAGTGAGGTTCAAGTCCCTGGCCACCGGCCCAGGGTCATCCTTGGCTGCCCAGTGCCCACAGAAGAAAGCCCCAACTCTCCAGCTGGCTCTCAGGGCCGCGATCTCCACCCCGCCCCCATCTCCAGCCCAAATGTCTGCTCCTGGTCTCAGGAACATCTAAGTGCCTGTGTCTCTCCTCTCCACTCCAACTGAGGTACAGCCCAGGTCTGTCCCCTGGCTAGAGAGCTTCTTGGCTCCCCTGTAAAGGAGTCAATGCTAGGTCCTGCCCATGACAGGCAGAACCCACCACATGTCCCTCGCTTCGTATTCCTGGCTTGCTAGAACATCGTCCCATATGCATACTAAGTGCGAAATGAAGGCCCCATGTCCATCATCTTACTTCATCCTAGCAATGGCCATTATGGATCCTGCTAGATAGGTGAGAAAACCAAGGCTCAGAGGGCAGAGTCCTGGGTGCTGGTCACGTGGGCAGGTGGTATGATCCTTTTCACATTTCTAGGTGATGACCTGCTAGTGCTATGGCCTCCAGGGTCCAGGGCTAACTGTTCTCTCTACTGCTGCATTCCTGGTGCCTACAAGGGCCTGACTCACAGCAAATGCTTGGTAAATAAGTAGTGGCTGAACATAGAGATTAATCTAGAATTGAATCTAGATCCTCAGAGGACAAGACTAGCCCATCTTACTGTGACTCAGCTTGTAGCTGGTTACACAGACACAGCTGTCCCCATCCCAGCCCTACCTTGCAGCCTGCACTACCTTGCAGGTAAGGATGGGGTCTTGTACATGCTAGTCTTCCCTGAGCCCTGGCCCATGCAGGGTACGCAGCTGGTGTCAATCAATGCATTCTGATTTGAACCAGCTTACAGGGTTGTTGGCTGCCTGGACTCTGAAGGCCCAGAAAGTTCTCTTGGTGGGCAGGGCTACGTTCCCGAAGCTCCTAGGCTGATAAGCTAAAGGCCCTGACATTCCTGTGAATCCCTCCCAGAAGGGCAGGGCAAACTAGAGCCACAAAGGCAATCTTCCAGGAAAACCATGGTTAAGAGACCACCAAGCCCTAGAGACATGATGGCTCTGGAACCTTCAGCGTGGTCCGAGACCACCTCTGCCACATTCCTTCCACTCTGGGGCCGTCCCTCCATCTGCCACTGCAACCTTCCAGGCTCACGCTCACTGTCCAACTGCCGGTAGGTGGGGGCTCACCCCAAGGACCTCCCTGCAGATGGGGCTTGCAGCTGGCCCACTGGCCCACCTGATGCAAGTGGCTCAAGCAGGGGACATGTAGGAACAAAGGCACAGGCCAGTCATGAGGACCATGAGCGTGGAAAATGGCCCAAGGCTTGTCATGCTGCAAGCTGTCTTCTCAGCACCCCCTGATGAGAAGCCCCCGTCTTCCTGTACACCCCGTCTCCTGCCTCCCACCTCCCCCAGCCCTGCCCGAGCCACACACCAAGAACATCAGGCTGAGTGGATACAGTCGAAAAGCAGGCCTCAGAGACCAGGGCAGGATGCTCAGAGAAACCGGAACTTCCTGGGACCCCCAGACCAGCCCCACAATGAGGGTGGAGCAGGTGAGCCTGGGAACCTCTAGTTCCACCATGGAGCAGCCCCGTGGGCACAAGATGCTCTGGTTCTTGGGCCTCCTTTGCCTGAGGCAGAGGGCACAGCCTGGAGCACCCAGCACCCAGAACTCAGGCTGGGGCCTCTTGCCCAGCCCCT
Organism: Saguinus oedipus; assembly: GCA_031835075.1. Classification (NCBI taxonomy): domain Eukaryota; kingdom Metazoa; phylum Chordata; class Mammalia; order Primates; family Cebidae; genus Saguinus; species Saguinus oedipus. Next base: position 130,430,550 of record CM063179.1, read on the forward strand.
CCTTTACGAGCTGGCACTGGGGCCTTCCAGAGGAAAAGGGCCTCTGGTAGCACCGAGTGGGAACCAAGGCTGACCCCCGACCCCCACGCTTACACCCGTACCCCAACGCCCCACTCGGCAAAGCTACATGCAGCCACTGAATGCTGGAGCAGTGGCCAGGCCAAACTGAGACCTACTGTCACCTGACACAACAGTGGATCTCTGAAACCAGGACTGAAAAACATAAAACAGTGCATTAATGATGTACTTCCATTGATGACATGTGGGAATGATAGTATTTTGGAAATACTGGGTTAAACATATTATTTAAAATCATTTCACTTCTCTTTGTAACTGGTAGGAATTGCAAATTATATATGTGGCTTGAGTTCTGGTTTCACTGGACTGCTTCCTCTAAGACCAAGCCACCGCCTCTAAAATGGATAATGACACGCCTTCCTTATGTGGCTATCTGGAGAAGAAAATGCAACAGGCAAGTTTCTTCTGCACATCTTCCCACCTCACCTGCCAATAGTCAGCAGCCCACAGCTGTGGTCTGGCACTCCACCTGCGTGGTCAGAGGCCGCTCTCTGCACCTCCACATCCTCAGGGCTGAGGAAGGCTAGGCAGGGCTGGGAGGGGCTCCCATTCCTGATGCCTAGAGTTCGGGGCATGAGACTCTCCCCATTCTCGCACTGCAGACCCCCAGCCCCATGCAGGGTCACAGGACAAAGGACTGCCCCCTCTGTCACTGAACTGCCCCTCAAGCTAATGACAATGATGCCTCCAGAGAGGCCACAAATGGAAGGTTTCATAAGAAGCAGAGACCCTACTTGAAGATCACAAGCAGCAAACAACAAAATACAATCAAGGACACGGAGCCGGCACAGAGGCCTCTCCAGAGGGTGCTGCACAGGACCTCTGCCCTCACCACGCACCTTAACTCCCATGGCATGAGGCCCAGGGAAGGGCAGCGACTTGCTCTGGGATATGTGGCTGGTGAGGGCACACCAGAACTGCACTCCAGGCCCACCTATCTCTGGAGCCCAGACTCCTCCCAGAAGGGGACCCAGGCCAGACACTGCCTTCATTCCCTGCTGCCCTAGGTTTGGAGCAGATGCTGGCATGCATATTTGCTCATAGTTTACCCTGTGTGATTCAAGCTGAAGATCTGGTGTCTCTGCTGAGTGACAATTAACCTCACACCATTTCAGATGAGCTCCTCTTTCTTGCCAAACAGTTAATGCTGCATAATCAGCCCACATGTGCTGAAAGGCTCTCCCCAGACACATGGCCGTCTCGCCCCTTCGCCTAAGCTGCTTCTGAGCAGGACTGCACCTCCAAAGCAGGTTCTTTCTTGCCACTGGCTCCCCTGCCTCGGTATTTGTTCCCATGTTTATCTCCCATCAATTCTCAGAAAATTCTGGGGTCCGAGATTGTTCTAGATTACAGTGAGATGGAAACTCTCAGGGTGAATGAGGCTTGTTTAAAGTTGGCTACCAGCTAGCAAGGGGGATACAGGCATGTGCAATTTCACTGAGAACTGCCTGGACAATAGCGCAGCGCTGAGCCCCCGGCGGGATCTGTCCTCCACAGGGACACACAGTACCAAGCCAGAAAGGCACGACAAGGCCCAGGCAGCCCACGAGGGCCCTCTCCTTGTCTTATCCTCCTGAGGGAGACACTCGAGGAAAGAGGCAGATGGGAAATGGGGCCATGAGGCAAGAAGGGCCCTCATGGAGGCTGAGCAGGCACAGGAGCAAGTGTGACACAGACCAGGCCTGGCGTGGCGTGGCGTGGCAGAGCCGCTGTTACAGTGAGCCCTCAAACCACCTTCCCCTTGTGTACCAAGTTTCAGGTATGGGCACTAGTAGGCTTTTTCCTTCTGGAACAGAGAATGCCAGATTCTCCTGCCACTCCTTCCCGAGGCCTGTGCCGGTCACTCCAAAGGTGCCCCTTGGGGAGGGAAGTGAGTGGAGGCATCCAGTGCTGCCTCTGGAGCAGCAGCCAAGAGGTCCGAGAGCAGAGTCCAGCCAGACCCCTGGCCTGGGGAAAGTGCAGGGCTGGCTTGGACCTCCTCTCCACCATTCAAGACAAGCTGTTTTGTGGGGTGTGGGGTGTAGAAGGCAGTGGCCGAAGGCTCAGAGGTCTTCTGCAAAGTCACCAAAAAAATGGTTTGTAAAGGTTCTGCTACGGGCAGTAAGGATTATTTCAAATATTGGATACATCCACTTGAGGGATGTTACCTGCACTGTCCATGCGCCTCGGCTCGGTGTGGCAGAGCGCCAGATGTTTGGGTCCTTCTCTCTCATGTCCTGGACTTACATAACAGGACAGCTGAACCGCAGGGCCAGGCAGAGCTAAAGCGCTCTTCCAGAGAGGCCATGGTACTGACCACAGAGCCTCTCTATGTCCCCATACCCAGCTTTACCAACCCACTCACAGTTCAGGAAATGCAGAGTCTGCTCAAGGGCTGGGAGGAGGAGTCGGGGCCGCTGGGGTTTCCATGATCCATCAGTTTATGGGCCCAGGGGATATGATAAGTAACAGCCACACATTCTGAGTACCAGGCCCTTGGACCAAAGGCTGTGAGCAGCCCCTGTGAGGATGTCGCCGTACCCACCATCATTGAACCCAAAGCCTCGGGCAAATACCAGATGTCCCTGGATCCTGTGCTTCACATGTGCTGGGAGAGTCAACCCAGGAAGGCAGCCCTATGGAGACGGGGGCCCACAGGCTGTAGAGGCCAAAGAGTGATTGGGGTCCATTTAGCACTCTGCCATGCAGCCAGTGAGCACATGGCTTCGGCACTCCATTTTCCTCCCTGAAAAGTAGGACAGGAGTCCCTCAGGGTCAGTGAGAGGACCACACAATTGAGGGAGGGTGCCCTGCAAACACTGGCCTGCAGGTTAGGAGTTGGTGACCCACTTCCCAGAGCCAGGGTCAGGCTGATGCGTGTGCAGATAAGGGAGGGGAGGACTCAGACACCCCCGTGAGCCTCGGGCCACTTGCTGCCGCTGTTCAGCAAGAGAGGGTGGGAGGTGACTCTCTTCACCATGACAGGCACTTGCAGAGGTGCCTAACTTCCTCCAAGCCTCTCCCTGACAATGGGGCCCTGCCTAAGTGTCTCTCTGGTAGCTTTCACGCTCATCATGTGCCTTCTGCCCATGACCTCCTTGCACCGGTTTCTCTGGGACTGTCTGCAGTCAAACCCCCAAGGTGGAAAATACATAGCAGTCAGGTAAGGCAGGTGACTGAGCATCCCGTCAGATCCTGGCCCCAAAACCCCAATGGCTTTCCAACCCTGAGCTCCAAGCAAAAAGCCCACTCCTTACCCCAGCCCGCAAGGCAGACGGTGATGGCACCTCCAACCCAGAAACCCCAGTCACCCCTGCCTCACTGCGCACTGCACGGGCTTGCCTTCCCTCTATTTAGGATGTTCTCCCTGATCATCTCTGCAAAGCTGATCTCATCATCTGTGACTTTGTGCCAGTGTCACCTCCTCGGCACCTCCCTGGCCCTCCAATCTGAAGCTGGCCACTTTCCACTTCTATCCCTTCTCATCTTGCCTGGGGATCCAAACCACACTGACCTGCTGGATTCTCATTATTGCACATATCGCCAACTGAAACGGCCCCGCCTGTCATCCATCCACCCACTTTCTGCATTGCAGAAACATGCCCAGGGCCTAGCTGAGTGCCGGGTGGCCAGCACACTCTAGGCAATGATCTGCTGAGTGAAGAATGAACTGGGACAGAGCCGTGACGCGCATTAGAGGAGATCCCCAGCCCCACTGGAAAACGTTAGACAGCACTTGACAGAAGGATGCTGAGCAGAGCGAGGCTAGGGGACAGTGGCGGCTGTGCATCTCCCCGTCTGCTTCCTGTGCTGTCACTGTCACACCACCATGCTGCAGGACCTGCAGGAACAATCTGCTCCGTTCGCAGCAGTTGCTTCCCGTTTGCTGCATTTCCAACATTCACAGAACCGATTTCATCGCTTTCCCTTTCTGCAGGACCAGCTGGCCAGCATCCCCGCCTCTGAGGTCTTGTCCGAACGCTGTGGGGCCAGTGGACTCCAAGCTGCCAAGCATTCAGAAGTGCAGTCTCTGCCGGGGAGGAGGTGGGGGGCGGTCCCCTGGCCTGTAGCTGCTTCTGCGTGATATTAGTACTTAGTTTTCTCTTCTTCGGTTTTCAATTCTTCAGAAACCGTGTTAGCCACTGCTCACAGTGAATTCGCCTGGATCTAACGGGCTGGTTTCTGTCTCCAACAGCCCTGGCTGGTCCAGGGAGGCCTGCCTTACCCGCTCCATGCACAGAGCTCCAGCAGGGAAGCAGGGGGTCCTCCAGCACTGCCACCCTGCCACTCCAGGGAAGGGGTGGGGTGCCTGATGACCTCTGGTGACACATTACTGATGTAAGCTCGCCATTATTGCTCACAAATTAAGCTTCTGGTGGTTGCATTATATTTTGGAACCAATCGTTTCTTTTGTTTTCCAAGAGATATTTTTTTAAGCCACTCCTCCCCCTCCCAAAAAGGAATTATCCAAGAGCGCTACTATGTCTGACTTTCAAAGGAGGCATTGTTAATCTTTTGGCCATAAATAGGCAATTAACACCCACTCTGAGTCTAGTCGAACCAAGTTCCCATCGGCGTGGGGACTGCAGCAAAGGGTGTGTTCTTCGTGTGGCATTTGGTTTCTGGTTTCTCGACTGTGGCCTGAAGCTGCAAGAAAGAGTGGTAATTCGGATGGCTGATACCACAAAAACAGTAGATAAATGGGCTCCTGTCAGCAGGAGAAATTCTCCATCAACGCAGTGCTTGGGCGACCAAGAACCATGCTGCCAAAGGCAAAGTGGGCTCAGGTAAAGGCTTCATGCTGATGGGCCCAGAGGCCAGCGGCCTGCACGGTGTCGGGAAAAGGTCCAGTCAGGCGCCAGCCATGCTCGGCTCTGGGCGCAGCTGTCTCCATGCCATGCCCATCTCAAGGACACACCTCTTTGTGCTTCCTGCTCTGGCCCTCACTGGGCTCTCAACAGCCTCAGGCTGGGAGGTCCATCTCTGGGTGTCCCGGATAAGGAAGCCAAAGTAAGGCAAGGAACACCAAAATCCTCCTGGGGTTGCCAGGCGTTCCTTTCCCTGCATCCTCTGAGGCCCAGCTGGAGATTACTCAGCTTCATTAGGAGCATCGAGGAGGCCATCACAGGGCCCTTGTTTCCCAGAGCTGCTGTCCCAGCTGTTGTGCACTGACCAGATGTGGCACAGCTGAGACAAGATCCAGCATGACACATGTGAGAAACCATGAAAGAGTCTTCCTATGGCCCTAAGCTGCCCCCGGCCCTTCTCCAGCCCAGAGTGCAGAATGGGCAGCCACTTTTAAGTAGACAAGAACAGAAATGCTTGGGCAAAGGAGTCAGATGCAAACTGAGAACTGACAGGAAAGGATCAGGAACGGGGCCTCCACAGGGGGAAGGAGCAGCAAGGCTAGCGATCACAGATGCACAAGCACTGTGGGTAAGACGGTCCCGTGGATGCCTTCACACGGACACAAAACAGGTCACGGTGATCCACTAGACTGCATTTCTACTACTGACAGATCAAGAAGAAATACAGTCAAAGTGAGGGCTGCAGATTAGGTAACAAGAGGGACTTCCGATCAGCAAACACTAAACGGGGCAGCCTAAAGAAAGTTGCCACCTTTCGGGATTAGAGGATTGATTCTCTGCCCAGTGAAGCCTATGACTAGGAGGAGCTGGAAGCCAATCACAAGATGAACCCTTCAGCCAGCCCAGCTGCCTTCACCGAGAGAATATTTCTCGAGCCCCTTATGCCTATCACCACTTCCACTGCCCCCACCCTCGTCCAGCCCAGCTTCATGTTTGCCAGTAGCCTCCTCACTGGCCTCCCCATCTCCCCCAGAACCTACAGTCTATGCTGCTCACTGTTGTCCCAATGGGGCTTTTTATTGCTCACTGCTTAAAACCTTCTGATGCTTCCACCCTGCACCCAGGGTTCTCGGTCATTCATTTCCTCTGCAACTACACACAGGACAGGACGTGAAACAGCGATGTGGAACTTGCCCTCAGCAACCCACCCACAAAAACTTGCCCTGGAAATCTTCAACGCTAGGTATCAGAACAGTTTTTCCAGACATTTCTGAAGCAGCTCCTTGCACTCAACTCAGCAGAAGCCAACCCTGAGCCTTCCTCATGGGATATTTCACTGTCAGGAGGGGACACCATTGCTCTGCTGGGCACAGTAGCTCAGGGGGCACTCGCCCTAGGACCTGGATCCCTCCTCCAGGTCAGGCCCTTCCTAATACAGGTGGAGCTGGCACCTCCTGAGGGCCTGAACTCTCAACGCCATCTCCACATGGCACAATCTGGTCCCTGGGCATCTGTGGAATCACCGGGCTGGTCATGTGCCCATCTCTGCTGTTCCCTCAAGTCCCAGACTTACCCAGGGAACTTCTGAGATTCCAAGGTATTGGGGCTCTGCCCTAGACCTGCTAATTCAGGCTCTCTGGGACAAGGTCTAGGAACCTGCAGTGTACTGGCTTCCCAGACAACTCTGACGCCCATGGTGAAACCTGGGCAGATGCACGCAAGGTCAGAAAGCCCAGGCTCAGAGATGCAGGGCAAGCGGCTCAGTCACCACGCGGCTGGGTGGCAGACAGCCTCTCAAACCCAGGTCTTCTGACTCCAAGCACAGCTCTGTGCCAACCACAGTCCACCTCTGTTTCCTTCAGGACATGAGAGGCCTCTACCACACGGCGACAAAGTGAGACCCCCGCAGAGTTACAGAGCCCGGGGCTCACAGCCCTGCAGCACAGCTCAGCAACTCCGCCGTGCCCTCAGACGAGGCCTCCTTCTGGGGAGCAGGGATGCGGCACAGCACAGCACTACAGAGACAAGGAATTCCTGAGGTGAGGCTGGTTCACGCTGCCGAGGAGCAGTTCCCACCTTTTGACAAATTTCTCTCCTTACTCCTAAAGTGCAGTTCCCAATATGGCAGCCGACTCTTTCTGAGCACATGTCCTGTGCACACAGAACTAAGCTCCAAGCACTTCATACAAATGAACTCATTTAATGAGTGAGACATTTAATGCAATGAGAAGGCGTACCACCCATCCTCGTGGATGGGGAAACTGAGCCATGAAGAGGTTCCATAAGTTGCTCAGGGTGAGGATGGAGTTCACTCCACGGGCAGGGCTCCAGCCTGAGGCCCTGCTTCCCACCAGCCCCGTCTCCTTGTCTCAGCCCATGCTCTCTGTTTCTCCTTCAGCAGCCTGAAAACGACAAGAGGGTTTCTCCAAACTCTCCTCTGTGGGCCCTTGGAGTTGAACCAGTCAAGGGGGCAAGAGCTGACCCATAGGCCTTTCTTACTCTGGCCCCCACGAAGTAAAACTGGCCATGTCCTCAGATGCGGCGAGGCCTCAGCTGGTAAGGCCTCAATTCTCCCTGCAGCCCATAGGCTGGGTCTCCCAAGCCTCTTTACCAGCACCAGAGCAGGGCCTGGCAAACCAAGAGCGCTCCCAGCACGCCCGGGGCTCTCATCTGAGCAGCTGGCTTTGGAAAAGGCCCCTACTTCAGAGAGTCCAAACCTCCTAGCTTCTCAAACACTCTCTGCTCAGGATGGCTTTCAATTGAAGCATGGAAATCACCAAGTGGCACTAAAAGCTGCCTCCCTAGCAGTCCCCAGATGAACTCCCATTTTCCTCTTCCCCAGGAGATCAAAGCTACCATGTCAACACTCGCCCCGATCCCAATGACCTTAAGCAGATTGCTTGTGCAAGCGGAGGGCCGTGACTAGAGTCAACAAGGAGGGATCCGGGTGGAGGCTGCAGTCAGCTGAGATCTCACCACTGCACTCCAGCCTGGCCACAGGGCAAGACTCTGTCAAAAGAAAGGGAAGAAAGGGAGGGAAAGGAAGGGAGGAAAGCAGGGATGACAAGGACTAGAGCTGAAACGAGTCTCCTGGAACCCTGATGCCAGCATGCGCCACAGGTGGCAGGATCCCGGCCCACCAAGAGTGGAGAGCCCAGGAGACTGCCCAGAGCAGCAGAGGGATCGACAAGAGAAAGGCGGCAGCAGGCCTGGGTTTTCTTTGTTCATCAAAGCTGGCATCCGTTGAGTGCCAACCGTGTGTCAGATGCATGCCACATGATTCCTCCCACACTCATGAGAAACAGACACAGTTATTCCCATTTTACAGACACAGACATGAGGCCTGAGGCACACAGCTCAAAAGTGGCAGAATGGGGACACAGCCCCAATTATCTGACTCCACAGATAACTCCCAGTTCTCTCTGCCACACTCTCTATGTCCCATGGGCAGCATTTCTCCCAAAGGGCCCGCTCAGTGGTCATCACCCAGGACCAAGCACAGCAGTGAGAGCACTGAGCCGGGGTCAGGAGGCCAGGGTTCCCACTTTCCAGGGCGCCTCACCATGTGACTTTGGGCAAGGCCCCAACTCTCCCTGGACTCTAGAGGCCTCATCCTCAAGTGAGGGGATGGATTAGAACAGAGATGGCAGATGACGTTCGATTACTCATGAATTAGCAATGGCCGCCAAGGCTGACAAGGGGAGGACCCTAAGACCTCTGCTAAGTTCCCCTGAAAAGACTGCCATGATTGATTAGCCATGTCTGTCAAGAGCACGGAAGGAGGCGTGCTAGTTCAGCACCCAAAGCTGCCCCCTTGACGTCCCTAAACTCTGACAGTCCAGGTCTTACCGGCTCTCTTCCTTTGTTCAAAGACTATCCTAACTATCTCCAGGTCAGAGGCAACTACTCCCATGTGCCTGCCCACAAAAGTTTTTGCCTTTACTTGTATTTAGCATTTCTTTCATTCCAACCGGCTTTCTAGGGCTTTCCATGTCTCCCTGTCTCACCAGATCTTCACACTGTCTGCAGTCATGTTATAAGGGGTGTTCCACTTCTGAATTCCTCTACTTGCCATTGGCACAGCTCCCCACCCTGGGAGGAAGGGTGCTGAGGGTGCAGGGCGGCGGGAGCCCTAGGCAGCTGAAGGGGAACAGCCACTGGCAGGGTGGACACGAGAAAGCCACAAAGGCGCAGGCAAGCTGGGCTTGCCACACAGGAAGTTGGCAAGGAAAGGCACAGCTGGCCTGCAGCTGCTGGGGGTGCCTGAGCAAGAAGTCATGCAGCCACCCCACATGGTGACCAAGAAGGGCCACTGTCCCTCAGAGGCAGCCCCCACCAGCACAAAAGATGGAAAGTGGAAGTTGGCTGGGGGCGTCACCTGGGCAGGACCCGTCCAGCAAAGAGCTGCGGGTCACCGATGAGCGTCTGCTCAAGCTCTCATGACTTCCCGCAGCAGCCCCCATCCTGCGCAGCCCCCATGGCCCTGCCCACCCAGGTCTCCTGGACTCATCCCCAGGAACACGGCTCTCGGAGGCTTCCCAAAGACGTGCTGGCATGCTGGTTTCAACCTCATGCTTCTTTTCTACCCCAAACTGCCCCTGGCCAGCTTTCACGGTCCCTCAAACATCTGCTAACACAGTTGCTGCCTGTTCTGAGGCCTGCTGAGGGAGGTTCGGGCCTGGTGTGTGGGCAGCTGCAATCAATCAAACCTCTGTTTCGGCATCCCGACCCCTCCCCACAAACATCTTGCTTCTGTTTGAAGCACTGCTGAGAAATACAATTTGTTGCTCCTTCAAGATGACCAGCTTGGAGTTAAAAATACAGCAGGGACTGTGACACCCGGGGACTGCATTCAATGAGTGATCTTTTTCATTGTTGCTTTTTTCTGAAATCTTCGCTCAAACACATGTGATCCATGTCTAAATGGCCGTCTTGCTGGGAGCCAACCAATGCTGGGTGGTCAATCCAGGTCTCAAAAAAGCAGTAAGGAAAATGTCAGCAAAAGTCCTGCTAATAAACAACTCACGCCCTCAGGCTGGGCCCTGCCCTCAATGGCACACATTGTCATATTGCAAAAGGAAGGCTATAGCTCCACAGAGAACAGCAACCAGAAGGGAGGAAACAGCACGTGAGGAGGGAGGCTGTGCAGGAGGCCCTGGAGCCAGCTGGAGCAGGGATCACAGTGGAACTAGTCCTCCGAGCCGCCTGGGGGCAACTTGCTCTGTGGAACTGAGTGGTTGTAATTACAAGTCCAGGGAGGGGGGACACTGCTGCACTAGGTCCTTGTGTCATTCCCCCCAGTAGGGCTTTCCTCACTATTCAGCCTCCCCGACTGAGGACCCAGATGGCCTGCTCACCTGCAGCCTCATTCAGCAGCTCTGCCTGCTCTCCTGGCACCGGGGTTTTAAGAAGATGTGAGCAAAGACCACCTGAAAGCAATGCCTACACCCCACCCAGGGCATCTCATCCCCGAGAGACAAGAGCCCCCACTGCCGTCAACAGGACAGCTGCGCCCCAGGCATGGGCTTGAAGGGGTGGGGTGGCCAGCGGGCCCCTGGGATATTTCCACCCTAGTTTCAAGGGCGACAGACAAGAGAATGCTCACACACGGCCAACTTCCTCTGGCGAGGGGTGCGAATCTGATTCCGTCACCATTTCATAACCCTGGGCTCTGAACAGAGCTGACCGCAGGCTGAGCTGAGCCACAGGGCAGGCCTCCTTCCCATTTACCAAAGAAAAGCGATGAGGCGAGAAGACGAACAAACAAGACAAAGTGGCATGAACAGAAAAGGGAGGATGGAAACAGGGAAAACGGTGGACGAAGAGAAAGGCATTCTCATAGCAGACTGAGGGCGCCTCCCAGGAACGTCCACCCTCTGCTCCTAGTTCTGCCTCTGGCACCCAGAAGCAGCCCACACCTTTCGTCCAAGTCCTGTGACTGTGACGATAATCACAGGTGTTTGTCAGCACCCACCCTGGGCTGGCCAGTGCACTGGGTGCGGCGTGTGTGTACATTTAGATACAGATACACACACGCGCATATCAACAGATGGGCATACACACACAAAGCTACAGATACACACCCATATGGACTGACACGTCCACATAAGCACATTCTCCACACACGTCGCTTCCCTTGCACCTCCCACAGTCCTGTCCTCCCACATGTTAAGCAATTTGCCCAGGGCTTCCAGCCTCTGGCCCCACCTCCGGAGGCCTTCTGGTTTGTCAATGTCACCTTCTAAATGCAGACCCAAAAGTGAGCACCACGCCCAGATGAGCCCTGGCGGGCAGAGGGACCAACAGAGCTTCAATTTCCTCAGGAGGGACTAGAATGGCCAACCTCTGAGGTCACATTTCCTGACATCCCCTGCACAGAGTCTACACCCAGGGCGCCTGCTCCTGGGGGACTCAACTGTGGATACAGACGAGGGCAGGGCCTGGGACCTCAGCGCTTCCAGCCCTCTTACTCTCTCGGGTTCTCTCCCTGCTCCCTTTCCTGCTGGCAGGTTGGAGGGGCTCCAGCTGGCACAGTCCATCTGGCTACACCGAATCACGGCCAGAGGGAAGCCCCCATGTTCTCATGCACACCCTCAAGGTCTGCTCTGGGACCCAGGTGGGGCCTCTAGGGGAGCTGTGGCTTTTCAGAACAGCCAGCTGCTCCAAAGGCCTAACTAAAAAGGCTGTCTGCACCTTTAACCCGAGGCTCTCACACACCTGGCCTCAGAACCCACAGACGAAGGGCGCCTTTACAAGGATGCACGAGTGGAGCTCCCACCCCGCAAAGGCAAAGGTGTAAACCGAGATCAAAAGGCCCAGGAAAGAGAGGCCAGAGCACAGCAGAAGGAAGTGGGCCTCACCTGGTGCAAGCCTGCCCTTCCAAAGATAAGCAAAGCCCAACTCAAAGCCTTGCTTCCATGGGCATGCAGAGCAGGCCCCACCCACTTCTTGGTGGCCCCAAATGTTGAGTGAAGCCACAGCACGCAGATGCTGGGGTCTGTGGCCAGTGGTCCCACCTCAGTGGCCATCTGGCAACGTGTTAGTCCTTGTACACCAGCGACACACCCAGCTCATCAGGTTCCCATGCACGAGGCCCTGCACTGTCCAGGGCTCTTGACAAATACACAGGGATACCCGAGGCCTCGTTCTCAGGGTCCCATAGAAAAGCAAGGCCCACCTCCCCAGGCTAGAGATCATCTGATGGCAGAGCCTGATGGAGAGAGGGCTGGCCAGGGTCTAGACTCCTGGTGTGGGCATGGCTCAGCATCCACAGGCCCAGCCTCAGGGCTCTGACCACAGGCCTTGGGCACACATGCTTCCCAGAGGCCCCTCTCTACTTTCCCTGTGCCCAAGACCGACTGTCAAGAAGGCAGCCAAGGACAGAGAGGCTGAACCAGAGCAGGCTCCTCAGGTTCCATGCACCTGCCCAGATCCAGCAGGCCCACCTGGGGCCAACGAAGCCATCTATACAACTGGGCACAGCCCCTCTGAGCAACATAGTTTTAAAGAGTTTCTCAACAAATGAGGTCAGGAAATGTCTCCAATGATGCTAGTGGTGTTGTTCCAACTGTGGCTAGTAAAATATAATAACATGTATGTTGTTTTTATTACCTATCTAGCTTATTAGGTAATAAAATATGCTCAGCATTAAAAATTTAACTGAAGCCGTTATCATGCCCAGAACTCTGGACTCTGGGTTTTTGTCAGAAGTCACCCAAATCTGTCACCTCTCCAGCCTTTTTACCTATGTAAATTTTTCTAGAGAAGAGAAATTCCTCTTGGTATCCAATAAATGTGCTCAATCCCTGTCCTAGCTAGTAAAGTCAAACAGTCCATTGTGCAGGAAAGAGAACGGCGCACACCTGGAGCTGCAATGGAAGGAACAGAAACTGGATGAGGGGGGCAGCAGCTCCACCCCACAGCCCTGCGGGCCCTCCCCTAAGCGGACCGCACCAGCACAGAGGAGGCACAAGCACATCACCATCTTGCCCTCCTATTGCCCCAGCCAGCGCCCAGGCTCCTAAACAAAGGTGGCCAGAAAGTCTGAACTAGGGGCCAGGTATGCTGTGGACCTAAGACACCTGCACCTCTTCCCTTCGGGGCAGACCTCTATGTTAGGAGTAGGAACTACAGGAGAGAGGGGCAAGACCCCATGAAGAGAAACTGCACTTTCTTTGTAAAAGGAAAGAAGACCCAACTGAGAAAACAACATCAGGCACTGAAGAAGTCAGCTATGCCCACCTGAAACAGTGAGCACAATGGTCCTGCCTGCCCTGGATCTGCCCATAACGTTGAGTGACCAAGGCCAGCCCCTCTGAAACCAACCTCACCAACAAGATCTTCACCCTCAAACCCAGTGAGGACCAATGTTTACAGCAACAAGTCCAGAAAAGCTGATGGTCAGACCCTGGCATTAAGCAACTGACAGCCTCCTAAATGAACACAGAACCGAGAGGTCACGGGGGCCAGCACCACTTCCTGGGCCTCACGATCACTTTGCCATCCCCAGCCACAACCAGAGGCAGCAGGCTCAGAGACTCCCCTGATGACGGAGTATTAACTCCAAGTTCATCTCATTCAAATCAATATCCAAGATCAGCGTTAGCACAAGGCAAGGCTCCAAGACAGAGGATAAAGTCCAAGTGACAGGGGCATGTGGCCAGAGACTTCCTCTACAGTGAACGGCAAGGATGACTGCAGAGGCAGCTCAGAGGACACTGATCACAACTTCTCGACGGCCTCGTATTTCAAGAGTTTAATCGAAGGAATAAACTGCCCCCAGTCACTAGCTCTCAGCAACCATTACCCACAAGCCCAATCTCAGGATCAGCATCATCCAAGGGACACTGAATCCCAGTGTGTGTGAATGTTTCTTGCAGCAGCTACAGGGGTGGCTTCCTGGGAGACACGGCTCCAGTGAAGGGCCAGAGGGGATTCCCAGTGTTTGGTCCCTGAGTCTGCCCACCAACGCCCCGCCTCTCACCATCTGCCTGCCCTTGTACCCCTAGCACTGCGCTCACAGTGAAAGGGAATATTTGGTTGCAAATAGAGATAAAAATACGTGTTTTTAAAACCAACTGGAAATAAGCTTTCTTTGAACAGGTTTAAAGAACAAGGAAATTAACCGACTCCTGGGTATTTCGGAAACCAGAGTTCTACGTTTGTCTAGGATGGCCTAGAACTAGCAGAGGCTCCAGTGAGCACCAAGGTGATTCCAGGCTGCCAGGACTCTTACCTGTGCCATCTTGGCAAGGTCTAGAGAAGGCCTCTGCTCTTGAACTTCTTCAGGGCGCCGCCTTTTAACACCGACCTTCTTGTCATTAAGGACACACGGCTGGGAGCGGCTGCGGGAAAGGCCACTGGAGCGTCTCGCCAGCTCTGGCGTTGAGGCAGGTGTGCTGTTGGCTGAGGGAGGACAGTATTCCACAAAGGAAAACTGCTCGTGTGAGCAAGAGAGGGACCGCTGCAGGTCCAGCCGGCCCCCTCCCACGGGGCACGGGTCAGGGCTCCAGGTGTCACCTGCCTGTCCACAGGGGGCTGAGCCTGGCACCCCTTGGCAGTGCGGCCCTCCAAATCGGTGGTGGAGTCCTGCCTGGTCGCAGGGGGAGGAGAGCACACTGGCCCGGGAAGGGAGGCTGAAGCTGGAGCTCCTCTGCATGGTGCTGAAGCCGTTGGAATAGCGCTGGACGCTGCCCCCGCTGTAGCAGCGTCTCTTTTCCACGGGAGTCCAGACTTTGGAGCCCAGGGGCCTCCATGATGTCCGGCAGCTGGACATCTCATCAGAGAAAGACAGTGAGCGGCACTGGCGCTTGCTAGGGGGTGCTGAGGGGTTCCCGTTGTGGTCACTGATGCTGAGGTCTTTGATCAGACTGGTCACAGCACAGGCGGTCACTCCCTCCCGGTGCCACAGTGAGCTGTCCTTTTCAGGCAGGCATTCCCAGATGCTGGTGCTCGGCTGGTCAATCTGAAGAGGGCATTTCCTGTCCAAGTCTCGCCATCTGTCATTTTCTGGTTCATAAATGACAAGGAGAAAACAGAATTTGAGAAGGCCTTCACTCCAGCCCTCTATTATCTCCACACCAACAGCCCATTTCAAACACAGCATCTTAAGAGCCAAAAGACCCCTAGAAACCATCCAGTCCAACCTCATTTTACAGATGAGAAACTGAGGCTCAGACAGGGGAAGTGAATCCCAAGGCTTCAAGTTGGAAGTGGAAGCAGAGCAGAGCCTAGAATCGATAAACCCTGGGACTCCTGATAGGGTTTTCTTTCCAATGTACCACACACTGCCTCCCAGGAGAATCCAAAGCAAGTTTTCATCCAAAATGCCTTCTCATCTTACGGATGGGAAACCGAATTGCCCTGAACCCTGCCCTGGCTGGCAAAAGAGTCAGGACAAGACATGTGTTAAGTGCCACTAGGTTCTCTGCAGCTCTCAGGGCTGGGACCTGATGCCCTGGCAGAAAACCGCAACCGAAAATGTCTCTCAACACCTCAGATGGCCGAGGACACAAGATGGCTGGGGCACCGCCAGGTTAGCTCACCCGAATTCTACCTTTAAAGCTTTTGCTGAGAATAGAAGCTGGAGCCTGTACTGATTTAGGTCACCTCCACCAAAATGCTCAACACCAACATCATCAATGGCTGCCAATCACAGTGCTTTCTCTGTGTTCACTCGATTTTTCCTTAAAGCAATTGAAATCTGTAAGGACAAGTCTTGGGCTTCACAGACTCAAGGGCACCACTTAAACTTAAGTATTCAGGTCTTCACTTGAATACATGAATAAATATGCTACCCTGCTATGAAATGCTACATTTGCACTTGAACCTTTATTTCTGTGAAATATTCAAGAACTAGATACTGTTTTTCTACTATGGAATCAGGTACCATGCTGGGAATTTTAAGAGATGCAAGATAAATTTGACATAGTTCCTGTATTCAAGTTTATAGTAGAAAAGCAAAGTTAGGAAATATGCCGTGCCGTCAGGGAACAACTTGTTAGCACTATTTCCTCGAACCTACATATATTTACAAACCATGCACATGTGGATGGCTTGAGCCAGTCAAGAGAATAGAAGTGAAACCTGCAATGCTACTCGGAGGTATTCAAATGCAGGCCGGTCTCAGGGCAATGCAGATCACTGAGCATTTACCCTGGGCGGTATCATCCACACAGCACCCCGTGTGCAGGTACAATCATGGACCAGATGGGGAGACTGAGGCTTGGGGGACATTGAGCAACTAGCCCAAGGCCACACGGCTAATAGCTGACAGGATGTACACCCACGTTAGTCAGGCCCCAGAGCACAGGCCCTTTTCTATACTACACTGCAGCGCTGAGGTGGACTCAGGTGAGCCTGATTCTGGCTCTGCCCTCAAGGAGTTTAAGGGTCGGGGAAGATGTGCTCAGGTGCAGAAAACTGAGACTTAACCCATGAGTGCTCGAGGCAGCAAGGACTACAAACCTATCTCCTCTACCAGTGGCCACTCCTCAAAGGGCACCAAGAGACACGCCCCAGCGGAGCATTACCAGCAGCAGCTACGTGACTGGCTCAAGGGGAATGAGGTCTGCAGCCCAAAGGGAAGGCCAGGAGCGCAGAGTGAAAGCCAAGGCAGAGCTAATGGTGGTACTCCTTCTTCTTGGGCATCCTGCCAAGGTCATGAGATAAGGACTGAGGGAACACAGGAAGCAGCTGTCCAGAGGCTGTCTTCACGGAGTGCCTCAGAAGCTGGAGATGCAGCAGGGAGACAAGAGCCCAGGCAAGCCAGCTGCAACAGAGCAGGACTGTCGCTGAACAGCCGACTCATTCATCAGACACTGCTCATCTCATCTCAGATTTCCCAGGCCCTGACCATGGCAGGCCTCCATAGCTGCTCCTCCAAAAATCATCCAAAGTACCTTCCTGCAAGTTGCATTAGGATATTCAAATATGCTTCAGCACCCAAGGAAACCACTTCCTTTGGGTATTCACCATTCTGTTACATCAGTTTCAGCTTGACACTATACAGCAGCTGAAAGTTCAATAAACTAATATAAAAATTTTTTTTTTGACACCGGACCTGGCTCTGTCGCCCAGGCTGGAGTGCAGTGGCATGATTTCAGCTTACTGCAACCTCCACCTCCCAGATTCAAGCTATTCTGGTGCCTTGCCCTCCTGAGTAGCTGGGATTACAGGCATGTACCAAACACCCAGCTAATTTTTTTATTTTTTGTAGACATGGGGTTTTACCATGTTGGCCAGGCTGGTCTCAAACTCTCGGCCTCAAGTGATCCGCCCACCTTGGCCTCCCAAAGTGCTGGGACTACAGGCATGAGTCACCAGGACCAACTATAAAGTAAAATATAAACTTTTGTTGACAGAGTCACAACATTCCCAGTTATCTGACTTAAAAGAAAACAAAGTTATCTTAAGAAGAAAGTGAAGATTTATGTATGATGCTGCTTATCAAAATGGTAAACACAATTCAAACATCTTACAGTAGGGGGCTGGTTAAATCAATTATCAAGGAATAAGCTGGAGCATGAAGAAGCAGAGTTTCAAAGAATATTAAATGACATGGGGAAATGCTAGTAATATAAAGCTAAGCATAAAGAAACAGGGTACAAAACTGTATAGACGGTGTGACTGATTCCTACTTAGCAAAATGTGTATGTCGTGCTAGGAAGGAAATAAACCAAAATGTTAATAGCGGATTGGCAGACAGCTGGTTAATTTATCTTTTCTCTTTAGTTTTTCTATAGTCTCCAAATGTTCTATGAGAAAAAATGTATTACCAAATATGGGGGGGTGGGCACCAAGCCCACGGGTGCTGTGCCCTTGCTTAACTCAGGAAGTGAGCCAGGGTCAGGGTGGGGGCCTACAGCCTGCCCTCCTCTGGGTTGGCTCCTCTGGGTGTTCAGGAAGTTGCCGTACAAAAACGCTGGCCACTAACTTCTCTTTTGGGACAAGGCACTGAGGCACCAGGTGGGGCAGGAATGTGGCCGACGGAGGAGGAAACCAATGGGCTTGGCATGGAGCGGTGAGGGTGGCCAGCGCTCACAGAGCCCAAGGCATACTACAGACCGTGTCTCCGTCAGGTCTCAGGGAAACCTGGGATATAAAGGAGTTAATCCCCCTCTCAGAGGATACCACCTTCTCTTCCATTTTTGTGCCACTGGCCTGGAATTTTCCCCACCTCTAGGGAAATCATGAGAAGAAAGGGGAATTGGGAGCCAGGTAAACAGGAACACACCCTCTCTCTCATCTGCTGGTGCCCTTCCATTCCCACGGCCATCCTGAGATCTTTGTGCTTCTTGAAGGGACTCCTCAGGGCTTCCCTACTCCAGTCCTATCTCCTTACTGCCTCTAGAGAACTTTCTGAAGCCCCCACCTAGTACCTATTGTGGCCCATTCCCTTCAGCTGTTACCCACTGCTTCTGGGAGAGAAGGCAAGCATTTCAGACTGGCACCCGGGCCCATCTCCTCATTGTTCCCATCAACAAACCCTATGGTCCAGGTATCAAACCTCCTATGACAGTGAAGGTCAGAAAAGAATCATACAGCATCAAATTCATCCTTGAAGAATTCCTGAACCAGCCCACAAAGTACACCTCCTCCCCCCAGCTTTGTGTAGACAACCCAAAAGAGTAATTCTTATGCACCAGCGATTCTTTATAAAACTAAAGATTAATAACTATACTGCAGGAGTGAGCACGGGTAAGATCTACATACAGAAAGGCTGGAAGTCCCGCTTGGCGGGGCCTTGAGGAAACTATCAAAACCCAGGACATCAGAGCTAGATGATGAATCCCTACAGGACCTACTCATTCTGTTACAGAGTAAGCCTCTATGGCCTAACGTATAAGATTTCTTTGTTGGAGGGAGGATTCAGTCAGTTTTTAACTGTGACGGGAGCTTCTCCCAAACATCAGCTCTTTCACTCACCCGCGCCTTTGCAAAGGCCTGGAATGCTATTTTCCTGCCTTTATCCTCCTTTCACCAAGACAGTCTCCTCATTTAAAAAGCCAACTCAAAGCTCCTCTGGAGATACACCTTCTCCCAGCTCTGTGCACCTGAACTGTAATTACTGATCTGCTTACACACCTACTTCTCCTCCTAAGCCACAGACTCTCAAGCACAGTCCCAGTGAGGCTCCCCGGTGCCCAGCCCAGCACAGAGCAGAGCACACAGCAGACCTGAGTCTGGTGTGTGAAGGACTGGGTTGCAAACTGAAATAAACGCTACAAGAGGACGTGGCGTTCCCCTGGACTCACGTGTCTTTTGTCCTTGGCAAAGGTGAGTCTTCCTTGGCCAGGTAAGTCCAACCTGGGCTGTGCCCTGAACCACCTGCCCCACCTGGGCCATGTGGCCACGTGTGACTCGGCCAGGAGGTGTGTTGGCAGAGTCATGTCTAAGACATCCTGGAAATGCAATGCACTGCTACTGGGTATCAATACTAGCCAGGTGGCCACTTGTGCAGCCCACAGGCAGATCATATTTTAATTGTTTCTATCTTTATCGCTTTGAGAAGCACAATACGAGAAAAGTAAAAACAATCGAGGCTATGTTTAGCCCTATGTTTTCGCCATTCGCTCGGGGAACAGAAAGCAATTTATTGGGTCAGATCACCAGACAAAAGAAACAGGAATAGAAACTAATTTTTAATGGCAAACTGCTCCAACCACTAGTCCCTGACATCACACTATACAAAGGGCCTTGGTAGGCCTTTGAGAAGAGGATGCGGGGTGCCCTCGCCCCCCTCTGTTCAATATCACTTCTGCACAAACAACTATAACTCTTTGAAGTCACAATGGCCATGGATGTAGGAGTCTACTGAGCAACAGTCACTTGGTGTAGTGGAAAGGGCAAGGGCCTGGGTTCAAACCTCAGCTCTATAAGTTACTTATCCTCATAGCTATTATGAGAATTAAATAAGCATCTCGTACAGGGTATAGAGTAGGCTCTCAAAAACAGCAGTCATCATGAGGATAATTAACAGTATTGGAAACGCTCTCCTGAGACTTGACTCAACTAGAGCTGCAACTGGGTACCAGCCTCTGTGGAATCCAGCTGGAGCGGTAACCTGGCTTCTCTGCACTAGAATTTCTCAACATGTGGGTTCTAGGCCACCTACAGGAGCATCCTTTGGGGCTGTGTTAAAATGCAGATTTCTACGCCCCATCTCTGACTCGGTAACTCTGAGTAGGCACTGGAATGCAGATGGCATGGAGACCTGAGTTCTCAAACATCTGTCAGAATGGCGGCCACTGGGGCCATCCAGCACCACTGCCCAGAAGTTTCAGGAGGGTTGACAATTCTGGTCTCTACAAATTTGATTTAATAACATCATTTAAAGTTGGTGTTTATGTTTTGGTTTAGGCCAATTACAGGAAGTAGAACTATGGAGAGTAGAACTTAGAGGTTTCACAGGACAGGATAGGGACCTTCAGGGCTTCCTTCTCAAGCTACACAACATGCTCTTGATAGAGAGCCACCAGCAAAGGCCTGAGAGGCTAACTTACTCCTGTGAACAAGATGAGTGTGAAGCCTCCCACTTTCTCCCTGAGAACACTCTATGGCCCATCAGCTGTGTCCCAAAGCTAGGCAGAGGGGTTCCCCCTCCACCTGCAGCCTGACACCAAGCCCCTGGGAGCCCTGAGCAGGGCGCGATGCCCCACAGCCTGAGAGCATGGCACAAGCCCGTTCAGTCCTATGCTGTGCCTGTTGCTTTAGCCTTTAGGGCATACAAAGCTTCTCCATGTCCCCACTGAGCATATCTTCACAGGTCTTAAATGATACATATGTGATAGCATGTATATTTGCGTGTAGCATAAACACACACGGGGCTTTGCCTGCAGATGGGAAGGTGAGCCACACAAGTGTCCTGGGGCCCAGTTCTCTCTCAGTCTTGGACAGACTAGGTGACCAAGGTCTCTTCCAAAGCTGAGGTTCAATGTCTGAGCTTGCAGTTTCTGACTTTTGATTATGCCACAAAGAACAGGAGAAGGCGATGCCTACATACGCAGAGACAAGGACCCAAATCCCCAAATTCACACTTATAAGGCTCTGGTTCTGCCTCCGTGTGACTAAGGGCAGAAGACTGCTGAATGCACAGATCCTAGAGTTAGAAGCAAGAAAGACACTTAGAGGAACATCTGACCTCAAATGTTCTTATTTCCATTTCTACCCTTACATGTGAAGGAAAATTCCTGAGGCCCAGATTCTTGGGGTCTATAAGCCTTCATATATTCAAAAGATAGAGGAGCTTTAGAGCCCTGAAGAGCTCTGTGCTGTTTTCAGAACAGCAGAATGTGGTTTTCAGAAAAGGTTAAGCACCTCATGTAGAGACCAAGATAGAAAATGCCCCATTAGCAAGCCTGCAGTCAGATCCCGACCAGCTGACTCATTCTTAGATTTCACACCTATCTACTTGAGCTGACAATCTCTCTCCCCTGCCCTGTGGGTTGGGTTGTGCTAACTCAGCCTTGGGGCACAAAGATTCTATGCTTGGTTTGGGGAGAAGCCCACCAATCCTTCAATGAGAAAATCAAGAGAGCCAAGGTGTCTTTCTGAAGGTGGTTTTGCTAAACTGATCTTATGAAAAGAACATGGGGGTGGGAGGGCACAAGGAGGGAAATGACACGAGCTCCCCCACGATGGTATCATCTGTTTCTAAATGGACTTTAGAGCCTCTGGCTCCCTGGAGAGTCTCTTTGCCTATATTACCAGAAGGAGACTCAACTCAGACTGTGTCAGGAACAAAAGGTCCTTGGGCTTTGCCTGCCAGGCCTCAGCTTCAGGTCCTGCCCACTCACCTGGGATGGACTATAAAATGGCAGCTGTGTCTTGGGTTCAGGGACAGCAACACAGGACACTGAGTTCCTCACACAAGACAGAAAGAACAAGGGATTAGGATGTTCCATCAGGCCCCACTTCCAATGAAGCAGTAAGGCAGGTCTGCAGGCCTCTGGGAGGTGACAGAGAGGCTGCTAAGGACAAAGATTAGGGTTCAGAGCCATTACCAGGGCCCTGCCCTTACCAGCAGAGTTGGGGTGGCCCTTGGCAGCTGCCATTGCTTCTGGGAAGTCTCTGCTCTTACAAAAAATGCCCAGAAGGATTCTTAAAGTTAAAAGCCACAGCACATGGGACACTGGGAACAGGGGCCTCAGTCTCACCATCTACACCCCCCAGCTCCCACAGGCACTCATAAATGTACTGGGAGCAGCTAGTACTTGCAATGGCAACAAGAACTCTGAAGGGACAACAAGGTCAGTGTGCTCCATCTCCTCTGGATTTCCATCCTGACTGTGCATGTGCACAGAGCATGTGAAACGGGCAGCTGCTGGTGATGCATCTCTCAACTGATGTGCACAGCAAAGCTGGGTGCTATTAAACAGACGAGGGAATTGACGGCAGACAGAGCTTTTCACAAAACTGTCAATAAATGCATATTCACTGCTAATCAGCTAGCACTCCAACAGGGTCCTTGCTGAAGCTGAAAGAGAGCATGAGTGTGCATCCCAAGGATGAGACTCATCTCATGGGTTGTCACATCAATGCCCATCTGAGGGGGAAACTGGGCTTCAGAAAAATGTCACATCTCCCGCATAGACACACATCCAGCAAATGACAGAGCCCAGACGTCAACCTAGTCTGCAGTCCCAAGGTCATACTCTTGCAGATGGGCCAGGCTGACTAACGTGAACATCTCTCCATGTGGAAGGCATGGCACTCAGGCTGGCAGTGGCCATTCCCTGTCCCTCTGGCACTACTGTAGTCCCCTCCCCATCAAGTCAGCCCAACCTGGGCAAGAAGGCAGCCCCAGGAAGCTCTGATTTCACTTGTCACTGGCAACACTATCACGTGCCAACCACATTTTACATCTACTTCCATTTTGTGCTTTATTCCAGAAACACTGTCTGAAACCAATGAATGGTACAAGGAAGAATTTAAATATCCTGTCGATGAACAAATAATTTTAGATATTTTTAAAAATCACACAGATGACCATAATAAAAATAAACTAATAATAAAGCAAATCTTTAAAAATAATATACATACATATATACACACACATACTTATATATGGATGTAATGTTTTCTCAATGAAAACAAATCTCGTTCTAGCATACACTGGTTACCAAGCAGTCTCTCACTGGAGGACGTGGCCCAACGATCACATTCAAAATGACTGTCTCTGAAAAACACAAGAAGTGGCAGAGACCAGTAATTGGGCCTGAGAAGCTCTGATTTGGTTATTGCTGTCATTCATTTTGATTCATTCATTCATTTATTTGTTCTAAGAATTCAAAACCACTCAAGCTCTGAAGGCCACCTTTTCCTGCAAGGTGCAATCATTTTCCACTTTCCCCGACAAATAGTGGCCGAGTTTAAAGACCAAAGGCTACCAAATCTCAAAGCAAAATCTCTCAGTCCTCCCCAGCTCAACACAGCCAACTGGTTTACCCTGTAGAAATTAACACAGAGAGTGCCCCAGGGAACAGCCCTTTTATGTACAGAGCAGACTTTAACAGCCAAGTAATTAAACCCTGAAAGTAAGGGCTTATAATTAAAATGCTGACGAACCTGAACTGGAGCGGCACAAGGAGAGCTGCTATAATATTTTTACAATTCCTTTTTATACATAATGTATGATCCTTCTGCTCAAGTTTCTCTATGTTCTTTGCCTGTGAAATAATTTACATTAATAAATAATTTATTACCATAACTCCTAAAGTAATTATGGGTTTCCATCCAATTTTTTTTAGCATATGAATTGTTTTGTTCTCTGTCCATTGACTTGTATTTACAAGACTTTTCCTAGTAGCCTTTTTAAGATAATTGCTATTGCCTTCGTTTTCTCACATAGTATGTGATTTCCAGGTCCCCTCCTCGCCTGAGTGGTGAGGAAAATGGAATGTGTGGTGTCCATTGTCCCTACAATTCAAATGCGCTGAATGGCTGCAATTAGCCAAGGGGGGTGAATGGAGACGGCGCTCACTCCACTTGCCCTGTTTCACCAAAAAAGATTAAACTAGTACGCGTGTAACCCCGGGTTCCCCACTGCAAATGGCAGAAGATCTGGAGGGAGCCTGGACTGAGTGCGCGTGCAGCTCCGCCTCTCCCCACACAGGATGCCGCTCAGCCACAGCCCAGGCCCCTCTTTTACCCACTAGAAGGGGAGCCAGGAGGAAGGGCTGGCTGCAACACCCAGCCAGCTGACCAGTGGGTGGGATGCACCACGGAGCTGCCACCTGACCCATGTTTCTTTCCTGTGTTGAGAGCACAAGACCTGGTCATATAAATGGCTCTTTCCCAGAGAAGCTTTGCAGAGGAAATTCCACTTCAGCAAAGAAGGTGGGCTGGGGATGCTCTGGGAGATGAGAAAGGAGGCCCGGAGTCCAGTCTCTGCTGCCAGGATCCCTGTGGCGGGGGCTGAGCTGGCACCCTCATAAGAGGCACTCAGCCTTGAGTAGGGCCGGCTGGGCAGCACTCAGCTCCACCCTCTCTGCTTCTCCCATCCACACTTCATGCTGGCTTTGTTCTCTCTTCCACACTGAAAAGCACAAAACCACTTCTCTGTATCAGGTTCCTAAACTGGGGTGGGGGACAGGAGTGGGGAGGGGCCTGGTATCCATCTTGCAAAATCACAGGACGTGAAGTACTTTAAAGAAAACAAAAAAAGCATAGGCCAGGTGCGGTGGCTCACACCTGTACTCCCAGCTCTTTGGGAGGCTGAGGTGGGTGGATCAACTGAGGTCAAAAGTTCCAGACCAGCCTGACCAAGATTGTGAAACCCCGTCTCTATTGAAAATACAAAAAAATCGCTGGGTACAGTGGCAGACACCAGTAATCCCAGCTACTCAGGAGACTGAGGCAAGAGAATCGCTTGAACCCAGGAGGCAAAGGTTGCAGTGAGCCAAGATTATGCCACTGCACTCTAGCGTAGGCAACAGAGTGAGACTCCGTCTCAAAAATAAATAAATAAATAAGGCATTGTTGTGAGCACTCAATTATATTAGTTACCTGTTTTACCTAAGTAGGTGCAGAGGAGGCTGAGCTACTTGAAAGGGTGACATTTTAAGAAGCAATCAGGATGCTGTGCTCTTTGCCCTAATGCACTTGCACAGATTTTCTGCACAACATTTGTGAAATTTGAACTCATACTGGCTTCCAGCGAGGCCTGTGGCATGGGGGCTCAGGAGGAAAAAATCCTGAGTCACAGGGCCAACTGTCCCCAGCTCTCCTGGGAGAATTCCACTGCTCAGCACCAGAACATGAGTCCTTTATCTTCAGGAGACAGGCTGCAGGGTTGGTGATTATGATAATTTGGTGTTTTATCTTTGCACAGCATTGTCCAGCACTGGAAGGACCCAAAACCCTCTTGAAAAGTCCAGCCGGCCCCTCAGAGTATTCTCTTCCCCACTGTTGAAAAGCAGGCACACCGGGCATGGTAACTCACACCTGTAATTCCAGCACTCTGGGAGGCCGACGCGGGCGGATCACAAGGTCAGGAGATCGAGACTATCCTAGCCAACACGGTGAAACCCCGTCTCTACTAAAACTACAAGAAATAACTGGCCATGGTGGCACGTGCCTGTAGTCCCAGCTACTTGGGAGGCTGAGGCAGGAGGCCCGAGAGGTGGAGGTTACATTGAGCTGAAATCATACCACTGCACTCCAGTCTGGCAACAGAGTGAGACTCCATCTCAAAATAAGTAAATATAAAATAAAATAAAAACAGGCCACCTGAGATGTAATCTCGCTGCCTGGGGTGCACTCCCAGTTCATGGAGCACAGGGAAGCCTGGAGAGGTAACCCGAGCTTCCACTAGACAGAGTGGGCAGGGTAAGGCCCCTGACTGCTGACCCCTACCAGCAAGTGCAGGAAAGGGAGAGGCAGGAGGGAGGATGCGTGCTAGTGCGTGGCCGTCTCCTTAAATCCCCACAACTTGCAAGCTGAGGAAACCTAGCCAGGAAGACAGGGCGGTATCCCCATAGCTCAAGGGCCTCCACATTCATGGATTCCGGCCTAAGCTGTGCGGAATTCACTGTTACTGATCTTTCTCCTCCATCAGACAGAAATCTCCTTGAGGGAAGGGGCAGGGTCTGATCCACTCTCTCCCTCAGCAGGTGCCTGACACACAGCAGGCGCTCAAGTCGTATCTATGACAGCAAGCCATGAAAATGCAAAGGCAATGCAATGGTCACTCAGTGATGCCCGATCACGCAGGGCAGGGTTTTCCTGAATCAGGGAGGGGCTGAGCAACAGAAAGATGAGGCCCATGGGAGACAGAGCAGCAGACGAGAACAAGAGGTCTCCAAAGACCCCCAAGGGCTTCCTGCTCCTCCCTCTGCTGCCTGGCAGTGTCCTGGCATTGTCCCACAGAGCAGAAGGAAGACAGGACCCCGCTGAAGAGAACAAGAGCCTAGGACGGAGGCATTGGCACCCAGCCAGCACATCCTGAAGAGCCACTCTGTAAACAGGAATCTGGAGACTCAACACAGTCCCTCCTGGAAACCATGACCTCCTTGGCAGGAAGCAGGTTGCTGGGCTCTGCAGCCTCTGACAGACTCTCCTGGGTCAGCTGGGCTTTTCCCCTGACACCTCCCTTCCCCAGGGCCTCTGCCTTGGTATCTGGGCCTCAAGACCCGCCCCTACAAGGGCATCTCTCTCTCTCGTCACAAACCCACCAGACTTCCACCTTATTATAACTTACACGGTGCAAAGATCAGAAAGCCTTGAACAGCCTTGAAATAAAGACCAACGTCTCCACAACCCAGTTTACTGGTCTGGCCCAGTTGACAGCGAAAGTCTAGGCAGGGTTGAGGGGCTGGGCATGCCGGGGCCTCTCTCTCTTTCCCAGGCATGACACAGGAAGGAAGCTCAAAGGTGAGGCTGTCCAGGAAGCAGGCAAAGAGGCAGGCTTCTGAGCTATGTGTCTGGGGCGCTGAGGGTTTGCCAAAAGCTGTAAACCACCAGGGAGGTATTCAGTCCTGTGGGGAGAGGCCTCAGAAGTATGTCGCATGGTAAACCAGGCCAATGGATCTCCATCTTCACCTTCTTCAGTGGCAGCATCAGGAGCACTGCCAGGTGTCCCAGAGCCACGGCACGTGGTGGAGAAGAAAACTATCTTCCTTCGCCACCCACCCAAGTCCAACTCTGCCTACTGAGGGACCTTGCAGAGGGGCACCTCGCTAGACCTCCATTCTCCCATATGCAGATGAAGCCACTGGCAGAGCAGGCGGGGCCCTGCATGTGGCCCTGCATGGAACAGTGCTCAATCTGACACAGTGGCACCCTCCATCGCCTCATCTATGGGGACTGTATCCAAAGAAGAAAAACAAAACACCGTACGTGGAGAGAAAGGACAGAGAAGGAAAGGCAAGGGAACCTACAAGGTCCGACTGAAGTCAACTTGGAATCTGAAAGGCCACAGTAGTCATCCATCATCCAAGAGTGGCTTCGGAGTCCAAACAGACGTTACAGAAATTCACCCGGCAAGACGTCCCCAAAGGTGGGCAAGGAGAGCCACAGAGAGACAGTGAGAGGTGAAACAACGCCCAACCAGCTGAAGCGTCAGGAAATCAATATAATCAATAGTCATCTTTTTTACCTCCTGTAAAAAAACAGTAATTCACACCTGCACAGAATCAGAAGATGAAGGCAATCTTCTCTGGAAGGCACGTGAGCAATATGAATCAAGAGCCTTAAAAATGCCCCTGCCCTCCAGCCTGTCTATTCCACTCCTGGAGACTATCCTAGCAAATCATCTAAAAGGCAGACAAAGACTTAGGCACTGACAGAGTCACTGTTCATCCCGACAGCAAACAGAACGGCCCCTGGACCCCACAGCCTAGCCACAGTTACATCGCTGAAGACAGTCTGATGCATTTACCACGCAGCGCAGTACT
The DNA here is from genome assembly GCA_031835075.1 of Saguinus oedipus. Lineage (NCBI taxonomy): Eukaryota > Metazoa > Chordata > Mammalia > Primates > Cebidae > Saguinus > Saguinus oedipus. Next base: position 130,458,310 of record CM063179.1, read on the forward strand.
GGAGACCATTCAGATGAACAACTGTAATGCTGTGGGAACATCATGGTAACCGCTCCAAGTGAGAAAAGCAAACGAATATAGTTTTACATAATTACATGTTCAACGTGCAGTGGGCTATATAAAAAATGCTAACGACATAAACATACACGAAAATATCAATCGTAACTCTCCCTGGGCACTGAGGCTACGAGAGAGTTTTGTTGCATATTTTACACTATTGTACATTTTCTGAATGAATAAAATCAACATGAATTACTTTAATCATCAAACAGAATTTCTCAATGTCAGAGTGGTAAACCACATAACAGTGCCTGTCCCTTCACTCAGACACCATAGGGGACCAAAATAATTAAAACACACAGAAGAGTCCCCGGGGCTGCTCTTTTTGAACTTGTGTCCAGAAAGTGCTTTGAGCGTCTCACCTGGAAGACTCAGACCCTGGCTGGAAGGGCTAGGAGGACAGCTCCCAGGACGGCCTTGAGTACTTACCCATAATTCCACAAGAGAAAAGTGTAGGTCCTTGACTCATCTTCTTTGGCGTGTGCTGCAAACAACCAGAAAAGCTATTCACTCTTCAAGTCATAGGAGGCATGTGTGCACTGACTCTGTACTGATCCCTTCTAAAGTCACAATTAAAGGGTGACCGTCCTTTGCCAATGTCAGCTCAGGGAAAGGAGAAAAGGTATTCAAAGATAAAACATCTGCATAGAATTAGGCCCACACTTTTTTGGCCCAAGTCTCCAGTGAGTTAAGGAGTCCACTGAGTTAATGGGCTTTGAACACACACAGAAGGCCCCAGGACCTCTGACATGAGGGGATTTTTCTACATGAGTGAGGCGGAGGCGGCCCAGGGACAGGGTACATGGTAAACAGTGGAACAAGCTTCCCTGAGCTGGGCTGAGAAGAGACCGAGAGAGGAGGGGACCTCCCTGAGGACATGAAGAACCTCAAGTAGGGAGCAGAAGGCCCCAGGTCCCACTCCAAGACCCCTCCCTTCCAGATTCAGGGACAGCAGCTCTCCCGCTCTGGTGAGAGGCATGGGGAGAGCTCGAGAGGCCTCTGCTCTGCAGGCTGTTTTGTGGCTACATCAAGGCCCCCTGAGGCATTTTCTCTGAACTGAAACAGAAACTCAAGGGTTATATTTGGTCTCCACATAGCAGCTCTGGTTTTTGAACTCCTCGGCACTGTGGTTCCACAATGGTTTCCCTGTCCACTGTCAACACCCTACGTCTTCTGTGATGCCCCACGCTACCCTCAATTGAAAGCTACGGCCATTGGGCAGAAAACAGGCCAATGAGGCCTAGAAGAACCCCAAATCCATGGCTACACAGTAAGCTGGGTGTGGAATATTCTGGGGGTTTCTCATGCTTGGTGACACCCAGGTCAAGAGGTTTGCTCTGTCCTCTCATGAGCCGGAGCCCCAGGAAGCAGCTCGGTCTCAAGGGCTCCGAGGCTCCCTCACTCACTCACCCACTCTCTCAGTGGGCACAGGCTGGTGATTCTCTCTGTGAGAGCTGTGCTGGAGGCTGATCGTGCAATGGTGAAAGGAGCTCTCAGCCCTAGAGAAATCAGCCTGTCACAGAAGGCTCTAACTTCTGAAAGGAACCCCCAACACTCCCCATCAAAATGACATGAACAGACAAGGCTTCCAGGCTAGGAAGTGGGCAAGGGCCCAGGTCCTGGCTCTTTAAGGTCTGGCAGGAGGCTAACTAGGAATGCCTGGCCCATCCAGTTAAGAGGGTGGCAAGCACCTGGCACCAGCTCCCTCACCCCATCCCCATGTGCCCAATCTGGGGACCTCTGCACTAGGTCAACAGTGTGTTCACCCCACAGGGTTACCAACCGTCCATCGTGCCCAACCCAGGGACACAGAGGTGGAGAAGGGCTCACACTTTATGGAAGATAGTCACAGACAAACCACGGGGACACAGAGGTGGAGAAGGGCTCACACTTTATGGAAGATAGTCACAGACAAACCACGGGGACACAGAGGTGGAGAAGGGCTCACACTTTATGGAAGATAGTCACAGACAAACCACGGGGACACAGAGGTGGAGAAGGGCTCACACTTTATGGAAGATAGTCACAGACAAACCACGGGGACACAGAGGTGGAGAAGGGCTCACACTTTATGGAAGATAGTCACAGACAAACCACGGGGACACGGGGGTGGAGAAGGGCTCACACTTTATGGAAGATAGTCACAGACAAACCACGGGGACACAGAGGTGGAGAAGGGCTCACACTTTATGGAAGATAGTCACAGACAAACCACGGAGACATGGGGGCTGGAGGGGATATCGAGGGAAGCGTGCTGGGATGTGGGTGGAGGTCAGGGTAGCCTCCTGCAGGGAATGCCTAGACTGGTGCTGAAGAACCACAGAAGCTTACAGGGCTAAAGGGGAAATGCGGCAGTCTCCTACAGGTCACCCTCCTCAATTTAAAATGATTGAAACAATATCATTAGGCCAGGTCATCCTCCTGGATTCCACAGTGATGTGACCATCCCCTCTACTGCCACCTGTGGGAATATCTGGAAAGAATTCAAAATGGCTGCACCTGCTTCCTCCTATCCCCCCACACAATCCCAGCTAAGAGGTGCAGCTGAGACCACACCAAAGTCATTCCATGGACAGTGGGTGACAAGCGCATGAGAGCCTGCTGCTGGGGCTGCCTGCACAGTAGAGAGCTCAGCCTGTGGATGCCAGGCAGGCCCCAGACTCTCAGGCTGAGAGGGAAGGCGGGCCAGGGCCTCACTTGCCAAGGGAGGTGGCTCCCAGTACTAAGGGAGCACCTGGGCACAAGGAAAACACCCCCTGGGAAACCCCAGCCCCCAGCCCTGCGCCTGCCAGGTGGGCAAAGCCAACCCAGGCTGGGAGCCCACAGAGGCCACACCAGGATGGGGACTGGGGAGAACAGAAGAGAGCAGGAACACTGGAGCACCCTGTACACTTCACTGGCATGCATGGAGGAGGGCTGGGGGTTTTCCACAATGAAGCAGGAAGCCACAGAGTGAGCTGCCCCCAGCCTGGCCAGCAGAACAGTGCTTGCTGGCCGCCTCTCACCAAGCCGGCTTGTTCTCGATCAAAGGGGATCTCAGGGCCCTCCTGACCCAGGCCCTCACAAGGAACATTGCCGGAGATGCTGGGGTCTGTCTACCTGCTGAGGCAGCACCGGCCCAGCACACAGAGCAACCTAGGCACTCGCTAATACTCAACTTGCTCATTCTTTCATTCAATAAGGACTTGTCGGTATCTGCTGCAGGTCCCCAGAGTGGCCTGCCGTTTCCAACCTGTAAAACACACCCCTCACCACCCCACCACTGGCCCTGATCCCAGCGCTGCCAGCCCCAGCAACACCCCTCCTAACCGCTCTTACAGCCTGTGCCCTCGGCCCCAATTCCCCACCCTCCACCCAGAGCCCAGAGCCATCTTCTAAAAGCAGAGATTGGACCACGTCATTCTGTTCCACCAGCTTCCCACTGCAACCAGAATCAAATCCAGCTGCTACCTCTCCTCCACAGCATACATGGCCCTATATGAGCCAACCGGAGTGCCCCCAACCTTGCTCTGGCCCTCCCGCCTCATTCACTCCACCCAGTGGGGCCAGGCCAGTCAGTGCCATCTCAGGGACTTTGTGCTGGGATTGTCACGCAGCAGGCTCTGCACTGTTCCTGTCCGGCGGCCTCCTCAGTGGCCTTCCTGGATCATCCTGGCTAAAGTGCTGGCTCCTGCCACATGCTTCTCTCTCCTATCGCCTCGATTAATGAACACGATAGGTACTGGAACAGCTGTTCCCCTACTGACCCTCTGCTCCATGGGAATGGAAGCTTCCTGAGAAAGCAGGGCTGTCGTGGTTCCAACATCCCAGCAGACAGCAGGTACCAAGGCCACAGTCACCTGCCAGCGCCAACCTCACTCCTGCGGCCACACACCCAGTGGATGGCAGGCAATGGAAATGGATTTTCACTGGGCAGAAGCTACTGCCTCCCAAAATTGCTGGCCTCGTGCCAAGTCAAATCTCAGTGGGGAAGAGGTGAGAGGCCAGCCTGAGAGTCAGAGCTGCCCACAAGCTGGCCTGGCCTCCGCATGTGGTCAACACTCTACCTAAGGGTCCCCAGGAGCAATGGTGCACACCTCTCCAACTCGAAGGAATGACATCTCCATGTCCCCATCCCAAATGAGCCACTGCTTGCTCCTCGCACTCAACAGATGAAGCCAGAGCCCAGGGGTGCAGCCCCCTCTTCTGTCAGCAGCACCCCCTAGATCATGTCTTAGTGGGACTATCGACTAAGGTGTCTCCACCTCCCCTGGCCCCAGGCTGGGCCCAGAACTCAGGCCTGGCTGACCAGACACTGGCTCCATGGCTGACTCCTGACCACAGGGCTGGGGGCTGATTAGCCCAGCAGCGAGGCCCTGAGCTTGCCCGTGAGCACCTGTTCCAAAGTGCTCCCAGCTGCTCCAGCCCTGCCCTTTCTGAGGCCCAACTTGCCCCCCTCCTCTCTAGCCCTGCAAGCTCTCCCTGTGCTCCAGAAAGTTCTCTTTTGGGGTGAGTGAGCTGGGGATGGCCTCTGGAGCTGACAAATGAGGAACCCTGACAGATTTTGTGCTTGACCTCGAGACCAGAGCAGGGCCCATATCTTGCTTTCTGAGCCCTGTCTGTGAGGCTAAGCCAGTGGTGGCCAGGCCAGAACGTCATGTACCGACAGCTTCCCAGGGCGCCAGGCGCAACACACCCTGACCAGTGGCAGGTCTCCCTGGTCCAACTCCACAGGGGCAAAGCAGCAGTTTCCGCCTGGCTCTGGGTTAGCCAGGGCCTTTATCCCCCAGATACCAGTACAGGCTAACATTCCCACTGGTGTGTGCCGTTCCTACAGCCAGCCTTTCCAGCCCTTTGAACCTCTGGCACCCACAGTGGGAAGAATGAACAAATCACTGAGTGGAGGCCCACCAGGCCCTGAGGGAAACCGGGCCCTCTGAGGTTTCACAAGACACTCAGTGTCTGCACTCAGCGAGCACCCGAGCCCTAGCTGAGGTCTGCAGTGAAATCAGACCACATGTTCCCCTTTGTGTGTCTCCCACTGTGAAGCCTCTGTTCCCAAGCCCGCCCCGGGGCAGGGCCTCATCTCTCTGAGACTCCTCAGATCATGAGAGAAGGTCTTTGGAACTAGATCCTCGTAGGAAAGGCAAAAGCTGGAAATCAAATGGAGGCTTCAGAGCCATCTGTCTGACTAAAGAAAGCAGCCCTGGCTTAAATACATAATTAAGGCTCCAAATGAGGAACTGGCCCTGCAGAAAATGCCAGGCCACAACCACGGTTCTTCATAGCTTTCCTCTGCACGTTATCGACTAACGCAATCAAGGGGCCTTTTCCATCTCCTGACATGGCATCACAGGGGCCACGGCGTGACAGGGGGAGGCTTGCACTCATGCCCTGCAGGGGAACAAGCGGGACACCCACACTTCTGAAATGGAACCCCACAACACTGTGGCAGCTGAAAGCAAAAAGGAGATCCAGGCCTGAGACTAGAAAGACAAGCTGAGCAGGGAACAGCGCCTTCAGGCGAAGGCTCTCAAAATGCTGATGGAGATCCAGTGGCCCTGACTCCCGGGACTCTGGGGTTAGCCAAAGCATGGGCAGGCCCCTTGGTATCTCTGCCTGCCCAGGGTGAAGGGTATCAGGCTGCCCGGGACCCTGTGCACTCCTGAGCTCTAACTTCAGGCCAGCCTTGGGCCTGCCAGGGATCGTGGCTGGGACTGTTGAGCCCAAAGTGCCAACTTAGCATGGCCCGAAGTATGGAGAACCCCAGTGCCCAGGCAACTGGTGCAAGCCCCGACATGGCCACTAACTCCTCAGATGAGGAAAGTCATTCAAGCCCTGGCATCCTCATCTGACAAGTACAGAAGGAAGTGCTTTGCTATCTACTAGATCAGCCCCTCCAAAAGGCTAGTGTTGATTGTTATGGGGAAAGTCAGGCCTCCTGGAGCTGCACACTGCTCTCTGCCCAGGGGCAGCCAGCCCTCAGCTCCCTTCGGTCTTCAGCCTTGAGGGAGGATGGGCGACTGGCTGCAGAGAGAACGGGCCTGGCCAAGGGAGGTGGTCACTCTGGAAACAAGAGAACAGGCCCTTGGCCCGAGCGTGGGCGTGCGGGAAGGAGCTGAGGGAGCACAGTGCTCCAAGGTCAAACGTCTGGGCTGCCTTCCAGGAAGCAGCTCATGTTAGAACACTGGAAGGAAGGGCCCACTCGGCAGAGGACAGCACCGGGCAGAGTGGGGAAAGGGGAACTGGCCCAGCCATGGCTGTCGGCAGTGCAAGCAAGGCCAGGGCCACAGGCACAGCCTGAGCCTCAGGGCCTTCTCTTCCTGGGCGGGTGGGCCCTGTGCTGGGAAAGGCAAAATGCTGAGCACTGGACCTTTTTCCCCTTTTTTCCTACACCTTTCTTTGAGGAAGAGACAGCTGTGTCACCAGCATTTAGTTTTTTTTAAAAGGGGAACAAGAGGACCATGGTATGAACCCCTAAGAAGGCAGGAAGGGAGACCGAGTTCCCGCACCCCTCAACTGGCCTCAGAGTTGGCCACAAGCTCCTCCCCCAGTGCCACATGACACCCAGGGTTGCGAGGCCTCTGTGACTTTCTGCCTCTGTGACTGAGGCCTGACTCTGGGGTCCCAGGGTGAGCTGCGCCTCTGGGGCCTGCTCCCATAATCCCAACGTGGCCTGTGCTGGCCAGTCCTGGCCTCCCCCACGGTCATGTTTTCTTTCTAAATCTTAAACCTTCAACTGTTATCTACTCAGTCTGATTAGAAAACAAAGACAAATTATTTTCCATCGTTCCTCTTGTTATCTTGATGGTATTTACACGGGGATGATGTTACCCGTTTAGGAAGCTAAAGCAAAACCCCGTCCACTTCCTCTGAACCTGTGCTGGCTGTTCAAAGCAAATGCTAGCATCAGCTGATCTCACATTCTGTCCTGCAGATGTCATCACTAGACTGAGATTATTTTTGGTATTTCTTCAGTTATTTACATAGTGTGTCTCTCCCCAAGGCCTGGAGGGGCTCCAAGGTGATCACAGCCTCTGGAACAGGGCCCATGCGAGAAGGTGCTGGGGAAGAAGACAGGGCCTGGACTTGAAATCTGTGACCGGGGCAGTCCCTCCCTGGGCTCTTTGAGCCCGTTTCCTGTCTGTATAATAGGGTAGAAATGGGGACATCCCTGCCCCTCAGCAGGTGGCGTGAGGCTCAAGGACAGGGAGGAGGCACTTGGACCTCTGAAAGTGCCCTCCTGATCATACAGTTTGGACATATGTCCCCACCAAATCTCATGCAGAAATGTATCCCCAAGTGCTGGAGGCGGGGCCTGGTGGGGTGTTAGGGTCATGGGGGCGGATCCCTTTTGAGTGGCCTGGCACCCTCCCCATGATAATCAGGGAGTTCTCACTCTTCTAGTTCATGTGAGGGCTGGTAGTTTCACAGGTCTGGCACCTCGTCACCTCCCTCCTGCTCCCTCTCACCTGTGACACACCTATTCTCCCCTCACCTTTTGCCATGACTGGAAGCTTTCTGAGGCCTCACTAGAAACAGATGCAGATGCCATACTTCTTACACAGCCTGCAGAACCATAAGCCAAGTAAACCTCTTTTCTTTATAAATTACCCAGCCTCGGGTATGCCTTACAGCAACACGATATGGACTAATACACTTCCCAGGACCCTGAGCGCAGCTGCACCCGACACCTTCCTGCTGCCCACGCTGCAGGGCAGGCAGCACAAGCCAGGCCGAGCCAGGCGCTGACACTCAATCAGTGTGTTCTGACTGCATCAGCAAAGTGAGCAGCAAGAAGGCCCCTCTTCAACAGGGCTGCTCCCCACAACGGACCTCTCATCTGGAGCCAAGGGGAGAGAAGAGGAGGAGGAGGACCACAGATGGGCCCGAAGCACCGCACACTGGGTGGTTCTAGGCCAGACAGGCCAGTAACAAAACGCAGCAGAAAGAAGTCTTTCTGACAAGGCCAGGAAGAGTTCAGGAAGAAGGCACAGACTCTAATCTGGGAGGCAGCAAGAGACCACGTGGTGGAATCCCTTCCAGCAAAGCCGCCTGCTGTCCCCTGACCACTGTCCTTTTCTGAGATGAGTTTTCCTGCCCTGGCTAGGGCTGGGAGACAGTGCTCCTCCTGGCAGGGCTCAGGCCACATCTCTTAGAAGAGCACCTCAGCTAACCTTGGGCTCACGTGTCCTGGAAGCAGCTCCGAAGCCAACACCAGGCAGACCCACCCTGAGAAGGGATCAAGCACAGAGGCAGCCACGGCGGCCAACAGCACAGCTGGACCCGGGCAGGGCTCCGCCCTCAGGACCTCCAGTGGCTCCTCAGCCTTGAGGTCACCTTTTTTTGGTTAGAGCTATTCTAGTCACACCCACTCAGTCGTGAACATGAGCAGCAGCCAGAAAGAGAGTAAGACAAAGGAGAAAAAAGCACCTGCCACACGCTGGGCCCTGTGCATTCTGCCACAAGCAAGAGAGGCACCCCTGCCTTCACACAGCTCCCCTGCTAGTACAAGGACTCTGAAACAGGGCCCATGCGAGAAGGTGCTGGGGAAGCAGACAGGGCATAGACTTGACATCTGTGACCGGGGCAGCCCCTCCCTGGGCTCTTTGAGCCCCAGTTTCCTGTCTGTATAATAGGGTAGAAATGGGGACACTTCTTGATCATTGTCAAGATCCACAGGGGCATGTTTAAAACGTACTAAGTGCCTAAGAGGGAAAAAGGCAGGAAAAGGGGCAAGTGTGGTGGGGATAAGGAGTGGGACTGACCTGCAGGCGGAGAGGTCAGAGAAGGAAGGAGGGAGGGAGGGAGTGTGTCCTACTGTGGGGAGAGCACTCCAGGCCAAGGAAAAAGTACAAAGGGCTGAGGCAGGCTCACACTTGGCATGTTGGAACAGGGAGGCCAGTGGGGACTGAGCAGAGTGAGGAGGCAGAGTGCCAGGGATGGGGTCAGAGCAGTCACGGGGACAAGAATACATGGGGCCACGTACATCCTAGTAAGGACTGGGTGTCTGCTGAACACACGGGCAAAGCCAGTGGAAGGTTCTCCAGGGGAGGACAGCTCTGACTGCGACCCTCTCTGGCTGCTGGGTAGAGAACAGGTTAGAAAGAGCCAGAGGCAGGGGGCCAGTTACAAGAATCCAGGCGGGAAAACAGCAGGCGGAACCAGGTGGTGGCAGTGGGGCTGGTGAGAAGTAACCTCGTTCCACGGTAAATATGAACCGGAAAGGCAGGGGTGGTGGCAGAAGCACTGACTGGTCACAGCAGCTCTACTCCTGGCTGCAGGGACCGAGGCTGCCATCGAGCAGACACACCTCAGCTGCCTGCTGTCTGCCCTGCCCTGCCCTGGCAGTGCTGGGGAACAAAAAGGAGCAAAGCTGGGTCCCCATCCTTGCAGCTGGGGGTGACACCCCGTAGAGACCTCACAGGCTGAGGCCCATGAGCAGAGTGGCACCAGTGCCACGCCTGGTAAGGGCTGGAGAGACCTGACTGAGGGAGGGCCACTGAGACTCGCATCCAGATCCCAGGCAGCCGGCAGAGGCCTGAACGCAGGCCCAGGAAGTGGGGCTGGAGGGAGAGGGAGGCGGAGCCAGTGAAGCAGTTACTGCCAGCTCCAGGTTGCAGCTGCCTCGTCTGTAAAATGAGACTGGGCCCAACAGTGTCTAAGCCACTTCTCACCCTTCAAGGCCAAATCAAGTATCCCAGCTCTGCAAGGCTTTCCCTGGAGTGCTACAGCCAGGCCGGCCCTGCTGCTCTACACGCCCTGGGCTGCCCATGGCCTCAGACAGAGTTCTTATTCCTGGGATCCTCAAGTGTCGCTGTATTCAGAGCTCTCCAGACACCCTCATTCTAGACCCGGAGCTTCTCAGGGGGTGAGGAAGGGGTGAGGAAGGCAGGGCCTGGCTCGGCCTCAGCCTGTTCCCCAAGCTCCTCCAGCCTAGTGCCCAGCACACGGAAGGTGCTCTGTGAGGCCTGTGGAAAGAACACAGATCTTGGTGGCTTTCCCATGCTCCTGCCACAGCCAGAGACCTAGGTCTGTCTGCTCCAGGCCTGTTTTCATTGGCATGAGACAGGGGAAGAGAGCCCACCAACGAGGCTTAGCGTGGGTTCTCGTGAGGACCTGTGAAGGGTGCCAGGAGGGGTCCTGGGCAAGGTGACCCTGGCAGTTGGCCCCTTCCTGACCACAGAAGCTGCAGAGAGTTCCAAAGACTGGCCCATCTGTAAAACTCACCCACGAGACTGCTTATGACTGAGTGTGACTTCTCACCCCCTCGGTGCCCACCCGAATCTGAGGAACCAGGCTTCGAAGGACAGGTCTGCTGACCGGGTTCAGCTGTTGGAGGTAGTTTCGCTCACAGTCTAAGACAGCAGAGTTATCTCCCTCTCTGCCCTAGTCCACCATAAGGTCAGGGTGGTCCAGGCTGAACCATCTTTGGCAGAGGGTGGCTGCTGCCACAGCCCACACAGCCTTTCCCCATCTCCTCCCGCTCTCAATGTTCCCAGGCAGCACCACCTGGGCAGCACCACCCAAGAGCTTATCTGGGCCCCCATTCAGGGAACCACCCTCCTCTGGAAACCACCTCCCATTAAGGAGTGGAGACAGAAGGAATGCCGGTCCTGGCTGGCAGGCTGCAGAACCATGCTTGCTGTTATTTACCAGCGGATGGCCTCCCCTCCTCATTCACCAGGTGACCTCAAATCTCAGCTGAGCTCCTTCCTTCCAGCGAGTTCTCAGTCAAGGTCTGCTCCTGTGCCCTGTGGCCCCAGCCCGGGACGCCTCACAGAGCTTTGCTCTTGGGGGCTCTGGACACGGTTTGCTACACCTGGGTGCTCAGTCCACAGCCCTGTCTGTACATCAGGCCTCAAAAATGGTCACGGAAAGCAGGTCCTCACCAGTTCAGGGCTGAAGGTCCCGCATGTGATGGAGTCCACTCTCCGGGTGCTGAGGCTTTCACTTAGGATCATCACCATGATAAGGACCTCAGGTGCTGGGCTCCATCCCAGGGTGGGCATGAGCCATCTTCGCTTGGGCAGACTTGGGGTGCATACCTCCTGAATTGATGTCAGCAGAAATGGCTTCCCATTGGCCACATCCCCTTGGGGTGGGACCTTCTGGGAAATGGCCAAGTGTGGTCAACTCCCTGAAAAGGCAAAAGAAAAGCAAAAAGATTCAGTACTAAGGAAGACTGGGGCCCTGAGAGTCACCCCTCCCATGGTCCTGGAAACCCCATGGAACGGGAACCACCTCTCTGCTAAAGAAGATGCACTCTGGGAGAGTCACTAAGGCCCAGAGTTACCTTCTCAGAGCCCCTGCACCCCTGCCATGCCAGCCTCAGCCTGCCTCATTTGTAAAATGGCCCGGTGGGCAGAACAACAGATCGGGAGCCAGCGACGTGATACCTTGAAGATCTATCTCGGGGTCTGGGTGGCTAACAATCTCCTGTCCCTGCAGTGTACTCAAGTCATGTGACATCCTAGCACTGAGCTGGCTTGCCAGGCAGCTTCAGCACACACCAGGAGGCGCTAAAGCAGACCAAGGGTCGGAACACGCCTCATCCCCACATCCAACGCCAAAGAGGTCGGCCCTCAGGCAGCCAACTGGCAGCAGGGACTGGCAGTCAGCATGCTGGCTCCCTTCCCTATCTAGTTATGAACAGAAGGTACCGGAACAATCAGGAGGGTCCATTTAAAAAGGCATACATTTGGCTGGGCATGGTGGCTCATGTCTGCAATCCCAGCACTTTGGGAGGCCGAGGCAGGTAGATCACCAGAGGTCAGGAGTTCAAGACCATCCTGGTCAACATGGTAAAACCCCGCCTCCACCAAAAATACAAAAAAATTAGCTGGCGTGGTGGTGTGCGCCTGCAATCGCAGCTACTTGGGAGGCTGAGGCAGGAGAATTGCTTGAACCCAGGAGGCAGAGGTTGCAGTGAGCCAAGACTGCACCCCTGCACTCCAGCTTGCACAACAAGAGTGAAACTCTGGGTCCCCCCACCCCCAAAAAAGGCATACATTTCTTGTCCTTGGAGGGGCCACATTTCAACATCAACATCTTTGCAACACTGGGGGCCTTCAGAGCTTTGTCATCTTCCCCAGAATGAACTCAACTAAGTAAGCTTCCAGCAGTGATAGGACCCACTCAGCATCGCCATTCTGCCCAGGCCATCCACTTCCCCACTCCCCCTCCGATAATCCACCATCATTTCCCAGCAAGCAAATGAAGAAAGAGCACACAGCCTTTGGTTTGGATTTGAAAAATCCCTCCTTACACACTCATGTCTCTGATTCTATTTCCCCATGAGGCTAAACCTTCAAAGAAAGTCGCACAGATACAAGGAATCTGAAGATCACCAACGGAAGTAAGAAATGATGATGATAATAGTTAAATGGAAAAGAGCTCCGAATCTGTAATCAGAAACAAACCGTTCCACACAGGAAAATGTTTTAGATCTGCTGCTGTGTAAAAATTAATTGCACCCTGGTATTTACTTGCTGTCCAGATTGTAAATCATATTTTCCTGTTTACTTCGATTAGACTTTACAGTGGGTGTTACTGAAATTGCTCAATTACAGGCCAGCTGGCAAGCACAGGAAAATTACCTTCTACTGTTCTTCGAAAACAAGGTTCATTCAAAGTGCAAAAGCAGGGAAGGGTGCCCAGGGGAGTCTGAGGATTCCCAGGTCGCACTGAGAGACCTGATGCACAGGCTCAATACCACATTGACCCAGGAGTGACATGCTCTCACCAAGTGTGCTCTGCTCAGGGAAAGAATCTCAGACCACTCCTCCAAGTTCTGGCCAGGCAGCTGAGCCAGAAACGCCTGTCAGCACCCACTGCAGGCTTAGCTCAGGAGCAGGCCAGAGAGGTGCTCCTGCACTCGCCTTTCAAAGGGGCCTTTTGTGCCTCCTCGGTGGTGGAGACCTAATGGCGGCAATCCTCTCTCTGCATGTGAGCCCCAATTCAGTTCTAGGGCAGCCAGTCATTGGCACAAGGCCTGGGAGGTGAGCTGCTTGTTCCCTCCTCCCCCATTTCCATCCTCTCTAGGAAGCCAGGTGGGCTTAGTAGCTATAGGCTCAGGTCCTGAGTCAAGTACAACTGGGTTGGAATCCCAGCTCCTGAAATACATGGCTTGAGGGGCCTTTGCCAAGTTACTCTCTTTGATCCTGTTTCCCTCTCTGTAAAACAGGGAAAATGGTGCCTGCCTCATCAGGTTATTGTATCTGATGAAAACAGCGCCCAAGTCCTCTGCCCAGTGCCTCGCTCATTTGGGCGAGTGCTCAATCAACAGCAGCTACTGCTAGCAGTTTCATGGGGGAGGCAGGGAGTCCAAATCCTCTTCCCGGCGACAGACATCCAAGCAGCCATCCTCTCAAATGTGTTTAAAGGGAAACAAGCTAAATTCCATCAACAAGGGCCTGGCTATTTGATGGTTCATCCCTCTGAGAAGAGGAGGCCAGTAAGAATGAAACTGTGGAAGTCTATCGCCATGGGAACACATCAGCCCATCCAGACACAGCTCCATATGAAGCAGGAGGCCAGACGGAGGCAAAGATGGGGGCGTCCCAGCTCTCTCCAGCTCCATCCCCAGCAGAGTCCAGACAAGGAGCCAGGGCTCAGAGAGGCAGCAGAAGCAACAGAAGCGCCTGGGCAACTGGGCGACCAGCATACATGGCAGGCGCGGAAAGGAGAAGGCAGGTGTGGCACAATGCCCGCCCTGGGGGTCTCAGAGAGTACAGTGACCCAGGCACCACATTCCAGAGGCAGGCAGAAGGGGACGTGACATCGGACGTGGGTCTTAAAGACTCTTTCGCACAGGGGGCCAAAGACACACAGCACTGTAAGAGCCCAAGAATGGGGGCAACCTAGATGCCTACAAACTGGGGAAATGGTTAAATAAATGATGCTGTTGTTACGTAAGGAAATACCATGTGGCCTTCAAAACTATTTTAATGAGGCAGTTCAAATTTCGGATATAAAACAATCTCCAAGAAATGCCATAATGTGACAAAGGCACAAAGAGTGAGTCTACCAACTTGAGTGACAGAGCGAGTCTCCACCTCAAAAAAGAAAAAAGAGGGGAGTCCAGCATGGTCCCTCATGGCAGGTGCCTTGAGAAGAGCACGACGGTTCCAGAGAGGAACTGCGCCCGGCCCCTGTGCGGTTTGAATATTCCAGCCCACGGTGGCCCATGCTACTTTTAGTTCTTAAAAACAGGCAAGATTTCATCAGGAAGGGCAGGGCACCCAGGCAGAGGGAAGGGTGTAAGCAAGGCGTGGCTGCCGGCCCAGACTCGGAGTATGGGAATGGTGAACATGCTGGTGGCTGGCACAGAGGGCACTGTAGCAGGATGGGAGCCAGAGACAGACTCAAACCAGACCCAGGGCTCTGAATGCCACACTCAAAGGAGACGTTATCATGCAGCTGTGGGGGCTCCCAAAGGAGGTTAGAAGCTGGAGGTGGCTGCTTTGATCTGTTGGGAGAGCTGTTTTTTCTGAACCCTTTGCAACACCTACCACAATCCCTCGCATACCCTAACAGCTCAATACACATCTCTGGAATCAAGCTAAATTACATCGACGTCTGAAATGATCTGGGCACATTCTCAGAATTTGTGAGGCAAATCCAGACCAGCACAGCCCAGCACGCTCTGGAATTTCCTGGGATTCCTATGATCTGTGGCCCCGGCCTAGCCAATTTCACTGGGGAATGCCAGGACCAGGCCAGAGACAGCCCAGTCTGCAAACAGGGTCAGAGTCTTTTCAAAGAGAAGCAAGGGTGCAGGGAGGGTGCTATGGTCATGTAAAAGACGATAACTGGGTGATCCCACAGGGGGCAAAGCCCTCCCAGAGGTCACCTCTGGGGCACAGACCCTGCTGTGGTCTCGTGGGTTTTCTCTTAATCTATATGAAGAAAAACTTCTATCTATTGAGCACCTACTATGTACCAGGCACTTTACACACATTAGCCACAAGCCAGGTTCAATTAGCCCCATTTTACAGGCATATATAGCAATTCACCCAGTCCAGGTTCAAAGCTAGGATCTGAACCCTGGTGGGCCAGCACCTAGGTCTGCACTGGCCACCAGTGCCTCGCCTCTCCATCCCCCCAAAAAACCCTTCAAATGCCCATTCAAACAACTACCAGCAACAGTTCTTAGCATTTATTCCAGAGAGATTAAGATTTACATTCACACAAAACTCACACACAAATGTTCGTAACAGCTCTTTATTCATCATAGCCAAAACCAGGAAATACTGCAGAGACCCTTCACTGGGTGAATAATTAAACAAGAGTGGCAGGGACAGCCACACTGTGGAGTACTACCCGCCAATGAAAAGGAACCAACCAGAGACACACGCAGAACATGGATGAGCTCCAGAGACTTGGGCAGGGTCAAAGAGCCAGTCCCCAAAGGCTTGCTCTTCTAGTAGTCCATTTATGTCCCTTTCTTCAAATGACAAAATTACCGAATGAGTGAAGAGATGAATGGTTGTCAGGGATTGGGGAGGGGTCGTGGGAGCAGGAGGGAAGAGGACGTGGCTATGAAAAGGCAGCAGGAGGGATCCCTGGAGATGGAGATGTTCTGTGTCTCCACTGTATCTGTTACAATTTTCTGCTTGTGACACTGCATTAGACTGGCAGGATGTTACCATTAGGGGGCAGTGAGTAGGGGGTATGCAAGATTTCTCTGTATTATTTCCTGTAACTGCATGATTGTAAAACGATCTCAACATAAAAAATGTAAATAAACCCCAATCTATGCATTTATCAAAATTCATAGAACTAAACACCAAAAGACTGGATTATGCTATATAAAAATGTTAAAACTTCTTTTAAAGCCCAATGATTATACCAGGAAGACCATGTGCAAGGGGAGGTGGGGGGAGTGTGTGTGTGCTGTGGAAGTTGGCAGCCCTGGTCTTCGCTTTCAAATCACTTGGCTTTAGTTTCCTCATCTTTAAAATGGGGGTGAGGCTGGTCAGAGTGGCTCACACCAGTAATCCCAGCACTTGAGAAGCTGAGGCAAGAGGACTGCTTGAGGCCAGGGGTTCAAGACCAGCCTAGGCAACACGTAGCAAGACCCCGTCTCTACAAAAAGTAAAAACTAAAATAACTAGCCAGGAGTGTGAGTGTACGCCTGTAGTCCCAGCTACCTGGAAGTCTGAGGCAAGATTGCTTGAGCCCCAGAGTTTGAGGTTACAAATGAGCTGTGATCATGCTACTGCACTCCAACCTGGGTGACAGAGGGAGGCCTAATTATTTCAAAAGAAGTAATTAGGCTGGGCTCGGTGGCTCTCGCCTGTAATCCCAGCACTTTGGGAGACTGAGGTGAGTGGATCACTTGAAGTCAGGAGTTAAAGACCAGCCTGGCCAACATGGTGAAACCACATCTCTACTAAAAATACAAAAATCAGCTGGGCATGGTGGTACATACCTGTAATCCCAGCTACTCAGGAGGCTAAGGCAGGAGAAACAGTTGAAATTGGGAAGCGGAGACTGCAGTGAGCCAAGACTGCACCACTCTACTCCAGCCGGGGCAACAGAAAGATACCCTGTCTCAAAAAATCACCATAATTAATTAATTAAATAAACACAATAGGGATAATACCTTTGCCCTCGGGCTGCTGATCTAAATAAGAAAATGCATATGAAAGAGCTCAGCACAGAGAAGGCCAGGCATTGGTGTCCTTCCCCTTTGCACAAGTAGCCAGTGGGTGGGCCCTTCTCATCGGCCTCGTGGCTTTCCTTGCCCTGTATTTAGTCTCGTACTGTCACATCCCAGTCCTCAAGTCTCTCCTGTGACTCTCCGGGAAGTGCTCATGAGAGCAGGCCTCCAGCCTGCCTCCACTGGGGCTACCCAGTATCTGCCAAAGGAGCGCTGGGTGAGGGTCTCCCCTTGGCTGGCACCCCAACCTGATCATGGGGACACAGTGCTCTGGCTGAACCCCAGGAGCCTCTACTCAGTGACTCATCTTCACCAGGATTTCTACTGAAAAGAGCAAAGGCAAAGTCAGACTTTCCACTGATCCGTGATCCAACTTCCCTGACTACCTTTATGCTCCCTGGGTGTGGACACGGTGGCAGAGGGCCCGTGCCCACCTCCCAAGTCCTCACCCCAAAAGTGCATCTGCCTAAGAGCCTCGAACTCACCAGCATTGTGCCCAAAGCAAGGTCTATGCATGGGAGGGCACACACAGGCTCAGAGTCCATCTCCACCCCTAGGAGCCCCACACAGCCACACTTCCAGCCACAGCCCTCCACCCTCACTTCCATTCCCATCTCCCTGGGCATCAACCACAGGCTAGGTTCTTCTCAGCTGATCCTCTCACATTCCTATGAATAGGCATTATTGTTTGGTAGTATGCATATTTTCCAGATGGGAAGATTGAGGCTCCAAGAAAAGAAATCAAGTAATTTGTCTAACATCCTGCAGCTTGCAGGGGCAAGGCCAGGATTCAAATCCAGGCCTTCCTCTCCGGGCAGCTCTGTCTCTGACACAACAGAAACAGGGGGACAGCTTTGCCCTCACACAATTCCTTGCTAACACAAACTTTTCTCGCTTTATTCTACAATCTTCAATGTGTCTTCATTTGTTTGCAGCCCTTGGACACAGCTGTCTGATATCACCGTGGCCTGGGACTCTCAGCTTCCATCAAGCGGGAGCCCCACCTGCCTCATCCACTTCAAAAGAGGATTACATGCTAATGAATTAATACATACGAGAAAGTGCTGCAAACTCTACAATCCTATATAAATCTTAAGAAGATTAGAGAGGTTTACCAAATGCTCTGTAATGCATTTTGAAGGGCTATCCCTTAAAAGAAACTGACCATACTGTACATCGTCAAGACAAAGTTTTCCTTCTTCCAGCATCTTTATTTAGCCTGTACTTACTACTTGCACAAGTCAGTTTCACAGTTAATTTTACCACCTTAAAAACAGGACTCAGATCAAAACCTAAAGATAAACTTAGCCACGGACAGGGATTTTCCTGATGGCTCGCGGAAGTCACTGCTCTCAGAGCTTCCATTTCCCCCTCCCATTAAGCAAAGGAAATGGGAGGGAAGACAGCAATTCCACAGGTCTTCTGCGAAGGCCGTGTGCACTTTTAAACCTTCATAGCTTCAGTTGTTGGTGTGAGAAAAGCAACCTGCAGACGGAATCCAAAGGCAAGTGTGTGAACATCTGGGGAAGTGTGATGCTTGGTGGGTCACAGTGTCTCCTGCCAAATTCTGTGACAACCCAAAAGTGCAAGGAGGGTTGCGGGGGGAGCTGAATGCTACAGTCAAGCGTCATCTCCACCGAGAAAGACAAAGGGATTTAATCTGCTTGGAGACGCTTCTCCTTGCTGATTTTATGTAATAACTAAGCCATCTGCATCTAAAGGATAAAAGTTGAAAGCTGCCTAAGAACTTTATCCAGGGCCTCTACTTTCCCAGACTAAGCTGATATTGGAAAGAGAGTCTGGTGTTCCAACCAGAGGACAGGGCCCACAAACATGCAGCTTCCATACCACAGGGAACGTTTCAACAACTCCCACAGCCCAGGTGCCCATATCTTCAGGTCCCACTGAGAAGCAACTAACAGACAGACCTGCCAGCACCACCTTCCGTATACAGAAAAGGAGAGGCAAAGAAAACCTCTTTCGTCACACTTTGCTAGTTCTATTGGCAGAAATAACAGGTGACACAGAGCCTACTTTTTAATGTAGCATGAGGAAAATATTAGCCATAGCAACAGTGTGCTCACTGCATCCTCAGAGTATCCCTATCAGAGGCAGCTACTGTTATCCCATTTTACAGAGGGGGAAATTGAGGCCTGGGCCCAAGGTCACCCAGTTGTGAATGAGGCACAGACTTGACCTGCATCTACTGAACTCCAAAGTTTTTGTATTAATCCCTGGACCCCACTATTCCAGGACCTGTAAGTTTCACTGTAATTATCCGTTAAGTACTTGATTTGTCAGCTAAATGATCAAATGCCAAAGCAGACACTAATTTTGCAACACACATACGCTCTAATGTGCCCCAGCCAAACATCAACCTTCTGAAACTGATGCTGAAAGATGGCACGAGGGCTTCCACTGCAGGCAGGAATAATGGGCAGATGACAAGTATCTCGGAGAGGATCCAGGTGGGACAGGAAGCTGTCACTTTCCATAGTTAACTGCATGGAGGTGCAGCCATACTGGGTCACCTGCAGAAGGTGAAGCGTCTCCCAGGAAGCTCAGGGTGCTCCTGGGCCTGCAGGGAGTCACAGTGACTTCTACCTGTATCCATCTGTCCTTCTCTCCCCAGGCCCTGTGCCTCCTGCCTCTGCCTCCATCACAGCCACCCTGCCCTTCTCTCAAAGTTCATTCCTAGGTTGTTTGCAGGGAGCCCTCTCCCTCCCCTCCATGTGTGCAGCCTGGGTGTGGACCTCCCTCAGTTATCCTGTGGCCTCAGCACAGAGCCTGCCCACAGTAGCAGCCTGACTGCTATCTATCTGCTAAGCCAGTATCACAGCAAGATCACTGAACTTGAGTCCACGCTCAGCCCAGCTCAGTCCCAGAGGAGCTGCAGGACCCTGGCTGAGCTATGTATCTTTGCTCAGCTTTCTGCCTTAGTAACATGTAAGAAGTTACCCTTGTTGTGCCCACCTCAGTTATAAGTTAAGGAGGTAAGGCCTCATAAGGTGGGGACACTACAAAAATATCCCTAGAAGCACTGAAATCCTTAGGTAGGCACAATTCCTAGCAGAGCATAGGCCCTTATTAAATGCTCATAAATTGGATAAAAATATCTCGCCTTCACAGCTACAGCATTAGCTTCTAGGGGCCAAGAAAATGCCTTTGAGTCCTCCAAGTACCTTGTTCCTGCAAATGGGCTGGTGGGTGATTCAGGGCGAGTGAGAATGGCTGGCTGCAAGCATAAGGCACCTGCTGTCCTTAGACAGAAAGGGCATCCTCAGCCCTCCCTCACCCCTCTCTCCACAGGAAGGTACGTCCTTGGAGGTGCTTTCCTTAGTGACTGGGGCTAAAACATATTCCCCAAACTAGTCCTTCGAGTAATCAAAGGCCGCCAAAGGCCACACTTGGGAAAGGACTGGGAGTCGCAGTACACAGCGACTGAAGGAGACCTGACCTACACCCCTGGCTGAACCGAGTGCCCCAGCCTCCCCTGTGTGTCTCCTTAATGGAATGGAAAAAAACAAAACAGTAAAATGAGCTGAACCAAATCGGAACTCTGCTCTCCTGGACTTTTCAGAGACTCTCACAAGGCTGTAGGGATTTTCTGCTTTTTAAAGCAAATAACATTTCAAGAGGAGGAGGAGGAGGAATGACATTCTTCAGGGACATAAAAGTGCTGAGAGCCAAAGCCAATCTGAGCACGGGAATGAGACAGTCATGTCAGTTCTTGAAACCGAAGCCAAGTGCACGCATGACTTGTCAAGAGTTATCAATGAAAAATAACTGACAGACGAGTTTCCTATCAGCGCTCCTGTAATTCTCACTATCTTTCATGTTATTTAACCCACCCCACGCCAAGAAAGAGCTTGCCATAGACGAGAAGTTGCCTGACACCCTCGAGAGGAAGGAGATGAGGGGCAGGAGGCACGGAGAGAGACTCACCTCACCGAGTGGCCACAGGGCTGGGTGCTGCCTTCTCCTCCAAGCCAGGGCAAGGGAAAGAACAGGAAGAGAACCAGAAGACAGTGAGGGGCCGCAGCGGGCCCCAGCGATAACCTACTATCATGTTAGTCACTCGGCCTAAGATGACCATGACCTGTTCTTCAGTCAAACCTGCTTATAAGTATACTGAATTTACTTAAACCGTGACTAAAAACCAATAGAAGAGGGTTTAAAAACACATTTAAAAACAAAAATGGAAAGGCCCAAACAAAAGGTTGTGTGACCTAGGTGGATGAACAGCATTCAGGGGACAGGGCTCTGAGCCCGACAGTGCAACTTACCAGCTCTGCCCCGTTTGCCAAGTTAGTTCTCCTCTTGGAGCCTCAGTTCCCTCACGTGTCAAAGGGATTCTGGGCCAGAGCAGCTCCGTTTCTGACTAGTGAGACTCTGAGTGCAGTCACATACCAGCTGTGTGGCTTTAGCCAGGTCTTTATGCCTCTCTGGGCCTCAGTTTCCTCACCTGTCATAGGCAAATGGCAACTCTGGAGAGAGTGTGAAAATCACTAGATTTGAAGGTGCTGAATGAACTATGAGAAAGGACAGTCAGCTGGGGATGTCTGTCCTGGAGCACCTGCTATGCTAGCTGTTGCAGGCCAGCCTCCCCAGTCCTACTCAGACCTGACCTGCAGTTCAAGGTCCCAGGAAACTAAAGAGTAGCACAGGCCAAATCCTTACTTGCTGCCATCAAGTGCCCTGGCTGTGACCTTCCACACAGCAGAGTCAGGAGCAGGAGGCCACAGTGACATTGCTGCCATGGGCAGGACAGGGGAAAGGGAGGTGGTGTTGCAGAAGCAGCCCCCTCTCTGACATATCCATGGGGTGAGGATCAGGGTGTATGCGTGATTGCATTTTCCAAGCTCAATCCTTCTGCACACAGGGGCGTCTTGGTGTCTTTCGGTGAAGCTAACAACAACCTGATTTAGAGGAGTTATTGGAGAGCCAGAAGTTAGCCACTGACCAGTTTTGACATCTTCATCATCTACCTCTCAGAACAAGAATCTCATTTTCCTTTACAAAATGTTTATGGGCTTTCAGACAGCAACACTCCCCCTCCTGCAGGATAATCCACCCTCAGCCCAGGCTACACACACAGCCTTGCTACCAGGGCAGCTCCAGCCACTCAGCAGGCAGGGAGCATTCCTGTTGGCGTCTACAGCTCGCGCCGCACCCCCAGAGCCACTGCACAGAGGGAAGGTAATCTCTCAGCAGCTGAGCCTGAGAACACAGCTGTGAGGACCGTGATCTCTTTATCTAGGAGGCCTGCAGGCTAGTGGCCCCAACACACTGGTCTAAGACAGTATCACACTGGGATATGACAGGTGACACAAGACAGTCCCAACATCTCTGTAAGAACTGCTATAGGCACGAGAGCCACCAGGTTGCCCAGCTGCCACCTACTCCAAGGTCATATCTTAACCTCAGCTCACACTCCAGGACTCCCCTCACTTCCTGATCTGACAGAGTCATATCTACCAACCTACAGGGTCTGTTGTAGAAATTAATCAGACAGGCTCATCAATCACATGTTAAGCCTTCCGCCTTCTCCTTTCTCCCCCCACATCACACTGCAAGCGCTACCACACATCCGAGAATGCCATCATATGCCAAAACAAAACTGGAGGGACTCTAAGCTGCCAGGCAGGTCTGTCATACAACAATACCCGAGCTCTGTGGCAACTATCAGGTCAAACGGCCAAAGCTATCTACCTGGCTCCTACCACAGAGGAGGGCTCTGGAGGGCAGGATACACTCTAGTAAGACTACACCCGCCACCAGCCACAGCACAATGGTGGGGGAGCCACTGCATGTGTAACAGCCATCTGTCTATATACAGATCAAAACAGCACCAGATTTTTGCCTCTTAAGGCAGAGAAAGAGATTCCTGCAAAGAAGGGCTTCACCGCCAGGCATGGTGGCTCACACCAATAATCCCTGCACTTTGGCAGGCTGAGGCAGGTGAATTGCTTGAGCCCAAGAGTTCAAGACCAGCCTTGGGCAACATGGAGAGATCCCCAAATCTATAAAAAATTTGGGCATGGTGGCACACACCTGTGGTCCCAGCTACACGGGAGGCTAAGTTGGGAGGATCGCTTGAGCTAGGAAGGTCGAGGCTGCAGTGAGCTATGATAGCACCACTTTGTTATAGCTTATGTAACAGAAGAAGATCCTGCCTCAAAAAAAAAAAAAAGAAGAAGAAGAAGGGCTTCATGAAATCCTAATTCAAAGCTAAGTCCAGGCATTTGTCCTTAAAGTACTTAGAACTGGCCACAGTTAATCTAAGAAGTTTGGGGGAACAGCTGATCAATGGGTCTGGAGCGCCTTCTTTATTTTTTGGCATGCCACAGGGGTGGGGAGCAGGAGAAGAAAGGGGCACCTCATTTGCAAACATTTCCCCCACTTCCTTCTAAGCACTCTGGATGTGACAGTCAGGCCTCCTGACTTAGAAGACCTGGGTGGGGGAGAGTTGAAGAGGAAATGACACAGCCAACCAGATTCACCCGGCTTCAAACCAAACACCCTGGGATGCCAAGGTGAACTCTTACAGGTTTTTCATTACATCTGAGCAAGACTCAAAGGACTTTGGAAGAGTTAACCCAACTTCCCAAAATAAGTAATCATCTTCCTCATCCGAAATGGCCCAGGCTCCAGAAACAAAGATTCATTCAATTGTTTGTCCGCAGCACACCCCAAAGTGCTTGACAGAGTGCCAAGTACACCAGCTGCAGCTGTGGCTGCCACCGTCCCCCTTGTGGAGCCATCTGAACCAGGCCTGGGTGTACTTCCCTTGCTCTCAGGAAGCTCACTCACTAAGTCAGCAGCAAAACTCTGAAGCCAGGCCTCTGAGCACTTCTCCACGTACCTCCCAAACCAAATGTGGACTGGCCTTCACCTCCCTGCCGTCATCTGGAGGAAGGAGTTTGAAAATGTGCAGGAGAAGGAAGGGTACACATAAAACCACCAACACGGTCAGGCACGGTGGCACTCCAGTCTGGGCCACAAAGGAAGATCCTATCTCAAAAACATAGTAATTTTTTAAAAAGTCATAAAACTTAAAAACAAAAAATGAAACCATATCAGACTGAATAGCTGGATGGGATCAGACTGGATGAAATTTAACAAGTACTGGTCAGAGGTTGACACTGAAGCACCAAAACCAAGTTTCACGTGTGCTGGATGACTAGTTAACAGCATGCCGTGGGCCCTGACAAAAGCCTGTGTGACAGGCAATTGTGTTCATTCATTCAACAAACCATTACCGAGTGATTGCTTTGTGACTGCTGGGATGACAGGGTTGAAGCCACCAACATACACAAGCCACAGTCCCCACTCCCACAGAAGTGAAACATGAACTGATGCAAGAGTGAAATAAAAAGTCAATTAAGATGCACTAAAAGGCAGAGTATATTTTAAAAACAAATAGCATGATAAAATAACTGGGCCCTCTAAAGTTCAGAAATCTGGGTCAGGTGCGGTAGCTCACACCGGCAATCCCAGCACTTTGGGAGGCCGAGGTGGGTGGATGCCTTGAGCTCAGGAGTCGGAGACTAGCCTGGGAAACACAGCGAAACCCCATCTCTACCAAAAATACAAAAAATTAGCCAGGCACGGTGGTGCATGCCTGTGGCCCAGCTATTCGGGAGGTTGGGGTGGAAAGCTCGTTTCAGCCCAAAAGGCGACGTTGCACTGAGTCCAGTTCATGCTGCTGTACTCCAGCCTGGGTGACAGGGTAAGAACCCGTCTCAAAAAATGAAGTTCAGAAACATACATCACAACCTTCACAGGGTGGGTGCAGTCACCCTGCAGTCCCTCCCTCCCTCCCTCCCACACGCTGCAGGTCCTCAGCCTGGACAGACTCGAACTCACTTCAATTATTAATAAATCAACAACATACTGACTAGAACTGTGATGTTCAAGCCCAAGTCTAGCAAGTGCCCGGAAGTAGCATCTGCACCCACAAGGCTCCAGTATACAACGGTGGCCGAGTCACACTGCGGGCCTCAGCTCTGGCTGGCCTTGTCCTGCAGGGAATGGCCTGAAGGTCTGTAACGGAGTCTCCTCGAGCACCCCTGGTGGAACCTTGCTTCCAGAGACCACCCTGGGCCAGGTCTCCTTTTGCAGAGGTTACTTATAGGAGGCAGCAAAAGAATAAAATAGCTTCCCCAAAACTCAGCAGAATCCAATTGAAAAGTCACTTGCCTTTCACTAGGAGGAAGAAGTCAGCCACTAGAGGTGAGTGCAAAACCACCTGCCCGTGTCCTCGTGCAGCTCCATGGTCCTTATTCACGCTCCCTGTGCCCCACGTGCGCCTCAACCCCAATCAGCCTGCCCCGCAGACTGTCCTGCTAATGAGCAAAATAATACGTTTCGTTAGGCGCAGCCAAGATGGGAAGTGGCCTAAGTGCCTAACAGGAAGGACAGGCTAAATACACACTGTAACACCACGCAAAGGACAAAACGCAGCTTTCCAGAGGGCTAGGAGGATATGTGGAAGCTGAAAAAAAATTGTTCTCATAGAAGGGAAAAGCAGAACTCTAGGAGACTAGAGGCTGGGAAGGGTAGGAGGATGACAGAGCAGGGCAGGAGGAAGGCGGGGAAGAGAAAGCGATTTGTGAAAGGATCTGAAATTACAGCCAGACGGGGAGTAAGTCCCAGTGTTCTACAGCTGCAGGATGACTACGGTTAACCGTATCATGTAATTTCAAATAGTTGGAAGGTAAAGCTTATAATTCTCAGAAATAATTAAAGTAAAATAAAGAAAAAAAAACAGAAGGAAGATATTGAACATTCCTGACACAAAGAAATGATAAATGTGTGAGATGCTGGATACACGAATGACCCTGAACCAATCATCAAACACTACATGTGTCACAACATCACCATGCACCACATGAACAGCTAAAATTATGTGTCAATTTAAATTTTAATTAAAAAGATTTTTAAAAGGCTTCAGGAGCCCAACATGCCCAAATAGGAAAGCATCTTCAGGTCAGGTCCAGTGCGAAGTAGAAAAGCAAAGATCATGACAGTGGGGAGATTCAGCTCCCATTTGAGTGAAACTAAATAAATAATTGTGCCCATAATACAGAAGTCCTGGGAGGATACAAAAGAAGCTTAACACAAAAGCTGTCTTCAGGGAGGAGAAATGGGTAGCTGGGACCAGAGATGAGAAGACTCTTCCAGCAACAGCTTTCTGTATGTTTTGAAGTTTGAACTAAACGCGGTATTGACTTCCACAAGAAATAGGTAACACTTTCTAAAATCAAAAACATAAAAAATAATGTATTTTATGTACATGTTTGTGTGCATGTCTGTGTATTCCTGCACATGCCTGGAGTACGTCTTGGAGGACAAATAAGAAAATAGCAACAGGAGCTCCCCCGGGAAGGACGGGGACGAGGAACCTGCTTCCCACTGTTAAGACTGTACACACGCATGCACTGCCTGTTCTTCAAACATTCTGCAGTTCTCCAAATACCACATACAGTTTCTTGTCCCCAGTCCTCTGCTCACGCTGGTCTCTCCCCCACCTGCTCCCTGCTGCCCTCTCAGCCTCCAGCCTCTCTAACCTCATCTTTTAGACTCAGCTCAGGTATCACCACCTCCAGGAAGACCTCAGCACCCCACACTGAGTCAGTCATACCCTCTGCCTCTGTGCAGAATGCAGAGCTTGAATCACAGGGCCATGAAATGAACCAGCGAGCTGCCAGCCCCACAGACTGTGTGCTTCTGGAGGGCATGAGCCCGGCCTCAGTC
Source organism: Saguinus oedipus (assembly GCA_031835075.1). Taxonomy (NCBI): domain Eukaryota; kingdom Metazoa; phylum Chordata; class Mammalia; order Primates; family Cebidae; genus Saguinus; species Saguinus oedipus. Next base: position 130,484,774 of record CM063179.1, read on the forward strand.
CCCTGAGTCCCCAGAACCTGGCACAAAGAGCTGCTCAGGAAATGTCTGCTGAAACAAAGAACACAATCACCACGTTAAGTCAAGTCTCAACTTTCTTGGTGCCAAAAACACTGCAGTCGCCCTGGCTTGTGGGGATTCCCGACGGCTGGCAAAGTGGTGTCAACCGAAGCACTGCACCTCCCAACCCAGAGGGGACAGGCTCAAAGTTTTCTGGGTTCCACAGGGGCAGAGCACAACCAAAAACCCACTGACCAGCACAAACACCCCTGGGTCTGATCACGCTCACACCTCTGCAGGAACCTGCAAACACTCCTCAGAGCTTCTGCAGGTGAGGGTGGCCAGCAGCCCTCTCACACCCAATCATGGGAAAACCGAAAGCCCAGGGTCCTGCCCTAACAGCTCTGTTTTCTATGTTCTGCTTTTAGAAGAATCTTGCTGCAGGCAGGGCCTGGTGTGAGGCAGCATATGCAGGGCTGACCCTGGGCCGGAGAGAGCCTGGACAGCCCAGGCTTCTGCAGGAACCCATGGGACAGGGAGGGCCAAGGTCCTGGGAGCCTCCACAGAGAGCAAGAAGGGTCAAGGGGAAGATTATATACACATGTGATGCTGTGCTCCTTAGAACAGACTTTTACCCAGAAACAGAAAGTATTTCTACGTGGCTGCAGTGGAGCCAGCAAATCTCACACATGCCCTGGGTTGTGCTTCTCTTTGGAGAGTATTTCCTCCTGGTAACAGAGTCTCATCCCAAGTGCAACACACGCCGGGCTGGCTGTGCTAGGGACTGAGGGGAGACAGCAGACAATACACAACTAAGTTCACGCAAACAGCAAGCATTCAATTAGGTCTCCCACAAGGCATAACGTGTCATATGATAATGAAGCCACAAGGACAGAGGAGTGAGCCTGGAATTCCAAGTGGGGAGGCAAAGACCTGGGGCGATTTCCCAGATGAAGCAGCATGAGAGCTGGGCAGGCATTCCACGCCAGAGATGGGGTGAGGACACAGCTACTAGGATACTGCTAAATGACATGTGTGACACTCTAGCAAGCGGGGGTGGGGCTGGGGGTGGAGGCCCTCTTCCCGGCTTTTGGTGGAAGGAGCCCCAGGATGCTCAGACAGGTCAGGTGCGATGATGTCTGCCAGTGCCAGTGCAGAACAGCCACAAGCTCTGCGCACTGGACAGCCACAAGCCACCACCCTGCTCCGCACCTCCCATCACTCTGCTTCCCTCCACTGCTCAGAGGTCAGCCCTCCCAGAGCTGTCCTGCCTGAATAGCAGGCAAGCAAGCTGAGCTACAAGGGGCACAGGCTGGTGGTTTACTCGACTGAACAAAGCCAGGTGACCCAGGGGATCCTGACAGGTCTTCCCAAACCTCCCTCTTTTGTAAATGGCAGCATAAAGGTTGAAAGCTGCAAAACGGTTATTTCCATATCCCAGTATATCAACAGCCCCTGCCCTGACCCAAGCAGCTCACCCAGAATGCCAAGACAATACAGTAATTGTGTTCTCCCTTGGGGAATGGGAATGGCCACACACAGCCCCATACGAGAATGTCACGATCATCTCAGACTCCAGAGTTACAAATATGTGATCAAGGCATGTGCTGGGCACGCGCTTCCCACGTGTTTTCGTGGGTATGAAAGCACAAGGGCCAGTGTGCCCAGCTGCCAGGGGCTGGGAGCTGCAGAAGGCGGAGTACCGAGGCAAGGAGAAAACCACACAGAAACGCTCCATTCAGAAGCATGACTGAGTTAGTGTCCCCCAGGTTCTGAGGAGCGAGAGGGGACAAGGGAACACGCCTTGACAAAACAAAACTGTGAGGAAAACTGCAAAGCCAGTGACTGTCCTTCACCTGCCAGGGATTACAGCTGGAGCTAAAGACACAAGACCAGCAGTGATTTCAGGTTCACTCCACAACTAAAACCCAAAAGAGAGGAAACCACCACTAACCACTTAGACCTGACCACTGGCCGACTCTGCATGGACTCCAACACCCATCTTCCTGGCTCTGGCTTCTTCCCCAGCTGGGTCCCAGGTCTCTCACCTCCAGCAGCCCGGGCTGGGCTCAGGTGTCATCAGGTAAGGGAAAGAAGGGGCACAGCAGTTGATTCTGGGCATGGTCAAGCACCCCATTTCCTACAGGGACACTGATTTCAGGGCACCTGACAAAGGGTGCCCAGCCTAGGACTGACAGCAGCGAATGGGAAGCCTCGTGAAGAAACTCAAGCACAGGGTGGCCCGCCGTCCACGTGGCTCTGACAACTCAACCCAAACACAGCCTGGCTTTGGTGAAAATGGGTAAAAATCAACCTATCTGGGAAACCAAAGCCTGAAAACTCAAAATCACCAAGGCTGCCTCCATCACCGCTTCTAGGGAGGGGGTGGAGACCGAGATGGACAAAGGATGGTGTCTATTAGTGAAAGATTGACCTAAAGGCAGGAAATAAATGTGTCTCCAAATATCATAGAGAGTCTGAAGACAGCTTCCATGAAGATGCCTGTGTGGAAACAAAACATCTCTGGGAATCTAGGTTCCAGTTCCCAGAAAATAAGACACAGTGGAAAACGAAAGACGAGCCTCACATGCCAGGCAGCCAAGACCACACAGACCAACCCACATCCTTGCTGGGGGGAACACTGGGCATCTGGCACCTGCTTCAGCGACACGCACTTGTTTTCCAAGCGTGGACCCAAAAGCAGTAGAGAACTGCGTGGGAACTGATTAGAAACGCAAAGTCTCAGTCCCCAACCCCAGATGACCTGAGTTAGAAACTCCAGGAGTAGGACCCAGCAACTGTGTTTACTAAAGCCCTCCAGGTTGAGTTGGGTGGTCCCTAAAGTTTGAAAAACACATTTTCAGTGGATTTGGTACCTAGAACCCTAGTAACTGGGAGGACAGTTTTGCAGATGAGAAAATTGGGATCCATAAAAGTTGAGTTTCTTGCAAAAGCCACAAGGTCAGGTGGAAGGCCTACTACCCAACCCCAGTACGTCCTCTGGCCAGGCCCTGGAAATCTCAATCTAGATCAAGATGATCCTTGTCCTTCAAGAGTTCCAACAGTCCCTGGAATGCACTGAAGGAGAGCAGTGGCATCATCAGAGCGTTGGGGCCCCTCTCAAGACTCTTGGCCCAGCAGAACCAGAGGCTGATCCAACCACCCAGAATGGGCAAAATCAACACATATGCCCTGACCGGTAGGTAAGAAGAAAGCAGATGAGGATGCCATGTTTCTGCGGCAAATGAAGAGAGGCGTGAAGGGCTTTCAGGCAATGCATTTCTAAGCTACATTTCTCAAATTCAGCAAACCATTTGACATAACACTAAGAATCCCAAAGGTTGACTATGCAGTAAAATATGTGTGAGAATCAGAAAGAAACAAAAAGTCACAGAATAGTTGCCACGAGAAGAGAAAAAAACAGGGTTGAGTGAAAAAGATAAATGACAGGAGGGATTCCTATTAGGTTGAAAAAATATGAAGGGAAGACCTCAATTCTTTGAAAAATATTAGTTACCCTCTGGTGAATCTTTGCTTTACTTCCACTTGCTGTATTGAGTCTCTGTCAAAAGAATGAGCTAGAAGAATGAGCTGAGATGCATGTTTCAGCTACCCTAGGAAATTTTTGTCTAACACCAGAAGTTATCTGCTTGGTACACAGCAGCTAGACTGCCTGTCATGAGAATTTAAAAATTAAATCTTTATTTGAAAAAAATCCCTGAGACGGAGTTTCGCTCTTGTTACCCAGGCTGGAGTGCAATGGCGCGATCTCGGCTCACCGCAACCTCTGCCTCCTGGGTTCAAGCAATTCTCCTGCCTCAGCCTCCCGAGTAGCTGGGATTACAGGCACGCGCCACCATGCCCAGCTAATTTTTGTATTTTTAGCAGAGACGGGGTTTCACCATGTTGACCAGGATGGTCTCAATCTCTTGACCTCGTGATCCACCTGCCTCGGCCTCCCAAAGTGCTGGAATTACAGGCGTGAGCCACCGCGCCTGGCCCTGCAACATCTATTAACATCTAGGAGGCACTTTTCATTTATTTACTTATTTATACTTGGAGACACGGTCTCTCATTCTGTCACCCAGGCTGGAGTGCAATGATACGATATTGGCTCACTGCAACCCAACCTCCGCCTCCCAGGCTCAAGCGATCTCATACCTCAGCCTCCCAGTAGCTGGGACTACGGTGCATGCCATAACACCCGGCTATTTTTTTTATTCTCAGTAGAGATGGGTTTTCTCTATGTTGGCCAGGTTAGTCTCGAATTCCTGGGATCAGGTGATCTGCCTGCCTTGGCCTCAGGAAGGCACTTTTAGATAAGAAGATTAAACTAGGTGAAGCACCTGAGTGACTGGGGGGTGCAGGGGTACAAAATGAATCCCCAAGTCACCTAGTATCACTGGCCGATCCAGGGGGTAGAAGGGCCCCTGGGCTGAGACTGGCTCCCAAGAGATAAAGGACATATTTGTACTTTCAGAGTTCCTATGGGTGCCCTCTCCAAGGAGTGGCTTATCTTTGCAAGTTTACTAGCAGGTGGAACACGAGGTAGCGGGGTTATGGTGGCAATGACCTTGAGCACTGCAAACAGCCTGGCCGTTTCTACTAGTCACTGTATTCACCATGGTTCGCCCTGTGCCAATAACCTGGAGAGCCAGAAAATCTGAATCTGTCTTCTGAACGTCTTGTCCACTCCAGGGCTCTCAAACTCAAATGCCTGCCAGGGCCAAGTAGGAAGCATAAACGAGAGAAGCATGCTGCACAGGCACCGTGACGATGTGCAGAGAACGTAGCCGGCCCACAGCGGACAGCTCTGGCTATAGCTGTTGCGAGTTGTTTGGGAAAGAGGACACAGGCTACTGTTAAAAATCTTCTGGCTTGTTAAGACAAACTGAAAATTAGGACTTCTCTGCAAAATCTCCTTTTCACGTTCTCGAGAAATTAAAAAAATTGTAAAGACTCATATGAGCCAAACGATCATGTCTGAGGACCACATCTGGGCCCCAGACCAGAGTGCAACTCTAGTCTAAATGATGCTGATGATTCAAACCCCTGAAAATACCCGAACAACTAAGTTTCATCTTGGTTTGAAGATTCCTGTGGACTCGCTTGGCCTTAGCAATCCAGTCACAAATTCTCATCAGCACCGCTCCCTGGCTCATTCAGTAAGTTAGCTGGAGGCCTGAAAACGACCAAGACAGCTTGGACTGTGTGAAATTCCATCCACAACAAAGTAGGCCCATAAAACTCCCAACACAGACAACAGAGGCCTGCCTTCCCAACCGTGGACTTGGCGGGACAGTTGATCTGGTTTGTTCACTCAGCCCAGCCCCATGGGAGGCTGGGGCACCCATCCCACGGAGCAAACCACGGCACTATCCGGAGTAGAGCAGAGCTGGGATCTGCCCTGCCTCCACCAGGAGAGCTCCCTCCTGGTAGAGTAGGGAAAGAGTTTCCATGCCAAATACTTCTAACACACACAAGTAAACCCAGCAGATGGAACAGACCATTCTGGATCAGACGCCTCCAGACTGCTGGCTGTGGCTGGGTCATCATGAAGAGAACAGCTGCTTCCTCCGTCATGACTACTGCACAGAACAGAGGATTCTGTTTTGATGACTTCTATGCAAGATATAGAAACAAGAGGGGAGTTTCCTGCCTTTTATTTCAAAATAGCCCAGGACAAATGAAGACTTCTTGTACCATAACAGCACATTCAAAGGGAAAGCTTGACGGAGTTGGTTTTCTTAAATGTCACCCCACAGTGAGCAACCTACTTCTCTGCCCACAGGCCATGATAAAAATGTCATCAGGGAACCCATGCAGAGGAGCAAGAAATTTCTCTTTGAAACAGAAGCATGTGCACGATTGGGGACAAAACTAGGTGGTGAGGAGAGCCTGGCTTCGGAGCAGAGGGACCTGGATTTCAGGCAGGCTCTAGCCCATCACAAGCCACACTCTCTCAGGGACATGGCTAAAGCTGAGCTCCTGCCCAGTGAAGTGGTGCTAGTCCCCCACATCTGCCACAAGCAGATGATGAGAATGTATGCAGGGTGCTTGGCACACAGTAGGTGCTCAGGAAATGCCAGCACCCTACATACAATTTCCATTACAAATGTATTTGTGCCAAGGTTCTTTTGGGCACACGCGGTTAGTCTCCCTGAGTGCTGGGACAGCAGTGAGAATCTGGGGCAGAGCCTAATCTCAAATGATCTCACCCCTCCGCTGGCTGAAGAAGGAAGACACAGGAGACCGTTCCAGGAGCGGCTGGCTAGAGGCAAGCAGGGCCAAAGGTGGCGGTGGGATGGGACGGGGACTCGTAATCAAGGCTGGCCATCCAAGGTTCTTCTTTTCCGTTTTAAAGCATGTGGGGAAAAAATTTTCCATGTACAACCTCTTAAACACAACTTCCTCCTTAGCAGGCACTGCCTTCAGGCAACTACTCTAGAGCTCAGTTGACCAGGATGCGTATCTGGTTTTCTTCTTTTTTTACTCTAGCTCAAGTCCTGAAAAGTCCTCCTGGTATCTTATTCTTACAAAGGTTTTCATCCTGACTACAGAGGGAGTGGGCATTGCCTAAAGCATGAAGATTCATGCAGACTATACTCCTATAACCCAACATGGAGAAGCCAGTCATTTCTAACAGGAGCACAGGACTGGACTCCTGACTGTACATTTCAGAGGCTCCAGTGTAGACGGCCTGGACAACCAGCCGTGTGGTTACTGACACACTCTGAGCCCATCAGCATGCACGAATGTTGGGGAGATGGGGGCAGCACTGATGCATTTATGCCTGGGTCTAATGAACTGGAGATCTATGCTCTCTATATTTCCCTTCACTCCTCAAAATGACTCTGCCCCTAGTAAGCTTCCAAAGAGACTCCAATTCAGAGCATTTATGTGCCAAGCAAGACAAGAGCTACAGTTCAGCCCAGCTCCACGTGGCTCTACAGACAGCATCAAGGTTGGCAGTGGACAGCATTTTAAGGAGTAGTCAGTGATACTAGCTAGCTGTGGGACCTAGAACTCACCTTCCTTCCTCAGGCCACACACTAGCCATCATTTTGAATGAAGTAGTTCCTTATCTGATGCCCATGGAAAACGTGGTCATGTCATCAGACCATGAATTTCCCATGTCAGCACAGGAGGACCGATGGTATAACCCATCAGGCCCAACTGGCCCAGAACAGAACAGATCTGAATATAGGAAAATGGGGTTTCTGCAGGACCCAGCATGCAAACACAACATGGGACACTGGACATGGCAGAGCTGATGAGGCCAACGGCTCTGTGATGACAGCAATATTCTGGATCTGTGCTGTCCAACGTGAGAGGCGACCACTGCATGCAGCTATTAGGCATGTGGCGTGTGGCTAGTGCCACCAAAGAAGTGGAGTCTTCATTTCATCTAGAGCTAACATACTGAATAGCTCAGGTCTGGAGTGCAGAGTATTCGGTGGAGAATAGTCAGTAAATTCTTTTACTGTAAAGGGCCAGGCAATAAATATTTTAGGCTTTGTAGACCCCGTGGTCTGTAAACTCTGCTGCTGTGGTGTGAAGGCAGCCACAGACATTACCTACACAAATGGGTGTGGCTGTGTCCCAATAAAACTTTATTTACAAATGTAGGCAGTGGGCCAGATTTAGTCATCAGCCTATAGTTTGCCAATCCTGAAGTTGGGAGTTCAAACCCCAGAACTACCGCCCATGAGCTAACTGACCTTGAGAACCTTACATTCTTCATTTATAAAATGGATATAATACTAGTACTCACTTCTCAGGGTGGTTACATGAATTAACTGAGAACCCTAACACACAGTGGGCATTCAGAAAGTAGTTGACGGGTGAATGAAAACAGGAAAGTACTGGGTGCTTAGACTCACACTATCCTATTTATTCCTCCTGCTCTGTTAACTACGCACTATTATTCCCAGTCCACAGATGAGAAAATCACACCTTAGAGAAGGGAAGTGGCTGAACCAAAGACAAAAGCAATCAAGCGGCAGGACTGGAACCCAGGGCTCCTTTATACTGGTTCTGTGCCCTAATCTCTCTTCTCTCAGGCTTTTCTAACTGACATCAGCCCTACCCCACATTCTGCCCAACTGTCTGGCTCATTTGTACTACCTGGTACTATGAGAGGCTAAGTTTATAAAGGAAATCATTAAGAAACACGAAATCAACCTTTTTTGGGTTTTTTTTTCCCTGAGACAGAGTCTCGCTCTGTCACCAGGCTGGACTGCAGCAGCACAATCTCAGCTCACTGGAACCTCTGCCTCCCGGGTTCAAATGATTCTCCTGCCTCAGCCTCCTGAATAGCTGGGACTACAGTGCCATCACACCCGGCTGAATTTTTACATTTTTAGTAGAGACAGGGTTACACCATGTTAGCCAGGATGGTCTTGATCTCCTGACCTCATGATCCACCCACCTCAGCCTCCCAAAGTGCTAGGATTACAGGTGTGAGTCACCGCGCTCGGCCAAAATCAACCATTTTTTTTTAAGGAATCTAAGACATTGAACTCTACTACTTCCTGTTCTAGACACTGTTCTGGAGCCCATGTCACCACCAGTAACATTGTAAGACCTCTCACAAGAGGGCCACACTGTAGCGTGCAGGGTCCCAATGAAGTGTGGCATGACTCCACATGAAGTTCTGGCTGTGGCCCTTCCCCACATCACCTCCAAAACTGTAAAACTCTTCCCCCACCTTGGAGATGGGGGCCAGAGAGAGGCTCTCTGTAGTTCCTTCCAGAGGTGCAGGGGCCTTCACATGGGCTGACGCAGCTCAATTGTGAACTGAACGGTGGCTTGTTTCTTCCTGAATTTGGCATGAAGACTCGGCTCCCTCCCAAGTCTCCTCCTCCCTATATCCTCCTCCATGTCGGCCAGGATCAGCCCTGAGCAGAAGAGAGGGCACCTGGGAATGCAGTCTTCTCCTCCAGGGCCCTAAGACACCAGTGGCTGTGACCATCACGTTGGCCCCAGTAGCAACCAGGGGATAGGACAAAAACTGAGCCAAAGCTAAATCAGAGATGGGCAGCCAGCCACACAGGGAACAAGTACCTGGACTCCAGCTCACCTGTGCCTATACTCAGGTGAATTTTCAGCCCCGTCTCCAACAGCACCCAAAGCCTGGCCAGGCCAACAGCTGCCTCCCATAAGGGACTGTACCTGGTCCCTCAGGTTCCACTGATCCACCAGAAACGGGGCAGGGTCAGCCATGCTGAGTCATCATCTTATAAGTGCAGGGGAAGGGCCTGGCCAGGCAGGGAGCTGGCGGAACCAGGGAGCTCCTCAGGTGAGCAGACGGACCCCACGCTGGCCATGCTCCTACATAGAGGAGCTTGCCACCACACCATGTCTCAAAACAATGCCTTCCTTAAGTCATGTGTAACACAGAAGGATTCATCCGAACCTCACATATGCTTTTAAAAATAATTTTTTGGCTGTGCACGGTGGCTCACGTCTGTAATCCCAGCATTTTGGGGGGGCGAGGCAGGCGGATTACCTGAGGTCAGGAGTTCACAAGACCAGCCCGGCCAACATGGCAAAACTAAAAATACAAAACTTAACCAGGCATGGTGGCATGCGCCTACAGTCCCAGCTATTCAGGAGGCTGAGGCAGGAGTATCACTTGAACCTGGGAGGCAGAGGTTGCAGTGAACCAAGATCGTGCCACTGCACTCCAGCCTGGGTGACAGAGTGAGACTCTATCTTAAAAAAAAAATGTGTTTCTCCCTACAGCAAGCCAGAACTCACTTCCCCGTGGACTATCAGGCACTCTGCTGAGCCCAGGTGTCTGCTCTGCTCTCTGCTCCTGCTTCTGCCGTATCGCTCTTCCACTGCAGTTTGCTGCTCAACTTTTGGCCTATGTGGATGCAGCCAGGCCAGATCTCTCTTTGAGTTTCTTTTCTAACAGGTAAAGGCATGTGCTAACCTCCCCAGGAATTAGATGAACAGGGAGGTTTACTGTTAAAATCAAAACCATTGGGCCAGGTGCGCGCCGTGGCTCACGCCTGTAATCCCAGCACTTTGGGAGGCCAAGGTGGGCGAATCACGAAGTCAGGAGATCTAGATCATCCTGGCCAACATGGTGAAACCTCGTCTCTACTAAAAATACAAAAATTAGCTGGGCATGGGGATGGGCACCTGTAAGCCCAGCTTCTCGGGAGGCTGGGGCAGAAGAATCGATTGAACATGGGAGGTGGAGATTGCAGTGAGCCAAGACTGCACCACTGCAGTCCAGCCTGTTGACAGAGTGAGACTCTGTCTCAAAAAAAAAAAAGAAAACGAAAACCATTTGCAGCTAACTTACTTTCTTCTCCCCTCAGGAGTAAATGCAGATGAGCATAACCCTTCCGGGCTTGGAAAAGACATCCTCCAAAGCCAAGACAGGCAGCTAACAGCAGTTTTGCCCCCGCACAGCGCCAGCACTTTCCTTAATTCTCCTCTTTTGGGCCGAGGTCACATGCCGCACAGCCAATGGGGCCTGGAATCTGGGCTGGCATCTGAAGGTGGCGGAGGCCTCAGGCGCACTGGCCTCCAGGAGTCAGGTGACTCGGGCCCACCATTCTCGAGTGTCTCTGTCAGCTGCCTCCCCCTCCCCTCTGGCAGAGCCAAGGGGCACCGAAGCTCCTTCTCTATCACACCAGCATGGTTAGGTGCCTGCTTTTTCCCTTTAAAGAGAAAACAAAGGTAGTCTGACACTGAATCCGACTGTTTCAACTCACACAATGCCAGAACATTTTGTTCAGTTTGACTTCTGAGTTCCACTGCAGCACAGGCAAGAGGTTCTGGAGGCTCTTGGGAATCCCAACTGCCCCCGCTAAATGCGAGAGTTTTGACTAAAAATAAACAAAGATCACATCACTCTGGCCAAGGCGGCAATCCATGAAAATTCTCTCAGAGGCTAGTCTCATGCTCCTCCAGGAAGGTCACTCCAAGGTCAAAAGGCTGGGCCCTGGGCAGTGTCGCCCCTAATCCTTCTACAGACTGCTGGAGAAGACCGACCCCCCCCCACCCCCACTATATCCTGAGCCCTCAGCAGCATTCAGCTGGTGACTGCCCGACAGCCACTTACCCTCCGCCCTCCCCCACCCCTGTGCACTGTCTCTCTCCTAGGTCACAGTGGCCTTGAAGTTGTCTGCTCCAAACTCCATCAACACTGTCACTCCCCAATCACTGGGCCTTCAAAACTGCAAAGCACATCCTCCCCTAGCTCCCAGCTCTTCGCCTTACACTTTACTGCCATCCTGACATAGATCAGCCCCACTCCCCACTGAAATCTATACTCTTCTCACCCAGGCTCCAAGTCCCCCAGATTCCCTGATAGTCTCATGCTGCTGTGCCTGAGCACCCCTGCTTTCCTGGTCTGGAATAGCTCCTCCTCCCCCATTCTTCATCTGTTTAAACTCCTGCTCATTCCTCAAGACTCAGTCAGCTGTCACCCCCTCCAGGAAGCCTTCCCTGCCCTCCTCCCTTCAGCTCAGTTTAAGAGACCTTCCTATGACTTCCAGAAGACAGTGGGATTCACCAGTACCTTGTGTAAACATATCTTCATTCATTTATTATGCTGCGTCTGGCACATAGTAGAAACTCAATAATCACCTGCAGTCGGGCTGTCCATAACACAAGCTATGAGCTCCTTAAAAACAGGGGGTTCAGTAGATGCATCTCTGAATTCCTCAGGGCCTGATGAAGTGTCTGACACACACAGAGGCTGTCACTCCACACTGACTGAACTGCACTGAGCCTGGGGGCCACCGCCCTGGCAGATATGTTCTGTGCTCACCACAGGAACGGTGACACACCCAAGAAGGACATAGTAGGCGAGGATGACACATTCCATCTGGCAGGTGAGTTATGCCACATCCATGAGACCAGAGGCAGCTGAGACACCTCAGAGACCTCCCTTACAGAGCCCACGCTCACAAAGCTTCAGGATGTCATGGTCCTAACAGAGAGTCTGCTTCAAGGCCACCCATGCCCAGCCACCTTGGGGGGTCCTCTGGAGAGGATCCTCTAGGGCCAGCCCCAGAGGGAGAGGCTGTCACAGCCTGGAATCAGGGCCCCCTTCCACAACCTAATAAATAGCATGAGTCTTCACACCCCATACAAAGGGTTCTCCCTCAAAGCTACCCAAAGTGCAGCCAGAAATCTCATCAGTCAAGACTGCCCATCATGCTCACCCCACAGGATGCCAGCCCCAGACTCATGAGGAGCAATGCTTATCAGAACCTGGGAACAGACACATCGGGAGTCAGAGGCCTGTACCAACAGAAGCCCGGGAGGCAGGCTGAACCCTGCCCTCTGACCTCCAAGCCAAGGGCTCCTTTCAAAGCTTCAATGAGCTTAGATGAGCTCTTGCTCCTGCAGACACTGGGGTCAGGTTCAGGCAGTGGGCAGTAGAGGGGTCTAGAAGCAGCCAGAATCATACCCTAGGCCGAGCTGGGGATGGACACTCTAGCTACAGCCACAGAACCCGCACCCGGAAGACGCTGACTCCAGGTGTCCAAGGCAGCTCCCCCAACGTGAGAGAAAGAGCAAGAAACAAAGGTGCCCACTTCAAAGCACCTAGAGAATCCAAAAGGTCGTAAGTGGGCCCCTCACTCATAGTCTAGATCGGTGTGCAGCCATTAATTCCTTGGTTTCCAAAGAATTCATTCACGGAAATATCAGTCCCAGCACATCCAAGACGGTGAGGCCACATCATGAACCACATGTGCATTTAAATTTCTATGCTTAGGACCAAAATTAAACCACTTTTGGTAAACAAAGATGTAGTTTCCTAAAGAGAAAGCTTAAAAGATTTACTAGTCTCAACTCTTGTGGACAGATTTCTAACTAAACTATCATGCATATTTCCAACTTCTCCTCCCAGAAAACCCTACATATACAGAGGATGCTGGAGGAGAAAAGGCTCCATCTGCCCCAGCCTGACCTGTCCAGCCAAGCCCAGCTCCAGCTGAAGCCCCTCTGCTCTGTCCTGTATCTTGTCATGACCTGCCTCCTGTCCTTCTGGCCTCCCTTCAGTCCTCCCGACAGCATGTGCTTGCCACAGGCTGCGTGAGATACTCACTAATGTCTGGTGGGCTCTAAGTGTCCCAAGTGTGGTTTCACTCAGGGCCCCGAACCTAGGGGCTGGGGTGCTGTTAACACTGCCACACTCCAGATGAGGGAATGGAGGCCAGAGACACAGTCACCTGCTCAAAGGCACATGGCATGGCTCGCAAAGGGCAGACCTGGGATTTGAACCCAGGCTTCTGATTCGAAAGCTGAATACTATTTTTGCCCTCAATGATACAGAACTGGGTTTCACTTAGACTCTGCCCAAAGTTCCTCTGTAATGCCAAAACAGTTCCCATTTTTCCTGCAACCGCAAGACGCACCTTGCTGGCATGCAGCCGACCAAGAGCTTTGCAGTAGAACCCCTGGCTGCCCAGTCACACTTATTCCCTACCTGGCATCACTCTGCAAGGCACTACGCCCATTGCAAGGGGCTTCTCAAACAAGGTCTAAACTGATCTTCCTAAAAACACTGGGAGGCAGGACCAGCAAGGTGAGAAATGAGAGGCCCAGAGAGGTTTACAGGGCAAATTCGGTCCTGCAAGCAGGCAGTCTGTGCCCACTACCTTCCAGCAAGGAAATTCAATTGTTTGACTGCCGAAAGGATTCCATGGGAGAATGGTTCCTACGGCCCGGTCCCCAGGATCATGCCACAGAGGGCCTTCCCTGCATTCTGCACTCTATCTGGAGACCCAAAACCACAGACACGTCTTTTCCCCCAGCTCAGGAGCCAGGCTCCCTCTGCTCACCCAGATCATGGAGACGGCCAGCTGCAGGGGACATCAGCTTTCCACCTCCACACATGCAGAGAAGCTGCTCCCAGCCTGTGAGTAGAACCTCCCTCCACTCCCAGGCCCACAGCCAAGGCCAATGCCAGAGCAAGGGGAATTCCAGTCAGGGCCGCAGGCCTCTCCCAGCTGGGCTTTGTCTGTCAGGGTGCTTCAGGCTTCAGCCAGCGGGCAGCCTGGATGGGAGGGTGGCCTCTGCAGGGTGGGGACAGGCAGCAGCAGTAGAACCTGCAAAAGCCACCTTCCTGCACAAGGCACAGTCCAGCTGCCAGGACACACAATGGCCTCAGACAGGACCTGCACAGGCCCAGCTCTCCAGGAGCTCAAGGGCCCACCCACGCCCCCTCCTAGCAGTTACAGCATGGCACCCAGGCAGGAGTTGCCATGAAGTGCCCACTGGGCAAAGCACATGCCTTACAGCAGGTACTCTCCTCCCCGGTGAGCACCGGATGGAAAAGCAGCACAGCGTGGCAGAAATAATACAGGGCTGAGGGCAGCTGGGCCAAGTTCAAACCCCAACTGCCCCTTCTCACCTGGGGTGAGCAATTCCTCCAGGCCACAATGTCTTCAGCAATGAAACAGGGCTCGTCCCTTAGCCACAGGTTGTGCTGAGGATCAAATGAACTAACGAAGTAAAGTGCCTGGCTCCACACTGGACACCTAGCAGATGTCCAATCAGTGTCTGCTGAATGAATGTGGAAATTGCAGCCCTGGGGAAAATAACAATTCTCTTCTCCCCTCACTTGGCCCAAACCCAACTCCCGGCAGGGGAGAAAGAGCCCGTATTCACTACTCACCACCACCACGACACAGACGGGCAGACTGAGACACTTTTGGCAAAGAAGCCAAAAGCTTCTTCATCAAGCCACCTTCACAAGGTTTCAGCACCTTCCACTGGGACTTGGCGGGGCGGGGATGGATAGCATGTTTTCACTTGGCTAATGAACTCTGAGCAATAATCAGGTTCACCTGCTGGTCTACGCTGAAGCATGCTACCCTGCAAGTAGGCATAAGGTCCCACGTCATGAGAACACAGCAGTAGGGCAGGGACTCAGGAGACAGGCTGCACCTTTGAGAACTGGCTACGTGACCCTGGGAGATTCGCCTCACCTCTTAAGGCCTGGACCTCTCTTCCAGAAGCTGACATCAGCAGCCCCAAGCAGCTCTCACTCTCCAAGGCCCCCAGCCAGTCTAAACACAAGTCTATGAAATGTAATCCTGAGTATGCTCACAGGAAGACAGGCTCTGAGCTGTCAGGGACAACCAGGTGCCTGAGAGAGTGACATTCACGGCCAACCTGGGTGAAAAAGACTCACCGCTCACGGAGAGTTGCCAGGATATGCCTGAGAACCAAACTGCATCTTTCCTCCCCTGAGTCCCGGGGGAGCACGATGTGCCAAACCCCCAGAAGGAACAAGACCACTAGGGCAGCAGGGAGGCAGGCACTGCAGGAGAACCACCCTGAAACCACAGCCTGAGTAAAATCCACCCCCTTCAATCTGGAAAGAAGGTGGTTCAGAGGGACTGTGCTGATGCTGGCCCAGCAGAAACAGAATGACCTGGATGACGCCAGGCAGACACTTCCCCTAGGCATGGGCCTTTCAGAAACCACTTCACCAAGACCTAGCAGCAGCGGCAGAAAATCCCCATAGGTTTGCTCCACTCTTGAATAGGGAAGCCCCCAGTCTCCTGCTAAGGAATAGGGAGACTAAGGGATGACCCCTAGGTATGCATGGGGTCTATTAACGCCTCACTCCTCAGTCTTGGATGCACAAGAGAATCAACTCAGGAACTTTAAAGATACCAGTGCTGGGGTGCTGCTCTCTCTCTCCAAGACTGTGATGTAATTGGTCCCAAACGCAGCCTCAGCATCTGAGTTTTTTTTAACCTTCCGAGGTGACTCTAATGTGCAGCCAAGGTTCAGAACCACCACTCTATAGCTTCTAGAAGTTCAGAGCACAGGGGCCCCAGAACTCTCCCGCAAACTCTTCAAGGGCAGAAAGGACAGCATGCCCAGTCAGGCAGGCCTTGCTAGAGATGGGTCTCCTTATTATTCCTTCAAAACACACACACACTCACACCCCAGAACCAACCTGCAAAGAGGGTAGGTCTGAAACAGAATGCAGGGCTGCTGCCCAGCCCTGGCTGGGGCGGACCAAGTTCAGTCACGCTAGAGGATATACAATTGTGTTCAGTTACTTGATTACTTCAGGCATGTAAACAAAATGTGATATTATACAAACCTGGAGTGGCAACCACCACAACATAATTTACTTTGAGACATCTGAATTACAAATGCAAAAAAGAAAAAGTTGGAAATGCTTTCAAGATTCTCTGTGAATGGAAAATGGAATCTGAATAAATGTGATTTACTTCCTGTTTCCCCCAAAGTTCAATGGAAATATTTTCTTGTGAATCTGCCTTTTCTGAGGTTGAGGCAAAATATCTCAGCCTCCCAGACTATGGCACTGCCTTTGGTCCTATAGTACATACAGATTTCAATCACTCCAAAAAAAAAAAAAAAAAAAAGGAGCCATAGGAAAGGCGAGTGGAGGGAAAAAGCAGTTAAAAGTTCTAGGTTTTCCTGTGTTGTTAACAAGACTAAACAAAATTTATGCTTTGAGATAAAACAGAACCCAGTGCCTCTATCTTGTGAACACAACCCAGTGTAGGGAAAGCAAGCAGGCTCTGAAGGGCTAGAGCTCCTGCCTGGATTTCTGCCTTCCAGCTATGTGGCCCTGGGCCAGTTCCCTGGCCTCTCTGAGCCTCAGCTACAACTGCAGATTTGCTTTGAGAATTAGAGTGTATGCAAAGCCCCGGGCCCAGGGTGGGCCTTCAACAACCAGTGGGTGCTGCTATTATTCTCTGAACAATCTGCACCCATTTCAGCTAAATCCTTGGGAATCACATTATAGCAGCACAGGGGAAGAATCTGTTTCTTTGTCTAAAGAGAGAACAGAGTGAGTCAGTGGAGAAGTCAGGAGTTAGCCTGCCACTGCACTCTGGGGTCAAATGGGCTGTTTACCAACACGATTTGCTTTCACCCTCCTGAGAGTGGCACCGTGGAAAAAGTCCTTCCCGAGATCACAGATGTCCAAGGGGCAATGTGGTTTCCATGCTATTCCAGCGTAGTCTGGCCAAACTGTCCCCCATGCCCCCACGCAAAAGGCAGCTTCCCCGTGCAGCCCCCACAGCAGGAGAGAGGGAGAAGCATTAAAGAAGCGGGGGTGTCTGTCACGCTTCTCTGTAACCCCTGACGTGATGTGAAATTCTACAAGGTAGACCCTTTGAAATGCAAAATCTTCCAGAGTCCTTCAAATGTGTTTTTATTTTCTCGGGTTCCTGAGGCTGCTTTCAGATCCACCCATCAGCATTTCCCCTCTCAATCAACCCACATTTAACAAAAAAAGAAAAAAAAGAAAAACCCAAGGATGTCTCTATTTTTCAGAAAAGCTCAAGTATCTCCAATCACTGTCAGGGAAAAGAAAAGAAAATCTTGTCATCAGCTCCAGCCTCCTTGCATCACTCCGAGACACCCAGAAGCCAAGTTTCCTCTGAAAGATTTCCTCCGGTCCTAGCCAGCACAGCACTCCATCGCTCAGGATCTTAGAGAACTGTCCTAGATAAGAATCCGAGTTCCCCCCAACCCAAGTTCGGTAAGGTTAAGACCGGCACCACCAAAACCACGACCTGAAATACATGAACCCCAAATCTTGCCCCCAAACGCTGTGCACAGGAGGTTTGGATTAAGCATCAAAGAAGTTACCTTAAAACAAAGTTGTTTGGCAAAGAAAAATACTTCACTGTAAGAACCACCCTAGGGAACGGTAAATTGCTTTTGAATATGGACTTTTCAGTGGCGCAGTCATTAATCATGTTAATGTAAACTTCGCTACAACAAAAATTTTCTAAGCAAGTCTCAGGGCACATCAGCATATCTAAGCCTCTGGGTTTGTTTCCAAAGTTCACCTCCCGGCAGGCAATGAAACTGCTGTTAATGGGGTCAGCTATTACAGTGCCGTCCCCAACCTTGGGCCACAATAAAGGTGACTCAGCCATCCAAAAAGAACCCTCAAAGTTAGGCGGGAAACAAATTAATCAGAGGAGGAGAGTCAATAATTTTGGAAAGCGTATTCACTGGACAAGTTTATAGAGAAAAGAGAAACTCTCCCTGTATGATGGGACAGACCTTTCAGGAAGGAGTCGAGGGAGAACAATCAACACCCCTCCCAGCACCCAAGTCCCCCCACCAGACCCTGTGTGGTAGAGTGGAGAAGAGGGCAGCAGCCGGACGAGGCAGGGAGGAGGAGAGTCCAGCAGAGCTAAGCTTCACCGAGCCCCACCAGCCCCGGCCATGTGCTTCGCGTTGGCAACAAACCGGTTCTTTCAAGAGAGGAAGAGTCTGACGAAAAGGACAGCTGCAGCAAAGCAGAAGCTGAGGGTGAAAACCTCTCCAAAGCCCTGAGCTTGGGATTCTCCGCTAAAGTTGAACAAAACAAAACACCACTGGGGTTTGCAAGGACTAGTTCATCTATTAGTCTCCCCCTTGCTGGATCAATTAAAGAGAGTCCCTCCGCATCTGGTTTCCATTGAAAACCGAAACGTGTATTATCAGCATATTACATAACAGATTATGCCTGCAGGTTTCTTTTATTACACATCCGAGAGGTGTGCATGGTGGTGGTAATGAGGGGGGTTGTGTTGATCTGAGTATTTGCTTATTTCAGTCTTTTAAGGTCAAAAACAAAAAGTTTTCCATACAGTGGGTCACTAACTGCAGAAAGTGACGATGCTCAGATAGAACATCAACAATCCGAAGGTGGGCCTAGAGCTCAGTCCTCAGGGCTCCAGGCAGTGAGCGGTGGGTGAGAAGGGTGTGCTTTTTAAAAGAGCTCCGCAGCGTCCCCTGCTGCCAGCTCCTAATATTCAAACACAGCTCTCTCCTCTCTGGCCTCCAGAAGGGGAGGAGAGCAGGCTGGCCCTTCCTGAGCTTCAATCATGGGTCAGGCGCCTGCTCACTGGACCCACTTAAAGGAACCCAAGCCCACTAGGCTTCAATAGAACGGGGGGATGGGGAGGCTAGGGGACGGTGAGGGAATCAAAAAGGGGGAAGGGAAAGATTAAAAGATGGAAACAGAAAGAGCCCAGGAAATAATACCAGCGCTTCCCATAAAATGTCAATGAAGCCTAACCACCATGATGACAATAAGGTAGCATAAAGCTCGTTCCAAAAAAACTTTATGAAACTTCCAAAATGCTATATGCAACATACCCTAAGTTGAAAAGAGAAGGGAGAAACTGATTTAAAACATTATGAACCAAAACAGTGATGCTCTACTTTGTCCTGAGAAGACTGGATTCAAGTCCACTTCTGCAGCAGTGAGGTTGCTAGTTTCTATTTAAAAACTCGTCTTCGATAGTAAAATGGCTGCACATGAATCTCACCTTCTCAAAAAAAATAGGAAGTTGTTGGGCAAATATTTTTGAATTCAAATTGCCTCGTTCTCTGAAGGCACGTTTGGAAGAAAAAAATACAGGCCTTCCCCAAGCCTCTCCTTAGCTAGATTCTAATGAAAAAGCGCCTGGAAGCTGGATCGGCACATTCCCAGGTGGCATGATGGGTGACAGCCAAGTGCAGACACAGAGTCAAGGACTACCAATCCTGATCCAAACCTTCTCCCATTGAATGGGACTATCAGTTGGGACAAGTAGCTGTTTATGTAGTCCACAGCCAAAGAGGGAAAAAAAACCCTGTAGACCTGCGATTCAGTATCAAAACTGTAACTGACACAAGTTACTCTTAAGTAGATAAATTAAAATGAAACCAAAACCTGGCCTAATAAGAAACAATGAGTTTCACCTGGTCGGCTAACGCCATTCCTTCCCAAGTCCTCAAACCAGGTGGCATCTTTTAAACGAGTCCAGGATCTGGAGCAAGGAGGAATCTCCCTGCCAGCCGGTGGGGACTGCTGGGAACACATATGCTAGCATGTCATTTGGAAGTCTGCTAATATGTTGTAAGCAGCACAAGACGCTTGCCTGGCTTCCCAGGCCAATAAACAATGCCATTCCAACTCCTGCAGCAGTCAATAGGAAACAGTCCCTTTTCTCTACCATCCAACAATTCAACAAACATTTGTTCCTGTTGAACAACCGTCAGCCTGGCTCCATCTGCACCCGCTCCTACGAGGAGAGCACGGCGGCGAAGGCGGCGGCACAAATGCCCACCCCACGATCCCAGACTCGGAATGCAACCCACTCCGGGGGCCACTTCCCTACCACCACCGAGTCCGGAGATTGTACCGTATGGAAGACTCGGAGTGTGGCCTATAGGAGGCAGAATCCCATTCATCAAACGCTGCAAAGAGCTTTTCTTTGTTCACCATCGTCCTAAGTACAGTACGTGTTAATGAGCCCGGGCGGTCAGATGGAAGGAGCTCGGCTTCAGGGGGTGTCCGAACGCGAGAGACCCGGACAAACCAGTCCGCGCGATTCGTCGCTGTTGCGGCGCCCCGGCCCGGACCACGAGCATTGTTCCCCAAGTCCGAAGACCCGGGTGGAGAGCTGGGGGCTGGGACGTGGGGGGTACGGGGGGGGCGAGAACACACTTGGGACAACACCAACCGCAAACCCTCCCCGGATTCTGGGTGTCCTTGCTTCTTTCGTTTCTGCCCCACCAAGGGAAACCCTGAGCTGGGAACCTGACTCCCACGGGCTTGCAAAATCTAAGACTGGCAAAAATGTGACTCGACCAGTGTGCCTGTGCCGGACGGCCCTTCTCGCCATGTGCAAAAGCCACGCCGGCGCGGACGCCCCCACTCCGCAAGCCCCAGCGGTGGCCACCCCGCGGGCTTCCCCCACCCGGGACAGAACGCCCCTCTCACCCCCATCCTGACCGCCCCGGACAGTCCAGCAGCAGCGGAGCCCGCCGCCTCGCGCCCGCATCCCGGGGGTGGCGGGTGCAAACTTCCGCGAACAAAAGAGTTGCCTGCAAACGATGCGGGAACTTCGGGGCGAAATGGGGCCGCCCGGCTCCCGAGGCTCTGCGCCTCCGCCGCAGCGGCGAGTCCGGGCTCAAGCGGAGACGCGGAGAGGACACCCCCGGGCGCAGCCGTCCCAGCGCCCGCCCGCCCTGGCCTGGGGAGCTTAGACTTTTCCGCCGCAGCCAGGCTGATTCGTCCCCATGCCTGTGCTCTGACAAGTCCCACGCCTGCAATCAGGGTTGAGACTGAGCGCCCAGAGAAACCGCCCGACCCAACCCAAACGCGAAACAAGGCAAAAAAAAGAAAACCAGCAACATTAGGAAAAAGGAAAAAAAAGGCAAGCCCATAGCGCACGCATGTCGGGCTCCCTCCAGCCGGCGGCCGGGACGCACACAGCCCGGACCTCGCCCGGAGCCAGCCCCCCGGCCGCCGCCGCCGCCCGGCCCCGGGTCGCTTACTGTGCGCGGCGGGGCGCTCCGGGCGCAGACCCCGCGCAGTCACCGCCAGCGCTCGCCAAGTCGTCCGGGCTGCCCGCCGCGCGTCCGACGCGCGCACACTCGCTTGCCGGCGCCGAGCGCTTTGTACGAGCGGCTCCCGGGGAGGAGGAAATCGACTTGTCACTTCCTGAAGTGTTTGCAACTCGTCCTTTTAACCTGCCCCGGCCAGGCCACCCGCGGCCGCCGCCGCCGCGGGGCCGCCCGACCGCGGCTGCGTGAACTCGGCCCGGCGCTCAGCGGGCGGCGTCGCGGGCCCGGGTGCTCGGCGCAGCGGCGGCGTGCAGGAGCCAGGCGGCGTGCGGCGGCGGGCGAGTGTGCAGTGCGCGCAGCCGCCAGTGGGCGGGGAGTGGCGGGGGGGGGTTCGCGGCGCGCCGCCGGCGGGGCTAGAGGGCGTCCTGCGGGCTCAGCCGCGCGCCGCTCGCCGCGCTCCCGCCTGCGAAACCCCGGGACGCGGGAAGTGGCCCCGAGCCTGGGCCGCGCCACAGCGATTGCTCGGGCCCGGCGCCAGGGGCCCTACGGGCTTCTCTCCCCGGCCCCCGCACGAGCCGGGATGAAAACGCTAGGCCGCCTAGGCTTCAGGCGTCCAAGCTTCCGGGTTGTTAGGTGCCGAGGTTTTAAAAGAAACGATCACTTCAGTGGCTTGCAGAACAGCGTGCTGGCGGGTGTGGGGGGGGGGGCCTTGAAGTGTTGTCACAGTTTGGAAAAATAAAGCACAAGTTTCCTAACTCGGGGCGCTGATCAAAATGAAGGAATGTGTACTTCAGAAGCCACATCCAAAATACATGCAACTGGCGAAGGAAGGATTTGTGGTTGCTAAGCAGAGGCAGAGCATGTTTAGTTCTGTAACTTAGGATGTTGACTTAAGTTCAGGAATGTAACCCTGATAGAATAAGCAGAGTATTTTCATTGTGCTGCTCACCTGGGGGAGGGGATTATTTTCCTTGTGAAGTGAAGCCCTAGATTTCCCATTACTCATTCCTACTGGTGTATGTTATTTTATTGACCTTGTATCCAAAAAGAGATTTTTAAAGAGAAGGTTTTTAAAAACTCCCTATGCCTGTTTTGTGTTCTCCTTTGCCAAAAAAACAAAACACCTCATTACTTTACATGGATTGTGTCTGCACCATTTGAATGGTTCTATTCATAAATCAGGAAACTTTTTCTGTTGCTTCTAGGAACATTTAATTGGTTTTAATCCAATGTTTCAATCCCAGTATCAAACATAAATGAACAATTAACTTCTTGAGCTTTGTGCACTTGGGAAACTATTATAGTTCATGCCTATTGTTGAAATATTTCAGAATATCATCACACTGAACCCATTCTTTTCAGAAAAGCATAAACTGACATCTCCTTTCATACTACAACTCACTCCACTGAGTTCTGCTGCATGATTAGAATGGACAGCAATCAGTGGAAAGGATGTGAGTCTATTCAAGTTACATGATGTGGGATAGAGTCAGTTCATCCTAAGAAAGCCAAAATGAACTAATATACACAGTGCAGAATACTAAGATATTGATATCCTTATCCATATTCATTGCTTTTTAAAAATGCATTAAGGGCCAGTCTTGAAAGTAGCAAGAACCAAGCACTGAATAAACAAAAGGCAGCCCAAGGAATAATCTGAGAATGTTGCTACGCTTAACGGAAAGACTCAGTGTTTCCCTAAAGCCATCTGATGTCACAGAATCACCTCCGCCTTTGAGAGCTTTAAGGACAGAGTTTAATTTACTAACTTTTTATTAGGAAGCCTAGAGTGACTCCTGCTGGCAAACATTCAGTTTATTCCTACAATTACTAGTTCATCAGGTCAACTTAAAAAACAAGATGCAGGGTCCCAAGACTGGAAACAATTATTACAACCATTATTCTTGTTGCTTTCAGGATGATCTGCGTTTCACATTCCAAGGATGGTGGTCATGGCCAGTTCCTCTGCAGTAACACCTCCTCTGCAACTTAAAGCAGCCTGTTTTTCTGGTTCTGAGGCTTTCTTGAGGCTGTCTAGAACTAATATACTTGCTTAAGAAGTTATGCTACTAAACAATGAATAGTTACTTCTCATTTTCTAGATTTGTATCTCCAAAAGCTAAAAATATATAATACATTAGGACCTGTGTCACACTTAACTCCATACCACAGGCTCTTCCCACAATATAATAATCCTACAGCTATATTATAAAACACCCTCACTTCTTAGTGCTCAACTCCAGTCATTTACTATGAAAAACTTTTACCCAAAAGGTAGAGTTCTACTCAATTCAGAAGAGTAGATAAAAATGTAGAACTCTGGATTTAAAGCTATGTAAAAGCTGCAAAGGGGCAGGGGCACAGATGGGGCAGGGGCACAGATTTTCTACCTTTTTTCAATCTGAAATGGTGGAAACCAAATCAAAACCAGATTTTGCACACAACCAGACACCTAAACACAAATTCATAGGCCAATTTAGGAATAAATCCATAAATAATCTATTACTTGTAACTTTTCCATTATCATCAACCAATGCTAACCTGATTAAGGCAGAGAACACCTTAACACCTGGGAAATATAAAATGCAGGGATCACTTGCAGTCTTTTTTTTTTTTTTTTGGAGACAGAGTTTTGCTCTGCTGCCCGGCGCCAGGTTGGAGTGCCGTGGCACGATCTCAGCTCACTGCAACCTCCACCTCCCAGGTTCAAGCAATTCTCCTGCTACAGCCTCCCAAGTAGCTAGGACTATAGGCAAATGCCACCATGCCCAGCTAATTTTTGTATTTTAGTAGAGATGGGGTTTCACTATGTTGGCTAGGATGGTCTCGATCTCTTGACCTCAGGATCTGCCCGCCTCGACCTCCCAAAGTGTTGGGATTACAGGCGTGGGCCACCATGCCCAGCCCTACTTGCAGTCTTTTACTTTAAGACCAATATACGACGGCCCAGCACCGTGGCGGTCCGTCATATATTGGTCTTGAAGTAAAACTAAATCATAGCACTTTGGAAGGCCAAGGTGGGCAGATCACTTGAAGTCAGGAGTTTGAGACTAGCCTGGCCAACAAAGTGAAACCCCATCTTTATTAAAAATACAAAAATTAGCCAGGCATGGTGGCGGGCACCTGTAATCCCAGCTACTCAGGAGGCTGAGGCACGAGAATCGCTTGAACCTGACAGGCAGAGGTTGCAGTGAGCCAAGATTGCACCACTGCACTCCAGGCTGGGAGGAAAAAATATACATATGAAAACCACGGATAAAACACAGCAATCCTAGTTCCCCCAAAGGAGGACTACCAAATAGAGGCACACTTATGTGTAAGGTATGCATCACATTTCCACTCAAAACTGCCTGGGAGATATAAACTGAATATCATTCTATATTACATAGCTCCCCTATTGCAAGTTTAAAGTTCTTAAGCAACAGGAGACAATAAGGGTGTGTTTTATTAAGGGTGTAACCAACTATAACTTGTATCAACAAGCTAATAAAAGTATTCACCTAAGCACATTTGTGCAGGGAGGGTAAAGGTTGGGTTTTGATATGCACTAAGGAGTGTCCTAGGTAGTTAGTGGGTGTTTTATTTTTATGCCTTTAGAACCAGATAAATGTGACGTTCAAACAAAGGGCTGAGCTTTGAGGCTTGAGGAAGTAGCAGCAAATGTTCCGTTTTTCCCATCAAATCTATCTCTATGTATGGTTATAAAAAGAGCTCACCAGTAAAAAAAATTATAAACTGGTTTGAGAGAATAACACTATTCTTTTTAGACTAACAAGTGAACTAAACAAATGTCAAATGTTATACACTGGACCCAACAGCAGTATGCAGATGCACATGTATTCACCCCTTTATTTGGCTTCCAAAAGCCACTGCCTCTTTGTCACAACCCTTGTATTAAAAGCCAGTCATTCACATTTCACACTGTTCTTTCTACATTTGAAAAGATCTTTTTTAAAGCAGAACCTTTTAAAATTGCTTATAATAAATTATGGGAAGACAGACATCACCAACTCCACCTTAAATATTTTCAAAAAGATTGGTGACTAGAAGTATGTTAGGAAAATATACTTCTTTGGAAAATATAAGAAGTCTCTGGTTATAGATGGAAATAAAAAATCAGAACCACAATGGGGGCAAATTTTCATGTCTTACTCAGAAAAGAAAGTTCTGTAAATTTTCCCACATCTTTTTCCAGCTACAACTAATAACCCTACCTACTACATTAGCATGTAGGGATCGCATGACACATTAATCCTTCTGTTCTTTCCTTTCCGTCTTTTTATCCACTGAAGAAAATAAGAAATGAATTATAGCTCTGGCTGGAATCATGCATGTGTGTATACAGATACACACACACACACACACACACACACACACACACACACACACACACACACACACACACACACACACACACACACACACACACACACCTTTTTAAAGAGGTATTTGGTTCCTGAGGACAAAATTACTCTTTGATCCAAGAACTAAATAAAACAAATGTATTTTCATTGAAAAATAACCTCAGCAATGAATTTAATAATACCAATCTCACTCCTTTGATACAACAGAAGAGTTGAAAGCAGCTTGAAGAGGTGTGTCTACTGAGATCAGCGTGTGTGAAGCCACACAGCTTTGTAACTGACTGTCTAGCACCATTGAGGTACGAAAGCATGCCAGCTGGGCCAGCATTGTGCACCACAAAGTATGGGTTGTGAGCCTAAGTCCTGAGCACAAACCCTGCTTTCCGAGTTGACAGGTGCTGAAACCACAGCAAATGTCACGCTTGCAACTCACTGGATGGAAGAGCGCTGGTAAAGTAAGCTAAAAAGAACAGAGTAACAGTTAAAACTTATTTCAACTTAATATTATCTTTTTTTTCAAAGTTAATAGTAGCTACAAGAAAACATAAGCATGAATAGCAAACATTTAAAAGTTTATGTATGGTAACTAAAAAGCTTTAAAAAAAAAAAGCATAATATTGCTCATACCCATTACTGAAGAAAGTAAAAAAAAAAAGTATAGTAAAGGCTTTTCACTCTCTACATTCAAAGTAAATGGCATATGTAAAACTTACTAAACCTATCTTATTATTCTAATACTAAGGTTCAAAAGCATAATCCCTAATTGGTTTATGATCTTACATGAAGTAGATTCTAATTATTATCATTATAACACGGTAGTTCTCTAGTTTGCTTCAGTTACCCCACCAAAAACATATCTAAAAATAAATTACAGTATTTTCATATTGCTATATTATAAATTACATTTAATCTACAAAATATTTCAACTGTAGACCAGGCTAAATGTTTATGTTACCATCTTCAAACGAAACCATTTCAACTGTTTTTCCTCAAATATTGTTTAGTGGAATTCACATTCAGTATTTGAGACACAAGCTCAAAATTTAATTTTTCTCTTGTCAACTATCTGCCATAAGTCATTGTCTCAAGAAAAATCTTTTTTTATTCATCCCTAGTGATATGCTCAAAGCTTCTGCTCTCCTGCCTTTCCCCCTAAAAATGACACTGAATAAATTTTATTTTCATTAGGTAAAAAGGAAACTAAAACTAGATATCGTTGGTGATTTCACAGAGCTTAAAAACCCAATCTAAAGGCTCAATCCTTTGGATTTAAAATGTCAAGAAAAGAAATCAGTCTCTAGTTCTAAAGGGTAGAACATTCCTGGGAGTAGTATGAAAAGAACATTTAGCCTATATACTAGCCTATGAATTTCTTAACTCTCCTCAGCAGTTCGTCAATCTATTATATATATATATATATATATATATTTTTTTTTTTTTTTTTTTTTTTTTTTTTTTTTGAGACCGAGTTTCACTCTTGTTACCCAGGCTGGAGTGCAATGGCGCGATCTCAGCTCACTGCAACCTCCGCCTCCTGGGTTCAGGCAATTCTCCTGCCTCAGCCTCCTGAGTAGCTGGGATTACAGGCACGGGCCACCATGCCCAGCTAATTTTTTGTATCTTTAGTAGAGACGGGGTTTCACCATGTTGACCAGGATGGTCTCGATCCTCTTGACCTCGTGATCCACCCGCCTCAGCCTCCCAAAGTGCTGGGATTACAGGCTTGAGCCACCGCGACCAGCCTCAATCTATTATATTAACCAAAAGCAAAGATCTTTTGTTTGAATTCATACCCACGAATGTTCTGAGAGAGACTAGCTTGCTGATTCTGTATGTGTGTAACCTGCAGCTATAGTTTAATTATACCTAAAATACAAAAGAATTGATATGAATGAGAAGTTGGCTTGCTATTTTAATTACTAGCTTACAACTTCTCTTAACTTTTGCAAGGGACAAAAACAAAACAAAACAAAAACACCTTGATTAAAAGCAGGTGAGTCAACCACTGTACTGTTAAACTACCTAATGTAAAGACGCTTTGATTATGTTCTGTCCTAAAGAAGTACATTGTACCATATTAACCTCAACTCTGTATAACTCTCTTAAAATGGTTCAAAGACTACAACGCTCTTGAATTAACTAGAGAAAGCAACATGGCTATGGCCAACACGTCTACAGTCATTATACAAAGCCTTCTAGACATTGAGATATTCATATAACCACCAATACAAAGGTTAAAGAAATAAATCTGAAAAACCAAATGTATTCTTTTTCTTTTTGTTTGGAAGCAGGGTCTCGTTCTGTCGCCCGGGCAGGAGTACAGTGGTGCAGTCTCGGCTCACTGCAACCTCTGCCTCCTGGGTTTAAGCAATTCTCCTGTCTCAGCCTCCCAAGTAGCTAGAACTACAAGCACACACCACCATGCCTGGCTAATTTTTTGTATTTCAATAGAGATGGGGTTTTACCATGTTGCTAAGGCTGGTCTTGAACTCCTGAGTTCAGGCAATCCACCCACCTCGGCCTCCCAAAGTGCCAGGATTACAGGTGTGAAACACCACGCCTGGCCAAACCAAATGTTTAGAGTAGCATAAACAACTGATTCACCATACTTTTTACACACTACACTGGTCTTAGTTCTAAACTAAGGACAAATCAGATAAACTAAAGTATTACTCAATATCAAACTTGAAAATGTCACTGTGAACGGCACTGTTAACTTAAAGCAAAGAAAATAAACCTGAGTCACTGATCAAGGAAATCGAATCTGGATGATGTAAGGTAGAAATCAATTATAAAATCTTAGCCCACTGCTTCCTAAATGGCCAATACAAGACCCAAATCCAATTCAACATTTTCATTAAACCCAATACTATCAGCTTCCTAATGCATGATCCTATGGGAACATGCTCTTGGTTCCTTTGTCTGATGTCACTTGGAATAATGCCTTGGCACTCAGACCTAATGAAGATATATCGTATCTTTGTCCATTTGGTTTCAATTCAAATGCATTCACATTAACATCTTTCCCCATCATACCTGCATTTCTTGGTGAAAAATTGCTGAGGCCAGGCATGGTTGGCTCACATCTATAATCCCAGCACTTTGGGAGGCCAAGATGGGAGGATTGTTAGAGGCAAGGAGTTCAAGACCAGCCTGGGTAACATGGCAAAACCCTGTCTCTACAAACATTACAAAAATAGTTGCGTGTGGTGGGGCATGCCTGTGGTCCCACCTACTAGGGAGGCTGAGGTGGGACAATCACTTGAGCCCAGGAGACTGAGGTTGCAATGAGCCATGATTGCACCACTGCACTCCAACCTGGGTGACACAGCGAGACCCTATCTCAAAAAAAAAAAAAAAAAAAAATTTACCACTTAAAACAGATAATGATCTAAATCCAAGGGGTATTCTTAATCTCTGCTGATTCTTAATCCTAAAGGACATTTCATGAAAATATAGCATTATAATATCTGATCCTTATTTGTTAAGGGATTGAAAAAGAAAAGGTACTTCATGCCCAGCACAGTGGGAGTCCCAGCTACTCTAGTGGGAGGTTGAGGCTGAAGAACTGATTGTGGCCAGGGGCTTGAATCCAGCCCAGGCAATACAGTGAGACTTGGTCTATTAAAAAAATAAATAAATGCTTCAGTACCAACCGCAGCTAGAGACTAAGGAAGAAGCAGCTATACTGTACGATTTCTAAGAAGTTCTTTTCTTTCTTTTTTTTTTGAGACGGAGTTTCATTCTTGTTACCCAGGCTGGGGTGCAATAGCGCGATCTTGGCTCACCGCAACCTCCACCTCCTGGGTTCAGGCAATTCTCCTGCCTCAACCTCCTGAGTAGCTGGGATACAGGCATGCACCACCATGCCCAGCTAATTTTTTTGTATTTTTAGTAGAGACGGGGTTTCACCATGTTAACCAGGATGGTCTCAATCTCTTGACCTCGTGATCCACCCTCCTCCGCCCCCCAAAGTGCTGGGATTATAGGCATGAGACACTGCGCCCGGCCGATTTCTAAGAAGTTCTAAAAGGCATACCTATTCTAAACTTTCCCTCTCACTTATCTAGCACTCCTCCTCTCTTCACTCATTTAATCACTCCTAGAACACAAATGTCTACAATGGAACTGAATATAGTAAAACCATGGCACTAAGGAGTAAAATCTCCAACAATTAATCATATTAGCTCCATGGGAAGATGGGTTCTTGGAGGAAAGACCACTGATTTGCCTTGGTGTGTGCTAGGAATCCCGCTAAGCTGCTTCACATTTCTAACCTAATATTCACATTCCTAATATGCAGGGTCTAAACCACTGCTTCTCTCTCCAGGCTGTTCCAAAGAAATGCAGGGAAGGGAAACCAAGCTTAAGTACCTACTGTACAGAAGGCAATTTGCTAGCACCTTTAACATACTTCAATTTCGCTGGGGAAGTAAGCAGTTACAGAGACAAACAGAGTAACCTGGAGAGGCATGGGGCATAAGAAAGGCAGACCCATATACTATATTAAAGCATGGCCTCTATGTGGCATGAGATGGTAGATGCCTGGGACTTTAGAGTGGCAAATTAGGTCATCTGTGTGTAGTCTGTGTCTTATATAAAAAAACAAACAAACCCATATTGGGGAGATTCCTCAAATTTATCACAATTTTCCTAAGGCCCAATCCTGATCTCAATCTATTTTAAAAATTGAAGTGGAAAAGGCCGGGCACAGTGTCTCAGGCCTATAATCTCAACACTTTGGGAGGCCAAAGCGGGCGGATCACCTGAGGTTGGGAGTTCATGACCAGCCTGACCTACATGGAGAAACTCTATCTCTACTAAAAATCTAAAATTAGCCAGGTGGGGTGGCGCATGCCTGTAATCCCAGCCTCTTGGGAGGCTGAGGCAGAAGAATCGTTTTAGCCCAGGAGGTGGAGGTTGAGGTGAGATGAGATGGCGCCATTGCACGCCAGCCTGGGCAACAAGAGTGAAACTGTCTCAAAAAAAAAAAAAATCGACTAAACAATAAAATGTAAATTTCTGAGTTTCCTGGATATTTCTCAGCCAGGCACAGTGGCTCAAGTTTGTAATCTCAGCACTTTGAGAGGCTGAGGCAGGAGGATCACTTGAGCTACGGAGTTCAAGACCAGCCTAGGCAATATAGTGAGACCCCCATCTCTACAAAAAATAGGAAAACTAGCCTGACATGGTGGCATGCACCTGTAGTCCCAGCTACGAGGGAGGCTGAGGCAGAAGGATCACTTAAGCCTAGGAGGTCACAGCTGCAGTGAGTCATGATCACACCATGGCACTCCAGCCTGGGTGACAGAGTGAGACCCTATCTCAAAAAAAAAAAAAAAACCTCTGGTCAAATGCATACAAACTTATCAAATATGTATCAGAGAAAATACTCAAATTCAAACTTTAAGAAAACATGGAAAAGATTATTTAGATTTTTTTAGACTGAATACTCATCTGACTGCTTCAAATATTTTATGTACATATGTATATATGAGCACAGGTACTTTGGTTTAAAAGAATCATCAAGTTACCTAACAACTGATAGTTAACAAATGGAGTATTCAGTCTCCCCATAAATACAGGCAACCCTTGAACAACATGGGTTTCAACTATGCGGGTTCACTTATACTTGGCTTTTTTCAATCAAACTCAGATTGGGAATACAATATTCTTGGGATGCAAAACTCACATATGTATAGATTTAGTTTTAAGTGGGTGGTCCCGGTGTCCCTCCTGCGTACCGAGGGACAGCTATACTAGAAGCCTATTTTGTAGGGCTTTTTCTAGGCCTCAATCAAT
The DNA here is from genome assembly GCA_031835075.1 of Saguinus oedipus. Taxonomy (NCBI): domain Eukaryota; kingdom Metazoa; phylum Chordata; class Mammalia; order Primates; family Cebidae; genus Saguinus; species Saguinus oedipus. The sequence continues at coordinate 130,516,243 of CM063179.1, forward strand.
TTCAGGAGTATTACAGGCTGAATGTTGGATTTCTCCTAAAATCTACATACTGAGGCCCTGACCCCTCTCCCTTAATGTGATGGTATCTGGAGATAGGACCTTTGTGAAATAATTAAGGTTAGAGTAGGGCATGAGAGCATGGCCCTCAGGATAGGGTTAGTGCTCTTATTTTGTTTTTGTTTTTGTTTTGAGATGGAATGTTATTCTGTCGCCCAGGCTGGAGTGCCGTGGTGTGATCTCAGCTCACTGCAACCTCCACCTCCTGGGTTCCAGCAATTCTCCTGCCTCAGCCTCCCCAGTAGCTGAGACTACAGGCATGCACCACCACGCCCAGCTAATTTTTCTATTTTTAGTAGAGATGGGGTTTTGCCATGTTGGCCAAGCTGGTCTCAAACTACTGACCTCAGGTAATCTGCCCTCCTTGGCCTCCCAAAGTGCTAGGATTACAGGCATGAGCCATCATGCCTGGCCGGGGTTAGTGCTCTTTATAAGAAGAGGCACCAGAGAGCTTATGTGCTCTCTCTCTCCTCCAACCCTACTGCACACAAAGTCACATAGACACACAGGGAGATGGCAGTCACCTACAAGCCTAGAGAAGAGGCCTTAAAATAAAACCACCTTGCCAGCATGATGATCTTGGAATTCCAGCCTTCAGAACTAACTTTCTAGAAATAAATTTCTGTTGTTTAAGCCACCAAGTTTATGGTATTTTATTATGGCAACATAAGCTGACAAGGATACAGAACTTTAAATATCACCTAAGTGCCCTTGTTTTATGGAGAGAAAAACTGAAGACCAAAAAAGGAAAGTGACTTGGCTACGTCTAATCATTTTTTCTCTAAAACTTAATATTTTAAAAAATAATTTGTTATTTTTAAATAGGACATCTATTTTTAAATAGGACATCTGTCCTATTGCTTAACAGATTTTAACAATTACCTGCAGTTATAAAATGAAAGGAACCAAAATAAATTCAACTGAATTTCAGGTTCAGAAAATAATCTGCTTAGTTCATTGCAAATAATGAAATGATCTGACTTCTGCTACATAATGTCTCCATCATACAAATTCCAATAGGAAACCTTAGCTCACTAACTGAATAATTTCGTAAACAGCTCCAGGATTCAGAAGTGCCCTTGCAGTTTAATCCAGTTAATTACTTTTTAATTAAATAATAACCACAACAATTGGTACTCCCAATTACAAAGCCAAGAAGAATTCTGTCCTATCTCTTGAACAAACTATTTTATCAATTGTTTGATCCAGCTGGCTCTCTCACTGATTCTGGGCTTTCCCTGTAGGCCTGTTGGGGTTTACAGCAGGGATAAACAGCTCAGCCTTGTGTGCCTTGCTTATGACTGCTTCTCAAAAATCAAAATATTACTGTCATTCAAAATAACAGTATAAAAGCAGTTTCACTGAAACACAAATAGATCTCTAAGGTTCTATTTAAAAATAGCACCACATGTAGTTTTCACTCACAATTACAGGCCTTTCTTCCAAAGATTGCATACAGCTCTTTAATTCCACCAAATATGTTTTATTAAATACCATATTATAATTTTTCCCCATTCAGACACCAACTAGGCTTCTTATTGAGATCATATAAGGAAAACCTAATTATCACTGTTTCAACGCATCTAAATTTATGTCATTACCAAAATCAACAGAGCAGGGGCTAGCTGCTGTTGCAGCAAGGCAGACGGATATGGAGTATAAACTGCTCTTTCCTCCACTCTTCCTTCCCCTACTCCACCCCTCAAAGTTCTACGGTTGAAAATCATCCTAACATTTTTTCATCCTAACATTTTTTTAGCCAGGATGTACTAAAATTAGATGGGAACAAAGGCCTCACATTTTCCTATTAGCAGGAGGGTTAGGAGGAAAATGTGAACTGACAGCACCCACACTCTTCTACATTTAGCCTCTTCTTCCTGACGATTCCCTCCTCTATGCAGCAGTAAGGCAGGCAAAAGCTGGGGAACCACAGCCATCCCACACCATTTCAATTCTGCTATCATCATTGAGGATAAACTGACTGATCTGTAACATATTAATGAAAAGTGAGAAATACAGTTCATAGTCCCCTTATTCAACCAGAATATTTTCGTATTTTTTCCTAACCTACTCAATACTAACTGCCAGATTATGTGTAAATTTTTACATATTTGGGAAAACAGATGTATTAGATTCACTTTTCTTAAGATGCTTCCAGATAGCATGAAAAATAAAGATCACTCACTAAAATACTTATCATTTGCTGATATGGTACGGTAATAATAGAACAGAACATGGAAGAATTTATCATTTCTCATCTCTTCAGAAAACAAAGAAATCATTTCTTTTGAAAACAAAAATGTAGATTTTGGCTTTTTATTTCTTCTTCTAACAAGCTAGGCAAGTAATTTGCAAATACTTGAGGGCTCAATTGATCTCCTAGTTGTAAGTCTTTTTTACAATGCTATCAGCATGACAAAAGTACATTCTGCCAGCCTACACATCTCAGTTTTTGAAGTTCTACTCCATAAAAGCAGGATAGGATACTGATACATTCATGTCTTAGGAATTATTCCTATCTTTTTAGGTTTATTTCCCTGGGCCTAAACTATAGTGACAGCTCAAAATTCAGCTAGAGAAGTCCTTTTAATAATCAGTCTAATGCACCATGTTGTAAAAGATTTTTAAAACTCAGTAAGTACTGACTCAAGCTCTCTTTTTTTCCTGGTTACTGGAGCCCATCTTGACATCTAAGCTGGAAATGAATGATCTTTCAACAACACTCCAGGGATTTTGCTAAGGTCATATTCAATCATTCATTAGGCTTCTTACCCTACGCTTTTCAGGGTTCCATTGTAGAGCTAGTTTTATTCAGCATTTATGTAGCCTGTGGGCTTGGGTATTTGTCTGCTTGATGTTGAGTTTCATTTCTATGCCCCGAACATAGGAATCCATCAATTGACCAAAGAATTTCAAACTATTCTTTCACTTTTCTAACAAATTGCATGGTGTATATGAAGAATAAATTAGCATTAATTTTCTTCCATTTACTGTTATATAACATGCTGATGAGCTCCCCCTTCTTCTATGGACATCTCTGTTTCCTGCCTAACCAAGAGAAATGTAAGGATTTCCTGATTTTTTTCCCACTATGCAATTGTCTTTCAGCCATATATGCTCCTCACCTCCCACAATCAAGCTCTAGGTCACGGGCAGCCTTCATTCAGTGAAGTGTACTAGACAAGACTTCTTTCAGAGCCCATCAACAGCCCCCTCCCACACACAGACACACAATTAGCTAAAGAGGTTACTACTGTGGAACACAAGATACTTGGTCTCATACTCCCAAAGCAGAGGGCTGTCCAGGAGCACATACATTTTAGCTTACAGAGCCAAAAACAGGAAATCAAACCCCAGGGCTCTCCCCTGGAGACAAACTGTTCACATTTGTACAGATTTTCATTGTAGGCCACCAGACAGAGAGAGAGAAAGACACACAGATACACACACACACAATTCATAAAATAAAATGACTTAAAAGAACATAAATGAAAGTCATTAACATAGGCAGGAATATGCTATTTCTCTGTATACCAATTTGAAGAAAATTATTTCAAGGCCATATGAAACTTAACTACTAATGCAGGCTCCTTAAAAATTGAGGTTTCTGTTATACTCCAGATAAAAGTGAACTGAGGTCAACATACAGTACTGCATTACAGTATCATAGAAATTTAAAAATAAGTCAGTCCACCGAAGCACGTGACTCATAAAAAATGGAAAGCCTTTTGTATACACTTAGCTTCCCTTATTTCTTCAACAAAAAAAAAAAAACCCAGAAGATTATAAGCATACCACAGATGAAGAAAAGAGGAAAACTCAGTGCTACTACAATGGGAAAAAAAATCAGTCAAGGACAGTTTGTACTTATTTTTAAATGGCTTTAGTCAGGCTGCCAAGAGTGCTATCAGGTTTGATTCTCACATACATAAATACCAGTCCCAAAAAGTAACTCTAACTTGTGCACCTGGCTTAAAACAAAATGTACTGAAAACTTTCTATTTGCTAATTGGTGTAACCCACCCATTCAGGCCTCAATTCCCTTTGGACTTGCATACGCCACTTCCTACACACAGAAGTGGCCTATTATGCAGCAATAACATCATAATGAAAAGCAACAATTCTGTGCAGGCTCCACAGAGAAATCTCGTCTGCATTTCAAACAAGTTTCCTCAAAATAAGTGTCTTTTGATTAAATGAAATTACAATTCCAACTTCTTATACACAGAAAACAGAATTCACTACATAACTTACTGCTCCTTTCTGTAACTGCATAATTTCTGTCGCAGTTACCCACATGTTTATACAATTTAACAACGCTAAGTTCAATAATGTATTTATGGTTTGTTTCAGGAACCTGCTTTTTAACAGTTTGGTATTATGTGAAAATATTAATTTCTTATTGGCATTTTTCGACCTTCTATTTGTTCTGGTTTTAGTCCTAAAGAGGCTAGCTTCCAGGAGGATTAGAGTAATAAGAAGAGATGACAACTTCCTCTTCCTAACCTTATCAAAAGCTCTATGATTAAAAAAAAAACAACTTCACCTTTGCAAATGGCACGAACATGCCCCAAATAGTGACTCGAAAATCTTTTCAACAACCATTCCAGGCTTTCTGTGAATAAAACTCAACATCTCAGTCTAGTCACACAGAAAGCCTAGTCTGTAGGATTAGTGCATTAAAATAGCATATACTTAACTCAAAATCCTAAAAGAGTACTTTACTTAACTATATTTGAAATAAAAGAATATTATGTGAAAAAAAAACAACAAAGACCAAATCTCAAAAACTATGAAATTTTCTACAGTTTAAGATGTGCTATCGGCCAGGCGTGGTGGCTCACGCCTGTAATCCAAGCACTTTGGAGGCCAAGGCGGGCGGATCACCTAAGGCCAGGAGTTCAAGACCAGCCTGACCAACATGGTGAAACCCTGTCTTAAAAAAAAAAAAAAAAAAGATGTGCTGTCTTATAAAATCAACACCATTTTGTAAAAAATTTAAATTGCATGTATTTTGAAGTAACTTCTCACTTTTTACATGTTGAAAATAAAAGCTTTTCAAAAAATGTTATTTTTCTTTAAAGTCCACATACATGTCTTCAACTATCTTGTCTTAATGGCTGAACAATGTTGGTCTAAATATAAAACTCACTCCCCCGCCTACCCCTCCCCAAAAAGAAAAAGGACATAATGTTAGACTTATTCAATACAGGAGTAACATTTGCCAAATAAACAAAAATTCTGTTAGTTATGTTACCCAATAGGCCCACAAAGTTAAAATCATCAAAAAATTATGTAAAAATTTGTATTATGGCTCCAATATTAAAATATTACCACAAATACAAAATGGTATTAAGTATGAATATGCCTTATCCTTTCAAAAACATTAGTAAACTATTTCTCTTGCTAAATTAGCCACCAACTAGAACATCTTTGCGGATGTATTGCTGCAGGCTTATATAACTTACACTGCCCTTTCACAGAAGAATGACAAAATTCTTAACAGAGGCAAGTCTTTGAGTAGGGAGATGGGGAAAAGTAATGAAGGATGATATGAGACAGAGTTAACTGACTGCTATTCTGAAACTCCACAGAAGGACACTAACAAAATAACTACCCATCTTTTCTAATTCAACTTCATATGTAATAATCATAGGTCTCCAGCTGAACTGTAAATGCCATAAAGCAGAGACTTAGCACTTGTGAGGCAGAATATGCTAGGAGAAGAGAATGTATTTTAAAGTCAGACAGACCCAGATAAAAATGCTGGCTCCATCCTGTACTGTCTGACCTCACCAAAGTGACATCACTTCTCTCAGTTTCCTTTTTCTTACAGGTAGAAACAAGAAGGAGCAATACATACCTCAAGAAGATACTGAAAAGATTCAATTACTTACTAAGACAACTTAACATAATGCTAGCAAATAATAATATCCCTTAGTTCTCTTTCCTTCTACTACCTTTTCATCTCTTATAGTGTGTAGAAGACCACAGCTACAAAATGCAGGCTTGATAACTTTTGAGCAACTGATACATTTCTCCGATTTTGTTTAACTATATACATAAAGGAAAGAGGCCTTTTCTCAGGTATTAATTAATTTTAAAAATAACCACCATCCAACACAAAATAGTATTTCTTGTTATATTTCATAAATAGTCTAACAAAATACTAAGAAACTTGTTTGCTTATTATTCTGGTGCTGGAATAATTTGGTCAAATATTCATAAATAGTTATATTCAATCCAACTTTACGAAGGCACAAAAATCAAGAACACATGCTTTCTATAAACTCATTTACTACTTTACAGTTTTTAACTGTTTAGCAGTTACAGGAAATTTTTTTAATCAAAAAGAAAATTATTTACATTTCAAATACAAAAGAATACTTAAAATTATTCTTGATTGATCTCTAAAACCCAACCACTTAGGTGCTCATGATTATTATTTTCTTTTACCAATCCATTATACTCTATTCAACATGTGCATACTGTGTACTTACTAAGCATTTATTTGTACATGGATTTTCTGTGTCAGGGTAACTTTGCTGTGTAGATTCTGTGTGGCTACCTGAATTTGTCCAAGAAAGTCTCACATTTTTTGGAAAACCAATGCTGCTACACTGTTTCCAGATCTGCCTCCAAAGCTGAACTTGGGTGTTGGCAGCTCTTCAAAAAGTTCAAATCCTGTCAGACAAAATTAAAATACTTTCATTAAAGATTTAATCTCATAGTTACATTTATTTATACACTGTACTTTCAAACCCATTATAAAATGATGATTCCAAACTCTACATTGTGCTGAATTTCATTTCACGATTTTTCAATTCTACTACGTACATACAGTGTATGTATGCACACCCAAAATCACTTTGAATTTAACAAGGAAAAAGACAAGACCAAAAACAAATTGCAAAAAACAGGCTTTCCCTTCACATGCCATTTCCTCCACTTTCTGTTTATCATCCCTGAAAGCTGTATCTCTGTTACCCTCTATCACCTCAGCTGTAGGAAGCAGCTGGCATGTGTCGAGTTTTGTTTGTGTGTTTGTTTCTGAGATGGAGTCTTACTCCATCACCCAGGCTGGAGTGCAGTGGCACAAGCTCAGCTCACTGCAACCTCTGCCTCCTGAGTTCAATCGATTCTCATGCCTCAGCCTCCCAAGTAGCTGGAATTACAGGTACATGCCATCACACTGGGCTAAATTTTTGTATTTTTAGTAGAGACGGGGTTTAGCCATGTTGGTCAGGCTGGTCTGGAATTCCTGACCTCAAGTGACAGACTCACCTCAGTCTCCCAAAGTACTGGGGTTACAGGAGTGAGCCACATCGCCTGGTCCTGTGTTGAATTCTTATTATGTGCCAGGCATTACTTTGAGTGATTTATATGTAGTAATCTAATTAATTTACACTACACATATAAAAGCATTTAATACAGAAAGACAAAAAAACATGGAAATATAAATGAATTTGTAGAAGATGAAAAAGTTCTGGAGAAGGATGGTGATGACAATTGCACAAAAATTTAAGTGTACTTAATACCACAGAAGTGTAAACTTAAACATGGTTATAAAATGATATGTTATATGTATTTCAGCAGAATTAAAAACAATAATTTATAACAAAAATGAAGATTCAAACTAAACTAACTAATAAAGGGCCTGGAAGACAAGAAACTAATAACTTTCAAAGCATCACAGTATAGTTTAAAAAAAAAATTAACTTGGAATCTAAAATCCTAGGTTCAAGTCTCAGCTTTACCACTTAACTAAATGAGATAGGCTATCAAGTTACCTCTACCATGACCCTGAGTTTTATGCAAAGAGGCTATTTACTAATACCAATGCCCACCCCTACTCCCATCAAATTCACTGTGATTTTGTAAAGATCCGAATAAGATAATGAGTGTTTTCCAGCCAGGCGCAGTGGTTCATGTCTGTAATCCCAGTACTTTGGGAGGCCACAGCAAGAGGATCATCTGAGGTCAGGAGGTTGAGACCAACCTGACCAATGTGGAGAAACTCCATCTCTACTAAAAATACAAAATTAGCCAGGCGTGGAGGCACATGCCTATAATCCCAACTACTCAGGAGGCTGAGGCAGGAGAATCCTTGAACCCGGGAGGCAGAGGTTGCACTTCAGCCTGAACAATAAGAGTGAAACTCCATTTCAAAAAAAAAGGGGGGGGGGGGGAATGTAGTGTTGTATTTTTCTAAACTATAAAATAAAATGTTTTATTATTTTGCTTTTAAAAAGGCCAGGCGCAATGGCTCATGCCTATAATCCCAACACTTTGGGAGGCCAAGGCAGGCAAATCACCTGAGGTCAGGAGTTCGAGACCAGCTTGGCCAACATGGCAAAACCCCGTCTCTACCATAAATACAAAAAATTAGCTGGGCATGGTGACTCACACCTATAGTCCCAGCTACTTGGGAGGCTGAGGCAGAAGAATCGCTTGAACCTGGGAGGCAGGGGTTGCAGTAAGTAGAGATCGCACCATTGCACTCCAGCCTGGATGACAGGGCAAGACTTCATCTCAAAAAATTAATTGATTAAAATAATAAAATAAAACAAATAAAGCTGTAACGTCACTAAGATACCAACCAGGGCCAGGCATGGTATAATCCCAGCACTTTGGGAGGCAAAGGTGGGCAGCTCTCTTGAGGCCAGGAATTTGAGACCGGCCTGGACAATATGGTGAAACCTCACTCTACAAAAAAATACCAAAAAAAAAGCTGTTGTAGTGACCTGCACCTGTGCGCCTATAGTCCCAGCTACTTGGGACGCTGAGGTGGGAGATTGCCGGGTGATGGAGGCTATGGTAAGCCAAGATTAGGCCACTGCACTCCAGCCTGGGCAACAGAACCAGGCTCTGTCTCAAAATAAATTTAAAAATTAAAGTAAAATAAAATGCCAATCTAGGTTTTCCCTCATTGATGGATCTATTGGTTTTGAATTTTTTTTTCTTGAGGCAAGAGTGGGGTTCTGTATTTTCTAAATTTCCATGCTTTGAGCTCAAATAACTCTTGTAAACAGAAAAAAATGTTTAAAATAATGTATACTGGCCAGGTGCAGTGGCTTAGGCCTCTAACCCTAGCACTTCGGGAGGCCCAGGTGGGAGAATCACTTGAGCCCAAGAGTTCGAGACCAGCCTGGACAACACGGCAAAATCCTGTCTCTATTAAAAATATAAAAATTATCCAGGCATGATGAGGTGTGCCTGCAGTTCCAGCTGCTCAGGAGGCTGAAGTGGAAAGATTGCTTGAGCCCAGGAAGTCAAGGCTACAGGGAGCTGAAATCCTGCCACTGCACTCCAACCAAACAGAGAGGAATAGAGAGACTCTGTCTCAAAAAAAAAAGAAAGAAACAAATTATATTATTACATCATTTGGTCTATCACACTGTTTCATTATACAACCTAATTCATGTTCTTCATCTAACTTCACCAAATATTAATAACTAAGTATTAAAATGTTTATTAAAAGGACCTAGAAATAGAAATTTCATTTGACCCAGCAATCCCATTACTGGGTATATATCCAAAGGACTATAAATCATTCTACTATAAGGACACGTGCACACGAATGTTCATTACAGCACTGTTTACAATAGCAAAGACCTGGAACCAACCCAAATGCCCATCAATGATAGACTGGACTGGGAAGGTGTGGCACATATACACCATGGAATATTATGCAGCAATCAAAAATGATAAGTTTTTGTCCTTTGTAAGGACATGGATGAATCTGGAGAACATCATTCTCAGCAAACTGACACAAGAACAGAAAAGGAAATACCACATATTCTCACTCATAGGCGGGTGAGAAGAATGAGAACACATGGACACAGGGTCTACTACACACTGGGGTCTATTGGGGGGAATAGGGGAGGGACAGCGGGAGGAGCTGGGGAGGGATAGCCTGGGGAGAAATGCCAAATGTGGGTGAAGGGGAGGAAGGCAGCAAAACACACTGCCATGTGTGTACCTATGCAACTATCTTGCACGTTCTGCACATGTACCCCAAAACCTAAAATACAATAAAAATTAAAAAAAAAAAATGTTTATTAAAAGTTTATTGTGAGAAAACTTCCAAATTAGGACATTCCTTTTAATAAATTAATATGATGTATCTTAATGCTGGAAAATGCAGGCATTGTGTTGGATACATACATAGTTATACACTCATATTTGTTTTCAAAATTTTTACAAATGCTTTGGATGTTTAATAATACAAATTTTCTGTCTGTATAAATTTTCCAGGACTAACTTTTTAACTCCTAGAACTAACCCTACAGAATTGGAATTATTATATTTCAAGATAGAATATACCAAAAATATTAACAGTGGTTGACTCTACTGACAACAAACAAATTGTTTTAATTATTTTAATCGGTATATTTATATGTTGATGTTATTGATATTTTTCAATTACTTAAATAAATTTGAATTACTTTTTCTTTTAAAGGACAGCTCCCCAAACCAGAATAGGTTCAGAAAGACTCCTTTAAATTACTTGTAAAGTAAGATGGGTGGTTACTGTTTTCGTTCTTTCGCTGCCATTAAGTCAAGTCCCTTAGAAATCAAATTAGAATATGGGCAAGTGGTTCCAGGTAACCTTCACCAAAACAAATGATAACACAAAGTATTTGTATAATCAGTGGTATCATGGAAAAAAAATGAAAGATCTGTTTCAACAGTTTTATGACCATTTATATTTCGAATAAGAACAGAACCTTGAAAGATTGGTGAAACAAGCTTTATTCTATGCAAAGAGAATGTGGCAGCCAATTTGAGTAGTCAGAAACAAGACCTTTGGCAGTGACGCATGCAGCAGTGTATTCTGTTACTTTCCCGTATCTAACTCCAAATATCATTTTCTAAGAGACTCATGCCTAAAAAATGTTTTCAATTGTATATAACTATTTATATAACGTTTCCCGTTATAACATTTCGCTTAAATACTGTATTTAGCTCTAAAATTGAACATAAAGAGTTTACTCAATAGTTTTCAGACACAGACACATTTTTAAGTACTCTAACCAGGCTAAAGTCTGTTCCTCATTATCAAAGACAGACAAATATGTTTTTGTCTGCTGGTTCTAGGAGTAAAAAAGAACACCTGTATTTAAAAACCAGAAAAGAAACTTGCCCTACACAGTATAACTCTGAGCATTTATTAAAACTGTCAAGGTTCAGGAAGAGGAAAAGCCTATTGATACAGGGCCTCAACAGTTCTAAAGGAAACAAATTTTACATGGAGGATAATAAAATAAATGGCATGAAATAAAAGACAATAAATCACATATAATTCTTGTTTTCCAGAGGCAATAGTAATGAAGCCATAAGCTCACATTTCAAGGCTCAAACACTTCAGGTTTTACATTAAGTAATCTGTCAAAGCCATTGAACACACACAAAAGGACATGTGTTAAGTGTTCTCCCAGCCTGTTCCCTTAATACTAAAAAGAAAACAAACTCTAAAATAAGGTATATGCAGTGCGGTTATAAATAATGGTGCCCAGTAAACTACTCTCTTGAGGTAATTCACCTCCCATTAGCTTGTGACAACTGAGATTCAAAATTTAACCAAATATTGAGTACCATATTATTTACCCAAGGCTCCACCCTGAAAATTTCTCCTATTCTATCAAAAAAAAAAAAAAAAGTGCAGGATCTGGAATAAAAAGAAAGAGGGAGGGGAAAAAAAACTAATTTAAAAGGATTCTAAGGAGAAAACAAGAAAGTATCTGTAGATTCTCAAGATACATTCCCAGAAACAGCTGTACACTACATGAACAAACCGGCAGATAAAGTATTTCTTAAAAAATGCGGCCGGGCGCGGTGGCCCACGCCTATAATCCCAGCACTTTGGGAGGCCGAGGCAGGTAGATCACGAGGTCAAGAGATCTAGACCATCCTGGTCAATGAGGTGAAACCCCGTCTCTACTAAAAATACAAAAATTAGCTGGGCGTGGTGGTACACACCTGTAGTCCCAGCTACTCGGGAGGCTGAGGCAGGAGAATTGCTTGAACCCAGAAGACTGAGGTTGCAGTGAGCCGAGATCGTGCCATTGCACTCCAGTCTGGGTAACAAGAATGAAACTCCGTCTCAAAAAAAAATGCAAGGAACAGTCTGCCAGAGAACTCAAAATATTCTGTGTGTAGATTAGATTCTCATTTCTCATAAGATCCCCCAAGTAGACACTGTACTAATTACACTTTGCTAACTAAGCAAAAAAGGATACTGCCTCAGCACCAGAATCTTCTATCAATGCCATACATTTTAATTCTGCGTTATCTTAAAAATAATTGTTTTATATCCTCTGAAAACAAGAATTGTTCTATAATCTCTGAATATCTAAATGACCACTAGGGCAAGACAGCTTAAGTATCTATAAAATTAAAACTCTCATCTTCTAAGACAAAAGTACTTCTTCCATTTGCATTATTATGGATTTGCCAGTAAATCAGTGCACTGAAGTCAGAAGCACAATATATGTGCTTTTGTTTGAGTCTATAAATAATAGATCATATACCTTAAATAAAAGATTGTGGCTGGGTGAGGTGGTTCATGCCTATAATCCCAGCACTTTGGGAGGCCAAGGCAGACGATCACCTGAGGTCAGTTCGAGATCAGCCTGACCAATATGATGAAACCCCATCTCTACCAAAACTACAAAAATTAGTTGGGCACGGTGGCATGCGCCTGTAATTCTAGATACTCGGGAGACTGAGACAAGAGAATCACTTGAACCTGGGAGGTAGAGGTTGCAGTGAGCCGAGATTGAGCCATTGCACTCCAGCCTGGACAACAAGAGTAAAACTTCATCTCAAAAAAAAAAAAAAGATTGTACAGCTCAAATAGAGAACTTATTTTTTTATTTATTTTTTGTTTGTTTGTTTAGATGGGTCTCACTCTGTCACCCAGGCTGGAATGCAGTGGCGCAATCTCGGCTCACTGCAACCTCCGCCTATTGGGCTTATGCAATCCTCTCACCTCAGCCTCCCAAGTAGCTGGGACTACAGGCACACACCAGCAACTCCAGCTAACTTTTTGTATTTTTAGCAGACACAGGGTTTCACCACGTTGCCCAGGCTGAGACCTTAATATTTACAGACTCATAAATTTTAGTACTTAACTGCCAGAAAATTTCTTGGAAAATTTTTTAAAAGATCTCTGGACGTCAACCAATGTTATTTCTCTGTGCTTTGTATATACAGTCAAATGTTATTGTCAAAGTAATTAACAGAGAAAAAAAGCAGGCAACTCCTACGAACAGAAAAGTAAAACACTGGAACACAAAGAGGGGAGAAAACCTAAGTACATGAAACCTGAAGTGAGCACACATTTAAACACCACAGTCATTTACCTTCACTGAATTCATTTAGCAACTCTTCCTTGGTCCAATTACATGACGTTATTAAAAAAAAGCCTTTTACTTTCAACACCCTGGAGAGAGATTTCACATATTGCTTCCTCTTTTCAATTGCATTGTCAGGATTAAGGCTGATGGCATCAAAAGTCCCTTTGTCAATACAAATATGAAATCCAGACAGCTGTGTGGAAAGATTCAAAAAGTCTTCTACCTATATTAAAAGTCAATGTCTATGTGAGAACACTTAAAACACAATCCTTACAGAATGTGACAACATGTAAAAGGTTATTAATAAAAGGACCCATTAATTATAATGACATTTTACATACAATAAACACATTTTCAACTTGATAGCTAACTTTTATGAGCTTCATTCCAAAATCACTAAAGCCAAGAGAGACTGATATTTCCTGAACATTCCAAATCTCTACAAATCAAAGCCAGCCATATTCCCTAATAATACTAGCAGAGTATGGAGCTCACAAGCCTACTTTATGAAAAATCTGTTTCTGTCAAAAAGCAGAATATCTGACACATTCTTAAAAATGACAATTTATTTGGAACTCAGGTCACTGGAAATAAGAGTTTTTGGAGACAGAAATGTTGCTATGTTGCCCAGGATAGACTTGAAAACCTGAGCTGAGCAATCTTCCCATCTCAGCCTCCTAAGCAGAAGTGGCCAAGCACTCAGCTATGGGAAGATTTTCAGCTTATATTCCTATTTGGTGTAACCTAAAATAAACATGGCAAATCAAAAGTTATTGGGCCTCGGCTGGTCCAAGTGCAGTGGTATTTACAACTCATCGATCACAATCAGCTACAGATTTCTCTGTTCTTTAGCTATTACCACTGCTTCGCTGACCTGCCTTTAAAAAAAAAGTTGCCGGGCGTGGTGGCTCACGCCTGTAATCCAAGCACTTTGGAGGCCAAGGCGGGCGGATTACCTGAGGTCAGGAGTTCAAGACCAGCCTGACCAACATGGTGAAACCCCGTCTTTATTATTTTTTTAAATAAAAATAAATAAAAAATAAAAAATAAGTTATTGGGTCTTGACTCAGCAGCTTACAAAATTACTAATGGATATAATGAATGGAATGGCATAAAGCTTAAGAAATTAAATAACTTTTTTTTTCTTTTTTAATTTTTTTTTTTTTTTTTTAGAAGATGGGGTTTCACCATGTTGGTCAGGCTGGTCTTGAACTCCCAACCCCAGGTGATCCGCCTGCCTTGGCCTCCAAAGTGCTTGGATACAGGCGTGAGCCACCGTGCCCAGCCCAAGAAATTAAATAAATTTTTAAACTGTAATTACTTAAGTTGGTACATTTCATGCTCTTTAGATGTTTAAAGTCATACATCAGCATCTCATTCACTGTCAATAACTTGATACATAATAAGCATCTGAAATAGCAATCTGCCTCAATTTTATAAAATATTCACAATTTACCAATAAAAATTCTGAAGTTATTTTGAAAAAATAATTTGGCAATTAGCTCACAATTACTCGCACAAATTTAATACAGTAATTGTAGATCTTGTTTAATCTAAAACTCTTAATGACTTTAAAATGTATATATTGTGTTTATGTATATTGGAAGATGGGTCTTCTCCCTACCCGCATATCCAAAGTATTCATTATACCTGAAGCAAAATAATGACCATCACTCTGAAGCACTATCTTTGAAGAAGTTTCCTCAACCTAAATGCCTATATAAAAATATTCACCTATTCAACAAATATTTTGTGGACATCTATTGTCAGGTAGTTTTCAGACACTAGATATAATGAGTAAACAAAATAGAAAAGGTCCCTGTATGAAAATATACTTTATATTGGCCAGGCATGGTGGCTCATGCCTGTAATCCCAGCACTTTGGGAGGCTGAGGTGAGCAGATCACGAGGTCAGGAGATCAAGACCATCCTGGCTACACAGTGAAACCCCGCCTCTACTAAAAATACAAAAAATTAGCCAGGCATGGTGGCACGCCCCTGTAGTTCCAGCTACTTAGGAGGCTGAAGCAGGAGAATCACTTGAACCCGGGAGGCAGAGGTTACAGTGAGCCAAGATCACGCCATGGCACTCCAGCCTGGGCAATAGAGCAAGACTCCATCCCCCCAAAAAATACTTTATTGTTAAAAAACACTAACAAACTAGCAAACCATCATGTAAACCATGAGTAAGACATAATCTTTTCTCTGGCTGGAAGGCCTTGCCTCAGTGACGATGCCTGTTGACTGATCAGGGTGGTGGTTGCTGAAGGCTGGGGTGGCTGTGACAATTTTTTAAAATAAGACAATAATGAAGTTTGCTGCATTGATTTGACTCTTCCTTTTATGAGATTTCTCTGGAGCACATGATATGTCTGATAGCATTGTATACACAGAACTTCCTTCAATATGGAAGTTAATGCTCTCAAATCCCGTTTCTGCTTTATCAACTAAGTTTATGGAATATTCAAAATCCTTTTTCAACAATGTTCACTGTATCTTTACCAGTCAATTCCATCTCAAGAAACCACTTTCTTTGCTCGTCCACCATAAGAAGCAACTCCTTATTTGATCAAGTTTTATCATGAGACTGCAGCAACTCAGTTACACCTTCAGGTTCCACTTCTAATTCTAGTCTGCTACATCCGCTACATTTGCAGTTAATTCCTCCACTTGAAATCTTGAACCTCTCTCCAAGTCATCCACTAGGGTAGGAATCAACTTCTTCCAAACTCATTAGTGTTGATATACTGACCTCCTATGAATTATAAATGTTCTTCATGACATCTAGAATGGCTAATCATTTCCAGAAGGTTTTCAATTTACTTTGTCCAGATCCATCAGTGAAATCACTATCTATGACAACTATAGCCTTATGAAATGCATTTCTTAAGTAACACATTTAAGACTGCAAAGTCAAAATTACTTATTGATCCATCATGGGCTGCAGAACAGATGCTGTGTTAATAGGAATAAAAACAAGATTAATTTTCTTATACAGCTCCATCAGAGCTCTTGGGTGAATTCATGCATTATCAATGATCAGTACTACTTTGAGTCTTTCTTTTGGGCTAGTAGGTCTCAAAAATGGGCTTAAAATATTCAGTAAGCCATATTGTCAACAGATGTGCCATCATCCAGGCTTTGCTTTGTTCCATTTATACAGAGCTCATGCAGAGAAGATTTAGCATAATTCTTAGTGGCCCTAGGATTTTCAGAATGGTAAATGGGCATTGGCTTCAACTTAAAGTCATGAGCCACATTAGGCTCCTCTAACAAGAATGTCAGCCTCTCCTTTGAAGCTTTAAAGCCAGGCACTGACTTCTCCTCTCTAGCTATGGAACTCCTACATGACATCTTCTTCCAACATAAGGCTGTGTCATCTCCATCGAAAATCTGTGTGTTGTTTAGCCAGCTTCACTGGTTATTTCCTAGCTAACTTGCTATTGCTTCTACATCAGCACTTAGTGCTTTATCTTGCACTTTCACGTCATGGAAATGGCTTCTTTCTTCTTTTTTTTCTTCTTTTGAGATGGAGTCTCACTCTGTTGCCCAGGCTAGAGTGCAGTGGCACAATCTTGGCTCATCGCGACCTCCACCTCCCAGGTTCAAGCAATACTCCTGCCTCAGCCTCCCAATAAGCTAGGATTACAGGCACCCGCCAACATGCCCAGCTAACTTTTTGTACTTTTAGAAAAGACAGGGTTTCAGCATGTTGGCCAGGCAGATTTCGAACTCCTGACCTCAGGTGATCCTCCTGCCTTGGCCTCCCAAAGTGCTGTAATTACATGTGTGAGCCACCATGCCCAGCCAAGATGGCTTCTTTTCTTAAATCTCATGAACTAACTACTGCTAGCTTCAGACTTTTCTTCTCCAGCTTCTTCACCTCTCTCAGCCTTCACAGAACTGAAGAGTCAGGGCCTTGCTCTGGATTACACTTTGGCTTAAGAGAATGCTGTGACTGGTTTGATCTTCTACCTGGAGCACTAAGATTTTCTCCGTGTCAGCAATAAGGCTGTTTGACTTTCTCATTATTCATGTGTTCACTGAAATATCACTTTTAATTTCCTTAAAGAAATTTTGTTTTACATTCACAACTTGACTAAATTTTGTAAGAAGAGGTCTAGCTTCCGGTTTATCACAGCTTTCAACATGCCTTCCTCACTAAGCTTAATCATTTCTAGCTTTTGATTTAAAGTGAGATATGTGTGACTCTACCTTTCAATTGAACACTTACAGGCCACTGTATTGAAGGTGGGGGCGGGTTGTTCATTTTTTATGTTTGTTTTTTTTTCTTTTTGCTTTTTGAGATGCAGTCTCCCTCTGTCACCCAGGCTGGAGTGCAGTGGCACAATCTTAGCTCACTGCAACCTCCACCACCCAGGTTCAGGTGATCCTCCCACCTTAGCCTCTCAAGTAGGTAGGACTACAGGCGTACACCACCACACCTGGCTATTTTTTGTATTTTTAGGGGAGAGAAGTTTCACCATGTTGGCCAGGCTGGTGTCGAACTCCTGACCTCAAAGTGATCTGCCCACCTCAGCCTCCTAGTGTTGGGATTACAGGCGTTAGCCACCATGCCTGTCCCACTGTAGGGTTTTTAATTGGCCTAATTTCAATATTGCCGTGTCCCGAGAAAGAAGGAGGCTTGAGGGGGAGAGAGGGAGACAGATAGGAGACCAGCAAGTAGGTAGAGCAGACAGAACATACATTTATCAATTCAGTTTACCATCTTATGTGGGCACAGTTCATGGTGCCCCAAAATAATTACAATAGTAATATCAAAGATCATTGATCATAAATCACCATAACAGATATAATAATAATGAAAAGTTCTAAGCCAGGCACAGTGGCTCATGCCTGTAATCTCAGCAATTTAGGAGGCTGAGGCAGGCGGATCACAAGGTCAAAAGATCAAGACCATCCTGGCCAACATTGCGAAATTCCACCTCTACTAAAAATACAAAGAATTATCTGGACGTGGTGGTGCACACCTGTAGTCCCAGCTACTTGGGAGGCTTACGCAGGTGAACTGCTTGAACCCGGGAGGTGGAGGTTGCAGTCAGCCAAGATCGCGCCACTGCACTCTAGCCTGGTGACAGAGCAAGACTCCATCTCAAATTTAAAAAGTTCTGAAATATTATAACAATTACCAAAATGTGACAAAAAGTGAGAACATGCAGTTGGAAAAATAGTGCCAACAGACAGGCTCAACAGGCTTGCCACAAACCTCTGATTTGTCAAAAAAAAAAAATGCCATTTGGGAAGCTATAAAAACAAGGCACGCCTGCCTATAACTCTAGAGCTCAGAAGAGAGGCCTGGGCTAGAAAAATAATTTAGGAGTCATCAACTCACAGATCAAAGAACACAAAAATAAACTAAATGATTTTTTATGACATTACACCACTTGATGCATTTAAAACTTATTGATCTGGCTAATCCATAGTTAAGTATTATGTGTATTTGCAAACATCAGGAGCAGTAATGTATAAACAAACATACAGAAGAGAAAGAAAAAATAATTTCCCCAAACCAACTAGATTAAATTTTTTTTTTTTGAGACGGAGTTTCGCTCGTTACCCAGGCTGGAGTGCAATGGTGCGATCTCGGCTCACCGCAACCTCCGCCTCCTGGGTTCAGGCAATTCTCCTGCCTCAGCCTCCTAAGTAGCTGGGATTAGAGGCACGCGCCATCATGCCCAGCTAATTTTTTTTATTTTTAGTAGAGACAGGGTTTCACCATGTTGACCAGGACAGTCTCAATCTCTTGACCTCGTAATCCACCCACCTCGGCCTCCCAAAGTGCTAGGATTACAGGCTTGAGCCACCGCGCCCAGCCTTTAGATTAAATTTTTAATATGGCTACTTAAATGTTTCAATTTGTATTATTTATAATTGATCCCTAATTTACATGAGTTTAAAACATGTCAAACACGTGCAGTGGCTCACTCCTGTAATCCCAGCACTTTGGGAGGCCAAGGTGAGTGGATCACCTGAGGTCAGGAATTAGAGACAAGCCTGGCCAACATGGAGGAACCCTGTCTCTATGAAAAATACAAAAAAATCAGCCGGGCGTTGTGGCGGTCACCTGTAATCCCAGCTACTCGGGAGGATGAGGCAAGAGAATTGCTTAAACCCGGGAGTCGGAGGTTGCAGTGAGCCGACATTGCGCCAGGGCACTCCAGCCAGGGACAGACCCGGACTCTGTCTCAAAAACTAAATAAAATAAAATAAAAAATAAAACACGTCAACTAATATACTTTAGAAACATTTAACTTCTATTATAAATATTATAGTAATATAAATAATAGTTACCTTTAACTTAATGTTGGATAAACCTTCTTTTTCTGTAATAATTCCAGAAAGCTGAATTGCAGAAGGAGAGTAATCAATTCCAGTAATATTAGAGAAACCAAATTTTGCCTAGAGAGAAATAATTTTATACTTTAGTTGGTAAAAGCTTTAATATGATGTTTCATAGGACTGGAGTTATTTTTGTTGTAGAGAACATGACATATAATCCAATAATTCATAATTTTTAAATTTTATTGTAGACTCTAAAATTGAAAGTTTATATACTGTGACAATGCCTTTGTTTTCATAATATTTTATTTCTTTTCTAAAAGGAAATTCATGTTCTCAAAAATAATGAAAATATATGTATAAGCCCTTAGGCAGAAAAAGGTAACATTAACTTTTGATGCTGGTAATTTCCAATTACACATAAATTTGTCATAAATTTTACTTAACCCACTTAAGTTACATGAATAAAATCAATGCAAATGTAATAAGCTATCAATTTTTAAATTTTCCCTTCAGTGTAATTATACATTATGTAATTCTCCACCAACCATGTGATTTTTAACCACCCTACATTTGTATATTACTTTTTCATTTTTTCTTTGTTTTGTTTTTTCAGTATTCAAAATAATACTTTTTCATTTTTAAAAATATTTCATACATTCCATTAGATCTTTACAAAAACCTGTGAGGTAGGGTGGGCAGCTATCAATAACCCCAAGAAAGTTTCTTTAACTCACTGGACTTGAGAGTTTTGGTGTTTACTAACCTATCTAGGCTGTGTGAGTCTGTAGCAAAAGCATGGTGGCTTCTGGTCTTTACACACCTGCTAACAAGGCTGAACATTTTTAGACCAATGAGACTAAAAATAATTTCAAAGGAAACATGAAAAACAAAGTAAGTTATAAAGTACAGTACAGCCTGAAATTCCCTTCCTGCTCTTCACCATTTACTAAATGGTTACTTCCTATAAAACTTAACTTACTGCCATATCTAAATCCACTAAGACCTACCAAGTCTTTTCAATGCTAAGTAACTGATTCCTAATCTAAACTCAAGGAAAAAGTATACCAATTATTTTCTACAGGCAGATTGCTCCCTTTATTTTGCTTTTAATCTAAAGATCTAATATCCTCTTTTTTGATGCCAACCTTCTACTCTTTTAGCTGTATCCCTCCATATTCCTTGAGATCTTATTTTCTCCCCATTTCCCTTAACTCCTTCTCTGGGAGATCTAGAACCCAGGATGAGTCTATTAACTGATTCTTATCGGCTCCTTCTTCTCCCATGCCTGTTTATTCTTCTAGTACAACTAAAATCACATATAGATGTTTTAGGTTTCTAGAACTATCAGTTGGGGCCTCAAACTATCTCCTCACATTCAATTTCTGGCACCCAAAAATGAGCAGACATTCAAGGAAACAACCAAAACCAAGGGGAGAAATTGACTTTAGAAACAGACCACTCAGGAGACCCAAATAAATGAATTATCAGAAAAAGATTTTTTTTTTTTTGAGACGGAGTTTCGCTCTTATTTAACCAGGCTGGAGTGCAATGGTGCAATCTCGGCTCACCGCAACCTCCGGCTCCTGGGTTCAGGAAATTCTCCTGCCTCAGCCTCCTGAGTAGCTGGGATTACAGGCACGCACCACCACGCCCAGCTAATTTTTTGTATTTTTAGTAGAGATGGGGTTTCACCATGTTGACCAGGATGGTCTCGATCTCTTGACCTCATGATCCACCTGCCTCGGCCTCCCAAAGTGCTGGGATTACAGGCTTGAGCCACCGCACCCCACCCAGAAAAAGATTTTAAAACAGGTCCGGCGTAGTGGCTCACGCCTGTAATCCAAGCACTTTGGAAACCAAGGCGGGTGGATCACCTGACATCGGGAGTTCAAGACCAGCCTGACCAACATGGTGAAACCCCGTCATAAAATAAATAAATAAATAAGATTTTAAAACAATTGACAGGAATGACAACAACAAGTGGGAGATTTCTAGCAGAGAACTGAAAACTACAACAAAGAAACAGGGCCTGGAGCAGTGGCTCACGCCTGTAAAGGAAAAGAGAAAGACAGTAATACGGAAAAAAATTGAAAAAACAAAAGCTAGAAATATCTCAAATCTGCCAAAACACATAAGTTTAGAGATACAAAAAGTTCAGTGAACACCAAATATGATAAGCCAAAGAAAACCAGGCAGCAGCACATCATAAACAAACAGCAAAAAAACAAAACACACACAAAAAAGTCTTTTTTTTCTATACAAAGCATGCATAATTCATGAGTAGTTTTTTTTTTTTGAAAGGAAAGAAGAAAAGAAAGAGAAAAAAAGGAGTAAAGGAGAGGAAGAAAGAGGAAGAAGAAGAGGGAGAGAGAACTGGAATATTGCTCTATTCGAAAAATGGGTATTAATAATGGCTGATCAATATTTTGTGTATTTAAAATGGAGAATTGTATTTTGTGTATTTAAAATATACATTTAAGAAAAAAAGTCTTAAAAGCATCCAAAAAATAATGCATTTATTTTTTCAACCACAATTCAAATGACTACAGATTCCTCATGAGAAAACATGGAAGTCAGAAACAAGTGACGTGACACTTTTAAAGTACTGAAAGAACCAGCTAGGTCAGAATTCTATATTCAAGCCGGGCAAGGTGGATCATGCCTGTAATCCCAGCACTTTGGGAGGCAGAGGTGGGCAGATCACCTGAGATCAGGAGTTAGATCAGCCTAGCCAACATGGTAAAACCATGTCGCTACTAAAAATACAAAAAATTAGCTGGATGTGGTGGTGCACTCCTGTAGTACCAGCTACTGAGGAGGCTGAGGCAGGAGAATCGCTTGAACCTGGTAGGTGGAGGTTGCAGTAAGCCGAGATCACATCACGCCACTGCACACCACCCTGGGCAACAGACAAAGACTCTATCTCAAAAAAAAAAAAAAAAAAAAAAATATACAGGTGGCAAATAAGCACATGAAAAGGTGTTCAACATCATTACTCATTAGAGAAATGCAAATTAAAACCATAAGAAACTACTACAGTTAATATCAAAAACAGCCTACTACATGATGATAGAAGTCACAGCAGTGGTCAATTTTAGAAAGGAAAGGAGTGAGAGAAGGCACAAGGAGGCTCCTATGGAACTAGAAATGTCTTATTTTTTGGTCAGGTTGGTGAATAACACAGGAGTTCATTTTGTACCACTTGGGCTCAGCTTTCTACATAAACTACACTTCAATTAAGAAGTTCAGGCCAGGCAGAGTGGCTCACACCTGTAATCCGAGCACTCCGGAAGGCCTAGGCAGGCAGATTACCTGACATCAAGAGTTCAACACCAGCTGGCCAACATGGCAGAATCCCATCTCTACTAAAAATACAAAAATTAGCCAGGTATGGTGGTGCAACTATAGTCCCAGCTACTCAGGAGGCTGAAACAGGAGGATCACTTGAACCCAGGAGGCAGAGGTTGCAGTGAGCCGAGGTGGCACTAATCCCAGCACTTTGGGAGGCCGAGACGGGTGGAGCACAAGGTCAAGAGATCAAGACCATCCTGGTCAACATGGTGAAACCCCATCTCTACTAAAAATACAAAAATTAGCTGGGCATGGTGGTGCGCACCTGTATTCCCAGCTACTCAGGAGGATGAGGCAGAAGAATTGCTTGAACCCAGGGGACGGAGGTTGCGGTGAGCCAAGATCACGCCATTGCACTCCAGCCTGGGTAACAAGAGCGAAACTCCGTCTCAAAAAAAAAAAAAAAAGGAAAGAAAAGAAAAGCTTAACTCAAAAAAAAAAAAACTTTCCAAAAACGATCCCTTATCTAGGTGGTTTCACCAGTGAATTCTACCTAACATTTAAGAAAGAAATAACATCATTCTTAAAATTTCAAAAAAATAGAATTTCAACCAGCATAACCTAACACCAAAACTTGACAATCACATCACAAGAAAATTACAGGACAGTCTCCATCAGGAGAGAGCTGCAAAAATCCTAAACAAAATATTAAACTCAATCTAGTAGCATATGTAAGTTTGGTTTGTTCCAGAAATGCACTTAACATTTGAAAATGGGCCCAATGTAATTCATCAACATTAACAGACTATAAGAGAAAAATCACTTGACATTTCCGCCACCAAAGGAAAAACATTTGACAAACAACAAGATTCATAAGAAACATACACACAGCCAGGTGTGGTGTTGTAGACCTGTAATCCCACCTACTTGGGAAGCCAAGGCAACAGAACTGCTTGAGCCTAAGTGTTCAAGGCTGTAGGGAGTTAGGATCGCACCACTGCAGTCCAGCCTGGGAAACAGAGGGAGACTCTGTCTCTACATTTTTTTTTTTTTTTAAAGAAAGAAACCAGCTGGGTTTGGTGGCTCACGCCTGTAATCCTACCACTTCGGGAGGCCGAGGTGGGCAGATCACCTGAGCTCAGAAGGTCAAGACCAGCCTGAGTAACCTAACGAAATCCTGTCTCTACTAAAAACACAAAAAATTATCGGGATGTGGTGGCAAACACCTGTAATCCCAGGTACTGGGGACGCTGAGGCATGAAAATCACTTGAACCTGGGAGGCGGAGGTTGCAGTGAGCCAAGACTGCATCACTGCACTCTAGCCTGGGTGACAGAGTGAGACTTCATCTCAAAAAAAGGAAACATACATACACATACACACAAACACTCCTCTTAGCAAAGCAGGAATAGAAGGAAATTTCCTTAATCTGTTAGAAGTTATCTACAAAACAAACAGCTAACATGACACCTAAGACTGAAATATTGAAAGCATTTTCTGAAAAGGGAAAAGAAAGACAAGGATGCTTTCTATCATCACTACTTTTCAACATTCTACTGGAGGTCCTAGAAAACGTAATTAAGAGGAAAAGTTATAAAGAATTAGGAAAGAAAAAACAAAATTGCCACTATTCACAGTATACATAATTATATGTGAATAAAATCTAAAGGAATCTATAAACTGGCTGGGCGAGGTGGCTCACACCTGTAATCCTAGCATTCTGGGAGGCCAAGGCAGGCGGATTTGAGGTCAGGAGTTAATGAGTTTCATTTATACATTCAAAATCAGGCAAATTAATCTAATTTAAAACTCATCTTTGATTCATGATTGATACATAGTGGTTACTTTTTAAAAGGAAGGAAGGCCAGCCTGGGCAACATAGTGAGACCTTGTCTCTACAAAAAAAATCAACAAACGAGGTGAGAGGATCACTTGAGTCTGAGAGGTTGAGGCTGCAATGAGCCGCGATCATACCACTGTTCTCCTACCCAGGTGACAAAGAAAGACTCTGCCTCAAAAAAAAAAAAAAAAAAAAAAAAAGGAAGGAGGGAATAATAATTTCTAGGGAGTTCTAGGGGAATTTCTAGAGTTCTGTAATATTCTATATCTTGACCAAGTGATTGTTATGTGGATGTATTCACTTTCTGATAATTCATTTAGCTGTATACTTCTAAATATACACTTCAATGTACATATGCTATATCTCAATGTTTCAAAAAGGTTTATTTCAAGTTTTTCTAACCATATTCCATTACTAAAAACATTTTTAAATTCTCCATAGCCTAAATGCAATATCGAAGCTCTTAAGCATGGCAAAGCATAAAATGGTTCCTACCTTTAACTTAGTCCTCATCTCTGTCCATCCCCACATATACTCTGTATTTCAATTTATCAAATTATTTACAGGCCCAGAACATAATATACTGCTTCAGCCTTCATGCCTTTAGAAAACACTTCCATCAGTTGAAATCCTCTTCTTCTTTACACTGTACTAGGTCACCATGCTGTCCCTGAAATTTCTGCCCAACTTGGATATTAACTCCTCCAAGATGTTTCCCTATTCCTCCATTCCAAAATTAATCGCCCTCTTTTCAGCATATTACTGCATGCATCAAGTGATAGCACAACTGTCTATATGTCAGTCCATACTCTATTGTACTGTAAACAATTCAGGTACAGGGTAGGGCATGGTGGTGCATGCCTGTAATCCCAACACTTTGGGAGGTCCAGGCGGCTGGATCACCTGAGGTCAGGAGTTCAAAACCAGCCTGACCAACATGGTGAAACCCTGTCTCTACTGAAAAATATAAAAAATTAGCCAGGCATGGTGGCAGGCACCTATAATCCCAGCTACTCAGGAGGCTGAGGCAGGAGAATCACTTGAACACAAGAGGTAGAGGTTGCAGTGAGCTGAGATCACCCCATTGCACTCCAGCCTGGGTGACAGAGCAAGACTCCACCTCAAAAAAAAAAACAAAAAAAAACAACTCAAGTACAAATTTTCATGTTGCAAATGCCTAACATGACACTTGGCATGTGGTACTCAACAAACTTCACTCATGTTTATTTCTGGCCGGGCGCGGTGGCTCACGCCTGTAATCCCAGCACTTTGGGAGGCCAAGGCAGGTGGATCATGAGGTCAAGAGATCGAGACCATCCTGGTCAACATGGTGAAACCCCGTCTCTACTAAAAATATAAAAAATTAGCTGGGCATGGTGGCGCACGCCTGTAATCCCAGCTACTCAGGAGGCTGAGGCAGGAGAATTGCCTGAACCCAGGAGGCGGAGGTTGCGGTGAGCCAAGATCGCGCCATTGCACTCCAGCCTGGGTAACAAGAGCGAAACTCTGTCTCAAAAAAAAAAAAAAAGACTGTAAAACTATCTAGGATGACACCTAAGTCTTATAATTCCTCCAGAGCACACAGTACAGGCATATAACAACGGAATGGGTACCAAAATCCAACTCCATGGACAAAATGCTCTTTTCAAACCATATGCTCACCCAAGATAAGATATGTATGTCCTACCGGAATTGCAAAAGGTCAACTTTTTTTTATATAAATAGATGTGCAGAGTTTTGAGCTACAAGAAAAAGAACCAAAAGCAATCACCTGGTCATAATCCCTAGAAAAGAACTGAAGCCTAGAAAAATTCAGCAGCTTGCTCAAGGTTCAGGCTACATAGCCAGAAGGATCAAGACTAGGACTCAGATCCCCTAGGTTCTCATTTAGGGCTTTCTCACAATCCACATAGCCTCCCTTTTGTACTATGTGACTTCTCAAAGTATGACTGCTTTACTATTTTATATTTAGACAGTTAATATCCTCAATTGCAGGGCTTTTAAATTTTTTTATTTTAAAATTTGTCTCTAACAAACAAATACTAAAAGTACCAACAAGTTCAACCAGGAAAACACCATTTCCAGTTCCAATATCAAGCATTGAAGCATCCAATGGAATCTTGCGTTTCTGCATCCACCTTATTAGTCGATTCATACTCTCTTCTCCAAACCTGTTAGAAAGAGAGAATCAGGCAAATAATTGAGGGATACAGAGCAAAGGTCACCACTATATTCCATTTAAGCTATTTATACCACATGCTCAAAGTCTTATTTGAAAGTGAGAATATCTGTGACTGCTTAAGCTTTGTCTCTACTGTAATTTAGGAGAAACCACCTCCAGGAATAGACAAGGTCAGTATGTTACTGATTAACATTTTTCTATATCAGCATTAATACTTGTAAATGTTCATGGTTCAAAATTTTATTGCTGGGGCCCAAAGTGGCTCCGGCCGGATGTCGTGGTGCGTGCGAAGGCGAGGCCAAGAGTTCAAGGCCAACCAACCTCAGCAACCTCACAAGCTCTCAATGATTGGCAAAAAAAAAAAAAAAAAAAAAAAAAATTTTATTGCTTATTGAAAACGGACAACTATAGCATGAAATACTGTCATCAAATATAAATGTGAGATATTAAAAGAGGACTCATACCCATTCTCCCAACACTTTGGAAGGCCAAGGTGGGAGGATCACTTGAGGCCAGGAGTTCAAAGACCAGCCTGGGCAACACAGTGAGACCCTGTCTCTACAAAAAATTTTTTAAAATTTGCTGGGCATGGTGGCATGCAGCTATAGTCCCAGCTACCCAAGAGGCTGTAGTGGGAGGATCACTTGGGCCTAGGAGGTCCAGGTTGTAGTGAGCTATGATGATCATGCCACTGTACTCCAGCCTGGATGACAGAATGATACCCTCTCTAAAAAAAGCAAAAAAATAAAAAATAATAAAAGAAAGAAGACAGACTTTAAATCTACCCACTAAAGCAAGACTTAATCCAGGGTTCCCAGGATTTTTAGGCTGTCTTTCTTTGGGTATAAGCACTTGAATATACACAATTTTTTAAATTGCATTTTAGGTTTTGGGGTACATGTGAAGAACATGCAAGATTGTTGCATAGGTACACACATGGCAGTGTGGTTTGCTCCCTTCCTCCCCATCACCTATATCTGGCATTTCTCCCCATGTTATCCATCCCCAATTCCCGACTCCCTGCTGTCCCTCCCCTAGTGAATATACACATTTTTTGTTTTAAGACGGGGTTTCACCATGTTGGTCAGGCTGGTCTTGAACTCCCGACCTCAGGTGATCCACCCGCCTTGGCCTCCAAAGTGCTTGGATTACAGGCGTGAGCCACCATGCCCGGCTATATATATATTTTTAAACACAGATACACATACAATCTTCTAGATTGTAACTTGATCCTTTTCCTAACTCACCAGATTTCACCTGTATCTCCATATTCTTGGAAAGTTCGCAGTTCTCTCTCATAGACAGCATCCCAACTATGTAAATAATGAAATGCAAAGCAAGACTCTTGAATTAAACTGTATTATGAATTAAATGTACGTTTCTAATACATTATAGAACTATTTATGACAGAGGTTTAAAACATCACTAGTGTTACTAATAAGTACACATAGTTCAACCTTTTAACATCCTTGACGTAAAAGAATGAAAAACGTGGGCAAGCAGAATACGTTTACACTGTACATCTAAAGCATTTAGGATAATATCTGATGCACAACAATAAGTTTTAGCCTAAAAAAAATACAGAGACATTTGTCCATGTAACCTTAAGTCCCTGACCCAAGTCCAAAATTTGATGAAACAAGCACATCTGGTCTCAAGCGTGCAGGCACACAGTCTCTTTCCTGTGCTATCTGTCTCTGCCTATTCCAGTCTTCTAGCCCTCTGTTTAAATTTTCTCTGAATCTTTTTCTTTTCCTTTCCCCTCCCCCCTCCCCCTCCCCCTCCCTCCTCCCCCCTCTCCCCTCTCCCCTTTCTTTTTGAGACAGAGTCTCGCTCTGTCACCAGGCTGGAGTGTGCAGCAGCGCGGTACCGGCTCACCACAACCTCCACCAACTGAGTTCAAGCGATTCTCTTGCCTTAGCCTCCCGAGTAGCTGGGGTTCCTGGCGTGCGCCACCACACCTGGCTAATTTTTGTATTTTCAGTAGAGACGGGGTTTCACCTTGTTGGTCTGAATGGTCTCAATCTCCTCACCTCGTGACCCCCCTGCCTCGGCCTCCCAAAGTGCTGGGATTACAGGCGTGAGCTACCGCGCCTGGCCCTTTGAATCCTTTTAATTTGCCTTCTCTTTTCCTACAATGATTCTCTAGAATCCGTGCTCCTTCTCATCCCTACAACTTACTTACCTCTCCCTAACTGTTCTCTGCAGTCATTCATCCACCCATCCATCCATTAATTCATTTAGTAATCCTGAGCGCCTGTTTTAGGTCAGATCGCTTTCTCTCACCCCAAGATACCCCACTATCTCCTCGCTCCCCGTTTGGATCATCCGTTATTCCCACCCCTTCCAGCTCCCTCCTGCCCTTAGCCTTTTCGATTCCCAGGCCCGGCACTTCTCCCTTGGTCTCCCACTCTCGCCAACCAGTCGTATTCGCCAGCCTCGCCCTCTCCCCGTTTCCCCCAAGCCTGGCCCTCGGGTTCGAGACTCCCACAAGGCCTCCCCAAGAGCTTCAAAGCCTGTCCCCACCCACAAGCCTGTTGGGCTCCAATCCCTTGAAACGTCGGTTAACCGCGCGTGGTGACCCCAAGGTATTCCACCCTTTCAAATCCCCGAGCCTCCCGCAAGGCGGCCCTGCTCGCGTCACGCCCCCGAGGGTCTCCCGGTCCCAGTGCCCCGGGTCTCCACCCCGCCGTCCCCTTCTTGGGGCCCAGGCAGGGCAGCACGGCTCACCCTCCCCTGCCCTACGTCACACTCACTGCTCACGCGTCCCCAGCGCCGACGGAACGAAACCGTCCTCTCCGGGACTGCCCTCGCCCGACCGCGCCGCAACCTCAGGGACAGCGCTGCCGTCAGCGCCCGCGCTCATCTCGCTCCACGTCCGGGACGGCCGTTGGGGCCGCCATAGAGACGGGGCACAGGCAGAGCGGACGAACGGGCCGGCGCCTCTAGGCGGCAGGAGGCCGCCTTCTCGACTGCTCCAGGCCCCGCTCTGGGGCTGGGCTGGGGATGCTGCTCCCTCCGCACTGTCCCTGGCTCCTGGCGCCGCCGCTGACCTTGCACTTTCCCCTCAGGGTTGGTGGCACCCCCTTCGTCGAGACCCAATCGCTGCTATATTTGGGGACTGCCAGGGACCATTAGAGATACTGCCTCACCGTGGACACCTAAAGCCAACGCCACTCTACCCAAACGCAGAAAGCTCCTCACCTCTCCACGGTTTGCGCCCGTCTGCGAAGCAGCTGGGAGTGTCCATCAGTTATTTGGCTCCTCCGTCAGAGGCCAACTTCGTTTCTGGCTGGAGTCTGACTTGAAAACTGCATTCCGAGCCGGTGGTGGCTCACTCATGTAATCCCAGCACTTTGGGCGTCCGAGGCAAGCGGATCATCTGAGGTCAGGGGTTCGAGACCAGCCTGGCCAACATGGAGAAACCCTGTCTCTACCAAAAATACAAAATTGTCCGGTGTGGTGGTGCATGCCTGTAATTCCAGCTACTTGAGAGGCTGAAGCAGGAGAGTCGCTTGAACCCTTGAGGCGGAGATTGCTGTGAGCCGAGATTGCGCCATTGCACTCCAGCCTGGGTAGCAAGAGCGAAACTCCGTCTCAAAAGAAAAAAGAAAAAAAAACTGCACTCTGGCTTCTTGTGACTTGATGTCACCAGGAGACGTGGGAATTTATGTCCATGGAAAGGAATGCCCTGCGGTTCCCCATAGTACGCCGAACACGGGGATCAGTGTGTTGTAAAAGAAAGACTGCTAAGCGAGAAGACGCCTGAAGAAGCCTCAGCTCTGCCTCGAATCAGGCACCTGGCCTGGTCTGAGTCTTAAGCTCTGTGTGTTTCCTCCCTGTAGCATGCCAGAACCAGACGGTGACTTTGTTTCAAAGACTGCTCCCAAATCGTGAACCGGAGATTGCATCTGCCTCTCGGTCTGACTGCCATTGGTAGATCTGCAGAATAATACAAGAGATTTATGGGCTAAATGTCTGGGGTATTTTAAGTAGTAGCTATGAAATACTGCTGGTCCAGGGCCGGACGTGGTGGCTCACGCCTATAATCCCAGCACTTTGGGAGGCTGAGGCAGGTGGATCAAGAGGTCAGGAAATCAAGACCATCCAGACTAACACAGTGAAACCCTGTCTCTATTAAAAGTACAAAAATAAATAAATAAATAAATAAATAAATAAATAAATAAATAAATGGGCGTGGTGGCTCGTGCCTGTAATCCCAGCTACTCGAGAGGCTGAGGCAGATGAATCGCTTGAACCCAGGAGGCGGAGGTTGCGGTCAGCCAAGATCACAGCCACTGCACTACAGCCTGAGCAAGAGCGAGACTTTGTCTAAAATAAATAAATAAATAAATCCAAGAAAGAAAGTAAGTAATGTCATTACAGAGCAATAAAAGGAAAGAAGAAAAGAAATACTGCTGGTCTAATATCCTAGGCAAGGCCCTCAAAGGCCCCTGGCAAGACTGCCTTCCAACAAAAAGGAATTGTTTGCTAGGCACATTTCTGTTGTCGTGGCAGACAGAAACCCACTAACAAGTCCCTAAAGATAAACAGCATCAGAAATCCTTCTCAGATGTGCATCTCCTATACATGGTGTTCTGAGATCTTCAGGCAGCCACTAGTGACAGGGTAAGGTAAAAGGCAGATGGGAAGCCATGTGCATAGTGGTTAAAGAAAAGGTCTGGCGCCATGGCTCACACCTGTAATCCCAGCACTTTGGGAGGACAAGGCAGGCAGATCACTTGAGGTCAAGTTCAAGACAAGCCTGGCCAACATGGCAAAATCCCATCTTCACTAAAAAGACAAAAATTAGCCGTGCATAGTGTGGTCACCTGTATTCCCAGCTACTCAGGAGGCTGAGGCATGACATTGCTTGAACCAGGGAGGTGAAGGTTGCAATGAGCCAAGACTACACCACTGCACTCCAGCCCGGGTGTCAGAGTGAGACTTTGTCTAAAATAAATAAATAAGTTCAAGAAAGAAAGTAAGTAACCTTATTACAGAGCAATAAAACCACTGGATTCCACTGCCAATTAGTGCTGCCCTAGGCAAGTGGTTGTTTTGATCTTTTCTAGGTTCTAAATGCTAGATAAAGCAAGCTTGAGTGGGGGTCAGTGAGCCTTTAAAAGTTTTCGGTTCGGGCCGGGCACAGTGGCTCACGCCTGTAATCCCAGCACTTTGGGAGGCCGAGGCGGGTGGATCACGAGGTCAAGAGATTGAGACCATCCTGGTCAACATGGTGAAACCCCATCTCTACTAAAAATACAAAAAATTAGCTGGGCATGGTGGTGCGTGCCTGTAATCCCAACTACTTAGGAGGCTGAGGCAGGAGAATTGCCTGAACCCAGGAAGCGGAGGTTGCGGTGAGCCGAGATTGCGCCATTGCTCTCCAGCCTGGGTAAGAAGAGCGAAAAACTCTGTCTCAAAAAAAAAAAGTTTTCGGTTCTAGGCCAGGTGTGGTGGCTCATGCCTGAATCTCAGCACTTTGGGAGGCCTAGGTGGGCAAATCAGTTGAGGTCAGGAGTTTGAGACCAGCCTGGCCAACATGGTGAAACCCAGTCTCTACTAAAAATACAAAAATTAGCCAGATGTGGTGGCACACACCTGTAATCCCAGCTATTCAGGAGGCTGAGGCAGGAGAATCACTTGAACCCCGGAGGTAGAGGTTGCAGTGAGCCGAGATCGTGCCATTGCACTCCAGCCTGGGTGACAGAATGAAACTTCATCTCCAAAAAAAAAAAAAGAGTTTTAGGTTCGAATCGAGAAGCACCCATGAAAGATAAGCCTGCCTTCAACCTTGTGTTGGTGTCTTGCCAATACATAAGATATTTTTGCTGTGTGATAAAAGCTGTAAACAGTTGTTGGTTTGGAGCCCCAGAAAACCCCACGGTTTATATAGAGTTCCTCCTCTGGCTCCAGGCAGGATTATTGTGGCTGTTTAGTCCTGAAGCCTGTGGGTACCACCTCAGATCACCCAGGGCAACAGGATTTTTGGTTGAGGGTACAGAAGCTCAATCTGAGCAGAGCTGTCCATCACTAGGGAGAACCAAGTATGTGCCAAGAAACACAGTCCCTGGCCAGGCACCGTGGCTCACGCCTGTAATCCCAGCACTTTGGGAGGCTGAGGCAGGCAGATCACGAGGTCAGGAGTTCAAGACCAGACTAGCCAATGTGGTGAAACCCCATCTCTACTAAAAAATACAAAAATAAGCTGGGCATGGTGGCTCGTGCTTGTAATCCCAGCTACTTGGGAGGCTGAGGTAGGAGAAATGCTTGAACCAGGACCCGGGAGGAGGAGGTTGCAGTGAGCCGAGATCATGCCACTGCACTCCAGCCTTGGCTACAGCGTGAGACTCCACCTCAAAAAAAAAAGAATAGAAACACAGTCCCCCACTGAGTGCCCATTACCTGAGACGGAGGGAGTCTGCAATCAGGTGGCTGCCTGTGTCCTCCCTCTTCCCTTCCCGGCAGGCTGGCACCCATTACTGCAACACCTCAGAAGTTGTGCTTCAAAGAGTTCTCAAGAAACTTCTCATTTGGCAAACCCAAGGGTCACGTTCCAGGCTTTTACCCTCCTTCTTGACTTTCCACAGCAATCAACACCTCTGAGCACATCCCTCTTGAAAATCCCTCCTTGTTTTCCCACCACCTCAGGCTTTGCTTGCTCTGTCATCCAGGCTGGAGTGCAGTGGTGCAATCATAGCTCACTGCAGCCTCAATTTCCCAGACTCAAGGCTCCTTCCAACTCAGGCTCCCGAATAGCTGGAATCACAGGCCCATGCCACCATGCTCAGCTCATTTTTTGTAGAGACAGGGTTTCACAACATTGCCCAAACTGGTCTCAAGCTCCTGAACTCAAGCAGTCCTCCTGCCTTGGCCTCCCAAAGTGCTGGAATTACAAGCATGAGCCACTATGCCCAGCCCACCTCCTGCTCTTTTTCTTTTTTTTTTTTTTTTTTCCAGAGATGGAGTTTCATTCACCTGTTGCCCAGGCTGGAGTGCAATGGCGAAATCTTGGCTCACGGCAACCTCTGCCTCCTGGGTTCAAGCAATTCTCCTGCCTCAGCCTTCTGAGCAGCTGGGATTACAGGCATGCTCCACCACACCCAGCTAATTTTGTATTTTTAGTAGAGCTGGGGTTTCTCCATATTGGTCAGGCTAATCTCGAACTCCTGACCTCAGGTGAACCACCCACCTTGACCACCCAAAGTGCTGGGATTACAGGCATGAGCCACCGCACCTGGCCTAGATCTCTTATCTTTCAAACAAATTCATGATAATAGAAATGATGGCTAGCAATCATGCAGCTGTGACTGTATGCCAAGAACTGTGTCCAGTGCATGCAATGCATTATTTCAGTTACTCCAAAAGATAGCCACATGATGTAGATATTAGTATTAGCCTCATTTTGCAGATGAGCTAACTAGGGCACATAGAAGTTGCTCAAGGTTACACAGTAAATTCTGGAGCTGAGATTGGCACCCAAGCAACCTATCATAAAGTTTTCAAGCATAATCACTACATGAGTATGCTGTATCACTATAGGT
This sequence comes from Saguinus oedipus, assembly GCA_031835075.1. Lineage (NCBI taxonomy): Eukaryota > Metazoa > Chordata > Mammalia > Primates > Cebidae > Saguinus > Saguinus oedipus. Next base: position 130,550,823 of record CM063179.1, read on the forward strand.
GTTTTGCTGAAGGTTTTCTTTTGTTTGTTTGTTTGTTTGAGACAGGGTCTCACTCTGTTGCCCAGGCTGGAGTGCAGTGGCATGATCTCGGTTCACTGCAACCTCCGCCTCCTGAGTTCAAGCAATTCTCCTACCTCAGCTCCGGAGTAGCTGGGATTACAGGCGCCCGCCACCACACCCAGCTCATTTATTTTTATTTTTTATTTTTTATTTTTAGTAGAGACGGGATTTCACCATGTTGGCAGGCTGGTCTTGAACTCCTGATCTCAAATGATCCGCCTGCCTCTGCCTCCCAACATGCTGGAATTACAGGCATGAGCCACTGTGCCCAGCCCAGTGGCATGATCAGTTAACTCACTGCAGCCTCGACCTCCTGAGCTCAAGCAATCTTCCCACCTCAGCCTCCCAAGTAGCTGGGGTTACAGGCGCCCACCACCATGCCCAGCTAACTTTTTTTATTTTTATTTTGTAGAGCTGGTGGTCTCACTATGTTGCCCAGGCTGATCTCAAACTCCTGGGCTCAAGCAATCCACCTGCCTCAACCTCCCAAATTGCTGGGATTACAGGTGTGAGCCACCAAGCCTGGTCAGAGCCTAAAAATTCTTTATCCTCTTCTCTCTGTGCCCAAAGTCCAGAATCTCACTGCAACCACTCATCTCATCTTCTCATTCTCTTTCTCCTTTACCCCCTAAATTTGCCCAGTTCATCTGCCTCTCTTTCCTCTCTCATCTCCTACATCCCAAACTATTTCTTCAGTGAGCAAACCTAGGCACCTCCTTATCAGCAAGCCTACACCTTTTATCAGCTGCTTCTGTCTCCATCCTCCTCTAGCATGCTGCTGATCAAACACAATTATCTTCCCTGGGACCCTCCCACTTTTTCATGCTCTATTCATTCAACAGTCATATATTGGGCAATATTTACCTGCCAGCCATTATTCCAGATGATGAAGATGCAACAGTAAATAAGCAGGAATCCCTGTCTTTGCCAGGTGTGGTGTCTCACGTTTATTTATTTATTTATTTTTGAGACAGAGTCTCGCTCTATCACCAGGCTGGAGTACAGTGGTTCGATCCCAGCTCACTGCAACTTCCGTTTTCCAGTTTCAAGCAATTCTCCTGCCTCAGTCTCCCAAGTAGCTGGGACTACAGGCACACACCACCACACCCGTCTAATTTTTTTTTGTATTTTTAGTAGAGATAGGGTTTCACTATGTTGGCCAGGATGGTCTCAATCTCCTGACCTGGTGAACTGCCTGCCTCAGCCTCCCAAAGTGTTGGGATTACAGGTGTGAGTCACCGCGCCCAGCCTGGTGTCTCACATTTATAATCCCAGCTACTCAGGAGACTGAGGACGATCACTGGAGTCCAGGAGTTTGAGGCTGCGTGAGCTATTGGGTGACAGACCAAGACCCCATATCTAAAAATAAAAATAAAAATAAGAAGAATCCCTGTCTTCATGAAGTTCAGAACATGAATAACAGAATATGAATAACATAGAGATGCTACTAGATGATAAGTGGTAAAGGGAAAAGTAAAACAGGGAAGTCATATTGAGAACATGGAGTGAAGGCTGCAGTCCTTAATAGGGTACCAGGAAAGGACTCTCTGAGGGGGCCGCAGCACTGAGGGAAAACCTAAAAGAGGCTGTCATAGGTTTTGTTCCTAGGAAGCAAAGTCCGAGACTGAGATGAACAGAGAGGAAGTTGATTAGGAGGTATTTCGAGGATCATCATCTGTTGGGGAAGAAAAAGAAGCAGGATTGGATGAACGAAGCAGCTGAACTGAGGTGCCACTGTAACCAAACTTCAGCAAATCCCTCCTAGCCCTCCCATTTATTCCTCTACCTTGAACAGGCATTGAATGCTGGATGCCCAGGAAGGGAGGAGTAGCCTTAGGCAATGAAGCTCTCTACCCTAGGGATAATTACAGGAGAGAGCAGACTTGCAGCAATCAATCAATCCTGCAAGGCTGACAGGAGGTCTGGGTGGCACATCTAGGGCAGAAACAGTAAAGCATGCTATTGCCTGGGAGAAGAGCATCCCAGGCAAAGAAAACAGCAAGTGCAAAGGCCCTAAGGTAGAACGAGCTAGGGATGTCCAGGAAGCAGAAAGACTAACGTAGTTAAACCTCAGTAAACAAAGTGGGCAGTAGCAGATAATGAAATCACACAAGTAATAGGGGCCAGGTCTTGGCAAGACTTGGTGTTTGGCCGAGAAACAACATGGTTTAATTTTTACATTTAAATGTGGACCATTTTGCTGTGTGGAGCATAGATTTGGCAAGGAGGGGATTAAAAGCTGAAGCAGGAACACCAGATTTCTCACTCTTGTCACCACTGATCCTTCTTCATTGTGGCCTGTTCCTGTGTGCTGTAAGATGTTTAGCCATTTCGCTGGCCTCTACCCTCCCACCAGTTGCCAGTGGCACCTGACTCCAAATTATGTGGTTTCCAAATATTGCCACATGCCTTTTGGGGGCCAAAACTGCCACCAGTTCAGACTCCCTGAGTTAGAGGTTACAAAAATCCGACAGAGAGAGATGATGGTGCCTTGAACCACGAAACTCTGCAACTAGATCAGTTGTGTTATCTGTTACCACATTATGTCACTACTATACCAAACTGTTTATTTGCCCAAATTATCTCCTTCCTTTCATCCTTGAGCACAGTAAATGTTGGCTTTTTTTTTTTTTTTTTTTTTTTTTAAGACAAGGCTGGAGTGCAGTGGCACAATCTTGGCACATGGCATCCTCTGCCTCCCGGGTTCAAGCAATTCTCATGCCTCAGCCTCCTGAGGCTCTTTCCCCAGGACCCCACCACCTTCCTTTGCCTGTCCCATTTCACAAGTTAAATACAGCTCCAGGACAGCCTGCGGTGCTGACTCAGTCTCCCTGGCTGTGGCCAGGTGGTGGACTGGGCAGGTGCTCACAAGTACAGACAGGTGAAGCAGAAAGCTGTCCTTTCACAAGGAAAACATTGCTGCCCAAGCAATCGGCCTTTCATCCAGGACACACCTGCTCTGAACCACACCCTTAAGGTCACCTTTGGAGGGGGTTGCTCTGCGCTGGACACAGGGAAGTTCCCTGAGAGGCCTGAGCCCCTCACAGGAGGCCCCCTTCTCAAGAGCAAGAGCAGGGCTTCCAACATGGGGCTGGGGGAGGGTCTCACCATGTTGGCCAGGCTGGTCTTGAACTCCTGACCTCAGGTGATATGCCTGCCTTGGCCTCCTAAAGTGCTGGGTACAAGCGTGAGCCACCGCTCCCGGCCTTAAATGTTTGCTTTTTTTTTTTTTTTTGAGACGGAACCTGGCTCTGTCACCCAGGCTGGAGTGCAGTGGTGCGATCTCGACTCACTGCAACCTCCACCTCCGGGTTCAAGCAATTCTACTGCCTCAGTCTCCCGAGTAGCTGGAACTACAGGCACGTACCACCACGCCTGGCTAATTTTTTGTATTTCTGGGGGTTTCACCTTGTTAGCCAGGATCTCGATCTCCTGACCTCGTGATCCGCTCTCCTCGGCCTTCCAAAGTACTGGGATTACAGGCGTGAGCCACCGCGCCGGGCCTGTTGGCTTTTAGTACTAAGAGTTTCTTGCAAAGGGAAAGAACTGTTTGGGGAACGATCAACCGCTGTCTGAGACGTGTCAGGAGCGACACCCCTGTGGAGGATACAGTGCCAGGGTCCTTCCAATCACGAAAACCGGCGTTCTTCAGCCCTCAGGACTAGGGGGCGCTCAGGGCTCTCGGCGGCTGCCAGCTGCAGACTCCATTTCCCATGATGCCAAGGGGTCGGGCCGGCCGGAAGGCCGTGTGCCCTCCGCGGGGCATGATGGGGGAGCTGGAGATTTCCATCATGGCGGCGTCCATTTCGGGCTACACCTTCAGTGCTGTGTGTTTTCACAGCGCCAACAGCAACGCTGACCACGTAGGTGCCGGGCCCCCTGCCGCAGCCGCTGGGGGCTTTCAGCCTCTGTCTCAGACCGGCGCTCGCGGCCAAGCTGGGACCGCATGCGGCTCGCCCTCTGGGCACCAGGGCCGGCCGGAGGAGCTGGTGACCCGGGCGGCTCCCGCCCCCGGTGAGCTCTTGCCTCTGGGGGCTCCTTCGCCCCCGGGACGGGCCCCTTCGCTTCGCGCTCTCCGCCGCTCGGCTGTCCCGGGACAGCCGTTTCCTGTACAGCAAAGCTGCCCCTACTGGCCTCCTGCAGTGTCAGGAGTCGCTCGGTGTAAACCGAGCGCCTGCCCGTCTCTGAGAGTCAGGCTTCTAGACTTAGGAGGGGCGCACGGGGTCGGGAAGGAATCTAGAGGCCGGGTGTTTAGTCCAGGAGGCGACGTACTCCGCCCCGCCCGCCGGTCTCACAGGTTGTCGTGGGGGTGCTACGAGTGAAACCATGGCTGTCGCTATTCATACTTGTTAGACACGGTTGTGTGTTTTCTTCGCCCCAATGCAAAATGGAGAATGTAAACAGGAGTGTTAGGTGGGCAGGGTCTATTTGTATTTCCTTGAAGTTGCGTGTTTAGTTCTTTGGCCAGTGTTCTCAGAGCAAGGGACTAGTCACAGTGAAATAGGGAAGTGACAGGCCCACGAGTGAGTGAACGGAAATGCATAGGCTTTGGAGTCCGTAGCAGGAGCAGATCCTCTCTGTTTCATTGTCTTTATTTTACAAATTATCTTTTAACGTCATTGGCCTCTGATTGGAAATGCTTTGTGAAACTAGATCACTTCTCTCTTAAAGGAAGTATCTAATTTGGCCACCAAACTGGGGGATTATTTTAAGTGATGTTAACAGTGAATGATTCAAACTCATTAAACCTATGTGTGGGGTTTTTGGTTGTCATTACAAAGCAAAATGGTACACTGCAGAAAGAGGAACTGCATTTGGTTTGATGTCAGCAATCTTAGCTTCTGTTAATAAAAACTGATTTCACAGAGAGGTGATTCCTTTAGTAAACTGAATGCAATTAAATTATTGTACCTTTCATGTCTTCAGTGTTGATGGTAGAACTTAATGACAGGAATAGGAATATATACAGCATGGGTTTTTCCAGAGGCAGCTTTGAACACTATGGCCTAGGGTATTACAGCTAGCTATTTAATAATGTAATATAGTTCCATATGTAAGGGTTTTTTTTTAGTGTCCATGGACTATTAAAAATGGGTCCTTTATCCTGTTTCTTAGAATGCCTAGTAATAATCACAGTTTATGTATATAACCAGATTACTGTAAGAGCAAGCACCTACCTGTTGAAAACAATTAATTCAAGAGATATTCCCTTAATATCTACTCTGTGCAAGGCGTGGTACTAGACTTCATAGAAATTTTCACCAATGCCAATAGTTGGCAACTGTGTTTTATATGACCATCCATGCTTGTTGATATTAACTTTGCCACAATTATATATGCAGAATCCTTGAAAATAAATTGAATTTTTTTTTTTTTTTTTGAGACAGTTTCGCTCTTGTTACCCAGGCTGGAGTGCAATGGTGCGATCTCGGCTCACCACAACCTCCACCTCCTGCAATTCAGGCAATTCCCCTGCCTCAGCCTCCTGAGTAGCTGGGATCACAGGCACGCGCCACCGTGCCCAGCTAATTTTTTGTATCTTTAGTAGAGACAGGGTTTCACCATGTTGACCAGGATGGTCTTGATCTCTTGACCTCGTGATCCACCCGCCTCGGCCTCCCAAAGTGCTGGGATTACAGGCTTGAGCCACCGTGCCCAGCGAAAATAAATTGAATTTTAAGGTTGAAGAACCAACAATTTACTTTTGCAGTACATGCTTATTTTGTCCAGGCAAGAAATTAATTTAAGACCGCTCATCTGTAGACCTGGGGCTAGTATACTCTTCTGTACAGGGCCAGATAGTAAACTCTGTGGGCGTTGTAAGCCATATGGTCTCTATAGCGACTATTCAACTCTGCTGTTACTGGCAGAAAGCAGCGATAGACAGTAAAAGATTCAAGGAGACTGTGTTCTTGGCCAGGCGTGGTAGCTCATTCTTGTAATCCCAGCACTTTGGGAGGCTGAGGCAGGCAGAGCACCCGAGGTCAAGAGTTCGAGTCCAGCCTGTCCAACATGGAGAAACCCCACCTCTACTATAAATACAAAATTAGCTGGGTGCGGTGGCACTAGCCTGTAATCCCAGATACTCAGGAGGCTGTGGCAGGAGAATCTCTCGAATCTGGGAGGTGGGGGTTGCAGTGAGCTGAGATCGTGCCATTGCACTCCAGCCTGAGCAACAAGAGCGAAACTCCATCTCAAAAACTAATAATAAAAATAAAGTAAAAACATAGAAACCATTGTTAGCTTACAGGCCATACATTAATAAGTATTAGGCTGGAATTAGTCCCCATGCCACAGTTTGCCAACTCCTATTATAAAGTAACAGTGATTCAGATAATCCAGACCAGTGTATGTCTAAACCTTCCTCTTGTACTTGGCTTTCGAATATCCCTATTTATTTTTATTTTTATTTTATTTTATTTTTTGTGACGGAGTTTCGCTTTTGTTGCTCAGGCTGGAGTGCAATGGCGTGATCTCAGCTCACCACAACCTCTGCCTCCCCGGTTCAAGCAATTCTTCTGCCTCAGCCTCCCGAGTAGCTGGGATTACAAGCATGTGCTACCACGCCCAGCTAATTTTTTGTATTTTTTAATAGAGATGGGGTTCCTCCATGTTGGTCACGCTGGTCTCGATCCTGACCTCAGGTGATCCACCCACCTCGGCCTCCCAAAGTGCTGGAATTACAGGCATGAGCCACTGTACCCAGCCACAGAATGTCCTTTTTTTAAAAAAAGCTACAGACAGGGTCTCACTATGTTGCCCAGGCTGGTCTCAAACTCCTGGCCTCAAGTGATCTTCCCTCTTTGGCCTCTTAAAGTGTTGAGATTACAGGTGTGAGCCACCTCATCTGACCTAGAATTTCTTGATGTCACTGTCGATTTATGTCATTATTCCTCAAACGGAAGACTGTTGTAGGATTACCAGATGAAATACAGGACACTCAGTTAAATTTGAATTTTGGATAAATAGCAATTAATTTATAGTATAAGTATATCCCAAAACTTACGAAATAATTATTTATCTGAAAATAAATTTTGGTGTCTTGTATCTTTTTTGCTAAATCCAGCAACCCAGTACTGTAGAACACTAGGAATCCAGATTCAGCTATATTCTTGAGGTCTAAAGTTCTGTGTGAATATGAAATTATTTTTTCACTTTGATTTTTTGAAAGTGGAGTTTCTTTTGTTTATTTTGTCTTTTGCTTGTAACAAGACAAAGCTGCTTTTGTGGTGAGAATTCATAACTGAAAGATTTTCATAGGATAAAACAAGCTTATTTAGCCAACGTTTCTTAAATTAGCAGTCATGGACACTCCTTTGGGTCTGAGAGAGTTTTTTTTTTTAAGGGAATATATATATATATATGTATGTTTTTGTTTTTTGTTTTGTTTTTTTTTTTGAGACAGTCTCGCTCTGTTGCCCAGGATTGAGTGTGGTGGCACAATCTTGGCTCACTGCAACCTCCACCTCCCAAGTTCAAGCAATTCTTCTGCCTCAGCCCCTGAGTAGCTAGGATTATAGGCATACATCACCACACCTGGTTAGTTTTTGTATTTTTAGTAGAGACAGGGTTTCTCCATATTGGCCAGGCTGGTCTCCAACTCCTGATCCCAGCTGATATACCTGCTTAGGCTTCCCAGAGTTCTGGGATTACAAGCAAGAGCCACCATGCCTGGCCTATATATTTCTTAATTTAAGAAATGCTCCATGATGGTTCAGTGTTTTAGGACACTCCCACTCCTCAAATTGAATACAAAAACTTGGCTATAAAGCATCTGTCTTTCCCCTCACTCACATAGATTCTCACTAAACTGGAAATGTTTTTAAACTAGGAAATTTCATTAATTGATTTGAAGGATGAACTTAGAAGAGAAGGATATATAGTACAGAGGCATTGTTTCAACAAATTTATTCAACCAGTGTTAGCGAGGCACCTAAGTGTTAGGCATTGTGCTGGGTGCTGAGACAGAGCAGTTAACAAGCACAAAGTCCCTGCTCTCCTGGAGTTTACATTCTGGCAAGGGATAATAAATGTGTTTATTTATAAATATATAATATGATGGATAGTGAGAAGACTAAGAAGATAAAGACTGTAAGGTAAAGTGGGCAGATACTATTTCCATGAAGTTGATCAGGCAAGGCTTCTTTGATAAGGTGCTTTTTGAGTAAAGACCTGAATGCAGGAAAGGAGGAAGCCCTGTGCTGTCTGGGGAGAGAGATTCCAGGACAGCTTCTCAGTTCACCCTCTGTACAGGAAAGTTACTTTAGGATTTAGCGTATGTCTTCTCCCAGCTGTGCTTGTGCAGAACGTGGTAGCAAGTACGCAAAGAGTAGGTAATAAGCCAGTAATCTAGAATCAACAGTGGTGGTAAATGCCCTCCAAAAGTGTAAATCAGTTGACCTCTGCATTTATTAAAGAAAAATGTTCATGTGGATGATAGGAAATTTAATTGTTTTGCTAAAATCCTAACTTTCTATGCCAGCCTGTATAAAAGCATTTACTTGTCATTATGTTAACTTCATCTTTTCATCATCAGCAACGTTTTTACGACAATGAAATACATTGTATGTGATTTCAAGAAAGCAACTTTGAAATGTTTCTAGTTCCTGAGTTTTTTTACATTGGTTATGATACTTAAGATTTAGGTCGTGAAATTCACTCTTCAAAAGACAGGAAGAATTGAAGGGATTAAAATAATATTTTATCTTGTTATAGAATCCTTTTTTGGAATAATCCAATTAATAGATATAGCTCAGATTGCTTTACTCTATTTGTTGGTTTATAGAACAGTGGTTCACATTGGAAGCTTGTTTGGATTATTGTGAAAATTACTGTAAGTTTATATGATCTCAGTTCCTCTTAATTTTAGTAAAAGTCATTTTTATTTTTAGTCTACAACTATTTTCTTTTATTACTTTTAGGAAGGATTTTTGCTGGGAGAGGTAAGACAAGAGGAAACCTTTAGCATCAGTGACTCACAAATCAGCAACACAGAATTTCTGCAAGTAATTGGTAAGTAAATTTCTCAGTAATCGGTAAGTAAATATCTTTTTTGTGTATTTACTTACTGTTTGTTTTGTTGTTTTGCTCTTAACTGATTTTATCCTAAAGAATTAAAAGAGTACATAGAAAAAAAACTAAAATAAGGCCGAGGTGGTAGTTCATGCCTCTCCAACATTTTGGGAGGCTGAGGCGGGCAGATCACCTGAAGTCAGGAGTTTGAGACCAGCCTGGCCAACATGGTGAAACCCCTTCTCTACGAAAAATACAAAAATTTGTCAGGCATGGTGGCAGGTACTTGTCATCCCAGCTACTCAGGAGACTGAGGCAAGAGAATCGCTTGAACCCGGGAGGCAGAGGTTGCAGTTAGCTGAGATCACACCATTGCACTCTAGCCTGGGTGACAAGAGCGAGACTTTGTCTCAAAAAAAAAAAAAAAAGAAAAACTAAAATTATTTGCACTAATAAATGTTATGAGATGTTATCATGTCAGTATAAAGTCAGAGAGGCCCACCGCCATGGCTCACGCCTATAATCCCAGCACTTTGGGAGACCGAGACCAGCCTGACCAACATGGTAAAACCCTGTTTCTACTAAAAATACAAAATTAGCCGGGCAAGGTGACGAATGCCTGTAATCCTAGCTACTCAGGAGGCTGAGGTAGATTTGCTTGAACCTGGGAGACGGAGGTTGCGGTGAGCCAAGATTGCCCCACTGCACTCCAGCCTGGACAACAAAGTGAAACTGGCTCAAAACAAGACAAAACAGAAAAACAGAGTGTCTAATAAGTATGGGCCTTCTATAAAGTATTCCTTAGCCACCATGGGGGTGACTTTTACTGAATTGCTGTGTGACCACTTGATTGAACCACCATGAACCTCAGGTTTGCAAATTAGGCTCTTCCCATTACCATTATCACCTCGTACTATGATGAATGCATGTATTGTGCTGGTCTAAAGGGATCCAGCAAAAATGTTCACATGTGTTTATGTGGGATGTTTGCTAAACTTATAAAGCCTTCTGAGGGATAAGCCAAATACCCATTTTGGAGGAGAGATCTGGGGAGGATGAAGGCGTCTTTATAGATATAGATGCACCCCCCTCTTTAGATCAGTCTCCTTTTGATAAATAGAGGTCACAGTCCTTTCAAGTACACTTTAGGCAAATCACCAAACTGCATATCCTAATACTCTGAACAAAACAAGGAACTTTTCATTTATTTATACAGCAAACATTTATTGAAGAACTTTCATATATGAGGCATGTGAATCACCCCTGCCTTCTAGAGCTGTGAGCAGGATTAGACAGGCAGGAAGAAATACCAGACTGTGCAAGAAGAGTGCTGTAAGATAGTAACAAAGAAAATCCCCTAAGTGCCCAAAGGAGAGAGAAAACTGCTAGTGGGGAGATGAGTAGAGATATCAGTAAGGAGGTAACCCTAATGGGCAGTACATTCATGGGACCACAGAACGAGGACTGCAGAGAACATAAAGGAATCTGGCCTGTTTGATGACTAAAATACAGATATGTGGGGATGAGTGGTTTGTGGTTTGAAATGCTGGTTGGCTAGCTGGGCATGGTGTATCACGTCTGTAATCCCAGCACTTTGGAAGGCCAAGGCAGGCAGATCACTTGAGGTCGGGAGTTTGAGACCAATCTGACCAACATGGAGAAACCCCGTTTTTACTAAAAATACAGAATTAGCTGGGCATGGTGGCATATCCCTGTAACCCCAGCTACTCAGGAAACTGAGGCAAGGGAATCACTTGAACTCGGGAGACAGAGGTTGCAGTGAGCCGAGATTGTGCCATTGCACTCCAGCCTTAGCAACAAGAGTGAAATTCCATCTCAAAGAGAAAAAAATGCTGTTGGCAAGTTTGGTCATGTTGCAAGCAAATAATTTCAAGCTTCTTCTGATAGGCTTCTAGTATGTGGGGTAGGGGACACAGGTTTGTATTTTTTTTTTTTGAGATGCAGTCTCCTTCTGTCACCCAGGTTGGAATGCAGTAGTGCTATCTCGGCTCACTGCAACCTCTGCCTCCTGAGTTAAAGTGATTCTCCTGCCTGAGCTTCCTGAGCAGCTGGGATTACAGGTGCACACCACCAAGCCCGGCTAATTTTTGTATTTTCAGTAAAGACAGAGTTTCACCATGTTGGTCAGACTGGTCTCGAACTCCTGACCTCAGATGATCCACCTGCCTCAGCCTCCTGAAGTGCTGGGATTACAAGCAAGAGCCACCTGTGCCTGGCCCCAAGAGTTTGTATTGGGGTTAGGTTAGGATTGGAGGAATCAAGGGACTGAACTGCCTCCTAATGCAGGCTTCCCCAACCCATGTCCTGTAGGCTGCACACAGCTGACAACAGCTTTGAATGCAGCCCAACACAAATTTGTAAACTTTCTTAAAACATTATGAGATTTTTTTGCAATTTTTTTTAAAGCTCATCAACTATTGTTAGTATATTTTATGTGTGGCTCATGACAATTGTTCTTGCAGTATGACCCAGGAAAGCCAAAAGATTGGATACCTTTGCCCTAATGGATCAAAACAGTCAAACCCACTCATCACGTTATTAACTTCTTTTTTTTTTTTTTTTTTTTTTTTGAGATGGAGTTTTGCTCTTGTTACCCAGGCCGGAGTGCAATGGCATGATCTCGCCTCACCGCAACCTCTGCCTCCTGGGTTCAAGCAATTCTCCTGCCTCAGCCTCCCGAGTAGTTGGGACTACAGGCATACACCACCATGCCCAGCTAATTTTTGTATTTTTAGTAGAGACGGGGTTTCACCTTGTTGACCAGGATGATCTCGATCTCTTGACCTCGTGATCCACCCACCTCTGCCTCCCAAAGTGCTGGGATTATGGGCTTGAGCCACCGCGCCCAGCTCTTGACTTCTTTACTAAGTAAAGGCTTGAGGCCAGGTGCAGTTGCTCATACCTGTAATCCCAACACTCTGCGAGGCTGAGACAGGAGGATTGCTTGAGGCCAGGAGTTCAAGACCAGCCTGGGCAAGGTGGCAACACTCAGTCTCTACAAGAGATTTTTACAGTTAGGTGTGGTGATGTGTTCGTGTCCTGTAGTCCCAGATACTCAGGAGGCTGAGGTGGGAGGATTGCTTGTGCCTGAAAGTTTGAGGCTACAGTAAACTGTGATCATACCAATGCACTCCAGCCTGGGCAACAGAACAAGATCTCATCTCAAAAAAGAAAAAAGACTTGGTCTATGTAAGATGGTATAGCTAGTCCTTAATCAAGGGTGTTTTTGTTTTGCCTCATTCTTTAAAATCCTAAAACAGAATTTTGTTTTGTAGACCATCTATGGAGTTATTTATTATATGCACCTGGGTTTTCAAGCATACTCTGGTAGGTGAAGGTTAAATTGCCAGCGGCAGTTAATGGACAGCAAACCATGAAAGAAAGACCTATTCTCTGGATGATCACAAAAATAGCACTTCTGATTAAAACCCTGGCTTTATTTATTTTTAAAGAAATAAAATGATAAAATAATTAAAATTCTTTTTTCTTTTTTGAGGCCAAGTTTTGCTCTTGTTGCCCAGGCTGGAGTGCAATGGCATGATCTCATAACCTCTACCTCCTGAGTTCAAGCAGTTCTTTTGCCTCAGCCTCCTGAGTAGCTGGGATTACAGGCATGCGCCACCATGCCTGGCTAATTTTGTATTTTTAGTAGAGACAGGGTCTCACTATATTGTCCAGGCTACCCCTGAACTCCTGGCCTCAAGTGATCCTCTTACCTCAGCCTTCGAAAATGTTAGGTGTGAGCCACCTCACTCGCTATGTTTATATTTATTTTTATTTTTTTTAATTTTTATTACTTTTTTTATTTCTTTATTTAAAAAAAAAGAAATTTACTTTTTTCTTAATAGAGACGGAGAATTGCTTGAACCCAGGAGGCGGAGGTTGCGGTGAGCCGAGATCATGCCATTGCACTCCAGTCTGGGTAACAAGAGCGAAACCAGTATGGGGTTTCACCATATTGGTCAGGCTGGTCTCGAACTCCTGACCTTAGGTGATCCACCCGCCTCGGCCTCCCAAAGTGCTGGGATTACAGGCGTGAGCCACCGCGCCCAGCCTATTTATTTTTAAAAGAAAAATGTTACAATGGGAACAACAAATTTAAGATACTATAACATTTTGTCCATGAGATCCATAATCGTTTCAATAAACTGAATGTCACTAATAAGTTAAAGATTGTACAGCAAAAGATAGGAGAGCCCCCAGCTTGAGCCCAGGAGATTGAGGGTACAGTGAACTGTGATCATGCCACTGAATTCTAGCCTGGGGGGAGCAAGATCTTGTCTCAAAAATAAATAAATATATATTTGAAAACATAAACTGGGAACTCTGGAAAACCTGGGTTGAAAAGTCAAATGGCCGGGTGCGGTGGCTCACGCCTATAATCCCAGCACTTTGGGAGGCCGAGGCGGGTGGATCACGAGGTCAAGAGATCGAGACCATCCTGGTCAACATGGTGAAACCCCGTCTCTACTAAAAATACAAAAATTAGCTGGGCATGGTGGCATGTGCCTGTAGTCCCAGCTAGTCAGGAGGCTGAGGCAGGAGAATTGTTTGAACCCAGGAGGCGGAGGTTGCAGTGAGCCGAGATCATGCCATTGCACTCCGGTCTGGGTAACAAGAGCGAAACTCCGTCTCAAAAAAAAAGAAAAGTCAAACATTAGGTGAAGTGCATTGAGTAATATTCACTACCAGTTGTATAAAGAGATTTTCTGGCATAGCTTATTCTCCAGAATAAGAATTTTTATTTATTTATTTATTTATTGAGATGGAGTCTTGCTCTGTTGCCAGGCTGCCAGGCCAGAGTGCAGTGGCACGATCGTGGCTCACTGCAATCTTTGCCTCCCAGGTTCAAGCAATTCCCCTGCCTTAGCCTCCCAAGTAGCTGTTAGTATAGCTTGGACTATAGACACACATGACCATGCCTAGCTAATTTTTTTGTATTTTAGTAGAGGTGGGGTTTCAGCATGTTGGGTAGGATGATCTTGATCTGATCTGCCCGCCTCAACCTCCTAAAGTGCTGGGATTATAGGCATGAGCCACCATACTCGGCCTCTATCGTTTTTAGTGATAAAAAGAAGGAAATATTTCTAGATGAAGTTTTATTTATTTATTTATTTATTTATTTTGAGACGTAATCTCTCTCTGTCACCCAGACTGGAGTGCAGTGGTGCGATCTTGGCTCACTGCAACCTTCACCTCCTGGGTTCAAATGAGTCTCCCACACTTTAGCCTCCCAAGTAGCTGGAATTGCAGGCACCCACCATCATGCCCAGCTAATTTTTGTGTTTTTAGTAGAGACAGGGTTTTACCATGTTGACCAGGCTAGTCTTGAACCCCTGATCTCAGGTAGTCCACCCACCTCGGCCTCCCAAAGTGCTGGGATTACAGGTGTGAGCTACCGTGTCTGGCCTATTTTTACTTTTTTTTTTTTTTTTTTTGAGACAGAGTCTTGCTCTGTTGCCAGGTGCCAGGCTGGAGTGTAGTGGCGCCATCTCGGCTCACTGCAACCTCTGCCTCCTGGGTTCAAGCCATTCTCCTGCCTCAGCCTCCCGAGTAGCTGGGACTACAGACGCGTGCCACCACGCCCAGCTAATTTTTATATTTTAGTAGAGATGGGGTTTCACTATGTTGGCCAGGATGATCTCCATCTCTTGACCTTGTGATCCGCCCACCTCGGCCTCCCAAAGTGCTGGGATTACAGGCGTGAGCCACCACGCCCGGCCTATTTTTACTTTTTAATGTATTTTATGAGACTACTCAAGTGAAGTAGTAAGGAGGGAGAAAGAGTAGAACAAGGGTTCAGATCTATAACCATAAACAATCAATTGAGATAACTCTGCCTTCAGACCAGCCAAGGTGAGGCTTAGCTTACTGTCTAGCTAGGCAAATGAACTTTTCTATTTTTTTTTTTTTTTTTTTTTTTTGTGATGGAGTTTCGCTCTTGTTACCCAGGCTGGAGTGCAATGGCGCGATCTCGGCTCACCGCAACCTCCGCCTCCTGGGTTCAGGCAATTCTCCTGCCTCAGCCTCCTGAGTAGCTGGGATTACAGGCACGCGCCACCATGCCCAGCTAATTTTTTTTTGTATTTTTTTTAGTAGCGACGGGGTTTCACCATGTTGACCAGGATGGTCTCGATCTCTTGACCTCGTGATCCACCTGCCTCGGCCTCCCAAAGTGCTGGGATTACAGGCGTGAGCCACCGTGCCTGGCCCGAACTTTTCTTTCCTTTTTTTAAATAGATAAGATTCAATAAGGCACACAGTAGCTGCCTATTCCTGAATAATATCTTTCAGATATGTGCTCTTCATACGTGGACAAATAGAAATAGAACTTTAGTTCTGTAGTCTCCTTTATTCTGAGAGTGTGTCACTCAGGGTGAGTGTTCAGAAGTCACCCTGCCCTCACTAGTGGACACATAGCAACTGTTTGGCAGAGGAAAAAACTGTCTTTGTTGTCAGAGATTTTGGTTTAAAAAAAAAAATCCTGAGCCATTTTATAGTTGCCTATGCCTTACATGATTAACTAAGATGTATTTCCTCTTTCTAATTACAGAAATCCACAACCATCAGCCTTGTTCAAAACTTTTTAGGTAAGCCACATGTAAGCTTTTAGTCCTTATTAAAAGGATTGATTGATGAAAACCTGGTGAATTTAAGCCTGTAGCTGATTGTGGCTGTAAAGTCTCGAGGGTGCCCAAATCCATGTATCTATCGAGTGCTGTGTACACAGCACTGTGTTAGGTGAGGAGAGGGGAAGTGGGAGAGTGGAAATTGTGGCCTTAGTGATTCAGAATCACTCAGCCTATCCAGGGCTCTTCAATTACAGAGAACAAAGTTAATCAACATAAAATAACTTAATGGATGTTTTTAAGAGAAATAAGAAGTGTTTAATGTTCAACTTTAAAAATGTAAGAAAAAGAAGCATAAATCCTTCTTTTTGTGTTTTTTTAATACAGTAGTCCCTGCTTATCCTCGGGGGGTATGTGCCAAAGCTCCCAGAAATTGTGGATAGGACTGAACCCTGTCTATATGCACTATTGTTTTTCCTAGATACATACCTATGATGAAGTTCCACTTATGAATGAGACACAGTAAGAGATGCTTGAAGTTATGTGAATGTGCTCGCTCACTCTCCCTTCTCTTCACAAGGGAAAAAGCATACAACAGAAAGATCTGGAAAGTTCAGGGTCTCTTACTCACTGGACTTCCCCCGCAAACCACCACCAGGCCTATGCCCCCTTTCTCAACCCCAAACCCTTTCACCTAATGGCTAGGGTCATGATTTCAATTCTATGTTTCATAAAACTCCCTGAGACCCTACTTCTTACCCCTTCCCAGAAGCCAGGCAAATACTTTCCTTCTGGCACTGCCCACACGAATACAATCAGTGTTCTTGATCAGCACTTCCTTCCATAACACCAGCCAGCCCTTATGCTTAGCTCTTCCAGTTGTGTGTTCCCTGCAGCTTTCACTCTGACCACTTCCCCACTGTCAGCTGCCCAAACACCTAGCCCCCTTGCACCCAAAAGCTCCTGGGGACCTGTGTCACATTCACCCCCACACATCCACCTCCACCTATTGATTGCTTCAGAGAATTGTCATCATGCAAGATGGCTACCTATAAAGGAAGCCAACGATGGCTGAGAACCTTGCCTCTTTTAGATTTACACATAACCAAAAGAGGACTGGGGAAGCAAGACAAGCAGCCAGCAGTTCATTGGAGTGGAATCTCCAAGCAAGTGAAATTGTTTAGACTCTGGTTCACACATTGCCTCTGTCTGGTCTACGAAGGTGTCTGATTTGGTCCTGACTGTCCAAAGCCTCGCTAAGTGTACCCTGCCTAGCCTTCTGAGGAATCATTAAAATACTATCAGCAAAGCGGTACCAGAACATGGATTTAAGTTTAAAGAATAGACTCAATTATTAGAGCTAAAAGAAACCTTAGGTAACATGTCTATTCCAAACTCCTTATTTTGCAAAAAATGAAATGGAAACCAGGTTAAGTGACTTGCCCTAGATCATACAGTGAGAAACAGAACTGGAGCTGGAGCTTGTGTCTCTTGCCTTCCAAGTCAGTGTTTTTTTGTTTTTGTTTGTTTGTTTGTTTACCGTATCTTGAGCTCCTTTCTGGCTTATAAGGCCTGAGCTTATGGTGGTAGGGAGAGGTAGAGGGGTGGCCTTCCCAATCCCAAGTTCAGTGGTAGAGGAGGCCCACCCGTCGTTGCACCGGGATGCACTCCCCGGGATCCTGGTTGTGTTGGTCTCTTTTGGTGGTGATTATATTAGGTTTGAAGCTAGCCAGACCTGGCTTCAAATTCCAGTCCTTCTGTCTACCAGCTCTGTGATTTGGAGGAAGTCACTTGGCCTTCATGTGTTTATCTACAAAATTGGAAATACTATTTGTGGAATTGTTGGGTCAAACTAATACCTCCCAGCACTGAGGCAAGAAGGGGATGAAACAGCCTGAGGAAGTATGCAGCCCAGTGTCTTCTTACACATTCAACAAATGCTTATTCCCTTCTTCATTTCTCAGAAAATGAGCTGCTAGGTTATCTTTTTTTCATATGTAATTGATACCTAGAAACAAAGAAAAGATGTCACAGCCATTTGAAACCCCACATTTTATAATTACTTGCTATCAACACCTCCCACATGTGGAAATAATATCATTTGAATGTAGCAATCTCTTGAGTGTTCTTCAGTGCAAAAGGTACCTCATTTCAGAAAAGCATTTAGACTGATTTCTCTTTACATACCTATGTAAGATGAGAAATTAGGTCTTCATTAGGGTTAGCTGTCCCATAGACACACATAGCTAAGCCCATCTATGTCACAATACTATATGGTTTTGATAAAATATTGTTTTCTCTTAAACAGTTTTTATGACTACGCAAGCAAGGTGAATGAGGAGAGTTTGGACAGGATTCTTAAAGATCGGAGAAAGGTATGTTCTGTTTGTTGTCCAGTATGATTCTGAAGTCGTTCCTTATCACCCAAAGCTGAAGCCAGACAGGAATGTAAAATGGAACAATGAGATGTATGGTAATATTTAAGAGATTTGTTAACCTATATAGATTTTTTTTATATATTAATATAAAAAAAATTTAGATATTTATAGCATGATTCCATTAGGTAAAAATTAGAAGGAAAGCGTGAACTATCATCTGGACAGTTGACAGTAGTTCATTTGACTCTAGGTGGTTCTTTCTGCTTTGTAATTGAAAACATAATTTTGTAGGTATTTAATATACATACATTTATAATCAGAAAAAGTATTTCTGAAAAATGTAAGTTGCAGTCAAACAGCTTTGGATAGTTTACTCTTTCAAGTTCAATTAACGTTGAACACAGGCTAGGTACAGTGGCCGACACCTGTAATCCCAGCACTTTGGGAGAGAAGGCAGGTGAATCACCTGTGGTCAGGAGTTCAAGACCAGCCTGGGCAACATGGTGAAACTCTGTCTCTACTAAAAATACAAAAAAATTGGCTGGATGTGGTGGCATGTGCCTGTCGTCCCAGCCACTCAGGAGGCTGAGGCACAAGAATCACTTGAACCTGGGTGGCGGAGGTTGCGGTGAGCCGAGATTGTGCCACTGCACTCCAGCCTGAGTGACAGAGTGAGACTCCATCTCAATTTTAAAAAGTTGAACACAGATGTTTTTCCAAAAGGTCACGTGTTTATTATTTCTATCAACATTTACATATGACATTCTAGGTATGTGTAGATTATGTTAGCAAGTCTGAACACAAGTGAAAATAAACCAAAGTTTTATTGCTGCAGTAGTGTCTAATAGTGTCATTTGTAATTTACTGTGTTGTACTATGTATGGGTTTTACTGTTTTTACCTTGGGATGTTAATTCTAGAAAAATAGATCAGTTACTAACCATGTCTTGGGGAAGAAAGTACGAATAAAAGCTTTCAACTTGTCAAACAGGAAACAAAATGCCTTTGTTTAACAGTGTCAGGAGTTGGCTGGGCGTGGTGGCTCACGCCTGTAATCCAACCACTTTGGAGGCCAAGGTGGGCGGATCACCTGAGGTCGGGAGTTCAAGACCAGCCTGACCAACATGGTGAAACCCCGTCTTTATTTAAAAAAAAAAAGTGTCAGGAGTTTAAGTGCAGTTAGATTAAAACAACACCCTTTCTAATGTACAAGACTTTCCAAGTACGACTGATGGGTATATTCCATGTAAAAGAGGAAAGAAAAGCAGGTAAGCATAGAAGGAAGAATAGGAAATGTGGAAGGATTGGTCAGAAGACAGGCAAGTGGCTCTGTGTATGATAGTAAGCTCAAGAGGTGCTCCATCCTGGTAGTCTAACCAAGCTGCCTGCCCAACCAGGAAAGGGTATTAAAGCAGCTACAGGCATCATGTGGTCCAGTGCTCTCATTTTCAGTGATTTGCCTGGGAGCAGACATTCTGGAATCTCTTAGCCCCAGCCTGTCCCTCATCTCTCAGATGCTCCCTTACCTCCTCATTTTTCATATTTTAAATTATAAATCTTTATACTTAAAATATTTATTTATTTATTCGAGATGGAGTCTGGCTCTGTCACCCAGGCTGCAGTGCAATGGCGCCATCTTAGCTCACTGTAACCTCCACCCGCTAGGTTCAAGTGATTTTTCTGCCTCAGCCTTCCAAGTAGCTGGACTACAGGTGTGTACCACCACACTCGGCTAATGTTTACATTTTTAGTAGAGACAGGGTTTCACCATGTTGCCCAGGCTGCTCTTGAGCTTGAGTGTTACACGTGCCTTGGCCTCCCAAAGTGGTGGGGTTACAGGCATGAGCTCTGTACCTGGCCATGAATCTTTGTTATACTTTCTAAAACTAAAATTTGTTCTACGAAGATTCTTTTTGGAGCACAATTTTCTAGAGCACTCACTACGTATTAGAAGTACCAGTAAGTATTTTTTAAAAACAGATTTCAGATTTTTATTTTATTTTTATTTATTTTGAGATGGGAGTTTCACGGTGTCACCCAGGGTGGAGTGCACTGGCATGATCTTGGCTCACTGCAGCCTTGATCTCCCCAGGCTCAGGTGGTTCTCCCATCTCAGCACCCCCAAGTAGCTGGGACTACAGGCATGCACCACCACACCTGGCTAATTTTTTTTGTTTTTTGAGATGGAGTTTTGCTCTTGTTGCCCAGGCTGGAGTGCAATGGCACGATCTCAGCTCACTGCAACCTCCACCTCCCGGGTTCGAGCGATTCTCCTGTCTGAGCCTCCTGAGTAGCTGGGATTACAGGTGCCTGCCTCATGTCCAGCTAATTTTTTTTTTTTTTTAATTTTGAGATGGAGTTTCGCTCTGTCGCCCAGGCTGGAGTGCAATGGCGCGATCTCGGCTCACTGCAACCTCTGCCTCCCAGATTCAAGCGATTCTCCTGCCTCAGCCTCCCAAGTAGCTTGGATTACAGGCAAGTACCACCATGCCTGGCTAATTTTTGTATTTTCAGTAGAGGTGAGGTTTCAACGTGTTGACCAGGCTGGCCTCAAATTCCTGACCTCAAGTGATCTGCCCACCTTGGCTTCCAAAAGTGCTGGGATTACAGGCACGAGCCACCATGCCCAGCCAATTTTTTGTGTTTTTAGTAGAAACGGGGTTTTGCCATGTTGCTCAGGCTGGTCTCAAAATTCCTGGGCTCAAGTGATCAACCCACCGCAGCCTCCCCAGGTACCGGGATTACAGGGTGTGAGCCACTGTACCTGGCAGATTTCAAAATAAGTGAGAAAAATGAGTAACGACCATGAACATGAAATTCACAAAAGAAAGAAGAAATCAGTCAGGCACAGTGGCTCACGCCTATAATCCCAGCACTTTGGGAGGCCAAGGCAGGCGGATCACTTGAGGTCAACAGTTCGAGACCAGCGTGGCCAACATGGTGAAACACTGTCTCTACTAAAAATGCAGCTGGTTGTGGTGTGGTGATATACTCCTGTAATCCCAGACGCTTGGAAGGCTGAGGCATGAGAATTGCTTGAACCTGGGAGGTGGAGGTTGCTGTGAGCTAAGATTGTGCCAGTGCACTCCAGCCTGGGCAATAGAGTGAGACTCTGTCTCAAAAAAAAAAAAAAAGCAGGAAAAAAATGAAACAAAATAGTTCAAATTGGCATAACTGAGAATACTATTAGTCATCCGATAGCCACTTGCAAGATTCTGTTAGTCAATGAGTATTTCATGAAAACAGCCCATGTGCCGAGCACCGTTCAGGTCCCTGCAGGAAGGCAGGGGAAGTACCAGGCATGCCTGAGTTCTGCTGAGTAGGGAATTCCAACATACCACGTAGGAGTTAAGTACAGAGTATTGAATCTTAGAATGAAATGTGCTGTGTTCACATACATCAATAGCTCTAATTGTATCCACATTTTCTTGAAAGAAAAACTACTTTTACCTTTTTTATGACCACTATCATGTCTAAGTAGAATGTGAAAGCTAGTGTTGCCCAGTGGAAAGAGGCAGGCATGTTGATTCCGCATCTTGGCTGTCACTCCTGAGCTGTGTGACTTTGGACAAAACATCTCTTTTATAAGATTATACTGAGGCCAAACACAGTGGCTCACACCTGTAATCCCAACACTTTGGGAGGCTGAGGTGGGTGGATCAGTTAAGGTCAGGAGTTCAAGACCCACCTGGCCAACATGGTAAAACCTCATCTCTACTAAAAATACAAAAATTAGCCAGGCATAGTGGCTCATGCCTGTAGTCCCAGTTACTTGGGAGGCTGAGGCAGGAGAATTGCTTGAACCTGGGAGGCAGAGATTGCCGTGAGCCAATATTGCACCCCTGCACTCAGCCTGGGGGAGAGAACAAGACTCCATCTCAAAAAAAAAAAAAAAAAAAAAAAAAGATTATACACTGAAAGAAAGGGTTGGGTTTTCTTTTTATTTAAGGGATATCAGAATTAATTTCTTTGATCGACGGGAAGTTACCTTTTATGTTCAGTAGTACTCCCTGAGTTAGGAACTGTTGCTTATTTGTTCTTTGGAGTTCTTTGCATGTGATATGAACTCAATGGAGAAAACATTATTTACTTAGTGTGGTGTAATAATTAGTGAAAATATTTGTGACATAGCTGCCTCAGCAAAAGTTGATTCTTTCTACAATGAAGAGTCAAAATATCTCAATTTACTGTTAATTTTAATATGACACTAATACATTTAAACTACCTTTACTTCTTAAAACAAGATTTTAACCCAGAGTTTGTTTCAAAGAAGGAAGCTGTATGAAGATTGATCTTCTAATAAAGAATTAAATGTTTCGACAACAGTTGTTTTAAAATTTCAGTATGTGAAAGAAAAACTCAGAAACTTATCTTAAATTCAGATTCCTGGCTCTGTCTTAAGGTTCTGATTCTGCAGATTTGGGTGGGGCCCAGTTTTCAGATAGCTCTGCAGTCATCTGACTTCCGGACGACCAACAAAGCCCATTATAAGAAGTATTCTTCCAGAGAGCATAACCTTTTCACTAGCCAGTTTAGTTATGCCGTAGTTAGAGCTAAACTTCTAAAATAGTTTTATTGAGGTAAAATTGACATGCAATAAATAGCATATATTTCAAAAGTATACTCTTACAAGATTGATATATGTAACCATCACCATAATAAGATAAGGAGCATCTCTGTCACCTGCAAAAGCTTCCTCTTGCCTTTCTGTTCCTACCTTCTCTCCTCATTCCTGTTAACAACTGATCTGCTTTATGTCACTGTAGGTTAGTTTTCCTTTTCTAAAATTTCATGTAAATAGAATCCTATAACCTGTACTTTTTTTAGTGAGGAGGTGTCTAGCTTCTTTCACTCAGCATAATTATTTTGGGACTAATCCATGTTCCTTTTTATGACTAAGCAGGAGTCCAGTGTATGCATAACCACAATCTGTTTATCCGTGCTCTTGCTGATGGACACTTGGGTTGTTTCAATGTGGGGCTATCGCACGTGAAGCTGCTGTGAACATTTGTGTGTGCGTGTTTGTATGGATACCTTCAGAATTAAATTTGTAAGATTTCACGCAACTTTCCATGCTTTTCTTTCAGAAAGTCATAGGGTGGTACAGATTCCGGCGCAACACGCAGCAGCAGATGTCCTACAGAGAGCAGGTTCTTCACAGGCAGCTCACCCGCATCCTCGGCGTGCCTGACCTCGTCTTTCTTCTCTTCAGCTTCATCTCCACTGCCAACAATTCAACTCATGCTTTAGAATACGTACTCTTTAGACCAAATAGAAGGTAAAGCTTGCTTTTCCATCTGCCTCACATATAAGAAGGACGTTGGGACCAGGCACAGTGGCTCGTACCTGTAATCCTAGCACTTTGGGAGGCCAGGGCAGGTGGATCACGAGGTCAAGAGATCGAGACCATCCTGACCAACATGGTGAAACCCAGTCTGTACTAAAAATACAAAAATTAGCTGGGCCTGGTGGCGTGTGCCTGTAGTCCCACCTATTGGGGAGACTGAGGCAGAAGAATTGCTTAAATCCA
Organism: Saguinus oedipus; assembly: GCA_031835075.1. Classification (NCBI taxonomy): domain Eukaryota; kingdom Metazoa; phylum Chordata; class Mammalia; order Primates; family Cebidae; genus Saguinus; species Saguinus oedipus. The sequence continues at coordinate 130,574,392 of CM063179.1, forward strand.
GGACGTAGAGGTTGCAGTGAGCCTAAATTGCGCCACTGTACTCCAGCCTGGCGACAGAGCGAGGCTCCATCTCAAAAAATAAAAATAAAGAAGAAGGACGTTGGTACAGGTCATTGAGGTTCATGTCAAAAATGTGCCTTATAGTGTACTTTATTTTTTATTTTTTTTTTTTTTTGAGACGGAGTCTAACCCTGTCACTCAAGCTGTAGTGCAGTGGTGCAATCTTGGCTCACTGCAACCTCCACCTCCCGGGTTCAAGCAATTCTCTTGCCTCAGCCTCTCAAGTAGCTGGGATTACAGGCACACACTGCCATGCCCAGCTAATTTTTTTGTATTTTTAGTAGAGACGGTTTCGCCGTGTTGACCAGGCTGGTTTCGAACTCCTAACCTCAGGTGATCTGCCTGCCTCTTCTGTGCATCTTTAAATTAAAACTTTTATTATTCTCTTTAGCTCTTTTTGTGGTTAGAAAATGTATTTTTCTTTTTTTCTTTTTTTTTATTGAGTTGGAGTTTTGCTCTTGTTGCCCAGGCTGGAGTGCAATAGCACGATCTTGGCTCACTGCAACCTCCGCCTCCTGTGTTCAAGTGATTCTTCTGCCTCAGCCTTCTGAGTAGCTGGGATGACAGGCATGCACCACCATGCCCAGCTAATTTTGTATTTTTAGTAGAGAAGGGGTTTCTCCATGCTGGTCAGGCTGGTCTTGAACTCCTGACCTCGGGTGATCCGCTCATCTCAGCCTCCCAAAGTGCTACATGCATGAGCCCCTGTGCCCGGCCTAGAGAAGGTATTTTTCTGTCAGCTATTTACATAAAATTATTTTTGGATCAAGAAGCATTAATAAGACATGTTTATTATGCATAAATTCTTATAGGAATAAATAGCTGGAAATTATCATTTACATCTCCATAATCCACTATGTGGAAATGCAGTTTTATTGCTGTGGAAGTCTGATTATAATTTTGAAACATAAATTTCAAATACAAAATTATAAAATTGATCCACCTGCTGGTTATTAAGGGTTTTGCATTGTGAACTTATTAAAGCAAAACAAAACAAAACAATATGATTATATGATCATGTTGTCTGTTTGTAAACAGAATTGTTTCCCTCTGGAGGTTTATTTGTTGTAGAATAAATTAAATTGACATCAGTGAAAATAATTGTTAATTGTTAAAAAGGCTTTTGTAAGATTTCATTATGTAATCTGTAGGTATTTCTTGAGCATTTACAACAGGCTCAGCATTGTGTCAGTCACTGGGTATACAAAAGATGTGTGAGGCATGACCTCTGCTCTCAAGGAGTTGATAAGAAAGGTTCTACTTAAGGGGAAAAAAATTCTAATTCGTGTATCTTTGAGTTGTTTTTAGACAAAGGTGCTCCATGAGACCTTCCTGTTAATCAGTGTCAGCAACTAAGACTCCTGTCACCACGCCCCATTCTTTTTTTGGTTAATTCACTTTATTTATTTTAGTTTTATTATTATTTTAGAGACAGGGTCTTGCTCTGTCACCCAGGCTGGAGTACAGTGGCACTATCATAGTTCACTGCAACCTTGAACTCCTGATCCTGTCACCTTAGCCTCCTAAATAGCTGGGACTATAGGCACATGCCAGCATACATGCCCTTTAAATATTTAGTTATTTAGAGATGGAGTCTCATTCTATTGCCCAGGCTGGAATGCAGTGGCACAATCTTGGCTCACCGCAACCTCTGCCTCCAGGGTTCAAGTGATTCTCCTGCCTCAGCGTCTGGAGTAGTTGGGACTGCAGGTGTGCACCACCATGCCTGGCTAATTTTTTTTGTATTTTTAGTACAGGCAGGGTTTCACCATGTTGGCCAGGCTAGTCTCGAGCTCCTGACCTCAGGTGATCTGCACCCTTCAGCCTCCCTAAGTGCTGAGATTACAGGCTTGGGCCACCACACCCAGCCCCCCTCCCGTTTTTCAAACTGTCAATCTCACTTATATATGACAGAATGGTACATTTAACATGATCTCTTTCTGAATATTTCCCATAGGTATAATCAAAGGATATCACTTGCTATTCCCAATCTAGGAAATACTAGCCAGCAAGAGTACAAAGTGTCTTCAGTGCCAAATACTTCTCAGAGTTATGCCAAAGTGATTAAAGAACATGGGTAAGTTGAAAGGTAAAGTGCTGTTTTTTTTTTTTTTATCAGCAATATTTCTTTTGTTAATAACATTTAAAGGTGTATAGAAAAATGTAAAACCAAGTTTGTTATGATTAAAATTGAAGAATACAGTAAGGTAATTATCTAGATACCACCAGCGTATATCAAAACTATATTCTTGTTGAAAAGATAATTTACTTTTATGAATTTTTTTAAATCATTTGCCACAACGATACAAAAGTTTTGGATAGAGTATTATTTCTGAGATTCTAAAAGCTAACCATAGTCACTGAAAAATACATACCTGTTTATTATTTTTTAAATGATCTTGGTAACATGGGTTATTTTTTATTTCTCTTCCGTGATTCTTGTTGTCTGGGCATTATTCCTTAAGCACTTTAATGTTTAGATGGAGGCACAGCATTTAAACAGTAGAGTAAAGTGGAAGAGATAGGAAAAATGCCTTTCCGTCTCACAGCAGTTACAATCAACTTGTGGCATCTTTTTTCTCTTTGTCTTCTAGTACTGACTTTTTTGACAAGGATGGAGTAATGAAAGACATCAGGGCGATTTATCAGGTTTATAATGCACTTCAGGAGAAAGTGCAGGTAACTGATTTATTTATTAGTTTTCATCTTATTTGTCTTGCCCAAAAGCTTTTAATTGTACTTTAATTTTTAATTATCTTCCAACTGACAAATAGAGTTAGAATCCGAAAGTCAGAACCTGCTTTCTTTTTATTTTATTTATTTATTTATTTTTTAATAGAGATGGGGTTTCACCGTGTTGACCAGGCTGGTCTTGAACTCCTGACCTCAGGTGATCCACCCACCTCAGCCTCCCAAAGTGCTGACATTACAGGTATGAGCCACCAGGCCCGGCTCCGAATCTGCTTTCCCAGAATAGAGTCAAACTGTTGACAAACACAGCCCCATTTGTGATAGTAGTTTTTCTGGGAAACTGTATTTTGTGTTTAAGGAAGGCTTGCCAAGAACACAGCTGTCTCCATCAGTTATATTCTAAGTAGAGACTATATCAAAAGGTTGCAGCTCTGCCTCTTCATCCTAGTTCATTCACGTTGCCCCAGCTGCCTCCATCAAGTGGGAGGGTCTCAGTGGAGCCCATTCATTCCTAGTCATGATGCAACAGACATCGATGGAAACATCTCCTGTGAGCCAAATACTGAGCTAGGTGCTGATGATACTTTCCCACATTGTTTTCATCATCCCTGCTGTGTTTTTAGGAGTAGTTTACTCTAAACCCTAAGAACAAAAGAGACTTTGAACTTGCCTTTGAGTACAGCAAGGGAAATGGTAAAGTTGATGAAGCTCTCCCAGATCTAGAGAAAGCCTGACTTTAAGGAAAAAGGCTTTGGCCAGGCATGGTGGCTCACACCTGTAATCCCAGCACTGTGGGAGGCCTAGGCAAGAGGATCACTTGAGCCAAGGAGTTGGAGACCAGCCTGGGCAACATAATGAGACCCCACTTCTGTAAAAACATTTAAAAATTAACCCAGTGTGGCAGCATGCATCTATAGTCCCCAGCTACTTGGGAAGCTGAGACAGGAGGATTGTTTGAGCCCAGAAGGTCAAAGCTGGACTGCAGTGAGCTACAATTTTGCTACTGCACTCCAGCCCGGGTGACAGAGTAAGACCCCATCTCTAAAATACAAAATTAAAAGGATGAAGGCCTCAATGAGTAGAAAGAAGAATGAAGGCAGGTACTGAAAAAGAGGAAAACAGGCTGAGTTCAGCGCGGGGCAAAAGGAGAAGCATACAAGAGCCAATTCCAGTCTAGGGTTCCAAACTAGGGTCACTGCGCACCGACCACTATAGGGAACTTTATACAGGCTCACTGGTAACCAGCTTACTTTCTGGAAGCTTCTGGTATTTCTGCCATGGAAGGAACGTGCAGTGGAAAACAGCTTTTTGTCCTGAATTCATGACCATGCCCTTTTCAGAATATCAGCACTGGCCAAAAGTGGCTGTTACATTTCATTGTTGATTGAATAAGGCCTGCTTTGAAAATATCAAATCACATAGAGTGTTCTCAGGATTACAAATGGCTAAACTACATAGAAGCAGTCTCAAATAGCTATCTTTTATTAAACTTTGACTTTGAAACTTTTTTCCAACTTTTCTTTATAAATATTCTGTTAAACTGTCTTATCTGATTTTTCAATGTTGGTAATAAAAGTTGGAAGCATCTTATTTCCGTCTTTTGTTCTTCCTTTTATGCTAAACTGGTAATAAGAGTTCCCTTTTGATTTCAATAAAAATGGTTAATCAAAGGAAAAGAATACATCTTTTCTATCTTAACCCTATTGGTCAAGAATTTATAAGCTAAGTAGCATAATCATCTTAAGAAAGCAAATCAGTGAATAATAACGATTATGATCTTTTGGGCTTTTATGATTTTGCTCTACCTTCTGCGGCTGATTTTAAGCTCAATAAAGCATCTGGACTTTTTCTGGAGTTGTCATCAGCACTGAGTTTATGGGCTGCCTCGAGCTTCGACCTGAAGCTAACCTTGCTTGTTGTCATTTCTTTCCTCAGGCAGTGTGTGCGGATGTTGAAAAGAGTGAGCGAGTTGTTGAATCTTGTCAGGCAGAAGTGAACAAATTAAGAAGACAAATCACTCAGAGGAAAAATGAAAAGGAACAAGAAAGAAGTAAGTTTCTTGTTAATTTTACCATTCAGTATCAGGGAAACATTGTTTTAAACATCAGATCAGATCATATAATAAATGGTGTGCCTCTTCCTATGCTCAACAAGTCTCAGATGAGCCTGATTGGGGCAGAGTAGTCTCTTGTTAAGCTCCTCTGGAAGGCAAGTGCCATTTTTCATAGTTACCCTAATTCTCCGACACTCGAAGAAAAATAAAACTGAAGGTAGAAAAGCTGAAGTGGAAATTAGAATAAATTCCAACAAGTTATTGATACGGATTTGTGTATATATTGACAGTTGGATCTACTTACAGTGAATGTGGTGGGCATTACTAAGTTCACCCTGGCATGCCCAGCAGGCAGGCACTGTGTCCTGTCTTAAATATAGCCTCATAACGGAGCTATCGAATATTCTTTCAGCTTTATGTTCGGTCACAGTAAAGGTTGTTTTTTTTTTTTTTTTTTTTTGAGACGGAGTTTCGCTGTTGTTACCCAGGCTGGAGTGCAATGACACAATCTCGGCTCATCGCAACCTCGGCCTTCTGGGTTCAAGCAATTTTCCTGCCTCAGCCTCCCGAATAGCTGGGACTACAGGCGCACGCCACCATGCCCACCCAATTTTTATATTTTTAGTAGAAACGGGGTTTCACCTCATTGACCAGGATGGTCTCGATCTCTTGACCTCGTGATCCACCCGCCTCGGCCTCCCAAAGTGTTGGGATTATAGGTGTAAGCCACCGCGCCCGGCCCACAGTAAAGGTTTTAAATGTCTAATTTTGGTAGCCATGGATGGATAGACACCATTGGGCTAAGGAGCCAAGTGATTGAGAATTAGGCTGAGGCACCTAATAATTCCAGCATAATAGACATGTTTACTGTAACACCACCAGAATTAATATCTGTGTATAAAATGTATAAACATATGGCAGATAATATCAAGTGTTAAAGATAAGTCTGGGGCTAAACTTTTCTAATTTAATAAGAATATATATAATTCAATTAAAATGTAATTTATGTTTCCAGGCAAATATAACAGTCTAATTTACTGTTATATTTTTCAAGAAATAAGCAGAAATGCAGATAGGGCCGGGCATGGTGGCTCACGCCTATAATCCCAGCACTTTGGAAAGCCGAGAGGGGCAGATCACCTGAGGTCAGGAGTTCAAGACTAACCTGGCCAGTGTGGCGATACCTTGTCTCTACTAAAAATACAAAAATTAGCCAGGCATGGAAGCACCCACCTGTAATCTCAGCTACTGGGGAGGCTGAGGCAGGAGAATCACTTGAACCTGGGAGATGGAGGTTGCAGCCTGGGTGACAGAGCAAGACACTGTCTCAAAAAAAAAAAAAAAAAGGCTGGGCATAGTGTCTCACGTCTGTAATCCCAGCACTTTGGGAGGCCGAGGTGGGCACATCATGAGGTAAGGAGTTCAAGACCAGCCTGGTCAACATGGTGAAATCCAGTCTCTACTAAAAATTAAAAAAAATTAGCTGGATGTAGTGGTGGGTGTCTGTAATCTCAGCTACTCAGGAGGCTGAGGCAGGAGAATCATTTGAACCTGGGAGGTGGAGGTTACAGTGAGCCGAGATCTCGCCATTGCACCCCAGCCTGGGTGACAGGGCAACACTTTGTCAAAAAAAAGAAAGAAGGGAGGGAGGGAAGGAGGGAAGGAGATAGGAAGGAGGAAGATAGGAGAGAAGAAGACAAACATATTTGTTTTTATTTTTTAGAGATGAAGTCTCACTCTCTTGCTCAGGCTGGTCTCAAACTCTAAATGATCTTCTTGCCTCTGCCTCCCAAAGTGCTAGGATTACAGGTGTGAGCCACTGTGCCTGGCCAAAAGAGGAATTTAAAGTAGTTAAATCAACAAAAGTAAAATAATTGAGTAAATTACAGTATGTTACAAATATGTATAATTTTCCAATTTATAGTCGTAAATTTTCTTTAAATTGTGGTATATATATGTATGATGGAGTATTATACAACCATTGAAGTGAATTTGAGTTAATGCCCAATATATAATTTTAAGTAAAAAAAACTAGGCCTACCGTGGTAGCTCACACCTCTAAACACAGCACTTTGAGAGGCCGAGGCAGGTGTATCACTTGTGCCCAGGAGTGTAAGACCAGCCTGGGCAACATGGCAAAACCCCCTCTCTACTAAAAAAAGAAAAAAAAATTAGCCAGGCATGGTGGCATGCACCTCTAGTCCCAGCTACTTAGGAGCCTGAGGTGGGAGAATCACCTGAGCCCGAGAGGTCAAGGCTGCAGTGAGCCGTGATTGTGTCACTGCACTCCAGCCTGGGTGACAGAGTGAGACCCTGTCTCAACAAACAAAAAACTAGGATATAAAACAGTATAAACAGGGTGATCTCAGCCATGTACAGACAAACACTCAAAGCTGGATAATAAAGCCAGAGTTCAATGAGGATTAGTGACTTCTGTAATACAGCTAGGAAGTAAGGGCCTGATATTTACAACTTAGGTCTCTTCACTTGAAATCCTGTGCTCTTTTCACCCTGACAGTGTTATTGGGGTGATGGAATTGTGGGCAGCTTTTATTTTCTTTGTTTCTAAATATTCTAAATATTGCACAAGTGTGCATCAGTTTGATAGTATTTTTTAAGAAAAATTTAAATGTTACCTAGAAGAATCTTCAAGGCTATATAGACTATGTGGGTTCTTTCAGAACATTAATAAAAATAGAGTAAAGCTGTGGGTTCAGTTTTAACGAGAAAGAGGTATGTAAGTGTATTATGACAGGTAGCTATAAATAAATTGGTTTTTTGATAGGATGCTGCCGAGAAAAGAATGTCACACTCCCATGCCATGTACAGGACATTTCCATTTCAACTTTTGGGCCCCACAGTGTGAGGCAGTGAGCCCCACACCCAGGAACTAGCCCAGGATGTGGAGTGACCCAGCCTGCATTCTGCGTCTCAGGCCCACTTCCCGCTGTCCCCGTACTCACATCACCTCACCTTTCTAAACTCTGATTTCTTGGCATATATAATGGAAACAGTAATAATAATGGTAACACTTCAGAAATTTGTCATGGGCTTAAATGAATTTAATGTTTAGGGAAATGCTTTGTAAATTATAAAGTACTATGTAATTGTAAAATAATTAGTAGCAGTCAACTTCATTGCCCCACTGCTACTTTCCAGAACATTTGGGTTGACGGTGTTATATATTGAGATGAAAAGCTGTGAGAATCTAGAAAGTGTTAGAATATTCTTTGTTTTCATCCAGGATTGCAGCAGGCAGTGTTAAGCAGACAGGTGCCATGTGAAAGTTTGGAACCAGCGTTCAGTCCTCGGATGCCCTATTCTGGGTTTGCAGCTGAAGGGAGAAGTACCCTTGGAGATGCAGAGGCCTCTGATCCTCCTCCCCCCTATTCTGATTTTCACCCAAACAATCAAGAAAGTACTTTGAGCCACTCTCGAATGGAAAGGAGTGTTTTTATGCCTCGACCTCAAGCTGTGGGCTCTTCCAATTATGCTTCCACCAGTGCCGGACTGAAGTATACTGGAAGTGGAGCCGACCTTCCTCCTTCCCAAAGAGCAGCTGGAGACAGTGGTGAGGATTCAGATGACAGTGATTATGAAAATTTGATTGACCCTACAGAGCCCTCTAATAGCGAGTACTCACATTCGAAGGATTCTCGACCCATGACACATCCCGACGAGGACCCCAGGAACACTCAGACCTCCCAGATTTAACTAAACAAAAGAAACTCTGCACCTAGCACTGTTTTTCTTCATTGCTTACGAAGAGGGTTTTTGATAACTTAATCTGGGGTGAGAACTGCTTTCTCAGATACCCTGACTCCCAGGAAGAGAGTCCTTGTGCACAGAACTGGTGGGAGCCTCCATCCACTGGTCTTTACCTTTGGATGTAGGCTGCAAGTTTCATGACAGAATCATTAAGATAATCAAATTGTCCTAATTCTGGTGCGATTCATGGATGTACTGGTAAATTTAGGCAAAGTGAAACTTATCAGTGTAGTTTCTGTTCTTTAAAATAAATTGGAAATTAGAGACTAAGCACAATTAGTCTATAAATGTTCTATAAATCAAAAACTTACCTCTTGCACTATCATGCCTTGAAATTTACTTTTTCAAAGGGAAACAAGTTTAGCAGCAGCCTTCAAAGAACCTCTTTCTATGATGAGCCAAATTCATCTTTGCCAGAAAAGAAATTTTGTTAATTCTAAGAAGTCTGGTTGGAACAAATCAGATATACCTTCTCTTGTCTGCATGACTTTGTGAGATCAAAAAAGAGGGCTTTCAACTTTTTTCTACTCGCCTGATATGTATTATCACTTAAAATGGTTGCCTTTAAAAAAAAAGTAGAGATGCTAACTACCAGTAAGTAATCATCCAAATGAACATGTCATCAAATGAATGAATTATTTTTTCCTGGTGGATCACAGTGACTGCTGTGTTGTACTAGTATGGGCTCTGTTCTGGAATCTTAAAGGACACACCGTTGTGGATAACAGAAGGAGTTAGGTACCAGACCTGAGTTTTATAATGAACAGATTCCAGACACGGTAGGTTTAGCTGAGTTCATGCAGAAGGGATATAACTCATTTAGATCTTCTGACAAATCCTAGTGTTAGTTTTATTTGTGGAGGAAAGACATTTAATAATAAACTGTTTGGGAATCTTAGTGAATAAAGATTCATTTTCAAGCTGAATAACCATACTTATTTTAAGTTGCCATTTGGGGAATAATCACAGTATGTGTAGAGACTCTCTTGGGATGCACTTAAATGTTTATTTAATGACTACTTGTTTTCTAGTTTTGCCCACAATGTGTGAAACCACTAAGACACTCAGGAGCATGTCGGCTTCTGGTTTGGAAATGGCAAGACCCGCCATTTATGACAAGGACGGCCACAAGGTTAATACTTGGAGTTTAACTGCCTTTCCTTTGATCTAGTTAAAACCTGTAAGAATAAGGAAGTTGTTGGAGAGGCTTAAAATCTGGGTTCTGAAAAAGTAGTTTCAGTTTATAGGATAGACATTTACTCAGCTCCAGTTCCACTACTAAATTAGACAATATGATACAGACCGAAAGTGAAATGCTACAACTGCCACTCCTTGGATAGCCGCTCTGTGGGCGTCTGTATTTTAACTACTCTCCTGGTTTTGTTGGCCTTACACCACTGCCACTTGATTTAAAATGCTGCAGACCACTTTCTCTGCAAATGTGTTCCAGTTTTTATCAGCTACCTACCTACTAAGCAGCTTCAGCACCTTGTGAATTTATTTTCTTTTAGTGCCATTGCCATCTCCTCTGTTAAGATTTTGACATTCAGGAAAATATTTTTATTTTGATGCCATAAATCTACAATGTATATCTGACAAAGCAGTTAAATGTGACAATAAAAACTTACTTAATCATGTTACCGTTGTTTTCATGTCTGTCTCAGCACCAGATGAGGCCTTGCCTCAGTGTACTCATCCTGGCAATTCATAATGGACTTTAAAGAGCTTTTTAAAGGGTATCAGAACTCACCTCCATACAAAGCTTTTGTCAGGCTGGTTTCAGGAGAAATCCAGGAACACAACTTGCTCAGATGTTTCTGTGATTTTCAGAAGTTTCAGTTTCCGAAATGTTTCTGTTGATTTCACGTTACCTACAAGACTAGGTATCAATTGAGTATAAAATTGAACCTTGGAAAGGGCCCTAAGCATCTTCCACAGAAGAACAGATCTTTTTTTTTTTTTGAGACGGAGTTTCGCTCTTGTTACCCAGGCTGGAGTGCAATGGCGCGATCTCGGCTCACCGCAACCTCCGCCTCCTGGGTTCAGGCAATTCTCCTGCCTCAGCCTCCTGAGTAGCCGGGATTACAGGCACGCGCCACCATGCCCAGCTAATTTTTTGTATCTTTAGTAGAGACGGGTTTCACTATGTTGACCGGGATGGTCTCGATCTCTTGACCTCGTGATCCACCTGCCTCGGCCTCCCAAAGTGCTGGGATTACAGGCTTCAGCCACCGCGCCCGGCCCAGAAGAACAGATCTTGTTTAAAGTGATTCCTCAGCCTGGATCCCCTAACAATGGAGATACTGTAGAACTTGTTGCCCAAGAGTGTCTTAGGAATTGTGGGGTCACGTTAGAACGAGGGTCAGCTGGCTAACACATGTATTCTGGAATCTGAGGGCGCCATTCCAGTTGAGTGATGTGTATCTCTTCCGATATGCAAGGGGAGAGTGTTTTCAGCAGGGTTTTAGGATTCTACTCAACACCTCCAAGAATTTGGAGAAAAGGAGACTGGATTCTTTCACTTCAAAGTCTGGAAATGCCCAATTACGTATTGTAGTTGCTTTTTCTGGAGTCAAATTAAAACAAATCTCATCCCCAAATATTCAGGATATGTGTTTTTTAATTGCAGACACAGTGGGGCATTGACCATAACTGCTTTGACAAAAATATTTAAAGTGTTTTGTAAGTCTGTGTTTTAAGGAGATAAAAAGAATCTGGGATGATGTGAAATAAAAATATAGTGGAAATAACTCATGGTTATTAACTGTGTCCTGGGTCTGACTTATCTTGGTTGTAGGTTTCATTTCAGTTACTGAAAGATCTTTCTTTTTTCTTTAGGATCTGCTTCGTCCTTTCCCATAGCAAACTTGAATTCTGCCAGACAGGCAGGAAACCTCAAGGCAAATGGATTTGTAAATGTGCTAATAAATAATGAAAAATGTTTACTTTTCAACTTTATGACACAGATTTCGGAAAAATCTGGGATGTAGCTTAGCTGTCTTTCTTTTATACAGTGATTTTTGTAATGTCCTAAATAAGGTGAGTCAGGACATACAGTACCTCCAAACTGGGTTACTCTGGGGTTGTTCTGATCCCTAGAGATGGGGGGAGGAGTACCTTCTAGCAGTGAGGCTTTGTAACATCTGCAAGCAAATGTCCCTCTGGATGCCAGATGTGACACGTGGTCCAGAATGTAGCGCTTAACAAAAGAAAGCTCATTGCAGTATATTTGTAATAGCAAAAACCTGGAAGTGACATGAATGCTAATGTCGGGGAATGGTTAACTTTCGATACACTCCAGAAATAGTCTTTGCAGCCATTAACAATATTGAGGAAGAAATCAAAAAGATGGTGGGCACAGTGACTCAGACCTGTAATCCCAGCACTTTGGGAGGCTGAGGTGGGTGGATCCCTCGAGCTCAGGAGTTCAAGACCAGTTTGGGCAACATGATGGAACCCTGTCTCTATTCAGACAAAGCAAGCCCACTCATGGTGGCTCACACCTGTAATCCTAGCACTTTGGGAGTCTGAGGCAGGTGGATCACCTGAGGTTGGGAGTTCAAGACCAGCCTGGTCAACATTGTGAAACCCCATTTCTACTAAAAATACAAAAAGTAGCCCGGTGTGGTGTCAAATGCCTGTAATCCCAGCTAACGGGGAGTCTGAGGCACAAGAATCACTTGAACCCCATAGGTGGTAGTTGCACTGAGCTGAGATCTTGACACTGCACTCCAGCCTGGTTGACTGAGACTCTGTCTCAAAACAAAAAAAAGATTTATTGGCCAGATGTGGTGGCTCGCGCTTGTAATCCCAACACTTTGGGAAGCCGACGTGGGCAGATCACAAGGTCAGGAGTTCCAGACTAGCCTGTCCAACTTATTTCTACTAAAAAATACAAAAGTTAGCCTGGCATGGTAGCGCACGCCTGTAGTCGAAGCTACTAGGGAGGCTAAGGCAGGAGAATCACTTGAACCTGGGAGGCAGAAGTTAACAGTGAGCTGAGATCATGCCACTCCACTCCAGCCTGGACGACAGAGTGAGACTCTGTCTAAAAAAAAAAAAAAAAAATTCTTGACATGGAAGACACCAAATGAAGAAACCCAGGTTTCCAAACGGTATGTTTGATCTGATTTTTGTGGGGGAAAATTAGTATTGTTCTTGACAGAAAACAATCTGGAAGGATATTCACCCAAGTGTTTACAATGTTGTCCCAAGATGTGGCAAGATGGATGATTTTTTTTCTCTTTTCACTTGTTTGCATTTTATAATTTTTCTGCAGTTAGTGTTTATATAATAAAAGACTTCAGAAATGGTGGTCACTGATGACATGAGTTATTTCATGCATACCACCTTAAAGGGGATGCTGGAAACATTCTTGAGTCTCTGGGTTCTTCACTACGCTTGAATTTTTCAGCTCTGTGGCCAGCATGAGATCAGCCTTGGTGCTGCTCTCTTCCCTGCAGTCAATCGTTATCTCATTTCCAGATAAAAATCGCATTTTGTTTTGCCTTGACACTAATAAATCTGGAGCCTGTTCAACTTTACTTAGTTCAGAACCCATTTCCTACATTTCCAAGAAGGATTTAAGAAATAACTTCAGAGATTGAAGGTAATTTAAAACTGGAGCAATCCCTTATATTTCTCTTAAGACAAGTGTGTCTCCTACAACATGGATGTTTTGAGTCTTAAAATGGAAGGCGGATCTCCTTGATTTTGCAGATACTCTCTTTGCAAGATTCTTTCTTTCTTTTTTTTTTTTTGTCTGAGACACTGCACTCCAGCTCTGTCGCTTAGACTGGAGTGCAGTGGCACAATCTTGGCTCAGTGCAACCTTACCTCATGGGTTCAAGCGATTCTCCTGCCTCAGCCTCTTGCGTAGCTGGTATTACAGGCATGTGCCACCACAGCCAGATAACTTTTGTATTTTTAGTGGAGACCATGTTTTACCGTGTTGGCCAGGCTGGTCTTGAACTCCTGACCTCAGGTGATCTGCCTGCCTCAGTCTCCCAAAGTGCTGCGATTACAGGCGTGAGCCACCACAGCCAGCCTGTTTGAAAGATTCTTGTGTCCAGCTTGCTGTAATGCTGGACGATGCCTTCCCTGCCAGGTTTTCCCTTAGGTTGTATTAAGTATTAGGAGATGTAGACACCTGTTAGTCCAGTCCACATACAAACAAGTCTGGGAGGTGTTTTATTGCAAAGTAAATCTGTACACATTTGGGACATTTGTTGTGGCCAACCAGTTGTGGGCTCTGCTTGGTAGAGATGGGACCATTCAGTCTCAATGATTTGAAGCATGATTTATCTGTACTAGAATGTGTATCATCCAAAAGACCTTGTCCAGAGCCAGACGAGGTGGCTCACGCCTGTAATCCCAGCACTTTGGGAGGCTGAGGCAGGTGGATTACCTGAGGTGAGAAGTTCAAGACCAGCCTGGCCAACATGGTGAAACCTTGTCTCTACTAAAATTACAAATAATTAGCTTGGCATGGTGGCGGACACCAGTAATCCCAGCTACTCAAGAGACTGAGGCAGGAGAATCGCTTGAGTCCAGGAGGTGGAGGTTGCAGTGAGCTGAGATCGGGCCACTGCACTCCAGCCTGGGAGTAAAAGAAAAAAAAAGGGGTAGGATTGTGACAGATTGAGATGTGTAAAATGCATCTCCTAACTTCCCATCTTATGTGTGCGCCAGGAATCTACGCTATGCTTATTATTTCCAGAGAGCAGTTACTTACTGTTCCCAAGTTCCACTCACACAGACATAACTTGAAACTATGGACAAAGTCTTTTTTGTTGGTTTTTGTTTTTGAGACAGAGTGAGGCGAGATCGCACTGCTACACTGCAGCCTGGTAACAGAGCAAGACTCCATCTCAAAAAAAAAAAAAAAAGACTGTAAAAACGGGGTCTTACTTTGTTGCCCAGGCTGCCCTTGAACTCCTGGCCTCAAGCAAAGTTCTGATGTTACAGGTGTGAGCCACTGCACCCAGCCTGCGTTTTAAATTTCATTCAATTTTAATTCATTCAAATCTAGATTTAAGAAGCTGCATGCCATGTGGCTAGCAGTTACCATGTTGGATGACATAGGATGCTGACCCCTCATTTCACAAAGGAGGGAACAACCGAGGCAAGAGTAACATGGTGATGGGCCCAAGGTCCCAGAGCCACTGAAAGACCCAGAGCCTAGGCCTCCTGCCTCCTCTTACAGCTGTGTCTGCTCCAGACCATGACGGACTTGGAGAATGTCAGCTCAGGAAGGACAGCAGAGATCCTCTCCGGCAACATTCGTCCCAGATTGAAATAAACAAAGAACAGGCTGGAGCATTTGCTCTGAGCCCCCACGGGGTTTGGCATCCTGCTCAGGAAGCATGGCTGTCCTTAGCCCAGGCTGGGACATTCTTCATAGTGTCCTGGCACCTTGGATGCAGGCTGGCTAGAGCAGGAAGGGTAAGGGAACTTGCCTGGGGCAGCTGCAATCTCGGTGGCCCTTGTCCTGGCAAGCACACTCCTCCCCCTGCTCAGGCTGTGACAGGGAAGGCTGTATCCAGCAGAAGTCAACCTCATTTCTGCAGCTCATCCACACCTTCCACCTGCTCAGTCCTTGGCCTGTCTGCTCAGGGGTACCCAGGTGGAGGATCAAATTAATCCCCTTTTTCATCCGAAGGCTGGCATTCAAACCTCCACCCACCCAGGGAGAGTGGGCACAGAGTTACGGGCGAGGCTCAGTGACATCCAAGCCCTCAGGAGAAGGGGATGGCAAGAGAGAGCCCTGGCACCTTTCTCTAGCCATCTGCTCCCGACCTGGCCTGAGTGCGCTGTGCCTGAGCAGACGCTGGGAGAGGGTGCTCCAGGCACCGGGAGACCAGGTGGGACCCATTGCAGCCCCATTTTCTTAGCATCTTCTCTCCTTCCTTCACTCTTTCTCTCTCTTTTTCTGTTCTCCCTCTCTCCCTCTCTCACCACCCCTTCCCTTCCCTTCCCTTGTTCGAGTAGATTTTTATGGAGGTGTAACATATATACAAAAAAGGACACAAACTATAAATGTATTGCTTGTCAGATTTTCATGAAGTGAACATACCTATGTAACTGGCACGAACATTAAGAAACAGAACATTGGCCAGGCACGGTGGCTCACGTCTGTAAGCCCAACGCTTTGGGAGTTTGAGGTGGGTGGGTCACCTGAGGTCAGGAATTCCAGAACAGCCTGACCAACATGGCAAAACCCCATCTCCACTAAAAATACAAAAATTAGCTGGGTGTGTGGTGCATGCCTGTAATCGAAGTGACTTGGGAGGCTGAGGCATGAGAATCACTTGAACCTGGGAGGCAGAGGTTGCAGTGAGCTGAGATGGCACCACTGCACTCCAGCCTGGGCGACAGAATGGGACTCTCAAAAAACAAAAAACAAAAAAACAGAAGAGGCCCGTGGCTTACAATGCCCCTTCATGTCCCCCTTGGTCGTTACCCCTCACTCTGTGATCCTCTCTCAACATAAATTGATTTTGTCTGGTTATAGACATTCCTGCTTCTTTTACCCGCCATGATGCTTGTATGATTCATTCAGGTTATTGAGTACCCAATGGCCGGCCGTTGATGGACATCTGAGACTGAAAGGAGGGTGCCAATGCTGGCGGTGTGAACGTTCTCATTGTGTGATTTGGGAAACGGATGTCAGATATCTGCATTTATTTGGGGTATATAAATAGCTAAGAGTGAACTGCTGGTCAGGAAGGCTGCAAATGTTCAGCGTTACATGCAGTTGACAGTTTCCCAAAGTTGTCCCGCCAATTCACACTCCTACAGCAAAGAATGGGCATTCCAGGAACTCCATCTTCAACCACATTCGGTATTGTCAGTGCGAATCGTTTAAGCCATTCTGCTTAGCGTGTAGACGCTGTGATTGGTGGTTGCATTGCCCCAGAAGCTGATGAGCCTGTTTGGTCCTGCACCTGTTTTTCTGACCTGTTGTCTGTTTTTCTTATTGGTTTGCAGACTTTATAGATATTCCAGATATGAGGTTTAAAACATACATGCACGTCAATGTATATATACATACATATACATACATATGTATACATGCATACATATATACATACCTATACATACACACATACATGTACATACATACATATATACATACATATACATATATACATGCATATATACATACATATACACATACATGCATGCATACACATATATACATATATACATATATACATATACATACATATATGCACACATATACATGTACACATACATATATACATACATATATGCACACATATACATATATATGCATAATATATACATATATACATACATATGCATACATATATGCATATATATATACATACATATGTACATATATACACATACATATATACCAACTATCTTCTTTCTCCCATTTAACAGCTTGTCTTTTTACCCTTTTTTTTGGGTGGAGGGAACAGAGGGTCTTCCTCTGTCACCCAGGCTAGAGTGCAGTGGCACAATCATAGCTTACTGCAGCCTCCACCTCCCAGGCTCAAGTGATTCTCTCACCCAGCTAGGACTGCAGGCGCACACCACCACTCCCAGCTAGTTTTTTTTTCAATAGAGGCAAGGTTATGCCATTGGACTCAAGAAATCCTTCTACCTTGACCTCTGAAGTGTTGAAATTACATGTGTGAGCCACCTCACCAGGCCATTTTACTCTCTTGAAGATGATTAATTGTTTTCCTTTATGGTTCTTTTAGTATCTTGTTTAATAAATTTTTACCTACCCAAGGCCATGAAACTTTGAGTTTGTTTTGGGTGGTTTTTTTTTTTGAGACGGAGTTTCGCTCTTGTTACCCAGGCTGGAGTGCAATGGCGCGATCTCAGCTCACCGCAACCTCTGCCTCCTGGGTTCAGGCAATTCTCCTGCCTCAGCCTCCTGAGTAGCTGGGATTACAGGCACGCGCCACGATGCCCAGCTAATTTTTTGTATTTTTAGCAGAGACGGGGTTTCACCATGTTGACCAGGATGGTCTCGATATCTTGACCTCGTGATCCACCCTCCTCAGCCTCCCAAAGTGCTGGGATTACAGGCGTGAGCCACCACACCTGGTCTTGGGTGTTTTTTTTAAAGAAGCTCTATTGTTTTAACTTTTCACATTTTAACTTTTGTATATGGTATGAAGGAATAGTTATGTTTTTTGTTTGTTTTGTAATTTAGAGGCCAATGTTTACTTTTTCCCTATGAATATTCAGACAGTCTGGGCAACATGGGGAAACCCCATCCCTACAAACACAAAAACCTTAGCCAGGCATGGTGCATGCACCTGTAGTCCCAGCTACTTGGGAGCAGGAGGTGGAAGGAATGCTTGAGCCCAGGAGGCCAACGCTCTGATTGTGCCTGTAAATAGGAGGCTGCAGTGAGCCAAGGTTGGGCCACTGCACTCCAGCCTAGGCAACAGAGTGAGACCCTCTCTCTCAAAAAAAAGAATGTCTAGATGATTCAGCCCCAGTTGTTAAAAATTATTTTTTCCTACTGCCCTGAATTATTACATTTGTCATAAATCAAACACAGATCTGTTTCTGAGCTTGCTTTCTTTCCTTCCTTCTTTCTTTTTCTTTCCTTCCTTTTCTTTCTTTCCTCCCTCCCTCCCTCTCCTTGCTTCCTTCCTCCCTCCCTCCCCCTCTTTCCTCCCTCTCTCTTTGTTCCCTCCTTCCTTCCTTCTTCCCTCCCTCCCCACTCCTTCCATCCTCTCCCTCCTTCCTTCCCTCCCTCCCTCCAGCCCTCCCTCCCTCCTTCTTCCTTTCTTTCTTCTTTCTCTTTCTTTCTTTATCTCTCTCTCTTTGTTTCTTTTCTTTTCTTGACAGAGTCTCATTCTATCCCCCAGGCTGGAGTGCAGTGGCCCAGCCTTGGCTCACTGCAACCTCCACCTCCTGGGTTCAAGCAATTCTCCTGCCTCAGCCTCTCGAGTAGCTGGGATTACAAGAGTCCATCACCACGCCCAGCTAATTTTTGCATTTTTAGTAGAGATGGGGTTTCGCCATGTTGGCCAGGCTGGTCTCAAACTGCTGACCTCAGGTGATCTGCCTGCCTTGGCCCCACAAAATGCTGGGATTACAGGTGTGAGCCACCGCACCTGGCCTGAGCTCTCTTTTGTTCTAGAGGCCTCTTTATCTTAATGTAGGCTAGCAGGAACTGTTATTTTCTGGTGGTATAAATCCTGTAGCTTCATTCTTGGTCACTCTTGGCTGTTTGCATTTCCATATACGTGTCAGAATTAGCTTGTCAATTTTTGCATGTCCTATATAATCTTGCTGAGATTTTAAAAAATTGCACTAATGCTATAGACCAGTTGGGAAGAACTGACATCTTTACAATATTGAGTCTCCTAATCCGTGAACTAGCTGTCCATGAATTTTGGTCTTGATTAATTTCTTCGCATACTGACTTGGACGCAGTATGGAGAGCTTGCATGCCTTTCATTTGTTTTGCTCCCAGGCAGCTGATGTGTGTTGTGTGTTTGTATGCACATCTGTATTATTGTAAATAGTATTATTATTTTTTTTTTTTTTTGAGACAGAGTTTTGCTCTTGTTACCCAGGCTGGAGTGCAATGGCGCGATCTCGGCTCACCGCAACCTCGGCCTCCTGGGTTCAGGCAATTCTCCTGCCTCAGCCTCCTGAGTAGCTGGGATTACAGGCACGCGCCACCATGCCCAGCTAATTTTTTGTATTTTTAGTAGAGATGGGGTTTCACCATGTTGACCAGGATGCTCTCGATCTCTTGACCTCATGATCCACCTGCCTCGGCCTCCCAAAGTGCTGGGATTACAGGCTTGAGCCACCACGCCCGGCCCTGTAAATAGTATTATTTAAAATTTTTACATTCTACTTGTTTGTTCCGAGTGCATGGAAAGGCAAGTGACTTTTGTTGATACTGATCTTGTATTCGGCAACCTTGTTAAATTTGATTATTAATTCTTTTTTTTCTTTGATTATTAATTCTAAGAGTTTACAATTGTTTTCCTTTCTATGTATTCAGTCATGCTTCCTGTCAATGCAGACAGCCTTATTTCTTCTTTCACAGTCTTTACACTTTTCACTTCTTTTTACCTTTCATACTTAATTGGGCCTCAAGCAATAATGTTAAATAAAAGTATTTGTCTCATACTTGATCTCAGAGAGAAAGCTTTCAGTATTCCACATTCAGGAAGATGCTTTCTGACCAGGTACGGTGGCTCACACCTGTAATCCCAGCACTTTGGGAGGCCAAGGCGGGGCATCACTTGAGCTCAGGAGTTCAAGACCAGCCTGGGCAATGTGGTGTGAAACCTCATCTCTACAAAATACACTCACACACAAATTAGCTGAACATGGTGGCACATGTCTATAATCCCAACTTACTCAGGAGGCTGAGGCATGAGAATTGTTTGAACCTGGGAGGCAGAGGTTGCAGTGAGTCAAGATAGAGACATTACTCCAGACTGGGCAACAGAACAAGACTCTGTTTCCAAAAGATAAATAAATAAATAAAAATAAGATACTTTCTGTAGATTTCTTTTTTGGCAGATATTCTATGAGACTAAGAATGTTTCCTTAAACTTCTATAATCTCTTATTTTCTTTCTTTCTTCTTTATTCTTCGAGGTACTCAATTGCTGCAGCCTCCATCTCCCAGCTTCAAGCCATCCTCCCATCTCAGCCTCCTGAGTAGTGGGGACTAGATGCACGTGACACCACGCCTGGCTAATTTTTGTATTTTGTGTAGAGATGGGTCTTGCCATGTTGCCCAGGCTTATCTCTAACTCCTGGGTTCAAGCCATCCACCTACCTCGGCCTCCCAAAGTGCTGGGATGACAGGTGTGAGCCACTGCACCCAGCCTTATTCTTTGTTTTCTGATGTTTCTTTTTATTACTATGAATGAATATAAAATGTTATCAAACACCTATGATTTTCTCCCTTTTTGAGTTAAATGTGGTAAATTATATTGACTTATTTTTAAAAGTTAAAATAATCTTTCATTTGTAGAATAAACCAAGTTTCTTGTTAAAGGTATTCACTTTTCACATCTCACTGGATTTCATTTGCTAATATTTTGCTAAGGGACTTTACGTCCATGTTCATGAAAGAGATTCACCTGTCATTTTCCTTTCTTATAACATTCTGGCTGGGCACAGTGGCTCACGCCTGTAATCCCAGCACTTTGGGAGATCGAGGCAGGCAAGGTCAGGAGTTCAAGACCAGCATGACCAACATGGAGAAAGAAACCCCATCTCTACTAAAAATACAAAATTAGCTGGATGTGGTGATACATGCCTGTAATCCCAGCTCCTCAGGAGGCTGAGGCAGGAGAATTGCTTGAACCTGGGAGGTGGAGGTTGCAGTGAGCCGAGATCGAGACATTGTTCTAGCCTGGCCAAGAAGAGAAAAATCCATCTCAAAATAAATAAATAAATAAATAAGCCGGGCGCGGTGGCTCAAGCCTGTAATCCCAGCACTTTGGGAGGCCGAGGCGGGTGGATCACGAGGTCAAGAGATCGAGACCATCCTGGTCAACATTGTGAAACCCCGTCTCTACTAAAAATACAAAAAACTAGCTGGGCATGGTGGCGCGTGCCTGTAGTCCCAGCTACTTGGGAGGCTGAGGCAGGAGAATTGCTTGAACCCAGGAGGCGGAGGTTGCGGTGAGCCGAGATTGCGCCATTGCACTCCAGCCTGGGTAACAAGAGCGAAACTCCATCTCAAAAAAATAATAAATAAATAAATAAACATCCTTCTTAGGTTTTAAAATCAAGATTATATTGGCTTTGTAAAATCAGCTGGGCAGTGTTCCATTTATTACCATTCTCTGGAACAGTTTGTGTAACACTGGGGTTATTTTTTTCTTAAACTATTTGAAATAATTATCTGGTGAAGCCATTATGTATCTGTGTGTGTGTGTGTGTGTGTGTGTCCTGATCATGGCTCACTGCAGCCTCAAACTTCTAGGATCAAGCGATTCTCCTGCCTTAGCCTCACGAGTAGCTAGGACCGCTGTTGCCAGGCTGGAGTGCAGTGGCATGATCTCAGCTCACTGCAACCTCTCCCTCCCAGGTTCAGGTGATTCTCCTGCCTCAGCCTCCTGAGTAGCTGAGATTACAGGTGTGCACCACCACGCCCGGCTAATTTTTGTATTTTTAGTAGAGATGGGATTTCACCATGTTGGTCAAGCTGGTCTCAAATTCCTGACCTCGTGATCCGCCGGCCTTGGCCTCCCAAAGTGCTGGGATTGCAGGCCTGAGTCACCACGCCCGGCATCATTTTTCTTTTTTGAGACAGGTTGTCATGCTGTTGTCCAGGCTGGAGTGCAGTGGGATGATCATGGCTCACTGCAGTCTCTACCTCCTAGCCTCAAGCGAGCCTCTCACCTTAGCCTCCCCAATAGTTGGGACTACAGGCTTGTGCCATCTGGCCTGGCTAATCTTTTGTAATTTTTGTAGAGAAGTCTCCCAATATTGCCCAGGCCGGTCTGGAACTCCTGAGCTCAAGTGATCCTCCCTACTCAGTCCCTCAAGGTGCTGGGATTACAGGCGTGAGCTGCCACCCCCGACTACATTTCTTATTTCATTAATTTCTTCTTTTATCTTTATTATTTGCTTTCTTCTATTTTACTTGGAGTTCTCTCACTGTTCAACTTTTCCTAGTTTATTGTAATGGATAAAGCCTTTCTTGTTTTCTAATATGCCTTTAACACTATCAATGTCTTTCTAAGCACAACTTTATCTGAATTTTTTGCCGAAATATTAACTCTTTCTGGCACTTTCTATTTTTTTGTGTAGATCTGTATTTTCCTCGCATATCATTCTCTTTCTGCCTGAAAAACTGCTTTTAACATCTCTTGCAGATCAGGCCTGCTAGCAATCAATTCCCTTGGCTTGCTTTCTTTTCTTTTAGAAATGGGATCTCACTATGTTGCCCAGGTTGACTCAAATTCCCGGGCTCAAGTGATCCTCCTTCCTCAGCCTCCTGAGTAGCTGTGACTACAGATGCATGCCACCTTGCCTGACTTTTTTTTTTTTTCCTTTGAGAAGTGTCTTTATGTTGCCTTCATTTAAAAAAAGATATTTTCCCTTTCTTTCTTCCTTTCTTCCTCCCTTCCCTTCCCTCCCTCCCTCTTTCTTTCTTTCTTTCTTTCTTTCTTCCTTTCTTTCCTTCTTTCTTCCCTCCCTCCCTCCCTCTCTTCTTTTCTTTCTTTTATTCTGATGGAGTTTTGCTCATGTTGCCCAGGCTGGAGTGCAATGGCACAATCTTGGCTAACTGCAACTTCTGCTTCCTGGGTTCAAGCAATTATCTGCCTTAGCCTCCTGAGTAGCTGGGATTACAGGTGCTGACCACCATGCCTGGCTAATTTTTTTCTTTTCTTTTTATTTATTTTCTTTTATTTTTTTAATATAAAGACGGGGTTTCACCATGTTGGTCAAGCTGGTCTTGAACTCCCGACCTCAGGTGATCCACCCACCTCAGCCTCCAAAGTGCTTGGATTACAGGCGTGAGCCACCACGCCTGGCCATTTTTTTTTTTTTTTTGGTATTTTTAGTAAAGATGGAGTTTCACCATCTTGGCCACGCTGGTCTTAAACTCCTGACCTGATGATTCACCCACCTTGGCCTCTCAAAGTGCTAGGATTACATGTGTGAGCCACCATGCCTGGCCCATGCCTGGTAATTTCTTTTTTAAATTTTTATTTATTTATTTATTTTTATTTTAAAAATTTTTTAATTTTTATCTTTTAAAGTAGAGATGGGGTTTCTCCATGTTGGTCAGATTGGTCTTGAATATCTGACCTCAGGTGATCCACCCGCCTCGGCCTCCCAAAGTGCTGAGATTACAGGTGTGAGCCACCGTACCTGGCCTAGTAATTTCTTACTAGGTACTAGACATTGTACAATTTGTGTTTTTGATTACTATATTTTGTTGTATTCCTTTAAAGAAGGTTGGGCTGTGTTGTGGTAGCAGGTTACGGATGGATCAGTTGAGGGCTATTAAACTTTTTAAGAGCATGGTGTCTAATATTTTTAAAGAGAGAAACTTAGAAGCTCAAAAAAAATTTAAAAATCTGAATACATATTTTTCAAAACTACCCCCAAAAAACTAGGAAGAGAATATGAAAGTACAGTTTTTGTTTCTTTTTTTTGTCCTGTCACCTAGGCTGGAGTGTAGTGGTGTGACCTTTGCTCACTGCAACCTCTACCTCCTGGGTTCAAGCGATTCTTGTTCCTCCAGAGTAGGAGGGATTACAGGTGCCTACAACCACGCCCAGCTAATTGTTGTACTTTTAGTAGAGACAGAGTTTCACCATGTTGGCCAGGCTGATCTCAAACCCCTTACCTCAAGTGATCTGCCCACCTTGGCCTCCCAAAGTGCTGGGATTACAAGTGTGAGTCACTGCACCCAGCAAAGTAACTACATTTTCTAAAACAAAAACTCTTAGTGAGAACAGTAGTATTATTTTATACTTTTATAAATCTCCTTAACGTATGGCTTAATGGAAGGCAGATTTTCATATCAGCTTCTATATTCAATCTCTAGCCCCTCAAAAAACTCCGCCATACACTCACAAAATAATAAGAGTAGAAAGAGGTAAATAACAATTTAATATTATTACTATCATTTTCTTTTTTTGAGACTGAGTCTTGCTCTGTCACTCAGGCTGGCGTACGGTAGTGCAATCTTGGCTCGCTGCAACCTCTGCCTCCTGAGTTCAAGTGATTCTCTGCCTCAGCCTTCTGAGTAGCTGGGATTACAGGCGCCAGCCACCATGTGTATTTTTATTTATTTATTTACTTAAAGAAAGAAAGAGAAAGAGGAAGAGGGACAGAGAACTGAAGTCTTGCTCCATTGCCCAGACTGGAATGCAATCTAAAAATAGGTATTAAAAACCTCTTTTATGCTTATAATTGTGCTTAACAGCGAAGATAGGAAGGAATAAGGGAAGAAAGTAACAAACAAACAGCCAACCAATATTTCATTTAAGTCTGTGAAATGCTATGCACATGCTGAAGAGTGATTTACTTCCAATTATGCGGTCACTTTCAAAATAGGTGTAATGTGATACTGAGAACAATGTATGCTCTGTGGACCTGGGGTGAAGAATTCTATAAATATTAACTGAGTTTACTTGTTCCAGGTCTGAGTTCAAATCATAGATGTCCCTGTTAATTGTCTATCTCGTTGATCCGTCGAATGTTAACAATGTGGTATCAAAGTCTCCCACTATTATCGTGCGGGAGTCCAAGTCTCTTTATAAGTCATTGAGAACTTGTCTATGTATCTGGGTGCCCCTATATTGGGTGCATATATATTTATGATAATTGACTCCTGTTGTTGCATTAATCCTTTTACCATTATGTAATGTCCTTCTTTGTTTCTTTTAGTCTTTGTTACTATGAAAGTCTATTTTGTCAGAGATGAAAGTTACAACTCCTGTTTTTTGTTTTCTGTTTTTGTTTTTGTTTTTGTTTTGCTCTCCATTTGATTGGTGAGTCTTCCACCAACCTTTGTTTTGAGTCTTTGTGTGTCCTTGCTTATGAGATGGATCTGGATACAGCAAACTGATGGGTTTTGGCTTTTTATTCAATTTGCCTGTCTGTGTCTTTGATTGGGGCATTTAATCCATTTAAATTTATGATTAATATTGATATTTGTGAGTTTAATATTGTCATTTAATGCTAGCTGGCTATTTTGCCCATTAGTTGATATAGATTCTTCATTATGGAGATACTCTTTACCTTTTGGTAAGTTTTGGGGATGACTGATACTGGTTGTTTCTTTCTGTGTATGGTGCTTCTTTCAGAAGCTCTTGTAAAGCAGGCCTGGTGGTGATGAAATCTCTGAGTGCTTGCTTGTTCATGAAAAATTTTATTTTTCCTTCATTTATGAAGCTTAATTTGGCTGGATATGAGATTCTGGGTTGAAAATTCTTTTCTTTGAGGATATTGAATATTGACCCCCACTCTCTTCTAGTTTGCAGGGTTTCAGCCAAGAGATCTGCTGTGAGTCTGATAGGCTTCCCTTTGTGGGTAACCTGACCTTTCTCTCTAGCTGTTCTTAGAATTTTCTCCTTTATTTCAACCCTGGTGAATCTACGATTATGTGTCTTGGGGTTGCTCTACTTGAGGAATATCTTTGTGGTGTTCTCTGTATTACCTGGAGTTAAATATTGTCCTGCCTTACTAGGTTAGGAAACTTTTCCTGAATAATATCCTGAAGAATATTTTCCAGCTTGGATTCATTCTCTTCATGACATTCAGGTACACCTATCAAACGTAAATTAGGTCTTTTCACATAGTCCCAGATTTCTTGGAGACTTTGCTCATTCCTTTTTACTCTTTCTTCTCTATTCTTGTCTTCTCATTTCATTTCATTAAGTTGGTCTTCGACTTCTGATATCCTTTCTTCTGCTTGATCAATTCGACTGTTAAAACCTGTGCACACTTTGTGGAGTTCTCGTATTGTATTCTTCAGTTCCATTAATTCACTTATATTCCTCTCTAGATTGTCTATTCTCATTAGGATTTCGTCAAACCTTTTTTCAAGGTTCTTAGTTTCTTTACATTGGGCTAGAACATGTTCTTTTAACTCACAGAAGTTTCTTATTATGCAACTTCTGAAGCCTAAATCTGTTAATGGAATGCACTCGTTCTCCATCAGGCCTTGTTCCCTTGTTGATGAGGAACTGTGATGCCGTGTAGAGGGAGAGGCATTCTGGTTTTGGATATTCTCAGCTTTTTTGCAGTGGTTTCTTCCCATCATTGTAAATTTATCCACCTGTCATCTTTGTAATTACCGACTTTCAAATTAGGTCTCTGAGTGGACGTCCAACTTATTGATTCCCAGAGCTGGAATCTGAGCAACCCACTGTGCCGGCTAAAACAGCGGCGTTAAGATTCATGGTGCTTTTCTGCCTGGGAATCTCCGGTCTGGCTTCCTTCTTGAGTCCCTTTTTCAATCAGCTAAATAGGTGACTCTGCCTTCCCAGAGGTCCAAACATTGACCAAAAGGAAACCCAGTCCCGTTTACTCTGCACCGAGAACCACTATGCCGGGGCGCCAGCAAAACTCCCGTGCTGGCCACAAGAGTTGCACTGGCGACCCGTGGGGCTCCTCCACTGGGAATCTCCTGGTCTGTGAGCAACAAAAATTCATTACAAAAATTTGTCTGAAAGTGTGGCGTCCTCTCGTTCTCTGCGCTTTCACTGGGAGCTACAATCCTGAGCTGCTAGTAATCAGCCCTCTTGGATCTCTCTCCCACCTGTATTTTTAGTAGAGATGGGGGCTGGGCGTGGTGGCTCAAGCCTGTAATCCCAGCACTTTGGGAGGCCGAGGCGGGTGGATCACGAGGTCAAGATATCGAGACCATCCTGGTCGACATGGTGAAACCCCGTCTCTACTAAAGATACAAAAAATTAGCTGGGCACGGTGGCGCATGCCTGTAATCCCAGTTACTCAGGAGGCTGAGGCAGGAGAATTGCCTGAACCCAGGAGGCGGAGGTTGCGGTGAACCAAGATTGCGCCATTGCACTCCAGCCTGGGTAACAAGAGCGAAACTCCATCTCAAAATAAATAAATAAATAAATAGTAGAGATGGGGTTTCAACATTTTGGCCAGGCTGGTCTTGAACTCCTGACCTAAGGTGATCCACCCACCTCAGCCTCCCAAAGTGCTGGGATTACAGGTGTGAGCCACCACAACTGGCCAATTTAATATTATTATTAAAGCAGTTTGGGCATCATGAACCCCCCTGAAAATGTCTCAGGGACTCCAAGAAATCTCTGAACCACACTTTAAGAATTGCTGCTCTAGAAAGCAGTGTCCTTATGAGAGTGGTTGGTTCATAATGAAAACCTGGTCATGGAAGTCAAGCTCATGGGTGAGGCAAGGCCGAGCAGTTGGCAGTAAAGCTGCGATCACTAGAGTGGCAGTTCCTGGAGCTGTGGAGGGTCACATCTGCCAGTTCTTTACTGCCTTCTCCTGTGGCATCTCAGCTCTTTCTGCTATGATCATGTTCCTCTTCCTAATGAACATTCTTTAGAAGCTATTTTTTTTTTGAGACAGGTGTCGCTCTGTTGTCCAGGCTGTAGCGCAATGACAAGATCATGGCTCACTGCAACCTCGACCTCTTGGGCCCAAGTGATCCTCCCATCTCAGCCTCCAGAATTACCAGGACCACAGGCGCACACCATCGTGACCAGCTAATTTTTGTATTTTTTGTAGAGATGGGGTCTCCCTATGTTTCCCAGGCAAGTCTCAAACTCCTGGGCCCAAGCGATCCTCTTATCTCATCCTCCCAAAGTCCTAGGATTATAGGCAAGAGCCACTGTGCCCAGCCAGAAGTTTCCTTTTTTTTGGAGACAGGGTCTCACTCTGTCCCCAGGCCAGAGTGCAATGGCACAACATTGGCTCACTGTAACCTCTGCCTCTTGGGTTCAAGTGATTCTCATGCCTTAGCCTCCCAAGTAGCTGAGATTACAGGCATGTGCCACAACACCTGGCTAATTTCTGTATTTTTTGTAGTGATGAGGTTTGGCCATGTTGGCCAGGCTGGCCTCGAGTGATCTGCCTACTTGGTCTCCTGAAGTGCTGGGATTACAGGCATTAGCCACTGTGCCCAGCCCCAGAAGTTTCTTTAGTGAGTCTCTGTTGGTGGTAAAGTCTCCCAGGTTTGTTTATGTGAATAATTTTATTTTCATTTTCACCTTTGAAAAATACTTTTTCTGGATTTACAATTCTGAGTTGCCAGTGATTTTCTCCCCTCTGGAAGACATTAGCCTACTTCCCTCTCCTTCATAAGACTGCTGTCAGTCTAATTTTTTTAACACAATCCATTCATTCTCTCTGATGGCTTTTATTTTTATTTGTATACAGATGGGGTTTCACCATGTTGGCCAGGATGGTCTCGATCTCTTGACCTCGTGATTCACCCGCCTCAGCCTCCCAAAGTGCTGGGATTATAGCCGGGAGCCACCACGCCTGGCCTCTGGCTGCTTTTATGATCTCCTTGCCTTCAGTGTGCCCCTGTGGTATGGATTTGAGGCAGCTTTCAACCTTGCATCGACTTTTTCTGAGGTCATTCTCTTCATGCCCTTTTTGGATCTGCTATTTCACTATTGTTCAGAATAGTCGGTTTCTTTCCAATCCCTTTTAAAAATCAGTAGTGCAGTCTTATATGGAAGAATTTTATGGCTTCAGTCCTCAGAATATACCATTCTACATCAAACCACCAAAAACATAAGTTATTTTAATGCAGTGTTTAGTCTATTTACATTTATATAATGGTATGTTTGTGTTTAAACAGAGCACTTTAATGTTTCTTTTCTTTTTTTTTTTTTGAGACAGAGTTTCACCCTTGTTGCCAAGGCTAAAGTGCAATGGCGAAATCTCAGCTCACTGCAACCTCTGCCTCCCTGGTTTAAGCAATTCTCCAGCCTCATCCTCTCGAGTAGCTGGGATTACAGGCATGCGCCACCACGCCCGGCTAATTTTGTTTGTATTTTTAGTAGAGATGGAATTTCGCCATATTGGTCAGGCTGGTCTCGAACTCCTGACGTCAGGTGATCCACCTGCCTCAGCCTCCCAAAGTGCTGGGATTACAAGCGTAAGCCACTGCACCTGGCTTTAATATTTATTTTCTATTTATCTTACCTGTTTTATTTCTTTTTTTCCCTCTCTTTTGCCTTCTTTGGAAAAATCAAATACTTACTATTATTTTAAGTTCTAGCTGCCTCAGGAGTTATATACTTTCAAACAGATTGTGTGCATGTGCGTGTGTTTTTATTTGGTTTTTCTAGTTGTTTATTGGGGGGAAATTGGCATGCTCAAAGCTACTGCATGACAGCTGGAAGCAGAATCCCTGATGAACTCTTGAATGGGGCTTTGCTGCAAGTGGGTCATAGCTGAAAGAACTAGCTGTGAAGAGCTTGGAACCCAGCTTCACGCACACCAACAAGGTTGCATTTTTATGCAGTATAGACTCAGAGCCACATGGGGGGTGCAGGAGCAGGTTTAGCAGAAGGTGGGACATGGACAATTGGGCCTGTCAGACCAGGAGTGAATTCTGACTTGGCAGTTTTACTCTTGGTGAGACTTTGAGCCAATTACCAAGTTTCTTTCTTTCTTTCTTTCAGTTCTTTTACTTTTTTTTTTTTTTAGAAGGAATTTTGCTCTTGTTGCCCAGGCTGGAGTGTAGTGGTGAGATCTCAGCTCACTGCAACCTCTGCCTCCCAGATTTAAGCAATTCTCCGGCCTCAGCCTCTCAAGTAGCTGCGATTACAGGCATGCACCATCACGCCTGGCTAATTTTGTTTGTATTTTTAGTAGAGATGGGGTTTCTCCATGTTGGTCAGGCTGATCTCAAACTCCCAGCCTCAGGTGATTCACCTGCCTCAGCCTCCCAAAGTATAGGCATGAGCCACTGTGCCCAGCCCTACTTTTTTTTTTTTTTTTTTTTGAGATGGGCCTTGTCCTGTCACCTGGGCTGGAGTGCAGTGGTATGAACATGGCTCACTGCTACCTCAACCTCCTGGGCTCAAGCCATCTTCCCACCTCAGACTCCAGGGTAGCTGGGACTACATGTGCACACCACTATGCCCAGCTGATTTTATTTATTTATTTTACTTATTTATTTATTTACTTAAGAGACAAGGTCTCACTCTGTCACTTAGGCTGGAGTGCAGTGGTGCGATCTCAGCTCAGTGCAACCTTGATCTCCCAGGCTGAGGTGATTCTCCCACCTCTGCCTCTTGAGTAGCTGGAACTACAGGTAGAGTTGAAGTTTCACTGTGTTTTCACTATGTTGCCCAGGCTGGTCTCGGACACCTGGGCTCAAGCAATCCTTCTGTTTCGGCCTCCCAAAGTGCTGGGATTACAGTTGTGAGCCACTGCACCCAGCCGCCTATTTCTTTATGAAATAGGGACCACACCACCTACCTCATTGGGATGCTGTGGGGATTAAATTTTGCCTAATTTTGTTGTTGTTGTTGTTGTTTTGAGACAGAGTCTGGCTCTGTCACCCATGCTGGAACGCAGTGGCACGATCTCAACTCACTGTAACCTCTGTCTCTTAGCCTCAAGCCATCCTCCCACCTCAGCCTCCTGAGTAGCTGGGACTACAGGCGTGCATCACCATGCCTGGCTTTGTTTGGTATGTCTTTGGTAGAGATGGGTATTCACAATGTTGTCCAGGCAGGTCTTGGACACCCGGACTCAAGTGGCTCTCCCGCCTTGGCCTCCCAAAGTGGTAGGATTACAGGTGTGAGCTACCACCCCTGGCCTTGGCTAATGTATGTAAAGTAGTTAGTACTGGCCGGATACTAAGCCAGCCCTGAAGAAATGGATGGTGATGATGTTGTTAAAATAATTGGGCCTCACGGGGCCTGGTGGCTCACACCTGTGGTCCCAGCTACTTGAGAGGCTGAGGCAAGAGGATCACTTGAGCCTAGGAGTTCAAGACTAGCCTGAGCAACATAGTGACACTTCATCTCAAAAGAAAAAAAGAAAAAATCCACTGAGGTCTCAATCCTTAGCATTTTGCAGTCCACCAAAGACCTGGAAGGGGCCAGAGGCTGCCGCCTGGCTGGCCCAGCTGCTGGAAAGAGGCCCGGGGAAAGGTAGGAAGAACTGTGGGTTCCATCCTGGAGCGGGCTGCCCTCCCCAGCCCAGGGTGGGTGTGCTTGGGAGTAGTACCCTCTGCGCATGTGCAAGGAAGCCCTCCCAGGACCACAGCCCAGGTTATGCTTGATCTCTTCCTCTAAGATTCCCAGGCCAGTCTCCTGCCTCCACCAACCTGTTTTCTCCCCAGCCAGGGCAGACAGATCAGGTCCTGCTGGCTGGCCTTTGAAGACCTGCTTTTAACTTAGCCCCATGGCTGGGCTAGGGCCAAGTGAGGAGACCTCGTGAGGCTAAGCTAATCAATGCCCTGAAGTGACATTTCTCTTATCAGTGGTTCTTCACCCTGGCTACATGTCAGAATCCACAGGGGAGCTTTAACAAATGCCACAGCTGGGACCCGTCCCTGGGGCTTCTGGAGCAGAGCTGGGGCCATTGGCAGGGTTCAGGAGCTCAGCAGGTGATTTTATGTTTTTTATTTTTTGAGACAGAGTCTCACTGTGTTACCCAGGCTGAGTACAGTGATACCATCTCAGCTCACTGCAAACCCTGCCTCCTGGGTTCAAGAGATTCTCCTGCCTCAGCTTCCCGAGTGTCTGGGTTGACCAGCACCCACCACCACGCCTGGCTAATTTTTGTATTTTTAGTAGAGATGGAGTTTCACCATGTTGGCCAGGCTGGTCTTGAACTCTTGACCTCAGGTGATCTGCCCGCCTTGGCCTCCCAAAGTTCTGGGATTACAGGCGTGAGCCACTGCACCCAGCCACAGAAGGTGATTTTAATGAGCAGCCAGTCTAAGCCTCCAGTCATTCAAATATGTAGCCTGTTGAGGCTGGAAGAGCTCCAGAGTCCCTCCCTCTGGCCCTCATCTTCCATGGGGAGATTGAGGCCTGCGAGGAGCACGTGGGCTGGGAATGAGGCTCTGTTTTTTCCTGCCCTGCCTGGGACCTGAGACTACATTCCCTTTTTAGAGCACAGCATGGCAGTGAGCCAGCATCTCAGCCCCAAAACAGGTCAGGCCAGGGAGGAGTCCAGGCCTGGTGACCAAAGCTGCTGTCACTCACAGCACACCCACTGCCAGGCTCTGGGCGGGCACCTTCCTTGCACCACATAGGTGGCATTATCTGTGCTCTTTGGTGATGACAGTGAGGCCCACTTGGCCAAAGGCCACCTGGGAGGAAGTGACCCAGCCAGGAATCATCCTGAAGCTGTCCGATGGTGAGGCCTGCATGTGTCCCATGAACTCTTCCACTCTCCCTCCCTCCCAAGGGAGACCACCAGCTCAGGAGTCAGCTGACAGGGCCCCTCCCTGACACTGCCAGCAGGGCCAGCAGGAGGAGAGAGAGGCAGGAGCAAAGACCTGCTCGGTGTCTCTGGCAGTCCAAATGCCATCTGGTCCTCAGTGCAAATATATTTCTAGGAAATCATGATGTCCAGGCTGTGACAGCCTCACCTCTGGACACTTATATAATCATTAACAAATGTCTGCCATTAAAGAGAAATGACTGTCATTTGACATCTATGCTTCATTTCCAAACAGCAGACTGGTATTTACCCTCCTCCTGAAAAGAGGGGATTTTAACACAGATGGCTGAGCTCAGCTCTTCCTGATTTGCAGCAAATAATCCTCCACATGTAAAGGGCTCAACCCAGCCTCCCAGCCAGGGTGTCCTCTGTCCACAAGGTGAAGGCTCCTACTCAGATTCAGCTAAAATGGCCCTTCATGAAGGGGTGGCTTTCTTTTACTTTAATTAATTTTTTAAGATGGAGTCTCACTCTGTTGCCCAGGTTGGAGTGCAGCAGTGTAATCTTGCAACCTCTGCCTCTGG
Organism: Saguinus oedipus; assembly: GCA_031835075.1. NCBI lineage: Eukaryota > Metazoa > Chordata > Mammalia > Primates > Cebidae > Saguinus > Saguinus oedipus. Next base: position 130,607,409 of record CM063179.1, read on the forward strand.
GGTTCAAACGATTTTCTGCCTTAGCCTCCCGAGGAGCTGGGATTACAGGCACCCGCCACCATATCCAGCCAGTTTTTTCGTATTTTTGGTAGAGACAGGGTTTCACCATCTTGGCCGGGCTCGTCTTGAACTCCTGACCACGTGATCCACCCGCCTCGGCCTCCCAAAGTGCTAGGATTACAGGTGTGAGCCACCACGCCCCGCCTATTTATTTATTTATTTATTTTTTGAAACAGAGTTTCGCTCTTGTTACCCAGGCTGGAGTGCAATGGCGCGATCTCGGCTCACCGCAACCTCCGCCTCCTGGGTTCAGGCAATTCTCCTGCCTCAGCCTCCTGAGTAGCTGGGATTACAGGCACACGCCACCATGCCCAGCTAATTTTTTGTATTTTTAGTAGAGACGGGGTTTCACCATGTTAACCAGGATGGTCTCAATTTCTTGACCTTGTGATCCACCCGCCTCAGCCTCCCAAAGTGCTGGGATTACAAGTGCGAGCCACCGCGCTCAGCCCTGCCTATTTATTTTTTGAGACAGAATCTTGCTCTGTCATCCAGGCTGAAGTGCAGTGGCCCAATCTTGGCTCACTGCAATCTCTGCCTCCCGGGTTCAAGTGATTCTCCTGCCTCAGCCTCCCGAGTAACTGGGATTATACGCATGCACCACCATGCCTGGTTAATTTTTGTATTTTTAATAGAGATGGTGTTTCCCCATGTCAGCCAGGCTGGCCTTGAACTCCTGACCTCAAGTGGTCTGCCAGCCTCAGCCTCCCAAAATGTTGGAATTACAGGCATGAGCCACTGCACCCAGCCAACCATTGTGCCCGGCCCCAGTCTTTCTTCTAAAGGAAAGTGTTTAACTATGTTGGCAGGAAATGCACTCTTCCACCTTTTAGATGACAAAAATGCTTCCAAGAACACAAGGCATTCAGGCAGCTTCGGGATGATTCCTGGCTGGGTCACTTCCTCCCAGGTGGCCTTTGGCCAAGAGGGCCTGACTGTCAGTGCCGTAGGAAACTCTTGAGGGTAGAAGGTGGGGGCTTTGAGGTCGCACGGCAAGTGCTGGGCCCAGCTTGACCACTGACTGACTGCAGGAACTTGGACAGATCACTTCTCCCTGCGTCTCCACCTCCCCACCACCGCCCTCCGTAAGGGAGCTAGAGCAGCTCAGCAGTCCATGAACCTGGCCACCCATCAGGATCACCGGGAGAGCTTTTCGATCTGTTGCCTTTTAAGCTCCTCGTCTCCTCTGAAGCACAACCATGTTTGGGGACTCCTGGCCAGCAGGCTGCCGAGCCCGCAGCTCTGACGGTCTGAGTGTCTGGTGGAAAGCTGCAAAGCCCTTGGCCCGCCAGCATGTCTGACCTAATGTTTTTTGCCCACTTCAACTCCTGGCGTGTTGTAATTATGACAGATCTGGTCATCCTGGGATGGCCATTCAGGCTTAGAACCATAGCTGACATTCGTCAAGCCCTTAGGAAGGCCCTGGCTTCCTCACACTGGTTTCTCATTTACTCCCCAGAATGGACTAAGAGGTAACTACTGTTACTAGTTTTTGTTTATAGCTAAAGAGACCAGGGGACAAAATATTTTGCATGCGTTTAGGTTGGGACTTGACACGTGGAGCCAGTACTAGAACTTGGAGGGTCTGGCCCCAAAGCTAGTGGCAATAGTCACTTCATCACTCAGTCAAAGAAATGGGGCCACCATGGGGGTGCAAGGTAAACCCAGCAGGAAAATGGCTACTTCCCTGTTGGAAATAGATGCTGGGTGCTGCAAAGAAAAATTAGCACTGAGACAAAGGATCTTTCAGCAATGCAATTTTTACTTCCTGGACTGCAGGAAGGGTATCCTTGCTAGCCATTGTGCCATGAGAGTACAATCAACAAAGGAAAATACACACATTTATCCCTTACGCATTTGGGATCATCCTTACTGCTGTGTCTGATCTCTGTTGGCTGGAGCCAGACCTCACAATCTAAACTAAAACCTAACCGGCTAACAACTTAAAACTTTTCTGAACAGGTAAAAGCAATAGAGAGCTGGGACATGCCTGTGAGCACGTCCAGCACAGAGATCTTGGTTAAAGTACAAGGACATAGAATGTACTATATGCCTGTAAGCGTGGCATGTCTAACGGCTACAAAGGACGGGGCTTAACAAAAAGTCATTAGCGCACTTCTTTTTTTTTTTAACAACTGGTAATCAGTTCATTAAAAATAGCTGACTTAAACATCTGCAATGGTGACTTCCACCTCAACCCCTGGCTCAATGCTGATGGAAGTCATCTGCTTAACAATCTCAGAAGGGCTGTGCAAGTCAACGAGTCGCGTGTAGATTCTCATCTGGAAACGTTCCCGTGTCTTAGAACCTTCACCACAAGGAGTTTTTCTTGTAGTGATTCTCAAAGTCTTGGTAGGTCCTTTCACTCTGAGATTCTTTTCCTTTGCTCTCTGATCACGTCAGTACACACCTTCTCCAGGGATTTTAGGTTGTGGCTCGTGACAGTGATTCAGATTCGGTGAATTGCCACCTCTGGTTCCACAGGGGTTTTTCTGGTATACTTAAAAGGCATGGTTGCTGCGCGGGTTCCTGACCAACTTGTTTCTTGGTGAGAGCGAACAGTGGTGAGCAGGAGCAGCGGGGGCTGGGGTGGGGGAGCGGGAGTGGGAGCGGGAACGGGAGCGGGAACGGGAGCCGGAACAGATCCAGGATCCGCAACAACCACCACGTCTTCCTCAAAGAGCAGCACACTTATGCTTTAACAAGAAAGGAAACTTAAAAAGGAAGTTTTCTACTTCCCACATTCCCCAAAGCAGCACACTCTCCCCTCCTTGTGCCCAAGTATCCCCTGATAGGGACGTTTTACTGTGTTCCTGAAAGATACGGAGGGACCTGGTTCAGTCTTTTGTTTTATTTATTTATTTATTTATTTATTTTTGAGACAGAGCTTTGCTCACTAGGCTGGAGTGCAGTGGTGCGATCTCGGCTCACCACAACCTTTGACTCCCTGGTTCAAGTGATTCTCCTGCCTCAGTCTCCCGAGTAGCTAAGATTACAGGCATGCACCACCATGCCCAGCTAATTTTTGTACTTTTCTTTTTTTTAAGCAGAGATGGGGTTTCACCATGTTGGCCAGGATGGTCTCAATCTCCTAACCTCGTGATCTGCCTGCCTTGGCCTCCCAAAGTACTGGGATTACAGGTGTGAGCTACCACCCCCGGGCCAAGCCTTTGACATTGTGGCCAACAATCACAAGTACATCTCATTCCTTCCAAAATGGGTGTGTCACCTTCCTTCTCCCTATGACCCCGGAAGAGATTGCTCCGGAAGGCGCCCACTATGTGGAAGGGAAGCATGAGAGGCAGGACTCCGGGCACATCAGCGTGTCTATGGATATGGACACACGGCTGCCATCTTCTGCCTCTTGATTAGGTAGTTGTCAGCCTCGCCCTTGTTCTGGATCCTTTTGGTGGGCATGACCAATCTCCTTCCACGTGCCAGCCACACAGAGGCTGTCTCAACCCTGGCTGCTCTTTAAAATCATCTGCTGAGCTCCTGAACCCTACCAGTGGCCCCAGCCCTGCTCCAGAAGCCCTGGGGATAGACCCTGGCTGTGGTAATTGCTGAAGCTTCCCCAGGGATTCTGAAGTGCAGCCAGGGTAAAGAACCACTGATAAGAAAAATGTCATTTCAGGGAATTGATAGTTTAGCCTCACGTGGTCTCCTCACTTGGCCCCGGCCCAGCCATGGGGCTGGGAGTTAGAAGCAGGACTTCGAAGGCCAGCCAGCAGGACCTGCTCGGCCTGCCTAATGCAGCAGACAGATCACTTTAGTCTAGGAAATCGAGACCAGCCTGGCCAACTTGGTGAAACCCTGTCTCTACTAAAAATACAAAAATTAGCCAGGTGTGGTGGTACACGCCTGTAATCCCAGTTATTTGGGAGGCAGAAGTTGCAGTGAGCCAAGATCATGTCACTGCACTCAGCCTGGTGACAGAGCCAGACCCTGTCTCAAAAAAAAAAAAAAAAAAAGAAAAGAAAAGCCAGTGTGTGGGAAAGTGTTTATAACCTACAAAGAGAAGATTTGTCTATTTTTAACTTTCCTCCTTTCAGCCTTTTCCTTCCTTCCTTTCTTCTTCCCTTCCTTCTTTTCCTCCCTGTGTTTTTATTCTCCCACTGAATCCCCAGACCTTGCCCCGCTGCCTGCCACACTCTTGCAATGTGTCAGACTGGTCAGTGAATGCCTCTGACCCTAACTTTCCTCCAGAAGCCCCTTCGGCTTTCCCTTTCTCCCCCACCCCACCCCTTCGCCCCGTGTGGCAGCTCAGAGAACCTCAGAGCCTTGCAGTCAGCAGACGGTGGCCTGAACCTTCACCTGCCTGTGGGACCCCCTGTCATCACCTGCCTGTCAGGGAACTGGCTCACCTGAGTCTTTTTGCTTATTTATTTATTTATTTGTTTGTTTGTTTTTTGAAATGGAGTCTCACTCTGTCGCCCCAGCTGGAGTCCAGTGGCATGATCTTGGCTCACTGCAACCTCTGCCTCCTAGGTTCAAGTGATTCTGCTTCAGCCTCCCAAGTAGCCGGGATTACAGGAGCCCGACACCAGGCCTGGCTAGTTTATGTTTTTTTTTAAGATGGAGTCTTACTCTTGTCACCCAGGCTAAAGTGCAATGGTGCTATCTCAGCTCACTACAACCTCTGCCTCCTGGGTTCAAGCAATTCACCTGCCTCAGCCTCCTGAGTAACTGGGATTACAGATGCCTACCACCACACCCGGCTAATTTTGTATTTTTAGTAGGGACGGGGTTTCACCATGTTGGCTAGGCTGGTCTCCAACTCCTGACCTCGGGCGATGATCCACCTGCCTCAGCCTCCCAAAGTGCTGGGATTACAGGCATGAGCCACCGCGCCTGGCCACTAGTTTATGTATTTTTAGTAAAGATGGGGTTTCACCATGTTGGCCAGGCTGGTCTTGAACTCCTGACCTCAGGTGATCCACACACCTCGGCCTCCCAAAGTGCTGGAATTACAGGCATGAGCTACCACACTAGGCCTCACCTAAGTCTTTAAAGTAACAGAGTGGTGAATGGGGGTGATGCATTGGGTAGACAGGTTGGCTGTGTCATGGAGCTGAATGCAGCCACTAGAGTGCACACACCTCCAGGGTCTCCTTAAACTCAGGCAGACAATGCCATTGGGTGTTATTTCTATCCCTGTGTCAGCCAAAGCCTGAGTCTAGAGCCAGTGAGGCACCCATGGGCTCAAGTGCCTGCCGACCTCAAGCACGGCACCGTCACTCTGGGCTCAGTTTCCCCATGTTCCATAGGCTCCTCTGAGGCCCTTTCCTGCTCTGAAACTTCTGCTCTGGAGCCGGAGAACCTGAGGGCTGCCCACGTGTCAGGGATTTCCTGCGCCTTCCTGCCTGAAGCACCGGGTTCGCAAGAGCGGATCTCCTCTCCACTCCAGCCACAGACCCACCTCCTGCCACGGCTGACAAGAATCCCAGCTGATCTCGCCAGGAAGGGGGATGGCTCCATGCAGGGTGCTTCCCACCTACCGCCTCACTGGCTTGTCCTCCCCAAAATGTGGGCCATGCATGAGCCCACCATTTAATCCCTGGATAGTCAGTGTGAGTCTTCAAAGAAGACACCAGGACAGGATTGGACATGTAAGAGAGCGATGGAGGAAATGCTTGTCAAGGATAAGGAGAGGAAGCAGGAGGATTGGGGAGGGCCCTCAGGTGGCAATACTGGTCTCACCCCTGTGTAAGGAGTGGGGAAGAAAGGAGGTTTGGATAGAAAGAGCCTCAGGTCCCAGGAGTTCTAGACCAGCCCGGCCAACATGGTGAAACCCCTTCTCTACTAAAAATACAAAAAATTAGCTGGGCGTGGTGGCGCGTGCCAGTAATCCCAGCTACTCAGAAGGCTGAGGCAGGAGAATTGCCTGAACCCAGGAGGTGGAGGTTGCGGTGAGCCGAGATTGTGCCATTGCACTCCAGCCTGGGTAACAAGAGCGAAACTCCGTCTCAAAAAAAAAAAAAGAAAGAAATGAAGGGGCCAGGTGCGGTGGTTCACACCTGTCATCCCAGCACTTTGGGAAGCCAGAGTAGGCAGATCATTTGAGCCCAGGAATTCAAGACCAGCCTGGGCAACAAAGGGAGACCCCATCTCCACAAAAAATTTAAAAATTAGTGGGGTGGTCCAGGTGCAGTGGCTCATGCCTGTAATCCCAACACTTAGGCCGAGGCGGGCGGATCACAAGGTCAAGAGATCGAGACTATCCTGGGCCAAAGTAGTGAAACCCCATCTCTACTAAAATACAAAAATTAGCTGGGCGTGGTGGTGTGCACCTGTAGTCCCAGCTACTTGGGAGGCTGAGGCAGGAGAATTGCTTGAACCTGGGAGGCAGAGGTTGCAGTGAGCTGAGATTGCACCACTGCACTCCAGCCTGGCACCTGGCAATACAGCAAGACTTTGTTTCAAAAAAAAAAAAAAATGAGTGGGGCATGGTGGCATGGGCCTGTAGTCCCAGTTACTTATAAGTCTGAGGTGGGAGGATCACTGGAGCCCAGGAGGTCAAGACTGCAGTGAGCTATGACTGTGCCCCTGCACTCTAGTCTGAGCAACAGAGTGAGACCCCATCTCTAAAAAACAATTTTTAAATGTATAAAAAAAGGAACGAAGTACTGATACGTGCAATGATATGGAAAAATCTCAGAAACAGTATATGGAAGGAAGCGACACAGAGAATACATATCATACGAATCCATTCGCAGGGGGTCTAAGAAGGCAAAGTTAATCTCTGGTGATAGATGATTAGTGCCTAGCGGGTGGAGGGACAGGGACTTGTCTGAGAGAATTCACTGGAGTGATGGCATGGCCTTGATTTGAGTTTGGTTATACTTTGTCAAACTAATTGAATTGTACTACAAAAATCTGCATTTTACTGTTTGTAATTTTTACCTCAATTTTAAAAAAAAAAAAGCCTCCACTCTATGGATGAGGCTTAGAGAGGTTAAGAGTTTGCCCATGATGCACAGCAGAGGGGCTCAGGCTGGAATCCTCCCTGCCCAGTCCCTACAGGATGCCCACCAGAGCCCTGGCTGCCTCATGGCTCCCAGCGCCGACTCAAGAGGCTCCTCCTGTGCAGCCCAACACATTCCTGCATCCCTCTCTCTGGTGGGAGGCTGAGGCCTTAGGATTCCAGAAGACGCCACGGGTCCTGGTCTGGGACCCAGTCCCTGTCAACAAAGCTGGGACTTGGCCTGAATCAAGCTTCTTCGTCAACACCTGGAAAACAGTGATCTTGTCACTATCTCCATGGTTTTGCCTTTTCCAGAACGTTTTATAGTGAGAATCATTCATTTGGACCTTTCAGTTGACTTCTTTCACTTTGCAATATGTATTGAAGTTCCTCCAGGTCTTTTCATGACTTGATAACTTATTTCCTTTTTAGGGCTTAATAGTATTCCATTGTCTGGATGTACCACAGTTTACTTATCCATCCACCCATTGAAGGTCATCTTGGCTGCTTTCAATGTGGCAATTATAAAAGAAGCTGATATAAACATCTATCTGCAGGTTTCTGTGTAGACATAAATCTTTAACTTACTTGAATAAATGTGTGATTGCTGGATTTTATGGTAAAAGTATGGTTAGTTTTGTAAGAAACTGCCAAACTACCTTCCAATGAGGTGGTACCATTTTGTATTTCCACCAACAATGAATGAGAGTTTTTTTTTTTTTTTTTTTTTTTAGATGGAGTCTTACTCTGTTACCCAGGCTAGAGTGCAGTGGCATGATCTTGGCTCACTGCAACCTTCACCTCCTGGGTTCAAGTGATTCTCTTGCCTCAGCCTCCCAAGTAGCTGGGACTACAGGTGCACGCCACCATGCCCAGCTAATTTTGTATTTTTTTTTTTTGAGACGGAGTTTCTCTCTTATTACCCAGGCGGGAGTGCAATGGCGTGATCTCGGCTCACCGCAACCTCTGCTTCCTGGGTTCAGGCAATTCTCCTGCCTCAGCCTCCTGAGTAGCTGGGATTTCAGGCACACACCACCATGCCCAGCTAATTTTTTGTATTTTTAGTAGAGACAGGGTTTCACCATGTTGACCAGGATGGTCTCGATCTCTTGACCTCATGATCCACCCGCCTCGGCCTCCCAAAGTGCTGGGATTACAGGTGTGAGACACCGCGCTCGGCTGCTAATTTTGTATTTTTTAGTAGAGATGGGGTTTCACCATGTTGGCCAGGATGGTCTCAATCTCTTGACCTCATGATCCACCCGCCTCGGCCTCCCAAAGTGCTGGGATTACAGGTGTGAGCCACCGCGCCCGGCTGCTAATTTTGTATTTTTTAGTAGAGATGGGGTTTCACCATGTTGGCCAGGATGGTCTCAATCTCTTGACCTCATGATCCACCTGCCTCAGCCTCCCAAAGTGCTGGGATTACAGAAGTGAGCCACTGCACCTCGCCAAATGAAAGTGCTTATTTCACATCCTTGCCAGTATCTGGCATTATCAGTGTTTTGGATTTTAGCCATTCAAATAAGTGTGTGGTGGTGTCTCATTGGTTTTTTTGTTTTGCTTTGTGTTTGAGACAGGGTCTCCTTCTGTCACCCAGGCTGGAGTGCATGGCATGATCATGGTTCACTGGAGCCTCGACCTCCCCGGGCTCAGGCAATCCTCCCACCTCAGCCTCCTGATTAGTTGGGACTGCAGGTGTGGGCCATCATGCCTTGATAATTTTTTGTATTTTTAGTAGGGACGGGGTTCCACCACGTTGTCCAGGTTGGCCTTGAACTCCTGAGCTCAAGCAGTTCATCCACCTTAGCCTCCCAAATTGCTGGGATTATAGGCATGAGCCACTGTGCCTGGTCCTCATCGTTGTAATTTGTAATTCTCTGATGTATGATGTTGAGCACCTTTTCATACGCTTATTTCCTATCCATATACAGTCTTTGGTGAGGTGTTTATTCAGCTCTTTTGCACTTGTTTATGGTATTTAACTTTTTAAAAACATATTTGCTGTTACTGTAGAAATACAATTATTTTTGTATGCGGGCCTTCTATCTGTGTTTAACTTATTCTACTCAGTTTTTGTAGATTCCTATTGTTTTCTATGTGAATAATTATGTCATACACAAGTACAGTTTTACTTCTTCTTTCTTTCTGGTCTTTATGCTTTCTATTTCTTTTTCTTTTTGAGACAGAGTCTCGCTCTGTCACCCAGGCTGGAGTGCAATGGCACAATCTTGGCTCACTGCAATCTCTGCCTCCTGGGTTCAATCAATTCTCCTGCCTCAGCCTCCTGAGTAGCTGGGATTACAGGCGTGCGCCACCACGCCCCTTTAATTTTTTTGTATTTTAGTAGAGATGGGGTTTCACCATGTCGGCCAGGATGGTCTCCATCTCCTGACCTCATGATCTGCTGGCCTCAGCCTCCCAAAGTGCTAGGATTACAAGCGTGAGCCACCACGCCCGGCCTGTTTTTAATTTAGTTTTCTTTCTCTACGTAGTCTCTGTTTCCTCTAAACTAATTTTTCCTCTTTGTTTCTTTTGGTTTCCTCAGATCAGTTTTCTCAAATTTTCAATAATTCTTGTTTTTCTATGTGCAATTAAGACACGGAGGCCAAGAACACATATTGGGAGCTCTGCGTGTGAGGGGGACTGCTGAAGGCTAAGAACACATATTGGGAGCTCTGCGTGTGAGGGGGACTGCTGACTTTGTGCTTCTTCTTGGAGCACATCAGGTTATCCATTTACTAGGGGAACTCCTGTTGTCAATAACTTCAGCTCCCTCCTCACAGCTGGCCAAATGCCCCAGGAAATAGTCTTTCCATTTTCTTCCTGGAGAGTAACAGCCTGGCTGCCAGCCTTCTAGGAGCACAGTAGGAGGCTGTGGGGAATCTGAATCCAATATTCACGTGCGCTTGGTATGGAGGCCCCATCTTCAGCCATGCCCAGCATCCCCCAATTCAGACATTCTGTTTTACAGAGATGGGCCTGGGGTGGAGCTGTCACCCGGCCACGTGGACCAGAGGGCATCTAGGAATCCAGTCGATGACTAACAGCTTCCAGCAGCCCTGATTTTAGTCTATTCCCTTGTTCCTCCAGCGCCAGAGGCCCTGATATTGCCAGCGCCTGTACTTTCGTGAGGTTCTGCAGCAGAAACCAAGTTGACCCTCAGCTCCCCTCTCTGCCAGTGCAGGCACTGCCTTTTCTGGGGCTTCTAAACCAGTTCCCTTCAGCTCACTGGCTTTCTGCTTTCCACACTGTGGTTGCTGTTTTCCTCTCCTGTTCTCTCTTTGTTGGTTTCTAATTGTTTTCATTTGTTTATTGTAGGGTTAGTGGGATTTCAGGAGGAAGTGAAGTTAGATACATATGTTCAATCCATCATTTCAACCCAGAAATTCTACTACTACCTTTAACTTGCTTGATAAAGAAATAAATAAAATAATGTCCTAATTATTCTTACATGGCAAATCTAGTACAATCTTTTTTATTTTTTTGAGACAGGGCCTCCATCTCTCACCCAGGTTGGAGTGCAGTGGCACAATCACAGCTCACCGTAGCTTCTACCTCCCACTGCACCCGGTCCTTCTAGTACAATCTTAAAATTTAATGTGGCTCCCCCTGAGATGTAAATGTTCTTGCTTTAAAATTCATTTTAAGGAGAGGTTGCTAGGCTGGGTGTAGTGGCTCATGCCTGTAATCCCAGCACCTTGGGAGGCCAAGGCGATGGGATCACCTAAGATTAGGGGTTCGAGACCATCCTGGCCAATATGGCGAAATCCTGTCTCTACTAAAAATACAAAAATTAGCTGCACGTGGTGGTGGGCATCTGTAATCACAGCTACTCTGGAGACTGAGATAGAAGAATGACTTCAACCCGGGAGAGGGAGGGTTGCAGTTAGCTGAGATCAGGCCATTGCACTCCAGCCTGGGTGACAAGAGCAAAACTCTGTCTCAAAAAAAAAAAGGAGAGGTTGCTCATGCCTGTAATTCCAGTACTTTAGAAGGCTAAGGCAGGCAGATTGCTTGAGCTCAGGAGTTTGAGGCCAGTCTGGGCAACATGGTAAAATCCTGACTATAAAAAATACAAAAATGAGCTGGGCATGATGGCATACACCTGTGTTCCCAACTACTCTGGAGTGAGGATCACTTAAGCTCAGGAGATTGAAGCTGCAGTGAAACATGACTGCACCACTGCACTCTAGCCTGGGGGACAGACTGAGACCCTGTCTCAAAAAAATAAATTAATTCATTAAAGAGTGTTGGAAAAAGCCAAGTGGCTCAAGCCTGTAATCCCAGCATTTTGGGAGGCCATGGCAGGATCACTTGAGGTCAGGGGTTCGAGATTAGCCTGGCCAACATGGTGAAATTCAGTCTCTGCTAAAAAATATAAAAAATTACACACATGGTGATGTATGTCTATAATCCCAGCTACTTAGGAGACTGAGGCATAGGAATTGCTCGAATATGGGAGGTGGAAGTTGCAGTGAGTTAAGATCACTGCATTCCAGCCTGGGTAACAGAGTGAAACTGTGTCTCAAAAGAAACAAAAACAAAAATTAGCCATGGTGGCACATGCCTATAGTCCCAGCTACTCAGGAGGCTGAGGTGGGAGGATAGCTTGAGCTTAGGAGATCAAGGCTGCAGTGAGCTGAGATCAGCCACTGCACTCCAACCTGGGTGAAAGAGTGAGACTCTGTCTCAGAAACAAACAGGCCAGGTGTGGTGGGTCCCACCTGTAATCCCAGCACTTTGGGAGGCTGAGGCAGGCAGATCACCTGAGGTCAGGAATTCAAGACAGGCCTGGCCAAAATGTTGAAACCTCATCTCTACTAAAAATTTAAAAAAATTAGCTGGGCATGGTGGTACATGCCTGTAGTTTCAGCTACTTGGGAGGCTAAGGCAGGAGAATTGCTTGAACCCGGGAGGCAGAGGTTGCAGTGAGCTGATATCATGCCACTGAACTTCAGCCTGGATGACACAGCAAGACTCTGTCTCAAAAAACAAACAAAGAGAGTTGGAAAAAAGTCCTGCTTTGTCTTCATAGTGATTGTGTAAGAGTTCGTGACAGCAAGATATGATACTAACAACTCTCGTCTGAATAGCTGTGTTAACCTGGGACTCAAAAAGTATTGAAGATCCACTGTGTGCCAGGTCTGAACCATGACTAGTGTGGCTTCAGCTCTGACAGCCCCTCCAGTAGCCCTTCTTTGGGCAGTCCCCACAGGTCCCTGCCTCTAGGAGTCCTAGTACAAACTTCCTGGTCACTGCAGCCAGTTCTCCCGGCTCCCAGTCCAGCTGGACCCGTGGAGCAGGCCTCCCACTCAGCCCTTCCCACTTGCTTCTTCCACTGTCCTGATGCTGGGAACACCGTTCTGGAGCTGGTGACCATGTAGTCACTGACATTTGTGTGGAACCTCCACTTCAGGTGGCTTTCCTCTAGTTAACTAATAAAACAACTTTTGGCCAGGTGTGGTGGCTTAAGTCTGTAATCCCAGCATGTTGGGAGGCCAAGGCAGGCAGATCACCTGAGGTCAAGAGTTTGAGACCAGCCTGGCCAATATGGTGAAACCCCATCTCTACTAAAATACAAAAATTAGCCGGTTGTGGTAGAAGGTGCTGGTAATCCCAGCCACTCAGGAGGCTGAGGAAGGAGAAGTACTTAAACCTGGGAGGTGGAGGTTACAGTAAGCCAAGATTGTGCCACCACACTCCAGCCTGGGCAACAGAGTGAGACTCTGTCTCTAAATAAATAAATAAGGCTGGGCGTGGTGGCTCACGCCTATAATCCCAGCACTTTTGGAGGCTGAGGTGGGTGGATCACAAGGTCAAGAGATCGAGACCATCCTGGTCAACAAGGTGAAACCCCGTCTCTACTAAAAATACAAAAATTAGCTGGGCATGGTGGTGCGCGCCTGTAGTCCCAGCTACTCAGGAGGCTGAGGCAGGAGAATTGCTTGAACCCCGGAGGTGGAGGTTGTGCTGAGCTGAGATCGCGCCATTGCACTCCAGCCTGGGTAACAAGAGCGAAACTCCGTCTCAAAAAAAAAATAAATAAATAGAAATAAAAAAATAAAATGACTTTTAACAATGACATCAAAACAAAGCCTCTTCCTGCGACAACTGCGGTCAAATGACCCGCAGTGGTTGATTGAAACATAGTCCCATATGTTTATGTAAATTTTTCTGTCTAGGAAGAAAGGTTGGTGAGTGACAAGGGTCTTCCTATTCTAGAGAAAGGACTGGGACACATCACAGAGCAGGGCAGAGAGAGTCTATGCCGGAGTATTTGTATTGCACACTCCGTCCCCACCCACAGCACACGTGGGAGTGAGGAAGGGCAGGGAAGGGCTGGGAAGGGCTGCCGCACTGGGGGGTAGCAGGCACTGTGGGTCTCCCGACACCCTCCCTCCTCAAGGCAAGGAAGGAGGGCAGTGACAGGACCACCCTAGGGAGTGGGGTGCTTGCTGAAGGGGAGACTGCCAGCTCACCCCTCAGATTGATGTCTGCAGAACTTCAGAGATCCCCCAGAGGTGCTACTAGTGATGAACTTAGAAAAGCCTTTCAGGAGACAGTGGCATGGGAGCTGGGAGTGTGGGAGAGGTTGGTCCACACCTGTATCAGGGACTTGTGTCATGTCAGGGATGGCTGGAGATGCGAGTAAGTCCCTAACCCCCATCTTTACCCTCCCCAATGTATCCCAAGAGAAAGTCAGCATTTAGCCATCTGACATCATAGAGGCAGTCAGTAACAGAGGGAGAATAACAAGCTAAGTAAAAATACACATGTGATCCTGTGCCCTCCCTTCCTTCTCCTTGCCCCAAGCCTAAAGGAGCCGCAGGCGTTGAGGGGGTGGGATGGGAAGGGAATGGGAGGCAGAAGACAGGAAAGACGGGTTCCATCCCCTCTTAGGGCTCACCTTGGGAGAAGGGGAGAAGCTGTGCAGTGACAGTTAAATTGTGGTTTTGATTTAAATCAGACCACAATTTTTCTTTTTTTTAGACAGAGTTTCACTCTTGTTGCCCTGTCTGGAGTGCAATGGTGTGATCTTGGCTCATAGCAACCTTTGCCTCCCAGGTTCAAGTGATTCTCCTGCCTCAGCCTCCCAAGTAGCTGGGATTACAGGCATGTGCCACCATGCATGGCTAATTTTGTATTTTTAGTAAAGTCAGAGTTTGTCTTTATTGTGTAAAATGAGGATAGTTGGCCAACGCCTAGAAGCCACACGGAAGGTCTGGGATCTGCTGGAGTGTCCTCTGGGAGGGGTTTCCAAAGCAGTGGTAGAAGGAAATCACAGCTCACTCCTGACTGCAGCAAGTCCGGCCTCTTTAAGAACTGGGCTACCTGGCTGATACAATGGCTCACACCTGTAATTCCAGCACTTTGGGAGGTCAAGGTGGGCGGATCACAAAATCGGGAGTTTGAGAACAGCCTGACCAACATGGAGAAACTCCATCTCTACTAAAAATACAAAATTAGCTGGACGTGGTGGCACATGCCTATAATCCCAGTTACTCGGGAGGCAGAGGCAGGAGAATCGCTTGAACCCGGGAGGTAGAGGTTGCAGTGAGCTGAGATCTCGCCACTGCACTCTAGCCTGGGCAACAAGAGTGAAACTCCATCTCATAAATAAATTAACAAATTAGCTGGGCATGGTGGCGCGTGCCTGTAGTCCAGGCTACTCAGGAGGCTGAGGCAGGAGAATTGCTTGAACCCAGGAGGTGGAGGTTGCAGTCAGCTGAGATTGTACCACTGCATTCCAGCCTAGCAACAGAGCAAGACTCCATCTCAACAACAACAACAAAAAATTAGCCAGGCGTGGTGGTGTGTGCCTGTAGTCCCAGCTACTTGGTAGGCTCTTGATCCTGTGAGGTCGAAACTGTGGTAAGCTATGATCGTACTACTGTACTTCAATCTGGGCGATAAAGTAAGAACTTGTCTAACAAAAGAAGCAAATAAAGAAAAGAAACAATAATCAAGAATGGTTAAAAGCAGGTTAGCTACTGTAGAGATTAGGGAAACACAGGCCTTTTCAACTCCATTAGCAAATTGTGTTTGTTAAATATCCTCATATATAAATAAGTAGCCCCAACTGTCCCATGAATTAAAGGGGAATAATTCATCTCAGCTTCTTGGACCGCTTTTCCTGTATGCCAAGTAATTTCACATCTTTCCAGAAGACCAAAAGTCTGAGCTAAAATAGAGAAAATGTAAAAACAAAAAAATAAAAAAGAAAGAAAAAATAGAGAAAAATGTGTGCAGTGCTGTCCTTTGAAGTTTAACAAGCTTGGCCACTCACTCGCCCACGCAAAGCTTCTCACATCTGTGATCTCATTTGCTTCTCACTCTAACCCCATGAGGTGTAAGAGACTTGGAAGGGTTATTACTACCTTAATTTAAATGTTACAGATGAGGAAACAAGCTCAGAGAGATGAAGTGATTTGCCCAAGTCACAGGAAGTAGGTGGTGATGTTGCCAAACTGTCTCAGGAATTCTGATTCCAGATTCTGTGTTGATTTCTGTGACATCAGGTTGCCCATTAGAACGTAAGGGTTAAGAAGTGGGAGCATTTACAGAACAGATTTATTTATACAGTGTATGTTGATAAGGTGTATTTAAAATAGAGATCTAGAGAAAAACTTCAGGACAAATATGTTCAGTGCAATTGTTTATAATAGCGTTAAGGACTTGGTTTAGGGGTAGGTATGTATTTATATACAATGTGCACACATGTAATTACACAGGGAAATGACAAATGTGAGTTTTCCCTTTTTTTGAGATGGAGTCTTGCTCTTGTTGCCCAAGCTGGAGTGCAGTGGCCCTATCTTGGCTCTCTGCATCCCGGGTTGAAGCCACTCTCCTGCCTCAGCCTCCCAGGTAGCTGGGACTACAGGCATGTGCCACCACGCCCAGCTAATTTTTTTGTATTTTTAGTAGAGATGGAGTTTCACCAAGTTGGCCAGGCTGGTCTCAAACTCCTGACCTCAAGTGATCTGCCCGCCTCAGCCTCCCAAAGTGCTGGGATTACAGGCGCGAGCCACCGCACCCATCCAAATGTGAGTTTTCAAAAGCAGAATATATACATAAAAACATATATAAACCAAGACCAATAATTATATATATTCAAATAATATATTTCAGGAAATTTCCTAAAATTTTATCTGTGATTATATCTCTTGTTTTGGGATATATAGATAACTTTTATTTTATTCTCTAGTTCTATCAGTATTTTCCATATCTTCCTATTTATTTAGAGAGAGGGTCTCACTCTTTTGCTCAGGCTGGAGTGCAGTAGCTCACATCAACCTCAAACTCCTGGGCTCAAGTGATTCTCTTGCTTCAGCCTCCCAAGCAGCTGGGACTACAGACTTGTGCCACCACGCCCAGCTACTTTTTAATTTTTTTGTAGAGACAGGGTCCTGCTATGTTACCCAGGCTGGTCTCAAACTCCTGAGCTCAAGTGATCCTCCTGCCTTGGCCTCCTAAAGTGCTAGGATCACAGGTGTGAGCCTCCTGTATGGACAGGGTCATAATGTGCCAACTTAACGGGGACAACCTTTACAATGACAGAAATGTTGGCCAACATGGTCATGGTAGAGTAGTACTGCCTTGAGTCTTCTTCCATATGCATATATAATCATGATTCTGTCAGCATGGCAGACTCCATGGTAGCAGCATGCCTGCTACCTTTAAAGGGGAACAGACGATGTCTTGGCAAAACTCCTTTCTAACTTCTGGGACCAGAGATAGTGATCATGGCAGGACCTACAGCCTCAAACAGCCACACCCTGGAGGGAAACACGAAGCATGAATTTCAGGCCACCAAGGGAAGGTAGAGAAGTGAAGGTGGAAGCAGTGGCTGCTGGGAAAAGGCCATGAGCCACCAAGACCAAGGAGGATCAATGATCTGGGAAATAGAGCATTTTCCAGCGGGGAGCTAGGGGAAGGCTGCTGCAGTGCCACTCTGCCCTTTGGTGGCCGGGGACTGATGAGCCCGGGCTCACAGGGCCCCATCATAACCCCTCTGCCCTTCCCAAGCTCCTTCCTTATGCTGGCGGCATCTCATCCTTGTGTGGCTATGTTGCTGTTGTGCTCTCTTGCTCTTTACTGGGGGCCTCTGTAGGTGTAAAACCAGAAAGTTCCAGATCCCTGGGACACATTACCTTTTCTCTGCACATTTTGAGAGCCGCTTTCCTAAGAGTCAAGATGGGCTGGGCACAGTGGCTCACAGTTGTAATCTCAGCACTTTGGGAGGCTGCGGTGGGAGGATCTCTTAAGCCCAGGATTTCAAGACCAGCCTGGGCAACAGAAGAGACCCAGTCTCTACAACAAAACAAGAAAATTACCTGGGCGTGGTAGTGTGCACCTGTAGTCCCAGCTATTCAGGAAGTTGAGGTGGGAGGATCTGTTGAGCCTGGGAGATTGAAGCTGCCGTGAGCCATTATAGCGCCACTGCACCCCAGCCTGGATGACACAGAGAGAGAGACCCTGTCTCAAAAACTAAAAAAGAGTCAGGATAACTGTCTGAGTTGTCCATATTTTGTATCTTTGGCCATTCTGCAACGGCCCTCCCTCAAAATGATGCCATTTCGCCCCTGTCACTTGTCACTCTCCTGTTGGTCAAAATGAAGACCGGAGCACAGTAATACCCGCTTTGTTTTCTCTTCTAGATTATGTGAGAGAAAATTCTCATCAAGTTAATAACTTATTGAACCTTTGTATCTTAAATTCTCGATTTTAATTCCTTCAGTGAATGGACTTGTCTTCTCGATGCTGCTGTGACTTCTTTTTCTTAGGCCCCCAGCTCAGGGCTGAGACTCTCCAGATGCTGTTATGTATTGTAGAATTTGGGTTGCTATGGTGCTGGAAATGGCCTGTAAATGCTGAAATCCTGAGATTGCACGGGTGCCTCTTAGAGAGAGAATGACATGTCATGTGTGGATTTGGGTTATGGGTAAATGTAGCCTCCGTGACATCAGAGATGTGATTTGGTGGTTCTCATCCTCTTCAGATCCTAATCTGATCACCTTCTTGATTGTGTCAGTGGACTGAGTTATAATAGATTGTTCAAATAGCCAAATAACCCATTTGATAAAAGGATGCTGGACTCAAAGCTGCTGGATGCACTTTTTTCCTAATCTTGATCGTTCATTGCATTTACAAGCTCTGCAGCTGCTTGTTGCTACCAGTGAAGAAGTCTGTCTGGAATGGGGGTTGATGACTATAAATCTCCAAAGATGCAGCCCCCTCTGCTTAGCTCATCATCTTCCACTCCTCCGCTCCCTCCAGCAGCAGCCTCCTGAGCCCTTATCACCATGCTCAGGGCACCACCCCTGAGACTGGAGGAGA
This sequence comes from Saguinus oedipus, assembly GCA_031835075.1. Classification (NCBI taxonomy): domain Eukaryota; kingdom Metazoa; phylum Chordata; class Mammalia; order Primates; family Cebidae; genus Saguinus; species Saguinus oedipus. Next base: position 130,625,773 of record CM063179.1, read on the forward strand.
GAGCTGACCCTGGTCAGGGGAGATTTATGCAGCCTCAGGAAAGGGGCTCCATTGCTCCTCGTGTCCCACCCTTCACCCTAAGCCAGCTGGACAACCATTTGTCAGACACATTGGGTGTAGACACATTTCTTATGGATATACTGGGGGTACTCTAATGCCCTCATGCCCCCTTTTCTAGCCATGCCCCCAAAGCCCTGGCAAAGGGAGGGGGAGTTAGGTAGGCATGTTCATATTAGGTGTCTCAGCTCCTAGCCAAAGATGATTGAATAAGGAGGCCCCTCACCCATGCTGATTCCATCGAACTCTCCAGAATTCGAGCCAGTGTCTCAGTGCCTGAGTCAGGTGGCTCCAGTACTGTGCTGGGTGCTGGTGGCTGTCGTGGAGCTGCATGTGGGCCCGGTCTGGGTGCCTTTGGGCTTGGACCTGGGGTCCTCCCAGCATCTGCTTTGGGGCAGCTCCTTGTGTGTGTCACTGGGACTTACCCCTTGACTCTCTTCACTTTGGCCCCCTTGGTAGGGCACCACCTAAACCCCTGACCACGATACTCACCTTGGCGGTAGCCAGACCCTCACTGACCTACTCCTGGCCTTACTCTTTTTTGTTTGTTTGTTTTTTTGAGACAGAGGTTCTCTCTTGTTGCCCAGTCTGGCTCACCACAACCTCCACCTCCTGGATTCAAGCGATTCTCCTGCCTCAGCCTCCCAAGCAGCTGGGATTACAGGTGAACACCACCACGCCTGGCTAATTTTTGTATTTTTTAGAGATAGAGTTTCTCCATGTTGGTCAGGCTGGTCTCGAACTCCTGATCTCAGGTGATCTGCCTGCCTTGTTCTCCCAAAGTGCTGGGATTATAGGTGTGAGCCATCATACCTGGCCGGCCTTACTCTTCTTAAGGCCCAGGCCAGTAACTAGGGTCTTAGAAAACCCTGTATGAAGACCCAGAGGGAGGGAGGGACTAGCAGAAAACATGCATCCTGCTGGGAGTGAACTCCACCCACCAGCTCAGCAGACTCTTCTCCAAGGTTCTCCTCAATCACCACCGAAGGGGCACCTCACCTGCAGCTGCCGTCAGAACTTCTGTGATTTAAATAGAGCTGTCCATTTAAAGTGGAGGTCCAGGCTAGGTGTGGTGGCTCACGCCAGTAATCCCAGCACTTTGGGAGGCTGAAACTGGTGGATTGTTGTGAGCCCAGAAGTTCCAGACCAGCCTGGGCAACATGGCGAAACCCCATCTCTACAAAAAATATAAAAGTTAGCCTGTCATGGTGGTGACCTGTAGTCCCAGCTACTTGGGGGGTTGAGCGCAGTCCTAAGGCAGGAGGATCTCTTGGGCCTGGGAAGTCGTTGAGGTTACAGTGAGCTGTGATCATACCACTGCACTCCAGTCTGGGTGACAGAGCAAAACCTTGTCTCTAAGTAAATATACAAGTAAAAGAAAGTGGAGGCGCAAAGAACCAACCTGCCTCCACCATTGCAGGGCCCAGGGCCCTGGAGTGGAAACGGAAGCTCACATGCATGTGTCTAAATGTTTCAAATCATTAATTAAGCCCCTACTACATAAAATGTCTTCTACCCTCTTACTGCTTTTATTTCAGAAAGTTAGCTAAACATCGAAGATAACTTTGATACTTTGATTTGAATTATTATTGTGTATGTCTAGACGCTTTGTTAACGGGTTCGTGATGCTGAGAGAGCAGTAGAGATGAATACAATTTAAAAATTATTCTCATTTACTTTTCTCTCCTGTATTCCAGCAAAGTCACTATGTTGTTGTAGGCAAAAGTTTCATCTAATTTGTGTTGAATTAATAGTAATGCGAAGTTGGACAACTTTCCTTGAGTCATTGTAGTTCTTGGACAGTCTTATTGATTTTAATTTGGAAAAACAAAATTTTGCTCTACTGAAGCAACAGCAACTGGAAGTGTCAGCAAAATGATCACAATTATTATTATCACTATTACTATAATTTTGAGACAGGATCTTGCTCTATCACCCAGGCTGGAGTGCAATGATGTGATCGTGGCTCACTGAGGCCTTGACCTCTTGGTCCCACCTCAACTTCTTGAGTACCTGAGACGAAAGGAACATGCCATGCCTGGTTATTTATTTATTTACTTTTTTGGTAGAGATGGGATCTTGCTGTGTTGCCCAGGCTTGTCTTGAATTCCTGAGCTCAAGTGATTCTCCCACCTCGGCCTCCCAAAGCGCTGCGATTACAGGGAAAAGCCACTGCACTTGGCCCTTTTCCTCCTATTGTGAGTTGATTTTTTTTTTTAAGCAAATCTTTAGAGGACAAAGGGGAAAGCTGTCCCTTGGCCCCTACACATATGACAAGTATCTTTATTGCAGAAAATATGTAACAAGTTTAATTTTTATCATGTGAATTGCTATCAGTTATAGTGTCAATCTTCCTCATCTCTTAAAGCAATAGCTAGAGCCAAAGAGTAACATAAATAGCTGGTACTATGCTTCACACATATTTTATCTGGACCCCACCTAGGCACATTTAAGAATAATATCTCAGTGACTCATGCCTGTAATCCCGGCATTTTGGGAGGCTGAGGTGGGCAGATTACTTAAGATCAGGAATTCAAGACCAGCCTGGCCAACATGGTAAAACCACATCTCTACTAAAAATACAAAAATGAGCTGGGCGTGGTGGTACACACCTGTAGTCCTGCTACTCGAGAGGCTGAAGCAGGAGAATTGCCTAAACCCAGAGGTTGCAGTGAGCCAAGACTATGCCACTGCACTCCAGCCTGGATGGTAGAGCAAGACTCTGTCTCAAAAAAGAAAAGAAAGAAGAAAGAAAGAAAGAAAGAGAAAGAAGGAAAGAAGGAAGGAAGGAAAGAAAGAAAGAAAGAAAGAAAGAAAGAAAGAGAAAGAAGGAAAGAAGGAAGGAAGGAAGGAAAGAAAGAAAGAAAGAAAGAAAGAAAGAAAGAAAGAAAGAAAAAAAGAAAGAAAGAAAGAAAAGAACTTAATAATATGACTTGTGTAATATTATACAATGTTCCTTGGTCACCATATACAACTGTTGTGAAACATGTGCTAATCTGTGAATTCCTCTCAAGCCCAAATTCAAGCACGAGGAGAATAAATGCAGGCACCTAGGACAACTGGGAAATAATATTTCCATACAGAGGAATCAGTAGTATTTACGCTATTTGACAATTTGGCAAATGTAACAACCTGTCTTTCTCCATCCTAAGATCTTCCCTTGGCTAAATCCTCTCTGCTCTCTGAAGCAGTGCGTGACTCCAATATTGGAAGCAGCACAACCCACAAATCTCCAGGATGACCAGACAAAGTCACCATCTCTTCAAGGTCGGGGCCAGGCCTTGTGGAGAAGCCTCTCCCAGGCCTGACACACGCTAGTCCTGGCTGATGGTGTTTATGGTGACTTGTGCTGGGCCAGTGCCGCACACAGGATGCCATGGGGCCAAAACGATCCTGTGCTCCTTAATACATGTGTTTCATGTGTATAAAGCTCATGGAAAGGACCTCTAGTGCCTGGGTGGAAAGGGAAAGACCTTTCTGTAATGGCATAAACGCAGCCCTGTTTCCTGCAGGAGTGGAGCGTCAGATACTAAGGAGTACCTGCTAAGTTCCAGGCCCTGTGCTAAGCCCAAGTTTCTTTGCTTCCTCTCTTTTCTTCTTCCCTCTCTCTCCCTGTATCCTTTTTTTTGTTTTTGTTTTTAGACAGAGTCTTGCTCTGTCTCCCAGGCTGGAGTGCAGTGGCACACTGCAACCTCTGCCTTCCAGGTTCAAGTGATTCTCCTGCCTCAGCCTCCCAAGTAACTGGCATTGCAGGAGTGAACCACCATGCCTAATTTTTGTATTTTTAGTAGAGATGGGGTTTCACCATGTTGACCAGGCTGGTCTCCAACTCCTCAACTCAAGCCATCTACCTGTCTTGCCTCCCAAAGTGCCACCCCACCCCACCTTTTTTTTTTTTTTTTTTGAGATGCAGTGTTGCTCTGTTGCTCAGGTTGGAGTGCAGTGGCACAATCTCGGCTCACTATAACTTCCCCCTCCCAGGTTAGAGCGATTCTCGACCCTCAGTCCCCAAGTAGCTGGGACTACAGGCATGCCACACCACCACACCCAGCTCACTTTTTTTTTTTGAGACGGAGTCTTGCTGTGTTGCCCAGGCTGGAGTGCAGTGGCATGATCTAGGCTAACTGGCAACCTCCACCTCCCGGGTTCAAGCGATTCTCTTGCCTCACTCAGCCTCCTGAATAGCTGGAACTACAGACACTCACCACCATGACTGGCTAATTTTTGTATTTTTAGTAGAGATGGGGTTTCACCATGATGGCCAGGCTGGTCTCGAACTTCTGACCTTGTGATCTGCCTGCCTCAGCCTCCCAAAGTGCTGGGATTACAGGCGTCAAGCAGGGCACCTGGCTTTTTTTTTATTTTTATTTTTTGTATTTTTAGTAGAGACAGGGTTTTGCCATGTTGGCCAGGCTGGTCTCAAACTCCTGACCTCAGGCGATTCGGCCACCTTGGCCTCCCAAAGTGCTGGGATTACAGGTGTGAGCCACTCCCCTGGCCCCTCTCTCCCTTTCTGCCCCCTTCCCTCCCTCACTCCCTTCCTTCCTTGAAAAGGAACCACGTGCAAATAGTACCATATTGCGTTCCCTGCACCCTAATGCACCCAGGGTAGGACTATAGGGAGTGCCCTGGATGAGAAGAGGGAATGGCTTCAGGAGAACCCAGAGCTCCTGAGACTTTGTAGGGAGGAGAGGCGTGGGGACACAGGACTCTGGAGCTTGTCCCAGGATGAAGCTCAGTTTCGAGGATGGTTTATTCCCTTTTCTATGGTTGCCAAGGCTCTCTGACTCTTAGATGGCTGGGGAAAGGGCAGCAAAAGTTTATCCTTTAAAGACAAGTTCAGAGCACTCTACAAATTGAATGTAAGAACTTTGTATGACACTCACCATTTCTCTTGCGCCCAGCAAAAGACTGACATCATGGTTACGTAATATGCATCTTCTCTTTCTTTTCTTTTTCTTTTTCTTTCTTTTTTTTTTGAGATGGAATCTCACTCTGTCACTAGGCTGGAGTGTAGTGGCATGATCTCGGCTCACTGCAACTTCTGCCTTCCAGGTTCAAGCATTCTCCTGCCTCAGCCTCCTGAGTAGGTTGGACTACAGGTGCATGCTGCCATGCCTGGATAATTTCTTTTGTATTTTAGTAGAGACAGGGTTTTACTGTGTTGCCCAGGGTGGTATCAAACTCCTGAGCTCAGCCAATCTGCCCACCTCAGCCTCTCAAAGTGCTGGGATTACAGGCATGAATCACCATAACCGGCCACTCTCACTTTTCTGGTGACCAAAAATCAGAAAGCATGGTGACAGCAGGGCCGTGCTGCCCTCAAAGGCTCTAGGAAGGGATCCTTCTTTGCCTCTTCCCAGCGTTTGGTGTTTGCCAGTAATCCTTGGTGTTCTTTGGCTTGTAGACACATTACTTCAAACTGCCTCCATTGTCACCTGACCTTCTTCCCTGTGTCTTCTTCGTGTCTTGTGTGTCCTTTCCTCTCCATCTAAGGAACCTCATCATGTTGCATTTAGGACTCACCCTAAAACATTATGACCTCATCTTATGATCACATCTATAAAGACTCTGTCTCCAAATAAGGTCACGTTCTGAAGTTTCAGGTGACACTCTCAACCCAGTGTACAGGGATAAGACAGAACGCAAAGACTATTGTGAGATGCATCTCAAATTCAAATACATGAAACGTGAAAAAATGGACATCTTAAACTCCATGACATATGCCTGTTACACAAACACATGCACACATATGATTCAACAATGTTAGTGAAAAAATGTGTTCTCAAAAGTGGCTATATCTTTCAGTGGGATCCCCAGTTGAGTTGCTTCAACTTCGATGGATCAGAGGTCCTCAAATTCTCCAGAACTGTTGACATTTCCGGAAAAGGCTTTACTCAGGAGGAAGTGGACCCTATGAAATTGCTAGAATTTGGCTTAGTTCATTAAATTGTGAGATAATGGTGGTGAAAATGCTTTGCAAACAGTCAAATGTGATACAAATAAAGGTAAATGTACATGTGGGTTTACCCACTTGATGCCATAGAAAAGATCATCTCACACACACACACACACACACACACACACACACGAGAACAATGGGCTTTGAGAGGTCACAGCAATTTCCTAAAACAATCATGTGGTGGCTCACCTGTAATCCCAGCACTTTGGGAGGCTGAGTGGAGTGGATCACCTGAGGTTAGGAATTTGAGACCAGCCTGGCCAACATGGAGAATCCCCATGTCTACTAAAAATACAAAAATTAGCCAGGCATGGTGGCTGGTGGCTGTAATCCCAGCTACTCAGGAGGCTGAGGCAGAAGAACTGCTTGAACCCAGCAGGCAGAGGTTACAGTGAGTTGAGATTGTGCCACTGCACTCCATCCTGGGTGGCAGAGCCAGGCTGATCCGTCTCAAAAAAAAAAAAAAAATCCTTTGTCACTGGGGTAAAAGAAAGGGCAGTTCCTCCAGGTTCATAAACACAAACCTCGTTGTTCATCAGGGGATCCACCAGCTCCCTCTGTGTTTATCCACCTCAGAGCCCTGCACAAGACTTTCTCGCATGGAGGGTTTTGTTTTTGTTTTGAGACAGGTTCTCATTCTGTCACAGTGGTTGGAGTGCAGTGGTGTGATCACTGCTCACTGCAGCCTCGACCTCATAGGTTCCTGTGATCCTCCCACCTCAGCCTCCCAAGTAGCTGGTACTATAGGTGTGCACTACCACACCCAGTTAATTTTTGTATTTTTTTAGAGATGGGGTTTTGCCATGTTGCTCAGGCTGTCTTGAATTTCTGGGCTCACTTGATCCGTCTGCCTTGGCCTCCCAAAGTTCTGGAATTACAGGCATGAGCCACTGTGCCAGGTCCCACGTGTAGGTTTAATCTATGGAAGGAGGAGCTATGTTATTTGGTCACAATGTCATATACTAGAGAATTCTGTATATTGTTTTGCACTGAGTCAGTCATTTCAAAAGGGGTTAATAGAGGGAATTTACTTATGATCTCATTTACCCCTCCCACCTTTAAAAAAAAAACAAAAGAGGTCTAGAGAGAAGTGGCTGGTTGGCCTATGTGCAGAGAAGGAGTTGAAAGCAGTTTGGGCTGAGGAGGCCCTGAAGGAGATTCTCTGAGGCTCAGCCCTGTGATCAGCCTCCTCCATCATGCTGCTAAGGTCGGGGCACACACATTCTCTCCTTTAGTCTTCATGACAACCCTTCGAGGTAAGTGTATTACCATCCCCATTTTACAGATGAGGAAACAGAGGCCACCTGAGGCAATGTCTAGCTCAATACCACAGCTGGTGTTATTCAGGTGACCCCAGAGCCCAAGCTCCCAACCACTACCCTGTCTTGCTGCCAAGGCAGAAAGAGGGAAGAGGCAGGGGCACCCTCTTAGGAGCCCCTCCACTCCCCGTCCCCAGCATGAAATTTCAAAATCAACCAACTACCTTTATAATTCACAAAATTAATCAACAAAGAGAATGTTCGTTATTATAAAAAGCTCTTTATTATAAAGAGCTTATGAAAGTGGGACAGGGATTGGAGGGTATGGAGAGGAAAGTAGTCGTGTTGCTTCAGGGACAGAGGCATAATTAGGGGAGTCCAGAGGACGGGGCTTCTGCTCTGTGGATGTGGAGGCCGCAGCATTGTCTTTTCTCCTTTCAGAGTAGCTGACATTCATCATCTAGCAACGTTCTGTTCCAGTAACTACATTTCAATTTAGCCATTGCTCTAGATGAAGATTCAGTCTGATAGTAGCACCAACCAGCTGTAGGGCAAGAGGCTGACGTCCCATGACTGAAAAATGGACCAGATTCTGGTATGCTTGTGCTTTCATGATCACGATGGCTTCATCACAATCCAGATTTTTTTTTAGATGGATTTTGTTGCCCAGGCTGGAATGCAATGGCGTGATCTCAGTTCACCGCAACCTTGGCCTCCTGGGTTCAAGCAATTCTCTTGCCTCAGCCTCCGGAGTAGCTGGGATTATAGGCGTGCGCCACATGCTGGCTAATTTTGTAATTTTAGCTGAGACGGGGTTTCTCCATATTGGTCAGGTTGGTCTCAAACTCCCGACCTTAAGTGATTCGCCTGCTTCAGCCTCCTAAAGTGCTGGGATTACAGGTGTGAGCCGCCGTGCCCAGCCCGGAAATTTTTTTCCTAATACATTACAGTCCTTTCACACTAACTTTCTTCTCCCCACTCTACCAGCACTCACTGCTTAAGGATACAGTAATGTATCCTTAAGCAGTGAGTGCTGGTTTTTACTGAATAAAACTAAGGAAACAATGTGGGGGAATTATGTATCCTGTGTTGGAATTATGAAACCATATTCCATGTAGGGATAATTTCTCTGTTGTATTCTGGAAGTTTCCTAGCACCAAATTGGAAACTATATAGTGTACAAAGTATAGTGGCTCACACCACTGCACTTTGGGAGGCCAAAGTGGGCAGATCATGAGGTCAGGAGTTTGAGACCAGCCTGACCAATATGGAGAAACCCCATCTCTACTAAAAAAAAAAAAAAAAATTAGCCAGGCATGGTGGCGTGTGCCTGTAATCCCAGCTACTCGGGAGGCTGATGCAGGAGAATCGCTTGAAACAGGAAGTGGAGGTTGCAGTGAGCGGAGATTGTGCCACTGCACTCTGATCTGGGAGACAGAGCAAGACTCTGTCTCAAAAAAAAAAAAAAAATGTAGACTTGTTTCATGTTTTTCCTTTTCTACTTTTTTAAACCTTTCTAGCCAATTTTCAGATTAAAACAAAATTCTAAAACTCCCTTTACAAAGCACAGACCAAAGCAGCAGTTTGGAAAGGGAAATTATTATTATTATTATTACTATTTTTGAGACAAAATCTTGCTCTATCGCCTGGGCTGGAGTGCAATGGTTCGGTATTAGCTCATTGCAACCTCCATCTCCCAGATTCAAGTGATTCTCCTGCCTCAGCCTCCTGGGTAGCTGGGATTACAGGCACCTGTCACCACACCTGGCTATTTTTTTGTATTTTTAGTAGAGATGGGATTTCACTAAGTTGACCAGGCTGATCTCAAACACCTGACCTCATGATTCGCCCGCCTCCACAGTGCTGGGATTACAGGTGTGAGCCACTGAGTCCGGCCAGGATATTATTTTGATTAAGGTTGACAAACAATATGTAACATCATTGCTATTAGCATACCTTTTTTTTCTGGATGAAATATTGCACGCAAACCACCTTACAGACCTGGGGGTGAATTTAGCAATCAAAGTCACCATCATTTTAAAGATTGCTCATGTGGTTAGTCAAATATTTGGTATTTTTATTGTGCTGGGCGTAACTAATCAGGCACATATTCTCAAATAGTGACAATGAGGTACAGTATTCAAGGGAAACATTATGCAGACATGAGTCAACCCCTTACACTGAGAGTCTGTAAGTACTCTGCAGGTTTAAGTCCTGGGTTTATTATCCACTAAGCTGATCACCTAATACAGATTCTGTTTGACCTCAAAATCTGCCAAACAACAGAAGGCTGATCCTGTAGCCCGCTGTGTCTGTGAGGGGACAGGGACAATTTCCTCAGGGAATGCACTGGAAATGTTACTGTTAAACTAACCAGGCTTCATAGCTCCTGTCAAAGTACTTTGCCTCTTATCTGCCCTTCCTTGGTGACACTGCTGGGGTGTCTCTCTCTCTCTCATATAGAACAAAAAGCCTACCGCAGGCTTTTTCTTTTTTACTTTCAGAGCTAGAAATATATTTACGGACAAAATAAGACGATGTCTGAGATTTACTTCAAATTAATATGGAAAGTGGAGAAGCAGATGGAGAGAAAACTGAAGCTAGATTGGTCATGAGTTGGTCATTGTTGAGCCTATGTGACAGCACCAGGAGTTCACTATGATTAGAATACTTTGGGGCCGGGCACAGTGCTGATGCCTGTAATCCCAGCACTTTGGGAGGCTGAGGTGGGCAGAGGTCAGGAGTTCAAGCCCAGCCTGGCCAACATGGAGAAACCCTGTCTCTACTAAAAATACAAAATTTGCCCAGGTGTGATGGTGTGCACCTGCAGTGCCAGCTATTCGAGAGGCTGAGGCAAGAGAACTGCTTGAACCCAGGAGGCAGAGGTTGCAGTGAGCTGAGATTGCACCACCACACTCCAGCCTGGGCAACAGAGCAAGAATCTATCTCAAAAACAAAACAACAAAACAAAAAAAGAAACTTCAGAGAATATCCTTGAGCACCTGCGGAAACTTCTCTAAGCTCCAGGAGGAACTTCGGGGCTTACCCACTGTCTACATTGTATTGGATACTATCAAATTCCTCTCCAAAGTGTCTGCACAGATTTACACTCCCAAGTCATGCATCTCACAACTTGAGATCTAACCTTGTTATCCACCGGATTTTTAAAAAGTGGTTATCTCCTTAGTGCTTTATTTGCATTATCCTGATCACTGGTGAGTTTGAGCATCGATGCATATTTGCTGGTTCTTCAGGTTTTCTTCCGTAAATTCCCTGCTCATATTGTCTGATTATAGATGAAATCACAATGAGTTCTCTTTCCTCGTTCCTCCAAGCAGTAGTGTGCAATACCATGCTTGCATTAGCTTCGGAGAGCCAATTATTAAATTTTCCACACTTTTGCTAAATTTCTTTTTTTTTGAGACAGAGTCTTGCTCTGTCACCTGTCACCTAGGCTGGAGTATAGTGGCACAATCTCGGCTCGCTGCAACCTCCACCTCCCTGGTTCAAGCAATTCCCCTGCCTTAGCCTCCTGAGTAGCTGGGATTACAGGTGCACGCCATGTCTAAATGTTTTTGTATTTTAGTACAGACGTGGTTTCACCATGTTACCCAGACTGGTCTTGAACTTATGACCTCAGGCAATCTGCCTGCTTTGGCCTCCCAAAGTGCTGGGATTACAGGCGTAAGCCACTGCACCCAGCCAGACTTTTGCTAAATTTTCAAGATTATCAAATATTGGTAGCTCGGAAATTGGTCCTCATGGGACTATTTCACAATGGCAATCAGCAAATGCTACAAATGAGGGCTCTGGTCCCCAGAGAGCTGGTTGTTAAACATTTACTAGCATGCACCACCTCCAAGCATTTAAAGCTGGAAGCAGCCTGGCTCAAAAGAGCATCAAGGCGACACTGAGGTGTGGGAGGTGCCACTGACTCCTTGACTGGGACTAGAAAAGTTTTCTTGGCTGAGTTTCCTGTATTTCCAGCATCAGCCCCTGGAGCATCCACGAGGGCGGGGAGGGTGGCACCTCCAGCACACCCAGGAGGCCTTCCCTGCTCCTGCAGCAAGGCTAGGTGGAACTGGACACAGGTCCTGGCATCTGTTCCTTGGTCCTTTCCATTTTTGTGCCAGGCAAGGCCAGCTGTGTAGTTCCAGGGACCAAGCCAACATGAAAATACGAGTCCTCATTCAAAAGCTGGAAAAAAGCTTTTTCCTTCCTTCACCTGCAGTCTCTTTCTCCACCAATCATGGTATTTTTTATTTGCTATTTAATGTCATGTTCTCCTGGGAATGAAGATATTCATGGTGAACACAAAACCTCATATTGCCTGGGGTCTTGCTTGGTGACTTGGTACACAGAAAGTGCATGACCTACCTGAAGCCTCCTCATCCCTGCAGCCAGGACTGGGTCCAGGGAGGAGAACAGCAGTGGTCACTGGGTGGTAACAGAGGGATGGGCAGCTGAAGATGTATCCTGGGATGTGGGGGAGCCTGGAAGGCGATCGCCTGGGTGAACCCAGGTGCTGGCTGCTGCCCCACTGGACTTCACTTACACAACACAAATTTCAAGACAACATTCCTTTTTTTTTTTGAGATGAAGTTTCACTCATTGCCCCGGCTGGAGTGCAATGGTGCGATCTTGGCTCACCACAACCTCTGCCTCCTGGGTTCAAGCGATTCTTCTGCCTTAGCCTCCCAAGTACCTGGGATTACAGGCATGTGCCACCACGTCCAGCTAATTTTGTATTTTTAATAGATTTGGGGTTTCTCCATGTTGGTCAGGTTGGTCTCGAACTCCTTATCTCAGGTGATCCACCCACTTCAGCCTCCCAAAGTGCTGGGATTACAGGCATGAGCCACCGCACCCGGATCAAGATAACATTCTTAATAAATTCAAGACAGCAGCTGTAGAGCATCAAACCCAAAGTGTGCAGGCTCCTAAGTATGCAGCCTGTGAAGCTGCTCTGGGGCTGGGCAGCCCCGTGGCATTGGGCCTCTGCCCTGGGTACCTTACCTTGGGCATAGAACCTTAGGAACCTAGATGTCTTCACCACTGCAGTGGTAACAGTCTAGGTACAGTCAAGTCAGAGGATGTAGTCAAGTTTAACAGTCCTTCTTGGCCAGGCGCAGTAGTTTCTATCTGTAATCCTAGCACTTTTGGAGGTTACGATGGGCAGATCACTTGAGCCCTGGAGTTTGAGACAAGCCTGGCCAACACGGTGAGACCCTGTCTCTACATAAAATTAAAAAATTAGCCTGGTGGTGTGGTGGCGGCATGCCTGTAGTCTCAGCTACCTGGGATGCTGAGGTGGGAGGATCCCTTGAGCCTGGGAGGTCAAGGCGGCAGTGAATCAAGATCACACCACTGCACTCCAGCCTGGGCAACAGAGAGAGACCCTATATCAAAGAAAACATGAAAATAAAAATAAATAAATAATAAAACCATAAAGCTACAGGATGAAGAAAAAGCAAGAGCAGTTCCTCCACATCAGGAAGTAGAGTATGACTTTATCAGGCTAATTGAATAAGAAAATCATGGCTGGGTGTGGTGGCTCATGCCTGTAATCCTAGCACTTTGGGAGAATTGCTTGAGCCCAGGAGTTTGGGACCAGCCTGGGTAACATGGCCAGTCTACAAAAATACAAAATTAGTTGGGCATGGTGACTGTGTAGCCCCAGCTACTCAGGAGGATCAAGCAGTAGCCTCCTGAGTACTTGAGCCCAGGAGGTCGAGGCTGCAGAGACCAGGCTGGGTGACAAAGCAAGACCCTATCTCCAAAAAAAAAAGAAGAAGAAAAGAAAAAAAAATCCTCGAATAATGATAGATGTACCTTTCTCACGTATAAATGTCAGGGGACAGGCAGTCCAAGAATGGCCTCCGACAGCTCCAGGGTATCATCAGGGCTTCAGGCTTCCAGCCTTTTGCTCTGCCAGCCTCAAAATCACTTCAGGGTTAGGGATAGCCACAGGAGTTCCAGCCATCACATCCACACTCCAGGAGGGAGTTGCAGGTGGGTGGAATGGCCTATGTCCTCCCCTTTAAGGAAAACCCGCATAAAATCCCTCACAACCACATTTGCACTTGTATATATCATACATTATGGACTGGAACAAAGGCACAGCCATGGCCACACCTCACTGTAATAGAGAATTGGAAATAAGAGTAAAAGCATTTAGGTGGGCAACAACTTTGTTGCTCTGTTACTGAGATGTTCTGTTACTAAGGAGGGAAAGGGGAATGGGTGTTGGGAAGGGTTATTCTGACAGCTTCCCCCATGGTCACTCATCTCCTTTTCAAGTATATGGAGGCTTGAACTTCAGGAAGATAAATCGATACCTAATTCCTAGGACCTTAAGAACTTACATTTAAAAATGTTCTCATTCTTTCTAAAAATCAGACAAAAATTCCAATGAGAAACTAATTTAGGTTCTGCCACCTTCATTATTTTTGTGTATGTTATTGCCATAGTCTACCATTTCACCTACTTTAATTGCACAGGGAAGCAGTCAAATGACTCAAGGATTTCACCCTAGTTGTACAGAGCTTTGTGCTTTATAGGACAAAAGCATTTTTTAAAACATGTATTTGAGACAGGAATAATAGCAGGTTGACTGCAATAGTGTAGTATTAGTTTCAGCTCTGGACTCGAGAGAAAGCATTTCCAAATGGACATCTTCCATATTTTTCTGTTGAAAATAATCAACGAAGAAAGCCCCTCTCTCTTGTTGACCCATGCCACAATACAGTATCTGTTCAGGCAGTTGTTATACAGTTTAAGTGGCTTTCTGATGGAAAGCTAATATTAAAAAAAAAAAAGGGTCTATTTATTTAGCTCTTGTATGTCTTCCTCTTGAAGATTGTTTTCTTCTAATGTGACAGGCATTGTCTGACAGTACAGTAATGCAGGAAAAACATCACACTTCAGTTCCGTCAACTGTGGGCCACTACAGTGTGAGTTCACCTTTGTGCATGGCAACTTAGTGATTGAACTGCTTATATTTTATTGGTGGGAGATTTTCCCTTACGATCAGAGAAGCTTTCAGGGATATTATAAACACAAAGCCACATCTTATTCATGAATGTCTGTGCTTTATTAAAATAGATTCATCCCTAAGTAAGGGCTGGCTTCTTAACAGATTGCTTTCCTACTTAATATAAAGAAGATTCCTTGTCTCTAATCCTGATTTCAGTGATGGAAATCCCACGGACAGACTCAAAACTATATCATAAGACAAAATGTCACAAAAGGCAAGTCTGTCATATCTCCCAGCTATGGAAATACAGTTTAACATACGAGGATGACTGGCATTAAATTCAATGTAGGCTCCAACAAATCTTACCTTTTGTGAACAATCTCTTAATTCCTAAGAGATGCTGCTGGATTGATAACCTATCTGCTTATGGACTTCAACTTTTTTCCTCTTGCGTTAGAAAGCCATTTATTTCTTTGTGTCTCTCCATGATTTCCCTAAAATGTTTCTGTGCCACCTCTGATAGCCATCTTTTCCGAATTTCATTGACAGATTGGATTAGCATAATTCCTTTTATGGCATAAGACCATGCTATAGTAGAAAAAATAATCTGATGTTCTTAAAATACATTGTCTTTGGATAGAATATGCTTTGCTTAGGAGAAGGGATTCAAAATGGCAGTAGCTGTGTCCTCCAAGTAAAGCTCTGGAAACATCTATTCTTTTTTTTTTGAGATGGAGTCTTGCTCCACTGCCCAGGCTGGAGTGCAGTGGCAAGACCTTGGCTCACTGCAACCTCCACTTCTTGGGTTCAAGCAACTCTCTGCCTCAGCCTCCAGAGTAGCTGGAATTACAGGCACCTGCCTTCACGCCCAGCTAATTTTTGTATTTTTAGTAGAGATGGGGTTTCACCATCTTGACCAGGCTGGTCTTGAACTCCTGACTTCATGATCCACTCGCCTCAGGCCTCCCAAAATGCTGGAATTACAGGTGTGAGCCACTGCGCCTGGCCAGGAAACGTTTATTCTTTTACATTTGCTCTGCTATAGTTTTTATTGGCTGGAGAGCCTCCATTTGTCCTTCCAGATCCATTCTCCCCCTGCCACGTGCCCCTTGGGACAGACAGACCGGACAGGACTGCATCCAAGGCTTCTGAGCCCTAAGGTAATCAGTTTGGTTTGGCCAATGAGAGACCTCGGCAGAGACTGGAGAAAGGAGGAAGGCATCCGTATATTGACCCTGGCTTGCTCCCTGCTGTGCTTCCCTAGGAAGGTCACTGCTCCTGCCAGGTGGCCCTCCCAGCACCAACGGCTCTCTCTGGGGCTTGGTCATGGCGCCCTATCATTGCCAGTTCAGGGCTGTTTCACCATCCTTGTTGGTTTTCTTCAACCTCACCCAACACCTGGAAAAAGAATCTCAATTTTCCCACTGGAGTATGCTATTTATTTCTGCCTGGAACCCTGACCGATATGCAGGGTTGTAACATCTACCTCAAAAAATGGCAGACAGTGATCCTTTGGCCTATAACTTGTTTTTAGAAAATATATTCATCATGAATAGGATTAAGGGCAATGCCTATAAACATTCTCTGCTGCTCGTGTTTTACTGCCAGAGTTGTAAATTGTTTATATATTTTTTCTTTTTGAGACAGGGTCTTGCTCTGTAGCTCAGGGTAGAGTGGTTCACTGCAACCTCGACTTCCCAGGCTGACCTCCCACCTCAGCCTCCCACATAGATGGGACCACAGGTGTGTGCCACCACACCTGGTTAATTTTTAAAACTACTTTTGGTAGAGACAGGGTCTGCCTATGTTTGAGACGGCTGGTCTCAAACTCCTGGGCTCAAGTGATCTTCCCACCTCGGCCTCTCAAAGTGCTGAGATTCCAGGTGTGGGCACCGTACCCAGCCTGCTCTAAATTCTTGAGCAAAGTTTAAATGGGTTAGGTTATTGAACTAAAGTAGTCAGGTTGAAAATATCCTGAAGTATAAAATCAAGAAAGTAAAGTTCATCGATTCATTCAACAAATACTTCTTCAGTAACTGTGTGCACCAGGCACCATTCTAACTACACAGGATAGGTAAGTCAAAATATCTCACACACAGAAGAGGTACTTGCTGTTTACTAGGAAGCTGTTAAAGTTCCAAGTAATGAATGAATACCATTAGCCAATGAGTTAATGAACTGTAGAATTCATGCTTTACCTCTTATCTGGATCCACTGAATAATTTTGTCTGTCATAAAAACTATATTTCTTTCTGATCAGCTCCTTCACAAATGTTAGCTTCTGTATTTTAGATTTCCAGCTACTACAAATCTACCATATTGAAGGTAATATTGAATACTGTGATCTTTGTGGTTAGACTGAAACTGTTGTGCGGATTTTTCTCTTTGGTCCACTACTTGAATTTGTAGATTGTTTTTGAAGCAAATAAATCATTTGCATGAATCATTTTGGCTAATTTAAGAACTACTCAAGTCCGGGCGCGGTGGCTCAAGCCTGTAATCCCAGCATTTCCGGAGGCTGAGGCGGGTGGATCACGAGGTCAAAAGATTGAGATCATCCTGGGCAACATGGTGAAACCCCATCTCTACTAAAAATACAAAACATTAGCTGGGCATGGTGGCGCGTGCCTGTAATCCCAGCTACTCAGGAGGCTGAGGCAGGAGAATTGCCTGAACCCAGGAGGCGGAGGTTGCGGTGAGCCGAGATCGTGCCATTGCACTCCAGCCTGGGTAACAAGAGTGAAACTCTACCTCAAAAAAAAAAAAAAAAAAAAAAAAAAAAAAGAACTACTCAAATGATGTCATGAATACTTACAAATATTCTGAAATATTTTTAAACCTTGTGGTCTCTGAAATGACTGGAAAGAAAGGAATGAAAAATATTGCAGCATTCCTAACTTCACTGCTCTGGAATTACTTTTTGTTAACATCACTTTAGGATTTGGTAAAAAGGCAGCATATTTTTAATTCCATGAGCACTATATAATTAAACAAGTAATGAAGGTTTAGGGTCTAGATTAATACATTTTTGTCTTATGTAAGACTGTGTATTGTATGAAGTGGGTGTGTAATGCGTATGTTTATGTATACATATGTGTGGTTTTATGTGTGTCTGTGTTGGGGATGGTGGACATGTCACCTTGTAAGTATATTATATATATATACTTTTTTTTTTTTTGAGACAAGAGTCTTGTTCTGTCATTCAGGCTGGAGTGCAGTGACGTGATCCCAGCTCACTGCAACCTTAGCTTCCCAGGTTCAAGTGATTCTTGTGCCTCAGACTCCTAAGTAGCTGAGATTACAAGTGCCTGGCACCATGCCCAGCTAATTTTTATATTTTTAGTAGAGATGGGGTTTCACCATGTTGACCAGGCTGGTCTCGAACTCCCGGCCTCAAGTGATCCTCCAAACTCAGCCTCCTAAAGTGCTGGGACTACAGGTGTGAACCACTGCACCAGGCTGTCAGCATTGGAATGGGAAGAGATTTGCTTATAAAAACAATAAACTCGGTCAGTATCCACCTTGAGGTTGTTCACAGGGTTAGACTTAGAGCATATTTGAGGTTGCCCAGATGTCAGTTCTGCTTCTCAGCTTTCCTCATTGAGACACATCTTGTCCCTCCAAGAGTTACTCATCTTTCCCACTGTCTCCGGTCTGTCGTTCTCCCTCCTTCTTGCTCAGCAAATCACATTCACTTGCAAAATAGTCACTGCCCATCTCTATTTTCCAAGGGAACTTCATGGCTTGCTTCCTCTGTGCCCTATGCTGGGACGATATTCATTTGATTATTTGATGTGGAATTTGCCTCTGTGTCCTGAAAAATTGATAAAATTCAATTTTCCATTAACTTAACTAGGGTTTCTTGACCTTTTCTGTGTCACAGACAGTTCAGAATAATTTTTAAATGCATAACAGAAATGAGATCACAAGGAAGCCAATTAAATTGAAATACCTTTATTAAAATGTTTTTAGGCCAGGCGCGGTGGCTCACGCCTGTAATCCCAGCCCTTTAGGAGGTTTAGGAGGGCAGATTAACTGAGCTCAGGAGTTCGCAATCAGCCTGGGCAACACAGTGAAACCCCATCTCTACTAAAAAAATACAAAAAATTAGCCAGGCGTGGCAGCATGTGCCTGTAGTCCCAGCTACTCAGGAGGCTGAGGCAAGAGAATTGCTTGAGCCTGGGAGGGAGGGGTTGCAGTGAGCTGAGATTGCACCACTGCACTCCAGTGTGGGTGACAGAGGGAGGCTCCGTCTCAAAAAAAAATGTTAAAAAAAATCTGTAATATTAATTGAAGTACTTCTTACTCACCTTTTTTTTTTTTTTTTTTTTTTTTAAGACAAAGTCTTGCTCTGTCACCCAGGCTGGAGTGCAGTGGCGTGATCTTGGCTCACTGGAGCCTCTATCTCCCAGGTTCAAGTGATTCTCCTACCTTAGCCTTCCATGTTTTCTGTAGCAGAGACTACAGGTGCACGCCACTACACCCAGCTTATTTTTTTTGACTTTTTAGTAGAGATGGGTTTTCGTCACATTGGCTAGTCTTGTCTCGAACTCCTGACCTCATGTGAGACCGGCCTGCCTCTGCCTTCCAGAGTGCTAGAATTACAGGTGTGAGCGACCATGCTCAACCCAATTGAAGTACTTTTTTCTTATTTTTGAGATGGACTCTCCTTCTGTCACCCACACTGGAGTGCAGTGGTGTGATCTCGGTTCACTGTAACCTCTGCCTCCCAGACTCAAGAGATTCTCCTGCCTCAGACTCCCAAGTAGCTGGGATTACAGGTGCGAGCCACCATGCCCGGCTAATTTTTGTATTTTTAGTAGAGATGGGGTTTCATGATGTTGGCGAGGCTGGTCTTGAATCCCTGACCTCAGGTGATCCTCCTTCCTCAGTCTCCTAAAGTGTTGGGATTACAGGCCCGAGCCACCACGCCCAGCCTGAAGCACTTCTTTAATGACCTATTCAAGAATGTAATTTTATCTAAAAAAAGTCTGTGATTTCTATTGGTGTCAGTGCCATAAATGTATTAATACTACTGTGGTATGTTGACTATGATGACAACTGTTATAAATATTGCATTTCAGTTAAAGGTTAGAAGAAATAAAGATGTATTTTTTTTCCATCTGGGTTCATGGACCCCTACAGGGCATGGAGATCCTAAGTTAGGGATTGTCCCCTGCTGGACTGTTGGACTCTGATGTAGATGCAGCCTCATCTGTCTCCGCATTGCTGTTCTCAGCACAGTGCCTGATAGGAAGTAAATGTTAACTGGATTAAATGAAACGCAGAGCAAGGAAACCAACATTTATTAAACAGGAGTATTGCCAGGCCTTTCACCTCTTATCTCATTGGACCCTCAGTAACTGCCAGGGAAATATCACCCTGCATTTTTCAGATGAGGACACTGGTACTCAGAGAGGACAGAAGGATTTAAACTTAGGGCTGTTTGACTCTCTCTGCTCCCAACTTTGCCTCTGACAAAACTTCCCCATATAAGATCACAAGCGAAGTTGTTTCTGAACTTCTTAAAAAGACACAATAATGGCTGCGTTCAGTGGCTCATGCCTATAATCCCAACACTTTGGGAACTGGAGGATCACTTGAGCCCAGGAGTTTGAAACCAGCCTGGATAACATGGCGAAACCCTGACTCTATAAAAAATAAAAAATTGGCCAGGTGTGGTGGTGTGTGTCTACAGTCTCAGCTATTCCGGAGGCTGAGCCTGGGTGGCTGAGGCTGCAGTGAGCTATGATCACACACTGCACTCCAGCCTTGGCAACAGAGTTAGAGCCTGTCACACACACACAAAAAAAGACTCAATAAAATTTCAACAATTGTTTTTCCTAATTCTGTAAGTCTAGCTTATAGGGATACATAGCTGAAAATCTAAAAAAAATTCTTAGTCTAGATACAGAGTGACTGTGTTCCTATAAGCACAAATTTATACCCATCAGGATGAGACCACTCCTAGGGCAGACTAGGATTTTGAAATGTCAAAAAAGCTGTATTTTGTCTGATGTTTCACAGGCATATCTGATCCTCTCAGGAGAGATTTTTTTCCAGGCAGATTTGTGGCGGACACAGAGGAAGGTCACAGGATGGTACCATGTTCCACAGAACTGTGTCCTGTACTGCACGGGTATGGATTAGGCAACATTATTATATGTGTTTTCTTTCTTTCCTTTTTTTTTTTTTGAGTCTCACTCTGTTGCCCAGGCTGGAGTACAATCGCACGATCTTGGCTCACGGCAACCTCTGCCTCCCAGGTTCAAGCAATTCTCCTGCCTCAGCCTCCTAAGTAGCTGGGATTATAGCACCTGCCACCATGCCTGGCTAATTTTTTGTATTTTTAGTAGAGACGAGGTTTTGCCATGTTGGTCAGACTAGTCTCAAACTCCTGACCTCAGGTGATCCACCTACCTCAGCCTCTCAAAGTGCTGGGATTACAGGTGTGAGCCACTGTGCCCAGGCTATTAAGAGATTTTCTACTGTTAAGAGGTTTTTTTCCACTGGGGAATTATGTTGATCATACACAGTGTGTGCAAGATATGTTGCAGTTTATACAAATGACACTTTCTGTAATAATTCTGAGAACTTGTTCTTGTAACAACACTTGTAACATTTCTTTTGAGGGAAACACCCATTTTATAATACTTTCTGCTTAAAAGCACAGATCCCCCAAAGACGCTAAGCAAGCTGGACCCCTTACCATTTCCTTCAGCAGAAAGCCTTCAAATTCTCTTAGCTGTGTCCACCTCGGGGGGCTCTACAGCCTGACCTTTCCGTCTAGGCCTGACTATGGACTGCTAATACTTTTTGGAGAAAGTGGTTTCTTGTTTCCTTTTTTCATTCTTCTTGGTTTGTATCCCTCTAACTATTGTCTCAAATCTCCTACAGTTCCCAGAGCAACCCTCAGCAGGAGGCTCTGTGCTTGATTCACCGAGGAAGAGAAAGGGTTTGAAGTCCACTCCATCACCTCCGTCTCTCCCACCAAAACCTCCCCAGAGCTCTCACGGCGTCCTCTCAATTCTGAGGAAGATAGGGCTTTCTTGCTTGCAACACAAATCTGTGCTCTGAATTTTACCTCCTTTCTGGATTTCAGTCATTTTACCCCATCTACATCTCTCCTCCATTTACAAAAGTGCTCAGATACACCCATTCTTTAAGATAAATACCTAAAAGAAAAGCAAACAAAACCTTACCCTTATTTTTGTTATTGCCCAAATCTATTCCTGAATCTCCTGCTTTCCCTTCCCTGCCAGACGTCTTGGACTGGTGGTTTATAATCACATGGCTTTGAAACTTGGCTTCTCTCCCTGCCATCCTACTGAGAACCATTCTCTAGAAGGTCACTAAGTCTCTTGTTTGTCAGATCCAGTGACCTTTCCTCAGTTCTAATGCTCAAAATTTGCAGCATCTGACAATTTGTATCACCATGTGCTTGAGGCTCACTGGACCCTTGGCTTCCAAAACACTGTACTGCCAGCTTCATTTCCTACCTTTTTGCCCTTTTCCCCCAGCTTTGGCAGTTGTTTCTTCCCCACTCCTGTTGCTTCCATAGGAAATTCTACATAGAGAGCTCCCTGATGTTGATCTCCAGCATCACCCTATACATTTCAGATTAGCATTTCCCCCACCAGCCGCTCCCTTCCTCTTGAGTCCAGGATCTCCTGATTCAGGGGTCCACATCTTCTCTGACCCAGTTCCTCTCTTGTGTGTCCCACTGTTGCACATAGTGCCATCACTCAGAGTTCCCTGACTTTTTTTGTTTTTTTTGAGACAGGATCTTGCTCTGTTGCCCAGGCTGGAGTGCAGTGGCATCATCATAGATCACTGCATCCTTGAACTCCTGGGCTCAAGCAATTCTCCCTCCTCAGTCTCCAGAGCAGCTGTGACAACAGGTGTAAGCCACTGAGCCTGGCCAGTTAAACATTTTTTTTTTTTTCTTTTTGTAGCAATGGGGTCTCCCTATGTTGCCCAGGTTGGTCTCAAATTCCTGGCCTCAAATGACCTTCCACGTTGGTCTTCCAAAGCTCTGGGATTACAGGCATGAGCCACTGCTCCTGGCCCATTCTCTGACTTTCTTCTGCCCCAGAGTTAGTCACTGGCAAATCCTGAGGATTCCACTGTCCCCATTTCACTCCTGCCCCTCCTTTACATTCCCACTGCTACTTTGGTTTTAGGTCCTTGTCTCTTCTCTGCCCCTATTTCTACTTTTTTTTTTTTTTTTGAGACCAAGTCTTGCACTGTTGTCCAGGCTGTAGTGCAATGGTGCGTTCTCGTCTCACTGCAATCTCTACCTCCTGGGTTCAAGCAATTCTCCTGCCTTAGCCTCCCAAGCAGTTGGGACTACAGGTGTGCACCACCACACCCAGCTCATTTTTTTGTACTTTATTAGTAGAGATAGGGTTTCACCACGTTGGCCAGGATGGTCTGGATCTCCTGACCTCATTATCTGCCAACCTCAGCCTCCCAAAGTGTTGGGATTACAGGTGTGAGCCACAGGAACAAACTATCAACAAAACTATACAGTCTCTACACTTCACTATAAAAGTCCTTTTTTTTTTGAGATAGGGTCCTGCTCTGTTGCCCAGGGTGTAGTGAAGTACTGCCATCCTGGCTCACTGTAACCTCCACCTCCTGGATTCAAGCAATTCTCCTGCCTCAGCCTCCTGAGTAGCTGGGACCACAGGTGTATGCCATCACGCTCAGCTAATTTTTGTATTTTTTAGTAGAAATGGGGTTTCAACATGTTGGCCAAGCTCGTCTCCGAACTCCTGATCTTAGGTGATCCACCTGTCTTGGCTTCCCAAAGTGCTGGGATTACAGGTGTGAGCCACTGTGCCCAGCCTATCTTTATATTTTTTAAAAGCTTCTCAGGTGGTTTTAATCTGTAGCCAAGGCTAAATCACTGGACTGATAACAAACGTCTTTTTGGCTTTAACACGGAGTCATTTTTGATTCACTCTTCTTAATTACGAGGTAATTTTTACTTGAATTTACTTAGCACATTCTACCTTACCTTATAATTGCAGGTTTGTCTGTCTTTCTTTTTTTTGAGACGGAGTTTTGCTCTTGTTGCTCAGACTGGAGTGCAATGGCACAATCTCAGCTCATTGCAACCTTCACTTCCGGAGTTCAAGAGATTCTCCTGCCTTAGCCTCCTAAGTAGCTGAGATTACAGGCATGCAGCACCACTAGCTAACTTTTTATATTTAGTAGAGACAGGATTTCACCACGTTGGTCCAGTTGGTCTCGAACTCCTGACTTCAGGCGATCGACCTGCCTTGGCCTCCCAAAGTGCTGGGATTACAAGTGTGAGCCACTGTGACCGGACGTAATTTCAGTTATTTCTGTCTTACTTTTTTTCCTCTATGCTGTGGTTTCCTCACTAAGATGTGTCTTATCTCTGTGGGCTTCTTATTCACTGGTACGTGACATTCACTATTTACTCAAAGGAGGAAAGAGTTAATAAACTTTATCCAAGTGATATCCCATTTCCTTACCAAAACAAACTACAACTCAAGTGAAACAAAAACACCTAATTTTGTGATTCTTGTCAGCTTGTAACTGAGAGGCTCTGCAGTCTTGATTCAGGAAGGGGAAGTTGGAAGAATTCAGGAGCTCTTAAAGAAAATAAGTTGCAATGTTGGTTTAACTATTGTTCTTAACATAGTAACATGGTGTTTGATCTGATCTACAATTGTGTCAATTATATGTTTGAGAGTGTAAAGTTTTGCAGGCAAAAGACTTGCAGTCTAAACTCAATTTATTGATAAGTCCTTGAATAAATAATGTTGCTCTGGGCAGATGAGGATTGTCAAAAATCTCTACATTATAGAATGAAGAAAAGCCAATAACATACTTTGTTGGAGAGGGGAAACTATGTAAGATACAGCATTATTCTTTGCTAGCCATAGTGAAGCTGTACACACATCCTTGACCAATATTTATGCAAAGAAAAAGTAAGAACACCACAAATAGTTTTACTAAATGAAGTCCCATTTAAATTTTAAAAATCGGATGAAACTCTGAATAATGACAGGACCTGAGGTATCTAACTGCTAAATACCCTTTGGCAGGCAGTAGTATAGGTTTTCTCTAACAGGTAACTTTTAAATTTACAACTTTTAAAGACTTGCTGGCTTTTATAATCCTTCAAATTATTTCTTCTCCTCACAACATTTAAAGTATGAAAACTGCAAGGTAAAGTCCCTCTAGCTAGAAAAATTGCACATACTCATTGGGTCTGAACACATGGCTGGCTTGTTTTAGTTATTTGCTTATTTTTATAGTACAAGAAGAAAGAAATACACATATTCTGTTTCGAACTTGGTCCCAGGGGATTGTCCTAAGCAGTATATTTTCCATAGCTGTAATTTATCTTCTGCCCGAAAATAGGTAAGCCTTATTTATAGAAATAAGGCTTATCAGGAACGGCTTAGTTTTAACTTACAGAAAAGGCAGCCATAAGAAGGTTGGATTTTCCCAAGACTAGAGCCAGGAAAGTCGTGGAGGACAGCGAGGCAAGGTCTCCATGACTTTTCTTCGCATGTCTATCTACGTACGCACACTCGTACCAGGCAGAGAGCAATGAGAAATACACACATACACCCATACACATGGATAGGCCCCGCAAAGGCAGGGGTAAAAATGGGACATGCAAAAAGTAGATTTAAAATATCAAACCATCACAAAGCACCTAGACCGCTGTCTTCCCTGGAATCAAGAGCTCCAAACTCCTTAAGAAAAAGTGAAGCAGCATCTGAGTTGTAAGTAGATCACTTAAGAGACGTGAGACCTGGGGGGTGACTTGGCGCATCTGTCGCAGAGAAGAGGCAAAGCGCGTATCCAGACACCGCCCGAGGACGCCCTCTGGGCCGCCGTCAGTCCGCGAACCCAAGCGATGAGCACCCGCCGCGGTCCGGCACCCTTAGGCCCGTAGGTAGCCGCGGAGAGGAACAGGCCGCCGACTCACAATCGGAGCCGCGCGCGGGATGACGTCTCCCAGTCTCGACCCGCCCCCTACGCCCGGAAAGAGGCGGCCGCCCATTGGCTGCGCAGCCGGCGGCCTCAGGGCCAATGACAGAGCGGCGAGCGGCGGGGTCTGGCCTTGACGTTGTGCCGCTCGCCGCGGGGTTTATTTGGCTCCGGGTCCCTCGGCCGCCGCCATTAGGGGTCCGGGGCGCCCGCGACCGCCCCCAGTACCTTGCTGCCCCCGCCCCCCGGGGCTCCCCAGCCTCAGCGCCTCCTTTCTGCTCCTCTCCCCCCGTCTCCGGCAGCCGGGAGCCGCGCGCAGGCCCGGGGAGACCATGTCCTGACTGAGGGGAGAGGGCGGAGGCGGCAGCAGCGGGGCGGGCGGCGGCGCAGAGGGAGGCGGAGAGGGGTCGGGCTCGACTCGTCGCCGCGGGCTGCGCGGGGAGTCGCCGCCGCCGCCGCCGCCGCCGCCGCCGCCGCCGCCGCCGAGCGTCCGTCAGACGGGAAGGAGGAGCAGGAGCTGGAGGAGGAGCCGCCGCCGCCAGGTAACCGGGCCCCGGGGGGGGGCGCCCCGCCGCGGCCTGCCGGGCCCGTTGCTCCCAGGCGGCGCCCAGGTCGCCGGGCCTCCCGGGCCGCCCGCCCGGCACCTCGGGGGTGGCCGCGTCCCAGGCGCTGGGAGGGCAGGGGCCCGGGTCGCTGCTGCCGGAGCTTCTATCTTGGGCGCTCCGGGTGCGGGGACGGCTCGGGGGCTGTGGGAGGGCGGGTCCGCCCAGCTTGTTTACCGACCGCCGGCCGCCCGCGGCTGGACGCGGTGCCGGCCCCGCCGCCGCTTTTCCGCCAGATTTCCCCACAACTTCTTTTCCTGCCGGAGACGGGTCGGCGAGTGGGGTTTCGCTCCCACTCCGCGATAGGCCGTAAACACTCGGGTCCACGGCCACAAGTTGGTGCTGGTCTTCAAACTTGTATTTTGGTCCCTGGGCCGCTTCCTTTCCATCTCCTGTGGTGGCCTCCAGTTGCCATTTCTAGGAAAATAAATGTGGGGGACGACGGGGCGGTCGGGGAGGAGGAGCTGGACCTAGTGGAAAGGTTCATCTATCCCTCCTGTTCGCAGTAAGGGGTGTTCACTGCAAGATCTGTTATTTTCTCTGCTGGGGTTTGATGCGGGTCGTTTCACAGATAAAAGAGCTGTAGTGAATGCTGGCATTTAGCGCAAGAGACAGGCAGTTTAGGTTAAGCTTGGAAGTTTGAACAGGCCCATTATCTTTGAGATGCACTGGTGTTTTGAAACTCTCTTGCTGAGCATTGTGTATTTGTCAGTTGATCCCCTTTTCTGTAACTCCGTAGACTAACAGTTTAAGTGCTGCCCCATCTTTATCAGTATTTTGGTTTCACCATGTTTATGATGATGTTAATAAATCTAATGTACAAAGATACTGTTTTAGGAACACAATTGGAGAGAAAAAAATTTTTTTTTTTTTTTGAGACGGAGTTTCGCTCTTTTTACCCAGGCTGGAGGAGTGCAATGACGCCATCTCCGCAACCTCCACCTCCCAGGTTCAATCAATTCTCCTGCCTCAGCCTCCCGAGTAGCTGGGATTACAGGCATGCGCCACACTGCCCGGCTAATTTTGTATTTTTAGTACAGACGGGGTTTCTCCATGTGTGTCAGGCTGGTCTCGAACTCCCGACCTTAGGTGATCCTTGGCCTCCCAAAGTGTTGGGATTACAGGCATGAGCCACCCTGCCTGGCCTGAGAGAAATCTTTAACTCTGGGACATGTTATATAATGAGTGATTTCTTTACCTGTGTGTTTTAACTTCTTTGTCACTTGTGCAACATCCAGCAGTACCCCTGTTTTGATCAACTATGGATGACTCAGTGTACAAACCATAAGCCAGGGGAAACCACAAGGAATTTTGATCTTGGCTTGTGCCAAGGGTCTTGGGAAAGTCATCTGAACTATTGGAAAAATAAAGCTGGATCTTGTCTCCTTGTTATTATTTTGAATTAAATGAGGTAATTTTCTAAAATTTCTAAGGAAGTTTAGAATTGTCTTGACTTTTGGTTCTAAAGATAGGCAGTCTTTTTATACTAAAATTTCATAACATTTTTATTGGGCTGTTGGGGGTTTACGAGGTAGTAGAACAGTAATGACACATTTGCTCTTTTGAGGAGGATGTTATTTGAATGTCATGAGAGATTTTATTTTTGTTGCTGTTTCGACACCTTATATTAATGCCTCAGAGCATTGGGACACTCATTTACTTACTCTTGAAATGTGCTTGGGTTGGTGTGGTGAACTCGTTCATGGTAATATATTTTAAGCTCGTGGCCTTGATCCTTATCTGTACACCGAAGGGGTTATGGCACGTCACATTTAAAGTCTGAGGATTAACATAGTTTTGAAACTCATGATCCAGTTGTACGATATTTGAGGCAAATTGCTTAATATGTGTAATTGATACAGTGAGAGCGCATGTACTTTATTATAGATGTAAACTTTAAATGGGAATTACAAAAGTAGACCACTGGCCAGCCCAGTGGCTCACGCCTGCAATCCCAGCACTTTGGGAGGCTGAAGGGGGTGGATTACCTGCAGTCAGGAGTTCAAGACCAGCCTGGCCAATATGGTGAAACCCCATTGCTACTGAAACTACAAAAAACTTAGCTGGGCATGGTGGCATGTGCCTGTAATCCCAGCTACTCGGGAGGCTGAGGCAAGAGAATCTCTTGCACCCCAGAGGCAGAGGTCTAGTGTTACTCTGTTGCCCAGGCTGAAGTGCCGTGGCATGATCTCAGCTCACTGCAACCTCCCCACCTCCTGGGTTCAAGTCATTCTTCTGCCTCAGTCTCTGGAATAGCTGCTGGGATTACAGGTGCATACCACTACGCCCTATTAATTTTTGTATTTTTAGTAGAGACGGGGTTTCACCATGTTTGTTAGGCTGGTCTTGAACTCCTGACCTCAGACAACCTCCCAAAGTGCTAGGATTACAGGCATGAGCCACCGTGCCTGGCCTAATTTGGTTCAGTTTTATTATTTAGGCATTACTGCTTCCCTCTTCCCTTCTCATAATACTCTTGTATCTGGGCTTTGAATACTTATTCTCTCATTGATTTTTATTGATCTGGTATTCGATTTGGAATGTTTGTGCTCTACTTATGCTTTGGGTAATAATATATTCCACATTTGAACACTCTTCTCTCCTCGCATCACAACATAAAGACTTAGAGAAAACTCCTTCATACCGGCAAAATAAAATTCAAGCTTCTTGGTGTGGTGGTCTAGTTTCTCTGTAGTCTGGCCCTGGTCCATTCTCCAGTACTAACTCTAATTTCTTTGTGAATCCTTAATTCTAGTCACACTAACTTCTTGTTGTTCCTGTTGGCCTTTCTTTATGCCATTCTTTCTGTTTGAAATCCTCTTCTACTTGTATTAATGGAGACTCTCTTCTGGGCCCAGAGAGGTCCAGTCTCTGGGGAAGCTTTTTTTTGATGACTTTAACCCCAAGAGATCTATTCAGTCTTCTCCTGTGTGAGACTTTCTTAGAATATGCTAGCCTGGATTTCTGTTTATCTTTTAATGTTTCTATTTTGCTAGATTTCTTTTTTGAAATGGAATTTAGTTCTTGTTGCCCAGGCTGGAGTGCAGGCACAATCTCAGCTCACTATAACCTCTGTCTTCTGGGTTCAAGTGATTTTTTTGCCTCAGCTTCTTGAGTAGCTGGGATTACAGGCACACACCACCACACCTGGCTAATTTTGTATGTTTAGTAGAGACAGGGTTTCTCCATGTTGGTCAGGCTAGTCTCGAACTCCCGACCTCCGGTGATCCACCCACTTCTGTCTCCCAGAGTGCTGGGATTACAGGTGTGAGCCACCGTGCCTGGCCTCCAACTAGATTTTTAAGACCTCTGCCAAATGGATATAATTCTATACACTGTATTTACCTATGGAGACCATATATTCAGCACTGTAAATATGGATACATTGTCTGACAAAGTAGTTTTGGTTATAGAGGTATTCTAGGATATGCAGTTTGTACTGTAGTAATTATTGGTGGTCTGGGATTTTGATGGTTTATGAGACAAATATTTGAAATTATGGCTTTCTCCTAAAAAATTTGATTAGTGGCCGGGTGCAGTGGCTCATGCCTGTAATCCCAGCACTTTTGGAGGCCAAGGCAGGTGGATCATGAGGCCAGGAGATCGAGACCATCCTGGCCAACGTGGTGAAAATACAAAATACAAAAATTAGCTGGGTGTTGTGGTGGGTGCCTGTAATCCCAGCGACTCAGGAGGCTGAGGCAGGAGAATCACTTGAACCCGGGAAGCGGAGGATGCAGTGATTCTAGATTGTGCCACTGCACTCCAACCTCGGTGACCGAGCGAGACTCAGTCTTTAAAAAAAAAAATTGGTTAGTATTTATCAGCATATTTTGCCTGAAAAGGATGTTCAGCATTTTGATAGTAATTATGTCATATTATTCAAGCAAAAATATCATGTTTCTGTGGTTTACTTCAGATTTGGGTCAGGGCAGTTACTTGGATGCTGAGTTTGACCGTTTCATATTGTGTGGAGGTAACATTTAGCATCATGGGAAGGAGAAAATCTGTAGCCTCAGTTTGTATTCTTAACCTGAGATGTTGGCAGCGTATGTCACTGATCATAAGGCAGATGAGACAGGAGAATATGTGATTCACTACTATTACCTGTCAACAGTCTTGGATGAAAAGTAAGCTGGTCCACAGAATTTGTGTATACCAAGAATAATACATGTAATTATATAGTACATAGGTGAATGCTGATGCATTTGGAATATAGGTGTGTGTCTCTCTTGTGTGAGTAGGAGGTATGGTATTCTCTTGGTACACAGTCTCTTGGCACCAAACCATCTTGACTTAGTCTACTGCATCTATGTGGAAATTTGTCCTCTCTCTCCAGTTCAGTAAAATATTTTTCTCCTTGAAATTGGCTAATTTTTATAAAGCATTTAAAAACTATTTTTTTCAAGTGTCAGAAACCTTTTAGCACCATTGAAGTTAAAATGACTGTTAATAAACTTTTCAGAAATACTAGGCATTTTTACATAGGCTACTACATTTGTAAAAGGCATTTTCACAGATTTACACTTGAAAAATCTGGATCAGTAAGCATTCTTTGCTTTTTGGAAGGGTGGTATTTTGGTTAACATGAAGTTTTAGATAGGAGCTGTAAGTCTGAATTTTAAAATGGAGTTGGCCAGGTAAATTGAGCATAAAGTTGATATTTTTTTCTGTTGCTTGGTGAATTAAATTATAATTTTTTTTTTTTTTTTTTTTTTTTTTTTTTTTGAGACAGGGTCTTGGTCTGTCTCTCAGGCTGGAGAGCAGTGGCACAATAAAGGCTCACCAAGCTGTTCTCCCACCTTAGCCTCCCAAGTAGTTGGAACTATATAGGTGTGTACTGTTAAGCCTGGCTTTAGAAAATTTTTTTTTGTAGAGACGAGGTCTCCCTATATTGCCCGGGCGGGTGTTGAATTCCTGGACTCAGCTAGTCCTCTTGCTTTGGCCTCCCAATAGGCATGAGCCATTGTCCCCCAGATTAGATTTTTAAAATAGAGTCTTACTCTGTTTCCCAGGCTGGAGTGCATGGCATGATCACAGCTCACTACAGCCTTGACTTTCCAGGCTCAAGCTATCCTCCCACCTCAGCCTCCCCAGTAGCTGAGACTACAGATGTGTGCCACACGTCTGGCTAATTTTTGTATTTAGCCGTGGTGAGCTACTGCTCTCCGCCCTAATTTTTTAGTAATGAAGAAAATAAACTACTACCTGGGTATGGTGACATGTGCCTGTAATTCCAACTATTTGGGAGGCTGAGGTGGGAGGATCATTTGATCCCAGGAATTTGAGTCCAGCCTGGATGTATTAGTTCGTTTTCATCCTGCAGTAAAGAACTTCCGGTGGGCACATTGGCTCATGCCTGTAATCCCAACACTTTGGGAGGCTGAGGTGGGCGGATCACGAGTTCAGGAGTTCACGACAAATACAGAAATTAGCCGGGCATGGTGGTGTGCGCTTGTAGTCCCAACTACTCAGGAGCCTGAGGCAGGAGAATTGCTTGAACCTGGGAAGCCCAGGTTGCAGTGAGCTGGGATTGTGTCACTGCATTCCAGCCTGGGCGACAGAGCGAGACTCTATCTTAAAAAAAAAAAAAAAAAAAAAAAAAGGACTACCTGAGGCTTTGTGAAGTGGCTCATGGCTGTAATCTCAGCACTTTGGGCTTTTGGGAGGCTGAGGCAGGTGGATCACAAGGTCAGGGGTTCTGAGAGCAGCCTGGCCAACATGTTGAAACCCTGTCCCTACGAAAAATCCCAAAAGATCAGCGGGGCATAGTGGCACATGGCCTGTAATAACAGCTTGTTGGGAGGCTGAGGTAGGACAATTGCTTGAACCTGGGAGGTGGAGGTTACAGTGAGCTGAGATCGTGCCACTGCACTCCAGCCTGTCTTGGGGAGTGGGGGCGGGGAGAACAAACTGAGATTGGCAATTTATAAAGAAAAGAGGTTTAATTGACTCAGTTTCTCATGGCTGGGGGGCTTCATGAAATTTATAGTCATAGTGGAAGGCAAAGGGAAAAAGCAAGCACCTTCTTCACAAGGCAGAAGGAGAGAAAGAGTGAGAGGGGGAAGTGCCACACCGTTAAATATTTGATCTCCTGAGAACTCACTCAGTGTCACAAGAACAGCATAGGGGAAACCACCCCCATGATCCAGTCACTTCCCACCAGATCCCTCCCTGGACAAGTGGGGATTATAATGGGAAATTTGAGTGAAGACACAGCCAAACCGTATCACTGGGCAACAAAGCAAGACCTGTCTCTTGAAAAAAAAGTTTTTGTTCATGTATGAGGGAAAATTGCCTCACTCACTCCTGAACTAACACACCACAGTTCTGGTTTTTCATCCTTTGTCAAGTCAGTTTTTAATGTGGGTGGTGGAATCTTGGTATATTGCGCAGGCTGGTCTCAAACTCCTGAGTTCAAGAGATCTGCCCATCTTGGCCCCCTCAAAGTGCTGGGACTGCAGGCTTGAGCCACCATGCCTGGCTGTAATGCGGGTGGTTTTAATTCATATAAATAAAAAATATTTGAATGTATAAGATATTCATTGGAATCAGTTACATGTCTTTCCAATTTTTTCTAAAAAACTTCATTGAGGTATATTTAATATACCGTAAAATTCACCCCTTTAAAGTATAATTCGGTAGTTTTTAGCGTACTTACAGAGTTGTGTAGCCATCATCAACCACTATATAATCCTGGAACATTTTCATGACCCCAAAAAGAAACTCTGTACTCAATAAGCAGTCATTTCCCCCTTGCCCTAGCTCCTGGCAACCACTAATCTACTTTGTCTTTCTAGATTAGCCTATTCTGGATACGTCATAAATGGAATTATACAATATATGACTTGACTATTTGTGTCTGGCTTTTTTCACTTAGAACGTTTTCAAGGTTTATGTTGTGGCATGTGTCAGTACTTTATTTCTTTTTTTTTTTTTTGTGACAGAGTCTTGCTCTGTGGCCCAGGCTGGAGTGCAGTGGTGCTTTCTCGGCTCACTGCAACCTCCGCTTCCCGGGTTCAAGCAATTCTCCTACCTCAGCCTCCGGAGTCGTGCATCAGCACACCTAGCTAATTTGTTGTGTTTTTAAAAGAGACAGGGTTTTGCCTTGTTAGCGAAGAAGATCTCCTGACCTAATGATCCTCCCGCCCTGGCCTCCCAAAGTGCTGGGATTACAGGTGTGAGCCACCGTGCCTGGCCAATACTTTATTCCTTTTTATGGCTGGCTAATATTCCATTGAATGTATATACAGCATTTTGTTTATCCATTCATTGATTGATGGACATTTAGATTATTTCCACTTTTGGGGTATTATGAATTATGCTGCTGTGAACATTTGTGTACAAGTTTTTGTGTGGGTATAAGTTTTCAGTTCTCTTGGGTATAGACCTACAGATGGAATTGCTGGGTCATATGCTAATTATGTTTAACCTTTGAGGAACTTTCTGCCTGTTTTTCAAAGTGGTTGTATCATTTTACATTTTTATTTTTTTAAGACAGAGCCTCACTTTGTCTAGACACAAACAGTGGCGTGATCTTGGCTCACTGCAACCTCTGCCTCCCAGGTTGAAGCGATTCTCAAGTCTCAGCTTCCTGAGTAGCTGGGACTATAGGCGTATGCCACCATGCCCGGCTAATTTTTGTATTTTTATGTTGTATTTTTTTTAGTAGAGACAGGATTTCGCCATGTTGGCAGGGCTAGTCTTGAACTGCTGACCTCAAGTGATCCACCTGCCTTGGCCTCCTGAAGTGCTGGGATTACAGGCGTGAGCCGCAGTGCCCGGCCCATTTTACATTTCTGCCAGCAGTATAAGTTCCATCTCCATCAATGTATGTTCCCTTTATCTACATCCTAAGTCTGTTTTTTTTTTGAATTGTCATTCTAGTGGGACAGCATCTCCTAGTTTTTATTTGCATTTTCCTAATGACTAATGATGTTGAGCATCTTTTCATATGCTTATTGACCATTTGCATATCTTGTTTAGAGAAATGTTTATTTCAGTCTTTTGCCCATTTTTCATTTGAGTTGTCTTTTTGTTGGTGATATTTTGCAAGAGTTCTTTATGTATTCTGGATGCAGTTCCCTTACCTATATTTGTAGATATTTTCTGTCTGTGGGTTGTCCTTTCACCTTCTTTGTGGTGTTCTTCGATGCACAAAAGTTTTTAAATTTGATGAAGTCCAGTTATCTGTGTTTTCTTTTGTCACTTGTGCTTTTGCCTAACCCAGGGTCCTGACAGTTTATGTCTGTTTTCATCTAAGTGTATTTCCTAGTTTTAGCTCTCAAATTTAGGTCTCCGATCATTTTGAGTTAAGCTTTGTATATAATGTGAGGCAGAGGTCCAACTCAGTTTTTTTGCATGTGGCTGTCTAATTGTCCTTGCACCCTTTGTTGAAATGCACTTAGCTTTAGTAGTGCACAGTCACGCGTTGCTTAAATGCTTTGAGCAATGCATTGTTAGGTGATTTTGTCATTGTGTGAACATCGTAGCGTCTACTTAGACAAAATGTAGATGGTATAGCCTTCTATACAGTAGGCCATTGGGTATAGCCTGTTGTTCCTAGGCCGTAAACCTGTATAGCATGTTACTGTATTGAATGCTGTCGTGTTTTTCTAACACAATGTAAGTATTTGTGAGTGTAAACATAAATAAATGTAGAAAAAGCACAGTAAGAATATGGTATAAAAGCTAAAAAATGGTGCACCTATATAGGGCACTTACCGTGAATGCAACTTGCAGAACTGGAAGTTGCTCCAGGTGGGTCAGTGAGTGAGTGAGTGGTGAATGAGTGTCAAGGATGTTATTGCATACTACTGTAGACTACAGTGAACATTTTACACTGAATTTACTTAAAAATTTTCTTCAAAAATAATCTTAGCTTGTTGTAACTGTTTAACTTTATAAATTTCTAATTTAAAAAAAAATCTTTAGACTTCTATAGTAACAATTAAAACACAAACATCACATAGCTGCACAAAAATATTTTCTTTATATCCTTACACTATAAGCTTTTTTATATATTAAGCTTTTTGTTAAAAACTGGGACACACATTAGCTTAGGCCTACACAGGATCAGGATCATCAGTATCACTGTCTTCCACCTGTACATCTTGTCCCACTGGAAAGTCTTGAGGGGGCAATAACATGCATAGAGCTATCATCTGTGA
Organism: Saguinus oedipus; assembly: GCA_031835075.1. Classification (NCBI taxonomy): domain Eukaryota; kingdom Metazoa; phylum Chordata; class Mammalia; order Primates; family Cebidae; genus Saguinus; species Saguinus oedipus. Next base: position 130,660,779 of record CM063179.1, read on the forward strand.
TAACAGTGTCTTCTCCTGGGAGACCTCCTGAAGGACCTGCCTGGGCTTCTTTACAGTAGACTTTTTTTTTTTTTAAAAGTAGGTAGGACTAACATTGTAAAATAACAATAAAAAAATAGTAAACAAACTAGTAACATACATAGGATCAGTACATTATATAATTTTATGTGCTACACATTTTTAGACTGCCAGCACAGTAGGTTTGTTTACACCAGCATCACTGCAAACATGTGAGTAATGTGTTGTGCCATGACATTATGTTGGCTTCGACGTCATGAGGCGAATTTTTCAGCTTCATTATAATCTTATGGAACCACTGTCATATATTTAGTCTGTCTTTGATTGACACATGGTTATGCAGGCCATGACTGTAATTATTCTCAACTGTAAGTTGATTTATTGCAAGGCAGCATTCCCTGGATATATGAAGAAATTATCCCTATTCTGCAGCAGAAGAAAAGGTTCTCTCTTAGTATTGCACAATAAGTTGCAACAACACACTTGTGAGTGGGATTCTGAAGACATCACTTCTGTGATTTTTAAATAAACTACTTCTAAATCCTTTCCTCTTTTGTTCTTGGTGGGTAATTACTTCACTTTTTGGTATTTCATGGAGGTAAAGTTTATTTATTTTTATTTATTTATTTTTGAGACGGAGTCTTGCTCTTGTTGCCCAGGCTGGAGTGTAGTGGCACGATCTTGGCTCACTGCAACCTCCATCTCCTGGGTTCAAGTGAGTCTTCTGCCTCAACCTACTGAGTAGCTGGGATTGCAGGTGTCTGCCTCCATGCCTGGCTAATTTTTTTGTGTTTTTAGTAGAGATGGGGTTTCACTATGTTGGTCAGGTTAGTCTTGAATTCCTGATCTCAGGTGATCCACCTGTCTGTGCCTCCTAAAGTGCTGGGGTTACAGGCATGAGCCACCGTGCCCGTCCATTAGTTTATTTTTAAGCGAGAACTAGTTCAGTTTTCAGAACTAACTAAACTTTTTGTGGAATCCTATCTTTTTTTTTTGAGACGGAGTTTTGCTCTTGTTTTCCCAGGCTGGAGTGCAATGGCGCGATCTCTGCTCACCACAACCTCCGCCTCCTGGGTTCAGGCAATTCTCCTGCCTCAGCCTCCTGAGTAGCTGGGATTACAGGCACGCGCCACCATGCCCAGCTAATTTTTTGTATTTTTAGTAGAGACAGGGTTTCACCATGTTGACCAGGATGGTCTCAATATCTTGACCTTGTGATCCACCCGCCTCGGCCTCCCAAAGTGCTGGGATTACAGGTGTGAGCCACCGTGCCCGGCCAGCAGAGGAGATTTCTAATACAAAGCCCCTAAAGGGAGATTGTTCTTGACTTGTAAAAGGAACAGAAAGAAAATCACTTAAAAGATTTGTAAGTAAGTTTGGGAAGTTTTAATTTTATTTTTTGTAGGGATGGTGGATAGAGTGGAAGCGCAAGATGACTTAGTCTCTGCAGTAATCCAACTGACAAATAATGGTGGCTTGGAGTAAGGGTATAGCAGGGGAGTCTGGAGAGAAGCAAACATTTGGGGACTTGTTTAGGAGGTAGTGTCAGTGACAGCTAGTCTGTTTTCTAACCTGATATTCTTGGACAATGTGTTTATAATCCTGGAAGGTTGTGGTGCATTCATCAGAGGGCACTTGCTTTAGAACTGGGTTTCAATTCCTAGCTTTGTGACCCTGGATGAGATATTTCACCTCTTCTGAAGGCATAGAATCTTTTTTTTTTTTTTTTTAAGACAGTCTCGCTCTGTCACCCAGGCTGGAGTGCAATGGCGCGATCTCGGCTCACTGCAACCTCTGCCTCCTGGGTTCAAGTGATTCTCCTGCCTCAGCCTCCCGAGTAGCTGGGATTACCGGCTAATTTATTTTTGTATTTTTAGTAGAGATGGGTTTTCACCAGGTTGGTCAGGCTGGTCTCAAACTCCTGGCCTTGTGATCTGCCTACCTCAGCCTTCCAAAGTGTTGGGATTACAGGAGTGAGTCACCACACTTGGCTGGCACAGATTCTTACTCATAAAAATGGAGGCTGGACATGGTGGCTCACACCTGCAATCCCAGCACTTTGGGAGGCCGAGGCAGGTGGACCACGAGGTCAGGAGTTTGAGACCAGCCTGGCCAACATAGTGAAACCCTGTCTCTATCAAAAATACAAAAATTACCTGGATGTGTTGGCACTTGCTTGTAGTCCCAGCTACTTGGGAGGCAGGAGAATTGCTCGAACCCGGGAGGTGGAGGTTGCAGTGAGCCAAGATAATGTTACTGCACTCCAGCCTGGGTAACAGAGTGGGACTCCACCTCAGATAGATAGATAGATAGATACATACATACGAAACTTAAGATAATGTTATTTCAAGCTGGCAGATGTTCATGATATTAATTACAGGATTTGGGTTTTGAAGTGATCAGTTTTAGACCCTCACTTAAAGATAGGTGAGGCATTATTATCCCCATTTGTTTTTCAGATGAGAGGCTTGGGTCCTAAGGATTTGGCTAGTATTTCAGATGTAAGTGAGGGAGAGGGGCTCAAACTCACATTTTATAAGTGTAGTACATTTTTTTCCCTTTTTTTTGAGATGGAGTCTTTCTCTGTCACCAGACTGGAGTGCAGTGGTGCAGTCTCAGCTCACTGCAGCCTCCGCCTCCTGGATTCAAGTGATTCTCCTGCCTCAGTCTCCTGAGTAGCTGGGATTGCAGGTGCCCACCATCACGCCCAGCTAATTTTTGTATTTTTAGTAGAGACGGAGTTTCACTGTGTTGGCCAGGCTAGTCTTGGCTCTCCTGACCTCATGAGCTACTGTGCCTGGCAATCTTGGACTATTTCATCCATTTGATTCTGCTTGCTTTTTGCAGTTTTTTTCTTTCTTCATATCATAACTTGCTGATTATCTGAAAGTTCCAGGTTTGTATCTCTCCTTCCTCTGTCACACAGATTACACAGAATTTGATAAAAAGATGGCCTTTAGTGGGCTAAATATGGTAATGACCCTTTGTAAATTGGGACTGATCTGTTCGCCGTGTGAACAGAGAATGGATAGGGTAATGAAATTAAATTCTTGATGAAGTAGTGTGTTCATAGTTCTTGGAAAAGTTGTTTTGTTATTTTTTAAATTCTGGGTTGATGTGCATTTTTGGAGTTAATTGTTCCATTTCCAGTTTAAGAAAACTGTGATCTTTCATCCAATTAGAATGCAGGTTTTTTTGAGCACAGGGACAGTATTTTGTCTAGTTATATCTCTTCCTATTTCTGAATACATGGTAAACCTTTGGTAAATATTGTCCTAGGCCGTTAACATTAGCTTTGTTTGGGATTGTGATTTAAGGTACATACATGATTGACCTGGGATGTCTCAAACCATGTAAAGGAACTAGGTTCTACCTAAGCTCAAGACATATATGTATTACTCCCCTCACTTTCTTGTTATGACTGAGGAACCGAAGTGTGCAGACAGAGTAAGTGTGTAAAGAGCTAGAATTCCTCCTGAGATGACAAGATGAAAACAGAAAGAGCCTTAATTTGTTTCATGCTAGATTTGACACAATGTAAGTTAACTTTTTGTCTTCTAGATCTTCTTTCATTCTGGTTAGTGGATTGCTAATTGTCTAGTGGTTTAAAAGAAAACAAGACCGTTAGAATTGTGTAACTTGTTACAGTTTTTTCTAATTAAGGTAGCCATGACAGATTAAAATTTAACATTTAAATTTGTTACATTTTGAAGACTTAGGTTTGGTTGGAATGAAGTTAGTTGTAGTTGTAGAGGGTAATTACCTCAGTTAAATAAGGCATAGTGCTGATAAGGCCAAGGTCACCCAGGCAGGTGGGATTTAACTTCATTTTACTTTGTCCAACTTATCCACAGATTCCTGGGAAGTGTACAGTATGTTTAGTGCACATCTACTCATTTGATACAGATGCCATAGATAATAGTGACCTCTTTTTAGGAATGGCAGTTCAGTTTTGAGATGAATTATTGATTATTTACATACAATTTCACACAGATTGAGGACTTTTAAAAGATACTTAATGATTGCAAAAGTTTTTTACTTATGTCATTTTGATGGCAAGATTTGAATAGTTAACCTGCTATGGGTTGCCACAGTGTCAAGTCTGTTGCAGGGTGGTAGACTTTCAGGGCAGCGATGGAAGGAAGAAACATTTATTGAAGAGTTTTGTGGCTCTTAGTATTTTAATCCCTTCAATTTGTAGATGGGAAAACTGCGGCTCAGAAATAAGAAATTCTGAATAGAAATTCAGTTTTGGACATGTTAAGTGTGAGATACTTGTTAAACATTCAAATTGAGGTGTCAGGTGGGCATCCTGGTTTTACAAATCTGGAGTTAGGGGAGAGATCCCGCTTTGAGATACAAATTTGTAAATTATCACCATATAAATGATATTTAAAGCCCGGAGATTGACTAAGATTCCTAAAGTAGTTAGAGGTTAGAGAGAAGAGAACCAAAGCTTGGGGCACTTGGCTCATTTTTTTTTCTTTTTATTTTTTTTTGAGACAGTTTCGTTTTGTTGTCCAAACTGGAGTGCAGTGGCATGGTCTTATCTCACTGAAACCTCTGCCTCCTGGGTTCAGGTGATTTTCCTGGCCCAGCTTTCTGAGTAGCTGGGATTACAGGCACATGCCACCATGCCTGGCTAATTTTTTTATTTTTAGTAGAGACGGGGTTTCACCATGTTGGCCAGGATGGTCTCGAACGCCTGACCTCGTGATCCGCCCGTCTCAGCCTCCAAAAGTGGTGGGTTTACAGGGGGTGAGCCACCGCACCCCGCCCCACTTGGCTCTTTAATTCAGACATACAAGGAAGTCAACAAAGAAGATTGAGGAAGAAAAGCTGTTGAGATTAGAGGAAAACCAGGAGAATGTCTTGGAAGCCATGTGAGGACAGTATGTTTAATTGTGGATTATAGAACTAGAGGGCTTCAGATTAAGCCATTTAACAAAGAATTTAGTGATTGTTGTATTTTGCCTAAGAGTGTTTTTTAAATTCCAAATGCTAAAAGTTGCAGAGGCAATAGTGTTTAATAATTTTGTAGATTCAATTACATCTTGTATTTTTAATGGGGCTAGAATGGGAAGGTGCAGAAGTCATGACTTGCTGTGTAATATTCTAGATATTTGTTGATGTAGTGCTGTACTTAAGTATGGACCTAATTGGTGTGTTACAAAACGAGGGAAAAACCGATGTAATGGGTTTTGCTCCGTTTATAAAATGGTCAAGGATAAAGGAAGACATAACAAGTGTATCAAACATGAATCTTAGTCCTAAAACTCAGAAAAATGCTTACCACATTTGCTTTCTTTAAATTCATTTGAATTCCACTTCTTTGGCAAGAAATTCAACCTCAGTCATCCTTGGGGTCCCCTCTCCTTGTGTTACTGTAAGGCCTGGTGTCATATGGTTCAAATTTTGCTTGCGTTGTTTATAGTATTGTCTTCCATTGCCCTCCACAAGGTTCCTTCAGATTCTGTGGCTCTTCCACCAACTGTGGGCCCTAGTGCCTATGGCTTGGTACCTAGTTTAAATCTAGCAGACACTTTGTACTGAGGCCTTGCCGCCTGATCAGTTTGCTACCATGGAGTTGATCCCATCCTCTCTAGAATTTCTTCTGAGATTACTCACAAGGTCCATTTCTTTCTCAACATGATCTCTTCTTAGATTTACTAAACACAAGGTGCTGGTCTACCTTCCATGCCACTGGAATCCCTGAGCCAAGGTTTTTGAAAGCATGGCTGTTTGATTGAAAATCGAAGGGAGGGATGGAAAAGAAGGGAGTGAGTAACATAGGAAAACATATATGAATTAGTGTTCCAAAAACTAGCCCCAAGAGAAAAATATAGTTAAAGTGCCAAATGTCAGTAAAAGTATGGTTGCTTGGAGTGTACCTGGAGTGATCTGAAAACTTCATGAAAATGAGATCTCGAACTGAGCCTTAAACAATGGGTAGAATTCATTATAAATGAATGTGTCTGTTGTGCTTCTGTATCTAAGGCAGTACCTTCATGTGAATATTTTTGGCAGGTGGTGACACATGCATGAGTCAGGGGCATGTGCGGCATGTTTGGGAGTTAGCATGTGGTGTGTGTTTGTGACAGGAAGTTGTTGAGAGTTCATACTTCTCTTTTTGAGAAGAGCCTCAGAAAGAAAATTGTGGATCAGTCAGCTGGATGGATTTAGAAAGGGAAGATGCTTAGAAGGCTTTTAGAGTAGTTCTGACCCGAACTGGAAAAGGATTGATGGCAGTGGGAATGAGAAGACAGTAACTAGATAGAAACCACTAGGAAGAATCTGTGTGAAGAAGGCAGAATTTAAGGTGATCCTGAGTTTTCTGCTAGTGCAGAGGTATTAATGGTGCCATTAATGGAAACTGGAGAAGTCAAGATAGGAGTTTGGTGTGGGAAGATAAGGAGTTTAATGAGGATTTGATAACCTGTTGGAGCCCTGAAATGAGGTTAGATTTGTAGATAAAGGGTTTACCATATCATCTTCATGATCCTGCCCTAGACCAGTTGTTTTTCCTGTTGATTTTTGTGAAAAAGACAGTGATGAAGTAATAGAATATACTGATGAGAAAAGAGGAGATGACTGTGCGATTTTTTTTGGCTTAAGACTTAAGTAGTTTAGGCCAGGCGCTATGGCTCATGCCTGTAATCCCAGCACTTGGGGAGGCCGAGGTGGGTGGATCACAAGGTCAAGAGTTTGAGACCAGCCTGGCCAATATGGTGAAACCCCATCTCTACTAAAAAAAACATACAAAAATTAGCCAGGTGTGGTGGTGTGTACCTGTAGTCCCAGCTACTCAGGAGGCTGAGACAGGAGAATTTCTTGAACCTGGGAGGCGGAGGTTGCAGTGAGCCAAGATCATGCCATTGTACTCCAGCCTGGGTAACAGTGAGACTCCGTCTCAGAAAAAAAAAAAAAAAAAAGAAGTAGTTAAAAATTTTTTATTTACAGAAATTTTATAATTCAGAATTGCTTTGTAATGTTTTAAAAGCCTGAAAATTTAGCATGCTTGAAATATCCTTTTTTAGTTTTAGCTTTCATCTTTATTCCCCTAAGATGCTCTCTGAGCATTTGTAAATCTCCACAGATTTATGTCAGTAAATATTTATACTAATAAGTATAAATTTGTATAAAAGTTCTTAAGGCTGCCTTTTTTTTTTTTTTTTTTTTTTTTGAGACAGTCTTCCGCTGTCACCCAGGCTGGAGTGCAGTGGCGCAATCTCAGCTCACTGCAACCTTTGCCCTCCGGGTTCAAGTGATTCTCCTGCTTCAGCCTCCTGAAGATTATGGGTGCGCACCACCATGCTCGGCTAATTTTTTGTGTGTATTTTTAGTAGAGACGGGGTTTCACCATGTTGGTCAGTCTGGTCTCGATCTCTTGACCTCGTGATCCACTTACCTCAGCCTTCCAAAATGCTGGGATTACAGGCATGAGCCACCACGCACGGTTTAAAGCTGCGTTTAGTTCTTCCTTTGTATAACTTCTCATCATCTGAAACTACTGGCAATTGAGCTTATCTCAGTTTGTTTCTGGAGTTTGTACTTAATGAGAATTAATTCACTTCTTTTTTTTTAAATTGCATTTTAGGTTGTGGGGTACATGTGAAGAACATGCAAGATTGTTGCATAGGTACACACATGGCAGTGTGATTTGCTGCCTTCCTCCCCATCACCTATATCTGGCATTTCTCCCAATGCTATCTCTCCCCAACTCCCCACCCCGCTGTCCCTCCTCTATTTTCCCCCGACAGACCTCTATTTCACTTCGTTAGTTTTCTATGATTGTTTAGTAGGTGGTTGGGGAAGTTTGCAGTATAGCTATAATTTTGAGGAATTTATTCAGTAGAGATATAATTCTTATACAGTGTTTAGTAATGCTTTGTAAATATTCAACATGACAATATAGAAAGTGTTCAGCTGCTAGTCCCTTTCCTCCACCTGCTATTATTAGTACATGTACCATAATACTTGTATATTTTTATTATCTGAATTGGGAAGTATATAATTAAAAACAGTTATGAATTTAGTACTAGTAAATTTAGTATTAGTAAATGGTTGATATATTTACAGACATTATTCATTCTACAGGCAGAGCTTGATGCACAGATGGATTCCTGGTCTCCTTGGTCCACAGGATGGGAACTGTTGGTATTGCGTTTGATCCAAGGAATATTTGTCTTAAGAGTAGCAGTTGTGTCCAGTTCTCCTTAAAGAAGGCCTAGATTATATAGATTTTACTGTGGTTTTATTTTACCAATTAATTGAAGTTTGAGTCCTTGGATAGAATTTGCAAATCTGCTTTGCATGCAGAATTAAACTTGTAAACTAAATTTACTTGGTTGTATTAATATATTTAACACTTAAAGTGATATTTAGTAAGTTTTATTTCAGGGTACAGTATTAACTTTCAGAGCTGGCTACTTTGGAAATAATTTTATGTACTTTTTGGAATGTTTTGACATCTGGAAAAAGTGTACTCTGTTAATTTCTTAGTAATATTGTAAAAAAAAAAAATTCACATAGTTCAGTTGATGTTATCCTTACTCTTCCATTCTATTTATCAATTACCACAGGTCGATATGGTTGTCTCAGATAATCGTCAAAGAATTTTTTTCTTTTCTTTTCCTTTTTTTGAGACAAGGTCTCTGAATGCAATAGTGTGTTCATGGCTCACTACAGCTTCAACCCTCTGGGCTGAAGTGATCCTCCTACCTCAGCCTCCTGAGTAGCTGGGACTACAGGCATGTGCCACCACCTGGGCTAATTTTTGTATTTTTTGAAGAGGGGGTTTTGCCATGTTGCCCAGGTGGGTCTCAAACTCTTGGACTCAAGCAGTCCACCTACCTAGACCTCCTGTGCTGGGATTATAGGTGTGAACGCTCAGCTGCTCTTCAATGAATTTTAGCTTGCAGTTACTAAACAGCATTCCTGCACTGTTTCAAGTTCCCTTAGAATGGACACTGTACATCATTACCCATTTTTTTTCCCTCAAGACAGTCTTACTCTGTCATCTCAATTGAGGTATAGTAACACAATCATAACTCACTGCAGCCTTGAACTCCTGGGCTCAAATGGTCCTCCTCTTTGGGCCTACTGAGTGGTCGGGATACATGCACAGGCCACTGCACCTGGCTAATTAAAAACATTTTTTTTTTGGAGGGTCTGGGTGTGGTGGCTCACGTCTGTAATCCCAGCACTTTGGGACGCCGAGGCAGGTGGATCACTTGAGGATAGGAGTTTGAGACCAGCCTGGCCAACATGGTGAAACTCTGTCTCTACTAAAAATATAAAAATTGGCTGAGTGTGGTGGCATATGCCTGTAGTCCCAGCTACTTGGGAGTCTGAGGCAGGAGAATCATTGAACCTGGGAGGTGGAGGTTGCATTGAGTTGAGATTGTGCCACTGCACTCCAGCCTGGGTGACAGAGCAAGACTCTGTCTCAACAACAATTTTTTTTTTCTTTTTTGTAGTGATGGAATGTTGCTGTGTTGTCCAGGTTGGTCTTGAATCCTGGGCTCAAGTGATCCTCCCACTTCGTCCTCCCAAAGTGCTAGGATTACAGACTTGAGCCACTGTGCTTATCATCTAATATAAGGCACATCTCTTAAAACTCTTGATCTTGGTTTTGGTATTGCTTAGTTATCTGGATTTTCAGAGGTAGTAGGCTAATTAGGCAGCTATCTCTTCATTATTTTACCAGGCACATATGACAATGATTGTTGTTATTATTTTTGAGATGGAGTCTCGCTCTTGCCAGGTTGGTGTGCAGTGGCGCAATCTCGGCTCACTGCAGTCTCAGCCTTCCAGTTTCAAGCAATTTTCCTGCCTCAGCCTCCCGAGTAGTTGGGATTACAGGTGCACGCCACCATGCCTGGCTAATTTTTATACTTTTAGTAGAGACAGGGTTTCATCATGTTGGTCTCCGGATGATCTTGACCTCTTGACCTTGTGATCTGCCTGCCCCAGCCTCCTAAAGTGCTGGTATTACAGGCATGAGCCACTGTGCCTGGCGACAGTGATTATTTTTTACGCCAATTTTTTACTTTTGAAATCAGCCTGGACATTTAAATATATTGTGCCAGTACGTTAGTTACCATGAGGATTAGTTAAGGTAATGGAAGGTTATGGGCTGTTTAGTTGTAGTACTAAAACAAGCATGGATTTTTGAATGTGAATATTTTAGAGGAAATATTGAAATCACTAGTCCTGGATATATGTTCATAATGGCATTTATCTTGTTTCTACATGCTAATTTTCATTTCCAATAGCATGAGCAAGTAACTTACTTATATTTCATTCCTGAGAAACTAAAAGAAGCTGCCTAAGGAGTGTGAAAGTTGCCATGACATCTGTATTGTCTACTTTTTAGATGCTTGTATGATTATAGATTGCTGCTCTTCCACACATTTTGGGCTGCTATCAGGTTGTAAGTAATCAGTATACAAACCAAATTTAAAAATTTAAGCAAGATAATTTTATATTACTTGGGTCAGGGAAAAATGCAGTTGCTGAAGGTTTCATAGCTAAATATAAGCAATTTTTCTTTTTGTACTTTTTTGGATTATGTCATCTTCTCCCTTTTAGTAATAGAAGTAGTACAGGTAGGAATTAACTTAGCACTTCCAAATTAATGATAATATTAGACTTGCATACACAAGCACAGGATTAAGGTTATATAATGTCTCATCCATGTTTAATATGGCTGACCAGCCCAATTGATTAGGTAATGTTATTTCTCTGTTAATGTTAAAATTGTAAATATAGTTGTCCATTGTTAAAATAAGTGAGTAGGATTAAAATAGAGAATTGATAAAAGTAAAGCCTTAAAAACCTTTTAGTTAAAGTAGCAGGCTTCAAGTGAAATTCAGTTTTGGTCTCCTTTACAGGAATAGCTATTCACAGTCAGACAGAACCTCTTATCACGTTTTGCAGTATCTCCTGAGGAAGTCAGAATCTGAGCCAGCATGAAGATGGAATCTTGTCTTTGATCTGATTTGCAAACCTTACTTTTATTCTAATCATGTGCAAGGTGGAGGTTATAGCGTGGGAACTAAAATCTTAGTAAGTGTGGTTTTTATTTTAGCTATTAAGTAGTATACTTTTTAAAAAAATTTAAATTTATTTCACCACCTATCATAAGCAGTATACTTTCTTATAGTGATTTTTCTTCTTCTTAGCAGAGTTCACACTATGAATGGGGTGCGGACTTGGCAGGCAGGAGTATAATTCAGTATACTTCAAAAGTGAAAGATTTAGGCCGGGCATGGTAGCTCACGCCTGTAATCCCAGCACTTTGGGAGGCCGAGGCAGGTGGATCACGAGGTCAGGAGTTCAAGACCAGCCTGGCAAAGATGCTGAAACCCCGTCTTTACTAAAAATAAAAAAATTAGCTGAGCATGGTGGCACGCACCTGTAATCGCAGCTATTGGGAACGCTGAGACAGGAGAATCACTTGAAGAGGTTGCAGTGAGTTGAGATTGTACCACCGCACTTCAGCCTGGGTAACAGAGCAAAGACTCCGTCTCAAAAAAAAAAAAAAAGTGAAAGATTTAACACCTCTAGATTCAGGAAAAATCCCTGAGAAAGAGAGAAAAACTTCTATACTCTGTCTAGGATTTCTTTCTCTTTCTTGGTGAAAAATAGGTGTTGGGATGTTACTGAGTTATAAGAAGAGTGGCCAGTGTTTAAATTCAAGCCATTTAAAAAAAAAAAAAATCATTAAATGTGCTACGTAAGTTGCTTCATTTATCAATTAGTTGACATTAAATCTTGAAGATTAAGTCTTGAAATCTTCATTATAGTGTAGTATTAGCCCATTGTTGAATCCTAGGAACCTTTTAAATAGTAAATATATTTTAAATATGAATTGGATTTTGAGTATATTTTAAGTATTCAAAATTTAAAATATTTTAATTACAAACATTCACAATGATATTGGAATGATTATGCTATTAATTATTTTCAGTGACCTTCCATGCATTTAATTTTCCCAAGTACATTCTTCTTTTTCTGCTCTAGATAGAACTAGATTTTGAGGCTACAGGATATCAAGGAACTGTCTATTTAATGTTACTTTGTTAATTGTAGCCATTACTTCTCCACATCTTTCTTTACTACCTGTGCTAATTAAGAACAATGGATAATTAGCATTTTAAGCTGCTTTTCTCTCTCAGCAAGAATGATAGAATTGATGTTTGATCTTCTGTATTCATGAATCATAATCTGTGTTTTTCATAATTTGAGAATGGTTATATGCTTAAGTTATTATTTACTTTGTGTTGTTTCCTCTACCTTTGACTCATTATAAGCTGTTAGTTACTTTTGTAAATTGATAGGATGGCTTTCCTGAAATTAAACATTTCTGTTAGTGGCTTCCCTTTAATCTTCATCCTTCTTGGATCAAACCTCCTTCTATCTCCTGCCTATCTCTTTTGCATTCCAAAGTTCAATTTTATTAAATTCCAAGGTCTAAGATTTTTTTCTTTGGGAATTTATCTCCAGTGTTTCTATGGAAATCAAAAAAGAAAATTAGAATAATTCAATGTTGAAATGCTACATGCATCTTTTGAGAAATTTATATTTTGTAGGTTGAAGGGTATGCTTTTTGGGGAGCATATTTTTGGAGGTGGAATGTAATTATCTTAATAACCGTGTCCTAATTATTTATAGCTTCCTGCCTGACACAACTCGATTCAAGAAGTGCACAATGTCAGAACGTGGAATTAAGTGGGCTTGTGAATATTGTACGTATGAAAACTGGCCATCTGCAATCAAGTGTACTATGTGTCGTGCCCAAAGACCTAGTGGAACAATTATTACGGAAGATCCATTTAAAAGTGGTTCAAGTGATGTTGGTAGAGATTGGGATCCTTCCAGCACTGAAGGAGGAAGTAGTCCTTTGATATGTCCAGACTCGAGTGCAAGACCAAGGGTTAAATCTTCATATAGCATGGAAAATGCAAATAAATGGTCATGCCACATGTGTACATATTTGAACTGGCCAAGAGCAATCAGATGTACCCAGTGCTTATCCCAGCGTAGGACCAGGAGTCCTACAGAATCTCCTCAGTCCTCAGGATCTGGCTCAAGACCAGTTGCTTTTTCTGTTGATCCTTGTGAGGAATACAATGATAGAAATAAACTGAACACTAGGACACAGCACTGGACTTGCTCTGTTTGCACATATGAAAACTGGGCCAAGGCTAAAAGATGTGTTGTTTGTGATCATCCCAGACCTAATAACATTGAAGCAATAGAGTTGGCAGAGACTGAAGAAGCTTCTTCAATAATAAATGAGCAGGACAGAGCTCGATGGAGGGGAAGTTGCAGTAGTGGTAATAGCCAAAGGAGATCACCTCCTGCTACGAAGCGGGACTCTGAAGTGAAAATGGATTTTCAGAGGATTGAATTGGCTGGTGCTGTCGGCAGCAAGGAGGAACTTGAAGTAGACTTCAAAAAACTAAAGCAAATTAAAAATAGGATGAAAAAGACTGATTGGCTATTCCTCAATGCTTGTGTGGGTAAGTTTCTGTATTCTGCATTTTTTTGAATGGGATGGGAAAAGATAGTAAAAAATGATACAAAAAGAGCTAGGTGTGCTGACACATGTCTGTTTTAGCCACTTGCTTGAGACTAGGAGTTTGAGGCTATAGTATGCCATGATCAGTCTGTGAGTAGCAACTGCACTCTAGCTTGGGCAGCATAGTGAGACTCTGCTTCCAAAATATATATGATGTGCAAATGAATTTAGCATCTAATTCATTCAACATTATAATTGTATTTTCAAGTATGCATACATAAAAATTTGTGTATTTGTGATCATAACTTTGTGCTAAATTGCCCACAATTAATTGTGTTTATGTCTATCCATTACTGGGGGCAGGGGAAACTTTTAAGTTAAAGCAAAGTTTTTACACATCAATAGTAAAATATATACCTGGACTTTAAAACTGCTACTCTGTTTATTGTAACAAGATGTAACTGAGGAACACCAGCTGCTGTTTCCAAGTATTTGTAAACAGTGTGAGCATCTTGTGATGATAGAAGCTTTAGTCAGATGTTAAAAATACCACAAAAATGTGTGACTCCAAGAAGTTGAACAAACATAATATTGACCTTGAAAATACTGGTGTTACTTTAACATGAGTCTCATGTAGTAAATATTTGCAAACTTTATGGAACTTCAAGTTATGGTTCATATGTTTTGTGACATTTTCCTCAGGAAATGCTGTTACAGGACAGAGACAGAGGAGAGCAGAGTTTTTCTTCAGTTATTGACCTCATGAGTTAATCCTGATGTAATTCACAAAAGCAGTGACTTGAGTCTTCAGTATTTTTTTTGAGTAGATTAGATGTTGATTTTTATTAAATTATTTGGATGGGCTGCTTACTTTGACATTTGGTTTTATAAGGGAAATTTTGAATGATTACTAAGGCTAAACTTTGTGTGGAACAGTAGCTGAGCCTTAACTATACACTTAGCTGTATTTTTTCCCTCAGTACCAATTTCTTTCATTTATACCTCTGGGTACAGCCCAAGAATATGGAAGGTTTAGCTGTATGAACCTCCTGTGAGTCCTAAGAATCAATTTCAAGAAATCTTGAGTTTTTAAAATTAAATTATATGTATGTATAATATATAAATGTCTTCCCCCACCATGAGATCTCACCACTCTGTCACCCAGGCTAGAGGTCAGTGGTTGCTCACTGCAGCCTCAACTACCTGGGGTCAAGTGATCCTGCCACCTCAGTCTCCTCAGTAGCTGGGACTATAGGCATTTTACCACTATACCCAGTTATTGTTTTTAACTATTATTTATAGAGATGGGGGTCTCCCTATGTTGCCCAGGCTGATCTTGAACTCCTGGGCTCAAGTGATCTTCCCACCTCAGCCTCCTAAATGTTGGGATTATAGGCATAGTCAGCTGTGCTCAGCTAAAATCCTGAGTATTCAATTTTAACTTTGTTCTGGCAAAAAAGGATATCTCAGCAGATGGACCCTTCTGACCTCCAGACGTGGTAGGCATTTGGCAGTGCTTGCTGCCAGTTTCCTCTCATCCTGAGGATGAGGGACGAAAACACACCAAGCCATCTTCTGCTGTCTCTGTTGTCCCATTTTATTCCACTGATTTTTCTGCTCCAAATTGAGGGACAACATACGGTATGATTGTCAGTTTTAAAAATTTAAACAGGAGATACAAAAGGGTTTTATTATTATTAGTTTCCTTATTGAGATCAAATTCATTTAATGTAAATATTCACTGTTTTGAAAGTGAACAACTTGTTTGGCATTTAGTGAATTCACATTGTGTAACCACTACCTCTGTGTTGTTCCAAAACATTTTCGTCATTCCAAAAGGAAACTATGTACCCATTAAGCAGTTACTGCCCCCTACCCTTACCCGGCAACCCTTGATAACCACCAGTCTGCTTTTGGTGGCTGTGGATTTTCCTATTTTGGATATTCATATCCAAATTCATAAATGAAATCTTTACATATCTATGAGCTTTGATGTTGGGTGTGATTGTCTTTTAATTGCTTATATTGCCTTTGAAACACTCTTAAAATCACTTTTTTTCAGGGAGTAGTGTACTGTGAATACTTGGACTACAAGATGGTGTTACATGTACATGTAGGTTTACAGATGAAAATGAACTAGCCTTCATCATGATGATGCTTAACCTTTTTTGGGGTTATAGAATCCTTTAGGAATTAGGGTTTCACTTCAGCCCCCGGTTGCTTCAAGTCAGTGGATCTCGGGATAAGAACACCTGATTTGAAATATTTTCTCTCCTTGAAACACACGAGTTAGGTGAATCATGATTGTCTTTATGACATTATTTCTTCTTGGTCCTGCCTTTTTCTACATATTCTTACTTCTTTTGACTAGACTACTAGCCATCCTTGTACCTCTTTGCATTTTATTTATTGAGACAGAGTTGTGTTCTGTCACTCAGACCGGAGAGCAGTGGTGCAGTCAAGGCTGCGGTGAGCCTTGACTTGAGCCAGTCATGGCTTATTGCAACCTTGACTTCCTAAGCTCAAGCTGTGCTCCCATATCAGCCTCCCGAGTAGCTGAGACTACAGGCATGTACCACCATGCCTGGCTAATTTTTGTATTTTTTTCTTTTTTTGTAGAGACAGGGTTTCATCTTGTTACCCAGGCTGGTCTGAAACTCCTGGGCTCAAGTGATCCACCCACTGCAGCCTCCTAGAGTACTGGGATTACAGATGTTAGCCACTGGGCCTGGCCCACCTCTTTGCTTTTTTTTTTTTTTTTTTTTTTTTGAGACAGTCTTGCTGTCACCCAGGCTGGAGTGCAGTGGTATGATCTTGGCTCACTGCAGCCTTCTGGGATCAAGCAGTTCTCTGCCTCAGCCTCCTGAGTAGCTGGGATTACAGGTGTCCGCCACCATGCCCAGCTAATTTTATGAGGTTTCACCATCTTGGCCAGGCTGGTCTTGAACTCTGGACCTCCTGATCCACCTGCCTCGGCCTCCCAGAGTGCTGGGATTACAGGCATGAGCCAGTGCGCCTGGCCACCCCTTTGCATTTTAATCACTGTGACTTCAATTGAAAAGTGGAACAAAAACTCTACCATAGGACCAGTATTGAATTTGGCCTTGTTTCATTTACAAAACTATTTGTCGACTGGGCACTTTGGGTGGCAGGTGGAGATCGAGATCATCCTGGCTAACACAGTGAAACTCTGTCTCTACTAAAAGTACAGAAAAAATGAGCCCGGCTTGGTGGCATGCGCCTGTAGTCCCAGCTACTTGGGAGGCCGAGGCAAGAGAATCACTTGAACCCTGGAGGTGGAGGTTGTGGTAAGCTGAGATCCCGTCACTGCACTACTGCCTGGTCGACAGAGCCAGACTCCACCTCAAAAACAAAAAACGAAAAACAACTATTTGTCATTAAGTTGCTATTTCTACCTGCAAAGTTTCTAGATTCTTAGGGCCAAGGGTTGATTGTATTTGGTTCTTGGTAACGTGGACTGTGTCTTTCCTATCAGCGAATATTTTTTACTGTTAACTGTACAATGTCATTCTGAACTGTTACACGTAAGGTTATAATTATAGGCCTGTTTCTGTGGGATAGCCATCTTCTGATTTGTAAACATCACTGAAATATGTTAAACTCTTTTTTTTAAACTTGTTTACATTGTGTTGAGTTAACTAAAAAAAAAAAAAAAAGATTTGAGCAGTAAGACTAACAAAAGTTCACATGTACTCAAAATTAATCTTTACTTCCCTTCCCAGATTTCATCAGATACAGTGTATTTTGGCTTATTGTTGTTAGTGATTTTAAAAAAAATTCATCTCTAAAGTATGTACTCTGAGTATAAAATGTGAGACTTTTTCCATTTAAAGTTGGGAAAAAATTTGGACCTCAGGTCAGCTTTGTAGCTGATAAACTAGGAATGAGGAAGATTCAGTTTTTGAAAGGGCAGATGTAAACTAAGGCATCAACAATATTGAGCAAACATATTGACATTACATAGCTGTTGTGTGTAAGTTTCACATAAGTGCATATTATCTTATGTGGTGAGAGGTTGCTGGGGACAGCTGGGCCAAAACCTGACATCATTAGTGGAACCTGAGATTGGGAATCAGGGTGGTAATGGTTGAGGTGTGAATGTAAATGTACAGTTGTCTTTGGAGTGTCTGCAGTTGCTGCTGGATTTTTTTTAGGGACATCATGTTTTTAGGGAGGTCATGTCATGTCAGTACTCAATGTAGATTGCTTTTCTCACTGGGTAGACAACAGCATATCTGGAGAATAGAGCAACACTATCTAATGTCCTGCTTTTGTTCTGCTATTGTATTGAATCAGTTGCCCTATGGAATTGCACTTTGACAATTTGTGTACATAGTTGTGTCCTTAAAAAGACAGGGTTAGATAAGAACACCATATTAAATCTGTGCTGTAACTTGTATTCCTGAACCCTAGACTCATATATCCAGCTGCCTATTCAACATCTTTCCTGGAGTGTTTAATAACTCAAGCTTATTTCAAGCTCAGTGATGCTAAAACAGAACTGGTCTCCCCTTTAAGTCTATTTTTCCCAGACTCCCATCTTGGTTGATGGCAAATTTCTGATTCCATTGCTTGTGTCAGAAGTCTTGTTCCTCCTTGATTCTTCTTTCTCTTATGCTCCACTTCTTTTTTCTCAGACGATCCATTGGGTCTACCTTCAAAATACATCTGGACTCTGACCACTTCTCACTCTTTTTGTCCAAACCATGATCCCCCTTGCCTTTGCCCTCCCTTACCCCTTGCTTTTGCCCTCCCTTACTGTCTACTTTCAACAGAGGAGCTGCTGTTTTTGTTGCTTTTAAAAACACTGCTCAGAACCCTCTAGTGATTGCCTGTTTTACTTGGTTTAAAAGCTAGAGTCCCTCAAAAACTCTACAAGGCCATCTGCATGCTCTGTATTGCTCATTTCAACTTGCTCCACATAGTTTTGACCCTTAAACAACACAGTCTGAACTGTATGAGTCCACTTATAAATGAGTTTTCTACCAGCTCTAACGCCACCCCTGAGACAGCAAGACCAACCCCTCTTCCTCCTCCTCCTCAGCCTATTCAAGGTGAGGACGATGAGGATGAAGACCACTTAATGAGTTAGTAAGTGTGTCTTATCTTCCCTATGGTTTTCTTAGCATTTTCTTTTTTCTAATGTATGACAGGAATACAGTGTATAATACATATACAAATTTTTATTATTTGACTATTTATGCTAGTAGTAAGGCTTCCGGTCAGCTGTAGGCTATCAGTAGTTTTGGGGGAGTCAAGTTATACATGGATTTTCTACTGTGTGGGAGGTTGGTCCCTACTCCCCTTGTTGTTCAAGGGTCAAATGTATGTTGCTTATCTCTGAACTAATCTTTTTTCCACCTTTTCCATTTTATTCCAGCCACTGTTGCTACCTTTTTATTCTATAAACAAGCTTCAAGCCTTTTACTTGCTGTTTTTTCTGCCCGAATTGCTTTCCACCTTCACTTCTTTTCTCAAGTGTTGCCTTCTCGGTGAGGTCTTCCATGACTGCTGTATCTAGAATTTCATCCCTGTCCATTATCCCTCCCTACAGCATTAATTTTCTTCATAACACTTGTCACCTTCTAATATGCTTAGTCATCTTGTTTACTGTTTGTCTCTCTCTACTCTAGAATTTAAGCTTCCTGAGGGCCAGGAATTTTACCTGTTTTGTTCAAAGCTGTATCTTAGAACAGTGCCTGCTACATACATACTAGGCACTCAAGTATTTTTTATATCAATGAACAAATGAATATTTTTGGGAACTGGGGTCTGGACAAACCTTTATCCTACTCCTTTGAATTTCTGGATTCTTTGCCGGCTTCCTAGCTTTCTATAGTTTTCAGTAGTTGGGGCTCAACCCAGGAGAGCCAGTTCTACTTCCCACTGGTTGTCAGGAAGTCTGAGGTAGGTATTAGGTATGAAAGGGTCTTACAGGAAAGGATGTAGAGGCTTCAGTTTATCACTGGGCAGTCTATGGATATGAAAAGTCTAAAGTCAGTTTTCTATATATTTAATTTCTCTACCTTCCTACTTGCACTCATGGCAATATTTGCTTTTTAAAAAATCATTTGATGTGTTTGCTATAACTATCAGATGAGATTTTTCCTTGAAATATTTATTCAGTTGTTGTTGGACCTACTGCTTCCTAGTTGGCATTTTGTCTCACTTCCTCAACAATACCTGCATCTTTCTTAAGTTTACTTTGTCCAGTGCTCCTGCTAATGAAGATGGGAAGGAGCTGAGATTTGGTTGGGGCTGTCGAAGGCATAGAGGGAGAAGAATGAAACTTAAGTAACAAGTTCACATTGAAACTGTATGTACATATAGACACACACACACATACACACACATACACACTCTCTCTCTCTCTCTCTCTCTCTCTCTCTCTCTCTCACTTTTTTTTTTTTTTTTTGAGATAAGGTCTTACTCTGTTGCCCAGGCTGGAGTGCTGTGGTGCCATCACAGCTCACTGCAGAGGGCCATTATTGTGCCACGGTACTCCAGCCTGGGTGATAGAGCAAGACTATGTCTTAAAACTTGCATGGTATTAAATATGTCGGAATGTATTTGTCCATTTGGTTTTACTAACACACATTGTTTGACAAAAAATAGCAAAGTGTAGGTGTATTACATTTTAAAGTGTTATTTTCAATTTGTTTTGGTATTAATATTAAGAATTATGTATATAGATGGACGTTTACAATTTGTCAAAGGTTGTTCTCAAGGAAGTAAATCATTAAATTAGCATTATTTTTTCTTCTGGAGAAACAAAACTATGCAAAATGTAATCTTATATAATGATTTTTTAAAAAGTTCCTACTTTTGAAATATGTGCCTGGTATAATGAAAGGGAGATTGTTGGTGGCTCACGGATCACGAGGTCAAGAGATCAAGACCATCCTGGTCAATGGTGAAACCCCGTCTCTTATTTAAAAAAAAGAAAAAAGAAAGGGAGATTGTGCAATAATAAAAACAAAGTTAAAGTAACTTCCGTGAAGAAAAAGTCGTTTAGTTTTTGAGAGATTATATTCCTTTGAACTGGAATGATTGTAAGGTGATTTATATTACCAAGAAAATTACCATGTCAAAACAAACGGAAAAGGAAATCCTTGCATTGGACATTGGTGATTTTGCCCATTTAAGACATCTTTGGGCTGACTTTTTAACTTGAGAGAAAGCTCAGGGCATACAAACAATTGCGAAGAAAAATTATGGAAGAGGCTTCTGTTCTCTAGTTCATTACTCCTTAACTTTAAAAATTATTTCATTTGCCGGGCGCGGTGGCTCAAGCCTGTAATCCCAGCACTTTGGGAGGCTGAGGTGGGTGGATCACGAGGTCGAGAGATTGAGACCATCCTGGTCAACATGGTGAAACCCCGTCTCTACTAAAGATACAAAACATTAGCTGGGCATGGTGGTACGTGCCTGTAATCCCAGCTACTCAGGAGGCTGAGGCAGGAGAATTGCCTGAACCCAGGAGGCGGAGGTTGCGGTGAGCTGAGATCGCGCCATTGCACTCCAGCCTGGGTAACGAGGGAAACTCCGTCTCAAAAAAAAAAAAAAAATTATTTCATTCACAGGGATGTTTTATTGATGACTTAACTGAAGTCACAAAACGTTCGGTATTTTTAAAAACACACTATTGGCTGGGCACGGTGGCTCGCTCACACCTGTAATCCCAGCACTTTGGGAGGCTGGAGCGGGCAGATTACTTGAGGTCAGGAGTTCAAGACCAGCCTGGCCAACATGGTAAAACCCTGTGTCTACTAAAAATACAAAAATAGCTGGGCGTGGTGGCAGGCTCCTGTAATCCTAGCTACTTGGGAGGCTGAGGCAGAAGAATCTCTTGGACCCGGGAGGCAGAGGTTGTAATGAGCTGAGGTTATGCCACTGTACTTCAGCCTGGACAACAGAGTGAAACTCCATCTTCACACCCCCTCTCCCGCAAAATAAATAAAAACAAAAAAATAAAAACTATTAATAAGTTATAGTGTCCAAGTTTATATTTTTAACTTGCCCATTGACTTCCTTATAGGTTTATCTCCCTCTAAGCCCTCCTTGGGCTTTTTTGGGTGATTTACATGACTGCAAAAGAGATTTTACAGAAGTGATTAAAGATGCCTTCAATGGTGGGGTTATCTGGGTAGGTGGTATAATCACAAGCGTTCTTGTAAATCATAAGAGGAGACAGGAGAGTGAGAATTACAGATGGAACCATGAGAAGAGAAGCAGAGGCCTGAGAGAGTTGCAGGGCATGAGGCAAGGAATATCAGCAGCCTCTAGGAGAAAAGGCAAGGCTTTTCTAGAGGCTCATGAAGGAGCACAGCTCTGCCAACACTTTGATTTTAGCTCAGTGAGAGCCTTGCTGAACTTCTGACCTGAATTGTAAGATGGAAAGTTTGTGTTGTTTTAAGTCACTAAGGTTGTAATTACTTGTTAGAGCAGCAATAAGAAATTAATACAAATAGCTTTTTTTTTTTTTTTTAAAGAACATCTTTTTTTTTTGAGATGGAGTTTTGCTCTTGTTGCGAATGGCATGGTCTCGGCTCACTGCACCTCTGCTTTCTGAGTTCACGTGATTTTCCTGCCTCAACCTCCCAAGTAGCTGGGATTACAGGCACCCACCACCATGACTGGCTAATTTTTGTGTATTTAGTAGAAACAGGGTTTCATCATGTTGACCAGGCTAGTCTTGAACTCCCAACCTCAGGTGACCTGCCCACCTCAACCTCCCAAAGTTCTGGCATTACCGGCATGAGCCACTGCACCTAGCCCTAAACAAATATAATATCTTAATTGGACAATTTCAGAACAATTTTACTGGATTTTCACCAGTTCCTAGAGGAAGTCAGAGCCATTGTTAATAATGAAAGAAGTTGAGGTACAGAGGAGCTGACTTACTGAATGGGAAGTAGCTGTTCTTTCCAAGACACAAATGGTAACGGCATTTCTTTCTGCTAAATATGATTGGGGATTATTACTGGAGCTTTTGAATTATGTTTGATACCTGGGAATATTAATGTTTTCAGTCCTGCCTTTTTTCAAGTCAGCAAAATAAATATGCTTATATGAAGCTGATTGCTGTGGCCCAGGATAATCTACTGCTTGCTAATATTTTACAAAATTCCATGATTAGGCCACATTATTTGAGCTTTATTTTTTTTTTGTGCGTGGTGTTTCTGTAGTGTGTTCTCTGCTCTGCTCATGTTGGCCTGTTTTTGGCTTGGTATTCCAAAGCTGTTTGGGCAATCTTTTCGTGTTTAGAACTTTTCCTGTTCTACAGATTGCTTTGCGCAGTCATCATTACTTCTGTGTTGGTAGCCCAGTTGCAGATCATTTTTTGAGATTATCATCTGGGAGTTCAAAGAGGAAGCTTGTTAAGTTGTACACCATTATGGTTACTTTTAAATGCTGGGTTATGAACTTTGGTTGTATACTGATGCCAAGCTAGTGTTCTGCTGAAAGATACTCTTCTGATTTAGTGTCTTTTTTGTTGTTGTTTTCTTTTCCCTGTTTTCTGGAGCCATGGTTTTGCTCTGTTGCCCAGGCTGGAGGCAATGGCATAGTCATAGCTCACTGCAGCCTTGAATGCCCAGGCTCAAGCGATTCTCCCACTTTAGAGGCACACACCACCACACCCAGCTAATTCCTGGATTTTTTTTTTTCTTTTTTTGTAGAGTTAGGGTTTCACCATGCTGTCCAGGCTGGTCTCAAACTCCTGGGCTCAAGTGAGCTGCCCATTTCAGCCTCCCAAAGTGCTGGGATAACAGGTGTGAGCCATTGTGCCTGGCTCCCCGCTTTTTTTTTTTAATACATTGTTTTACATATGAATGGAGGGCAGAGCCGGTAAACAGGTCTTGCATCTTATTAATAGTTTTCACCATTTAAAACCATCTAATTGCCCTTTCATTAAAGAAAACACAAAAATGGTTTGAGTTAAAAATGTTACATTGATTTTTTATTTTTATTTTGAAACAGGGTCTTGCTCTGTTGCCTAGGCTGGAGTGCAGTGGTATAATACCTGCTCACTGCAACCTTCACCTCCTGGGTTCAAGTGATCCTTCTGCCTCAGCTTCTCTGGTTAAACAGGGCTTTCAGGTGTGCACTACCGTGCCCATCTAATTTTTGTATTTTTAGTAGTGACAGGGTTTCACCATGTTGGCCAGGCTGGTCTGACCTCCTGACCTCAGGTGATCCGCAACCTTGGCCTCCCAAAGTGCTGGGATTACAGGTGCATGAGCCACCATGCATGGACACGTTGAAAGCTTTTAATAGTATCCAAAATGTATACAGACTTGTGTAGCAATTTTTGGCCTGTATCCATGAAAGGAAAGTGAGTGCTGGAATACTAGCAATGCCTTGTATGTCCCTGGCTAACTTTCCATGATAACTCTAAATTGTAATGAGTATGTAGCTGTGAAAACTGTGATGTCATTTCACTCCACAAACATTCTTGATTGTGAATTTACTTCCTATCTAAGGTAGTTCATATGGGTAATAGAGTTATTTTTAGTACCATGAAAGAAGTATTATCTTCAAGAAGTATTTGTTTTGTTTTTCAAGTTTTTAAGGATTTCCTGTTTTGATTTTGGAACACTGGATATAAAACAGCATTTTATGTCATGATTTTTTTTTTTTTTTTTTTTTTTGAGACGGTGCCTCTGTCACCAGGCTGGAATACAGTGATGTGATCTCCATTCACTGCAACCTCTGCCTCCCAGGTTCAAGCGTTTCTCCTGCCCCAGCCACCCGAGTAGCTGGGATTACAGGTAGACACCACCATGCCCAGCTAATTTTTTTATTATTAGTAGAGACGGGGTTTCACCATGTTGGCCAGGATGATCTCGATCTCCTTACCTGGTGATCTGCCCACCTTGGCCTCCCAAAGTGCTGGGATTACAGGTGTAAGCCATTGCGCCCGGCCTTACGTCGTGATTTTTAAATGAATTGTGAGAATTTCCAGCATCATAAAATATTGTAATCTATAGGGAACACACATGCCTTGTGCACATACATATTTTTCACGTCTTTCCTTTCCACTATTAAATGATGCTGGCCAGTTTGATCTGGGATTTAAAAGTACTTTCTGACACCTGTGATTAAAAAGAAAGCTTCCAGGAATGAATGTCTCTATTAAGGCAAACGGGCAGTGATGGCAGAAATAAAACCCCAGTATTCTCTTGGTTGCCTTTAGCATGTCTGAGACATAATTCTCGGCTTTCAGAAATGATTGATTATACAGGCTTGCCAACTAGTAATGTACCTTTTTGTGCTGAGAAAGGGACTATGTCATTTGATTCTTGATTCTGTGATACTGACATTTGAATATGCACCATTGATTTAGTAAAGGCTTTCATTTAAAAAAAGTACTGTATTAAACGAACACATTGAATTATGAAATCCAGATGTAGCCTTTAAATATCAAGTATAAAAGGATGTGTTTCGACTCTAGAGAATTGTTGGAATCTAACTTGAAAAAGTTGCATTAAACTAGGCACATGGTTAAAATAAACAAACCAAGCAACACAGAAATGCAATAGATTCTTCTTTTCTTCTTTCTACCTCTGTTCCTGCTGTGCAGACGACTATTTTTTCCTTTCACTTTTATTTTATTTTATTTTTTGAGATGGAGTCTTTCTCTGTCATCCAGGCTGGAGTGCACTGGCGCAGTCTTGGCTCACTGCAACCTCTGCCTCCCAGACCCCCGTGATTCTTGTGCCTCAGCCTCCCAAGTAGTGGGACTATTGGCAAGCTTGCCACCATGCCTAGCTAATTTTTGTATTTTTTTGGAAGAGACGGGGTTTCACCATGCTGGACCAGGCCAGTCTCGAACTCCTGACCTTAAGTGATCCACTCAACTCAGCATCTCAAAGTGCTCGGATTACAGGCATGAACCACTGTGCCTGGCCCCTGTCATTCTTTTATATTGAGAAATTTCAAAACCTGTGCAAAGGTTACAAGTATAATATATTGAACACCACATACCTTTGACCTAGATTTTCCAGTTAGTTCTTTGCCATATTTGGTGTCTCTGTCTGTGTCTTTCTTGTGTGTATTCTCTGAAGCATTTGAGAGTTAACTGAGGACATCATGACACTTTGCCCCTAAATATTTCAGCATGTATTTCCTAAGAACAAGGACATTTTTCCTACATAACCCCACGATATAATTATCTAAGAAATTTAATACTGAAAGTCTGTATTTAGTTTCACCCAATAGTTTTAGTAATTGCTGTTGCTCCTACCTTGTTCGGTTACGGATTACATGTTATGTTTACTTGTTTTGTCTCTTCAGTCTTCTCTAATCTAGAACAGCATCTGGTTTTGCTTTGCTTTTTTAAAATTTACTCTTTCATGATTGACATTTTCGAAGATTCCACTTTTGCAGAATGATCTTCAATTTAGTTTTGTGGGGTTCCTTATGATTAGATTTAGTTTAAACATCATTTTTAGGGGAGTGAGGAATACCATATAGGTGATATTATTTGAGGCATCCCCTCCAATATTTCTGAATAATGTTGTATTATTGTTCCTTTTTAATTTTTTTGTAATTTGTTTTAATTGATGTAAAATACACATAAGATAAAATATATGCCATTTTACTCATTAAGTGTATATTGGTAGCTTTAAGTACATTCTTATTGTTGTGTAACTATTTCTACCATTCTCTCTGGAGCTTTTTTCATCTTGCAGAATTGAAACTCTGAATCCATTAAATAGCTCCATTTCCCCTTCCTCCAGACCTGACAACTGTCATTCTGCTTTCTGTCAATGAATCTGACTGTTCTAATAACTCATGAATGGAATCATACAGTATCTGTCCTTTTGCTTATTTCACTTTGTATAATGTCTTTAAGGTTCATCATGTTGTAGTCTGTGTCAGAATTTCCTTCCCTTTTTTTTGGAGAGAAGGTTTCACTCTGTCGCTCAGGATGGAGGGCTGTGGCGCAATCTGGGCTCACTGCAACTTCCCCCTCCTGGGTTCAAGTGATTTTCCTGCCTCAGCCTCTCAAGTAGCTGGACTACAGGCGTGTGCCACCAGCCCATCTAATTTTTGTAATTTTAGTAGAGATGGGGTTTCAGCATGTTGATCAGGCTGGTCTAGAACTTCTGACCTCAAGTGATTCGTCTACTTCCGCCTCCCAAAGTAGTGGGATTACAGGCATGAGCCACTGCATCTGGCCAGAATTTCCTTCCTTTTTAAGACTGAATAATATTTCGTTGTATGTATATATACCACATTTTGTTTATCTTTTCATCAGTTGATGGAAATATGTCATTTCTGTTTCATCAGATTTAGACTTTTGTACCGACTTCCTGTAATGATCTTTGAGAGTTTAGTTCATTATTGAATAATAAAGGCAGACTGCTTGAGACTAGCATGTGCAACATAGCGGGACCTCTTGCTTCTCTACTAAAAATAAAACACTTAGTTGGGATTGGTGGCGGGGTGCATGAGTCCCAGATATGTGAGGCTGAGGCGGGAGGAATGCTTGAGGCAAGAGTTCGACGCTGCAGTGAGCTGTGGTCATATTACTGCAGTCCAGTCTAAATGACAAGAGTAAGACTCCATTTAAAAAAAAAAAAAGCAGACTATAGGCATTGTGGACCATTTCTGAGATAAGAAAAGCTATGAAAAAAATAGCAATAGTTTATAATCTCACTCCCTAGAGGATGCCTGTCAGATTTTTTTTTGTGTATTTTTGGTCTTTTATTTTTTTGCATTTATTTACTTTTACGTAGTTAAGATTATATTGTATATCCTTTTTCATTGAATTTTATATTTGGAATCAACGTTATCTTCTAAAAATGAATGTGTAATATGACATTGAGTTGCTGTACCTTAAATTAACCTTTTCTTTATTATTAGCAGTTTTGGAGTCCCTGTGGAGCAGTTTTTGCTGATGTTTATTAAGAAGGGCATGCTGTCTCATTAATCATTTGTATTTTTTTCTGTGAGTTGTTGATTCATGTCTTTTGTTCACTTTCTTTGGTGATGTTATCAAGTTACATTAAATCTCTATTAAAAATATGCATCTTAAAAACATGTACCAGTCCCAGTCTCGGCAACATAAAATCATTTTTGGTTTTCGCCTCCCAAAGTGCTGGGATTACAAGGTTGAGCCACAGTGCTAGGCCTCAATTACTTCAAAAAATTGTCTTAGCTTTTACCTTTTCTTTGTTCATTCATTCGTGCATTCAGGTATTCACCGAGTGTGCTCCTAAGCACTTTGAAAGACGTCATATCTCTCAAAGAGTTTATGGGGGCAGATATAATTTAGCAAGTCTGCATAGCTCAGCAGAGGAGTTACAGAGTTGTAGAAGGAACATGTAACCTAATCTCATTAGGAGATTCGGACATGACTTTTAGTGACATCTAAGCCGAAACTTTAATGAGAAGAAGGAAGGGTGTTTGTATTAGCGGGAATTCTATGTGTTAAAAATCCTGGGTCGAGAGACCAAGACATGTTCAATAACCTGAAAGAAGTCAGTTGCTTGGAGTGTATGTAGAATGAGGAGTGTGAGAGAGAACCTGTAGGGAATGTTGGGACTATTTAACCTGGTTAAATAGGTTAATTCCTTAACCTGGTTAAGGACTCCCAGACTGGAGTCCATTGACGTGATCACTGAGGCTCACTGCTGCCTCAAACTTCTTGGGCTCAAGGGATCCTCCCACCTCAGCCTCCCAAGTAGCTGGGACTGTATGTGCATGCCAGCATGCCAAGCTTAATCAATTAATAATTAATTAATTAATGAGACAGAGTCTTGCTCTGTTGTCCAGGCTGGAGTGCAGTGGCATGATTTCATCTTACTGCAACCTCTCCCTCCCAGGTAGCTGGGATTACAGGGACTCGCCACTACACCCGGCTAAGTTTTGTATTTTTTGTAGACACAGAGTTTCACCACCTTGGTCAGGCTGGTCTTCAACTCCTGACCTCGTGATCCATCTGCCTCAGCCTCCTGAAGTTCTGGGATTACAGGTGTGAGCCACTGTGCCTGGCCACCTAGTTTATTTTTAAAATTTTTTTTGTAGAGGTTGGGTTTTGCCCAGGCTGGTCTTGAACCCCTGAGCTCAAGCAGTCTGCCTGCCTTGGGCTTCTAACGTGCTAGGCTTGCAGGTGTGAGCCACCGTGCCCAGCGGTAAACTTTTGAGAAGGGAGTGCTGTAATCAAATTTGTAGGAAGTGCCTTAATCAAATTTTTAGGAAGACCACACTTACCCAATGTAAAGAATAGATTGGGAAGGGGAAACACTTGAGACAGCAGACCAGTAGAGTTAATGATAGCAACTTAGCTATAGTCAGGTACAGCTAGGGTAGAGTCAGTGGAGATGGGGAAGGGAAGATTTATTTGAAAAAGACTTCAGTAGAATTGGCAAAACTTGGAAAAATTGATACTGGGCTGAGATGAGAAGGAGTTTAGAAAGCCAGATTTTTGGTTTGGACATCTGGGTTGGATAACAGTATCATTTTTCCTGAACATAGAAGATGGAAGGTTTAGTTTTTCTAGATGTTTTGTGGTGAGGATGTCTAATGAATTATTGGATACATGGGTCTGAAATTTTTGGGGATAATGGATGCTTTTGGGACTATGAGTGTTTACTGAAGCTGTGAACTTTCTTTTGCAGTAGCTAATTATAGGGACTTTCTTGTTTAGTGTGTCTAGTTGGAAACCTTATTAAGATTGACTAGGTTACTTTTGAATATTTCTTCCAATGTGATGATTTTGTCTTAAATCTACTTTTGTCTAGAAGAATTAAATGTATATAATATGAACAGTATAAAGTTATAATAAATTATGAAAGATTTTTCTTTTATCCTTTCTTCCTTGCCTCCACTTTTTTTTTTTTTTTTTTTTTTTTTTGAGACAGAGTCTTGTTCTGTCGCCAGGCACCAGGCTGGAGTGCAGTGGCGCAATCTTAGCTCACTGCGACCTCTGCCTCCCGGGTTCAAGCAATTCTCCTGCCTCAACCTCCTGAGTAGCTGGGACTACAGGCGTGCACCACCACGCCCAGCTAATTTTTTTATTTTTAGTGGAGACAGGGTTTCACCATGTTGGACAGGATGGTCTTGATCTCTTGACCTTGTGGATTCTCCCGCCTTGGCCTCCGAAAGTGCTGGGATTACAGGCATGAGCCACCGCGCCCAGCCCACTTCTGTTTTAACAGAGACGGGGTCTCACTCTGTCACCCAGGTTGGAGTGCAATGGTCTGATCATAGCTCATTGCAGCCTTGAATTCCTGGGCTCAGGTGATCCTCTCAAGTAGCTGGGACTACAGGCATGCATCACCATGCCTTAATAATTTAAAAAAATTTTTCATAAAGATGAGACCTCACCATCTTGCTCAGGCTGGTCTTGAAATCCTGGACTCTAAGCGATTCTCCCACCTGGGCCTCCGAAAGTGCTGAGATTATAGAACTGCTGCACCCCAGCCTCCCAGTTCCACTTTTAAAATGTTCACTTACTCTCTAGTAAATGAAGGTGGGCTAGACTGTTCAGTTTCTCTGGCCTACCTGAGATAGTATAATTATAGTGTAATTATAAAAATCTAAAATTTGATTTCAGACTGGGCGCAGTGGCTAATGCCTGTAATCCCAGCACTTTGGGAGGCCAAGGTGGGTGGATCACGAAGTCAAGAGATCGAGACCATCCTCGCTAACAGGGTGACACCCCATCTCTACTAAAAAATACAAAAATTAGCTGGGTGTGGTGGTGCACTCGGGAGGCTGAGGCAGGAGAATTGCTTGAATCCGGGAGGTGGAGGTTGTAGTGAGCCGGGATTGCACCACTGCACTCCAGCCTGGTGACAGAGCAAGGCTCTGTCTCATTAATTAATTAATAAAATAAATAAATAAATAAATAAATAAATGAATAAATGAATGAATGAATGATTGATTGATTGATTTCAAATTCAGCCAGGGTAACTTGGCAGTGTGGCAAATGAAATTTTTATTTTGAAATCAGAAAGACTTTTGGACATGATTTCAGTGGTGAATGTGGTTTTGGCATACGTTATTTTATGAGTTTCAAAATGTACTCTTGGAACCTAAGACTTTTAAGAACTGTAATTTCCTTTCAGTTGAGTATTTCAGTGATATTTTAAGTGACCTTTGTAATTTGAACTCATGGTAATCTGTTTTAGCCCATTAACATTTGTCCCCATCTCTGATCACTTGACACTCTGATCACAAAGATAACTTTGTGGCATGTTTCCTTTAAGTCCTTCTGTGATACTTTCAGCAGTAATTCTTCCTGCTTGACAGGATCTCCTTTCTCATGAAGGTATATGTTTTGGTTAGGTATTTTTTCATGACTTTGGAGACTTATATTTCCACAATAGTGGGTTGTTAACACTCTGATCAAAGATACAAGGAGGAAAGAGGTCAGTAGTATAGATGACATTTGACATCGTTTGTCATAACTTACAGATAATTTTAAAAGCTTTAATTTGTGACTATTTGACTATCTCATTGAATCTTTTATTTCTCAAAAGAGGATATTTTAGAAATGGACAATGAGATTATTGAATATAAGCTAGTCTTGATAATATAGGTGAAATTTAAGAATTTGTTTACAATCTTGATTTTCATCTGTTGATTTTTTGAGTAAGTTATTATTTTGTAGCACTGTTCTAGTACTAGAAATAGTAGATCTTAGCTTGTTGCTATTATTATGTGGAAAATACAACCAGGAGGTGGTTTGGCCTGCTCAAATTATTTTTGAGATTGTTCCTCTGCTTTTGCCTACTTGAGGGTACACTTTAAAAAATATTGAAGTCATTTTATTGAAAAACTAGCTTATGTTAGTTTTGAAAGAGTTTACTGTGAATTTCTAAGCCAGGTTCAGGATTAAACTATACCCAAATGCTTACGATATAAAAACCAATTGAATGAGTTAAACTCTGGCTAGAGGAAACCACATCTGCATCTTTCTCTTACCATGGTAAAGGACATTCTGAACATTACCACTTAAAACTAACTTTTCTCTTTAAGGGTTCCTGAAATTGTGCCAGCTGACTCCAGGTCCACCCTGACCCCACAGCATAAACCATGCTGTGATGTCACAGCTACCATAGAACTCCAGGGTAGTGTTGGGCTGGCCCATGTGGGCTCAGGTAAGTCCTGGCTTTTTTTTTACCATTTGGCATTCTTTTCAAAGTTAGTAACCATTACAATTTTATGTCATAAAGGAAAATAAGGCAAAACTTTGAAAACTGTGCCATATATGGGGGAAAAAATAAGTCTGTTTTCTAAACATCTATGAGCCAGCTCTAAATTCTAACCAATGGAGTTCCATAGTAGCTGTGAAGTCCCCAGTGAGTTATTGATCCGTGGCTTCAAAATATTTAAACCACTCCTGGCCCAGCTTACAGAATAATACATTTGTTTTTTATTTTTATTTTTTTTTAGCTGTTTAGTAATATTTAATATAGTAGCTTTCATTTATTCTTAGGCCTTCATGTTTTAAGAAGCGTATTAACACTTTATCTATAATTATATTTCTCTATTAGGCTAATTGTGCATTTAATTCAATTTTGAATGATGATACTGCAGATTAGTTTTATAGAGTTAATCTCATAGTGGCTTTAGCTGTCCTTTTATTTGCCTTCATAACATGAAGAAGGAAGGGACAGAAGGCGTAATACACATTTGTTAAATATTCAAAAAAAAAATATTAAGAGAAAGATGCTTTGGCTGGGTGCTGTGGCTCATGCCTGTAATCCCAGCACTTTGGGAGGCCGAGGTAGGTGGATCACCTGAGGTCAGGAGTTTGAGATCAGCCTGACCAATACGGTGAAACCCCCTATCTTTACTAAAAATACAAAAATTAGCTGGGTGTAGTGGTGTGTGCCTGTAGTTCCAAGTTAGGAGGCTGAGACAGAAGACTTGCTTGAACCTGGGAAGTGGAGGTTGCAGTGAGCTGAGATCATGCCACTGCACTCCAGCCTGGGTAACTGAGCGAGACTCTGTCTCAAAAAAAAAAAAAAAAAAAAAAGTTTCAGTTATTCTTGGAGGCATTGTGAGATGTCAGTAATATGTTATCTTCTCTTGGAACTTTAAATTTTTTTTCCTGGCCTTTGTGTCCTGTAAAGTGAGGTTTTTAACACTGGCATTTATTTGTTGTCTCTTCCTGTCTACCAGTTCTCCTACCTTATTTCTACTTTCTTTTTATCCCTTGACATTAAACGGTGCTCAAAATATAATTATGTGAAGAATTCAGATATTTCATAATTGTAAGTTTTGTTTTGTTTTTTGCATGTATTATGATGGTTTTTCCTTGATCCCTAAGTAGAAAATATGTGGAAACTTTAAATTATATGCGTATGGGCCAAATTCTATTAAACACCACGTCTACAGCAAAAATGTTTCTGCTCTATGAAGTAACCGTCTATGAAGTAACTGTTTAAACTTCCACAAGTTCTCTTTGAGCAGTGTGCAATAAAGACATAGCAAAAATGGGGACAGTTCAGTGATATTTTCGTGAAATTTGATTTGTAATAAATTTACTAATCTTTATAGCTGAAAATTTACCGGTCACTGAGACTGTAAGTTTGTAATTATGCTTAATGAAAAGAATGAAATTACATATTCCCCAAACAGTAGATAATAAAATTTCTTTTAAATATTATTTTTTACCTATACTTAAATGGTGTGTGTTTTTCATGCTGTGGGAAAAATCTATTTGGAGAATTTTGTGCTGTCAAGAACTGACAATAGTCTGTTCTCAGCTTCTGTACGTCCTCCATGTTGGGGAATGGGCAGGAAGCCCATTTGCAGTTTAATGTAGAACATGGAGTTGTTGGGAGTAAGTAAGTGTTTTTGGTAATGTTGTATTATGTCAAATAGAAATCCTAGTTGTGTTTGTGTGTATCAGCTTTATTGATGTATAATTCACATACCATGCAAGTCTACATTTAAAGTTCTGGATTTATTTTTAAAAAGCACTTAATGAAAGCAGAATGGGTGATATTATTGTACCTTATAGTTCCAAAGTACATTTTGCTAATTTTGTTGTGCTATTTAGTCTGCACCCGCCCCCCTGCCCTTAGTGCTCATTAACTTCTAATTACAGAAATCTCTCAGAGACATTAGAGAGGAAATCTTAAGAATTTCTAAAATGAGATTATTTCTAGACTTCAGCTATATGGTGAGTTAGGTAAAAATAATAAAGTGGTTTGAAGGCCTCCCCTTCTTCAAGCAAAAGAAGGAAGTTATTTGATGCTTAGCTTTACATTACCTCATCTTAGTCTTTGGGAAATAAAAAATAAGCATGAACTTACATAAACAACTACATAAATGCATACACACACACATATATATACACATATAAATTGTATAGAGGAATACCTCTTTGCTTTTTCAGGTAAATTGATCAGACTCTTGGGTTGTTTTTTTGGAATTGATTGGAACATTTTTTATGTAATACAAAACATTTTATAAGTAGTTGTATTTTTAGGTTAAAACTGAAGACTACAGAAGGTGCATTGCTGCTACCTATACCTGAAAATAGTGAAGGGTTTTGATAGGACTAAAGGGAAACGTCGTTGCCTTCATACAGAAATGCTGTGAAGTAAGACGAGATGGCATGGGCATGCTGTCTTAAATGAATTGCACTGAATTATCTGAAAAGTTATGGGCCCTATCAGATTATACTTAATTGTTTATTAAATAAGTTAAGCAGAAGTTTTAGAATTTTTTTTGTATTTGAACATAATAATTGGAAATAGAAAACTCTTGAACCATAGATTTGTTTTTAGTTCAAGTAGCACATTCTGGTCTATTTTAAAGGCTTGCCCTTTTGGGAAGATTTATAACCCTTATCTCATGACATCCTTGATTAAGCTTTAGCCCTGACTTCTCTAGGGCACTGTTCCTTAGAAGGATAAGATGGGTGGAGACAAGGCATTTGTAGCTGAACTTGTATATACATAGTGAGGAATATATCAAGCTTTGAAGATAAGAATTCCTATAAGAAGCCATTCTTAATATCATGGGTTTTCAACCTGAAGAATGTATGTCTGTGTTGGGGGCAGGGGGTTATTTTTTTGAGGAAAGGATCTAAATTTGCAGAGAGGACCTATGACCATAGGGTTTGAAAACTTTTGAAGCTGACCTTTTATGGCTCACAAATGTAATTTTAAAAGGACTATTTTGAATATTGGAGTTATGTTTTCACTGTCTTTGTATTTCTCATATTGCCTGGCATGGTGTTCTGTATATCATGAGGATTCAGTAAATGTAGGAATTACTTAGAAGCCTTGTTATCTTTACTAATGGTAGGAAATTGTTGAATTTTACCAATCTATTATATTCTAAGAAATACGTCTTATCTAATTCCTAATTCAAGATGGCAATTAAAATAATACACTAAGAATATTTTTCCTAGTATTATCATTCTACCCAGCAAACACATTTGTCTTGATGTAACTTAGGAAACACTTAAAAGTATTTATGGTAAACTGGAAGCTAATCTACACTTTTTTCCCCCCAAGGCTGATTAATACCTGTACTTTCCAGACTGCTTAGTAGATGGTATTACTATATTTACCTAACATTAATTTGTGTTGAGATTAATAGAACGGTTCAGTGGTAGTGGAATGTTCATTATAGATTTGGGCAGAAGTGATATTTGTGTTTTCCTCCTATTCTAACTGAATTGTAATGTTTTATTTTAGTATATTTTCTTTGAAATCATCTGGTTCAATTTTTACTTTGTTAGTAAACTTACAGCGAAGATGCTTTCAGCTGCTCTAAGTTGTTTCAAAGCTCAAGAGCAGTGTGGAAACCTCAGCATTTGTTTTAAAGAATGCAGTGTAAAGGGTGGGAGGAGCTCAACACCAGCCGGAAGGATATCCCTGTCTCCTTGGTTTCTGCAGAGTCAGGATGAATGCAGGACCAGAACCAGGGGCTCAGTGTCTCTTGTGACGTTGGTTTCTCATACTACATTATCGATCTTCCATCCAATTCATACAATCTAATAGTTCTCTAAATCCCACCAGAGCCTGGAGCCTGCACTGATGGTAAGGTAAGTGTCTAGGCAGTTCTAGTTCTGGAAGGAAAATTTTTAAAGGGAAAGGAAAAAACTAATTTTCCTTATTCTTTAGTACATTTAAATGATGCTTCAGGATCCGGGAGGCACAGAAACACTTAAAAGAGTTTGGAGTGATTGCTTCAAGTTTGTGCTCTTTGAAGAAAATTATAATTAAATGAGTTTCTATTTTGCTGCTTGTTTTAGGGGTTGTAGAAGGTGATTTAGCTGCCATAGAAGCATACAAGTCATCAGGAGGAGACATTGCACGCCAGCTCACCGCAGACGAAGTACGCTTGCTGAACCGTCCTTCTGCCTTTGATGTTGGCTATACTCTTGTACACTTGGCTATACGTTTTCAGAGGCAGGATATGCTAGCAATATTGCTTACAGAGGTGAGTGTGGCATTTTTGTTAAATGTTCTTTTATATTAAGGAAGTCTGTTCTTTAGATTTCATTTTTGATTTTATAATGTTTCTCCAAGCAGTTTTAAAATGTTTTGAATTCTTTTACCTCCTTTAAAAAAATAACATTAAACTTGAGACTTCAACAGTGTATAATTTTTAAGGGTATATGCTTCCAAAATTTGAATAGTCACAGCAATGTTTAACTTACTCTATTTGGTTCAAACAAGCCCAGTGTCTGGCATTCATTTGTTAGTCATTCAGTTAACAAATATTTATTGAGTACTTACTGTGTGCCATGCACTGAGCTCAGAAAGGATAGAATTATAAAGACATTGGCTCATCCTTCATTGACTCTCCAGAAAAGTAGAGAAATGAACAGGTAATTCTGTACAGCATGTGCCCTGGTAGTTGTAAATGCCAAGTGCTGTGGCAATATGTGAAGAGTTTTGAAAGGTGTCTTGTCTTCTTTCTTACAGCAGGTAATATTTTTGCTACATTTTGAAGGGGAGGAG
The DNA here is from genome assembly GCA_031835075.1 of Saguinus oedipus. Taxonomy (NCBI): domain Eukaryota; kingdom Metazoa; phylum Chordata; class Mammalia; order Primates; family Cebidae; genus Saguinus; species Saguinus oedipus. The sequence goes on from CM063179.1 coordinate 130,697,295, forward strand.
TTAGAAGTTAGCCACCTGAAGTAGATGAGGGAAAGAAGGGAGGTTGAGGAAAGCATTTTTATAGGGGGGCAGAGATGGTGGAATTTGGTGAATCCAGGGACTTGCAGGGAACTCAGCATGGCTGAGATGGTGATTAAGAACAGAGAAGTTAAGTGTGAAAGATAAGCAGAGGCTGGATTATGAAGGATCTTCTGTGTCAAGGAATTTGAAGAGTATTCCCTAGGGCACTGAATGGTGTTATGTACAGGTGTAGGGGAGTGAGCAGAGCAGATTGTGTTTTGGCTGCTGCACACTGGAGAGGGTTGGGAGGGGTTGCAGAGGTGCTGGCAAGAACTCTGCCAGTAGGGTAGTAGCCATAGAAATGGGAAGGCGGTTTGAGAGACTCAGACAGGCCCTCAGTCTGAAGAAGTAGATTGATTGGATATGGGAAGATACAGTGTGGACCTAACGGTTTCTGGCTTAGATAACTAGGTACATGCTGCAAATGATAGATACTGCATGTGAATTATTCAGGATATGACTATATTATCCAGGTAATTTTTAATTTTTATTTTTTAAGACAGAGTCTCACTCTTACCCAGGCTGTAGTGTAGTGGCATGATCTTGGCTCACTGCCCCCCCACTGCCTCCAGGGTTCAAGTGATTCTCCTGTGTCAGCCTCCCAAGTAGTTGGGTATATAGGCACATGCCACCACGCCTGGCTAATTTTGTATTTTTAGAAAGATGGGGTTTCACCATGTTGGCCAGGCTGGTCTCAAACTCCTGACCTCAGATGATCTGCCCGCCTTGGCCTCCCAAAGTGCAGGGATTACAGCCATGAGCCACTGCGCCTGGCCCGGGTAATATTTTTTAATGATAAGAGAAAGAGTAAAAAATGCGGAGAGTCATATTAGTTGTAGATTCAAATTTTGTCAGTATACATCTTTTGTATATACATTTGCATATTTGTTTATTCAAATTTGCCATTTTTTGGCAAATTCGAACCATAACAGGGTAATATATAGGGATTAAAACATTTGAAGGTTAGATGGAAACATGATTGTAGTAGCTAACCATCGTGTACAGTTTGGTAAGATTCCATTGAAGCTGGGGTGGGGGCTTGAGAGACTGAAGGTCATGATGAAAACAAAAGTGCAGGCTTGTTGAGTATAAGGGAGAAGGGCACTTTTCAAGTAGAGCGATCCAAGTTTTGGAACATGAGATGGAAGAGTTAGAGGAAGTTTTTCTGGTGTTGAAGGCCTGGCTGCATTTGTGTTGTGTCTAGTTGTGTTGTCTGTTGTATACTGGAAAGGCTGTCAGTGTGGAGTTGTACTTTGCTGGTGGTAACAGGAGCCAGGATAAAGAAGGCAGCTATGAACTAGGGTGAAAATCTTTAGGGGCTCCCCTCAGGTAGGTAGAAGATTATTACAGGATATTAGAGGGGCCATCATGAGCCATTGAGCTCCTGAAAACAATCTGAGGACTAACAGTGGGATGATAATAGAACATCAATATATTTATTGCAATATCACAGATTATCTGGAAACTTAGCGATACTCAGACGAGAAACGTATGTTATCTCACAGAATTTGTGAGGGTTAGCATCCAGGAACCGCTTAGTTGAATAGTTTTGGCTCACAATGTCATGAGGTTGCAGTCAAGTGGTCCAAGGCTGTAGTTCTCAAAAGACTCAACTGGGGCTCGGGGATCTGTTTCCCAAGCCCACTCACATGGCTTTTGGCAGGAGGTTTCAATTCCTTGGCGTGCAGACCTATCTACAGGGATGCTTATGATACGGCAGCTGGTTTCACCCCCAGCAAGTGATCCAAGAGAGGCACAGAGTGCAAGAGAGTGATCCAGTGTCTTTGATACCTGCAGTGTCTTTTATAAATGGATTTAGGAGCAACATACCATTACTTTTGTTATATTCGGTGGCCATGTAGAGTGACCCCGAAAGAGTGTGGGAGAGGTGAAGGGGGTTTGTTCCAGGCAAAGAGAAAAATTGGTAATGGATTCAGTCTCCATGGAGTAAATACTCCAAAGGTCAGAATTAAAGGGGCCAGTAGGGAGACTAGAAGTGGGGGAGTCTGGACTAAGTCTAGACTAAGGGGGTGTATCACAGAGAATGCTCAGCCAAGTTCTTTTGGAATGAGAACAGGAGAATATTAGAGTTGGGGAATATGTATGTCAGATTCTGTGTCTTGGACCCCATTTGTAGTCTCGTGAAAGTTATGGACTCCTTCCCAAAACAATGTTTTTAAATACATAAAATAAGAAGTAAAAAAGTTTACACAGGAAATCAGTTCTATTGAAGTAATAGTTACCAAAATACTTAATTAAATGTGTGATATATAAGAAAATACATTTTAATATAGGCAAAAAGTTGGGGAAAATGGATTTAAATTGAATTAGAATGAAATTCCCATTAAAGTTTATGGACCATTCCCAAGATCATGGACCCTAAATTGAGAACTTTCAGCCTACGGAGATGGTTGAGAACCATAAAGTTGAAGAGCTGAGGAGGCGAGTGCAGGCTTCACGGGCACATCTTGCTGAAGGATGGTGGTGGAAGGGTTGTTTGGAGGCTCAGTTTATTTTAGAATGTTTGTGGTATTCAGGGTCCAGTCCAGGCGGTTTCTCGAAAGGTCTTTCTAGGTTTTTGGAAAGGGCCTGAGGGCTAGCTGACTGGAATAAGTGATTTCTGAATTTATTTTGGGGATCCATTTTAACTGTGTTACTTGAGAAATAGTCAATTATAGTCTGAAAATACATAATTTGATTTTCCATGTTTGAGCGTTGACTAAGGGTTGGGCTCATGTAGTTTAAGATGTAGTGAGAATTTTAGTGATTAACGATAATCTTGGCCAATGAAGTCTAGTATAACTGAATTTTCATGTAGGAGTTTTTTTTTTTTAATTTATTTTTTTTTGAAATGAAGTCTCATTCTGTCATCCAGGCTGGAGTGCAATGGCATGGTCTCGCCTCATTGCAACCTCTACCTCCCAGGTTCAAGTGATTCTCCTGCCTCAGCCTCCCGAATAGCTAGGACTATAGGCGTGTGCCACCATATCCAGCTAATTTTTGTATTTTTTAGTAGAGATGGGGTTTCGCTATGTTGGCCAGGCTTGTCCTTTTTTTCTTTTCCTTTGAGACAAGGTTTCTCTCTGTTGCCCAGGGGTGTGATCACGGCTCACTGCAGCCTTGACCTCCGGCTCATGTGATCTTCCCACCTCTCAACCCCCACAGTAGCTGGGACTACTGTGCATGCCACTATGCATAGCATATGCGCGTGTATATATATAAATTTTTTTTTTTTTTTGGTAGAGGCAGAGTTTCATTATGTTTTCCAGGCTGGTCTTGAATTCCAGAACACAAGTGATCCTCCTACTTTGGCCTCCCACACAGTGCTGGGATTATAGGTGTGAGCCACTGGGCCAGGCTGGAGTCAGGGAGCCAGGTGACTGTGTTGGGTATGCAGAGTTTTTGAAACACTATTTCTTTTAATAGCAATTGCAGTTAGTTGTCCACATATATTATGTAGGTAACATTATCAGTAAACCTTACTCTTTGAGAAGAATAAGAAGAAGCTGGAAGACCTGTTGCTCTTCAGACCCCACTTACCCTTGCGATGGTTGTCCAGGTTGCTGATGTCTGGAAACAGGCTCACTTTGGGTTTGCACCGTATTGTTCTTTTTTTCTTTTAGGCAGAGTCTCACTTGTTGCCCAGGCTGGAGTGCTGTGGCACGATCTCAGCTCACTTCAGCTTCTCCTCCTGGGTTCAAGCTATTCTCATGCCTCTGCCTCCCTAGTAGCTGAGACTACAGGTGCACTCCCACTCCCAGCTAATTTTTGTAGTAGTATTTTTAGTAGAGATGGAGTTTTGTCATGTTGGCCAGGCTGGTTGCGATCTGCTGAGTTGAGGCAATCCACTCGCCTCAGCCTCCCAGAGTTGGTGGGATTACAGGCATGGAGCCACTGTGCTTGGCCTTGTCGTATTTTCACAGATGCTCAACTGTGATTTTAGAATTTTGTGTACGTAATTTTATTTAGCTTCACAAACGGGATATGACTGAAATATAAAGTTAAATCTTTGCAACATTTGTTGCTATTTAGCATTCTAAAAAGAAGGAAAAAAAATAAAAAAAAAGGAAGAAAGTTCTAGTCTTCCTTGGTTTGTTGTTTCTTGCTTAGAGACCTGTGCAGTAGTGCTCCCATCTCACTCCTGTCAGGCTGAGCTTCAGATGTTGGCAGTCTGTGTTTAAACTTGAAGATGCCAAATGCTTTTTAAAAAACTCAAGAGTGGTAACAAATGGAGAGGAAGACAAAGGCTTGAGGGCAGTGGGAAGTAACCCTTTAAATACTGTGCTTTTTTTTTAGTCCAAACTAGGGTACTTGAAACTTGTAGGAGAATGTTTATAGTTTTCTCTTTCTCGGTGAGCTGTGATTCGCTGCTTCTAAAGATGTTTTTATTGGGCGCATGATGGTTAGTCTACTTAGGTTTTCTGTCCTCCCTCTTCCTGTGATATGTCTATGGACAACACCCTTTTCCATAAATTTTTATGTGCATCTTTGAGTATTTCCTTGCAATAAATTCTTAAATAGAAATACTGAATCAGAGGTTAAAACATTTTTATGACTTTTTGAAAAGTTGTATTGTTACATACTTTTCATTGATAAGGAAATAATACCCAATGTATTTTAAGATTAAATAAAACCTTGAATTATTGGGAAATTTTGCTGATTTCTTTTAAATACTGTTGTTTTCTGCTTCTATTTATAATACATGAGATGAGAGGAAAGTTTGTTTTGTCTTTAAGGTGTCTCAACAAGCAGCAAAGTGTATTCCAGCAATGGTGTGTCCTGAACTGACAGAACAAATCCGGAGAGAGATCGCTGCCTCTCTTCATCAGAGAAAGGGGGATTTTGCTTGCTATTTTCTGACTGACCTTGTAACATTTACGTTGCCAGCAGGTAACTCCAAAATCTAATGTAAAAAGAAATTTTCATTTTATTATAGTTACATTTGTGTATATGGGTGAAAAATGTTTTTGTTAGAAGGCACATAACATAGCTACTATATGAGCATTTTAAATTACTTGACTGACTTATTTATGCTGGAAGTGACCATACAGAAGGCTACTTTTTAGTAAATTCTTTAGTTTTCTGAGAGGAATACAGCAGTTGATAGTAATGGATTTCTTTGTGGACCTCAGATTATTTTTTGAAAATCTGTTTTACTCTTTTACTTTCTCTTTGGTTTTATTTTAGAATATTTTTTAAAAAATCTCCTTTGAAAAATTTTCCCTTTTCATGGTTGTATGTTATTTTGAAATTAGATAGCTATATTGATAACCTGGTATTAAGAAATGGGTTTAGAACATGAGTTTTTGATGGGTAGAGTTATGATATTTCAGTTGAACATACTCCATTCTCTTGAACGTGTCATCCCTTTCTTTACTTATTGTATTTATTTCTACTGTATTTGTGAAGCAACTTTTCATTTTTCAGTTCATTGACGGTTGAAGATGGCTTTCAGAATGCTTTTTGTCAGTTGGCATTGATGTTTGGCATTTTGTCAGTTGGTGTTTGGTGCTAACCAAAAGTTTCTAAAATCTTTCATCTGAGATCTGTTTTTTTTTTTTTTTAATTGAAATAGGGTCTTGCTCTGTTGCCCAGGCGGGAGTGCAGTGGCATGATTATAGCACACTGCAGCCTCCAACTTGTGGGCTCAAGTGATCCTCCTGGCTTGGCCTCCTGAGTAGCTAGGACTGTAGGTGTGTGCCCCCCATGCCTGGCTAATTTAAAAATTTTTTGTAGAGATGGAGTCTTGCAGTGTTACTCAGCCTAGATCTGAGTGGTTTTAATTTTTATATTCAGATATAAATGGGCGTTTACAAATTGTAGGAAATAGTAATTAAGTTTTCTGAAATTGGAGGAAATTTCATTTGAAATGCACTCATTCTGTATTTAAGCTTACCCCAGAATGATTATTTGTTTTTTTTTGAGACGGGGTCTCACTCTACTACCCAGGCTGCAGTGCAGTGGCAAGATCATGGCTCATCGTAGCCTTGACCTCGCCAGGCTCAAGCAGTTCTCTCACCATAGCCTTCTGAGTAGCTGTAACTACAGGTGTCTGCCATCTCATCTGATTCATTTTTGTATATTTTTTGTAGAGACAGGGTTTTGCCGTGTTGCCCAGGCAGGTCTCAGAATCCTGAGTTCAAGCATTCTGCTGGCCTCAGCCTCCCAAAGTGCTGGAATTATAGGTGTGAGTCACTGCACCTGGCCCAGAAAAGAAATATTTTATATAACACATGTTATACTTGTATATTAAGAAAAAGCTATCTGATAACCTTCAATGGAAAGAGAGTTATTTTAGAGGAAGTTACTAGTAGATACTAATATCAAATATAAGTTATGAAACAAAAGATCTTTTAAGTTGACTTTTTCTTTGTAGATATTGAAGATTTGCCTCCAACAGTCCAAGAAAAACTATTTGATGAGGTGCTTGATAGAGACGTTCAAAAAGGTAAGCATGGAATTAATGAGACAATTTAGATCAAGTAAGTTTTACTTAGTAAGATATGGTATAGTTTGGTGTATGGTCAGCTTGGTTTGTTTGTTTGTTTATTGACTGGTTGATTGATTGACACAGAGTCTTGCTCCGTTACTCAGGCTGGAGTACAGTGGTGTGATCTTGGCTCACCGAAACCTCTGCCTCCTGGGTTCTAGCAGTTTTTCTGCCTCAACCGCCTGAGTAACTACGACTTCAGGTGCATGCCGCTACGCCCAGCTAATTTTTTGTATTTTAGTAGAGATGGGATTTCACCATGTTGCCCAGGCTGGTCTCGAACTCCTGAGCTCAGGCAGTACACCCACCTCAGCCTCCCAAAGTGCTAAGATTACAGGCTGGTTTAAAGATACAGAGTCCTGAATTACAGTGTTACATTGTATTGTTCACTGTCATAGAGTGCACAAACAAAGATAACAAAAATTTCAAAACCTCGTTTCTGCTTTCTGTTTCAGAATGTATATTTCTGTATTAAATACTTTTTAGAAAATCATACTATAAAGAATTTAAAAGTTGATTAAATTATTCTAGAGGCAGATGATGTTTCCAGTACTTGAAAGTTTGTATTTCATTGGGTCAGTTTTATTTAGGTGTTTATTGGTAAATTACATATAAACCATTTTATATCTAGAAAATAGGTTCTTCTCCCTATGAATATTCTCTAATGACATAGGTATGGAAATGAACATGTATTTAAATTCATCGTACAGAATTAGAAGAAGAATCTCCAATTATTAACTGGTCCTTGGAATTGGCTACACGTTTGGACAGTCGACTATATGCACTTTGGAACCGGACTGCAGGAGACTGCCTACTTGATTCAGTACTACAAGCTACCTGGGGCATTTATGACAAGGAATCGGTGCTTCGGAAAGCCCTGCATGACAGCCTGCATGACTGTTCACATTGGTGAGCTGGCATTCTTCCCTGTTTCAAACCAGGAGTGCATTTGCTGGATCATTTCCTTGTAGTCATGGAATACTTTTCACGTCAGTTATATTTTATATGGAAACTAGAGGAAAAAGTTCATTTTGGACATTAAAATAGGTTGAACATGTACGTGGTTTTTGTTTTTCCCTCAAAATGGTTTTTGTACCTTTTTTTTTGCTAAATTTTAAAATAGAAACATTGGAAGCTTTAAAATGCAAGCATTTATTGTTTCTGTAAAACAGAAGCAGTGTATTTGAACATTTCAAATGCAGCATTTCAAGTTATAGTAGCCGTAAGTATTGATAAGGCCTTTCCTCATCTTTTTAAGGATTGATTGATTGATTGATTGATTGATCCATCTATGGAGACAGGGTCTGGCTCAGTCACGGTCTGGCTCAGTCACTGGGCTGGAGCACAGTGGTGGAATCTTGGCTTACTGCATCCTTCACGTCCTGTGTTCAAGCCATCCTTCTACCTTAGCCACCTGATTAGCTGGAACTACAGGTGCTCATCACCATGCCTGGCTATTTTTATCTGTTTTTGGTAGAGATTGGGTTTTGCCACGTTGCCCAGGCTGGCTTTGATATCCTGATCTCAAGTGATCCACCTGCCTGAGGCTCCCAAAATGCTGGGATGATAGGCCTGAGCTGCTGCACCCAGCCTTGTTTAATATTTGTGTTCAACTAAGAGATTATCTTGACATTGTGTTACAAGTTTTTTTCCTTCCCGAGGGAGTCTTAAGATCACATTTTTTATTTCGCAAATTTTCAAACTCATAGAATAATTTTAAAGAAATTCAGTGCAATGGATCCCGGTATTTTCTTCATTCAGTTGAGCAGTTGCTAACATTTTGCCACACCTGCTCCTTGTCACCATAAAGAAAGACTCCTTGATCAGTTCATTGTAGACATCATGATGCTTTACCCTTCAAAATATCAACATGCATCTTTCCAGAAGAAGAATATTCTCCTCACCCACATCCCCATTACTACATCTCAGTAATTCAGCACTGATTCAGTCATCTGACAGTTCATAATCACATTTCAGTTGTCTAAAAGTGTGCGTTCTATAGATATATTTTACCTGCATCCAGACACTGGAAGAATCATTGTTTTTGTGAATGGATAGTTCAGTCTTTACATTTATTTGACTTCCGTGGTATTTTCTTGGTTCTTTGAACATTATCTCATTTAGTTATTTTATAAGGCTCAGAGGAGGCTAAATTGCCTATTGTTGAAGTTAGTAACTAGCAGAAGCCATTTAAAAAGTCGTACGGTTTTCCCTACATCAGTATCAAAATGTTTTTTCTCCTTTTTCTAATTGAATGCTTACAAATAATGCTAAAAACCCTACTCTAGAGCACTTTATTACCCTAGTATCTTTGTCTTTTTATTTTTTGAGACAGAGTCTTGCTCTGTTGCCCAGGCTGGAGTTAAGTGGTATGATGGCTCACTGCAGCTTCTGCCTTCCCCGGTTCAAGCAAATCTCCTGCCTCAGTGTCCCGAGTAGCTGGGATTACAGGTGCCTGCCACCATGCCCAGCTGATTTTTGTAGTTTTAGTATAGATGAGGTTTAGCCACGTTGGCCAAGCTGGTCTCGAACTCCTGGCCTCAAGTGATCCACCATGCCTGGCCCTTTATGTCATTTTTGAGCACTTAACAGCCTCCCACAGTGGTGGGATTACAGGTGTGAGCCACTGTACCTGGCCTTTTATGTCATTTTTGAGCACTTAACAGTTGTAAATTTTGTTTTCAGTATTTAGGGCTTACATAAACACCATTATAAAGTTCATGAGAACAGGGATTTTGTTTTATTTTGTTGTGGAAGATCCAGTACTTAGAATAGCCTGACATAATAGTAGATGCTCAGGAAGTACTTATATTACTGAGTGAAAGTACTCTCTAGAATTTGGAAATGAGAACAATGTAAGTTACTTTTTCTTCTTTTCTTTTTCTTTCCCTCCCCTTCCCCTCCTCCTCTCCTCCCTTCCCCCTCCCCCTCTCCTCCCTTCTCTGTCCCCCTTTCTTTGAGACGAAGTCTTGCTGTGTCGCCCAGACTGGAGGGCAGCACCCAGGCTGGAGTGCAGCGGTGTGATCTTGGCTCACTGAAACCTCCACCGCCCAAGCTCAAGTGATTCTCCAGCCTCAGCCTCCCAAGTAGCTGGGACTACAGGCGTGCACCACCCTGCCTGGCTAATTTTTTGTATTTTTAGTAGAGACAGGGTTTTACCATGTTGGCCAGGCTGGTCTCAAACTCCTGATCTCAGGTAGTCTGCCCACCTCAGCCTCCCAAAGTGCTGGGATTACAGGCATGAGCCACTGAGCCCGGCCTATAAATTACTTTCTTGAGAGCAGAATTGTAGATTAAAGCATAACACGGTATGCCTGGGTATGTGGCTCATACCTGCAGTCCCAGTGCTTTGGGAGGCTGAGGCAGGCAGATCATTTGAGGGCAGGAGTTCAAGACCAAGCTGGCCAACTTGGTGAAACCCTGTGTCTACTAAATATACAAAAATTAGCCAGGCAGGTTGGCTTATGCCTGTAATCCCAGCTGTTAGGGAAGCTGAGATAAGAGAATTGCTTAAATCCAGGAGGAGGAGGAGGAGGAGGAGGTGGTGATTGCAGTGAGCCAAGATAGTGCCACAGCACTCCAGCCTGGGTGACAGAGTGAGACTCTGTCTTGGGTCGGGGGGAGGAGAAAAAAGCATAACATAATAAACTAACAATTTGTGGGCACATTAGAGAAATAAAATAGCTTCCTGGATGGTAACCTGATTGGATGTATAATAAAGCTGAAGAATGAATGTGTCACTCAGGTAGATGGTTCAGTCAATTAGTCACTGTCCAGGAGAGAGGGCTTTTTGTGCCGGTTAGTGGAGATGGCTTCTGTAGATTGGTCTGGTAGCTTGAAGTGGGTTCATCGGGCTAGGTAAGCCTGATGCTGGTCATTGCTCTGTCTGGCCCTCTTGATCAGATCTTGTGGTCAGCAAGCAGCTTCCTGCTGCTGATTTACATGTCCACTGCTATGGGCCTGCCTGTGTCAAGAGGATGAGCATGGTTTGGTTCCTAAGACAGTGGGTTCTTGGCATTGTTGTTTCACAGGTCTGCCTTGAAGTTCTGGTGATGACTCTGCCCTGTAAGATGGAAAGCCAGATTTGAACTGTGGTAAAGCTACCACTTTGGAGGTACCCTCTAAAAAGGCATCCTGTAATCTTTTCTTTGGTGGTAATTTTCTGTGTGTGTGTGTGTGTGTGTGTGTGTGTGTGTGTGTGTGTGTTTTTTTTTTTGAGACAGAGTCATACTCTTGTCACCCCAGGCCAGAGTACAGTGGCACGATCTCGGCTCACTGCAACCCCTGCCGCCCGGGTTCAAACAATTCTCGTGCCTCAGCCTCACGAGTAGCTGGGGTTACAGGTGATGTTGTCATACCCCTCTAATTTTTTGTATTTTTAGTGAAAAGGGGGTTTTGCCATGTTGCCCAGGCTGGTCTTGAACTCCTTAGCTCAGGCAGTCCATCCGCCCGCCTCATCCTCCCAAAGTGCTAGGATTATAGGTGTGAGCCACCGTGCCTGGCCTTTTCTTTAAAAATTTCCTGATCTGTTGAAAAGCTGAAAGTACATTGTGAATTTTAGAGGTGGTGTCTTTTTTTTTTAGTTGTGATGGTTTTTGTTGTTGTTTTTTGTTTGTTTCTCGAGAGTCTTGCTCTGTCACCCAGGCTGGAGTGCAGGGGCATGATCTTGGCTTACTGCATCCTCCACCTCCTCGGCTCAGGTGATCCTCCCACCTCAGCCTCCTTAGGAGTAGCTGGGACTACAGCAGTGTGCTAACACATGTGGCTTATTTTTAAATTTTTCTGTAGAGATGAGGTCTCACTATATTGCCCAGCCTGGTCTTGAACTTCTGGGCTCAAGTGTTCCTCCTGCCTTAGCCTCTGAAAGTGCTGAGATTATAGGCGTGAGCTACTGCACCTGGCCTTTTTTTTTTTTTTAAAGACATTTGTGGTGAGTAAGAATTGCTTTGGGGTTTATGCCCAACCTGTTCCTTACAGCTGGCTGTGGGTGATCATATGAGTCTGAGTTGTCATTCATGTTTGTATCAGGACTGGAATTCTCAGATGGTTGTGAGTCATTTGAGGTCCCAAAAGTCTAGCACAGAGATAGGGAGATTGTGGGTGGATCTCTTAAGCCTAGGAGTTTAAAACCAGCTTGGACAACATAGCAAAACCCTGTCTCTACCAAAAAACACAAAATTTAGCCGGGCGTGGTAGTGTGTGCCTGTAGTTCCAGCTTCTTGGGAGGCTGAGGTGGAAGGATCGTTTGAGCCTGGAAGGTCAAGGCTGCAGTGAGCCAAGATCATGCCACTGCACTCCAGCCTAGGTGACCACAGGCTAAAAACAAAAAGAAAAAAGGTGGTGGGGGAGAAATAGAGTCTGATGTAGTAAATAGGCTGGGTAGGGAGTGGCTACTAGAGTAAGAAGGAACTAGGCTGTTTACAGGCTGTTAACAGTAACCACTGGTAAGAATTATTGCAGCAGAACTTTTAGTCCATAGTCCTCACTCTCAAAAGATGCTTCAGGAGTGAGCACCTGGGGCTGAGATATGGACATGTGTCCCAGAACGGTGTGGTGCTTGGCACCACCTCCTCCAGTCCCTGCCACTGTGGAGCTTTGCCTGATGGTTTATAGTTCATGATAGTTTTGACTATGTTAAGTTCTTTGGATTTCCATATAAATTTTAGGATCCAGCCCATCAGCTTTTGTAAAAACAGCTGGAATTTGAATTGGGACTGCCTTGAATCTGTGTGTTAATTGGGGTGGTGGTGGTATTGCCAGCTTGACAATATTGAGCCTTCCGATCCATGAACATGGAATTGAATTTTGAATGTGAAACCAAACTTGTATTCCTGTACCATTTGGTAATATATTGCTGGATTTGGTTTGCTTGTCTGTTCTTATGGAGACTCTGGTAGTTTCAGAGTTCAGGTCTTAGAGTGGTGAGGATGAACATTTTAACATGTTTAAAGTATATTTTAGGCCGGGCATGGTGGTTCACGCTTGTAATCCCAGCACTTTGGGAGGCTGAGGCAAGTGGATCACGAGGTCAGGAGGTCGAGACCAGCCTGTGCAGTATGGTGAAACCCCGTTTCTACTAAAAAATAAAAAGTTAGTTGGGGGTAGTGGCACACGCCTGTAGTCCGAGCTGCTCGGGAGGCTGAGGCAGGAGAGTCACTTGAACCCGGAATCTGGAGGTTGCAGTGAGCCAAGATCAACCTGGGCGACAGAGTGAAACTCCTCAGTCAATCAAGAAAGAAGGAAAGAAAGAAAAACTTTTATTGAACTCTCTTCTTCAGTGGTCTTTGAAGAGTTTTGAGTGCAATCACTATTAAATTTCTGACTTAGCTGTCTCATTTATAAAATGATTTTAGACACTAACCAAGAAATTTCTGAACTGCATACAACTTTCACTAAGTTAACAATTTATCTGTTTGATATTTCTCCTTGAACTTTTCAAAACAATGTATTTCATCACTCGTCAAAATATTCAAACAAATTTGTCCGTATATCTTAGCTATTGTAAAAGAGGAATATATGTATTTTAATTTTAAAACATTTGGAATTATGATTAAACATACTCAGTTACCTGGAGTATGAAAAATGTTTTAAAATCAACTGAGTTAAACCCTTGGAACATTATATTTTAATTTCTTTAGAAAATACATTTATTTTCTAAGGAGCCCTTCATTAAATTACTGTAAAGTTACATGTGACACCAACACATTTAACTTTTTTTTTTTTAATAGCGATGGAGCCTCACTATGTTGGCCAGGTTTTTTGAATTCTGGGCCTCAGGCAGTTCTCCTTCTTCAGCCTCCCAAAGTGCTATAATTTTACAGGTGTGAGCTACCACACCTGTTCATGTTTAACTTTAATATGCTGGAACTTTTTAACAATACAACAGATACCCTTATCTTTTGTTTCTTTTACCTAGAATTCAAATGTATAGAAGAGAAATGTGATGTTATAAACAGATGAAAGATCTTTCTTCGTTTTAGAGGTCTTAGTTGGCTTGTTTTTATAAGACAGTGAAACATAATTACTAGCATAATTATTTGTGAATTTAATTTTACACGATAGGCAAAGAATCGATGTTGTTTTCAGTGATTCAGGTTAAGCATAAAGAAGGAATATTTTCTGTCATTGCAGTGGTGTGTTCCCCCCCCCCCCCCCCCCCGTTGCTTTTGAATCAGGTGATCATCAGAGAGAAATTATTGATCTTGATATTATGAACACATGGAATATTTCCCATCTATTGTTTATACAAGTGATTGCAGGTGGTATACTCTATATACTGATAGAGAAATGTAGTGTCTTGTATCCAACATATCAGATGAGTTTTTTGTTTTTTGTTTTTTGTTTTTTTTTTGGTGTAAACTAACTGTAAACATTTGGAAGATAACCGGTCTCATTGTTAGTGTTCGAAGTTTGAAAACTTGGTTGTTGGCAAATTAAATTCTGGTGAAAGATGTTAAAGGATGTCATAAGGTATCTTCTAGTGGAAGAGGGAGGCATTTTTCATTTGAAAAATCTGTTATCACCCAGGCAAAATAAAATGATTAATTGCTTTGCAAACTGCTTAAAGACTACATTGAATAAAAGTGATCAGAACTTTAAATGTTTTTTATCTATATAGGAAGTTTTATATCTATATAAATGTTTTATATCACTATAAGAAGGCTTATTTTTTTACTATCTTGCTTTTTTAGGTTTTACACACGCTGGAAAGATTGGGAATCATGGTATTCTCAGAGCTTTGGTTTACATTTTTCCTTGAGAGAAGAACAGTGGCAAGAAGACTGGGCATTTATACTCTCTCTTGCTAGTCAGGTGAGGATGCTTCAAGTTTTGTTGCTTTTATGAGAAAAGTAAGCCATGTAGTCTAAATGGATTAATTTGAGCAAACCATGTTGGGGGCTGTATGGGTACAAAGAAAAGAATGCTTGACTCGATATCAGTCAACTTGGGTTCTAGTCATGTATCAAATAAATAGCATAGCAAGTATGGTTGACCATAGCAAGTCCTCACTGCGGAACAGAGTAATGTGTGCTTTTATGCCGAATTATTAAAAACCATCAAAAGGTCACACACACTATAGTCTTGGGATTGCTCTCCATTCATGTGGGAATGAATTTTTCTAGGTTTGCTAACACCTCTTTATTAATGAAGGCTTCTTGTAACATGGAACTGTGTAGGCTTGCCCTTAGACTCTTGGTTTCATGAGGCACTTCAGTATACCAAACTTTAAAGTACAAATATATCATTTGAACTTAGAGAAGGATGTACCTGGTCTTCGGGCCATTTGGGCAGGATTCACAGTGGTTGATTTATATGAGACATGTACCTCACACCATGGGTTGTAGCTGGAGGATGGACCCATTTAATATTTAGTATTTACGTTTGCATGAAACAAGCTCGCGTTTTCATTTCAGGAGGACTTTGTTGTAGGTAGTGCTTTCACAGTAACTTAACCAGAATGTGATTATAAAGCATCCTTAGCTCTCTGAATCTCTGGTTCCTGAGATTGCATAGTAGTGAGGCCAGGTGGCGAGAGTTATTTCAGAATATGTATGCACATCTATATAATTTGTGAGTTTGGATGGTAAATGATATTCACATGTGGCCTTTGTAGATTTCCTTTACAGTTTTATTGGATTTATTTGAGGAATCAAATGCTGCTTTGACAATTTTTTTTTTCTTTAAATTGTGATAGTGTACTGAAGGGGAGGTAGTACTGTTTTTTACACATCAGTTTTCCAGGAGTGGTAATAAATGTCTTAAATTTTTGTTTTGTTTTGTATAGCCTGGAGCAAGCTTGGAGCAGACGCACATTTTTGTACTGGCACATATTCTTAGACGACCAATTATAGTTTATGGAGTAAAATATTACAAGAGTTTCCGGGGAGAAACTTTAGGATATACTCGGTTTCAAGGTAAGCCATTATTCAGGAGCATTTTACAAGGATCTTCTAATGTTGGCAGCCACATGTGTAAGTATTAACTGGTGAGCAGGATCAGAGTGGCTCAGATGCCAGGAAGGAGGAGTAGACAGGAATGTGAACAAGGGCAGTGAGGGAGGGAGCAGCTCTTTGTTCCTGACTGTTTGGATTTTCTTCCCTCCTTTTCCAGGTGTTTATCTGCCTTTGTTGTGGGAACAGAGTTTTTGTTGGAAAAGTCCGATTGCTCTGGGGTATACAAGGGGCCATTTCTCTGCTTTGGTTGCCATGGAAAATGATGGCTATGGCAACCGAGGTGCTGGTGCTAATCTGAATACTGATGATGATGTCACCATCACATTTTTGCCTCTGGTTGACAGTGAAAGGAAGCTACTCCATGTGCACTTTCTTTCTGCTCAGGAGGTAAGCAGCATGTTTCTAGTACCCTGTACCAGAAACAGCCTGAAGTGGCTTCCAGGTGTGGTTTTATCTGCCCTACCACTTAATTTCTGAATGTGATTGTAGTGATTTCTGAAGATATCAGCTGTAGTTTTTACCTTTTCAAAACTGCTGTATGGGGAGACATCAAGGAACGTCAGGAACTTCCCTCAGGTGGTGATGGGTGTTAAGAAAAAGTAAAGATGAGGGAATGAGAAGTGAGTTTTTATCTGAAAGCAGAGTTCTAAGAATTGCAAGGCCAGTTTAAAAGGGTCAAGCAACAGGGAAAGAGGGTAGGGGCTAGGGGAGAGAGGAAGAAGAGGTCAGAGACGATAAGGGTGGGGTGGAGTTCATTGAAGGCCTTTTAAAGCTTTGGGTTTTACTCTGGATGTGGCAAACCAATGGCCAGTTTACCCAGAAGAGGAACATTTGGGGCTCTCGTGCAGTGGCAGGAGCAGGAGCACCAGGTAAAGCTATTCTACATGCAGAGGAGTGAAAGGGTGTAGACCAGATGGGAGGAGGTGAGAATGTACAAAACAATGCTCTTTCAGAAAGCCAGCATTCTTATAAAAGTATTGGTCTTTTATTTAATATACTAGTAATTATTATAAAACGTTTATAATCACAACATGAAGAAAAAAAGTTCATATCATAACTTGTATAATTTCACCCTGTACATAATTGACTGAGTAAACTTACCTTGTCATGTGTTTGAAGCTGTGGCTTGCCAGGATCAGTTTACTAGGACATTTGCTTTTTGTTATTTTATCAAATAAATTACCCTCTAGTGTGCTCTTTAGTATTTTCTGAAAATTTTCCCCTTGATGTCTTTTTAAATGTAACCAGAGCAACTAGACTTTTATCACAGAATTTCTAAGAGGTTGAAACCATGTGAAAAGTTGATTGCTTTGGCCTTTTCATTAGTTAGCATACTATGTCACATTCCTACCAAGTCTCTGATCTGTTGTATGATTTTCCATTTGTCTTCATATTCCTCCAAAAGCTAGGTAACGAGGAACAGCAAGAAAAACTGCTCAGGGAGTGGCTGGACTGCTGTGTGACAGAGGGGGGAGTTCTGGTTGCCATGCAAAAGAGCTCTCGGCGGCGAAATCACCCCCTGGTTACTCAAATGGTAGAAAAATGGCTTGACCGCTACCGACAGATCCGGCCCTGTACATCCCTGTCTGATGGAGAGGAAGATGAGGATGATGAAGATGAATGAAAAAAAAAAGCCGAAGACCAAGGCATCGGATCTGTAATGACCCTAAAGTTAGTGTGGTGCTCCAAGCAGAGTCTACATCATGGACTGAACCAAATCTGGCAGAATCTGCTCGGAAGTGTTTTCCTGGACCACACACACCTAATGGAGATAAGGCCTCTGCTGCATGAGGGGACAGAGAACTTCAGTTGGACTACAGTTTGTAAAAAAAAAAAACAACCTAATTTTATTATTAAGACAGAACTTTTTGTCCTTTCAAATTGTAAATCTGTCTATAAATGTAACGCATGTGGTTGTGAAAGAAATTGTGTAATAGGAAAAGTTGTACCAGCATCTTCATATTATTGAGAAATTTTTTTCCAGCATGGGCACTTAGAAAAAGCACATGGCAGACGACTCTTTGTTCCTTTGAGATAATATTTCAATAGAACCTGGCATTCTACTTTCAACCTTAAAAGATCCATCTAATGTTAAGTCTCAGAGATCTGGAAATGTTTTGTATGAATTATCCACAGCAAAACATAAAAACAAGCTTTTAATAATTTAGTTTCTATTGTGCCCAGTAAAATCAAATCTTTTAGGAACAAACTGAAAGAAAAGAATGTTTTAGAATGAACTAAATATAGACATTGTTTTATTTGTTTTGAAGAGGGTTTTGGTTTTGGTTATTGTGTCTTTACCCTTTTCAATATGTAGATATTTGTTTGGAAGAATACCTTAAAATGAGGGTTCTAATTCCAGATTCTGGGTCTGTGAGTAGCATTTTCCTGGATGAAAAGGGAGCAAGCCCACTTGTCACTAAATGAATTGTGTGAAATTTGCTCACTTGGACTCCAGCAACAGTGTTCTACTCCCAAATTGCCAGGCCAAAGGGTCTTCGGATTCTTCCTTTTATCACCTCTGCTCTAACCAAATTTTGTCAGGCAGATTGGGAAACCAGTTTACTACAGAATAAAGATTTTAAAAATGCAGTAAAGGTGGTAAATGCATTGTATGAAGAATTTCTCAGTGTATAGTCTGAGAACTTTTGCATGTTGAATTGTGGCCATTCTTATTTAAAATTAAAACTATAATGTTAGGTAGAAAAATTTTTATAAGGAGTATTATTTGACCACTTCAGGTATACATTCAATACTGGGTAAAAATTTCATACCTATCTCAGGAACACAGAAATACTTGGTGTCCTGATAAGCACTTTCTAGACAATTGATGTGGCCAGGAATTTGGAAAGAAGACATACTCACACGTGTATTTTTTTTTTCCTTCCCTGTGGTGAAAAGGCTGTGAAAACAAAGTATTTGCTCGCTTCTTGTTTTGTTTAGTTGATAATGAAATGTGTACAACCTCAAATTTGCTGCCAGAATGATACTAAAAATAGAAAACTACCCATGAAACTGTCATGTCTTTACTTCTTCTCCCCTCTGAAAACTCAGTAAAGAGGTGTTCCCAGGATGAAAAGATCATTTTTGCTGCATGCTAAATCTTGCAGGAAAAAATTATTTTTGTAGTATGATTCCATATAAATCAATTTTTTATATAATGTAAATGTTACCGTTTCAAGTGGTTAATGTTTTCTTAAAAATTGACTATATGGTTTGCTTTTATTTTGGTCAATAGTTAATCGAGTTTTTAGAAAATGTTAGTACTCTGATTACTTAGTATCTCTAGTAACTTTATGTATAGGGATAATTCTTTAGTGGGCAGAGATCCAGTTCTAGTTGTCTGTTAAGCAAAATCTGCCCTCCCAATTGAAGAAGCCAAAGAGAATTGTTAGAGGGAAAAGCATGTAGCCACTGCAGTCTTACACTGCAGCCAACGTTGTCCAGAGTACATGCTTAGTACATAGTTTCTGCTGTGTGTTGTGGTGAGTGGTATTTTCCCTGAGCGCTCTACTTATTTATTTATTTATTATCCATAACCCTGACTTCAGTGTGATAGGTGCAGCTTTCTTCCCTGTGGGAAAGAGTTATAGATGGTTCCATTTCCTAGGCTACAGACAGGAATGGGACTTTAAATGGTTTTCATAGATTGGCTGTTAAAGGCCAAAATTTTTGGTAAATCAATGCTATATTATGCTCTTGAACTATTAAAGAGCCATAATTATTGTCCCAAGATAGAATATAGTCCTTTTCAAAGATTATACGTGGCTAGGTGACAGACATAAACGTCTTGATTTACTGGATAGTAATACCTTAACTCCATAAACTTTGTGGTTTTTCTAGAGCATACACAGCGTGGCATTTTGTTTTGACCTGTTCTTCCTTGGATTCAAATTTATAAATATATATATATATATATATATATTTTTTTTATTTATTTTCATTTGTTTGGGCAACCAAGATCTAATTAAACAAAACCCAGGTTGACCGTGGATTCAGACCTGCCTTTTTGTTTTTGATTCTTAGGTTCATCGTGTCCCAGACTTCTTCACATATGTGAAGGTAAGATATTCTGCGTGCTTGGGCCCTCCTTTTCATGCATATTCCATTGCCTCTTTGATAAGTAGTTATGAAGACATTAAACTACCTTTTTGTTCCCTGGGGCGACAGGTCAGTAAGTATGAGGGCCATCTCCCTCCATGTGAGGTTGTTTTAATGTATGTTTTTATGGTAGAATTGGGATGGGGCCACCACATAAAATAAGTGAGGAGACAAGGCCAGGCAGGCTGAAGGCTTTAAGACACCATGGGTTTTTTTTGCTTTTTTTTTTTAAGGTTGGGGGTGGGGTTGGTGTTTTAATGGGAAGGGAAGTACAAGGAAGAGCTCAGAAGGAGTTTTGATACCTGGAATTGCTGGACTTGACACTTGCAGACACTATTACTATAAAGGTTTAATGCTGTTTAAAAAGATCCATTAAATAAACTTCAGGTTCTTAACTATTTTGCAACACTTCTTTGTAAATATTTTGTTAGGTTATTGGCAAAACAGTTTCAAGGTTCACTTCCCTCCCTTGGACTAGGTCCAGGTCATTTTGCTTTAGGGTAAATTAAAATTAAAACTCGAAAAGGGCAACTTCGTTTTTTGAATTGACTTAGCTCTAATGCACCAAGATGGCATGACTTGATAATGATGGACTTGTGAGGTTTTGTTTTTTCAATTAAACTTTGTATTACATGAGGTAATTGTCAGCATTCTTGAGTCTGGTTATGGAATAGGCAGATAGAACCCTGGAGTAACAAGAGTTGGAAATTGGCTAATTGACAATGCAGTTACCTTAAACATCTCAAGTAGAGAACTTTTACTTTAGTGAGATGTACTTGAATTTCAGAACTTAACAGAAATTTTAATTACTTTTTATTGAAAACTGCACTGAACGCTAAATGTCCACCTTTACAATAAACAAATACAGTAACGGTAACTCACACTAAAACAAAACATACTTCTGATAGCCATTATTTTTCTGTTTGGGACAATTTTAAAGTTTTTTTTTTTTTGTCACAAAAACAGGAATGTACCTATACAAAGGCTCAAAATAGGCCATCTTTTTAAACAAAAAGGCAATGATTCACAAAAGACTATGAATAGAACATGTAACTAGTTGATACAAATCTAATAGGATTTGTTAAAATCAGTCACATCTAATACATCTGAAGTGTTCTTGTATAAAATATCACGTGAAGAAAAAAAGACTTTATCAATGTCTAAAAAAGTGGGTTTGTTCATAGACAATCTGACAAGTTACCATAAAAAGTGTTTCCTGAGACATAAGGAAATGCAACATTATTCTTCTTGAACCCTTTTAGTTCAAGACTTTCCACTCAATAAAATAGCAGAGGATCTGAAACTGAGAAAATATATTTGAGTACAAACAGCTTGTGAAACTTAATACTTTTTTTTTTTTTTTGCATCATCAGAGGGTTTTACTTAACTTACAACCAACTTGCCCACTCAGAGTATACAGTTCAGCTGTGAGAGACGCTTCTCTGTACAGGAGCCTGTACTGTCTTCAATCCTATGCGTGCAGGTGTCTACCACAGGCAGTTTTCTCCCCATTTGGTAGTAATGTGATCTTCCTATTAGCAAAAAGAGGTAACCAGCCCCTGTAGACTGAAGGGACTCAAGTCACAGGATGGGGATTTCCTCTTAATATTTTTTATTTGGATGTTTGAACTCTTGATGCAACATTCTCGAGCAGGGTGTTCAGGACCTGCTGTGCCCAAGGGACTGATAAAGGAAAAAGCTCTATTTATTCTTTGTGATTTGATGCACAGATGAAAAACTTAACACACAATAACAGAAGTTGGTCGTTAATAAATCACATCCTAGTCTTTCAGTGCTTCCGTAAGCAGACGCATCTTCAGTTTTCTAGCTCTTGTACTTTTAACACTGCAACATCAATGATGCATATGTCCAGAATCAGTTACAAAGACTGTCACATTCTTTTTCTCTTAGTTCATCTATTTTTCACTGTCTCTTGGTCCCGAGTGTATCTGAATGATTACCTTCTGGCATTCTCTGCTATTGCTCGTTGGGGTGCTCTCGATTGTCCCCGTGTTTTGTGGGCTGGTTGGGAGAGGGCGCTTGGGAAGGATGTGCCACTGTCGGGAGGTTGTGAGTCACTGGGATGCCCCCAGGGATGATGCCTTCCATGGCTGCAGGAAGTCCGCCTGGAGCCACGCCCACGATGCCTGGCGGGTATCTAAGGCACACACAGAAACAGGGTGTTGTAAGTTCAGGGCAGTTGCCAAGCTCTTGGCTCATTCCCTACTTCTGGCCTTTTTTCAATTAAAAGTCTTTTTCTTGAGATGTGAGCCCATTGACATGAACATGGCTCACTGCAGCCTTGACCACGATTCCACCTCAGGCACCCAAGTAGCTGTGATCAGAGGCATGAGCCATCACGCCTGGCTAGTTTTTGTATTTTTTTGGTAGAGATGAGGTTTTTCCAGGCTGCCTAGGCTGGCCTCAAACTCCTGAGCTCAAGTGATCCCCCCCACCTCAGCCCCTCCCAGAGTCCTGGGATATCCTCCCTATCCCCAAAAGGATAGAAGAAATCTCAATTTTTATATAAAACTGGCAGCTAATTCATAAAAACAAAACTAGTCCAATCCAAACATTGGGCCACTAATTTTGTAGCTTTTAGGTAACGGGAAGCTATTAGCCCATACGAAGTATGAATGTGGATACTGTACGGTTTAAAAAACACATTTTGTACAAAATGGAAGTGGTTCTTCTGACTGATAAAATGATTTCCCAGCAGAGCACAATACACCCCGAGGGACTGAATGTCTGTCTCTCCTCCATCTCCCTAATTCTTGGCCTTAAGAGGTAGAGCCCTTGAGAAGGACTGGGTCAGGAATGGGATTAGTGCCCTCACAGAAGGGAGCCCGGTGTGGATTACCTGATGGCAGGGGATGAAGACCTGCCTGGCCAACATGGAGAAACCCCGTCTGTTAAAAATACAAAAATTAGCCAGGCATGGTTGTGGCGTGTGCCTGTAATCCCAGCTACTCGGGAGGCTGAGGCAGGAGAACTGCTTGAACCCTGGAGGTGGAGGGTACAGTGAGCTGAGATTACACCACTGTACTCCAGCTGGGCAACAGAGTGTGAGACTCTTTCAGAAAGAAGAAAAAGGGAGCCCAGGTAGTGCTCTGGCCCCCTCTCTGCTGTATGGTATGAGGACACAGGAAGAAGCTGGCAGTCTGCTACCTGGCGTTCACCAGAACCTGACCATGCTGTCAGCCTGATCTGACTTCCAGCCTCCAGAACTGCAAGTGAGACCTTTCTGTGGTTTACAAGCCACCCAGGCTATGCTACTCAGAAAAGGAAGCCAGAACTTGCTCAGCTTTTCTAGGCTGGTTTGTTATGTACTCCTGTGGCCTGAGCTGGGAAGGGTATGCTGGCTGTTGGCTGGGGGCCTGGCTTCCTCTGAATGTCCAGGGTTGGGCTGGTTTTCTATTGTAAGCGTGAAGCACTGTGTGAGGACACGCCACATACACCACCCTCAGAACATAGGGGCCCTCAGCAAAGTGGGGCTTCTGAGTATTCACACAGACTTGGTTCCTAAACCCTTCATCAAGGTGGAGGTGGCGGCATCATACTGAGGAAGCCACTCCACCCCCAGCTCCTGGCCTGCCATCCTGTCGCCACCAGTCAGAAATCCCCAAGACCTTCAGAAGGACTCTGGTCCGTAGGGTCCCTTCCAGCTTCCTCAGTGCACACAGACTATTCTAGGGGGCCCACGAGCCTCGGCTTATCTGAGGGAATAAATACAATGGAGATGAAAAGGCAGGCCCCCAACTCCACCCAACAGGGGAGTCTGGTGCTGTGATGGTCTCAGTAATAGTTGAAAATATTTTAAGGACCAAAAGGATGGGACTGGTTGAAATGTGAAGACAGCCACGTGACCTGCACACACCAGCATAGCTGCTTCAGTGTCGGAGCCTTCACTGCACAAACTAAATGCATCCTGGTAGTTACTGTGGCTACAGCAGGGGACATGTGGCAATGTCTGGAGGCATTTTCAATTATCCTCAGGGGGAGTGGGAGGTGATACTGTCCTCTCGTGGGTAGAGGCCAGGGATGCTGCCAACTGTCCTATAATGCACAGGCTGGGCTGCCTACAGGAGAATGAAGAGAATGATCTGGCCCCAAGCGTGTCTACTGCCAAGAGCTGGAATCCCTGGTTTGAATATGCAAACGTTTTTCTTAAGATTCAAAGCTGCAGCTTCTTTCATTTATGTATGAGGGGACTATTGATTTCCTGGGAACCCAGCAATAATGAGGGATAGGAGAAAACCAATTTGTGCCTGGAAAATACCAGAAAAGAAACCATCTCTCCCTTTAAGGGCTCTTGTCTTTAACCCACTCTGCACTCCCTAACACTGCTCCAGTTTCTCTGTTGACCCAAACTACAGGTATTCTTAGTATGTGGACAAGGTCATTATCCTGAGTTGACTGTACCTTCACTGGCCAGGATGCTTCCCATGGACATAAGATTCAAGTTAGAAAATGAACTTGTTCACGGGATTGAGCATCTTATTTATATATACCTTTCTCCTTGAGAAGCCCTTTTTTTTTTGGTTAGGGTGGGGATGGGGGACAGAGTCTTATGTGGCTCAGGCTGGAGTGCAGTGGGTGATAATCAGTTCACTGCAACCTCTGCCTCCCGGGTTCAAGCAACTCTCCCACTCAGCCTCCCTAGTAGTAGCTGGGATTACAGGCATGTGCCACCATACCCAGCTCGTTTTTGTGTTTTTAGCAGAGATGGGGTTTCACCACTTGGTCTGACCAGTCTTTAACTCTTGACCTCAGGTGATCTACCTGCCTCAGCTTCCCAAAGTGCTGGGATTATAGGCATGAGCTACTGTTCTGGCTGAGAAGCCTTTTGGTTTTAAGATGGCTTTAGAATGAAAAGCAATTCCTAGCACCTGTGGTCAATCACATCTGACAGAACCCACCCCTTTTAAAATAGGAGCTTCTGTTTGCTCCATGGAAATTAGGCAGTGGAAGACCTGAGGGGGCAGTGTACACAGTTGCCGCCAAGAGGGCCAATTGTTCTGACTGTGGCTTAGCATCCACAGGCGGGAGGCTTCTGCCAAGTTTGGGCTTCTCTCCCTGGCCCCGGGGCGTGGCGCTCACAGGCTGAGACAAAGTCAGTTCCTCTTCTCACCTGTATGTGGCACCATTGAGCTCAGGATGAATTGCTTGCTGGTCTATTACTGACCAAGGCGCTGATGTGACGAAAAATTCCTTGTTCACACAATTTCTTAAGCTTTCTGGGATGCGACCTAGGGTAAGATGATTAATCATATTATTTTTACATAGTAAGTTCAACATGTGGCTGCTTATGTGGGGAAACAACTTTAAACATTTGTAAAACCATAAAGCATCCAAGGGCCCAGGTGCTTGAGTCTTCAACAATGACCTTCAGCCTCGTCTCTCCCCCACTCCTGAATTTGTAATGTCTGGGACTAAAGGGAATGGTTTAATGTTTAGCTCAGGGCTTACTTAAATAAACAGGGCGCAACTCATATACATTTGATGCTGAAAAAAATGAATTCTACCTGTTGCGAGCCGCCTGTAGCCAACGGGATGGGAGGCAGCTGTGCCGTGGAGCAGAGGCTGCCCTTGGCAAGTCAGAGGCACAGAGGGACTCACCTGTGATGGCTCGGCGGATCTCGGTGGCAGCTGCCTCCCTCATTTCCAGCGACGCCTGCTCGCTGTACCAGGCAGTGTGAGGAGTGCAGATGAGATTCGGTGCATCTTTCAGTGGACCCTGAGCAAAGCTAGAAAAATGCAAAATAAACCCAGTAAGTGGGAAACGTTACATACACTCCCTGCCCTCCTCAGCATGAGGGGGATCTTGGCCATGTAGAAAAGCAGCTACGTAGATAACGTGGATACAGGCACGTCTGTGATCAAACTTTATGAAGGCTGGGAATTGTTGAACGCAATTATCAAAATTCTGTAAGAACAGTGTGAGTAATAATTGGTAGACCAAAAAGCCCAATTCTGTTGAAAGCCTGCCCTGCTCTAATCCAGGGCAGAGATGATGCCTGCCTGTCTAAACACCAGAAGCACCATCACTGCCAATTTCCTGCCTCTCCTTTCCCCGATGACCTTTGTGGACCCTTCCAGTCCTTTACAATTAGAATACAGCACAGTCCTTAGAAGAACAGACTGTGTCATGTCCAGAATTTCCTGCCCAGGGACCTGTTTGGGGAAAGGGCCTCTAGTTCAGTGTTGGGGACAGACATGGAGTTGGGCCCCATGGGCTGTGGTAGGAGGTGAGGACAACATGCACCTGAAGGGCTCCGACTCATGCACGTCGAGGGCTGCCCCTCGTATCCTGCCCTCCTTGAGGGCCTGTGCTAAGGCTTTCTCGTCCACCAGGCCGCCACGGGCTGCGTTCACAAGGAATGCTCCCTGCCTCATCTGTGGAAGGAAAGAAAAGCTGGTTACAGGCACACTGGCATGGAAGACTCTTGTATCAAGGTTTAAAGAAGAAAACTGCAAGCTAGGGAGTTTTGGTCTCGTGGCTTAATATGCGTGCTGCAGTCTGAGGGAAGGGAATGAAGTCTTGGGGCTGGCTGGAAACCAGAGCGTTTCTGCTAATCCTGAGAGGAAGCCACCCTGTGGGAAGGCTGGACCATGCCAGGTGGCTGGCCTCTGAAGCTGGGTCCTGGCTAGTGCCTACTCTCTGCTTAGCCTGGCTCAGCCCAAGGAAGTGGCCTCACCCGGCTTGTCACTGGTTTGTCGCAGGGCTTCTTCCCTGCTCAAGTGTGTCCCCTCTTGTGCCCACAGCAGGTGCCACCACCTTCTGACAGAAGCTTCCATGGCGTCTGTTTTCACTTACCTGCTTTATGGTAAAGTCGTTGATGAGGTGGTGGTTATGTTCGTTGAGATTGCAGTGTAGGGAGACGCAGTCGCTCTGATACAGCAAATCCTGCAGCGTGTAGACCCTCTGCACGCCCAGGGACCGCTCGATCCCATCCTGCAAGTAGGGGTCATAAAATATGACGCTGAATCCAAAGGCCTTGGCTCGAACTGCAACCGCCTGCCCTGTGCGACCTGTGCAGAAACAGAGCGTCCAGGTGAGTGAGTCCACAGCCTGCGGCCCAGCGCTGCCACCTCCATTGCTTCTGCACCAAGTCCGGGCTTGCCCTCCCCACTAAAAGCTGCTGCCAGAGTTATGTGCCCAAAGCTTAGTGAGGCCTGAGGTGTGAGTACTGCCCGGGAGGGGCCACCAGGGCTGATGGAGGATGGGTATCAGTGCTGGCTGCTTAGATTGGCTACAGCAGGACTTTTGTTAAAAACAAAGCAAAACAAACCCATCCTTGTTACTGACATTTTCAAACAATTAGAATTTTCTAACAAGCCCACAAGCCCCTCACCACCTGCATCCTGCCTTCCCATTCCTCTCTCCACTTCTTGTGTGCGCTGTAGGCTTAATACAAGCTTGGGTTTTAAAAAGTTGCTTTCAATGTAATAGGGAGTACTTCCTGCCTTATCACCCCAGGGCTTGCTCCAGTAAAGTACAGCGACTCCCTGCAGGCCAGCCTGAGTGCAGAGTGGCGGTGTGCTACTGTGTTCAGGGCAGGGCATGTGACCATCAGGCCTGGACTCATCCCACTGGTGGGGACTGTGCCCACCTCTAGCATGCAGCCTGGGCCTCCGGCCAGCTATGTCACAGGACGAGGAAGTGTCCCCAACAGCTGTCATTTCATAAACCCATGGGATCCTCTTGATAGCACCTCCGGCTTCCTGGAGCAGTTTTCACCATTTTTAAAACAAAATGGTTTGTGTAATGCCTGACTGGGCTGTCTTGGAGGTCACAGAAGGAATATTTATCTAAAGCCATAGTCCCAAGGTACGGGCAGGAGAAAGGACAAAGCTGTGCATTTCCGAGCAGGCTGCCTGTGTTCTGGGTTACCTTGCTGCTGGACGGCTCCCCCTCCTGCAACAGCTCCACCTAACTGATGGCATGGCTAGGACACCTGCCGTAGTTTGGAACAAAGGTTGAGTAAGGCCTGTCTGATCGGGGACAGCTGCAGAGCAACTACTATGGCAAGGCACAAGCCATGGTGCCACCCCTTATCGGTGTCAGAGCTGGCCAGTGGCAGGGACTAGAGTGAGAGATGGCTCTCTGATGCTCTGGGAACAAGAGACAGAGGAACCAGCATGCAACTGCAGGGAGCTCACACCTCCCGGCCCCCGCCTGCCTTCGCCGTTCCTGCAGCCTCCATCCCCCTCATGACGTCTGTGCCTAGAGTGTGGCTTGCCCTCTGCAGATCCAGGACCTTGAGGGCCTGTAGAAAGGCAGCCCAGAGCACCAAGCCCAGATTTCTACCGTGCTGACCGGGGGCTGAGTACTATTTCTCCAGGTTTGATTTTTTCCAAGTTCACAAACCCCTTGAACTTTATCCATGAGATTTTCTGACAGCCTAATGGCCATCGTGCTACTGACTTAATCAAAACCCAGTCCCTACAGAAGAGAGCCCACTCACCCCCCATAGCTACCCCCTGCCAACTTTTTAAAAGCACAGCTCCCATAGGCTGACTTCTCTTCGGTTTCTGTCCATGACCTCAACCCCAGGCTGCCCTCTCGCCACCCACCCCTGCCTGCTGCACTGAGCCAGCTGGGCCTGGGGACTCTTGCTCAGTGGAACCCGAGGCCAGAAAAGGGTCTTAGCCCAAGGATGGCTGTGGCAGTGACAGTGTTGAAGGCTAGAGACCTGGAAAGGGAGCCAGGAGAGACAATGACAGGCCATGTGCTGGGGTCCCAGGGTGGCGGAGGTAATGGTTAGTGTACAGTCTTGAAAACGGGGTGGCAGCAGGGGCTGAACTGGCCTTCATACACTGAGAGGGTTTTTAAAGTTGAGTGACATGGGCACAGCCACAGGAACGACCCTGGGAAGACGTCCGAGACAAGCACTTCCCCAGTGAGGCCCCACCACCCACAGGTGCTGCAGCCTGGCCAGAGACCACAGAGCTTCAGAGTGCATGGAGACGAAGCAGCATCTCCGAGCCATGAAGCCCAGCAGGGCGTGGACAGAGGGTGCCTGGTGTTCACACACCACGTCCGCCTTTCTAACAACCTCAAAACACGGTGGATCCTTTTAAAATATCCCAGCAACTGGCACTTAGACCTCAGGTGTCAGGCAAGGCAGACCCAGGAGATCACACAGCCCGTAGAGGGGACGGAAAGAGTGCACTCCTGGAAGCGTTCAGCAATTTCTCTCTCATTCGAGCAGCACCCAGGTCCAGAGTGGGGCTTGTGGGGAGAGGAGCCCGGGTGCTTCGTCATCGGAGGTGTGGAGCTCTGCGCAGAGGCTGAGCAGCAGCTGGGAGTCTCCTGGAGGCCAGAACATCACTACCTGCCCGTGTGCAAAGACTCCTTCCTGGAGTCCCAAGAGGCAGATGGACCTGTGGTGGGCAGGGTGGGGCCCTCTGCGAGCCTCCGTGGAATCAGGCTGCTCACCATCACCTTCTCTGCAGTGCTGGCCCCCCCACCTTGCTGCAGGCTCTTCTGTGGCCTCTCCCTACACATTGCCATGGTTACAGCCTTTTCCTGCCCCTCGCAGGAGTGCTTTCCAAGCGGATGGCCTGGCATTTAAGGGCCTTCAGGAGTGAGGCTGTGCCCGTAGTGCCCACAGCCTGTGTCTTCATGGAACCACCAGCCCCCACTTGAGCCCCAAGCCTGCCTGCTTCTCCACAACACACCTCCACACAGCCGTGCCCTTCACTCCTGCCCTGGGAAACTTACTGGGCACAGTACATTGCCCGCTGCCCCACAGCAGAGAATGCTGCCCTGCCAGACGTCGCAGACAGCAGTGGACACTCATTCTTCCAGAACTAGCCCAAATCGACCTCTGGGGCAAGTTCCCTGACAGGCGTTGACTCCAATCTCCTGTCCTGTGCCACACTGGGTCCTGGCCCTGCCTCCGCTGGGGCTGCATTTCCCGAGGGATTCCCCCCTGCCCCAGCGCCAGTGTTGGAGGGGCTGGGGGTAGGGGTGGAGGGTGGCACGTACCGAAGCCGATGAGGCCCAGTGTCTCCCCACGGATACGGGCCGCTCCCGAGGCCACCTCTCGGATCTGCTCCACGCTCTGAACCCGCGTGCCTTCCCGCAGGGCCTGGTACAGCCATGTGTTCCTCCGGTACAGATTGAGGATGTGGCAGATGGTAGAGTCAGCTGTCTCTTCCACGGCTGCGGACGGGATGTTGCACACAGCAATTCCTGAAAGGGACAAGGCCAAGGCCGAAGATGAGAAAACCCCCAGCCCTCCTGAAGCAAGGTTCTTGGCATGGGGGAGGCCTAGCGGACACAGGGCTGGGCAGGTGGGCGGCAGGCCCTCCGCCCCTGATGCCCGGGAGGCTCTAGCTCCAACATCTACCCCTGAGGAGGACGTGGCTCATGACCAGCCCAACTCCTATGGCTGATCTTCCACATGAGTAGCCTCCTCTCAGGCTTGTGCTGAGTCCCAAAAAAGGACCTGGTGTGGCATGACGCCAGTGGGCCCAAGACCAGACTCCTCCACCCCGCTCAGACTCACAGCCCCCAGGGTCTTCCTCAGGGAACTGGCAGGAGTGACAAAGAATGGCTTTTAGTTTTAAGGTATGGTAACAGTTCGATGCAAAAAACATATATTACTACTTGTTTTAAAAAAACATCTCCACCCCAACATGGATGCAAGGGCTGGCCCGATGGAACTGTCGCCCGAAGTGAGCGGACAGGATGCCCTCCCTTCCCTGTGGAGCAGCCTTCAGTGCTGAAGGCAGATTAGAGTGAGCCCTCTGGCCCCACACAAGCTGCAGAAACCAGGTCAAGAAACTCCCAGCGCAAGGCAGCTGTGGTGTGGAGAGTTGACCCAAGTAAGTCATAAGCAGAAAGGGCCCGGGCATTTCCCCTCCTCAGCCAGAGGGTGTCTGGGGAAGAATGCACGTCTGCCAGATATAACTGGGGTACAGCTGGGCAGAGAGCCAGGTCGGGAACGGCCCCTCCCTGCCACCCGATGGGTACGCCTACTTACAGCAGAGGCAGTGGGGCTGAGCAGGAGTGGGCTCAGAGAGCCAGCCTGTGGCTCCCAGCTGAGCGCTCTGAGGGTGGGGGCAGATATCTGGGGCCCATGTCAGCCCAGGTCCAAAGGTTCCCTCTTAATTCCAGGTTTGGGACCCCCTAGGAGAGTGCCTCTCCTAACAAGGGATGCCCATGGCACTGGGGCAGGGCCACCTTTAAGGCAGCCCAGGATTCCTCTATCTTCTTAAATCCTGATGACTGGGGTGCGGACAGAAACCACCAAGGCAGCTTCTTTGGCTCTACTGGACAGGAAACAGGACCAGTGGGGCCGCAAACCCGCTTTCTAGACAGCTGTGTGGCTGTCTCCCTGGGAGGGCCGCCCCTCCGTTTAGGGTCTTGACAGTGACCCCCTCAGCAGGACACAGCTCAGAGAAGGTGAAGCCACTGTGAGCAGGTCACCCACCCACCCCAAGTTGCCACTGGGGACTCCTCTGGGCGACAGACACCTGACAAGGGAACAGTGTGACTGACTGCGACTGATGCCGACCAACTTTCCCATGAGCTGGATGCCAGGAGTCCTGCAGGAAATGGGCCTCGTTCATTTGAAATAACTCAGCCGAGAATCTGCGGCTTGATCACATGCCGTGCTATCATTAGAGTCAGATAGACTGAGGCTGATGCCAGAGGTTAAAGAAAATCTTTGGCAGTTGGGAGAATTTTCATTCCTCACAAGGGCTGAAGCTCAGCAGGGAGGCGCCGCAGCAGAATCACCCTCCAGGGACACGGGCGTGAATAGCGGGTTCTCCTAGAACAGCTGATGCCGGCGGAGGGTCCGGAAGGGCCATGTGTGTGAAGGCACCTGGGTGGGTGTGGCACAAAAGGGAGGTTGAGGCATGACACCGGTGAGTCTTCACACCAGTACTTGGACATTCAGCTCCCTGGGTCTAGTCCTCATGAGTGCAGTGTCCCAGGCCTGGGACAGCGCACAGGAGGAAGAGGTGCCGCACTGCCTGGGCTCAAGAACCTTCCCACCCTGACAGCCGTGGCGCCCCTGTCAGAAGCATCCATAACCTTATGGAACCTGCGGAGGGAGTGTCTTCTAAAGTGTCCGACCCAGTGCCATGGATGCAACCTCCCTTCCAGATGAGTCAAGTTGATCCTTCGAATGTCACACAACAGGCGCCTCTCATCCTCACAGGCTGAGCCTCTTAGCATCCATGGGGCCCCAAAAATGGCCCCAAAGAGGCAGGCCGCTGTCCTCTCCTGGTCAGTGCCATGGTGCTTTACTCCCTTCATGGCTGCTACTGGCATGGAAACCAGATCAACCAGCTTGCTGGGGGTGGCGGGGGCCAGGGTGTAGGGTCCTCTCGAGGTCTTCCCCTCATGTCTTCCTGTTTGTGGGGAGAAGCGCAGCTTCCTCAAGCCTCGCCCTGCTCTTCCCGTAAAGGGCTGATTTTTGCCCATCATTCCAGGGCTGGCAGCTCAGGTCCTGGCCATCCCAGGAAGCTTCACCTGAGGCCCAGCGTGCTGCCTCCTGTGACATGGAGGGCCCTGTTTTCCAGGCTCCAGGGACCCCCTTTCATCAGAAGGAGGGCAGCCACCTGCCGCTTGCAGCCTGCCTCACAAAAGGCCCGCTGACCGCATGATACGAGAAATGCATTTGGAGACAAAGGACGTCTGGACAGAGGCTCCTTTCTGCCTTCAGATTCCACATATGAAAAGTGCCCTTTAGAAGGGCTCCGAAGCTGTCTTCCAAGCAGCACCCTTATCAGATGGGACTGGGATCAATGAAAATGCCACCACTCACAGCCCTTGCACGTTTTCCACAGCCGCAGGCCCTGGTCCTGGCCGTCTTCCGTGGGTTTCAGATGCCTCGGGAAACAACCTCCCGTCTCAGCCCTCTCGGGATCCCGGAATCGAGGGCCTGATTCCTTTCTGGCTGCAGAAAGGAATGTGTGGGGCACTCCCGGAACTGGAGGAATAGGAAGTTCCACAGGAAGACCTCCCCTCTCTCCCTGGAAAGCAGCGGCTGGGCTGGCCGAGGAAGGTCAGGGTCAGCACTGTGTGGGCCCAGGAGCTGCGTGTGAAGGGCAGACGTGCCGGAGAAGCAAGAGACGTGCGGGGGGCGAGGATCCGGGAGCCCCTGGCACACGAAGCTGCCTTCTCCTCCGCTGTTCAAACTTGGGATCGCAGCTCTACCAAGAGCACAAAGGACGTTTGTTTTCAAACAAAAATATCTTTGTTTGTGCCAGGGAAAGATGGAAAATTTTAGTTTATATTAAACACGCTTTTGAAGACTCATATCCTCTGGAGTTTTTTTGTTGCAGCAGAGAGGGGCTCAGAAGGCTGTGGTGGGTGGGAGCAAGTAAGGGCTGAGGTCGGGGTGGGCGGCGTGGGGCAGGGGGCGAGGGGTGACCTGTGAAGCTGATGCTCCTAGGACCCTAAGGGTAGGGTCCCACTGCATCCTGACCCCTGCCCTACTGCGCAGGGCTCCCCAGTCCTGCTCCTGGACACCAAGACCCACCCAGGGCTTCCAGAACCAGGGTGGCACCCCGAATGTCACTGAGGGACTTAACAAAGATTCTGACACGCACACTCCAAGCCCCAGGATAGGGCTATGGAGACAAAGCTGAAGCCCACGTGGGTGGCCTCCCTGAAACTGTGGCCAGCCGTGCCCAAGAGCAGGATGCTCAGTATACGCAGCGCTACTGCTCAGACACGGAGCTGATCTGACACCCAGGCCGTCCCAGAAGCACCGAGTCCCACGGGGGCCTCAGCCGATGGCAGAGACGTGGGGGAAAGGGCGTCCCAGTTATTGCTAGAGCACAAGAAGGGTTGTTCCAAGCCCAGGCTGCTGTCAGGACCACAGGCCTGGGTCCCCAGTGGTTCTGAAGCCTCCCTTAGCAGCCTCAGGCATTGGGGCACCTCAGGGCTCACAAGGCGGAGTCCAGCCCCCCACCCTCAAGTGCAGGGGTGGTGTTTCCAACACACAGACCAAGCACAGTACCCCCACGCTCTCCCAAGGACCCTTGATGCCAGTGGTCTGCTCCTTGTGCCTCTGTACTTGCTCTTCATGAACTCACACTGGGTGCTGGGCAGAGGCCCACTCACCATGGCCCTATACACTTGTGCCTGGGGGGTGCAATACACAGCTTCACCACCACCCCCAACTCTGGGCTTGTGCCTGCTGCCTCTACTTTCCTTCTGAAACCTCTTTGTCGGCAGTGCGGGGCACACCTGCTTTGGTGCTGACCTGGGCCAGATGCTGCGCACCAGCAGGGGTAGTTTAGGGGACATGCGGTCACTCACATTCTCCCCTCTGGAGGACAGAGACCACTGGCACTGGGTGTTTCCAAAGTGAGCCAGTGCCAGCCTGGTGTTGCTCTGAGGGCAGAGATGCATCACAGCCCAACAGACCCCACACAGGGCCAGCAGGGCCAATCCTTCCTGTGCCATCTGAAGGCAGGGCCGGCAACGTGCTCCACAGCCCAGTCTGGAGGCTGCCATCTCGCTACAGCCAGAAGTAGCTGCTCTGTGGCCCCAGTTCCAGGTCCTTCTCCGAGCCCACCCACACAGGCCCGCGGAGCTCTGGACTCACCCAGCTCGCCGGCAGCCTTGATGTCCACGTTGTCGTAGCCGCTGCCTATCCGCACGATCACTCTCAGCGCCTTGAACTTTTCTAAGTCCTCCCTGGTGAGGGTGATGGTGTGGTACATCATGGCACCCACGGCTTCATTTAGAACCTGCGTGAGAACAGAGCACAGGGTCGGAGCCCCACCCCACGCAGCCCACCGGCTCTGCCTGGCCTGGTCCCCTGGTCCTATCACCCTTAAACCCAAAGCAGAGTTTAGTAGAAAAGTGACAAGCTGGAGGAGCAGCTTGTCAGGGATTTGAGGGCTGGGGGCATGTTGGGGAGGAAACTGCCCAAGGTCAGTGCAGTCCCTGGCTGGGCAGGGTGGGCCCACCTTCTCGTGGATCTCCTGAGTGGACTGTGCGTCACAGAAGGCCACGGTGGCCAGGTCCTTCAGGATGGGCATCTCCACGGTGCAGTCACGGCCGTCCAGCAGCGCCACCAGGGGGCGGGGGTGCAGGGGGCCGTTCATGATCTGGGGGCGGATACCTGCAAGGAGGGAAGGGGTGGGCACAGTGGGCGGCCAGGGCCACAGGGTGTGTGGAGGGGCAGTTCCCCACTCGTCACTGCGGGCAGAGCTTGGGCAAGCGAGGGAAGCAGAGCGCGAGAGCCTCATCTCCACCTGGATCCTGGGAGCCACTGTCATGAAGAGGAGCCCCTACCCTGACTCCACAAGACTTTCAGCTCTGGTGGGAGACGCACATGGCCACTTCCCTGCCAGCAAACCACAGTCCCAAGAGCACCAGGAGAATGGGGCCCCAAGGCCAGCACAGGCTAGTCCAGCACAAGACGGGTCCCAGCACTGCCTGGCTCCCGGACTTCCCCACCTGCAGTGGCGCCAGCTGCTTCCACCCAACATGACGGGATAAGGCGTGTGTATTCCAGGGAACTTCCTGAAGAGCCCCTGCACAAACAGGGCCCTGGGCAGGCTCCTCCCGCCTCTCTCACCTGCACTGGGTGAGGAGTTGCCAGTGTGGGGCAGGGAAGGGATGCCTGAGGGGGCCCAGGAGAGCAAACTTCTCAAAGGACCGCACTGCCAGCGGCTTTCTAGACAGGCTAGAGCCATCACAGTAACCCGACAGGCTTCCTGGTTCTGCCAACAAGGTTCTGAAGGGAGAGCTGTGAGGGCAGCAGGGCGGGGCACCCCACAGCTGTCTGTCTCACAAGTCCCCGTACAAACTCTACAAGTGCATCTGGACCGGCGCAGCTGTACTAGATGTTCACTCAGCAGGGCGTGGACGGCCTTGACCTGCCACAGCACAGAGGCACACACTTGTGCCCGTGTATACACAGAGCAGACCCCCTGCAGAGCCCGCCCGCCCGCCCAGGATGCAGCGAGGGCCCCCAGGCCTCTTTTCTCTCGCTCTTCTGTGCAGCACACCCAGCAGGCTCTGAAAACCTCAGAGACAGAAGCAGCATTTTCTCCAACAAAAACTGCCCCCTTCAAACCCCTCCTTGGATTTTATGGGTCCTCCTGGCCATCTGCCCAAACCTCAACATCATCGCCACCCACACCCTGGACACAAGAGAACAGCCACCTAACCTACAGAGGGGACTGCAGTGCTGAGATGCCAGGAAGGGACAGTATCTCTTTTCTTGTCAAATTAGAACCCTTTCTAGAGCCTCAGATTAAAGCTTTTGGGGCATGTCAAGCTTTCAGATGTCCAGATCAACCCTGATGGCAGTCTTATGTCTCCACCCCTCCCTTCCTCTACAGGCTGGATGGTGCAAGCCACTGCTCTAGGCTGGGCCCAGCCTAGTGACCCCGCATGGGTCACCTAATCAGGAAGGTGTGAAGTTCTCGGGACCAATGGCCTTCGTGTGAGCACAAGGCAGCAGGCTCAGATCACCTTCCGGCCCCAACCTCCCTCAAGGGCTCTTGGCAGTCCGAAAACTGGCCACTTGCTAGGAGAGGATGATCGGGTCCCCAGCCACAGGGGGCTCCTGCTGGACCACCAAGGCTGATACTCAGTTAGCCAGACACTCTAGGGAGCAGAGGAAGGACATCCCCCTCCACAGGAGCTACGTCCACATCCTGTTAAGACTCTACACCGTGCTGGGGAGGGACAGCCCCAGGGCACCCACACCAGCCCTGCATGGCAGGCCACGCTCCACCACTGTGCCTTGGGACAATTATCTCTTTCAATGCAAAGTACAAAAAAAGGCTTCTGCCCCAGCCTCAGAAGAATGGGCTGCGGGAGCCAGGAACACCTCCAGCCCTGCATAGACTCAGCTGTGTGCAGTTCTCCTGCCACCCCCAGCTGGGAGGAATCGTGGTCCCTCCCCTCCCCGAGCAGTAGCTGCACCCGATGCTCAGACACTGAGGATGCATGTGCACCCGGCCACTCCAGCTGCCGCCCCCAGACGCAGGTCACCCAGCAGCATCCTCCTGCACCAGGAAAACAGCAAAGCAGGGGAAACAAGGCAGGGACAGGGGCCACACCCCTGCATCCTTGCCAGCCCACAACCCCTATGGGTGGACAGGAAGTGTGCAGCAGAAAGCTGGACACCTCCTCAGCTCATCCTCGAGGTCTGCAACAGCACCGCCAACCCCGTCATCTGACGAAGAAACCGACGCGCACGGCTCCCACCTTGGCTCCTCTTTTCTGCTAAGAAAATGGTACAACTGCCAAACTCCAAAAGATTCTTTCTCTTTCAGTAGACTCTTCTGGCCCCCTACTTGAGGTCTGAGGGCACACTCCTGTGAGGCCTGGCAGTCCTGGCCTCATCCCCCAGGCTGTCGTGCCCACAGAGTGAGGAACACCCCAACTTCACTTTCAGGGCCGCTGGCAGGATGGTTATCGGACAGAGTGCCCGACTATGATAAGAAATCCAAGTGGTTAATTCAAGTAGCCATGCAGGAAAAGGACGCCGGGCACAAGGTGGGAATCCAGAGCCGCTGATGCATCTGGGGAGCCCGAGAGGCCATCGTCACAAGATGTCCATCCACAGCATCAGTGCCTGCATCTGTTACCAGGGCAACAAACTCCAGGTTGCCTAGCGATCGTCTCCCTCCCCGACGGGCTGCCATTCTCATTGGTGAAACCCACCCTTTACCCTCCCTGACGGCCAGGCACGCAGAACGTGGCTGAGACTGGCCCAAGAGACCTGTCTAAGGTCTGAGGCTGGAATCCTGGCAGCAGGTCCACCACGGAAGGCAGGAAAAGAGAGAAGGAAGTGGCTTCTTGTGCTGGGAAAAGATGCTGGGCACGACTCTCGGGTGTCCTGCATGAGGTGCAGGGATACGGACGCCACAGGAGACCACTGGCACTGAGCATGAGGGCTTAGCTGGGGCAGGGCTCAGGTTTGCTTCTAGAAAGGAAAGGACCATCTTCCATGTGCTCCTTCAGTCCCAGAAGGAAACTGTCCACCCACACACCAGGGAGTCTGGACTTAAATTCAAGTCCCTGTCTAGCAGCCACTGTCCCTACAGTGCTGGAGTCTGGGGCAGAAGTTCCTGGAAGCTCACACAGGGAGATGAAGTGCAAGGTCCTCCATCTTACCTCACACAGAATTCCTGACACCTCTTTCAGGCTTCTGACAATCTGAGCAAGTTTTTAACCGATTAGGATGTAACTGACACTTAGAGTAATATTCATATACATTAGGATGGAACATGACCCTTTCAAGGAAACTGGGCTCCCAGGCCCAGCAGGGTGGGAGAATTAGGAATTTGGAAGGAGAAAGCCCGAGGCCCAATGTAATGAGGACTTCCTAAAAACTGGGGTTTACGATAAAAAGCCATGGCTTCCCGTTGCTGCGTCTAGCTAAAGGCCCTTTCCATGCACACAAACCACAGGGCTGCAGGAGTCCCGCAAAGCCGCTGTTCTTCCTAGTTCACAGCCCGGAGTCGGAGCTCAGGGTGGCCCTGCACCACAGTGCACGAGGTGTGAGAAAACATGAGGTGTGAGCACAGGGTCACGGGGCTCTGGCGCCTTCTACACGCTGTTTGTCCTAACATCTCCCACCAGTAAACCTGCCTTGTCCATTTCAGGATAATTCCATCTGCAACTGGACACATCATGAAGACATCAGTGCCTTACTGATGACAGCTTGCCCACATTAACTGAAGAGCATGAAGCCGTGCCGACTCCCCTGGCAGCAATTACTATCTGGTTTCAGGCTTGGGCCTGCACCAGCATGCACTCTGCACCAGCTCGAGGCCAGTGCCGATGCCCATCCCCGGGCCCGGTGTTGCTTACAACTGCAGCTGCAATAAATAATTGTGAAATTAGAGATGCTCAGTGGAAAACAAAGACAACACTAGGCCCGGCTGCTGGAGTTCTGTGAACAGTAACTAGTCACCCGGGAAAAGCGAAGTCCACAGATCCCACAGATCCCACAGATCCTAAGGCAGGTGGGTCTCAGGGAGGATGCCGGAAGCTTTCCGGACAGCTCGCTTTGATGCTGGCGGACACATTTCATTGTGGGGAGCTGCTCTTTCTCGGTGGGTACAGGCGGACAGGCCTGGAGGTGACCTTCTGGCTCAGTACCATGCAAGGCAAATGGGATGTTCTCCCCTGAGCCGTCAGCAAGAAACTGATCGATCTTGCCACAGAAGCTGCCTGTGGTGTTTCTCAGACCCATTTTCCAGTCTTCCTAGACACTGTGTGAGCTAAGCTGACACCCTTCCAATAAAACTTTCTATTCTTTAAAAATGATCCAAATTGGTTTCCATTGCTTGCAGCTCAAGCCACACTGCGCCAGTGGAAAGATTTTGTTGCTGTCAGGATTTTAGGCTTTTACCCTAGAGCAAAGCAGCTGCATGATCATTTCTGACATGGGAGGCAAAGACTGGCTCTGGCCTCTAGATTTTACGAAAGATTCCTGACACCGTAGCAGTCTCAGGACACCAGGGCCGGCCTGGCTGGGAGCCCAGGGTGGCAGCTCCTCCAGTGCCTGTGTCGCTCCTGTTCCTGACAGGGGCTGCCCCATGAAGTCCCTGCAAGGTTGCAGTCTCAGGGCTGGGGCCACTGGGGCAGGAAGGATGGCCAGAGTAGTCGTACCCATGAAGAATCGCTACTCAGAGTCACAGCAGCGGCCCTGCAGGAGGGAGCCTCTGTGGAACGGAGGCAGTTGCTGGAATTTGCCGGGTGCCGTCACCAGCTGCCATGATAGATACTGTAAGCAGCACCTGGATTCAGGACCAGGTGCAGTGGCTCACACCTGTAATCCCAGCACTTTGGAAGGCCGAGGCGGGCAGATCACAAGGTCAGGAGACCATCATGGCTAACATGGTGAAACCCTATCTCTACTAAAAATAAAAGAAATTAGCCAGGTGTGGTGGTATATGCCTGTAGTCCCAGCTACTCGGGAGGCTGAGGCAGAGGAGAATTGCTTGAACGTGGGAGGTGGAGGTTGCGGTGAGCAGAGATTGATTGCGCCACTGCACTCCAGCCCGGGTGACAGAGCGAGACTGTCTCAAAAGAAGGAGGAAGTACTTGGATCCTTCCACAGACAGGGGGTCCTGGCAGGCCTTCCAAAGATCCTGACAGAAGGCGTCATTCAGAGGTGCTGCAAGCTTAGCAAGCGCCTCCGAGCTAAGTGATTAAAGGCTTCATTAGCCCTAAGCCCTGCAGGTGGCCTGGGAGGCAGGAGGACCCAGCTCATGCACAGTGATCGAGGTGGCAAGAGGGGACACTAAACCACACGAACTCCAGAGGCCAGGTGGGAGAGGGAGGAGGGCCCCATTGGAGCTGAACCTGAGGCCCCGCCTGCCTCCAGGGAAGCCCCACTTACATCCCACCCATCCTACCACCCTCAGAAAAGCATCCTCTTAAATGCTCCCTTGTTAAGTGGCTGCTGTCTGTCATCCAGCATGACCCGATTTCTAGAAAGCCAGACACAGAATCAGAACTAAGCTCTCCTAAGAGTATTTCAGAGGCTTGGGTTTCTACAATGTAAAACTGAAACTTGTGACGAGGCCAAGGTGGGGGCCAGATACGGATGCTGGGACATATGCAAGTGACTCTCCGACACGTGACATTAAACTTGTAAACACAGCTGCCTCGATGGGTCTACAGGCCAGCGCAGCACACAGGGCTGTGGAACTCTGAGTGGGGAAGGTGCTCTGTGGAAGCCTCATGCTGTCAAGGTAAGAGATGCCTCCCTTGCTTTGTAAACATGTTTAATACAAAAGCTGTTCGAAACCATCAGACGGGGGATCTAAACAACAACAAATGTTCTGCAGGTGGCTGATCCGGAAAGTGGGCAAGCCACGGTGCCTCCCCGTCTCGTGCCCCCAGCACCCGGTGAGGTGCCCGCCCCCACAGCAGCTGCAGAGAGGACCGTGGGCAACAGGCATCTTCCCTCTGCCTTTCACGACAAGGACCACAGGAGCAGGGTGCTGATGAGCGGGTCGCTCTGGGAGCAGCTTCTAGGCATGACTTGGAAAAAAAATCTGAGTTGCTAAGAGTTGCACTATTTTAAGGCTAAAAAAATTGCAACTGCTATTGGAAATCTCAGCTTTGCTTCTATGTTGTTACCTGCTTCTTCATTTGGCAAATGGGCTTTCTATCTACGTTGTGCCTGGGAAGCTTTCCCGATACTGCATCCACTTTCTTGCCCAGCTTCCCAGAGGCTGTGACTTCATTTTACAGTCCCAGTAACGCATAGGTATGTGCTCCCCTAGAATGGAGAACTCGATTCCTCAGGTTTTAAGTGTCACCTGACACACGTAACAGATTCCCTGGCTCAGGTGCACACACCTCTTCCCACCATGCAATGTAAATACCACACCCCTTATCTCTCTGTCTGCATTCATGGCAGACATCACTAATCGATCCCCACATTCTTCCTGAAGCTAGGACCTCAGCCTCAGCGTGGCATCACATACACCAAGCTGTTGAAGACCTGGCCCAGCTGAAAGTGATTTAACTCAACCCCGGCTAACGGCGGGCCTGAACCACGCACTGAAGACAGCGTGAGGAGAGAATGAGAGGGCAGTGTGGTGTAAAATGAGTGCCGGGGAATTAAAGGAATGAAGTACCTTCTAAACTTAGAAAGTGGCGATGGCTGTGCCGTCTGTGTGCACATCCTTAGCAACTACAGGGAATATCCGTATTTTCTCCAGTGAAGTACAACCAGGTAGGAAAACGCTCGCAACCTGCCGCATATTCAGCCAGCCCACTCTTCACACCAAGAATGCCAGGACCTTGGTATTCCAAAGTTGGGCTCTTGCTTGTGAACAATTTAAAAGGATTTATGGTAAAGCGTTCATGTGAATTATCCCTCAAGCCCCCACCCCCTTTCTCTAAGGAGGGAAAAAACTGGAGTGTTGGGAAATCTAACACAGATGCGGGGATAGAAGCCGGAGCAGCAGCCTCATCAGGGCTTCTAAGCGCCCAGGGACTGTGCGCTTGGGG
This sequence comes from Saguinus oedipus, assembly GCA_031835075.1. Classification (NCBI taxonomy): domain Eukaryota; kingdom Metazoa; phylum Chordata; class Mammalia; order Primates; family Cebidae; genus Saguinus; species Saguinus oedipus. The sequence continues at coordinate 130,738,876 of CM063179.1, forward strand.
TGCCCCACACCAAGTGGGCTCCCCAGCAGATGGGATGTGCCTTGTGGGGAACGTAGCTTTAAGCTACTACTCGGCTTCTGAGTTTGGGATTCTCTGCAAAGTTGGTGGGAAGTTTGGTAAAGAAATGGCCACAGGAACATCTTGATAAATAGATTTGCTTCTTAAATAAAACATGTATCTGAGTGAGTCATGACTGAAGTGAGAGGCTCCCAGGTAATCTCGCTTGTGATTCAGGTGACAGCGGGACACAGACCTGGCAGGGCAGGAGGCTCCAGGTACCCCCATCTTTATCCAGCCAGCCAGGTGCTGTCTGGTGCTCCCCAGACACTGGGCCACATTCCCAGGCCCCCCAAAGGCTTGCTGGGTGTTGACCACGCTAATAACGAAGAGCATGTGTGGCATCTTCCAGGGCTGGAAAGATGTCTAGAACCACAGCATCAGATTTTGAAAAACCACGAAATATGAAGCACGTCTGCAACCCTAGAAAGCAGCACGTGCAGTCACTTCCACAGGGTCCTCGGTGCCCCCGGGGAGACTGTGCAGCCCGCACCCTGCAGTGCCCATGCCACGCTGAACCGAGGAGCACAGGGGGGCTGAACACAGGAAAATGACAAGGATTTTCCCCATTTTATAACAGAGTTAAAATAAAAACAAAACCAAGAGTGACTTCAGGTGCTTCCAAGTGTCCTTTTACACCCTGGTATACTGGCATTGGTGGCTTTTGGGAAGCCCAGGCACTGTCCTGTTCACTGACCCCGGTTTTGAGTGTTCAGGCTTTGTCACCTTCACCCGTCCTCGGGAGCAGCTCATGTTCTGGACTGAATTTTTGCCCCGAGGAAGCAGGTGCCATCCACCCGGAGCAGATCCAACAACGCCACCCAGTCCATGTGAGTGCAGACGCTGCCAACTCACTGGGCCTGCAAGATCCACGAAGGGACATCACCAAACACGGTGCCTTAGAAGGCATTCCCACTGCAAGGCGGCCAAGGACGCAAGGCTCCGCTTCTATTTTTGGTGAGATGCACTCTGTGTGAGGCATTTCCCCAGCGGCACAGCCTCACATGGGTGGTCCTCGGGCTCCAGGAGGGAAGACAGGATGCAGAGATAGAAGCTGGAGCAACAGCCAAGCCCGAGGAGCAAGGAGTGAGGATCACGGCTTCCCACTGGGTGAGGCTTTGTGAGGCACCCTCCTGCTTCCTAACACAGGGATGGTCCCTGTAGGGATGGGAGGTCAGGATCTTATCCACAGGGTGGAGACACTCTCATCCACCACTCAGGCTGGGAATGCGTATCTTCTGAGTCCCCTTTCCAATAAACAGCTCTGGTGGAATCTTCCAGGACTATGTGTTCTCTTAGTGCCAGCATGCCAAGGTCAGATGGGCCCTTGGATTCCAACTGTCCCGCCTGCCAGCCTCTGCATGCCCTACTCATGTGGCCGGCTCCTCCAAGCCTCTATGCAACAGATGAGCCTCAGGGCATTGCCAAACACAAAATTTTAAGCAGCACAAACCTGCCAAAGACCGAAAGGTGACTATCTGTCCACCCCTGTGAACTCACTCGTCGAAGCCAGGGCTAGCTGCTCCATCTAACTCACGCAAGTGCCCACCTCGCCTCTCCAAGCTACCGGCCAGCAGCAAAGAATGCTATGACTATCACCAGGGCTGTGAGGTCAATGATGGGCCTTCTGTCCAGAGGGTGGCAGCCGCCAAAACCTGGTTCCAGCCCACAGTTCTGAACTATGAGAGCCTGAATTCAAAGGCCCAAGCTCTGACTTGTGAGATGGGCTGGAGCAAGCTGGAAAGACCACCAAGAATACCCACATCTGCTCAGCCTCACCTGGAATGAAAACCGGCTGTCTGCAGCCAAGGGGCCACCTGGGACACCCCCACTTCACATACCCCATGCAGGCAGGGTATATTCTGTGCCAGTGATTAGACACAGACCAGAATTTCCCAGGATGTGCCTGGAAGCTGGGGAAATACCCGAGACTCAAAATGTAAAACCGTGAGTCTCATGCCTGGCACCACTGCCATCAGCCTCCTTTCCTTAGTGGATTTTCAATACTTTATTGCAGCAATAAAATCACCTGAGCACCCAAGAACCCAAACACACAGGAGTCCAGTTTTGGGTAATGAAGGGACAGTAAACAGTCCAAACAGCCCTTTACATCATATGTGGGGCATCATGGCCATGGAATAGAGCCTGTTCCATTTAGAAGGATGGTCACGGTCGCTTCCCATGCACCCTCCAGACAACCCTATGCCACAGGCACTGCCAATTCACCAGCAAGGTAATGGAGACCGGTGGAGGGTGAACTTGTCAGGGGTCACAAAGCAAGTAAATGGTGGAGTCAGGACTCAAACTCAGGGCTGTCTGACACCAGACGAAGCATGCAACCCCAGGGCCCACCGGAGTGCCAACCACCTGTTGGATTGGTTCAATTCAACAAGCTCTGGACACTGGACAGACAGACATTATCAGGCCTGGCCCTTGGAAAGAGACAGGTGAGCTTGCCTCGGTGGGCTAAGGTAGTTCTCCTTTACTGCAGGAATGTGACTTTTCCATCTATCAACAAAGCACAGAAAATAAAAAACCAAGGGTCTGAGGCCTCTCACGTGAGACACGCGTTGCTCCCCCTCACCCGGGGTCTCTGGACCTCACAGCCTGAAAGAGCCATCATCATGGTGGTATCTGCCATCAGAAGCACGGAGACCAGAGGGGCAGATGCAAGCAAGTCCAAGACGTCACAGGATAGCGACCCGTGTGTGCTGGCCCCACTCCCCAAGCCGGATGCAGGGACAAGTGGTCCTCACAGTGTCCTACTGAGCCGGCAGGCATCCACGGTCCTGCTGGTAAGAAACCTTGTCCTAACCTGCACAACAGCAAAATTCTATCTCTACAAAATATACTGGGCATGGGGCCACATGCCTGTATTCCCAGCTACTTGGGATGCTGAGGCAGGAGGATCACTTGAGCCCAGGAGTTCAAGGCTGCAGAGAGCTATGAGTGTATCACTGTACTCCAGCCTGGGTGACGGAGTGAGTCTTGGCTCTAAAAAATTAATTAAAAAACAAAAAAACACCTGATCCAGAAAATAAATCAGTGTCGACCTGGCCCCGCTAATACTGGCCTCTAAGAGGGTTAATCCGAGATTCAATGCACACGAGGCTGACTTTCCTTACAGGAAGCAACCTCCTGGTGGCCTCCCTGATGAGTGGCCTAAGCCCTGTGCCTCAGGTGCCTGACCCCGTGAGCCGCTGGCCAGGCAGGGCTTGCCGAGATAGTGACGGGAATACCAGGCCTCCAGAAAGCACTGGCTTGGAAGGAAGCACTTCCCCTAAGCCTTGGTAAGAACGAGCCTGGGGGGCTGAGTTTTACCCAGTTCTGAGCCGTGGTGGACAAGACCAGTGACCACGGCTGCTCAGCATCCAGGCTCTCCAGCTGAGCCACCAGCAGCCACCTTGGCTGGCAGCGGCACCCTTCTGTCCTTTACAGTAGTAATCGGAGAGAGGGCAAATCATCAGATCTCATCCTCACCAGAATCAATACCAAGAAAAGTAAGCATTTGTTGACCCAAGCTCCCCATACGAGGCAGTTTTCCTAGAAGATACTCTGTGGTGTGTAGGGTGTTTACCAGCTACCATATGTCCCTTTCCTCGGGCAGAAGAAAAAAAAAATGTGCTCCATCCATATCCCTCGACGGAAGGTCTGAGTGATCGGAGCCCGAAGGAGCTTCATAGCAGACCCGGGGAAACTCCGTGGTCACTTGCCCTGTGACTGTTTGGAGACTCACTTCCCAGGCAGCCGATTCATGAGGCTGGACAACCAGCCAGCGAGGTGGGAACCCTGCTGGCCAGCAAGTGACCAACACACAGGAGAAACTAGTCATCCCTGCCCAAGCAAGGTCATGAGCTTCTCCTCGAGTCCCGCATTGCCCCAGAAGAGCCATGGCCCAGATGCAAGAGTCATTTGCTGGTTTTCCTATCAATGCAAAAATCAGCCGCTACCCCAAGGGCCACACGCAGGAAATGCGACGTCTCATCTCTGAAATGGAGCGTTTGCGGTGCAGTCCCTGGCGTGGCGTGGCCTGGCCATCATCCTGTCCCCCACTGGGGCTGCAGACAGTCTTTCAGTGGGGAGGGTTTCCAGAATGCCCACGCAGCCCAAACCCTAGGGGACTCCCTTTGGCCTGAGGCTTAGGAGGGATGGGCTGGCCCCAGTGCTTCCCAAAGCACTCTAAGAAGGCATCTTGCCCGCCTGCTGTGTGGGTACCGCCGGTGGAGATGTGGGTGAACAGTTCTCAGGTTCTAAAAATGTACCCCTGGCAACAACAGCAAAGGATGTTTGAGAAAAATAAGAGAAAATAGAGAGGAGAAAAGAATGAATGGTTGCCAGAGGAATCTGCCAGAGAGGCCAGGTGCTGCACTCGAGGCTGGGTGCTGGGCTGGCAGGGTGTCCAGCATGGGCATATGTGGGGCTGGGTGGGATTTTGCAGTAATCTAAAGCAGCCACAGGCAACCCAGAGATGGCACAGGATGACCCAGCCTGACTTCTCACCGTGTGGAAGTTTGAGAGCACCTACTGTGTGCTGGGTACCCGGGTCCCCGCGCCTCACGAAAGGGCTCCAGCACCACCTGGGGTGATGGGGTAGGTAGACGGTCAGGGCACAGTGAGTCTGGGACCTGGGACCCTGAGGCGGGTTCCCAAACAGGCTGAGGAAGGCCATGAGGCCACACCCACTCTTGCCAGTGCCCAGAGGCACTTTCCTTCCAAGGCACAGGAAGCAAAGCAGCAGCAACCAGGAGGGCAAATGCCCCAGATGTTCCACAATCTTGGAGTGAGCCGAGAGCCACCACCAAATTCCACTGGGGCCACCACCAGGTCACTGCCTGAGGACAGGGCTGTCCGTGAGTGCTGGCACTAGGAGCCCTCTGGGTGGCCGCCCCATCTGCTGGCTTGTCTCTTGGAATAAGATGGATTCTACTAGCGCCCCTGAGAAATGAACATGTCCTCCCCCAAAAGGACCCTGAGTGGCCTGGCAGACCCAGTTTTAACTTGCTCACCATATTCCCCAAGCCAAATGTCCACAAAAGCAAAATAATACCCCCTCGCCTTAGCTATGACAGCCACGGCCGAGATGGGAGAGGGGGAAGCCTCATGCTTGTGGCACGCTCTATTTTTCTAGTCCTAAAACCCAAGAGGAAAATGATCCCCAAGGGCTGCTGTCTGGCTGGCCAGGGGCCAGGAGTGCGGCGCCCAGGCCCAGCTCAGCAAGGAAGTGAACATTCTCAGCACAATAGCTGGCTGGACGCCGCCTCCATTCTTCTTTCTTCTCTAACTTTTCTTAAAATCTAGTAACTTCCACAGCATCCCAGGCTCTAAACCCTGTTTACAGGAAAACACTAGAACCCATCACAAAGGTGTATTTATTCCTTCATTTAAAAAGCAGCTATCAGGCAAATCCCCAGTGGGGAAATGTGTTGAGGCCAGTTCTAAGCACAGTGGATGGAGGGTAAGCACGGCGGGTGGAGGGTAAGCACGGCGGGTGGAGGGTAAGCACGGCGGGTGGAGGGTAAGCACGGCGCGTGGAGGGTAAGCACGGTGCGTGGACGGTAAGCACGGCGGATGGAGGGTAAGCACGGCGCGTGGAGGGTAAGCACGGCGCGTGGAGGGTAAGCATGGCGCGTGGAGGGTAAGCACGGCGGATGGAGGGTAAGCACGGTGCGTGGAGGGTAAGCACGGTGCGTGGAGGGTAAGCACGGCAGCTGGAGGGTAAGCACGGCGCATGGAGGGTAAGCACGGCGCATGGAGGGTAAGCAGCGTGGATGGAGGGTAAGCAGCGTGGATGGACGGTAAGCACTGTGCATGGAGGGTAAGCACGGTGGATGGAGGGTAAGCACGGTGCATGGAGAGTAAGCACTGTGGATGGACGGTAATCACGGTGGATGGAGGGTAAGCACTGTTGATGGAGGGTAAGCACGGTGCATGGAGGGTAAGCACCGTGGATGGAGGGTAAGCACCGTGGATGGAGGGTAAGCACCATGCATGGAGGGTAAGCACAGTGGATGGAGGGTAAGCACCGTGCATGGAGGGTAAGCACCGTGCATGGAGGGTAAGCACTGTGGATGGAAGGGAATGGACTGGTCTGCACTGGGCAGTTGGGGCCAACACTCAGCTCCGCAGGCAGAACTTCCTTCCACCACGAAAAATCCCTTCATGCAATCCCTTAATGAGGCTGGGCCAGAGGAGGAGGAGGCACCAGGGGAAGTCAGCTCTGAAGAACAGCTGACTACACCCCGCCAAAGTGCAGGAAGAGCTTAACAGCTTCAACTAGGATGAGGCCCTGGTGAAATTAGAAGGTGACAGGCAGGAGGCTGTTGACGGGTAGCAGAGGAGGGTGCAGGTTGAAGAGCAGAGAGGTAATGCCAGAAAGCAAACTGCGAATCAGTGCTGGTGCCGCCTCTGAAGGGAGGAGAAACTCACCTCTGCTTCTGAGCAGCGGGTTCATCAGTCCCATCTTACACACACTGTGATTCTTCCAAGGGATCAGTTTCCCCCTTTCTTTGGTTGCTAGGAAGCTCAAGGCAGAATTCCCACCTGTTCCTGTGTACAGAACTGCAGGAATGCTGTGTTCTGGCCTTACCACCCTCCCTCACCTTTTCCATTTATTAAACTTTCACTCTTCTGTGTGTGTTACAGCCGTTCCCAACAGCTAGCTTAAATCCTCTTACAACCAAAGAACAGTTTACATTCCATTTAATCACACAGAAGAATGCTGTGCACTCTTCACTGGGAGAATTAATTCCCTGAACTCTCCCAGCAGGCAGCATGATCCAGGGGAAGGAGTTTGGCCACACAGTCACAGCAGCTCGGATGCAGGCAAGCTGCAGCAGGTGCTCACAGAGCCAGCTGGGAGCCCTGAGCTTGCCATGCACACAGCTCTGGTGTGATGTGGTTCTCTGAGCACAGGGGGGAAGGTGGGGTGGACACCATCACCCCATATTCTCATGGGAAGCGAGTCTCAGAGCCCATCACGACTCCAGCTCCAGAGCGCAGCCACCTTGTCCTGTTTCCAGTTGCTGACACGAACACTGGCTTCCAGCTTGGACTGGTGTCTCCTCCCCAAGTCTACACTTGTTGACTTGCCCTTGCTGTGCTAAAGCACCTTGCCTGGGGATCATCACAGCATGGGTCACCCCCTGCTGTGGGACTCAGGGCAGGGGGTGAACCTCTCTGAGCCTGTCAGAGGAAAAGTACCCAGAGCCTTCCTGCAATTTCAGATGGGGGATCGTCCTTGTCACATGCTCCAAAATAGGCCGGATGAGGTGGCTCACGCCTATAATCCCATCACTTTGGGAGGCCGAGGTGGGCGGATCACCTGAGGTCAGGAGTTGAGATCAGCGTGGCCAACATGATGAAACCCCGTCTCTACGAAAATTAGCCAGGTGTGGTGGCAGGCACCTGTGGTCTCAGCTACTCGGGAAGCTGAGGTTGCGGTGAGCCAAGATGGCTGCACTGCACTCCACCTGCCTAACAGAGCAAGACTCTGTCTCAAAAAATACACAAAAAAAACAAACCAAACAAACAAAAAGAATGCTCCACAATAACAACAATTACTAATACTTACTGAACTCAGTCAGGGCCCTAGATTCTCTGAAGGCTGGTTTCCCCTACCCTGGCCCTGGCAGAGGGGAAAGAGGCACACTGCACGAGCCACCTGGGGTAGCTGCACCCCACTAGCCCTGCGGAGGCACTGTGTTCGTATCTAGCCGGTATCACAGGACACACTCCCTGCTGGCCCCACTGGCACCCGATACCTGGGTTTGGAAACCAGGAATCAGGGCTCCTACTCTTGCCCCTTTTGGTGGAGCACGCCGAGGGCACTAACTCAGCTGCAGGCTTCTCCCTCACGCAGTCACACGGCTACGCCATGTCCCATGACATCTGCAATGCCTCCTGGGTGAGTTATCCACAGCTCTCAGGGGAACATGTCCTGGGGCCGGGCCGCCCACCCTCTCAGTGGGGACGGGTGTTTCTAGGTTGGATTTTTTGCTCTCCTAACAATTTGGCAAAAGTTGTTTAATTCACATGCTGAAAGCTGCTGTTGGGCTAAGTTTAACTACAGTGTACCTTCTTGTTCCTTCAGCAGCTCCTCCCTCCCACTGGAGGGGGCAAGAAAAGGGAAGGAGGCTGGCTACTTTCTTATCCTTTATATAAAAAACAACCAGAAAGCCCTTTTTGAAGCCAGCCTCAGAGGGGGGTACACACACCCAACAGCAGCATGTTTAATTACACTCGTTTCTACATCACTAACGTGGGCTAATTAGTTATGGATTACAAGTATTATTTCTCTTTTATAAACTTACCCAAAAAACCTCTCCCACATATGAGTAAGGAATCTGTGAAAAGCTTTAGAATTCTTGCTTTGTATTGCTCTTGGGGGTAAATAAATTTGTGCCAAACACCTGAAAAGCTTTCCTGTTAATATATGTTGGCTTTCTTACTTAAAAAAAAAAAAAAAAAAAGTCTCTCTTCTTTACAATGTTAGTTTCCAAATGTAAGAAGTCTGATGTGAGGCTCTACTTTTGCTCTACCCAGCCCAGCTCTCCACAGCTCAGCTTCTAGAAAGCACCAAACAAACACTGGGACAACTGGCTGAATGTGACCCCTACCTCACACCATATGCAGAACTTTACTCAGAGCAGATCAAGACCTCAATGCCAGAGCCAAAGCTGTAACATTCTTGGAGGAAAACATAAAGAGTATCTCTTCGTGACCTTGGATTAAGCGATGGTTTCTTAGATGTGACACCAAAGGCGGAAGCAAAGTAAATGCATAAGACTCTAAAATTAAAACTTTCATGTTTCAAGGACACTATCAAGAAACTGAAAAAATAACCACAGAACAGAAGAGAAATATTTGCAAACTGTGTGCCTGATATCAAAAAGCCTGGGCTGCACGACTCAGGAAGACCCTCAACTCAAGCACTGAGGTTGACAGCTGAAATGTGATTTGTGGAGCCCCATGATGAGACATTGGACACTCAAGAGCAAAGGCCACACTAGAAAGTAGAGTTAAAATAAAACAGCATAGGGGCCTGTTGGTTCTTTTTATGGCCAGGTGAACATGGGGCTACCTGCCACGTCTGTGGAAATCACCAGCTTTTAAAGATTTCAGAGGAGCAACAATCCCTGGAGGGGTTTATAGGAGGCCCTGAACTTGGCCACGCACAGAGCTCTGGGTGCGATGTGGTTCTCAGAGCACTCAGTGGGGGCTGGGGTGGATGGGGTGGGGAAAGTATGGCCACACGAAACTTATCTAGAAACCGAAGCTACGGCCCCATGAGTTGCTTCCTGGAAAGCAGAGGCTCTGCTGGCCAAGACCTTCCTACTCCAAGAGGAACTGCTTTCTAAACTAGGAAGACAGAACATCCCTGTAAACATGAGGAGGCCAGTTAATGAGGGCCCCATGGGGACCGACAGAAGAGGGTCTGGTGATGGGAATGCGGGCAGAGCTGGCCATAGTCCTAGCAGCAATCTTGGCTGACATCGCCTCCCATGAAAACACAGGTCAATTCCTTTAAACCAACAGTGAGCACCAAGCTCATTCACCACCTGCTCCGCATCCCGCACCATGCATGGCAGAAATCGTCACCTTTTTCCCCCCTGGAGTCCTCCAGAGGCGGCCAGGAGCCCGGCCTACTAGGCAGAAGGCCCGAAATTCACCCCTGGCCGGCTGACACCAAGGGCCCACGTGACTCGCTGGCCACACTGTGCAAGGCGGGCTTATAGAAATTCTCAGATACCCACTTTTGAAAAAGGCTCACTAAGCTTTAACAAGACCAAGGCCTAGCAGAGTGGCCTTTGGGCCACCGTGCGGACCACCGTGAAGCCTGCTTCAGCAGCCTGGCTGCCGTCTACTTCTCTGGGCATGGCTCACCTCACATCCTCCATGGACAGAATGAAAACCACACCCAAGGAGTCAGAGGAAGTGCTGTGAGGGAAGCAGACCTGGGGGGCAAGTTTGGCCCCTGAGACCTTGGGGCCTCAACAGTCCAGCGAAAGAGGCCGAGGGTCAACTGTGACGAGAAAAGTGCCCTTCTCCAAGCAGGCCCAGCCCCGCTGAGGCCAGGCAGCTCCAACCTCAAGCCACAAGTGAACTCGTCCTTCTCTGCTCACTGCTCTTCCAGAAGCAGAGGAGGCAGGTTCAAGACCTAGCACAGAGAACTCAACACACTTGCCCAAACACACACAGCCAGCACTCCTCCAGGTCATACATTCAACTACTTATGCCCTGGGCTGAAATCTTATTCCTGGGGTTCACGCCACATCCAGGAGCCTGAAAGGGGACCAAGAAAGCCAGTCTCAGCCTAGCAGAATGTGCTCCATGAACAAAGGGTGAGGTCAGGTTCAGGCACAGAGTTCAGTCTGGTAAGAGGGACACAACACAGAGGCGAACACTCCAGGGCAGCAATGGGCGGGAGGGCGATCACTGCCATTCCGCTACGGAGGCGGGGGTCAGCTGGTGAGGTCACAGAAGCGGTAGGAATCGTGGGAGCCCCAGGAGTCAGGCATCAGCTACAGCCAGGGCCCCAGAGGCAGAGACGCCAGTCGCAGGTGACTGCCCAGGAGCAGCCTGAATGCAGAGGACACCGGGCCACAAAATCCAAAGACTAATCAACTACAAAAGCCAAATGGAAGGCCCACAGCGCTCACTGACGTCGTGCGTGTTTAGTGTTTTGCTAGAAAAGGTTGCGCTGTCAGCACCTGGGAACCGTTCAGCTCCTCTTGGGTTTGGAAGGGAGGCTCTGCCGAGGTCTGGCTCTACCAGGCCGGGGTGGGGGGAAGAGCCCTGGCTATGTGTGGCTCCACCATGCTGCAATGTTTTGACTATGCAGGTAGGCACAAGGTCACTCTGCAAGAAAAGAGACGCCACAGGGAGTGTCGAAACACCACTCAGGCCCTCAGCTGCCTCTGCATGCGATAGCTCATGCACGCGTTTCCATCTGCTCACGCAGGCCTGGGTGGTATTCTCTCCCCAGGCCGCTGTGTGGCTGCAGCGCTAGGCTCTGCCCTCCTCCTGCTTCCCTGCCAGAGCACACACAGGCACTGTAGGGATGCTCTTCCCGACTCGGGAGTGGCCAGGTAGCCCCGGCACTCTGGGTGCTCCACGGGCCCCCTCCTGGTCGCTGCTGTATGTCACAGTAACTGTCCTTTTATGAATCGCCTTTCCTGGCCCCCAGACTGGAGAGCCCCTGAACACAAGCCTTGGGTCTTGCCTACCTGGGAGCCCCAAACATCTGGCCACAGGCCTGGCGCACAGCAGGGGATAGGTCAAGGAGGGAGGGAAGGAGGGGGCAAGGAAGAAGGAAGAAGTGAACAAGCCCCCAAGTTCATGCTGGGCCCTGCTGAGGGCAGCAGTCTGCTTTCAGGACTTGGGTCGGGGTGGCCCCAGTCTGGAAGAGGCTTACTTCACAGGAAGGGCTGGACTTGTCCCTCTGCTGGGCTGTAGGGCCAGCCTGGGGCCACAGCCCATAGATAGACCTCACCCCCGAATGTCCTTGTGCTGTGAGATGGGGGAAGCCTGCCAAAGGTTTAAGTGTCAAGACCTTCAAGAGCAGCAAGTCCTCCGCCCCAGCACAGATCTCAAGGGGCAGAGGGAGCCTCAACAAGAGGAAAGGCTGCTCCAGGACTCACCAGCAGGTGTGCGGGCCAATTGGGGCAACCCTCTAGGCGGATTCTGGTGGGGCTAAAATGATTGATGGGGGCGCTTTCTACCCAGGAGACCAGCGTTCACACCTGCAGTGCCTGGAAACCAAGGCCACACCAAAAGAAGCCATGCGAGTGACCAGCTCTGGTGACAGATAACCGGCACAACCGTCAGCCTCCCTAGCAGCTCCTCGGTCCACAGGCCACGGGCTCCTCCCCCATGTTCTGAAGAGTCCTCGGGCAGTGGCCCTAGCAACCAGACAGGTCACGTGTGCCCCATTAATCCAGGTGCAGCAAGAAAAATGGCTGGAAGGAAACGGAGAAAGGTCTTTTGTGGCTCTGGGCTGGGACTGTGTCCGGGGCTGCCCCTGTGCAGGCTGCAGGCTTGGCTGTATGTTGCGAAGCCAAAGATATGAAAATGGCCGCAGCCCCTTTTGCTGTTTGTGATGTTCCCGGCTACATCTGGTGCAAGGAGGGCTCGGGTGACAGCATGTGACACACAGGGAGATTGCTGGCTTGCAGCCACCGCCGGAGGGCTCCGAGACTCAGCCGGCTAGGTCAGCCTGAGAGCGACAGCAGACCCCGCCACCCGCCAGGTGCTGCCTCTCATGCACGGCTGAGGAGCCCCCATTTGTCCGGGTTGCCGAGGCCTGCGGGTGGCACTGGGGTCCCCGAGGCATACGTCTTCTGCATGTTGTCACTCGGGACGGCCCAGTCAGCAGACTGGACTAGAAACAGGAGCCTGTTGTCTGTAGCAACAAAACCTACCAAGATAAGGCAGGTAGTTTGTGGTCCGAGAAAAGCAAACATACCTTAAAACAGCCGAAGCATACGAAAATAAAATAGATACTGAAAGCTACCCCGAAACCCAAACCATCCCACTGTAAACACTGCAACTCCGCCTGTCCCGAAGGGGAGAAGAGAGTCAGCTCCCAGGAGAGCGTTCCTTGTCCCTCCAGATGGGATGGAAGCACTAGGGTCAGGTGACACCCAAATGAAGATGAATTCATGCCGGTGACGTCCCAACAAGCAACACTGGATTTCCAGATGGCCACGTCCGGGACCAGAGGCCGGCGGGACTGCCCAGGCGGTGCTTTCCTAAAATCATCCTCTGTACACACACCATCTAATTTCCCTGCTGGCTCCGACAGATCCAGGATCTGACTGCGGATTCCACAGAACTCGCCTCATAAAATGCCATGTACACAGCTGAAGCATGACCAAGGACGCCAGCCCCTGGCCCCTTCCCAACAGGGTGTGGGGGACAATGTCACCCTGACTGCAGGACAAGGAATGAGGAGGAAAGCTGCAGCGATGGGGTAGATGATTTAACAGAGACATTTTATTTGCTGGCTGGCTTCCGCCAGCAGACTTCCCCGGCCCTGGCTCGCTGCCACACAAATGAAGGAAAAATCCATATCCTCTGGTCGGCAAAACATCGTGTGAACAATCACACTGCAAACAACTTATATAATACCCCTAGCTCCATACCCAAATCACAGTGAATGTTTTTTGTTAGAAGGCAAGTGTAAAGTAAACAGGGAAAAAAGAAGGAAAAGAAAAGAAGGCAATTTTACAGGTCCTCCTTCGGCAAAACCTTTCCAGACTTGAGCGGGGAGATAATCTTTCTGCGATTATGACCAAACCTTCCCGTCACTTAGCAACACATAATTAAGGATGTTTTCAGATCCGCTTTGCAAGCCTGGCCATTATCAGATGAAATTACTGGAGCAACAAATGTCATCGCCATGCAAATTAGTTGGTTGCAGAGAGAAGAATGTTTGAGAGACCAGGCACAGGCCCTCAGAAAAATTATCTGATGCCCCTCCCGCCGCACATTTATTCAAGGAAGTCAAATCAGCGATGTGATAAGACTTAAAAAAAATCCACGAGACCAAATCAGAATCCATGCGACAGAACAGAAAATCAGGCCGTCGCTCAGCCTCCCCTTGGAAGCAAAAAGCAAACTGTGGTCACCTCTAGGAGGTAATATTCCTGGCAGACACAGGTTCGAGGTCCCATGCCTCAGTCCCCGTCTACAGCTGCTTCAGGGCGATTTTCAAAAAGGTAGATCTTTTTGTTTGATCATACTTTTCACAAGCTTTTAGGGGAAAAAAAAACCATTTGGAAAGATTCTGTTTTCAAATCAGTTATGTAGGGGAGGCAAGCGGGAAGGAAAGAATATACTGAAAGGAAGAAAACTGATTTACATTTTACATTTTTGGTCAAGGCTCTAGAGTTAAAATAAACATTCTAAATGGTGTCCTGAGGACGCCCACCTACGACTTCATCCACGACGTCCAAGGAAACACATGCCATAAATTCCACCTGGCACACGTTGTGGAGAAAACCACCTACCATCATTCTCCCTTTCCTGCACTTGGAAATAGATTCTTCCCTACAAGCAAGTGGAATTCCCAACTGTATTTTCTGATATGAGAGACTAAATCTGTTTTTGAAACAGAGAGTTCTGAGGGATTTCAACATCTTGCATTGTTTAACCCACAAGTATGCAAACACACACATTTTCATCTCCACGGAGGTAGTCCCTGCCTTTGATACCGCGTGCAGACCCGTGACAGGTACGTTTCCACATGATCATGCCCTTCGAAATGTAGGATGCACTTTACGGCCAGCATTTGATGAAACATTCCAGCCTTCTCCAAAGCTCCCCAGAGAACTAGAGAAAAGACTACCCCTCGTGAGCTCAAGGCTGCAGCCTATTCTGAGTGACTTCTGAGTTTCTCTAAGAAACAGCTGAGTTTTACCATCATAAAGGGAAATCCACAATCAACCTGATCGCAAATCTGGCCTGAGACACGAATCTGATTAAACTAAGAGAAGCTGTGTCAACTGGCTACAGTGCTAAGGCCTTCTGGTTTGGTGGGGTATGTGTGTGTGTGTGGGGTGCGTGGTAAGTGAGGACTTACCATCCTATGTTCAACCTTCTATCCCCTCCCCGCACCCCTTCTCCCCTGCAGTCCCCAGGCAGGGCAGGTGGAGAGGATGTATTACTTGGTTCTGGTGCAAGCATGGTGGACACGATGATGGGCGCCCCCGTGCGCCGGGCCACCTTCTGGTACGGTGAGTGAGGTGTGTGGAGGCTCTGGCTGGCCGGTGGCAGGGTGGATGGCCCCGGGGGGACACTCAGCTTCCGCAAGACCTGGGGGCTGCCATGTGGGCTGGGCAGCGGAGAGGCGGCCACGTTGCGCTCCCTCTTCAGCAGTTCCATGGGCACCGTGTATGCTGTGGAGTAGGCTGTTCTAGGGCCTGGGTGAAGGGGGTTCGAGGGGCCCGGGTTAGTCAAGGCCACCCCTGCCTGCAGGGGGTACGTGGGGCTCAGATGCGCTGTCAGAGCGCAAGGGGTGGGAGAGCTGTACCCGGAGTTGGAGGGGAAGTGGGGGGCATGGGCGCCCACGCCAGGGGCGGAATAGGTGGCTGTCGTCTCCAGGAGGTGCTGGGAGGGTGCGCTGGAGGGGCGGCGAGCCGGGTGTCCAGCTTGGGGGGCCGCTGTCTGCAGGGGACCTGCAGGCTGGGGCTGCAGGGCCGCAGTGCCAAGAGAAGCCAAGTCACCATGGAGCAGTTCACTTCGGTGGCTGAAGCTGCTGGACCGCGCCCGGGGCAGGGAGCTCACCCGGTCCTGCCTCCGCAGCTGCATTTCGGTCCTGCAGCTGCTGGCCAGGCGGCTCAGAACACGAGCCTGGCCCAGGTTGGGTGCGACAGACTTGATGTCTGCGTCCTCCAGGGTGGCCAGGACAGCCGGGGAGTCAAAGCCTTGCTGCAGTAAGGCTGCCAGCGTGGCCTCTGCCAGCCCCTCCGCTCGTAGGAAGGCCAGGAACTCGGGGGGCAGGGTCCTCTTGCCGCCAGGACCCTGGAACGCAGACAGGTCAGTGTCATAAGTCTCATAAGCCATCTTGGATGGCATGCCTTCCCGGGCGGGCCCGTAGCCTTGATTCAGGGCCCCGGGGGCCACCCCTGTGCTGCCCTCAGAGGCAGCAGCTGAACTGGGGTCCACCACCAGGCATGTCGGGGCCACCTGTCTGGCAGGGGCAGGGTCAATGGGTCTTTCATTGATGTCGCTGAAGACCTGGCTGGGAGTGTAGGCGGGCGCCTCTGCCCCGTACCTGGTGTCGGGCTGCTCTCGTCCATACCGCCTGGGGGACGCGGCCCTGCTTGGTGTCTGCTGCCCCTGAGGGATCATTTTACCTCTAGGATCCCGGTATGGGTGACCAGCATCCTGTAGTGCAGGTGACCGGCCCTGCATGTGATCCCATGACGTTCTGCTGCCAAGTACTGCATAGTTGGGCACTGGCCGGCTAACTCCTGGGTCTGGGTAGAAGGGAGGCTCTTTGGGCATCCTAGAAGCTCCAGATGGGTCACTGTAGTAATCCCGGGGCAGCAGGGCGCTGCGGCCAGACATCACTGCCTGTCTGCTGTCGTAGAAGGTGAAGTCAGGAGTAGACCCCTTTCTTGCAGCCACTGAGTTATAACGGCCGTTATAAACGGCCTCCCGGTACAGGTAGGGCTCAGTGGCCCTGGGCAGGGCAGTGTCCTGTGGTCGGTGGTTTGGCTCGAACCAAGCCCCCTCTGCTGTGCCATACGTCATAGAGCTTCTCCTTCCCAGAGGCTGCGGGCACTCGGCGTTCTCCCAGGAGCCCTCGTACCACCCGGCAGCATCCCAGCTCTGAGAACGACCAATATTTATATGCCTGCTGGGAACTGGCATTGGAAAAAAAATGACTGCGGACGAGGCAGAGGAGAAGCTTTTCTTTATAAATCTTCAATTACATACATCAAAAACAGAACTGGCTGTGTGCTAACCCTTTTGAGACGGCAGGGACAACCAACTGGGGTTTTCTGTTTCAAAGCATGGCCTAAATTATTAATCCTCCGAAACCTTAGTAGACAAAACAGAAGACTCACGGTAACTTTGCCTCACTCCCCAAAGGTAGCCCGAGAGGTCTGTTCCTTACAGCTCAGTCCCAGATCGGAGGCTGTCCCCAGCCTGCCAGGTCCCTCTTCCTGGCTGGAGTGCTCACATGGACCAGGGCTCTCTCAGCATGCGGATTAGGAGCTAAATAAAACCCCTAAAGCTTTGTTCCATGTGACATCTCGTTAGACTGATAAAGCTGGCACTGGCTGCATCGAAACCTCCCAGACCGCAACTGGGAATGACTTCCACACCGAGGCTTGGGTTTCTACTCCCTCTTCCGCACCAGGGCACTTTTAGGATGCACACTGCCTCCCCATCTGGAAGGGGTTGCTCCCACCTCTGTCACTGATTCCTGAGAGGTAACAGAAGAAAAATAGGGCCACTTCAGTGTCGGCTCACTCTTAATCCGCCGCGATGAAACGTTAATCCATGGCACACAGCTAAACGCAAATGAAATGTGGATCAACAGAAAAAAGTCCACACGTGGTCCCAGTCCATGACGTCTAGCCCAAATGAGAGGCCAGCTCTGAAACCTGATGTTTTGATAATCACGAAATCTGGCTTTGAGATGACTCTTCAGTTGTGATTCAAATGGGTTCAGTGCTCCAGCCCAAACGCATTCTTTACCTTATTACTGAGAAACACAGATCTGTTCATACTGCCGGGGTCGGGGAAAAGGGCATGTGTAATCTGGAATTTGAAATGACTGCAACAGAGGTCACAGGAAAAGAAGGATGGGTGACTAAACCTTATCACTGCAAAGCAAAACTGGGAAGTGGCTGCATCTGAAAATCTCACCTTCTTTTAGGCATGTCAGAAAGAAAAGCCTAATTCCAGCAAACTTAGACCCTGCAGATGATTTTCCATATTCACAAGGATTGAGCTGTTTCAGTCCACAAAGGACTTCAGGCGCAACATTGCAAAGAACAGCAGTTATTTAGATAAAGGAGCGCTCCACAGCATGAGACCTCTCCTTAAACATCTAGAACAGTCCCAGAGAAGCAACGCCCTGGACTAAAGTGGTAGGTCCCAGTCATGCAACTGTAGGATTCTCATGACAAAGAAATCACGGCCAAAATAAAAGTCAGTGATTAGGAAGCTACAAAGGCCGTCCACTGAAAGCATTTAAAAATGAGACACTATGCATACTGACAAGCATGAAACCCAAGAGTGCTGTGCATCACCCACATCGCTCTCAATCTAGCATCCTAGAAGTTTCTAAAAAGAAATAACCATCTTCACTTTTTTTTTTTTGACATGGATTTTCCCTCTTGTTGCCCAGGCTGGAGTGCAATGGCACAGTCTCAGCTCACTGCAACCTCCACCTCCTGGGTTCAAGTGACTCTCCTGCCTCAGCCTCCTGAGTAGCTGGGATCACAGGTGTGTGCCACCAGGTCCAGCTATTTTTGTATTTTTAGTAGAGGGGGATTTTGCCACATTAGCCAGGCTGGTTTGAACTCCTGACCTCAGGTGATCCACCCACTTTGGCACCCCAAAGTGCTGGGATGACAGGTGTGCGCCACTGCGCCCGGCCCGCACTTCAGTATTAAGTCGCCTTGCCAATTTCGTTCCTCTCCTTGTTGTCAGGAACAACATGGCATGTGTGGTGTTGGCACTATGCGACCCCACTCATGGTGCAGGCACACCCCTCAAAGTTGGGGGAATGAACTCGGAGCATTCAGGAAAATCCTCCATGCCAAGTCTTTCTGGAACAGGGTAGGTAGCTCTGCTGACTCACCTCAGCTTCAGCTCAGCAAGTTCTTAAATGGAAACAGGGCTCTATAAAAGCTAACTCATAAGAAACCAGTAATGATTTGTAAGAGGTTCCTGAGCTGGTGTCTGTGGGGTGTTCATGGAGCAGGGCGGATTGTTTGGGGCAGCGTCAGCTTCCCATTGAACCAGGAGGCCCAGCTTCCATTTTTATCAACTTCCAACTCGTTCTGCTTGGAAACCACCCAAACTCACACAGCCTCGGCTCTGAGACTTGACAAATATTATGACAGACGTTTTCCCGTGCTACGTAAAAACACCTGTAACTGGAGTCACACCTTTGGGAACACTGGTTACACAGACACACACACACACACACACACACACCCACCACTACAGTCTTTTACAAAGAACTGCTTTTCTGAAAAATTCTCATGTTGACTAAAACTGAGATGGGACCAGTTTCTGAAAGAGTAACACATATTAAGGGCTTAATTTTTAAATTTTGCCAAGACCCTCACTATAGAATTTATGTCAAGTAAAAATAAGGTAATCGCAGAACATAAAAATCATCTCCTGAAAATTAAGAAAGACAAACCCAAGCTCTCTTACAGACAGAATGAACCCAAGAAAAAGCCGGTTGGCTAGAATGACCCGACAGCCACATCGGGGTGGGAGGTGATGTCCGCCCAAAGCCACTTCCAAAGTCCCTACGTGACACAAGGTGTCAGTTAACAACAACAGGGACCCACAGAGATCAGACAATTCCAGATACGGTTCCAGACAGCTCCAGAAGGTCTGGGAAGAGAGGCCAAGATGGGGGTGATCAGGGGGTACCCTCTGACAGAGCAGTCTTTGGACAAAATGCCAACAAGCGCCTCATATTTCCATTGGAATAATCAGGCAGGAAACTGCTTGAAATGAGTGGGAAAACACGACCCTGGGGTTTAATTCTCACTTTTATAGAAAAACAAGATCAGGTAGAATCAGTGAATCTGAAGGTCATTTGGCTCAATGGCGTGTCCCGCTTAGCTGTGTTGTCACCTGCCCACTTGGTGGCCTGCCACGTCTGTTTCAAGGCTTTCTCAGGGGACAGCTCATTCTCAGGCAGCAGCCAACCCCAACCCCAAATTAGGGAACAGCTTCCCCAGGAGGTCCGGCACCTGCCTGGGCTTCCTTTCCCTGGTTCTGCTTCTGTCAATGCGAAGGGCCAGGGCAACTCTGAAGGTGACGATGGAAATAAGATCTCAGGAGGCTCTTCGGTGTCTGCTGCATCCCAGGATGGAGCCACCACAGTGCCCTCTGTGTCTACCACAGCCAGCGCCTCCCTAGGGAGGCTGTGGAGGTTAATGGGTTACGGTTTTCTGGGAGACACAGGGCAGAAAATCCAGCCTTGTGGCACGCCTGTCATCCCAGCACTTTGGGAGATTGAGGGGGGCAGGTCACCTGATGTCAGGTGTTGGGAGACTAGCCTGGTCAACATGGCAAAACCCCATCTCTACTAAAAATACAAAAATTAGCCAGGCGTGGTGGCTCATGCCTGTAATCCCAGTTACTTGGGAGGCTGAGGCAGGAGAATAGCTGGAGGCGGAAGTTGCAGTGAGTGGAGACTGCACCATTGCACTCCAGCAAACACAAAGTCTGGCTAGGTTTCAAAGCTGCCTTCAACTAAATCACACAAGCACACAGCAAGAGTGAGCAAAACTGCAGATGTGGTTTCAGTTCTCAAAGGGGCCGAGGGGCACCGAGTGCCCTTGGTTGCACACCGAGTACTCTCACCGATTTCTAGGCCTGTAGTGCAAAGGCTTGGGCACCAGCACAACGCTCCAAAGGAAGTCAGGAGAGCGACGTGGAGTGTCCGCACCAACCCAGCCCTTTCCAGATCAGCCAGATGCTAAGAAGTCCCAGCCCTTGTGTCCTCATATGTAGCCACAGTTAGTGAAAACAAAGGTCTGCACATGCGTCTGACTCAAGACTATATTGTAAAGCTTCCTTAGAACATTCTGGAAATCTGGTATGATTGCCACTCAATATGGGGTTAAAATAAAAAAAAAAAAAAGCAACCCCACTCTCTTGCACGGCCCATTTTGAAAGTGTTCGTGGAGCCAAAGTGTGCCTGGGACCCCCGCTCGGATGCAGGACAGACCTCACCTTGGACCATGTCAGGATTCCCATTTCTAGCAACAGAACACAGTCAACCTCAAGAGGCTCAATGAACACCATCCCTTCTGCTCTTTAGCAGCTTTTCCTGCAGATTCCCAAAGTCTCCACCTCACTGACATGGTGCTCCCGCCCACCCCATCACACTCCACGGTTGGAGGTCTCCTCGGCTGTCCAGAGATCGGAAGGTTCCAGGACTTCTTCCTTCAGCGCTGCTCCCATCAGCCCTCCCCCATGAAGCTTTCTCAGTCCCATTCTGTCACTGTGTCCTTAGTCCACTGTGTCCACATGCTCAGGGAACGCATGTGGCCGCTGAGCCCCTGACCTGCCAGCACCGCCCTTCCCCTGATGGCACGTGCTCCCTCCATTCATAAGCTTTGCATTTCGTTTGACACCCAGGCTGTAAATCAAACTGTCCAGTATGACTCAATGGTGATGGACGGCCCTTGGCCTCAAGGAGGTGTATGGTGTCATAGGGGAAAATGACGGAGACATGTACAAGGTCCACAGAAGCCCCTCCTCACAACTACTTCAGCCCTCTGAGCCTGAGCCCACATCAGAGCCTAAACAGCCCCATTTGCAAGCATGGCCATGGTGAGCACTGAGTTAGGCCAAGTACCCACCTCCCCAAATACAAATGGCGGCCTGACAGGGACCTGCCTCACCTTAGCCTGCCCGTGGACACTCAGCACACGGGCCTCGATGGTACAGTCAGCCTTCCTTAGGACATGGAAGAACTAACTGACTCTCCACCTCACTCCTCTTGGAGAGATCCGCTTCACCTAACCCAGGTTGCAAACGGAAAGGGAGGGAGCCTCCTGGCACAGACATCTCTGCAACCAGAACACAGAAAACAAAACCCTCAGGTGATGGGAAACGGGCTGGAGGGACAGGGAGGGTGGGATCCCGCTGTGCCCAGGTGCGCGACACGCAGAGAGCGCTCTCCCCTCTCTCCTGGCGTCTTCACAGCCCAGCTGGGGTGCTGAGCCAGGGTCCTACTGGATGTGGAAGGGCTCAGAAAGGCACATGAAGTCGCTCCATAGGTGGAGATGAGAGAGGAATGCCCTTGAGAGCACACGCCAAGGCGCCTGAGCTTTAGAAGCAACAGAGCCAATCAGAAAGGAGCCTCGTTTCACAGCTTAACACCGTACGTTCTGGAAAAAGAGAGGGCAAGAAGCTGGCAGCAAAATGCATCTTGGGGTTCCGGTTCAGTCACCCCAAATACCTGCCAATTAGGTTGAGCTGTGCAAAGAGCGCAGCCCGTCCTCTGCATTCATGCAGGCTGCCGTCTGCTGCCGCCTGGCTACCCCTGGGCCTCCTGCAAACGTGAAGACCACTCTATGCACTGCTCCTCCAGACGCACTGACGGGCCTGAAACCAGAGACGCTCTTTCCCCAAAGGTGCTGGGGTCAAGAGGACACACACTAAGGGTAACGTCTGGGGCGGCCAGGCCCAGCAGCTCTGGGCCACGCTGTGGAAGCTTTGAACTCAGTCATCGATGGAGACAGGGCACCACCTACCAGCGGGTGGGAGACAGATTCACTGAGGGGGGGGGGGCAGGAGCTGAAAACCACAGCCACAAACCCAAGCCAGAAGACAGTCATGAACTCCAAATCCCAGCCACTGACTCTAACTGCATGACGCATCCCTGGCCCCCAAAGCAAAAGCAAAGCGGCCTTAACACGTTGCTTTAGAAAAAAGTGGCGAGTGTGAAGATATCTGCCCATCACCAAACTGACCGGTGCCGAGAGATGCTTACGTTTGTGCTTGAGAAATGAGGAACAACAGAAGTAAAACACTGAACCTGACTGGCAGCTGGACAAAGGGAGGCAGTCTATGAACCCCATCGCAGAGTCGGTGGAGGAACAGGTGCGATGGGGGTTCCCTGGGGAGGGGTCCCCACCCTGAGTTTCTCTGAAAGCCAGGGACAGATAAGGCAAATGTGAACTTTCGCCCCTTGCAATACCTGCACTTTTGCCTGTGAAGCTTTGCCTTGGTCGTTTCACGAACCTTTACTTTCACGTAAGATTGTTGGGTATGTTCATTTGTGCTTTGGAGTTTTAAGGCACGTCAAGTTGACTATTGTATATTTACATAGCTAATGTAATTATAGCTAATCACATAATTGCTGGAAATGTGCATAATTACCTGATCCCAACATATAATTATAATGTATAGCAACATTATAAATCTCATTTTAAAAATCCACATTTTGGGGCTATTTAAAGAGCTGTCTGTGGACTTCCTATAGGCAGGCTTCTTTAGGAAGTGCTCAAAGTGCTTTAAAAAAACAAAAACAAAACACGTCCTGAGTTTAGAATGCACTTTTACAAAGACAGCTGAAACCAAACAGCTGCCCAGAACAAAAACAAATACAATCTCAAACACCAAGGACAACAATTTGTCAATTCTCTGTGGAAAGAGAGTGTCACCGCCCAGCCTGGAGGCTCTGGTGGGGATCCTCCCTCCCCACACCCTCCAAGCCAGCCCTGCCTGGACTTCGGCAACCTTGGTGACCTGGAGGCACCTGTGTTTGTTCCTTATTCGTGCTGGGATCACGAATGAACGTTCTTGGGGGCACGTTCCACTGAGGTGTGCTTCCACAATGGCAAGTTCAACCCCCCGAGAAGAGCAGAAGAGCCTGTGACACAGAGGAAGCCACTGCAGAAGCCCCCCCTGCACCTCATCCCTGGCATCTTCTCCGACTTCCCGTCCTCTGTGACAAGCATGATGCACGATGAGATTCCCGGAATGTCTGTCTATGTGTTTCACAGAAACCAGCTTGTCTCCTTCCCCCACATCCATCCAACCAGCTTATCCTCCTCCTTCCTTTCATTCTCTGTGGTCGTGAGAACATTCCAGAGGTGAGGACTGTTTTATGAGATTGTTTATTTAAGAGGAGGTACCTATTATCTTCGCAGAGGAAATGGAGAAGCACCCTCCCTGAGTCACGTTACAAGAGGACTAATCACAGCTCGGCTGGTATCATCCTCGGAACCATTTTCCATGTCTCCAACACATTCGAACAAAATGCAGTAAAAGGAAACATGGACTTTTTTTCAAGTTGCAATCTCAACAGCCACAGGAAAGGAGGGTGTTTACGGACTGATTCTACCATAACCCACAAGAAGCTCCTCTAACAAAGTCACCAACAACAGCCACTGTGGTTTATTAAATTCTACGAACCCAGGGCACTTCAAGAAGCTCTTCCGAGTTTCCTCTACAACGCTAAATGGTTGTGAGCTAGGCCTCACTTCCAACCAACACACGTCCGGGGCAGACCGACGAGCTGTGGCATAAGGCAGTAAGGCAGGCACTAACACCCTCTGGCTGTTGCAGTTTCCAACGTCAATTATGTCAGCAAACGAAACGATAGGAAAATCTAAGTTATACTTGAAAATGGGGAGACCACCACCTTATTCTGATCAGCCTACGTTATGAGAGGGCTCCTTCATAATCATTCTGACATGGTATTCTAGGATTGTTTTGATAGTAAGGCATCAGAAAAAGAAGAACAAATTATAAATATCAAACTCAAAGAGTTACATTAAAAAAATTAAAGTCTGGATTTTGCATCAGCTAGAGAGACCATTATTCTAACTGATTTGGCTGGAGTCCCAAAGACCGGACGTGTCCTGCTCTCCAAGTAGAGACAGAGCCCGGCGGGGTGAATTCCCACGGTAGATTCTGGGCATACAGAGTGATCAAGCTCCATGCCACTTTTTCTTGCTTTGAACGTTTCAAGGAGGAAGGGGCTGGACAGGCCTCAGAAGGCAGGGAAAGTTTCTAGAATTGTCTGTGCAGGGATGATGCTCAGATTCCACCGGAGTACCTGGAGTGGGACCCTGGAGAGGCCTGCCTGATTCTAGCCTGGGCCCCCTGGTACTGGGGTTGTGCAGCAGGTGGGAGGGAGTGAATGTGAAGGAGTTGGTGTATCCAGACACGGACAGCCAGAAGACAGAATTCCTACAAGCCTGGAAGCGGCCGGGAACCACAGCAGAACATGGCGGCTTCATGCTTTGAATCGTTTAGAAAGAAAATAAATTGAAGGGATGCAAAGAAATCCTTGGGTCAGGTGTAGGCAGTGGGGAGGGAGAACAAATAGTCTGACAGGCTCTCTGTGTATCAATACAGAACAGTCTACAAGTAGTTCAGGTTGACTGGATAGAGACATGGTGAAAATTCAAAGCTAGAGGTAGTGTGTGTGTGCACGCGCGCGTGTGTGTATGTGTGTTAGATGTTCAAGGCCCTCAGGTGGAAGAAAGAGCTGAGTCCAAAGAGCTGATATGAGAGAAGGACAAACAGAAAAAATGAAACGGACTGCCCAGGTTCCCGGGTGCGAACTGTCCACTGCTCAGCACCTCTCTGGAAGCACCTGTGAAATGGGTGCCACCCATCCTCACACGTAACAGGTGCCACAAGGACTGAGTCAGCTTATACATGGGAGGAGCACCAACAAAGCACCTCGAACCAACTGTTAGTACTTCATGAGATGCCCCGGGAGCTGACACACAGGTGACCCACACGCCTGTCTGCATTGATCGTGGTTACTGAGAACTCTGCAAGTGGATCTGGAACAGACCAGGTGACACACGCTTCTGTTGGAAAAAATTGACTGAACATTTCCTATTATACATGAATGGGGTGGGAAGGCTGGTGAACCACCCTTCACCAACACCTGCCTGAATGGGACAGAGGGTTTGCAAGTGACAACGGCTTTGCCCAAGTCAGATTTATACAACCCTGGAAATGCAGACAGGAAACGCTACTGTCTCTTCAATTCCATTCTAGTCTCTGATGCAACACCCCTGGAGAATCCCAGGGGAAGGGGGTGGAATCAGCCCCAGAGGCATTCCTGGTACTAATCTTGGAAAGCTGAGTCACGAGGGCTTTCTAGAAGCAAGTACTCAGTAACCACAATCAAGCACCTTTACACTGGAATAGTCAATTTTACAACTCCCCATTCAATCTGGTCAACCCATAATGTGGAATATTCGACAAATCAATGGGGCTGGGCTCTTCAGTATGTCCAATGTCCTTGAAAGTCAGCCGGGCTCATTGGCTCACACCTGTAATCCCAGCACTTTGGGAGGCTGAGGCAGGCAGATCACAAGGCCAAGGGATCAAGACCGTCCTGGCCAACATGGCGAAACCTTGTCTCTACTAAAAATACAGAAAATAGCTGGGTGTGGTGGTTGGCACCTGTAATCCCAGTTACTCGGGAGGCTGAAGCAGGAGAATCGCTTGAATCCGGGAGGTGGAGGGTGCAGGGAGCCAAGATCGTGCCACTGCACTCCAGCCTGGTGACAGTGAGACTCCATCACAAATAAATAAAAACACCTCACACAGGCCAGGGGAATATTTTAGATTAAGGAAGACTAGAAAGATACAACAACTGAACACCATGTGTGGCCCCAGCCTGTTGCACAGGAAGAGACGTGGGGAAATGTGAACATGCAGCCCCTGCTGGACAATCCTGTAGTGAGGTTAAACTCCTGGGTTGATTCTGGCATTGTGAGCATGTAGGACGTTGGATAAAAGGTGACACATGCCACAGGTACTCCAGAATAAACCGCTGCCTCTGCATTTTTTTTTTTTTTTGAGACAGTCTCATTTTGTCGCCAGGCTGGAGGGCAGTGGCCCCATATCTTGGCTCACTGCAGCCTCCACCTCCCGGGTTCAAGCAATTCTCCCGCCTCAGCCTCCCAAGTAGCTGGGACTATAGGCGCATGCCACCATGCCCAGCTAATTTGTGTAATTTTAGTAGAGATGGGGTTTCGCCATGTTGGCCAGGATGGTCTCGATCTCTTGACCCCGTGATCCGCCCGCCTCAGCCTCCCAAAGTGCTGGGATTACAGGCGTGAGCCACCGCGCCCAGCCTGCCTCTGCGTTTTTTCAGATGGTTCTGGGAAAAAAAAAAATCCATCATCCACTCACACACGTGTCCATTTATATGTATACCTCTATCTCCCCGTAAAGAAATCGTATCAACTGGAAAATGGAATGGAAGAGGGGTGGTCACTGTGCTTTCCTACCAGCCTCTCTGTAGTTTCTCATAATTTGTGAATGTTTACTTTCAAAAACCCCTTTAATGCCAAACTCCTTATATTGAACCCCAGGAACGTCAGTGCTTTTGTGATCTAGCAGCACAGAGTTCTGGGGGGGCATGGAGTCACTCAGCAAGAACGTCTTTCATGTCCCCACCCTGTATGGCTAACGTCACATCTACTTATAGGTCAGACAATTCCATATGGGCAGCTGCAGGGGAAGGCCTGTGAGTCACATATGCCTGTCTGCGAACTGGCGGGTCAGCTACTGCTTGTGCGGGAAGGCATGCAGAGGGGGCTGCGGGCCACCTCCGGTTCCCTGAGAGCCATCCCGCAGGGAGGTACCAGCGGTCACCCTGAGCAAACAGCAGCCCTGTAGCACTGACCCCGAACCCAAATTCACATGTTGGTTTCTTACTACCGGCCAGCTGGGAGAACACAGTGCTTCATCAACACGTCAGATGTGTCCCCAGGTTTCCATTAGATTTTAACTATGTTTATTTTTCCTTTCATGAATAGAACACCTCCAGACATTTCCAAAGATACCAGGGATGTGAACACACCACAAGGGGCAACGCTGGGTTCTTCAGGAATATCATGGAATTCATCCTTGAAAATATCTTAATCCAAAAACAGATAAAGTCCTGAGATTTCAGGAAGCGAAAAAAAGACGATCCTGATCAGCATCATTTTTCATATGCAAAATAATCTCAGGTACACCGAAGACAGGGACCTCAGGGCCATGAGAACAGCCCTGAAACTGGGCTCCTAGTCTCCACCCCACCCCGGAAGCCAGGCCCACGGCCAAGGACACCCGGCAGTGGGGGCCGGAGCTGCGCAGGGCTGGAATCGGAGGAGGGGCTCTGGTTTGAGGGTGGCAGCGCCACTCAAGGGAGCAGCCCGTGAGGATGAGTGAGGACCACATATGTTCAGCAGAAACCGCCAGATGCTCTTACCTTCACAAATTCTGTCCAATCGCTGTCTCTTGACTTTGTGCTTATCCACAAGGGCCATTCTTCATGGAACTTTGCAACTCTCAGATCAAAAGGCAAAGCGGTCCTCTAAGAACTTAGGGGAACTCGCAGGAGTCTGCGTGCATGACGCCGCTATGAACCCTGAAACAAGGAGAAAAGAGTCCTTATTCTCTGGAGACCCTCTGGGCACAGGCAACAGCTCACTGGGCACTTCACTGCTACTTTCTCTATGGGAACCTGCCATCGGGGCACATGGGATTTGCTCTCTTCTCCAACACTGAGAATGGAGGTTGCCACAAGCCCATCTCAGCTGTCTCCTGCTTCTTCCCTCATCGTAGGAAGCAAGTGAATGCACGAGACAATCGTCAGTTATTTCTGAAAGCAGCAAATTCCAAGAGATCTCTTGCTTTTAACTTCAGGGCTATACTGCCAATTTACTGACCAATTTGAAGTGCAGTAAATTCTGTTCCAGTGCCAGAGACCAAGTGACAGCCGGCTGGACCCGCCCTCGTTTCTGTGAATCACACGAAGGGTGCTGAGTGACAGGGGCAGGCCCCAGATGCATGGGCACTGAGATGCAGACGCCCACTGTGGTGACGCGAGGGGCTCTGCCAAGGGAGTTATAACAGTGCTTTCCAGAGCAGCCGTGCGGGGGTCAGGGGGCAAAGCCACAGCTCAGCACAACACAAAACCCTGACCGTATCACTTGAGTACGTGGGTGAGGAGCCCCAGCAGCCTCTAACCAATGTTTGTCCGGCACCACCTTCCTGAACCTTCCTGGCAGCTGGAGGGAACTTCGGTTAGCACCAGCAAGGGCAAGGGGCCCTTGACACTTGGTCCCAGCTATACCCGCTGAAGTACTTCTTAGTGTGAGTCTAAGCATCCCCATGACGTCTCCGGCAGAGACTAGGCAGATGGAGGAGGCAAGATAGGGTCTCCCATGTGGTTTGGGGTATGTGGGATTCTCAAGAGGGAATCCCGACTGTGGCCTGGGGAAGAGGAGCTGCCGCCCATCCTCCTTCTGGAAGGGTCAGGATCTGAGCACTTTGGAAGCCTCTGTCATTAACGTGCCAGGTAAGATCCAGATCACTAATTGCTGTCCCCAATATCTCAGCTTTTGAGTCACTGCACTGAAACTACATTCTTTCCATCGATTAAAGGAGGCTTAATGAATCTTGGCCAGGAGCGCTGGCTCACGCCCGTAATCCCAGCACTTTGGGAGATTGAGGCGGGACAGATCACCGGTCAGGAGTGTGAGACCAGACTGGCCAACGTGGTGAAACCCCATCTCTAGTCTCAACTACTCGGGAGGCTGAGGCAGGAGCACCATTTGAATCTGGGAAGTGGAGGCTGCAGTGAGTTGAGGTCACACCACTGTACTCCAGTCTGGCAACAGATCAAGACTCTGTCAAAAAAAACCTTGAAGAATCGCTGTTAGGAAACACAACATTTGAGACCCACTCTACTGTCTTCTGTATTGTTTTCATCAAGGAATACAATCAAATCAGTATAATTTTAAGAACATCACAACCACCATATATACATACACAGAGCAAAAGTGGTTCTCAGTGATCCAGCAAAAAGAAAGAGGAGGGATAGGAGACAAAAGTGAGGCCCAAGAGGTAGAAATGAGGATGATGTATGGTATCGGTTATGCAAAACATTAAGAGTTACTTTATCAGAAGGTCGGACTGCAGGTCTACCAGGTTTCTGTAAGTTAATGGCTAATTTCCCAGCAACGAGGCTGAAAAGGCATCCTAAAGATTTATGGCGATAATTATGCGATCTTCAATAAAAGAGCTAGGAAAAAGCACAATTTCTAATCACATAAATAATTAATGAAACATCCCAGAGATACCAACCCTTTCAAAGACTGGGGAGTTCCCCCAAAACATGGAATGACCATATACATCAGGCAGGAGATGAAGGCCATCCTAGAATGTATGGGGTTATCCTTGAGCAGGTCCATGTGGACATACCTTAAAAACTGGTTTTGCCAGTGCTGGCTGTTTAATTTTTGGGGAGACAGGATCTGTTCTTTTACCCAGGCTGGAATGCAGGGGCACTGCTCAGGCTCTCTGTAGCCTCAACTTTCCAGCCTCAAGCAATCCTCCCACCTCAGCCTCCCTAATAGCTGGTACTACCAACATACCTGGCTAATTTTTGTATTTTTTGGAGAGATGGGCTTTCCCTATCTCTTGTATTCTCGTTGCCCAGGCTGGTCTCAAACTCCTGAGCTCAAGTGATCCACCCACCTCATCCTCCCAAAGTGCTGGGATTACAGGAATGAGGTCTGTGCCTGGCCAGTGCTGGGCTTTTTGAAAGGCAACCATACAAAAGAGCCCATAACTGTAGACAACTTGAGAGTTACTGGAGAGGGGTGGGGAGGGGCAAAACCTGTCAATTTGAGCTTTTGTCCACCCCCGACCCACAAACGGCTCTAGGTGAGGCTGACCAGGGACGCTCGGGCCAGCACCTGTCATTTGCTCAGGCCCAAGCTCTGGCAGCCAAACTGTTGTCTGGCTCTTCCTTGACTCTGTTGCAAAACCAGAATTCCACGTCAGCTGCATCATCCAAGGGGGGAAGAGAATTAATTAGTTAATTTTTGTGAAGACCTCAGAGATGAAAAATGACAGCATTATAATCTGAGGCAAGACGGGTTTCACACCCTCCTCCCCCAATCCCCGAGTGAGGCGTAATCATTCTTTTTGCTTTCCTTTGAATTTTAATTTGTATAATTAGATGGCTTCCTGAAAAATTGATAAGTAGAATTTCAATCATGCAATCAAAGGAAAGATCAGCCATCAGCTTCCACAAATGCGGCATTCTACTATTAAAAAAAAAGAGAGGCTGACTCCCATGTCTGGCTTTTTTTGGGGGGGCGGGGAGGAGGGGGGTCGCCCTCTGTTCTGGCCCTTCTGTGGGTTTGTTTTTGCACACCCTGGCGAGTGGCACCCACTTGTGTTTAGGGATGGCCATCTTGGCTTCCAGAGGTCTGGGCAGTGACCATCCATTCGTGTAGCCTCACCCTCCTCCCCCAATATTTCCTTTGCAACAAGAATGTATGAAATGTGACATTTTCCTCCTTAGCCCTCCCAAGAAGCAAGCTATTTACCAGGACGTAATTACCATAACCATCTTCCAACGACAGCCACAGGCCCTCCTTCCAGCTGAGCTGTGCACAGCTGCCTCCAGCTGCTCTCCATGCGAAGCCAGCCAGCACCCCTGGTTTGACACTGGCTCTAGGCTCCTGGACATCCCCACAGCTCTCTTGGTGATGCCTGCTATGAACACCAGGCTCTGCCTTTAATCTAAACTAGTCTCCACTCAGAAATCCATCTTCTTTTCCCCATAAACAACAAACAATATAGGCACAAATAAGGAAGAAGAAAAGGAGGGAAAATGTGTTGCACTCTGCCACTTCTGCTGAAACTGTTCCTCAAACCATGCTAGTTAGTGGTGGGCTTGTGGGTGGGGATGGCGGTCTAGACCCTCCTCGTGGAATGACCTTGGATGAGCTGTTCTGGAGACTCAGGCTGCTTGTTTGTAGAACAGGATGGCACTTTGATGTCCCAAGGTGGTAGTGAGGACCAGCCAGAGAAAATGTGCACAGAAACACGTGGTGGGAGCCTGCAGGCCTCCGAGAGCTGCTCTTGCCTTTCCCCTGACACCCACTTGCACACTAACCCCAGCAGGGAACAATCACTGCCCTCCGACTGAGGCTGGGAGGTAAACCTCTGTTAAGTTCAAGGTCAACAGGAAAGCCTTTATCTACTCGAAAAGGACGAACAGTGCCCTGAAGCCACACCTCACACGAAGCAACGCTGCCTTCTCCAAAAAGACAAGTATGGGAGTCACAGGCCAAACCCCAACTGAAGATCACTAACGTTAACCTTAAATTTTATTTGCTTGAAGTGAGGGCTGTGATCTAGGCCTGAAACGTTTGGTGTCGGGCAATTCAACTCATTTCCCAAGATGAATGAGGCTTGGGAAGATACTTGGTTCCCACAGAGGACGGGTGTGGAAGGTTTGCTCTGTGGAGATGTCACAGAGAATGTGAGATTTCTGAAGAAATGAGAACAAAGGAAAAATGGTACATTTTACAACTCCTTGCTTGGCTATCAAGGGCAGGGGCTGGGAAGGGTTCCCCTCATCAAGTGCAGTATAAAATCTGGGCGGGTTAGTTGTACTCAACGGCATCACCAGCTCCTCGTTGCCCTCATGAGGCTCTCTACCAAGCCGCCCTGAGGTTATACAGCACAAAAACCCAGTCCACCAACTCAATTCTACAGATCCTCTGGATCTCTTGATTCCACTTCCCAGTCTTCATCAAGATCAGGCAGCTGAAGGGATTGATAGAGTAGGTACATGTCTTTGACAGTGCCTTTCAAAATGAAAATCCTTCCAAATCTAGTTAAACATGATGACAGCTTTCAATTCCTTCAAGGAAATCTACTTAAACATTCTGTTGTTAAAGGCAGACTGAGTTTCACAATATGCTCACAAATTAATAACATCGTAGTTAAGCAAGTCCTACCAAAATTCCCTGAGTGTGTTCCTGGAGAACTCAGATTTCGTTGCTGAGCATGAGTGGGGCGTCGATTTCATGTTCGAGAGGTTGAGGTGCAAGAATAGGATTCCCCGCAATCCGAGAGCAGCACCGGAGCACAAGGTCCTCCGCCCTTCTGAGCCTGGGATCCCAAAACGCACGACTCCCTCCCAGAAAACTTCCTTCCCCGTGGCCTACAGGGCTTCTCCGTGCACCCACAGGCTCATCTAGGGGCCGGTGTGACCGCTGTGCCACGGCGAGGAGGCCGTAACAGTCTAGGCGGCGGTGGCATCGGTGCTTGCACACATAGCTGAGGGTCCCGCTGGGGCACAGCTGCGGATTCAGTTAACAGCGTCTGGAGAATGCCAGCCCCACAATGACATCTGCCCAGAAAACCCTCTGACTTTTCATCCGGAGTTAACAGAGCCACACACAGGTGCTCGGGCCCCCTCAAAACAGCACATTCCGTAAGCTTCAGAAGCCAAACATGGCCAACAGGTGCCTTTCGTAATGAAATAGCTTGGTAGACTCTTCCGAACAGGTGATGAGCATTTTATTTTGTAAACTACACTTGAAAAAAACTACTGAAAGCCAGAGAGAAAGAAGCAGGGCGCGGTGGCGTGTGCCCACAGCCTCTCTCCTCAGAAGGCTGAGACAGGCGGCTCTCCTGAGGCTGTGGTGTGCCATGACTGCACCTGTGAATAAAGCCACTGCAGTCCAGCCTGGGCAACACGGCGGGACCCTGTCTCTGACTATAGAACAAAATCAATATCCGAAAGATCAATGGGTCAAAAAGCAGTGGCCCAGCCTTTGATTAATGGCAACCGTAACACAACTAATTAAAAAAATTACTAAGACTGTGCTTTAACGAAGGAAATGAAGCTTTTTGAGAAAATCGGGGTAGGAAATGAGCTTAATGGAGCCAATTTTCAGAATGGCTGCTATGGACCGAATGCTTGTGTACCCTAAAATTCTTCCATATTGAATGCCGAATCTGTGAATGTTGAAACCCTAATTCCCACAGTTATGTATTTGGATTCATGCGGCTCCGCCCTTGGGAACAGGATTGGTACCCAGTCCATAGTACCCAGCAGATGATCTCGCTGCCGTGCCACAGCGTTGGTTTTACACTTTCCAGCTCCAGAACTTCGAGAAATAAAGCCACTCCGTCTATGGTATTTTTCTTACAGCAGCCTGAACTAAGACGGCAGCAGAAAGTGACTACTGCTTCCTGATTATTTATTCATTTTTGCAAATTTAGTTTTGTGTTTTTGGGTTTTTAAAAGGGTGTTTGGCTTTCTATACACTACCAATAAAATGGTGTACAGAAAATCTTCCTCTCCAAGAGACCTCATATCCCATGTCCTTACAGGTAACTAGCAGGACCCTTTCTTTACTCTTTTTTTGAGACAGATTCTCACTTTGTTGCCCAGGAAATCTTGGCTCACGGCAACCTTCACTTCCTGGGTTGAAGTGATTCTCCTGCCTCAGCCTCCCAAGTAGCTGGGATTACAGGTACACCCCACCAAGCCCTGTGAAGTTTTGTATTTTTAGTAGATACAGGGTTTCACCATGTTGGCCAGGCTGGTCCTGAACTCCTGACCTCAGGTGATCCACCTGCCACAGCCTCCCAAAGTGCTGGGATTATACGTATGAGCTGCCGCGGCCAGCCATGACCCTTTCTAATATACACATTGAAGCTTCACTCTGGTTCCACCTTCAAAGAAAGATTGGGGAGCTCATCTTTCCCCAGGGAGCACCCAGCAGCCCAACCCCAGGGTGATATGGTCACACCCTGGTCACACGCCCTCCATCAGTTCCAAGGGCCCCACGCTCTAATTCCCCAGGGCTGATGCAAGGCAGGTAACACAGCGCTACAACCCACTTCCAGCATCCCAAGGCTTGGTATGCTACAGAAGTCACAGTGCTTGGGTTTTTAAAAACTGATACATGGCTTCCACGGTCTATTACAGTGCACTCCCACCATATCAACCACTGAAATATCTGTGCCAGAACAGATAATCATATGGAACCAACTGGATTAAGAAAACATAAAAAATACACTCAATTTAGGGCAAGTCAAATGCTGCTATCAGAGTATTTTAGAATTTGGATATGAGAGCCCAGTGTGGTGGCTCATGGCTGTATTCCTAGCACTCTAGGAGGTAGATAACATGAAGTCAGGAGTTAGAGACCAGCCTGGCCAAAATGGTGAAACCCCATCTCTACCAAAAATGCAAAAAATTAGCCGGGCATGCTGGTGCACGCCTGTAATCCCAGCTACTGGGGAGGCTGAGGCAGGAGAATCGCTTGAACCCAGGAGGCAGAAGTTGGGGTCAGCCGAGATCCTGCCACTGCACTCCAGCCTGGGTGACAAAGTGAGACTGTCAGAAACGTACACAGCAAGTCTCTGAGCACGTGGAGCCAGTGGCAGGAGAGGGCACACTATGAGGCCCTGGTTGCCACACAGAAGGAGGTGAGCACATCGAAAAACCAGGCTTTCGCTTGGCCACCAAAGCCCAGCACATCCTCCTGCTTCGGTTAAGCGTTGTCAGCACACGAAAATACATTTCCTGATGGTAAATGCAAGACTCCAGAATTCTAAATATTTTCACTCACTAAAAGCTATAATCAAGAACAGAAGATTCGAGCAGAAAGAATTCGTGATTTTCCTAATTGGTTGTTTGATTTGTGTCATAATGGAAATTAAGTGTTGGTCTTTGTGTGCTAGAGAAAATGAATCGTTCCTGTGTCTAGGATTTTCACACATTTTAAAAGCACTTGTCTGTCTTCCAAATACGCCTTAAAAATAAACAGTATATTCGTTTTAATCGTAATATGTTATTTAATAACAAAGGCTAAGCAAAAATATAAAAAGGGATAAAAGCAAATAAACAAACTAAATGACACCTCTTATTCCTGTCTGTTTAGACTGAGGAGTCAGGAGCGCAGATTAATTTTTCCCTTTCCAGTTTTCTAACTCTTTCCTACTCTGCCATGAAAATTGGATCTGGAGCTGAGAAGTCTGATTGAATAGAGAAAAAAAAATTAGTGATCTCAAATTCTATGCAAACAGAAGTCGTTCTGCCCTGACCCGAAAACCCATCTTTTGTCACAATACGGTGTGCAAGCAGTGGTTCCAGAATGTTTACATCTGAACATCACGCAGGTTCTCACGTCGGGCATGCAGAAGGGCACCGGGCCATGGTTAGTAAGACCATTCGAGTGGGCACTCCTGTGCCCCAAAACTCGTCGAGGGCAAAATCTGCAGCCTGTGATAAAATTGAGCACACACAATGCATCTGCTGTGTCCAGCGCTGTGTAAAAGCACAGGGACTGATGGCCACTACGAGTTTTGAGCCTGAGAACTTGCAAAGGCAAGAGCCGCCAGGCTACACTTCCTGGAGAGATACCTGGAGGTCTATGCTAACCCTATGCCAGACTTCATAACGTCTATGATATAATAAATAATTACTGGGACAATTTTAAAGACTGCTGTCTTAGTACATGAAATGAGGGAAGATTTAATCCTCATAAGGTAATTTATGTAGGTTACACTTAACACATACGAATTGCTCTTCTGTTTAAACATCAAATAAAGGCAATTATAGGAATTAGCTACTTATCAAACAAATTGCAATGATGAGATATGAATTTGTAAAAAATCTTCAGGCTACATTTGTAAGATGTTTGCCTCTGGAATTTGCCATGGAGAGGCCTGGAATCCCCGACTGTCTTTGTGCGGGCTCTACCGTGCTTAGGGGAACACAAGTGGCCTCCTGAGATCCCCACCCACGCATCCCTTGACACTGGAGGGTCCAGAATTCTTGTATAAGGACAGGCTCTCTGCAGCCTCTGCTTGCTCTCAAAACCAATGGAAACCACCCACGTGGGCTGACCTGTTCCTGGGAGCTGGCCCAGCCCAAGGCCTGGCATCCAGCGATGGGGTCCTCTGGCCGGCAGAGGGCACTGCACACCCTGCATGGCCTTCCAGGGGCTACAGAGTCAGCCTCATGGCCTTAAGTCACCAACCTAATTTCTATCCCCACTTGGGCTCTACCACCACCTGGAGAAAATAAGATCATCTGCCCCCGGAAGGGATGGCCTGGGCCCACGGATGAGACACTGCATTTCCCCGAAAATTCCAGATGTGACAGACAGAAGGTCTCGCCCTTCCTGCAGCAGATGCTTAGTTCCTAGGAGCATGACATGCCAGGGAAAGGGAATGCAGCTCCAGCCCTGACCTGCTGTGTATCTCTTGGGATGCCAGCGGGGGTCCCATATTCACAGCTGAGTGACTTGAGGTACAGGCCAAGAAGGCTTTGGGTCCCTGACCCAAGGGAGCCAGGGGCTGCCCTAGAAAATGATTTTTTCCATTATGCCCAGTGATGTCAAGCAGTCACCGAGCTAAAAAATGGAAGCGAGCTGGCAGAGGCGGAACATACACAGAGAGGAAGGCGCTACAGAGGGGCTGGCTAGGCTGGGTGGCTCCACAAAGGCCCTCAGGCTTTCCATGACAAATGACAGCTTCTGGGGCACTATGCACACCTGATCAACAGGTGACTGCTCAGTTTCACTCAACACCAGGATCAGTTTGTTGGCAGACAAGCATGATCTCAAAATAGACATTTTTCCCCTGGTGGACACTAATTTAGAAAGGAAACTTGGGAAAGGGGCATTTTTTCCAACCTTCCTCAGGAATTGATTCTGGTCAGAATGCACATTAACGTGCTCTCTCGCCTCAATTTGCCCAGGTGACACAACACACACAGACACGTGCACCCCTGCCTTTCACCAAGTTCTAAGAGGCTGACCACCTCTTCTCCACACTGGCAGGGCACCTGACAGTCTCTGGCTGGAGAGGAATGGGAGGGGCTGGTGTAGCCCACTAATGCCCCGCTTTGGGAGACACATGTGTCTAATTCAGCCCGGCCTTCACACGGCACTTTTTTACCATCCACAGCTGTCACGGCAGCAGGACGCCACTGGATGACACAGCCTCTGCTTGGCCTGACTTGGCAGAGGTTACCTTTGGACAGACCCCACACACCTGCAGATCCTGGGGAGTCCCCACCTGATCTCCAGTGCCACCTCCCCCAGGCAGCCTCCAGGATGTGCCTCTCTACCTTCTCTTCATGGTTCTGATGTCACAAACACCTCAGAAGATTGCTCTAAATAACACTTAGTGGGACTTGCTTTCGCTGCCTGCACGATACTCCTCTGTACAACCCACTTCAGTGTGGAACACCCAGCAACGAACGTGGGCTACCTGGCGGCCCAGGAGACGCGGAGACCTGCAGGCACCGTCCAAGACGGTGGAAAGGGGATTTCAAGCTGGACTGGAGAGGTAAGTTATCAATGCAAACAGTGACTGCAGCTTCCAAGTGTCTGGAGAGATTATCTCAAAAACAAGCAGGAACAGCTCCCTCCAAAGGGGCCCATCCTTCCACGTTCCATGCCAGTCGGGTCACAGAGTCAAACCAAATCAAGACTCTTGAGCCACCCGGCTTCAACTCTTCTGACCGGCCTGACTCAACCAGGCCAGTGTGGCCACTGCCCCATTGCACAGTTCAGCTCCCAAAACCCCATGTCTGAAGGGCCAACTCTTTGGGACAGTTGGGGCATGTAATGGGATAAAAGTGTTCCAGGCCCCCAGGGTGGCTCACCCTTCATTTAAAGTAAGGTGTCACTCACACAAATGTCAGCACGCAGGAGAGCCAGCTCGGACCTTGGGAGTGGAGAAATATGTCTGCTTTATGAGGGCAGATGCTCTACGCCTAGGTCCTTACATATACCAAATTTCACAATGAGTCTCTATCACCAAAAGCCCCTCTGCAGTGCCATGGGGGACCGATACCCTGTCTCCTGAAAGAGGTTCGTGAGGTGATATGTAGACCTCAGATATCCCTAACTCCAGAAAGTCTCTAGATTCAAAGGCACCACTTCCCAGACCTTATCTTTTCATCCTGAGTCAAAAAAAGAAAAATCTTAATCCTATACACAGCTACTTCACAACATGAAATAAAACAGCTCGAAGCTACTCCCTTTGCTTAACAAGGTTTTCACATCACGTGGAGGACAGCAGCGTGATGGAAACCCGGAGGGACGAGGGCTTTGTTTTGTATC
Organism: Saguinus oedipus; assembly: GCA_031835075.1. NCBI lineage: Eukaryota > Metazoa > Chordata > Mammalia > Primates > Cebidae > Saguinus > Saguinus oedipus. The sequence continues at coordinate 130,777,083 of CM063179.1, forward strand.
CACGACTGCACCCAAAGGGAGGGCGGGTACCTCGCAGAGTCTGATGGGGAAGGAGGAGCGTGGGACACTCCTGTGTCACACAAATTCATCTTTGCCTATCAAATGTCGGGAAGAGAAAGGGTGGGGGTGGGGCCAAAAAGAGCTCTCTTCTTTTTCTGTGGTGGGGCCTCACTGGGGATGAGCTGTCTTCTTGAATTATTTCACCTGTTTTAGTGGCTTCCAGTCCTGGTGTCCAAGTCTCTGAGGGGTACACCACCCCATTTTAATATTCATCACGGCTAGGAACGTTCTGCGCTGTAGCTAACATACAAGTTGAAGGAAAAGAGGTTGCTGGGGAGAGGAGTAGGCAAGGCTCCCGATGAGAATCTTCTAGAGAACCTGACACCCTGTCATAAGGAACTGCGGTCCTCACAGGCCTCCTACACCCAAATCCTCTAGAGCGGGGAGACATCTGGAGGAGGAGGGTGGATGGTGCCCATGAATCCAATCACCTGCAGAGAGAATGACAGCTCACTGTGTGCTAACAATCGGGGGTCCTAATTTTACATGAAATCCTACTAGAGAATTCTTTTTCTTTTTTTTTTTTTTTTGAGACGGAGTTTCGCTCTTGTTACCCAGGCTGGAGTGCAATGGTGCGATCTCGGCTCACTGCAACCTCCGCCTCCTGGGTTCAGGCAATTCTCCTGCCTCAGGCTCCTGAGTAGCTGGGATTACAGGCACGTGCCACCATGCCCAGCTAATTTTTTGTATCTTTAGTAGAGACGGGGTTTCACCATTTTGACCAGGATGGTCTTGATCTCTTGACCTCGTGATCCACCCGCCTCGGCCTCCCAAAGTGCTGGGATTACAGGCTTGAGCCACCGCACCCGGCCGAGAATTCTTTTTCTTTTTTGAGACGGAGCCTTGCTCTGTTGCCCAGGCTGGAGTGCAGTGGCATGATCTTGGCTCACTGCAACCTCTGCCTGCCAGGTTCAAGCAACTGTCCTGCCTCAGCCTCCCAAGTAGCTGGGACTTTAGGCATGTGCCACCATGCCTGGCTAATTTTTTTGTATTTTTATTAGTAGGGACCATGTTTTGCCATCCTGGCCCAGCTGGTCTCGAACTCCTGACCTCGTGATACGCCCGTCAAAGCCTCCCAAAGTGCTGGGATTACAGACATGAGCCACCATGACTAGTTATTGGAGAATTCTTGACAAGGTGATGGCCATTTAAAACTCTGCTCTGAGACATTTTATGGGGATGATGTATATGTTAGAGCCCAAGTCACACAAATAAACGGGAAGAAAGGTCCAAGGACTCAGGATGCATGGATCCCAAGTCTACGTTCCCACCCCAGACACCACGAGAAAATGGTACATGAAGACACTTAGGGGAAGGACGGTCCCTGAAGGCCCACTCATCATGTACTTCCTGCTGTAGCCAGCTGATCTTCAACACCTATGGTTTCAATGTCAATTAAGTCCCCAAAGCAATTAAAATACCTTTTCAAGCCAGGTGTGGTGGCCCACGCCTGTAATGTCAGAACTGGGAGGCAGAGGTGAGTGGATCACCTGAGGCCAGGAGTTGAGAGGAGCTTGGCCAACATGGTGAAACCCCATCTCTACTAAAAATACATAAATTAGCTAGGCGTGGTGGCAGGCAACCACAATCCCAACTACTCAGGAGGCTGAGACAGAACTGTTTGATCCCAGGGGACAGAGGTTGCAGTGATCTGAGATTGCCATTCATAAGGCTCTGGGACAGCCATGTGCGTCTCCGCATTTCCCAAGTTCAGGGGAAATTGTGGAAAAAAAAAAAAAAAAAAGAAAAAAGAAAAAACAACAACTTTTCTGATTACAAAAGCCTTCTCTCTGGTCCATTTCTCAAATTCTTCCCCTAGAGTGAAGTTCATGAACACGATCATGCAGCCGTAGACCCCAAATGTACCTACTTCTTCAAAATACAGAGTTTTAGGAGTGTGAAAGGCTTATTGGAAGAAGAAGAAAACCACAGAACTTCCAAGATGATTTCAGCATGGATCCATGGGGCCACAAAAGCCAAGGCAGACCCTCAGGGTGGGGAGCACTCTCCCAGGTTTCCGGGGTACTACTGGGGGCTAATCTCTGGAGGGCCGGGGCTCCCTCACCTCCAGAAAGGACCAGTGCCTCGTCAGCACTGAGGACAAGAGGAGCAAGAGGAGCCCACTGAAAATGACCTGCCACTCTATCCTTCCAGCGGCAACTTTACTTGCCGCCACAGGGAGAGCAAGAGGACACAAAGGCAGGTCTTTTGCAGTCCAGCCTCCTGCACATCAGGTGGCTGCAGCCCTTCCTGGTGTCCCCCAACACAGCAGCACAAGGAATGCCCTCTGTCCTCTCCAGGTCACCCCAGAGGTTCTCTCGGGAAGGGCACCCAGGGAGGAGTGGCTCCTTGGCAAGTCAACAGGCTCTAGCTCAGGAGAGGCAGAGAAGGGGTGAAAGGTCTGAGGTTAGACTCTGGTCTTCAGGGACAGCACCTCAGACAATGCCAGGGAGAATATCTCAGACACGCTCCTGAAGATGGGAGGGGAGCTCTCCACCCAGAGCCGGAGGTGTAGATGGGTCTGAAGATTTGGGAAGAGAAGAAGGGAAATGGGAACTTCACGGGGGAAAGGAGAGGCGCTGCACAGTTCCAAAGGGCAGGGCACTGGCCACAGACTGACCTTCGCGCCCAGGTCCACAAGAAACCAGTGACCCAACAGAGGATCAGATTCTACACAGGGACCCTCACTGAGGATGCACAAACAGCGTCTCAGCGACCTTTCCAGCTCCTCCAGGACTCTGGCGACTCCGAAGCCTGACAGCTCTGCAGAGCCGCACCCCAGTGACGAAGGTGTGCCCACCAAACAGTAGAGGGCCATGAGCTGAGGGCCATGGAGGATTTTTCCAAGTCACTGCCCCTCCCCACAGGCCCACTGAGAGCTTTCCAAGCTGACCATGACCCTCTCTCCCTGCCTGCCTGGGGCAGATCCCACCTGTACTGTGGAAGCCAGAAAAATTATCAATCCCATGGCCCCCAGGGACCCCCAACCTTTTGGAATTCATGTTCTTGTATAAGCTCTGCTTCTAATATGTATTATACGCAGGTGAGGGGATGTCACTTCTGAGATTAGGTTAAAAGAGACTGCAGCTACCAGCGTGGGCACTCCCCATCCTCCCTACCAATTCCCTCCCTCCCAGAGGCCAGCTGCCATGTCAGCGGCCCTAAGGAGAGGCCCACGGAGCAGGGAACTGAGGCCCTCAGTCTCAATAGCCCGTAAGAAGCCAGGCCTTCAGATGAGACCACGACCCCGCTGATGTCCTGCGTGCAACATCACAAGGGCCCTAGCAGGAGGCACCAGCTAAGCTGTGCAGTTCCCGTCCCACAGGAAGTACCAGACAATCCAGTTTTGTTGTTTCAAGCCTGTCTGTTCTGAGGTAATTTGTCACAGAGCAAGAGAGATATAACCCTTTCCACAACCTATCCACGGTCACTGACACGTGGTACAGTTCAACAGAAAAGGTAAAAACAGTCACACATCTGTAATGCATGGCAGCAGGTGTGTACTACCTACAGGACAGAGAACACTAACAAAAATCAGCCGAAGCCCTGTAAATCCTCGGCTGCCCGGGCTGGCATGAGGTCTGCGATGCATCCACTTCTGTAAACTCCTGGGGCAAACGCTGTGCTCCTCACATCAGCAACGCACACAGGCCGAACCCACGGAGAGACTGCTGTTGTTTTCACTTACCCCAGATGCTTAAAATAAATTCCAGGGCTCCGCTCAACATGCAGAGTTAACTCAGCACCCTGGGGTCTCCACTCTGACTCACGCACACCCATAGATCTGGGGAACATTAAAAGGATCTAACGCAGTCTGGGCCCCAGATTAGAAATTCAGTCTCCTGGACCCCCTCTGAATGGTGATTCACTGGGTAAACAGACCTTCCTGCTTTCTTATTCTAAGAAGTGGTCCTTGAGCTGCAGCTGCGATTAAGACTGAGCTCTTGGTTAGAGAAAAAGAGCATGTAGGTAAATATGAAAGGCAGTCTGCACAGAGGTTCAGGGCACAAACTCAGCCGCTCCTGGGACGGGGAACGCCATGAGCCGAGGCAGGGGCGGCCTCACCGCGACACCAGGGGCAGAAACAGGAAAGATGCACCAAGCACGCACATGCCATGCCCTCACGCGCCCAGACACTTCGGTGGCCCTGGATCATTTCCTAGGATCATGGCATTTCTGGAGCCTTCTGAGACTGCAGAGGTCACCAAATGCAAGCTTCACCGAGAAGCAGAGACTCAACCTGGCCAGTTCACCCCAGCCTTATGTCCTCAGAACCCTGATGTACGTCTCCTGCTCCCCCAGAAGCAGTGCTGCAGAGGGCTGTAGAGCCAGATCGAGCCACACCAGCCAGATGCAAAACACGGCTACATCTCATGAAGCCACAACCCACAATCCCTGAACCACACTCCAAGGCAGAGAGCTCTCCAGAGCAGACAGAGAAGACCCGCAGAAGCAAAAAGCCAGAGCAGCACATCAAGACACGAAAAAGAAAAATCAGAGCCCAGGTAGCCACATGCCCCACTGTCAGCAGGGGAGTGCCTCTGAGTAGTGGGACTGTGGGAAGGGGAGGCCCCGAGAGGCTGGAAACTTTTCAGCTGCATGCATGACTTTAAAAGCACCTAACTGGCTGGGTGTGGTGGCTCATACTTGTAATCCCAGCACTTTGGGAGGCCGAGGCAGGCAGATCACGAGGCCAGGAGTTCGAGACCAGCCTGGCCAACATGGTGAAACCCTGTCTGTACTAAAAATACAAATAACTAGCCAGGTGTGTTGGTGTGAGCCTGTAGCCCCAGCTACTTGGGAGGCTGAGGCAGAATTGCTTGAGCTTGGCAGGCAGAGGTTACAGTGACCCGAGATCGTGCTACTGCACTCTTGCCTGGGCAATAGAGAGAGATTGTGTCTCTAAATAGATAAATATATAATAAATAAAAGCCGCTACCACTTCCACAAGGCTTCATGTGCTATGAGAATTATTCCAGGCGGCTGTGAGTGGTAACTGACCCAGCGCACAAGCAGCCGGCAACTCCATTCTGCTGGGCTGCTTCGTGTTGTGAAGGCGCACACACCATGGAGAAGGACACACCCAGCACAAATGCCAGCTCTGGATGAGGCTCCAGGTGAGTCCCCAAAATCTCAGGTGCAGGCAGGACACATGCACTCCCCCTTCGTCCCAGATGCCTTCGGAAGAGCGTGCTCTTGGCTCTAAGGAGCCCGGGAGGCCCAGATCCTATGGGAGAACATCACAACGCCTGGCTCAGGGGTCGGGGACGTCTGCTCAAAACTCAGCTTCATGGAAAGGTTAAATTACCAACGCCGCCCTCCTGCCTCTAGAACAGCTACCGAGTCAGGTCAGATGGCGGCCTGCTCTTAGTCTGGGGACGTTAGCTACAGAAACTTCCACGACCTTAGGACCTCCGACTCCACAGCTCCCAACCCCGTCACAGGTGGCAACACACATAGGTCACACAGCTGCCATGCGGAATGCCTCCTGGGGACCCACCTCTCAGCCCGTCTGTGGCCCCAGTGCTTGATGAGCTATGATCAGAGTGTGTATCCACAGGCAGAGCTCTGGAAGGTTCTCGCTGAGGGACCTGTTGAGTCCCTCACTGCGTTCTCCATCACACCTTCCTGAGGAAGACACGATGGTCCCTCTGTCCCCAAGGTTCACAGGATAGCCTCCAGCCACGAACACATGGCTCCAAGCACTCTGGGTTGGCCTTTATTCCCCATGCCAGGTCCTGGGGGCAGGAGGGAGACAGCAAGACCAGAAGGCAGAGCAATGGTCTTCCCAGAGAGGCACCCAGGAAGGGTTAAACGGATTGTTGGAACTCATGCACACGGCTTCCTCACGACCTGATGAGGTCGGCGAGCAGAGCGCCCCAATGACACTTGTAAGAAAAGACATCTGTTGGTGTCAAAAGGTCAGCAGGAAGTGAGTGGGATTTACGTGGCTGGGATTGGCCAGACCAGCACTCCTCGAAAGAGACACACACATGGCTTAACTTAGCCAGAGAGGAACAACAAAAACCCCTTTCAATTGTCCTGTGACCAGCCCCCGCCTCCCTCTAAACAAGAGGCCAAACTCCCAGCTACGGAATCCGTCAAGGACCCTGACTGGCAATTAGGTCTTTGTTCACTCACTGTCTGGCCACTGAGGCCACACTGCCCCAAGTGCGTCTTCTGGGGATGTCCCTGCTGTGGTGTGCCTCCCTGTTCCAGGTCACAGAATCTCCAGCCTGACGCTTCCCTTGGAACATAACGCGGGTCACGTGAATAGCAAATGTTTCAATAAATCTATCATCACAAAAACCAAAACAAGAAGTTTCTCTGGAAAAACAGGAAGTGCTGGCAAACAGCACTTAAAATAGGGCCCGTTTCATCTGCTGACTGAACTCCAGCCTCTGAAGCCTGTGGAGCTTTGACTAAGATCCAACTTACCTTTTAACGCTCCTGCAGTGAACCATCCCAGCGCCTCGGGCCACAGCCTGGCCTGGACTTCGTTAGGCTCTGACGCAGGTCACAGGTCTGGGCGTCGCACTTCCTGTCCACAGGCCCCCGAGAGGGTCTCACGGGAAACCAGGCTCAGGGCCGCTGCAGGAATGAGGCCTGGTGCTTTCACGCCATAAATGAGCTGCAGGGGCCGGGGGTGCTTTTCGGCCCCCTCATGGAAAGCATTTCTGACTTGGAGGCCTTTGGAATTTGCATTCTGTACTTTATGGGCTGTTCCAGAGCTCTGCAGGAGCCCCAGCTGGGACAAACTCCTAGGCTGTCATGTGAACTTGACCACTGTGCAGTAGGCAAGGTGGGGGTCCAGCTGCACCCAGCAAGCCAGGAAATGCAGCTGCGTTCTCCCCAAAGTCACCCACTAGAAAGAACACAGGCACTAGGAAACTCCAGATAGATGCCGAAGTTCTTCACACAACAGATTTGTACACATCGCTGCGTCCTCACAAGATGCCCCCTGGGCACGGTTCCGTATAGATGCCCTGGTGTGGTCTAACCGTCCATTCCTCTCCCGCAGATTTTTGCCTCTTCCACGCTAACCACCAATGATTGAGAGGGCAGTGTCCACACAGCGAGCCACAGGTGTGTGTTGTAACTACTCCTGTTGAAATGTGAAGTCACAGCCCTGCGTGGTGGCTAACACCTGTAATCCCAGCATTTGGGAAACTGAGGTGGGTGGATCACCTGAGGTTGGGAGTTTGATACTAGTCTGGCCAACATGGTGAAACCCTGTCTCTACGAAAAATACAAAAATTAGCCGGGTATGGTGGCACGCACCTGTAATCCCAGCTACTCAGAAGGCTAAGGCAGGAGCATCATTTGAACCTGGGAGACGGAGGCTACAGTGAGCCAAGATTGCACCACTGCACTCCAGCCTGGGCGACAGGGTGAGAGACTGGCTCAAAATAAAAAGAAATGTGAAGCCACACAAGGCACAGAGAAAGATCAGAGAATCAAGTCTACCCAGTTCTTCACACGGATTCCACCAGCACCAAAGGCAAGTTCCCATGGTCAGGCAGGCGATGCAGATGGGCAGGAGGTTTGTGCATGGATACCGGAAGCTCACTGTGGGAACATTCTGGGGACAGCACTGTCACTTTTGTCTCCTTTGCTGGTGCTAACCAAAGTGTGGGTGGTGGGGGTGGGAGGCGTGCGTAAGTAAAAAAGAAACACAAGCAGTGCTAGTTGCTTCAGGATCCTGTTGGGTTTTGTTGGTTTATAGAGGAGAAAATCAGCTGTAGGAAGGCCCAGGAAGGGTAAGACATGAGCAATTTCACTTAAGAAATGTGAACTGCCCGGGCACCGGGGCTCATGCCTGTAATCCCAGCACTTTGAGAGGCTGAGGCGGGAGATCATGAGGTCAAGAGATGAAGCCTGGCAACAGAGTGAGACTCCATCTCGGGGGAAAATAAAATAAAATAAAAGCAATGTGAATTGAGGCCAGGCGTGGTGTTTCACGCTTGGAATACTAGCACTTTGGGAGGCCGAGGTGGGCAGGTCACTTGAGGTCAGGAGTTCAAGACCAGCCTGGCCAGCGTAGCAAAAACCCCATCTCTACTAAAAATACAAAAAATTAGCTGGGTGTGGTGGTGCATGCCTATAATCCCAGCTACTCGGGAGGCTGAGGCACTACAATTCCTTGAACCTGGAAGGTGGAGGGTGCAGTGAGCCAAGATTGCATCACTACACTCCAGCCTAGGTGACAGAGTGAGACTCTGTCTCCAAAAAAAAAAAAAAAAAAAAAAAGTGAATTTAAAAATCACTTAATACCACGAAATGCACCTCTAAATAAACATTCAGTTCTGGAAACGTGGACAACTGTATTAAAAAGCAAAGTGGTAGAGCAGCAATCACGGGATGGGTAACTTCCCAAAGTGAAGTGATTGAAATGGAATTTACTCCGGACCCAAGGCTTGTCACCACCAATCCATCCCGATCCTGACCTGGACCCATGAGCCTAGTCCATGCTAAGATTTTCAAGCTGTTTTCTGAGGATGACCTCAGAAGCCACGCTCCAAGGCCACGGAAGCTGAAGGACGGGGCTGCTCAGCGTGTCGCCCCCTGCTGGCCAATTTCCTGACCTACCAGCTCCAGGAGGCAGAATTTGTCTGCGTTTGTCTGGATTCACTGGGAATCAGGAAGGGGCCTGTTTGGGAGCTTGTGTTGGGTGTGGCTTTGCCAATCTTTTGGGGGAGATACTTAGGAAGAAATGGGGTGAAGGACAAAACAGGCTCATCTGCAGGACCCCGTGGGTTGGCCATGAGTCCCACACACCCCAGCCTGCCCCACTGCCCGTTCCTGGAGTCATCCTTCCTGGGGTCAAAGGCTCCTTCATGTCACTCAAGTTATCATATGGCAGGCAGATTCGAACCGTCTATCCCAATCCCTCTTTTGAAGAGTGAACGATATGGAGAATGTGAACATATGTGGCCAGGCAGCTGATGTACACAAGCATTTCCCACAGCCATTTATTTTAAGGCACCGTGTGCTATTTTTATCCTCCCCAGAAACGCTGCCAAGGGAATCCACAGAGGAAAACAAAGGCTCTGGGGCTGTGCGGCCTACTCGGGCTTCACACTTTCACCAGACAAATGATCACAGCACAGTGTTTGCCACCTTGTCTCAGACAAATGTCATAAAAAGTAAGTCACTTGTCATCATTTGAGTTCAAGTACTTTTTCTTAAAGAATGGCTTTTAAACAGAAATGTGTTTTTTTCTGACTACTGGTAGTGATACTCCACGTCCCCCACCCACATGTACGTGTGTGTACGTGTGTGCACGTGTGTGTGTGCGTGTGCACGCGCGTGTTTGTTGCGGCTTACCTGCAGCACTGGTTCTGTGCAAGTGACAAACTTGCAAATGTGTTGAAGAAGAGCATGGCAATGATCATCCCCATCGGGGGATGTTCCAGAGTTTCCATCTCTGCCTGGGATTATGTACAGGGCAGTCACGTGGAAGAGGGATTGGGTGTATTCTGTGTGGGCAGAACCGTGACCAAGAGGACGGGAAGCCAAGAGGAGAGATTTCAGATGGATAAAGAAGTTTCTCACAGCCGAGGAATGAAGACCAAACGGGCAGGTTTTCCCTCAGAGGCCTGTGCTCAAACCTAGCCTTGAACCCCAGACCAGGCCTGTGACCCACAGCTGGAAACCTCTCTTGACCCGTGGGGGCTGGGGTACTAAGGTACAAAAGGGAGGAAGAGCAACCTGCAGACTGTTCTCCCTGTTCTGGAATCTTCTGGTCGGCCGCGGGGTGCACCCGAGGGCAGCCCGTAGCCAGCCCCTGCTAGATCCTGGCTCCCTGCAACCCTCGATGCTGAACTTCCCTGGGATTCCTGCGGCGGCAAGCAGCCCTAGTATGTACCATTTTATTTTCACTCAAAACATCCTTCCTGGGACCATCCCAGCAAGCTGAGCATACTATTTTCAACTAAGCCCCTGGCATTGTCTAGGAATGTTTTCAGGGCTAAGCAAATTGCTAAAGCAAACATCTTATTTTTGTCTGCAAGGACAGCCAAGCGCTGTAAAAATACTTCCCGACAGGACTTCCAGTGGAACTGCCCCCTCTGGTGGCGCCGTTGGCACCAGACACTCTGGTTCAGGAAAGAGCTCCCGCTGGACACCCATGCTTCCCTTGAGGGTGGCTCCTGTGGCAGCTGCCCTGCTCTGCAGCCCCAGGGGGAGGCCAGAGCGCGCCCGTGGGCAGGAAGGGGCACAGGCCCTGCCGGGCCAGGAGCAGGAGCTCCCTCACCTCTCTGCTTTCCTGCTCCAAGGTACAGCCAGTTTTACACCAAATCCCACACATCCCATTCCCAGGGGTGACCCGGGGCTCAGCCACCAGGTGATGCGGGTATGGGAGAAGGTAACTGGGTCTGCAGCTACAAAGCAAGCCAGAGGGAACTGAGGCTGGTACCCCAGGCCAAACGGAGCCTCTGGGCAACATCCTGGACCTGTGAGCTGGCCTGCACACCTGGGTTCTCAACTGCACACGGTGAGGTGCCATCAAGTCATGGTCACTACACCTGCCACGCCCTGACTGAGAGGAGCAGCTGCAGCGATAAGCAGGCTCCCAGGCTCGCGGTGTCCCGGGCGCTCTTCCCGTGCTCGTGCGTGAATTCACTCATTCCTCCCAGCAGTCTTAGGGACCAGGTGTGCTATCCTCATCAGAAATCACTAACTGAGGCCCAGGCAGAAAACCACTGGCTGAAGACACAGCTGGCGTGGAGGTGGGATCGAAGCCGGGCAGCCCAGGGGTCGCCCACACCCTGAGCTTGTGATGGACCTAAACTTCCTGTTTCAATCACTAAACTGAGAGGGCACTGAGCGACAGCTCCCACCGGGGCTGGGGAAGCAGGACCCAGTGGACTCAACCGTGCCCAGAGGAAAGCTGAGGTCTACATCCCTCAGCTCTGGACAACTAGAAAGAGGGGCCCCTTAATGGGTGGTGTGTGTGGGGGGGGTGCTGAGGCATGTTTTCAAAACTCACTGTTAGATTTTTTTTTTAACTGTGACAATTTTAATGTTGCTTTATATTTAAATAAAGGAGTTCTTACATTTTAGGAAAATACACTGAACTATTTGCTGAAGTAACAGAAACTAGGGTTTGCTGCAGACTGGCCCGTAGGGCAGGTCTGTGAGAGTGCACGTGAAGCTCGGGTGATGGGGATGTCTGCCTTTGTAAGTCTGCACTGTTTAAAACTCTACATTTGTAATGTGGGGACAATGCCACCCACTCTGAGGGCTGCGGGGAGGTTCTGGGACAGCAGACACCAACTCGCAGCACACGGAAACCAGCATGAGGGGTTAGGGCTAGGGTTAGCTAGGGGCAGCCATCAGTAATAAAAAATACAGAGGGACTGGGCGCAGTGGCTCACACTTGTAATCCCAGCACTTTGGGAAGTCAAGGCAGCTGGATCACTTGAGGTCAGTTCAAGACCAGCCTGGCCAATATGATCAAACCCCATCTCCACTAAAAATACAAAAACTTAGCTGGGGGTGGTGGCACATGCTTGTAATCCCAGCTACTGGGGAGGCTGGGGCAGGAGAACCACTTGAACCCGGGAGGTGGAGGTTGCAGTGAGCTAAGATCACACTACTGCATTCCAGACTGGGCAGCAAAGCAAGACTCTGTCTCAACAAACAAACAAAAAACACCCACTGAGGGCACCCAAGGAACAGCACCTGCTGTGCACCCCACATTTTCCTAAGGGCCCCAAGAGAGGCTAGCTGAACAGACAGCCGTGCTCAGATGATCTTTCTGGGGTTCCAGTGAGCAGGCCTGGCCTCCAAAGGAAGGGCGCTTAGCCGAAGAAAGGACAGCTCTCCAGCCAGCCAGGCAGGGCCCTGGGCAGCTGTGCACAGCTGCATCCGGCCTCGAGCCGAACCTCGGCCGGAACCGTGTGCTGTACTAAATGGCCATCATTGGTTGAACTGAAAACGAACAATGGGGAAATTATCATATTATCCTTCTATGAAGCAATCTGGAAAGCTAATTACGTATTACTCTGAGCACATCTTCATCTCTGATGTGGAAACAGCATGAGCGAATTTTCCTGTTGGGGGAAAACATCACAGTTAAGAAATACGGAGAATTTATTTCCCCGCAAGCCACACACACGTGTTTTACACATGCTTCACGAGGCCCGTGGCACCCTGATGGGGAGTGAGTGTTACTCCTCTGGTTACGTGAAGAACCGACAAAAGACAGCAAGGACACCCCAAGATAACACCCAGACACACCGACCCCTGCGAACGGCCTCACGCCGGGTCCTTTCTTGCTGTGGCAAAACCGTTAGATTTCTCTCAACACACGCAAAAGTGAAGTAAAAGTGCTCATCCTCTGGTTCCCCTACAGTAGTAAAAATTAATTGCCACATAAAATTGCTGATTCCTACCAAATGAAGCTATACGATTTATCAACTCACGGATGGCGCAAACTCAATAGTGGTTTAACTACATCACCTGAGTTATTGCTGTGTTTTCTCTCAGTGACAGCTTTACGGGGAATGGAAGTTTTGCGAATTCATTCACGTAGGACAAACTTCCCAAGTAAACAAAGGCATTAAGCAGACACAGCTCTCCTGTGGCCCTGTCACAGCAATTCTCCAAGCCACAGGGTGTCTGGGCAAGAAGCTCGGATCCCCCCCCCCACCCCCCGCCGTGCAGGGACCCCTGTGGCCACTGCACCAGCCACTTCCCCCCAGCCCTGGGCTGCGGCGCCACTTTCTCAGGGGTGCCACCAGCTGACCCCGTCAACGCTCCGCACCCCAACTTCAGAGGCCATAGTAATTTCACTAAACAACTCCACCTCCACATAGGAATCCACTTATTTAAAATACATTAAATAAATAAAATCACGGCCAGTGGGTTTTGTATTTTCTTTCAGGGTAATGAATTTATAAATAGCTTATATGGCATGAAAGACAATTAGATGGGGGATACCTCAGGGAACACCTTAGGCACCTCTGTTTTCACCATTGTTAGCCCAGGCTTCCGCCAGTTTACTGGCTGCTTCTGTTTTTTTCCATCATTCCTCCCCTGTCTGTTAGACAACAATGGATTGATCGTTTTCTAATCTGAATTAGGCTAGGAACAAACAGGTAAGTTACACAATCATGGGAACAAGGAAGTATTTCTTCCAAACTCAGGCCTTCAGAGAAAAATGACTTTGGTGGTGGTGGGGGCGGGGGATCCCTGGGGAAGCAGCGTTCTCGATGAGGACAATGCTGAGGTCACCCCTCGGTCTCCAAAGAATAGCAGCTCTAATTCTCAAGGGAATAAGAGCCCCAACTCGAAGAATTTCAGGTACATGAAAAAAACCACAAGTCACAGTCCATTGTCCAAGTTTGCCTTATGTTCTATTTATAGTCAGAGTGCGTGCTCTGAATCCGCTTTAGAATCATGTTCTTAAGGACGATTTGAAATGAAAATCAGAGATGTTTAGTTTCACAGAACACAGAGAGGTGACCATCCACCCAGTTGATTTCACCCATTCCCGCCACACCAGTGTCCCTGGTCAGCCTTGACCCTGGCTCCCTGACTATGCAGTGAGATCTGGGGAGTCAGCCCAAGCTTTGTGGTTAAAGTCACAGGAAGGAAAGACAAAGAATGAAGCCTTTCTGGTTTGGTTACTTAGCTGAGAGCTGGTTTTGTTCTTCTCCACTTTCTTGCCAAGTTTTGCATATTTGGGATTTCAGTTTCACAAGTTTCCCCACCTCACTGGTTTTACTGCTTAATGAGCAGAGAATATTCTCTAATGATTATCTGAAACACACCCACAGGTAACCACAACTGTTTCACAAAGAACATGAAATACCCAGGAAAGAAACTCACTCGATGATGAAATGTTTGCCACTAGAAAATACGTGGTACTGTCCCCATTCCAGGAGCTGCCCAAACCGCTCTACACAAAAACTGTGGGTCAGGGGGCAGCTGGACAGACTGCTCTTTGACAGGGCTCTCCGGGGTCCGGTCTTTCCAAGGAGGTTCAGGTATCATCACACCCAATTGGAAATTCTTGCAACTGGGGGACTCTGCCTGAACTCAAATTCCCCCAACAAGAGCCTCTCTTTGTGATAATTTCCTGTGCTGCACACATGAATCTGTGTGCTTTTCTGAATGTGCATTTTATAAAAAGTTGGAAACAACCAGGATGAGTCAACAATTTAACGCAGCTCATACCTGACTGTCAACTTCAGCAAAATTGAGAAAGGGAAGGAAGAGCAAAGCCCGCAGGAGCTTTGGGGAAGGGGAGCTGGCGGGGTGAAGCAGGCTCCAGCTAACAAATACCAGTATCAGGGAAATGCCAAGTCCACATCCTGTGCAGTCAGCTCCCCAGGTTTTGTTTTTGTGCGTCTCTGAGCTGAGAGCTAAGGTGGTAGGAGGGAGAAAATGGGGGGGGGGGGCAGAGTAGACGAGGGGCCTACCGTAGCAGCACACTGCCAGCTCTTGCAGCCAGCCCCAGTAGAAAAGAAATCCCACCAAATGTACATGCATTCATCCTCCATGTGAAGAAGCTGAGGGTCATTTTCCTCTTCTAGCTATTTGATTCAGCTGGCTTTAGAGTGTATCAGAAAAATGCCATCACCGGCCAGTCGCGGTGGCTCTCACCTATAATCCCAACACTTCGGGAGGCTGAGGCGGGCGAAAAGCTTGGGCCTAGGAGTTGGAGACCAGCCTGGGTAACATGGCAAAACGCTGTCTCAAAGAAAAATGCAAAAATTAGCCCGGCTTGGTGGCATGTGTCTGTAACCCCAGCTACCCACGTGGCTGCACTGGGAGGATTGCTTGAGCCCAGAAGGCGGAGGTTACAGTGAACCCTGGATTGTGCCATTGCACTCCAGCCAAAAAAAAAAAAAAAAAAAACCAGCCATCATCTTCTTGATGGTGAACTCCTCCTGATTCTCAGGCTGATGTCCTAACACCCAGGACGACGTCTAAGTGACCAGTAGAGGAGGGCGGCCCCTGCACAGAAGCCAGGGCCCAAAGTGCACCAACATTCAGTGTGAGCTCCAGCCCTGCCACTGTAGTGAGCTGTGTGGCTCTGGGTACACTGCCTGAGCCCTTCACACCTGGGGTTTCTTATCCATAAAGGATATGACCTCACCAGAATTTTAAAATATGACAAAATAGCAACTGGCCCTTGTGTCCCTCAGTAAATGCCTCAGAGTGAACTGAAGAGAATCCAGAAGTCTCCAGGGGAGACGAGTGTGTGCGGCTTGCCTCCTCCCATCTCCTCTGGACAGTCTGGCAGCTCCATGGAAAAGTCTTTGGTCAACTGAACGAAGGCAAAGTTGTTGATTTCCTGAAAGTCCCCAGCTGACCACTGGGCCCAGCCAGGTGTAAGGGAAGAGTGCCTCCTACTGAGCAACAACCAGGCACCCCCGAAGTCCGCCTGCTACGTGGGGTGATTCATTACTGGCCGGCAGAGGCTTCTACTTTTTTCCTTAGAAATTACACACAAAGTGTTCTGTGAAACCCATAACCCAGTCCGAGAATAAGAAAACCATCAGACAAACTGCAGTAGAGGGACAATCCACGAAATATATGATCATACTTAAAACTGTCAATGTCATAAAAAATAAGGAAAGACCTTGAAACTAGGGGGGCCTAAGGAGAAAGACATTGATTGACATGAAGGTGAGACCCTGGATGGGATGCCGGGATGGAAGAGGGGCATTAGGTCATCAGCATACAACACAGACTTCGGTCCATACTAATGTACTGATAACTGGTTCATTAATTGTAACACAGGTCTTATATTAATGTAATATTAAATGGTAATAGGGAAAACTAGGTGTGGGAGACACAGCAACTCGGTACAACCCTCCAGGCTTCTCTGTAAATCAAATTGTTCTTGAAAATATCTATTTAAAAGGGAAAAAACTGCTTTTACATATGCCATTCATCAAACTTCTTATCTTACCATCTCAAAACCCAGGCAAAGGATAGAATATGATGCAAAAATATATGAGAAACCAAAGGAAAATGTGAATGGCACGCATAACTCTCACTTTCTCTCAAAGCAGTCAGTCAGTCCTAGGAAGTGTTAGCTGCCAGTCTGTATATGTAGCCTTTAGTTCAAGGAAGGCCAAGCCATATGCTGAGCCAAGCATGAAATCCATGGGCAGGGCTCCCTGAGCTGGGTCATCCTGTGGCCCTAGTGCTGAGGCAGCCAAATGCAGTCTGCCCAAGGAACCCCCAGGCCGCGGACCCAGGGAGGGTCCGACGTATGCCCTGGGAGGCACCCCCAATTCCCCTTCTCCTTGGCGGCCTCCCACCTTCTGCCTGGTGCCAAGCAACATCGGATGAATACCCACTATCTTCAGACGGTCAGATGGGCCTCACCTCAGCTGGGATAGCCAACAAGCAGCAGAGAGCAAAGCAAGGAAGCTGACGGCCAATTTCACCACGTGACCCAGGGCCACAGACTCCAGAGGATTCCGGGAGGCTTCACAGCTGAACGAGAGTTCTGCCCCATGACCTTCCTGATCTGCGAAGGACACGTCCATTGTGACCACAGATGCTCACTGAGCCTCTCTGCCAGGCACGGGGTAAATACCACAAAATGACCATCCCCAAATTCAGGAGTGTGAAACTTCATCTACATTAAACAATTCAAACTATGTAGACAAGGAGTTACATAAACCAAAAGAAAATGTTAATTTGTACACACACCCCATCCCCTTTCTCTCAAAATGGTAAGTTATAAAAATCTAGAAAGTAGAAAACATTTTATTCGGATTTTGCATAACCTAAGGTTTATTGAGCAATGAAACTGAGAATGTTTCCACGAAAACACAGGTTTTGGAGGGGCAGGAAGGCCAGGAAGAAGCAAATGTCCTGGATGGAGGAGGCTGCTTTGTCTCTGTACCATACCAGAGATGCCGGTGTCCCGGAACAAGGTCGCCAGGGTGCAACAGGCTTAGTGCTGTGGCCAAGACAACTACTGGGTGTCCCCGTGTGGTCTACAGAGGGTGAGGAACCACAAAGGACTCATCGACACCCTATGCAGAAAGGTTTCTGAGCACTGGACCAGGCCCTGGAGGTGGAGTCCTAAGACCAGCAGGGCTGTGGGAGGTGCTCCCTGCATCCCCAATTCCCTTGCAACTTGGAGGTCAGGGTTGCTTTGTCCTGCCGCGGGGACAGGGCCTGTGCTTCTCCAATGGTGCTGTCCCTGCTGTCTCTGTGGCCCCACTCTTCCCTCAGCCAACTGGAGCAATGGGTTCTTCTCTGGATCCTGACACTCGACCTTAGACAACAAACTTCATCGCTGAGCAGTTACAGAAACAGAAGGGAACGATGCACCCACCCCAACCCGCCAAACAGCCTCGGGGCTGTCCACTTCCCGCGTCCTTCTCAGGACCAAGGGTTTCCTGTTCCCTGCCTGCCCTGGCTGAGTAACCACCTCCCCTAACAGCTGCCTGCCAGCCAGCTCCGGCGAACCAGGACCTTCTACTGACAACACTACAAGCAAACTGTGTTACAGTTGTATAAAGCTTTAAATTCCAAAATCAGAACTGGGGTCGGTCCAACCTGTAAACACCGACAATGATGAGTTTCACACACATAAAAATACTGCCTATGGCCAGGCGCGGTGGCTGACGCCTGTAATCCTAGCACTTTGGGAGGCTGAGGTGCGTGGATCATCTCAACAGGATTTTAAGAGCAACATGGTAAAACCCCGTCTCTACTGAAAATACAAAAATTAGCAGTTAATGGTCCAGTTCAAAACCAAACTCCCAGATACCCAGGAATGCAGTCCACCACTGCCAAACGTTCCCAAAGCAGACACCACACCTTTGCAAACACAGCAGACTCAGAACAGAGGGTGCAAGCAGGAAACTGAATTTGGCAACTGTCGTTGAGGGGAATGGGCCAAAACAGTCAGCTGCACGCAGATGTCGCAGGCAGGGCACTTGGTTGAAGACCAAAGGTCAAGACAGGCACTTCCTCTGGGCCGAGGGTGGCCGGTGCAGGCCCTAGACATCCAGGCCATGGACAAACACTGAGGCCTCGACATGAGTTTTTCTGGCCAGAACAGACTCCATGCACGGCTCCTATCTGTCCTGCAAGAATAGGAAATTGATGAGGCTGGGTGCAGTGACTGAAAAGCAAATTGACTTGGTGTGGTGGTGCACACCTGTAATTCCAGCTACTCGGGAGTCTGAGATTAGACTTGCATGAACCCAGGAGGCAGAGGTTGTGAGTGAGCCAAGATTGCGTCACTGCACTCCAGCCTGGGCGACAGAGTAAGACTCCATCACACACACACACACACACACACACACACACACACTCTCTCTCTCTCTCTTACTGGTGAGACTCCATCTCACACACACACAAACACTTGTGAGACTCCATCTCAAACACACACACACACACCCCTACTGGTTAGACTCCATCTTGCACGCGCACACGCGCGCGCACACACACACACACACAGGTGAGACTTCATCTCACACACACACTGGTGAGACTCCATCTCAAACACACACTCAAACACACACACACACACACACACACACACACACACACACACACTGGTTCAATGTTCCCATTAGGACAACCTTGTCTTCCAATATCAGATCCCCAAACCAGGACAGTCATTTGTGTTTGTCGTGCCATCTAATCAGGACATGGAGATTTCTGCTGACAGTCTCCCCTTTGACGGAGGTTCCCATATACAGTATCTTGTTTTCCCTGTTCCCCAACTCCTCGACCATCAGGATGCTGACAGAAACCAAAGATGTGAAATGACTTCCTTTTCCATACCACACACACAAAAACCCCCCAAAGGAACTGAATATAGAAAGATTAAAAGTTACCCTAAGTAACTATAGACTTTGGATAATAACAATACATCAATTACCTTGGGTGGCCTAGGTGGGCGGACCACTTGAGGTCACACACACACACACACACACACACACACACACACAGGCAGAAGAGTCGCTTGAACATGGGAGGCATATATGCAGCCTCTGCCTCCCATGTTCAAGCGACTCTCCTGCCTCAGCCTCCCGAGTAGCTGGGATTACAGGCATGTGCCACCACGCTGGCCCAGCTGGTCTCCAACTCAGCCTCCCAAAATGCTGAGATTACAGACATGAGCCACTGCAACTGGCCCTAAAATTTTTCTAAAATAAAGTCAAAAAATTTTTTGAACCAAAAGGGGGAAAAAAAAAATCACCCCCACTTCCCTCACATTGCATTCCTGCAAAGACAGAATGCCATGTATGGCATGATCACTTCCCTCCCTTCCCACTTCCGGGCAGCCATGCTGCTGCTCTCTGTGGTATGGAAGCACATTCCAGGCACATCCAGATGCCCCTGTGCCGTGTGCCAGGGCTGCCATGGCCGAGTATCTGTGCCCTACTCACTCGTGCGACCCCACCTGCTGAGAGGGAAACAGAGGCAGCAAGGGTCAGGCACACTGCTCTGGGAAGGGAAGGGGCATTTGCAGAAAGGCCAAAGAACATGAGAGTCTGGCTGAAGGCCACGGGGCAGCTCTTGGCACTGGACTAGGGGCCAGCCAGGGACTCAGAGATGATGGGAAAACCAGGAAATATTAATAAAAGCAGAACACTTGGTGTGTGCTCCTGCCTGAGGAAGCAGCAAAGGTGGCTCACAAATCAGTCATTGGTGCAGAGCCTGAGCCCAAGTGGGACAGGAAATTAATCCAACATGCTGGAGACTGGAGTTCCAACTGCTGGAACAAGGCGGGGGGCAGTCCCCACCCCAGAAGTGGAGTAAGACCGGAAAGATGGCAATAAAAACTTACAAGACTCAAAATTAAAACAGAGGACACCGATGACAGCCGGTCAAGGAGCTGGAGAATGGACCAGTCCGCCAGGTTTTGAAGATTTTAGAAAGCAAGGCTGACTAGATAGAGCCAATGAAGAATAAAGCCCTGAGAAGAAAGACAGCAACTCTCTCAAACCACAGTTAATGGTCCAGTAGTTCTTCCTTCAACAACAAAACCAAACTCCCAGATACCCAGGAATGCAGTCCACCACCGCCGAATGTTCCCAAAGCAGACACGACACCTTTGCAAACGCTGCAGACTAAGAACAGAGGGTACAAGCAGGAAATGGAATCTGGCAACTGTCATTGAGGGGAATGGGCCAAAACAGTCAGCTGCACGCAGATGTCACAGGCAGGGCACTTGGTTGAAGACCAAAGGTTAAGACAGGCACCTCCCTCTGGGGCCGAGGGTGGCCAGTCCGGGCCCTAGACATCCAGGCCATGGACAAACACTGAGGCCTCGACATGAGCTTTTCTGGCCAGAACAGACTCCATGCACAGCTCCTATCTGTCCTGCAAGAAAAGGAAATTGATGAGGCTGGGTGCAATGGCTCATGTCTGTAATCCCACCATTTTGAGAGGGCGAGGCAGGCAGATCACCTGAGGTCAGGAGTTTGATATCAGGCTGGCCAACATGGAGAAACACTGTCTCTACTAATAACAAAAAAAATTAGCCAGGTGTGGTGGTGGGTGCCTGTAATCCCAGCTACTCAGGAGACTGAGGCAAGAGAATTGCTTGAACCCAGGAGGCAGAGGCTGCAGTGAGCTGGGATCAGGCCACTGCACTCCAGCCTGGACAACAGAGTGAGACTCCACCTCAAAGAAACAGATGCTAACTGCTCGGGGCCCGCATGGTAGCTGGGGAAGAACCACCACCTACCCTACCACTGGCTATCAACGGGAGTGGCTGACTCTCCAGGTAACTGCCTGCAGGTCCCTGGAGCAGACAAGGTCCTGCCATAGGGCCCTGCAGGCTCGGAGCAAGTAAAAGCTGCTCTCAGTATTTAGTATGTTCTCTTGATAAGCGCTTCAGGACTAATTATTTTACAAGGCCCCAAATCATTAACAAAACTGTTGACTACAGTTTTGGCAATCATTATTTAAGTCATTACTAACTGTTGGATGCAATAAATAGAGATGACAGAATGGCAAACAGCTGAGATCCCACCTCCAGAGCCCAAGAACACAGTGTCAGAGAAAGCTAACAGCCACGCAGGCTCGGCCGAGTCTTCACATGTGAACCCTGCCTGAGAAATCACTGCTGGAAATGGGCTACTCTCTTACATTTTCTTTACCTCCACGTTGGTGATGTTCACTTAGAAGCTGAAAAACATGAGACTTCTTCAATGGCTTCTGCATCTCTCTTCTTCTTCTGTTTTTTTTTTTTTATTGAGACAGAACTCTGTCGCCCAGGTTGGAGTGCAGTGGCGATCTCAGCTCGCTGCAGCCTCTGCCTCCATAGTTCAAGCGATTCTCCTGCCTCAGCCTCACGGGTAACTTGGATTACAAGTGTGCACCACCGCGCCCTGCTAAGTTTTGTATTTTCAGCAGACACGGGTTTCACCATGTTGTCCAGGGTGGTCTCCAACTCCTAACCCCGTGATCTGCCCACCTTGGCCTCCTAAAGGGCTAGGAATACAGGTGCGGCCACCGTGCTCAGCCGGCTTCTGTATCTCTTTCAAGTGGGATTTTTAAAATGTAAGATCAACATATTAATAGAATTGGAAACCAATTTGTATATGGCAAACAATTTTTAGGTGGTAAGTCAACTGCCTTGATTCATATAGAGATTTATACAAACTGTTACGGCTATAGCAGCTACATTTCACCAAAAAGAAAGATACTACAAGTAAATTTCTCTTAGAACATAGTGAAGTTCACCAGGACTGGACACAAAATGGCCAGCGTCTCTGCTTGCTGCCCTCCAGAAAGGGTCTGCACATAGCCACATATGAGGGAAGGCTCCTTGCGGCCGGGGTCCAATGCTGGCTGGAGGCGGTGTGATGTTATCTTTCCCAGGAGAGTCTGCTCTTTCTCCAGATGTCGAATCCCTGAACCCTCTCATCTTCAAACCCACCCAACACCAGAGAATGCTGGGCATGTTCTTGGTACATGTTTAGCTCTACCTCCACCTCAGCACTGCTGGCATTTTAGGCTTAACAATTATTTGTGGCAGGGGGCTTTTCTGTGCGTTGTGGGACGTTCATAAAGCTTGGCCCCTACTCTGTAGATACCAGTAGCATTTCCCGTCTCTGAGGATGATAATCAGCCCCTCAAGGCAAAGCTTCCTGAAAACAGCAGCTACGTGAAGGTCTCATTGAGAATACCGTGAACATAATGAAGAATGTAACAAAGCAGCTGAGGGCAACAAGGATCCCCTGCAGACAATTAGCCGAAGGCAATGACCTGTCTGGTGTGCCGTGAAGACGTAGGACGCTGTCCTCTTCACATCAAGGTGAGTGTGACTGGCTGTACACTGCAGCGCATGGCAGGTATTTGCTGCTGTTCTCCAGCAACTCTTTCTTAGCCTTGAAGCCCTCTGCGTAGTACTTCCCATTTCCTTGGCCCTTCTCAGTAATTTGGACCCCACATCACTCAGAGCTGCTCCTCCTCCGCTACAGATTTAACCTGGCAGAGAGGTGCAGTGAGATGGCAGCTCAATGGCACAGCAACACTGTAGCCACCTGTAGAACCATGAGTCCTACCTTGTCTTCCACAGGCAGAGCTGAGAAAACAACAGGTGGGAGGCCTAGACTCCTCACTGACACTGTGCGGAGTCAGTTCCCAATGTGAAAGCTCATCAATCAAACTTTTAAAAGAAAACAGAAAAGAAGGTTGTGAGGATCCTGGGTAGACAACAGTGGGTTAACCATAAAACCTAAGACTAGCCATCATGAAAGCTTCTGCTCATCAAACAGACTGCGAGACTGACAATACAAAGTGAGGAGGTTTTTCAGGAAAAATATGCTCCAGGGGTCTTGTATCTAGAATGTATCAAGTTTCTACAGTTCCAGTAAGTTTGCAGATTCGCCCAAAAAAGAGTGTGCTGGAAACTTAATCCCCCATCACTCTGGGAGGTGGAGCATAGTGAGGTGATGAGGCCACGAGGCCCATTACCCCATTAATGAATCAATGCCGTCATCATGGGCGTGGGTTCCTTATAAAAAGGTGAATTTTATTCCCTTTTCTCTCTACTCTTCCTTTGCCCCTCGGCCATGGGATGACACAGCAGGAAGACCCTCGCCAGATGCCAATCTTGTGATCTCAAGACCTCCCAATCTCAGAAAGACAAGCTAATTTCTGTTCATTATAAATTACCCATTCTGTGGTATCCACTGTAGCAGCACAAAATGGACCAACATACGGCAAGAAGAAAAAAATCCAGACAAAGCAATTTATAAAACAGGCAAAAGACTTGACAGGAACTTAAGAGAATACCCAAACAGCCAATTAGGACATAAAAAGGTATGGAACATGTGCCATAATATAGATTTAAAAGTGCTGAGATTCTGACAAATGCACCAGAATTGCCCAATGCAGAGAATGACACTAAGAACTGCCAGAGCTTTAGAACAGAACTCCCATAGGCAGCTGGCAGGAGTGGAAACCGGTACAACTCTTCTAGAAAACCATGAGGCGGTTTCTACCCAAGCTGAGCATGTGTATCCCAACGGGCCAGCAATTCTTCTAGGTATGTACATGACAGAAACGCATGCAGCGCGTGTGTACCAAATGACATGGATCGCGGCGGCAGCATCCCCAACAGCTCAAAGCTACAAATCCATATGACCACAAACAGAATGGGTGGCTAATTTGTGCTACGATCACACGATGGAGCAGTATCCAGCACTGAACGACTCCCTCCCTCCCATGAGGAGCCTCCTCCATCCTTTCTTTTCCCATGCTCCAGACCCTATGACCCAGGTATCACCCCTAACACCACAGGCAGCGCCCACTCTCCAGGTCACAGAAGATCCTGAGCACACATGGCTTAAAGCTCCAACCCTGCCAACTCCGCTCAGGTGGGCTGGGGCACGGCACTGGCCCTGGAAGGCTGGTGCAGACAGCAGCGGGGTTCCAGCCCCAGCTCAGCCGTCCTGGCAGCAGGGCCATCGCCCAGTCAGCTCAGGCCCCCACACTCCACGGGAAGCTCGACCTAAAAAAAGGTCAAGATCTCCCCTGGGTCCAGAAACCTCAGTTCCGTCCAGGACCACGTCATCACTCGGCTCTTTCCCCACAAACTCGGCCATCTCCCTTCTTTCATCACGGCCCCACACTCCTTCCAGCTCCTTCCACTCACACAAAGGAGCACCTGGGACCCAGCGCCTCTCCACAGCACAGACTTCACTTCCCAAGTTCTCCCGCCATTGACCTGACTGACGGGGAAGACACGTGGCACAAAAGAATCAGACAAAACCCAGTGGCAGTCAGGCCAGCGTTGTTCTGAGAAGGCAGAGAGAAAACCAGAAACAGTTGCAGCGGGGTTTAACAATTTTATATCCATGCTGGCAAGAGGCGGCTCGTTCCTCAGGCACTGTCTACTCATTCCCCTATCTCATCCCTGGAGAGTTTAAATGTCTAAAAAGATTTCTTCCTTCCCAGACCCTCTTTTAATCCTCCCCCCCCCTTAAACGGTCATTTCTGCCAAGAATCATCTGTCTTACTACTTCCTGCTGGTCCATTAATTACAGTAACAAGAAATAACCCTGCGGTGATGTCATTCAAACGTTTACTTCCTGTAGTGAATGCATAGGTCAGGCCAACCGCTGCGTGTGAACTGATGTGCCACGCCTCCATTTGGAAGAGAGAAAAAATTCACAGCTCTTGTACTCCATGGAACATTTTTCTTTTGAGATAAAGTCACGCTCTGTTGCCCAGGCTGGAGTGTAATGGCGTGATCTCGGCTCACTGCAACCTCAGCCTCCCAGGCTTGAGCAATTCTCCTGCCTCAGCCTACCAAGAAGCTGGGATTACAGGTGCCCGCCACCACACCCAGCTAATTTTGTATTTTTACTAGAGACCAGATTTCACTATGTTGGTCAGGCTGGTCTCGAACTCCTGACCTTGGCCTCCCCAAGTGCTGGGCAGGCATGAGCCACGAGGCCTGGCCTCCAATGAAAGCTTTTATGTGTACAGAATCACTCACCCCAAAGGTTTTACAAGTTAAATAAAAACAAAATGTGTGTCAGGCACCACTACCACCAAAATGTCACTATTGTAAGCGGAAAACAAACCACTAATTGTGCAGAGCTTTGAATGTAGGTTTATATACATAAAGAAAAGCCACATTTTCAAGACACATGTAATGAGATGCAGGGTCTAAAACACATTCAGTGTTTCTTTCTAGCATGTGTGTGCTGGGGAGAGCTGGTTTTGGACATCAGCAGGGAGGCAGCAGCACCTGTTGGGGATGGAGTGTCTTCTGTATCTATGTTCTTAGAGCAACAGGACTGGAGACGGGGAAGGAAGAACTCCCCACGTGGCTCCAACCTCCCAGGGCCCGCAGAACAGCCTTACTCACCCCCTCACCAGGCCTAGCAGCCAACAGCAATCGAAGTGATTAATTTTTCGAAGGGATGAAAGAATAAAGCTGCAACCAACAGCACATTCTGGAAAGTTCTGGGCTTGGGATTACCAATAAAAAGGGCTCTCTGAGTCAGATAACTGGGAGCTTGCCTAGCAGAACCCTAAAAACCCAGGTCAGCTGAAAAAATCACCCATGAAAAAGCTGGGGCACTGTGGCGATGCCCACCCCAGCTGAGGCTCACGGGGACCCCAACCATCTGCCTCCTGTGTTCAGCCTCTCATTTAGCTCACCCCTCATTTAGTCCAAACGGGCCCCCATTTGGAGTCTGTTCTGTGATTTCAGCACCTGGTATTCCAAGTTATCTTAGGTTGTGGCTTAAGCAGCCAAGTCTGACTTCAGATTCAGCCCTGGGTGGTGCTGATGGAGGGAGGTGGGGCTGCTCTGATCCCATCATTACAATTCCCATAAGAACCCTTCTTATGGGAGGACGAGCTTGGGCTTTCAGATCAACAAAGGAGAGAGCTTCTAGGACGTACTTCCTGCGTGAAGATAGGTCAGAGAAGATTATTTTTGTCTATAGCCTTCCAGAAGGAAGGTCTGACCAATTATTATATAAATTATTTGCAGCTGAACTCACCCTACTGTATTTGTGATAAAGCTACTTCGTCACCCTGAACTGCCTGTTCTGCCCAAGATTGTTCTACTTCTACAGCTTTTTTTTTTTTTTAACCAAAGGACATTGGCTATTTCCTGACGAATTCTACCAGGGTTGACTTCAAATTATCCGGAGAAAGTGCTGTTTTGAATTGGCCAAGCTACATTTGTTGGGGACTCCTGTGGAGGCGGAGCAAGCATCAGATCCCTCAGAGATGGCCACACCCATGAGGCCTTCTTCAGATTCCTCTAGGGACTCATGACTCTCGGCCAGGGTTTAATCTGACCCTCACTAACAATGATGCTCTTTTGCCTGCAGTGTTTTCCTACCACAAATTACAAACACTAGACCAATCAAAAGATTTGGAAAAACCAGGCCAGACACGGTGATTCATGCCTGGAATCCCAGCACTTTGGAAGGCTGAGGTGTGCAAATCATTTGAGGTCAGGAGTTCAAGACCAGCCTGGCCAACATGGTGAAACCCTGTCTCTACTAAAAATATAAAAAAATAAATAAATAAAAGTGCCAGGCATGTGAGCACCTGTAATCCCAGCTACTCAGGAGGCTGAGGCACAAGAATTGTTTAAACCCAGGAGGCAGAGGTTGCCATGAGCCGAGATCGTACCACTGCACTCCTGCCTGGGTGACAGAGTAAGACATTGTCTCAAAAAAAACACAAAAAACAAAAAACAAAAAACAAGGAAAAACCAGCCCAAGCTTTAGCCCTTCATGAGCCACCAGGAGCTTTTGGGAGTCTGCTAGGATACCATCCAGCTGTATGTGTGAGGCCGCTGCTAGGGACCTCACACATAGAGCTGGGTGACACATGCGGGACACAGGACACAGCGCCATCCACAGCTACTGATTCACACGTCAGGCCACACCTCCCAGCGGTGGCGGCGTTCCTCTCCAGGGAGGAAAATGCTATAGAATATTCTCTACTGGTCAATTCATCTGCCCGGCTGGCTCTCCTTCCAAACTTAAAATCAAGCAACTCAAGTCCTGAGAATGCCACACTCTGCAGGTCCTCCCTACATGGATTGAGATTAACACTGAGTTGGTTTCAGTAAGATAGGAAGAAACAATGTGGAAAGACCACTTTGAAACAGCCCATTATATACACAGAAAATTCAATCGAGCCTTGGCTATAAAAACAGAAGGGTGGACGTGCACTGGCACGCCGCTAATGATCAATTCTCCTCTAATGTCCCAATATGGACTAAATGATCTGTTTCCACAGGAAAATGTATTGTCATTGACAAAAGACGACCAAAATATCTATAATGGTTGCTAATTTGAATAGAATCAGTTCCAAACTTAGGACCAGTGACTATTCCAATGGAGAGTTTATTCACAAGGCATTTTCTCACATGACACAGGGAGACTGATTTAGAAACTGCAATCCTCTCTCTCCTGCGATGAAAACCACTTCCACAACTAAGCACTCCATGGAGAAGTACTTGCAATCTTTCCTTTAGATTCTGAATGTTTTCCATAGATTGTAAATGAAGTTGGCTGGCCCTCCATTCCTGGTAACCATGCTAAATGGTTCCGATACTGTACCTGAGCATTTACAGTGATCTTGTCAAATAAAACGTTCCTCCAAGTTAACTCCGCTGTATATTTATGCACTTAATATCACAGCTTACTGCAAAGTGCACAAATCATTCTAACAGAGTATAAATTTAACTACCATGAAGGCATTTTACACTCTGCTTAACTTCACTGAGGGGCCCATATTTTTTGGAGAAGATAAATCATGCTTCCATTTAACTCTACTTAAGGGAACAGCAGTCAAAACTCACAAAGAGAAATATGCCCAGTTTCCTTGGATTAGGAGTAAAAAACACACACCCACACCCTTAACCAAGACGTCTATCACCTGTATGTCTACCAGGCAAGGGTAGCCACCAGTGCACTGGGCCCAGGGAGGGTGGGCTAAGTGAGGGGCTGGCTCATGAGAGCACACACCCTCCTCTGTCCCTGGTCACTGTCCTCTGGCCATTCTCGATCCATGGGGACTGAGCACTGTTGACTTGAAAACACCCTAGCGTGGGGAGGGCTGCCATCTGCGTCATCTTGACTGTCATCTTAGAAACACAATCTCCTATGGATCTTTTCTAAAAGGAGTTCCAGGCCCCAGTGTCAAAAGGTCTCCAGATGCACATAAGAAATTTTAAAAGGGGGAAAAATAGTCAAGTAAGAAATCCATGCATACAGCAGCTGAAATCATCAATTATTTACTGAACGAGGGAACCTTAGCCATGGCCCATCTGGAAGGGCCAGACTCAGTCCTCAAGCTGTGCCCCACAGGTCAACGGCAGGCGCTCTTCTGACCCGACAGGAGTCTCTAACCCAGCTCAGGGTCGCAGGAGTGCACTCGTGTCGCCTCCACAGACTAAGAACACTCAGCGCTGCCTCCCACATCCCATACCCAGACCTGGTATATCAAGATACACAAGATCATGTATAGGATGACTTAAACTAAAAAGAGGACTGAGATAACAGCTTTCTAGCGGAGAAAGAAATCATCTTAACTACGTGATCGAAGTTAACCCTGTGAGTAAAGGTAAACTGACAAGACGTGCCCTCCTGGCACGCTGTACTGAGAACACACTGGTTCCTGAGCATTCCTCAAAGTGCCCAACTCGAATCAGGAGAAACACGAGAAAAACAGAACTGAGGGGCGTTCCACAAAATGACGCATCTGCTATCTTCAAAAACATCAATGTCATGGAACAAAGGAGGACAAGAAACAGTTCCAGATTAAAGATGACTAAGGAGGCAAGGAGACCAGATGCATAGCAGAATCTGGAAGTTTCTTTTTTTTCCTTTTTTTGAAGATGGGGTTTCACCATGATGGCCAGGCTGGTCTTGAACTCCTGACCTCAGGTGATCCACCCACCTTGGCCTCCCAAAGTGCTAGGATTACAGGCGTGAGCCACAGCGCCCGGCCCGGAAGTTTCTTTTGCTATAAAGGATATGATTAGGACTACTGGTCAAATCAGTAGATCTGAAGATTAGATGCTATTATCAATGCTAATTTCCTGACTTTGATACTCGTCTATGTAAAAGAGTGTGCACTGGTGTTTAGGAAAAATTAACTCCTCCATCCCTAAATACTTTAGCATTATATATTTTCAAGTATCTCAGAGGGATCTGAAAATTATGTACTGTGTGAGTTTCTGCGTATGAGAGAAAAACAAGCAAACGTGGTCAAATCTCATTTGGAGAGGCCAGGTGAAGGGTAATTAGAAACTCTTTGTTCCATTCTTACAACTCTTTTGTAAGCCTATAATTATGTCAAAAGAAAAAGTTAAAGGGAGGGAAAAAAAGAAATAGACATATAGCCACAGTGATTGTTTTCAAGTTTAAGAATCAAGATTTCCCAAGAGAACTCAAATTACTGCAGTGTGATTTCATTACTCTTAAAGGTAAACTGTCAAAAATAAAGTAAGCCTCCTAGCATGTCAAGGGCTTCAGGTGGAAACAGGCGGGTGAGGGAGGGCAAGGTCCCAGCCTCACTGGCTTCCTTCTGCTCTGCCGGTGGCTGCTCCAGAGGAAGTGGCCACCAAGAACCCACCCTCTACCCAGACTTGAGTACCCAAACCCCAGGCCAGCATGGTCAACGGTGCCCAGGGACAGGCTCTGTACCTGCTGCTATGTGCCAGATAATTCCACACAGCCACAGTCCAGTCCAGAAACCAGTCAGAAGCAGCCCACGGGCAAGGGAACAGACCTGAAGGTCACAAAGCTTGGCATGCCCCCGCTGATGGCCCAAGTGTCAGGGCTGGCCACGTCGGAGCTGGGGTCTGTCATCCTCCCCAGGGCAGTGGGCAGCCTGTGTCTGCAGGCTGCCTCTGGGCCACGCTGCCTTCTAAAAGCCCATCCATACTCCTTACAGCCCATGGACAGCCTTGCCCTGGAGACGCAGCCCATCTGGCCACTGCCCTGGGCCACACTGCCTCCTAAATCCTCATCCATGCCCGTTACAGCCAAGGGGCAGATTCGCCTTGGAGATGCAGCCCATCTGGTCTCTCTCTGGAGAAGACAGAAAACTCAGTCACTTCCCCCAAAAGCTCCTGCTGCGTGTAGTCAACATGTACTTCCCACTAAAATCAATTCTTAGGAAGATTTAATAGGCCTCTTGTCTCGGGTATCATTTTCAGCTAATTTTGACTCCCCCACAAGTAGAGTACGGTGGTGGCACAAGTCACGTGTGCACGCTCTGTATCGCTCTTCCTCTACCAGTTTTTCTTTTTTTTTTTTGAAACAGAGGCTTGCTCTGTCGCCCAAGCTGGAGTGCAGTGACTCGACCTTGGCTCACTGCAACCTCCACCTCCCAGGATCAAGTGATTCTCCTGCCTCAGCCTCCTGAGTAGCTGGGACCACAGGTGCCTGCCACCACACCCAGCTAACTTTTGTATTTTTAGTAGAGACGGGGTTTCACCATGTTGGCCAGACTGGTCTCGAACACCAGACCTCAAGTGATCTGCTGCCTCGGCTTCCTAAAGTGCTGGGATTACAGGGGCGAGCCACCGCACCTAGCCTTTCTGCCAGTTTTCAAAGGACATATGTGCAGCATGCCTTCGGCATTACCTTCTACTCCAGAAGGCTCAGAAGCCATTGTTCCAGGAGAGGCTTCCCAGAGCACACCAAGCAAGACTGAAGTGCCCTCTCCCTCTGTGCCAGCACCGGATCCACCTCTCTGGGTGGGTGGTCCCCACCAGACCGCAAGGGAGTGCCAGGAGGGGACGGTTATCCCCTTGGCTCTGCCGCCAGCAGCTGCTGCTGAACACAGATCAGAGTTAATAAAGCTGGACTCAAATTCGGCCTTCTCATCCCAGGTTTACATTGGACACCAACAACGTAAGACCACCAGGGCCAGCACGCCTTCTCAATGTACTTTCCAAAGCTGGACAAAAGCGCAGCCAAGTCACTCCGAAAAGCCTCTCTTGATTTGGCATCTGGATTAAAAAACAGAGTCTCCCTGTCGTGCCGGAGGGGGCGAACTACTCATTGAGAACAGGCCCATTCCACAGGCTCCACCACTGAGCCTCTGCGTCCCCAGGACAGGCCGTCTAAGGACATGACACTGAGAGACGTGTGGAAACCCCTGACCTGGGCAAGGACACCACCCTCTGAGACTCAGTCGCCTGTCTACAAAAGAGAAAACGACACATCGCCGTGACCATCTAGCCGAAAGAAAATGCTGCCAGCATCAAAGATCATAATGCAAATCCTTCTGCTCCCATCCCACTGTGAACAAGCACCCAGGATGCACTCGCTGGTTGCGGGGTGGGGTGTGTGTGTGTGTGTGTGTGTGTGTGTGTGTGTGTGTGTGTGTGTGTGTGTGTGTGTGTGTGTGTGTGTGTGTGTGTGTGTGTGTGTGTGTGTGTGTGTGTGTGTGTGTGTGTGTGTGTGTGTGTGTGTGTGTGTGTGTGTGTGTGTGTGTGTGTGTGTGTGTGTGTGTTTTAAAGGCAGGGTATTGCTCTGCCTCCCAGGCTGGAGTGCAGTCTCGATCTCCTGGGCTCAAGCCATCCCGCCACCTCAGCTTCTCACGTAGCTGTGACTATAGGCACACACCATCAAGCCCAATTAAAGTTTTGCTGTCTTTTCCTGTTGAGATGGAGTCTCACTGTCATTCAGCTGGAGTGCAGTGGCGTGATCTCGGCCCCCTGCAACTTCCGTCTCCTGGTTCAAGCGTTTTTCCTGCCTCAGCTTCCTGAGTAGCTGGAATTACAGGAATGTGCCATCATGCCCAGTTGATTTTTGTATTTTGTAGTAGAGATGGGGTTTCACTGTGTTGGCCAGTCTGATCTAGAACTCCTAACTTCAAATGATCCACCCGCCTTGGCCTCCCAAGGTGCTAGGATTACAGGTGTGAGCCAAGGCGCCCAGCCCCAGCTAAGTTTCTTGATTTTTGGTAGAAATGTAATCTGGCTATGTTGCCCATGCTGGTCCTGAACTTCTGAGCTCAAGCAATCCTCTTGGCCTCCCAAAGTCGTGGGTTTACAGGTGTGAGCCACTGAGAGCCTGGCGGCTGCTGTTTAGAAGTGCATCTGTTCTTAGCAGCCTCGGAACAGGCACTGGCTCACACCACGGAGGCGGCCTCAAGGGGCACAGGGAGCATTGCAGGAAAGAAGCCGCAGGGACAAAGGTCCAGTCATCCTTCTATTTCGAACCACAGCAGCCCCGGAGAAGGAAAGGTGACTAAATGAGAAGGAACGTGACTCAGAGGTTGGCGCTCCGCAGACCACTGTGCCCCCCACCAAGAGGGGCTGGCCTCCAGGTGGAATCCTACCAGTCCAGCGGCTCCCACCCAACCCTCCCTCCCCATCCTCTCTGGGAAGGGAGGGCATGAGGAGGTGGGCGCCTGAAAGTCACCTCTCCCCAGCCCTGAGGTCCACACCACCTCAGTCTCAGGGGTCTGGGGGTAGCCCCAGGTAAAACACGGATTTCCCAGGCCAGTGAAGCACTCAGAAGCACACTCTTCTCCTTGTGTGGCCTGTGTTCCCCGGCGGAGGGTGAGTCTGGTATTTATGGAATAGGTCCTGACCCCACCCACGCAGCAGCAGTGTCCATCCACCCCTGCCTTCCTGACCCACTGGTGCTCCTTCCCACCAAGGTGCCCTGAGATCCCCAAAACACATCTCCACAGCTGCCCCAGGTCTGCACCTGAAGGTTTGGCCTTCACCACCTGTTACTGCCCAGGCTTGACACGCAGCCATGAGTTCTGCCGTCCTCACGTCAGCAGACCTCTGCGAACTGCCCTTGACCATTTCCCCCAGCTCTAGGCAAACAAAGCCCTCTCCTTGCAACAGCTCACTGGGCAAAACCCAAAGACCACCTGGCCTGGAACGGCCCCAGTACACCAGGTCTCAGGCTCATGACCATGGGACTGAGACAGAAATCACCTCAACCCTCATGTCACCACCCATCACCCAAGCTGCGACACTAATATATCAGGGGGAGAAATGAGGCGGATGGCAAACAGCTGCCGAGGTCCAAGATAAAGAGTTTTCTTTTGGTGGCTAAGGCGAAAAGTGGAGAAAAGCTGCCACCATTTTTACTAACAGCGTAATTATATGAGAGAAAACTCCCTCCTCTAAGATTCGTATGCTGCCCTGACAGCAATTTAAGCAGCTGAGAAAAGATGGTGAAGACGAAGTCATTACAGCAGGATCCCATCTCCTTCCTGTACACACGTCTGACTCTGTAATGACAATGAAAGAAACTCCGCGGGCAGATGGCAGGGCGCTACCCCCGTGCGCAACAGCAGTTGCAGGAAGTGTTTAGTGCAGGATTTAGCTGTCTTAAAGATCCTATTAACCAGAGACAACAATTTCCATCCCAGCTCCAGGCAGAGCTGGGAGCTTTCCTGCAGAAATGAGGGCAAAGAACCCTCAACACTAAGTTTTCTGTGAGTGCTGGAACTTCCAGCCCAAAGCTTCAATCACTCCACGGTGAAATCTACTCCCGTCGACTTTGAAATGGCCACCTTGCGTTCACAGGGACTTCCGCAGCTAGGACGCGAGTAATCCTAACGCACAGCTCTGCTAATTATGAGTTCACTTAAAGGATCCCCTTGTTTCTACTCTTATCCCTTCCAAGCCATTTTCCAGAGACACCCAGGGGATCTTCACTGAAAACTGAAATGTGATCCTAGCCCAGCGTACTGGAAGCTCCTGGCAACGCCCAACGCCTTTGTGGTCAAGATCAGGGGCTGCCCTTGCAGGGCCACAACCGCACTGGCTCCTGCCCGGCTACAGCCCCTCAGCCTTGAGGCCTTTCCCCAGATCCCTCATGGCTGGCCGCCTCCTGCCACACCAATCTCAGCTTCCTCTCAGAGGCCCACTCCCTCCATTCCATCAAAGGGTCACCTCAGTTCAAGATACTTGCTCTGGTCTCAGTATCTGTGTCCCCCTCAAATTCCTATGATGAAATCTTCAACCCCAAGGTGATAGTATTAGAAGGTGAGGCCTTTGTGGGGTGATTAGATGAGGGTGGAGCCCTCACGAACCAGGTTAGTGCCTGATGAAAGAGCTCCTTTGGGCTGGGCACAGTGGCTCACACCTGTAATCCTAGCACTTTGGGAGGCTGAGGTGGGTGGATCACCTGAGGTTAGGAGCTCAAGATCAGCCTGGCCAACATGGTGAAACCTCAACTCTACTAAAACTACAAAAATTGTGCAGTATGCTGGTAATCGCCTGTAACCCCAGCTACTTGGATGGCTGAAACAGGAGAATTGCTTGAACCCATGAGGTGGAGGTTGCAGTGAGTCATTAAACTCTAGGTTGGGCAACAGAGCAAAATTCCATCTCAAAAAAAAAAAAAAAAAAAAGGTCAGGCACGGTGGCTCCCAGCACTTTGGGAGGCCAAAGCGGGCGGATCACAAGGTCAGGAGATTGAGATCATCCTGGCTAACACAGTGAAACACTGTCTCTATTAAAAATACAAAAAATTAGCCAGGCGTGGTGGTGGGTGCCTGTAGTCCCAGCTACTCGGAAGGATGAGGCAGGAGAATTGCTTGAACCAGGGAAGCAGAGGTTGCGGTGAGCCAAGATCACACCACTGCACTCCAGCCCAGAGCAAGACTTTGTCTTTAAAAAAAAAAGGAAGATCTCGTTTGACCCTTTCACACAGCGAGAAAGCACTGTCTCTGAACCAGAGCGTGGGCCCTCATCAGACATCCAATCTGCTGGCATCTTGGTCTTAGACTTCTACTGCCATGAGCCACCTGCTTATAGAATTTTGTTGTAGTAGTCAACATACTCACCTCTTGACACTTAGAAAGCCAGCAACGCCACAGGCCCTCGGAGGGGGCCCTGCCTCCAGAATAAAAGCTCAGTGGAAGCACGGCCACTGCACCTGCAGATGCTTAAGAACAGTCCTCAGCATGCGCAAACACACACACACACACACACACACACAAACATGCAATCTCTGAGGATGGATGACTGAGTCTGGAGAGATCACGGGCCAGTCCCAATTCCTCAGCCCTAACTTACTTCAACCTTGGAAAGGTAGTTTGGGCAATTCTTGCTCTTTTTTTGAGACAGAGTCTCGCTCTGTCGCCCAGGATGGGATGCAGTGGTGTGATCTCAGTTCCCTGCAACCTTCGCCTCCTGGGTTCAAGCGATTCTCGTGTCTCAGCCTCCCAAGTAGCTGGGATTACAGGCACACGCCACCACGTCCAGCTAATTTTTGTATTTTTAGTAGAGATGGGGTTTCACCATGTTGGCCAGGCTGGTCTCAGGTGATCTGCCCACCTTGGCCTCCCCAAACGGATTACAAGTGTGAGCTACCATGCCCAGCCAAGAACAATTACTTCTTAAGGGCAGAAGCATCAGTGAAGGTTCGTGGCCAGGAGGCACGGGGCCCTCCTCCAAAGGTTATTATAAAGAAGACATCCCTGAGGACAAATGTCCACCCCAGACGCCCTGGCGGGTAGAGGCCTGTCTTCTGAAGAGCCTGAGCCTTCTCCTTTTGTCGTTGTACTGACCTAGCACTCCCTCACATGCCTCTCATCCCCCCAACTTAGTCCTCGGTTTGACCAACAATGAGACCCCACGTCCAGGAGCATGTTGAACAACTCGGCTTTGTTTAAGCACAAGAGGTCTTTGGGATCCTTAACGCCGCCTCCCACTGCATGCCACCGCACCACCCCTTGAGGCCAGGTGGCCTGTCTGCAGCTCACAGCACATACGTGCTCTCTCTTGCTGATGGATAGCTTGTGTAGCTTTACAAATTCTCTCGATTTACAAGAGCTGAGCTTCCTCGTCTCCCAGCCCAGTTCTGCCCTCTGGAACTGGTTGCCTCCCTGTTTCCTGGGACAATGCTCTGAGGACAGATGCTTTTTCTCTGGGCTCAGCAGCCTCAGGTACCTTCCTGCACCCTTCATCCCCACCTCCTTCAGTGAGCTCTTCAGACAATCAGGGCACTGCTCACATCTGGCCCTAGAACCTGACCTAGCACGCCAGCCCACCAAGGGAGAATACAGCTGCTATTCGCCTGTCCAGGATGCCTGAGCCTGTGGAGCCACCAAGAGCTAAACTAAAGGGACAAAAGGTCACAGGAGATCCTGTCAAGACAACTGAAACTGGTACTTATTGTGAGTCAGAGATGCCGCACAACGTCATTCATGCCGTTCACGGAGGAGCACTGCAGTCAGCTGGCAGGAGTAACCACAGAACCAAGATAGTGGATGGAAGTTGGCAAGAGGCGCAGACCGCTGTGGGGGGTGTCTAAAGAATGAAAAGGGGCCGGGCATGGTGTCTCACACCTGTAATCCCAGCACTCTGAGAGGCTGAGGCGGGTGGATCACATGAGGTCAGGAGTTCGAGAGTAGCCTGGACAACATGGAGAAACCCCATCTCTACTAAAAATACAAAATTAGCAGGCGTTGTGGCGCATGCCTGTAATGCAGCTACTCAGGAGGCTGAGGCAGGAGAATCGTTTGAAGCTGGTAGGCGGAGGTTGCGGTGAGCCGAGATTGTGCCACTGCACTCCAGCTTGGGTAACAAGAGTGAAACAGAGAAGAAATGGGAGTGGGATGACCCGGGGAGGTAGACAGTACAGATAACCATGACCCCAAATCCAGAGTAATAAACATACAAAGAATGTCTCTTTACCATTCAAACAATGATGGGAGGCATCACGGCAGCCACTTCTGACACCTGCCATGCAATTGAGGATTTCCTCTGCTGCTGTCAGTCATCACTCAATTGTGGCCAAACAAACACAACCAGGCTCAGAGAAAGCCATTAATCAATCAAAGCAATGGACGAGCTTAAATCTCCCCAATAACCTCAGGGTTGATCATTACCTTCTGAACTGCAGGGGAAGGAACCTACATCACCTGAAAATGTCTCTCTCCTGGAAATTACAGTGTTTCCGCTGGCTAGAAATCCACAGCCCTGCTCAAAGAGAGGACAGATAACACCCTTCATCCTCCCCGCTTCTCACCACTGTGTAAACCCACCCACCTTTCAGAACTCTGAGCTCCCAGCCCTCCTAAGAGAGTTTCATTATCAGTTCTTCCAAGCCAATGATCAGGATGAGATGAATACCAAACAGAACCATCTCGCTTTCCTCACGTAACAAGTGTGTCTTTCACGCTAGCTGCGATTCACAAATTCGG
Source organism: Saguinus oedipus (assembly GCA_031835075.1). Lineage (NCBI taxonomy): Eukaryota > Metazoa > Chordata > Mammalia > Primates > Cebidae > Saguinus > Saguinus oedipus. Next base: position 130,814,277 of record CM063179.1, read on the forward strand.
CTGCGAAGATATAACATCAGTATCAGAGACACGAAAGCCACGTTCTGATTTCTTTAACAGGGGAAGAATAACATCTCTCACATGAGTATATTTGTTACTTATGCCTCAAAACAAGCTGAGACCTACACGTAGTATTTCAGTATGACATGCTGCAAACATTTTTTTACTTTAAAAGACGTGCTCTCAACAATAAATTTTAGACAACAATAAAAGCTGCTCTTTTCATAAGAGTCGAGGAAAACAAATACTACCAATGGGATTTTGTTTTTCAACATCTGGCAATTCTAGAGTACCAGAGGTTGACACGAAAATTTTAAATCAACGTCATGAAATGCCTGACAGAATCAGTGAAATTATTTTGTGAAGGAGCTGACCAACTTGGTGACAGCTGACCTTCAGAAGCGGCGGCGGGCGCAGGTATCTAGGGGAGGCTAAGCTGGGGCTATAAAAGGACGCTTTTGTCAGCCCAGAGCTTCTTAAGGACAGTTTCTGGCCACCGTTTGGGATGTTTCTCTTTCTGAGTCCACACATTTGCAAAGCATGCAGATCAGGCAGCACACCTCAAAGTGGCTGGACACATCCAGAAGGACCAGCCAGAGAATGGAAAGCAAAGGGCGCTTCCAGGAGGCCGAGGCAGGGCAGCATCCAGGACTGAACTACACATGCATTTCCTGCAGTGTCCTAGCTCAATCCTTGACATACAGCAGGAACTTAATAAATGTCTACTCTGGGCCGGGCGCGGTGGCTCAAGCCTGTAATCCCAGCACTTTGGGAGGCCGAGGCGGGTGGATCACGAGGTCAAGAGATCGAGAACATCCTGGTCAACACGGTGAAACCCCGTCTCTACTAAAAATACAAAAAATTAGCTGGGCATGGTGGCGTTTGCCTGTAATCCCAGCTACTGGGGAGGCTGAGGGAGGAGAATTGCCTGAACCCAGGAGGCGGAGGTTGCGATGAGCCGAGATCACGCCATTGCACTCCAGCCTGGGTAACAAGAGTGAAACTCCGTCTCAAAAAAAAAATAAATAAATAAATAAAAAATAAATGTCTACTCTGTAGAATACACTCCTAGTACTTGTCATCTGGCTGACTGAGGGAATGGCATACTGGTGGGACCACATCAGAAGGGTTCTCATCTTAGCCTCTGTTGGCTCAGTTTTATACGCCCCTCCCCTGAAGTCCTCACACTGATGGCATCCTTGGGAACACTTCCAGCTGGGCGGGGGTGGGGGGGCCCCCAGCAGTCAACTGCAATGCAACAGCCATCAGTGCAGCTCACAGCCAAGGCTATGCTTCCTCTGGACAGGTAACTTCCCATTTTGTGGGCAGGGGGAGGTAGAGGGAGCAGGCAGAGGCAAAAAGGGATTTTCCTCTAAAAACAATTGCTGAAAAGCACTTAATAGAGGTTTAGGGGCCAGGTGTGGTGGCTCACACCTATAATCCCAGCACTTAGGAGGATGAGGCTGCAGTGAGCTGAGACAGTGCCACTGCACTCCAGCCTGGGTGACAGAAAGTCCCTGTCTCAAAAATAAATAAATAAAAGGGGGGAAGGGTGGGATTTGGCTGACACGTAAAACAACAGTCAAATGCAAAGAATATGTATCATAAACTGGATTACAGACTTAAGACATATTTCTAAGTGATTCCATAGAAAAACTCTGGAATAATAATGGTTCTTAAAAAAGGTTGAGGAGGGCCAGCAAGGTTGTCACACCTGTAATCCCAGCACTTTGGGAGGCCAAGGTGGGAGGATCACTTGAGGCCAGGAGTTTGAAACCAGCCGGAGGAAAACAGTGAGACCTGACCTCTAGAATTTTAAAGATTAGCTGGGCATGGTGGTGCTTGCCTGCGATCCCAGCTATTCTGGAGGCTGAGGTGGGAGGACTGCTTGAGCCCAGGAAGTCAAGGCTGCAGTGAGCTGTGACGGTACTCATCCTGGGCAACAGAGCAAGACCCTGTCTCAAATAAAAATTAAACGCCGGGCGCGGTGGCTCACGCCTGTAATCCCAGCACTTTGGGAGGCCGAGGCAGGTGGATCACCAGGTCAAGAGATCGAGACCATCCTGGTCAACATGGTGAAACCCCATCTCTACAAATAAAATAAAATAAACAAACAAAACAAAATAAAACTGGGAGATGAAAGTAAACACCAACCACGCTGACAGCAAGTTGGCAAAGTGATTCCGTCTCCAAGCACTGGTCCGTGTAATTTGCAGGTACTAAGTCATTTATCCCGTACAAGCTTAAAAAATGGTATTATTATTACTCATATTTAAGGAGGAAACTGACACACAGAAAAGATCAGCCATTTTCCCGATGTCACACAGCTACCAAATGGCAGAGGTAGGAACTGAGTCCAGGCAGCCAGATGCTAGCACACGGGGGTCTGCCCAAGAGAGACAACTGGAAAACAAAGGACGTGACTTAACACAAACCGAAAGCACAGAAAGCACACAGGCTCCACTTCTGTAAATCCTGGGTGTGCACAAAGGCCCAAAGGCAGTAAGAGGGAAAGGAAAGTGTTGGAGAGGTCTACTAATCTGCGGTGATAACTACACACGATCTGCCATATCAAATGGGAACGCAGGGATAACAGGATTGCTTTAGGAAGCCGGCACAGACACCCTGTACGCTCAGATGCACTTGTATGCTCTGGTAAAGGCAAGGAGAAAGACAGTATCTGAGGTGTGGGGAGGGAGGGTTATCAGCTCGTCTTCGTAAATCTTGCATTGCACTGTTTCCCTCTTCAACAAATGCATGATCCCTTTGGAAGCATCAGGGTGACCAGCTATTTTATTCCCTAGCTAAAAAGTAATATAGGCCAGGTGCAGTGGCTCACATCTATAATCCCAGCACTTTGGGAGGCCAAGGCAGGAGGATCACATGAGCCCAGGAATTTAGGACCAGTCTGGGCAACATAGGGAGACCCCATCTGTACAAACAAACAAAAAATCAGCTGGGCATGGTGACGCACGCCTGTGGTCTCAGCTATGTGGAGAGCTGAGGCACAAGGACTACTTGAACCTGGAGGTCAAGGCTTCTGTGAGCTGTGATGGCGCCACTGCACTCCAGCCTGGGTGACAGTGAGACCCTGTCTCAAAAAAAAAGAAAAAAAACGTTAACATATATTCATTACAGAAAATTTGGGGAGGAAGAGAGGGTGTGGGGGGGGGGAAAAATCACCCAAAAGTCTACCAACTAAAGCTCATCACTCCAAACCGCTGCTCATCACCTTCCCCCACGATGATTTTCATGGTTCTATTCATAAATGTTCAAGACTTGATACTGAAACTTTTCATTCTAAGACAAACATTCGACTTACATTATTTCAAACTGTGAAGGCATCATTTGAAAAAGAATTAGCTGTTTTCCCACTGTTGGATGCTTGAGTCATCTGTCTTCTTTTGCTGTCAAGTAACACCATAACTAAAATCTTGGTGCATTAAAGCTTTTTCGGCATCGGGTGGGGAAGGGAGATCACTAGGTCAAAGGGCACGTGTGTACTTACTTTCATAGAAAGGTGACACTGGTTTCCCTGTTGGATTTTTTTTTTTTTTAAGACGAATTCTCTCTTTGTTGCCCAGGCTGGAGTACAGTGGCATGATCTCTGCTCAATGCAACCTCTGCCTCCTGGGGTCAAGAGATTCTCCTGCCTCCCTTGTGGCTGGACGGCAGGCATTTGCCACCACACCCACAGTGGAGCTTATCCAGAGTTAGGTGAGCATGAGTCACCACTCCCAGCATTCCTTGTCTCAAGATTCTAATGGATTACTTCATAGTCACAATCTATGACAGTATCTTAACTAATCTTCTTCCCACCCGCCACCAGCAAGTACGTGGGGACAGACCTGGACAGACACACACACGCATGCATGGCAGTCTCATCCCACAGGGTTAGTTCCATAGCAGCAAGTCAGACTGAGTCGCGCCATTGGGAGGTGGTGATGTCACCGGGTGTCCTAACTCTGGATAAGCCCATGTTATAGGACAGACTGCTGTTTCTTTCCGAACGTACCCAATGCGGCCACTGGCTTAGGTTTAGGAGCAAGGATTTCTGCAAGACATCCAGTTTCCGCATGACAGCGACACCCAGTGAGATGAGTACAGGAAGCATGGCACACGCAGCACCAGAACAGCCTGCCCCCAGAGCAATGGGGGCAGCACGCACTTCCCGAGTTTTGAAGGGGCCACGGCCCACCTCAAAACTCAGGACCCAACACCAGCACCAGCATTACGCGGTGCTTGAATGGCACTCCGTGCACAGTCAGTGCCTGGCGACTCCTGACCCCAAGCTGACCGTTCCCTTTCCTGACTCCATATCTCAGCCCCCTTCATCTGCACTGGCCAATGGCTGCTCCGGTGTCAGAAGCAGACTCCTTGGTCACATCCACCCTGCACGCTTTCTCAGTGAGCAGCTTTAACCTGATACTGGGCTCAAAAATACCTCAGTGTTTTGGAAAAATAAGTTTTCTACTCCAGCAATCTGAGGGTGGAGATATCCACAGGAATCCCAGGGCCCACAAGGAAAACAGAAGACAGACAGGCTCAGTCACTGAATTCTCCAGAATTCCAGCGGCCCAAGGCCCTTTCTGGTCCCGGGTGCTGCTCTGAGAGTTTGAGCCACTCCTTTCTATATGTGAACAGCACTGCAACAGCTCCTATTTTGGGCAGATTTTCCACATTAAAAGGCACAATGGTTAAAATGATCGTATGATACACCTCCCACCCACGACACTTTGTTTAACTCAAAGTCAAATACCAAAGACTGTTTACCACACTTGAATTTATAAATGGCCTTCCTGCCCGTCACCCAGGCCGCCCCACCCCCTCCCTTCTTTCCACACAGCTGGGTGGGAATGCAGTGACCTAATATCACTGGACAGATAATTCCTTGCCTTCGGGAAAGACTGGCAAAGCCCATGGCATCTGCCATTTCCAATCTACTCCTCGGAACTGTAAGTAGGGGCTCGTGCCAGGAGGCTCGGGAGGCAGCACAGACACGCGTGACTGTGGCTGGAAGTCAAAACGCAAAAACCTACCCATGGCCTGGTTGGGAGTCACTGCCCTGCACTGGAAAACCCAGGTGTTTGACTCCACTAAATCATCTTAAAGCCTGCATTGGAGAAATAATTGAATTAAAGAGTTGCTATAACTCACTCAAGTGGGATAAAAACCATCCAGTGGGAGGCGAGACAAAGACGATGCTGCTAGAATGCGCCGTCTCGAGATCTCGAGCAGAAAAGCAATATAATGTGGTTCAAAGGACAGATGGGACTTTCCTAATTGTCCCCAGATTCCTAGCAGCAGGGGTGGTAACTAAATGGTTTCAATTAAAAGTTAAAGAAACAAGGGGAAGCAGGCGGTAAGTTATGCCTGGTGCTGATAAGCCTCGTTGGGATCAGTCTCCAGGATGCTTGGTCCCGATTTCAGACAGCCAAGTGTCAATGGCACACGAGTGGTGGAGCCATCCCAACATGTCACCCTGACAAGGTGACAAATAAATCTGTCTGTCAAATGCACTGTCATGAACACCCATGTGAGCATCACAGAGCCAAGTGCCAGGCATGCGCCAACAGCTCGGCAAGGGGCCCTCCGTCTGCAAACAGGGAGACAAGGGACAGGCACAAACACCGGATCACACCCCAAGGACGCAATGATAATGTGGAGGTGGGCAGCTCAGGAACGGACGACGACGCAGAGGTGGGCAGCTCAGGGGGCGCTGGCCTCTCACGAGGGCTACGGGGTGTTCCCATGCCAAGCACAGTATGGCTCAAGTACAATGTGACCACGGGCATGGAATAAATGTCTACCCCTTCACCAATGGCTCTCAAGCAGGGGTGCTTTTCACCCTAGGGCCATGGGACAACATCTGGCGACATCGCTAGTTGTCACACTGGGGTGGGAGGGAGGTGACACTGGCAACGGGTGGGTAGAGGCCGGGGATGCTGTTGAACCTCCTATGATGCATGGGACAGCTCCCCACAACGAGGAACTCCCAGACCCAAAATGCCAACAGAACGTTAACAGGCCGAAGTAGAAACTCCTGCCTTAAAGGAATCCTAAGTTGAAGTCTCTGAAGTTCCAAACTAGGAGTGCTAAGAAATGGCGGGGGCTCATTACAGGCAAGTTAAATTTTTTTTTTTAAACCAACATAGGACGTAATGAAATCCTGAAAGGGAGAAGTAAGTACATCAAAAAAGCACAACAGAGCATGAGGGTGAGCGCCAGCCTCCAGAGAGGTGTGGAGGGATCAAGTGCTACAGGGCTGGGTGGTGCTGTCCTGCAGAGGCTCATTCAGAAGAAGCTGACCCACAGCCCAGGGTGGCTGAGGTGGAGCTGAGAACATCAGCTCCCCTGGGATGACCACAGCCGCATCTTTTAGGGTAGGTCTCTCAACACACACACAGTTCTCATCCATGTCACTGCTCTGGGAGGAAGTTTGACACACGCCAAGCGAACAAACAGATCTTTGAAAAAATGAATCCCTAAATGTGAGAAGGTGTCGACCAACAAAGGCAAACAGAGGGGGCGTATGGTCCCAGAAAGCCAAGGTCAACGCCTAAGACTCTGAATGCAAATACTCAGCATCCACCAGCCCAAACTCGGAAGGCAGCTCCAGCAACCACCAGGCTGCTCTGGAGTCACGAAGCCCAGCCAAGCTTCCAGGGGATGTGGGCAAAACAGAAAGACCACCTGGCAAGGAGGGCAGGAGGAGCCTCATCTCACCCAGAAAGGGGCAAAATAAACAGCTCTTCCCATCCTCGTTGGCTTTAGGGGTCACTAGGCCCCACCACCAGGAACGGACAATAACCCAGTCACCACGCATGCACTGAGGACACTAGTCTTTCTGGAACTATGGGCCTCAGAAAGAAGCGGACTTCGATGCTCCTTCTTCCCACCACCGTGCACCACGTCTGGGGGGCTCCTTCTGAGTTTTCGATGTTGGCAGATGCCTTCTGATGTCCTAACCTCAAAACTAGGTATATGCAGGGACAGGGCCTGGTGATCCAGGCTGGAGCACAGTTCTGCAAGACAGCACAATTTCTGTAGGAAGCAGTAGTTTCTCACTGTTCACAAAAGCTCTGTGGTGACTCCAGGTTTAGGCTAAAGATGACCCCACTCAGCATTCACTAAGCCTCGTCAAGGCCCAGTGGTCATCAGGTGGGGACGGGAGTCCTCGCAGATGCCTTGTGACAAGGCTTTACCTCCTTGGCTCAAAGGCAGCTCTTTATACGAAGCCCTTTGAATGCATACCCAAAGGCCATCAGGAAGGGTGCACAGGAAGCAGGGTTCATTTCCCTTCCCTCTACTCCTCAACACTGGCATGCAGGTCTCCTGAGGTCAGGAGTTCGAGACAAGTTTGGCCAACGTGGTGAAACCCTGTCTCTACTAAAAATACAAAAATTAGCTGGGCGTGGTTGTGCGCACCTGTAGTTGAAGCACTTGAGAGGCTGAGACAAGAGACTTGCTTGAACCCAGGAGGCAGAGATTGCAGTGAGCCAAGATATCATCACTGTGCTTCAGCCTGGGCGATGGAGTGAAACTTCGTCCAAAAAAAAAAAGCAACCCTGTTTTTTAAAAGAGCTTTTCTTCTTTACAAAATCTACTTTTTATGAGGATTAAAAATCCTCAGGAGGATTACAAAACCTCCTCAATAAGGGGGTTACTTTTTGTCCCTTTTGTCAAAGGCTAAAAAGCAAAACACAACACGTACATGATTTAAATAGTACACGTTTGCATTCTTGTTATGATAAGAACTCTGGAAATAAAATCTGAGTCCTCAGTTACGTGGCCCCACTATTATTGGCACTTCATACCACAGTTAATACTTCCTTCTTGTCTTTTCTTCTGAGAGTAGGTTAAAGAGAGAGAAGACACTGAACTCTGTTGAATCTGCCCTATGGGAAAAAAGTCTCAAGGTTGTGAAAAAGAAAACAAAAAAAATATGATGATAAAATCCCTGCATGATTTGAGACCGACGCCCCACGAATGTAACCCTGACTGATCAATACTTCCTATTTCCCAGCTCAGAAGTGGGACAGCACAGCCGCTCGAGGAACCAGATGGCTAACAACCAAATAAACACCCTCCCTGCCAAAAGCGTTGCTGGGCTCTAGAATGCAGATTCTAGCATGTGGCTGTTCACAAAACCGAAAGCTACGAAACTCTCTGCCGAGTCAGGTTACCTGCACACAGCTCTGCCTAACACATTCTCTCACCCAAGATGATCATATACATTAAGGTTTGAAAAAAAGGAAGCCAACCCAGGTAAGAAATACAGAAGTTTGCGCGGCTCGACATGGCTCCAAGAGACTTCTTCGGTGAAATTAACCAGCGGTTTAATAGGAGGGGGAAGTCTGATATACAAGAGTGCCCCAATTTCTTCAGAGAAATTAACATTTCAATCCTGTTTTTATCTAGAAGTCATTAAACTGTGCAACATGAATTATTGGAACTGTAGCAGCGAATTAACTCTATTCATCAACTAAGTCCAAACATTTTAGAGTGTATCTGTAATGAAAAAATAGCTCTACATTTCTATCTCTTCTCATTAAAGTAAACCAGCTTTCCCTCTCTCAGTATATAAAACTGTCTTCTCTTCATATAATTTATATTACCATAAGCCGGCTCACATTCTAAACTATTACATGCCTCCAATTAATTTTTGCAGCTTTTGCCTGAAAATTTAATGAGATACTAGTGGATGAACCTGCTGACTCCAGATTATGTGTGTGCTTCCAATATTAATGTTGGCACAATAAAATCATCTGATCCACACCTGACTCAAGCATTTCCCCTGCTGGGGTGTAAAGGTAATGTGGAAACCAGGTCCACTCATTTCACTCTTTTAAATCCAATTACAAAATTTACTAGTCTCAAATTAAACTGCTCCAACTCATCAACCTGGGAGGAGAGGAGAAAGCAGCAGCGCACTCTAATTATCTACCCACACTGCAGTGAGCAGCTACGGTGGTTGGCTATTTGTCTGAGGTCTCAGTTCTCTACCGTGGAGGAGAACTTACCGGCCGCACCCTTCAAGTCAACCTAAGGCAGCCAGGGAAACCCCCAGTAAGTACAGGGTCCAAGGAAGCCCTTACCCTGTCCCGCGGCATGCCTTAGGTACATGCCTGAGGGCGGGGGGAGGGTCCATACCATTCATGATTAGTTTGTACGTGTTTGCATGTCAGTGTGTGTACACGTTACATGTATGTGTGCACACACACCTGAGCGTATGCATCTGTGTTCATCTACATGTGCCTGAATTCAGAACAACAGGTGAGGGGCACTGGAGACTCTAAGTATCAATGACAGGCCCTCTGTAGTTCGTTCTTTCTGCCAAAAGGTTGAGGTGAAAGCAGAAGGCAAAAAAGGACCCAGCACAGCAGTTTATGAGGCCAAAGCACGTGGATCACTTGACGTCAGGAGGTCGAAATCAGCCTAGCCAATATGGTGAAACCCCATCTCTACTAAAAATAGCTGGGCATGGTGGCAGGCGCCTGGAGTCCCAGGTGCTAGGGAGGCTAAGGCAGGAGAATGGCTTGAACCCAGGTGGAGATGGCAGTAAGACTGTGCCACTGCACTTCAGCAACAGAGTGAGACTCCATCTCAAAAACCAAACAAAAAACGCCAACACCACCAGGAACAGCAGAAGCAGTCAGCAGTCAATGTTCAGAAAGCGCCTGCTATCCCCATTTTCTTTTTCACCAAGCACTGAGACTGTCCCAGCCATCAGTCCACAGGTGTGTGAACCCAGCGCGTGTTCAGCTCTGGGAATGAACTGAATGAACCTTGAGCAGACTACTCCCAAAATTAATTCCTCTCCCTCCCTAGGCTGCTCGTGACAGTGACTCCCACATACGCTAGTCCTGGTGGCTGAGAATTAGTAACAATGATCTGGGCCTGGTATACGGGTGGTCCCTGAGACATCACTTGGCCGACGTGTTTAACTGCCCTCAGGAAGGCCAGGACCTGGGGATGAGTGTGCCACGCTTCCGAGGACGTGGTTCTATGTCTGTAGATGGCCAGAAGACCCCTAGTCATACCTGTGCCCTGTACCTTCAGTGTCAATGAGACAGCCCAGGGCTGCTGCTGGTGAAGACAGAGAGAAATTGGGGGGGGTGGGGGGTGGGGAGAGAGACAGACAGACACTCAGGCCTTGGAGCTGCCTGCCCTGTGCTTCCTTAGCCTGGAGCACTGGCTACAGCAAAGACCAAGGGGCTCATTCTGCTCTGGGGCCACCTCCTCCCCATGCCCCCTCTTTCTCAAAACTGGGTGTGTGGGAAATGGAACTGCAAACCTCACAGTAAACTCAGCAAGCTCTGCAGACTGAGCATTTACCAACTCTGGAAGCCTCCTTTCCACATGTTGCTGGTTTGCAAGCATGGAGTCTAGAGAGAGACTGGAGAAAAACCATCACACCAGCATGTGATCAGGTGAGTTCAGTACACACGGGTTTACACCCAACATCTCAACTATTTTAGGAAAAGGTCGTGGAGCAGAACGTGCTGGGTGTACAACTGAAACCCAGACCTAGGCTCAAATCTGACCTCTGTTCTTGCCAAGTGCCAAGAGAAATCAATTACCCTCCCCCATCCAGTCAATTTATAGGAATAAATAAAGGTAAATACCTCAAACTTAAAAGACGGTGCCATAAACATAGGACCCACTGAAGCTGTGCAGTGTCTGGCACTCATGCCACGCAGGGCTTCCTTTCCGGGGCAACTGCCTAGACCATTCTGGGCCCTCCAAATTAAAAAGGCTCTTTTCAACTCTGCTTTCCTGGCCAGGGAAGGCCTGGGATGTGACCCCCAAGCTCTAACGCTCAGCCCGCTCCGTCCAGGTTCACTGAAAGATACCCCCATCCTGAACTCCAACTGGACCCATCTCCTTCCATGTCTTTTTCAGGAGGCAGCTTTCAAAGGGTACTCCTCACTCTCAATAAAGCATTGCTTCCTGCCTTAGAGAACTATCAACAAGTCTGTATGAAAAATAAGCTCTTGAGTTGCCAAAAACCCCTGGCTAAAGGAGAACCCAAACGTGTCAAGCTGCCAGGGGAGGCTGCACCCCCAAGAGTGGCAGAACGGTCCCAAGGACTATTCAGGTCCACGGTCTCTTTCTCTGGACTCATCACTCAGCCAGTCTGGTCTAGGCTAGGACGAAGTAGGGATGCGTGTGGTGGGAAAGACCGGTCTGCCAGCCTAGGCTCTTCCCAGCACCAACACAATCCCAGCACACTGTGGCCAGAAGCATCCTCCAAACAGGACTTTGTGCAGGTTCAGACTCAGTCCTGAGGCACCAGAAAATAGAGCCTTAAATTTGACACTGCCAAGCCCTGGGGAGGACACAGAAGGTCTCATCAAGATCACAGACAGACTCCGGAAACCTCATGTTGAAGAACGGGAGCTATCAACTGTGTTAGTGGCAAGCACAGATGTTGTCTCCATCTAAAAATTAGCAAATAGATCAATTAGCATATTATAAAGAATTTACTTCCATTTTCCCTTGACAGATCATAAAGACCAAAATGTAATGCTCAGTTTGAACTGACAAGAGTATACGGCGGCGGGGTGCTGTATTAAATGCAGACAGCAGTGAAAGAAATGACTGGCCACTTAATTCTCAGAGTAGAATGTCAAAAGCCAGAAATCCATTTCTTCAGTAACCAAAGCTCCACATCACACAAGTCACTTGTGCTCAGGGAAGGGAAGTCCTAACATCTGCACTTGTTAATTCCACTGGTCCACTTGTTTCCTCGGTAAGGTACTGGGAACAAGTGTGGAAAAGCAAGACCAGGCTAGATCCCAGGGGAAATACACGTGCACACACTTACATGGATCAAAGGAACAAACGTTTTTGAAATAAGTTTAAAATTTAACTTTTAAACAAAAACAAAAGAAGGTATAACAATATTGAACTCCTGACCTCAGGTGATCCACCCACCTTGGCCTCCCAAAGTGCTAGGATTACAGGTGTGAACCACCGAGTCTGGCCCCCGGTATAACAATATTCTTAAATGCTGAAATCTAAGCATGTCTTTCCTTGTATGTTTAGAAACGACCTTTGTTGGGGAAGGAAGGGCTGGAGGAGACAAGGACAAGAGGAAAACCACTAATAACATAAACTAAAATTAAGTTAACAGATACAGAGTCGTCCTTCCCATTCTTCCAGAATTCTCTTCTTAGACTGCAAATCAAAATCTGCATTTAAATCGAATATTGTTAGTGTAGGAAAGAGGAAGCCCTCGGGCGCAAAGGTGCTGCCTTGAGTACCTATGGGCACAAGGCTGCATTTTAAATGAGATGAAGAATTTTGAAATTTACCGAATATATCACATATTCCAAATTGTCTTATTACTACTATTTTTACTAAATCCTTTAGGGCTTTCTCTTTTACGGCCAGAACTTTTAATAAAAGCAATGTGATATTACATCATTCTATCAATTTAATCTTGAGAAAAGATAACACGATCCAGGGATCTTATAAGCTGTGGGCTGTGATCATTCCAGCCATTATTCAGTGTGAAATTCAAACAGTCTGAATTCATTAACATTGGTTGTTACAAATCTGCATTTTTAGACTTTGCCATAAAATGCAGGAGTCCAAACCCAGTGACCTGGATCTAACAGCCTTTCATGGGAAGTGGCCGTGTTCTTGGCCTCTCCCAGTGTGGCTCTGGAGACAGCCTCCTGTCCTCATCCTCTCCAAGGCTGGCCTCCGGCTCTTTGGTCACACTTAATGTTCAGGCAAATTGCAGAGACTTCAAGCCATTTAAAGGAGTAGAGAGATGTTCCCAAGGCAAGATGTGTGTTACCAAACAGGTGGCCAGACACACCTGGGCACAGGAGCTGGTGGCAGTAGCATGGTGCCAGAAACTTGCCTTGACTGCGCCTGGGATGTGCACACCCTCACAACTAAAACTCATCACAAAACATTTGGGAAAGACTTCAGGGAAACCCCAAATCTTTCGCTGCTTAATAGAAAAACAGTATTACCAGGCTGATGGGCAAGGAGTGAGCATCCCAAGTGCCAGCAGGAAGACAGAACCTTCAGGAACACAGTAGACCTGTCATGAGTAAGAAATGCTGAGTTTTGTTGTCTTCCATCTAAATATTCATTGTGAGGCCAGGCACGATGGATCACGAAGTCAGGAGTTCAAGACCAGCCTAGCCAAGATGATGAAACCCCGTCTCTGCTTAAAAAAAAAAAAAACTACAAAAATTAGCCAGATGCTGTGGCAGGTGCATGTAATCCCAGCTACTCGGGAGGCTGAGACAGGAAAATTGCTTGAACCTGGGCGGCAGAGGTTGCAGTGAGCCAAGACTGTGTCACTGCACTCTGGTCTGGGCGACAGAGTGAGACTCTGTCTCAAAATAAAAACAAAACAAAACAAAAACGGTCACGGTAACACAGACCACAGGTGCTGCCTTGGAGAGATGCAACCCGAAGTACCTCCTCCTCCAGCCCAGGCAGGCGGGCAGGGCTTCCTCACATGCTAAGCCTTTGGCTGCCTGCATTTACTGCTGCTACTGCAGCAATCATTTTTGTGTGTGTGCATATATTCACGGGGTGCTAGTGCCAGTTTTCTACATCGATACATTGCATCGTGGTGAAGTCAGGGCCTTCAGTGCTTCCATCGCTGAAGCAACGCACGTTGTACCCACCACGAAACCTCAGCCCCCCTCCTCTGTCCCCATTGTATCATCCCACACTCAGCATTCTTGACTTAGCTCTTACCACGTACCAAGTACCTGTTGAGCCCTGTTCAATGCTGTTTCACTGAATCCCCACAACTCTGGGATTAAGCACTACTATCTGCTGCATTTGAAAGAGGGGGAAACTGAGGCACTAGGCTCAGAGGGGCATAGTTTGCCCAAGGTCAACACCATCAGGAGGACAAGGTCAAGTTGCAAGCATTTTCTGGGCATACCATGAGGACCCTGCCCTCCTGCCATCACCAAGGCCAGGGCCAAGTCCTCTGCAATTGGAGTCATTACCTTCCCCCTGCAAACACCAGGAGGAAGTGCCGGAGCCATCGGGGCTGCTGAAGGGAGTGACTGTCATGACGCAACTCCATGCTGAAGAGCTGAGCTGCTTCCCGGCCAAGTCTAACTCGGCATCAATCTGCTCTGTTTAAACACGCAGGCAGAAGGCTTTCCGGCCTTCAGCAGGCCTCCCAGGTGCTGCCACTTAAGCCCGGGGCGGGAGGTGGGGGGGATCAGAGCACAAATCAATGTGAGTCCTCCTTCCCGGAGGAAGCTGCAGCTCCTCGTCATGGTTTAGAGGTCATCTGCTGTAAGTAGGGAGCGGCAGTGAGTTTCAATTGAATTATGAAAAGCCAGGAGTACTGTACGGTCATCAGAGTGAAGGTTTTTAACAAATGTGGGATGGGACTGTCAGTTACACACATAGGAAACACCCGCATCCCGGCCTCTGAAAGCAGGCAAAGCAGCAGCCACCATGCTGGGTCCTTGAAGGAATTTAATACAGAAGCCACCTGAGCTTTGTCTTGAGGGACCCAGGCTTACAGGACTTGCAGAGCCAGTGGGCCTTCCTGCTGTCCTCACATCCCAGCTTGGATGTAGTCAGGTCGGCTGAACCACATAATCCCTCACCTACAAGGCTGCTGCAAGTGTGGCACCCACAGGTGGCAGGACAATACAGCTTGGTCCCCAAACCCTACCTGCATGGGCTGAGACTTCCCGCCCTACTTGCATGAAGGAGAGGTGGGGGCACACCTTCACTTCCCTGCGGTGGAAAGCTCGAGAACATGGCTTTATAATCTCAGAACATGCACACCTCCCCTGAACAGGTAGTTTAACATGCTGGGTTGCCTTCTGTCTGCAGAAAATACTCCCAGGTAACACAGAACCAGCCCAGCCTTCCAGACAGCTGCCGGAATGCGCTCCTACACGTGCCTGGCCTGCTCCACACCCCTTGGCTCCAGTGCAGCCTGGTTTCATTTATTCAAAAAATTACTTCTGGGGCACCTACAATGTGCAGGCTATGCACAGAATTAAGGGGACAATGAGCTCAAGGAGGTGGCTCTGCTCCAGGGAGCTACAGAAATCACTCTGGAAGGTTCTATATTCATAGTCCTGCCCCTTAGTCCAAGTCCTTTTTACAACACTTAACTTCACCTGGTACAGGAGTCAGAAGGTTCAGGAAGTCAGAAGTGAGGAACACCCTTGGCTGCTGTACTAAGAGTGACAACAGGCCACCCAGGCAGAGGGAGCCCAAATGCTCACAGGAAGGCCAACCCCAGGAAGGAGGTATCAACGCTGAGACATGGAGAAGAGACAGAGACGCCTAAAGCAGCTGGAGCCAAGGCCTCCAAGGACACAGGCCACACCCCGCACCCCTGCCCCTGGGGCATCCGACCACCCTGGAAGCTGGTGATAGGGAGGACGCACTTGCCATGACCAGCTGAACCATGGGGCATACTGCAAACCTGCAGTGTATGGGAAAGAGGCAAGTTTCCCCCAGGAAAGGCAGCAAGCCTGCACCACAGCTCTGGGACCCTCCTTTAAGCACCCCCTCCCCACCGTCGGCTGAACAGCCTCTCCCCCTACATCCCTGAGGAAACTGATCACCCAAGCTGAATTTTTCAAGGAGTTGCAGGTTACACCCTGCCCAGGACAACAGAGGTTTCCTTTGAGTCGCACAATGTATAGCTGAACCAGAAGGGGGAAGGTGATCACAGAGGAGGTGCTGCATTACAAGGCTCAGGAATTCGATACCTTCACCGCCAATTCTCGCTTTCCACAAATCTCTATTAAAAGACAGCACGATACCATTCCCATAAATCAAGGCTCACGCCATGTGGAGCTAGCTGGATACTCATGGGGACATTCGATCCCAGAGGCCTGGAGAAAGGATGGAAGGGGAGGGCCCTGTGCAGGAGCCACGGCTGCTCCATCAGCACACACTTAGAAAGAAACGGAAACGAAACACTGTCATCAGATGCTCTGAACCGCTGCTCATCCAAGGCTGTGTTTCTTCATCCTCCCACATTAACATTTCCCCCTAATGTTCTATCTTTTTGCCATATATAATTAATTCTAACAGCTTCGGCAACTTCCCCACAGGTTGTTGCTGTTTCTTTTAAATAGTAGACTGCTGAGAAATTGATTTGTTTGCTCCGCCCGCGTGCCTGAAGAAACCACATTATGAAATATGTATAAATGTCACTGTTCGGGCTGCTTCTCAGGATAAGTGCAAAAAAACGTTCCATTTTCCCTCCTTACACAAGAGTCCACTCACGGAGGATACTCGCATGTATTACTCGTGTGCCTACAAATGCACGCCGATGAATTATGCAGCGTTTTCTTTGAAAACCTCCTATTTATCCTTAACTGGTAGCGGAATTATCTTAATTGCTGCGTGGAAAGAATGAATTGTAAAAGCATTCGGTTTACCAAGAAGACTTTATTTTTAACAGCATGGGGCCAGGTGGAAGTTCCAAGTTTGCCAAAAATAAATGAATTAATCAATAAATAAAGCAAATGTGTTCAGCTGGTGTTTAATGGATGCCCGGGAAGAAGGAAGCCACAGGCAGCACGTCCTCCTTTCTTCCCCTCTCCCCACCGCCCCCTCCCCTGTGAATACAATGGGCTGAGGACAAGAGGGTCATGGGAATTCTCGGCCATTTCCTCTATCGTTTCTTCTGTTTACTTATTAATTTATGTGAGACAGGGTCTGCCCTCATCACCCAGGCTAAGTGGAGTGGTGTGATAGAGCAGACATGAACTCCTGCACTCACACAATCTGCCCACCCAGGCACAGGCAGGCACCACCACCTGGCCAATTTTTAAAAAAAAATTTTGTAGAGATGGGGTCTCCCTCTGTCAACCAGGCTGAATGCAGGGGTGTGATCATGGCTCACTGCAGCCTTGACCTCCCAGGCTCACACGTTCCTCCCACCTCAGCTTCCAGGGTAGCTGAGACCACAGACACACACCATCACTACCTGGCTGACTTTTTAAAAAACTTTTTTTATAAAGATGGGGTCTTTCTAGGTTGCCCAAGCTGGTCTAGAACTCCTGGGCTCAAGTGATCTGCCTTCCTTGGCCTAATCGTTACTCTAGAAAGTAAATCCAATTTTCTGCTCCTTCAACGAAGCTCAAAATTGAGATCCAGATATTAAATCCTAAAAATTCCTGAAAGTAACCAGGCTCTCACACTTCTGAGCGATTTCATTGGCATTTGCAGCTGGGGGAGCTGCTGTAAGTTGAAACTAGGGCCCCTTTACACTTGGACCTGGGCAGGTCCCTCAAGCTTCGATGAGATAGTGTGTGTCCCTCCATAAAGACCAACTGAAACTGCCTAAAACCAAGACCATGTTAAAAAAAAAAAAAAAAAGTTATTGGTCTAATGCATTCTCAGAGTAGTAATAAAATCAGAAATGGTAACACATAAATGCTAAGCAAAAATATTTACAGAAAGAAATAACCTTTTCCTCTGCCACTAATCACACTCAGAAACACTTGATTAGCAAGCCAACATTTTAATAAGAGAAAGCTCACTTCCCTGCCTACTCATTTACACATCGGCATCTCCGCCCCAGCCTGAAACTTGACAGTAAACAGAATGTACCACTACTTTCAACAAGCGAGGCTCTTGCCCGGCATCAGTCCATCCACTCCTTTCCGCTCTTCTTGCTTTAACAAACGTGTGTCAAGCCTCAGAGACGCCAGCCACTGACCCATGTCTCTGGCTGTCCCACACAACAGGACTGTCGTCCCTCAGTCCAGTGGCCAGGCCTGTCCGGGTCGTAGGGGTGTCTCCACCAGGGCTGGCTGTGGCTGTCGACGGGTAGCAGAGGGCCCTTCTCTGCACACTGCCACACCCTCAGGGGCAGAGTCAGCCCATGTGTGGCCTCACTTCACATGGACCAACGGCTCTTCCTCCCACACCCCTGGGGTGAGATGGTATCATGGTAAACTGGAGAAAACTTTCAAGAACATCAAAGAACCTGGGAAGTCATCATCACTATAGAGGCACACTGCAGTATTTGCGAAGCCAGGCTGACTACCGCAGTGTTTCTGGAAAGGCTGCCACCAGCCAGGGACACGGGGTGGCCTCAGTTTGGGGTTGCTTCATCAGTGGCGGTATACCTAAGGCCACACGTGCTGGCAGGTGGATCTGAGCGCCAAGTTCTTCACTAACAAAACAGGGGTCTTGTCAAGGGTATAAGGATCATGGAAAGAGAAGTGGACACCACATGTCCATTTCCCAGCATAATGTCACTCAGTGGTGACAGAGTTTCCTGGCCCTGCCAGGAGTGAGAGGCCAGTGTGTCCACCGCCCTGCAGAGGCCCTGCTGGAAGGCACCCCTCTATCGAGGGAGGAACTCAGCAGGGACCCACCCAGGCTGGCCACACAGTCCTAACACGGGGAAATTCCAGGCCTTCTGTCTCGTCTCTTCCTCCCTACTTTGCAAATCCACTTTGATGAGAACCAGCAACCAGGGTGGCACAGGAGGCAGAAAAGAACAGTAATGGCAGAAAGCCAAACCTACCAGGATGGTGGGGGGCATGACCGCTCTGTGACTCTGGACCCATGTAGATGCTAAAACAAAAAGCAGGGGAATGGATGGAGTAATCTCTCCATCCCTCCTTGACAGGCCACTCTAGGCTGTTGAGTCTCAGGAGAAAGGAGCGCAGGCTGAATCAACGCCTCCCATTTATTTCTGGGGAGTGGAGGGAGGCTGGGATTCCGAAGCACAGCTCAAATCCAGAAGGCACAGGAATAAAATCCAAAGAAGAACCAAGAGCTTCGGTGGGGACCCCTCCTCCCCACTCCGAGGGCTGGCTTAGCTTCGCTGGTGTCTTCCCACCCACCCACGCCATCTCAGCCTCCTGGCTGTTTCTCATCAGGAAGCCCAGAGATGAAAGGCCCTGTGGATCTTCCTCTGGTTTGTGGTTTCCGATGTTGGCAGTCTTGCTTCCGGCCCAAACACTGGAGCAGGGTCACACAGCCCTCGCAAACCCCCACGGATGCACGCAGGCCAGGAGCTCAGAGGGCTGAAGTCCTGACGGACCCTGGGGGCCACACACGGGGACCAGAGTGGCCAAGGCCCAACACCTCCACCACCTTACAACCATTGACAATCAGACCCAAGGTTCAGATATGTGTTTCCAGAGCAGTTCAATACCTTCCCTTCTGTTTTTCACGGAAAAAAGGTTATCTGTCCTGGCCGGGTGTGGTGGCTCATGCCTGTAATCCCAGCACTTTGGGAGGCAGAGGTGGGAAGATCATGAGGTCAAGAGACCGAGACCATCCTGGCCAACACGGTGAAACCCTGTCTCTACTAAAAATACAAAAATTAGCTCGGCATGGTGGCGCATGCCTGTAGTCCCAGCTACTCGGGAGGCTCAGGCAGGAGAGCTGCTTGAACCCAGGAGGTAGAGATTGCAGTGAGCTGAGATCGCATGCACCACTGCACTTCAGCCTGCTGACACAGCGAGACTCCGTCTCAAAAAAAAAAAAAAGGTATCTGTCCTGCCAGAAGCAGGCTAGAGGCCTAATGATCGGGGAGATGACCTCACCTAGGTGGCCTGCCACAACCTACAGCCACATCTCAGATGGTCATTTAGCCTAATTCTCACAGCAGATCAAGGCAAACCCCTCTTCCACCACCAAGCACACTGAGTTTCCAGCACTGTGTCACCTCAGACTGTCTTTCCCAGAGATCCTGGTAGGCAGGTCAAGCTTCTACATCATCCTGGAGATCTGTCAAAATGCGTCATTCAGTGTGCGTGGTGGCTGGAAACAGTCCTATCTCTGTAAAACCACAGCTGCAACTATTCTATCATCATTTTACATAACATAATAAAAGTTAAGGGATTTGATTTGCACTTCTACTCATTTATGAGCATTTAACTGAAAACACTTTTTTCTGCAACACTTTTGTCAAAATTAAAAGATAATTGGGTACTGCTGCAAATATTAATGCTTAGTAACAAAATGGTACTAAAAAACCATGACCCAACTAAAGTGGAGACTTGAGTCTTCTTCCAGGAGAAGCCAGCAAGCCATCTGGAATGTTGGGCTTTCATTCTAACAAGCAGCAACAGACAGAACAGATAGTAAAAGCAGAACATGCATCAGATCTAAATTTACCATGTTTAGAAGTGTTTGGTGTGAAGTTACTAAAAAAGAAGGCCATAAGCCAAAATATTAAGTCTAGTACAACAAGAACAGAAGGCTTTTTAGATGAGGACATGCTAAAGAAAATACCAAGAGGGCAAAAATGATGGATAAATGACTCTAGTGCCTCACAGTTTCACCATTACTTCTGATGGTGTTACAGTCTCATCTACCTCCTCCTCTGCCCACATTTAAAAAGATCTGTCTAGACCAGAGGTCTGAATAGGTGGGCTCTAGCTGAAACTGATAGGTGGTCCTTCCTTTGGCTACAATCCCACATGACCTCCTTGTGTTTCTGCATGTAGACAGCAGGTAGAGCTGGATAACACTCCCTGGGCATGGTGATGTGCCACAGAGCAGAAAGGGTCCGAGAGCAAACACACGCCTTTTGGGGCCATGTGGGAATTCCACTGTGAGAGTATCTGCAAGTGTGGTCAGGAGAGAAGTTTTATCCCGGTTCTGGGGAGCAGGTGGGCCAATGGGGCCACGCTCAGTATGTGCCTGGGTCGTGGACACGATGAGCCACTGTCACAGCACGGTGACCATGCTCCAGTGACGGCCAGCTCCAGTACTACATCAAGTCTCTTAAGCTCTTCCAAAGTGCTATATAAAAAACTGTTACCCAAAAAGATGCCAAAAATACAGGAATGGTGGGAACCCCACATAAGGGTAAATGTCTGAGTCTGCTCAGCACTCAGGAAACATTTGTTAACAGGAAGCGTTTCACAATTTCATTCTGGGTCTGGATGCATTTAGAGAATGTTAACTCATCTGTCTGGGATGGAGATCCCTGCTAAACAGATCCCAGAGTGGCTCTGGTTATTAGACTGAGTCAAATGAAAATTCCCTCATTCAACCATTTTTGATATTTAAAAAGTCCATTTCACCCTTATACACCAAGTTCCCACATTCTTCTGTTTAGAGAATTTCCAACGCTGAAATGAGTATCTAGGAAACGTACCAACGGTCACCCTAGAGTTTTGTCCATCCAGTGCAGACGCTTCCAGGCAGGCAGGGCCTGGTACCTGTCTGGGTGAAAGAGCATGGATGTCCAACACGGCCAGTTCCATGGTCTCCAGCTGCAAACGTCACTATGACCCAACCCAATGAAAACATCTTCAGACCTAGCACCTGATGCTGGAACTAACTCTGCCAACCCCAAGCCCATGGTGACTTTGTCTCTGCCTTACAATCCCAGGCAGATGCTGGCACACAGGTCTCTCTAAGAGAATGAGCGAGAGCGAGAAAAGAAAGCAACGCTGGTCGTGAAAGGCTGAACTCATAAGGCTGCGAGTGGCTGTCATGACCTCCCTCAGGTTTCCACCAAGGAAGATTCAATCACACTTCTAGTTCCTCATCCTCCTCCAATGCTAGAGCCTTCATTGTCCAAAGATTTCAGAGTGGCCCTTCTCATACATAACTGAACTTGAGCTTCATGCTCTGCTGTGTCCTTTGGCCCAACACGCCTTGTCAGAGTACTCCCAGGAAAGGGTTCTGAATTTCAACATCTTAAAAGGTGGGGAGGGTCCTGAGTACCAGCCCAATCCACCTATTCGATTCACAGATAAGGCATCCAAGTGCCAGAAGAGGGAAGTCACCAAGCTGGGAAGCAATATCTGCAGGTCTAGGTCTGGGTCTGGGTCAGCTACCTGTTTCCCCAGCTCTCTTTATGGGGAAATGAAAGGGACACACAGAGACCCTTCCCTAACCCTTCAACCCACTCTGCTGCTTGAGTTTAGGCAAAGATTCAGCTTGGCCCCCTCAGGTGGTCGCCCAGGTGCACCCCTGGGCTCCAAGTCTCTAACTGCCTCCAGCAGCTCAGGAAGCCAGGCCTGAGGGTGCGGTCACAAACCTAACCTTTCTGGGAACCAAAGCTGGTCCCCTCAAGCTCTGATAATACTGTGGCAGGTCAGACAGATGGAACACAATCAATTTGCTCACAATTTGCCTTGTTTCCCTTGCTTCTGAATGACCTTGTTACCTCACAGAGAATAAAGCAAGATTAAAGATCAATTCTGTCAGAGAAGTTGCCAGTTTGAGACTTTAAGATCCAGGTTTTGGGGAAAATGGCTAAAGGCATGCTGAAACTCTAAACTCAGAATCACCAAACCTTGCTACAGGTGCAGGACTGAACTCCATCAATCAGTATGTTCTCGACCACACAGCAAATGAGTGCAGTGGGAATGGAATGCTCTTCTCAGCCTGCACCCACATTCTCAATCTACTCCCCCAGAAAAATCCCATGTTCAAGACATCCCGGAGGCTGGTAACACTAAGAGCCTCAGC
Organism: Saguinus oedipus; assembly: GCA_031835075.1. Taxonomy (NCBI): domain Eukaryota; kingdom Metazoa; phylum Chordata; class Mammalia; order Primates; family Cebidae; genus Saguinus; species Saguinus oedipus. The sequence continues at coordinate 130,836,711 of CM063179.1, forward strand.
CGATTGAAGAGGTGCCAGCATCCACAAGCTGCCTTCTTCCTAAAGACGTCCATCTACCATTTTATGACTGACTTGGGGTGTCATGAGATGATTTCTCTAATTCATTTTTATTCTTTTTAATTAATACATCGAGAAGTCCTGACACAATTTCCATTCTGACTCGAGTTTCCTTGTATAATTTCTGTTGACTTATCTCTGTAGCAGCAGCGGCAGCAGCAAAAATCACTTCACACTGAACTATATTGCTTCAGAGTTAATTACATGTATTTTGCTTTTGATAAATGAAAATACCAGATGCAATTAATTGAAAGACAATCAATATAATCCTGCCATTAGACATCCCAATGAAACAGCCAGAGGTTGCAGGCGATCCATACTCATCAACTAATTGAAAACACATTGCAAAGGGGATTCGAGAAAACTGAACTTTTACCTGGAGATATTTCACAGTAACTCACCAATATAGATCTGTCCACAAACTCTATAGTCCACACGATGGGCTGTCCGTCTTTTTAAGGGGATACAGCTTCATTGGTTCAAAACCATTTAAGGTAATGAGACCCTGAAAGCAAAATGAAATGACGTCAGTGATTTTTTTTGTTTACATCTAGGCATCCTTTAATTGCATTTTTCCAATGCCTTCGATTCTAAGCTACCAGAGGTTATTAAATGGTTTCATTAAAAATACTATTTGTCTTCCTTTAGTCACACACCAGATCCAATTAAACAGTAGAGCACCAGAACAAATGAACCCTTTCCATCTATTCTGACACAAAGCCAAGTGTGCAAAAGCAGAAGGTGATATTGTGTCATCACCGTGAAAATGTCATTTAGCTTTCTCTACATCTCCAAGTAGCAAGCAAAGGGACAAAAGAATCAATACCTTCGAGCAAAAAGTATTGCCAACTGTTTTGAGAAATGTGGAATTATAAAGTGCAATTCATGAGCCCATGGTTTATAAGTGCTATTAGCATAAATGCTGACAACTGTTAATCTACTGTAACTCTGATTAACGGTTGCAGTTGTCCATTAATAGAAGGCATTTTAACTTACTACTGAAATTGATTACTCAGTTAAGAATTCAATCCTAATGTTCAATAAAAATGCACTTTCTTGGCAAATGCAGTATGAACCGAGGTGATGCATTAAACAGCACTCCCATTTATTTTACTCTACATGAAACAGAGAAGGAATACACGGTGGTAGCCACATCATCCGAACCACTTCCTATGCACACAGCTGTGAGGAGATCAGGGGGCGAAGTTCCCCCTTCTGTGGCTGCTGGGAAAGGCAGACACCTGGGCAGCAGGCATGTCCAGGTCTGCTCTACCATGAGCCCAGGTATGAAGACGGTCTTGCTTGAGCCCCACGAGGAAGGGGAGGGGCATGCTCTACGGCCACCAGCTGCTGCCGCCAACCCTGACACCGCCAACCCCACCTCACAACCAAGTTTCAGATAGTGGATCAATATACAAAAAGGAACAAGTCAGATTCCCAGGTGTATTCGACTTTTTTTTTTTTTTTGATAAGAGTCTCACTCTGTCACCCAGGTTGGAGTACAACGGCATGTACAGTATCGGCTCACTGCAACCTCTGCCTCCCGAGTTCAAGAGATTCTTCTGTCTCAGTCGCCACAGTAGCTGGGATTACAGGTGCCTGCCACAACACCTGGCTAATTTTTGTATTTTTAGTAGAGACATAGTTTCACTACAATGGTCAGGCTGGTCTTGAACTACGGACCTCAACTGACCCACCCATCTCCAAAGTGCTGGGATTACAGGCATGAGCCACCAGGCCCAGTATGCATTCTACTTTTTAAAACCATTCAAATCTTAGGAAGCTGTAGATTCCTAAAACGACTTCCCCCCACCCCCACCCCGAGACTGAGTTTCGCTCATTACCCAGTCTGGAGTGCAATGGCGCGATCTCGGCTCACCGCAACCTCCGCCTCCTGGGTTCAGGCAATTCTCCTGCCTCAGCCACCTGAGTAGCTGGGATTACAGGCACGTGCCACCGTGCCCAGCTAATTTTTTGTATGTTTAGTAGAGACGGGGTTTCACCATGTTGACCAGGATGGTCTCCATCTCTTGACCTCGTGATCCACCTGCCTCGGCCTCCCAAAGTGCTGGGATTACAGGCGTGAGCCACCGCACCTGGCCTTAACGGGGCTTTGAATTAGCATTGGGGTTAATCTCCTAGGATCCAATCCCATGACAGACATTCTCCTGCATGATTCTGTAGCAAGTCATAAAGAAGAACTGCTACACCCATGGTTTCCATTCAAAAGAAGACCACTGGCCAGGTGCGGTGGCTCAGGCCTGTAATCCCAACACTTTGGGAGGCCAAGGCGGGTGGATCACGAGGTCGGGAGTTCGAGACCAGCCTGGCCAACATGGCGAAACCCTGTCTACTAAAAATACAAAAATTAGCTGGGCATGGTGGCACACGCCTGTTGTAATCCCAGCTACTTGGGAGGCTGAGGCAGGAGAATCACTTGAACCCAGGAGGTGGAGGTTGCAGTGAGCCAAGATCGAGCCGTTGCACTCCAGCCTGGGCAGCAAGTGAAACTCCAACTCAGAGGAAAAAAAAAACAACCATGCTCCTGTGTTCTTTCCCAATTCAGTGAGTCCTCCGACAGCCAGCTCCTGCTTCACACCTAGAAATAACTGGCAGGAAGGATTCTGAAGAACTAACTACTCAGCAAAAGCATGGACTCTATAGGCAAGGTTATGATACACCCAAGGTCAAGTAGTAATTCACTCCCAATTGTACCCCCACACTACACTGTAACCCACACCTCCTGACTTAAGTAGACAGGAGACGTAGACATTCCGGCCTCAGAAGTGTTAAGAAGGGAGAGACAAACACATCTTTTCAGTAATCCCAAACCTATAATGTGACACAAGCATCTAACAGCCAAGGAATCATTCTTTTAAGGTGGCAGAGCTTGCCTGGCAAACTCCTATCCACCCTTCAAAACCTATCTCACAGCTGACCTTCTTTAACCCCTTCCTTACTCTTGCCACCAGGCTACTATATACCCGGGGCCCATCTCCAAGTCTGTTAAATGCCTTTTATTTAATCACATTTTATTCATCTTGGAAACATAGTAGGGAATCAAATATGCAATTAACTACAAAACACAATTTAAACTTCTGGTTAGTATTGCTTGTCTTAGTATGTTACAGGCTTTCTCCTTCCATTTCCAATGGTTTGCACAGAATTTCCAAAAATATGAAGAAATGGCATCTATTTTCAGGAAGTAGTCCCTTTTAGAAAGGAAGAAGGGAACTTTGGGAGGCCGAGGCGGGTGGATCACGAGGTCAAGAGATCGAGACCATCCTGGTCAACATGGCGAAACCCCATCTCTACTAAAAATACAAAAAATTAGCTGGGCACGGTGGCGCACGCCTGTAGTCCCAGCTACTTGGGAGGCTGAGGCAGGAGAATTGCTTGAACTCAGGAGGCGGAGGTTGCGGTGAGCCGAGATCGCGCCATTACACTCCAGCCTGGGTAACAAGAGCGAAACTCCGTCTCAAAAAAAACAAAAAAAAAAAAAAAAAAGGGAAGGGAAGGAAAAGGAATCTGGGAGGTACAACTTGGCAATGACAGTAACATAATACTTGTTTTTGAACAAGGTCTGAAGACAAATGCAGCAACATGTTAGCATCTACCTAATCTTGGTGGGTACAGGTTCTTAATTTGAGATACTGGATAGTAAAATTAAGAAGGAAACAGAAAACTTTGCCTTGCAGAAGCCGTCACAGAGGAGGGGACATTTCACGGAATTTCAAGCCAGGAGTTCAAGCAACTGTTCTGTCTGTCCCAGTGAATGAAGACAGCTTATTTAGCGGAATAAGAATGTTAGAAGGCTCAGAAGACTGTCAGAATCTTTAAAGCAAGTGCCCATTGTTACTTGAAGGTCAAAAGAAGTACTTACGACTGGAGCTACAGAAAAGCTAAAAATTCAAAAATACTTGTTTCAGTAGATACTTGCTGACAGTGCAGCGTGGACTGGTGCCCCGTGGATTCACCAGGGGATATTTTCTTGGCACGATTTCTCTAAGAACTTCCAGGAGTATACAACGAGACACGGGAATGACTTAGCCGATTAAAATCACCACAGCTTCTGAACCAGCAGCCGCAGGAGCGCCGGTCAGCATGCCCACCCAACTCCAAGTTCACTTGGCGGCTTCTGGCCAGAGACGACAGTCCTATTACTGTCCCATATAATCAACGTGGATGAACTTGCTGAACATCCCTTGGCAAATGTGTTCTGCCTATAGCTGATGACAGAGGTGTGTATACTCTCTCACATCCCGGAAGAGAACCACAGCACCCAGAGATGAATTTGGGGGTAGGGGTACCAGCCAGACTGTGGTCAGCTGGTTCCTGCACTTTCCATATACAGGAAGCTCACGGCTAAGGCTGTAGTACCTAGACAGGACCCTTCGTTGGGTGTTTTGTTTTGAGACAGAGTGTCACTCTTTTGCCAGGCTGGAGTGCAGTGGCATGATCTCGGCTCAGTGTAACCTCTGCCTCCTGGGTTCAAGCGATTCTCCTGCCTCAGCCTCCCAAGTAGCTGGGACTGCACGCACATGCCACCACACCGAGCTAATTTTTGTATTTTTAGTAGAGACGGGGTTTCACCATGTAGGCCAGGATGGTCTCAATCTCTTGACCTCGTGATCTGCCCGCCTCAGCCTCCCAAAGTGCTGGGATTACAGGTGTGAGCCACTGCGCCTGGCCTGGGTTTTTTGTCCTTCTACTAAGTCAGGCATAGAAAAATTACGCTGTAGGTCTGTAGTGAATAAATCCCTTTTCTTAGAAACTAAATGAGACTAGAACCTTCAGAAGCCTTTGATGAGCCCTAAAAAAGTCTTGATGGGGGCCCAAGAAACTCTGGAGTGGCTGCTTCCAGGAGGGCTGGGCATGCCTTCCCGTGAACCCAGGGTGTTCCTTCAGAACAGCTTCTGAAGGTACCGCATGGTATGGCAGGGATGTCCACCCACCCCAATGCAGAGATAACAGAGGCCACGTGAGCAAATCAGCCTGGCCTGGCCCCCTGAGGCCACCTGCTGGGAGCAGCATTCATCTAACCAAGTGCCCGCTTCCCCACGCTTCCTCTGTAGGAGTGACTCTTAATGATATTTCTGCCATCTGAAGCTCTCATGTGCCAGCTCTTGTTGGGACTTGAGGCTTCCTGCTCGAACTCACATTTGGGCTGTCTGGGCTTCTAAGTCTATCCACTGTCCTGCCGTGGATGGCAGGGGCTTCTTCACCCCTCCTTCGAGGTAGAGCACGCACCTCCTGCTGCCTCCTGAGGCTGGCCCTGCAGCTGGGTCACGCCAGCGAGGGAGCAGAACTTGAGCTCAGTGTGGGCATACAGTAGCGGGGAAAGAACCGTCCTCAAGAGGCCCGTGCACCCTGGAAGGCCTCATCTGAAACGGACTCACGGCTTCCACGGGTCTGGCTGCACAGAGCACCACTGCGTGCTGTATCCCTCACTCCAGGAAGCACTGTTAACGTTTACTGCTGAAACGAGAAAAAAACCGAAATGTGTCCACAAAACCACCCCTTGGGCGATCACAAGTTTCCCACAGGTCACAGGCTCTGGGAAGGGACTTGTGAAAGAACAAGGAGTTAGCCGGAATCAATCCCAGGTTCCGAAGGCCAGGGTTAGTGGCTGGGACACAATATCCTGCCTGTGATTTGGAGGTAACAGCATCTACCTTCAAAAGTGGTCAGGCCCTTTGAAAGAGAGAACCCGTGGAAGGTTCATCCTGAGGCCTGCATACAGCAAGCTCTCAGTAACTGCGTGTCATCATCAGACTCCAGACATGTCTCCATGCTGAGGTTGTTACCTGCATATTCTATTTTTTTTTTTTTTTTTTTTTTGAGACAGAGTTTCACTCTTGTCACCCAGGCTGGAGTGCAATGGTGCCATCTCGGCTCACCGCAACCTCCGCCTCCTGGGTTCAGGCAATTCTCCTGCCTCCGCCTCCTGAGTAGCTGGGATTACAGGCACGCGCCACCATGCCCAGCTAATTTTTTATATTTTTAGTAGAGACGGGGTTTCACCATGTTGACCAGGATGGTCTCGATCTCTTGACCTCGTGATCCACCCGCCTCGGCCTCCCAAAGTGCTGGGATTACAGGCTTTAGCCCGGCCTATCTGCATGTTCTAAGAAACTCATCTCTCCCTAACTTGTGAGATAATGAGATAAACAGTTGACATTCAGCATAAGAATCCAATACTCCTAACCAGGTCATTGATGAGACCAGCAGTCCAAGCATTCCCTCCCTCGAAAGGTGGCCTCGCTGCCATCCTGTGGTGTGGCTGTGCTCGGAAAAGAGGGACTGTGTAAAGAATCATCCAGAATTCTGCACTTCTGCCCCAAGCAAAGGGCATGATAGCATCCAAAGTAGCCTCCACTCCACCCCGCCCCCCACCGCCGCCCACCACAAACACCCAGGCTTCCTCAGAGACCCTTTCCTTTCTGGACTTGATGGAACACCAACTGTGACCTCAAAGACCTGGATCCTTTCAACAGGGATTTCCTGAGCACCTACTCGGTGCCAAGACCCAGAGACACAGGAGCAAAACAGGGACCTGGTCCCTGCCCCAGGGACTCCAGGTCCAAACCCAGCACTCAGCCCCTGCCCCACTGTTGCCCAAACCATGGAGGCACTGTGCCAGCAGGGGCCAAGGCCTGTACCCGCGCCTCACAGAGGAACAGGCAGTGTGCCCCATGACTGGCCCAGGGTTTCTGGAAGCACAGCTTCTGTTAGGATGAATGACCTCTCTTTGCCTCACAGACACTCCCTCGGCACCCGTGCTGATGGCCTTCTCAAAATAGGCTTGACACACGGGTATTCCAGGAAACGTCCCACCCTCGTCCCCACACTCTGCCCCCTCCTCCACAGTCTGGCCCCCTTCAGAAGGGGTGACTTACCAGGGGGCTGCTGAAAGTGGGACCCACAGAAGCCGAGCTTAAGCCACAGTCCTGGGGATCACCCCCACCCCTGGGAGGCCTCCAGACACAGCTCAGATACCCCAGGGCAAGCTCCCTCTTCTAGCCTGGCATGCCCTAGAGCACCACGCCACTGTCTCAGGGTATCGGTCAGCATGCAAAACGGGAAGGACTCTCAATGGTGCAACCACAATGAAGACATGTAGCTGTTCCCAGCCCCTCAGCAGATGGCATGGAAAAGCGGTGGCTGGGGCTTTCCCCATACATCCCACATCAGATCCTCCCAGATTCAAGTTCAAGGGCAGGGCAGCGGTGATCAAAGAAAAGCCTCAGGCAAAAGCTCATCAAGAAGCCAAATGCTCTGCCCCATATCGCAGCATGAGGCAGAGTGGTGGCATTGACTCGAAGCCGTAAGAAGACAAGGGACAGGCGCTCAGCTGCCCTCCTCCTTTCCTGTGTATCACAGTTCACACACCTGGTTCACACACCCGCATCCACCCCAGCCACCCTCAGTGGGGTCTCTGGCCACTTGTGTGTGAACACATGCCACATCTGTGCTCTCCCATAAGGCAACATTCCACTCCCTGGCCTCCCCACCCCTCCTCTACCCCCACTCTCTTCAGGCTGCAATGAGGGTGTACAGTGCAACAAATCATAACAGAGGGGGATGACATGGGGGTGGCCACCAGCTGCCCTGCAGGAAGAAGTCATGTGCATTCTTGGGGGGGGCTGCTGGGGGTAAAGACGGGCATCCCTGAGCAAACAGCAGTGGGAGGTGCCACCTCTCCTATCCTCCCCAGTCTGCCACCAAGCCCCAGACAGTGGGCTGCACTTGTGACCCATGCCCTCTAACAAGGACCTCAGGCTGCTGTTATGACAGTGCAACCCAAGGTTGCCTGGGATGGCACCCCCGGCCCCTCTGCATTAACTATGGCCAGGCTTTAAGGACAAACCCATCCTGGAAAGGCCAAGCTCATTGGGCATGACGCAGTATGGGGTCCTGGTTTGATTGGCACATGGGGAAAAAAATGCACAACAAAATGACAGTGTTCCCTGGAAGAGGTGAGTGTCCGACACACACTGAACAGGAATGATCAGGGTGTACCCGAGAGGCTGACCCTTCAGCATTGCTGAATTGTTCCTTCCTGAGATTCAACTCCACTAACTATTGCCTAGTAATACATAAACCATACTAATTAGCTTGGAAACAATTATCCTTTATTCAGGGAGGAAAAAAACAACAACCCGAAGCCAATTCTATGTCCCTATATGGCCACGTTGGCACGGAGGCACTCCAGGTCAAATCAACACTTCATTATGACCCCCGATGCCCAAGAGTCTCAATTCCAAGAAGAAAAATGCCCTCTAGGCAGAAACTTTACATATAGTCTTTGTCACAGTGTTTATGGAAATTTTATAACATGAAATGTATTCAGCTGGTTTTAGGTTTTAAGAATGTGAAAAGGCCCAACAGCTAAGATTTTAGAACTCTTGTCTTCCAACAGAAGGCCAACCAGTGGAAAACTGGAAGGGAAGTCTTGGAATCCTGCCAGTTTTTAAAGAAAAATAAAATCGGATATTTTCCCAGTGTTGTCTCAGATGTAGTCAATTAACGTGACCATTCCCTGCTCTTTCAGCTTTTCTAGACTGCAGAGCCAACAGGCTTCAGACGAGCTGGGTGGCAAGGAGGAACTTGCCCTTGTGGCATTAGCTGGGCTTCTAGAAGTGCCCATCCGAAGTGGCTCCAGGATGGAGAAATAAACAAGGCCGTGAGGTGGGAGAATGCCAGATGGGAGCCTGGCAACAACTGGAGAAACGACACAAGAAACCAATCGATAAACGGGCGCTGCTGATCGGGGCTGCTGCGGGCCAAGTTTTGAAAGGAGGGGGAAAAGCGGATCCAGGAGCACGCAGCCCACACAACGACGTCATTTTGTGAATTCAAGCTGCGTTCCCACACCCAAAGCTGCCCCGAGGGCCTTGGAAGCAGAGGCAGCTTCTACGGGACGTGGCTGCACCCTCACACACCTGTACCACAGTCCTACTTACAGACAAGCCAGGAAACCACCTGAACTTGGAAGAGACCCAGGCAGTGGGAGAGCGGCCCCCTTAAAATCAGCGTGGCCCCGAAGTCTCAGCAAAGGCACACACAGCTATGAAAGACAAGTATAAAACCCACATTCCCACTAAGAGAAGCCCTGGGAGGTGTCTGTCTCTGGTCTTTCACGGTTCTGTACTGCAAGTGGACAAGGTGGAGGTGCACACACCCCTGTGGGATGGTCAGGAACCTGCCAGAAGGAGCGGAAATAGGAGATGGCTCACTACAGCTAGTGGCCACTGCTAACCAGCTGAGCAATCCTGGTGTCTAGCTCTGCTCTGGTTTCTCCCTGGTAGGGTGACGGGGGCCAAGAGGGGTTTTCTAAGCTCCTTTCCACCAGGCACCCCATGGACACCTGATCAAGGGACATAGGGCCAGAAGGTCAGCAGAGGGGTCTTCAGACATTCAGATCCCACATCCATACGCCAGTGAGATGGAACATCTGAATGGGCAGGTTTTAACACAAGAGCCCCCTGACCAAAAGCAGGGGAACCTGAGGAATCAGAGAGGCTGTAACCTCCTTCCAATGCGGTGGAAGGAGTGGGCATCTTCTCCGAAAAAGTTGAGATTCCAGGCCCCACTCCACTCTACTGCCAGGGAATCCTTAGAAAAGTGATTTGCCAGACCCTGCTGAAAACCAGAGTAGGATAAACTCTCTCCTGACAGTTACGGCTATACAGGGATGCGTGAGACATTACCCGTCCCAACAGGTCACATACGGGGACGCGTGAGACACTGCCCGTCCCGACAGGTCACATGCGGGGACGCGTGAGTCACTGCCCATCCCGACAGGTCACATGCGGGGACCCGTGAAACACTACCCGTCCCGACAGGTCACATGCGGGGACGCGTGAGAACTGCCCGTCCCGACAGGTCACATGCGGGGACGCGTGAGAACTGCCCGTCCCGACAGGTCACATACGGGGACGTGTGAGAACTACCCGTCCCGACAGGTCACATACGGGGACGCGTGAGAACTACCCGTCCCGACAGGTCACATACGGGGACGCGTGAGAACTGCCCGTCCCGACAGGTCACATGCGGGGACGCGTGAGAACTGCCCGTCCCGACAGGTCACATGCGGGGACGCGTGAGACACTACTCGTCCCGACAGGTCACATACGGGGACCCGTGAGAACTGCCCGTCCCGACAGGTCACATGCGGGGACCCGTGAGACACTACCTGTCCCGACAGGTCACATGCGGGGACCCGTGAGACACTACCCGTCCCGACAGGTCACACACGGGGACGCGTGAGAACTACCCGTCCCGACAGGTCACATACGGGGACGCGTGAGAACTGCCCGTCCCGACAGGTCACATACGGGGACGCGTGAGAACTGCCCGTCCCGACAGGTCACATACGGGGACGCGTGAGAACTGCCCGTCCCGACAGGTCAGATGCGGGGACGCGTGAGAACTGCCCGTCCCGACAGGTCACATACGGGGACGTGTGAGAACTGCCCGTCCCGACAGGTCACATACGGGGACGTGTGAGAACTGCCCGTCCCGACAGGTCACATACGGGGACGCCTGAGAACTACCCGTCCCGACAGGTCACATGCGGGGACACGTGAGACACTACCCGTCCCGACAGGTCACATACGGGGATGCGTGAGAACTGCCCGTCCCGACAGGTCACATGCGGGGACGTGTGAGAACTGCCCGTCCCGACAGGTCACATACGGGGACGCCTGAGAACTACCCGTCCCGACAGGTCACATGCGGGGACACGTGAGACACTACCCGTCCCGACAGGTCACATACGGGGATGCGTGAGAACTGCCCGTCCCGACAGGTCACATGCGGGGACCCGTGAGAACTACCCATCCCGAGGGATTATATATTTACTGAAAGTATTTCAAAATAGTTAAAAAACACAGGGAAAATACTTACAGGTCAAATTGAAAATGAAACACAAAACATATATTCAAATCTTATTTATATTTAATTTTAAAACATTCTACAGCGCATCTTATTTTCGGTGTATACATAAATGCGTAAGAGATAGAAGAGACGCAGTGTTAGTCTCCATGCTAACATGAAAAGGGAATTGTAAAACTTGTAACGTAACAATCATTTACTTTAATTTTTTACACTTTCCTGTATTTTTCTGTTTTCTGCAGAGAGCATGCTTTCCTATCATCTAGAAAAATGTGAGCTGTGAGCTCCTATGTCAGGAGGCGTCTGAAGCTGACGGTGCAGAAAATGGGCAGGCTTTGCCTTGCAGACTTTCAGGCCATACCAACGTTGTGAAGTGGCCCCAGAGAGAACGTGAGTCCCTGCATGCTGCTGTAGTACAAAGGTGGGCTTTGAAGAAAGCGAAATGTCCCTCTATCCTCATGAAGTTCACTATAGAAAAGGATGTTCTCTTGGGGACTTCAATGAAGATGTCTCAATTCCAGCAGCCAATCCACCTGGGAGAGAAATGGTGGCGGGGTGGCAGCTGGAGACAGACAGTGGGAATCCCTTGCCCTGGTCAGGATCTGGGACCCCAACCAACGGCGGGAGGGAAAAGGCACAGCTAAAGCCTTGTCAGGGCTTAGGCAAAGGAGACTTTATAGTAGGCTCCAGCCAAGTACTTGGCCACATATTAGACTTCAGCAGGATGAGCAGGAAGTGGCATTTAAAAAGAAATGACGTGAGAACCAAATGGCTCAAAGACCACAATCCCTGAAAAATTACTTACAAGGGTGACCAGCTTTACATATCAACACCGCTTCTTTTTTTTCTTTTTTGAGACAGAGTCTCGCTCTGTTGCCTGGGCTGGAGAGCAGTGGTGCAATCTCAGCTCACTGCAATCTCTACCTCCCAGGTTCAAGCGATTCTCTTGCCTCAGCCTCCTGAGTAGCTGGGATTTCAGGCATGCACCACCATAACCAGCTAATTTTTATATTTTTAGTAGAGACAAGGTTTCACTGTGTTGGCCAGGCTGGTCTCAAACTCCTGACCTCAGGTGATCTGCCCGCCTTGGCCTCCCAATGTTCTGGAATTACAGGTGTGAGCTACTGCACCTGGCCAACAATATTTCTTTCTCACTGTCACCCAGAGCAGTGGTGAGATCATAGTTCACTGCAGCCTCTACCTCTTGGGCTCAAGTATTCTGGGCTCAGCCTCCTGTATAGGCACAGGCCACCAAGCCCAACTAACTTTATTTTTTTTTTTTAAAGAAATGGGGTCATGCTATATTGCCCAAGTTGGTCTCAAACTCCTACCTGGAAGTGATCCTCCTGCCTTGGCCTCCCAGTGTTGGAATTATAGGCAAGAGCCACGGTGCCCAGCCCATATCAACACTATTGATCAATGGACTACATGTGCAATACTGACTGGGAAAGTGAAGTTAGTAAAATTAATGCAGCCAGATATCAGCTCCTCAACCCTGACTCTCTCACATTGCCCTCCCCTAACAATGACCTCACCCCAATCCTTTATATATTACAAAAGGCATTCTATACATCGGCTGCCTATTCTGTAACTGGTTTAGAAGGGCAGACCCATGAGAACAGAGAACAGAATCCAAGTTTTATCCTGGAAAGCTAAGAGACCAACCAATGGTAAGGAGCACTTGGGTGAGGCTGTGAGTGATCCCAGGAAAGTGTCCTCTGTCTCAGCTTTCTCTTCCTCCCCAAGGAACCCAGCTGTGGTCACCTGTACGTCCCTCATGAGGCCACAGTGGAGGCACAGGCAACACGCATGCACAGAGCTCAGCAGTGCATCTGGGAAACACCCAAATATTAGCTGTAGCATTTAACAAATGCTCCACTCACACGGCGTGGTGAATTTGAGAATCCACAGTCCTGGAAAGAAAAGTGGCCTGAAGGAAACTGGGTTCTATTTAATTTTAACTAAATTATGAACCCAAACCTCAAGGTTGGGGGCAGATTTAAATTTAAAATGAAGAACGTCTTGCTGTCAAATGGAGCAGCTGCTATACCTACAGTGTAGAAACTACTAAAATTCTATTTACAAGGCTATGCATGTCACAGAAAATAGCATATGAAGAACTTGCAAATACAGCCATGAATGAAGCAACCAAAGATAGAACTGAATTCCTGGGTCCAAAATATATTCCCAGCAACTGACTTTATTTTTAAGAATTAATCAATCACAGTGCCAGATGAGTTAAACAGCACCTAGAAATGGGGAAATTAAGGCCTGGGTCCCCGAGCCCATCAGCAACAAACTCCTTTGCACTCTCCACCCCACCAGTTGTCACCCAGGCTCAAGAAACACATCACAGCAGTGAAACCTCCCAAATAGCCCCTTCACCTTCGACCAAACTGAGTTCAGACCACCCAGCTGTGATGGTCGGTGATGTAGGTGCTGCAGTCTCTTACGGGGAATCCAGGACGGGAGAGAAAAGCCAAACTCCAGACCAGCCTGTGGCTCACCCTAACCCAGGCCCGTGAACCAAGAGACCTTCCAGTCCTGGCTCCCCAAAGAGCAAAAGGCACTTGCCTGGAGTCAGCAGCAGGGCTGGTTTACAGACTTGATTCAGGACAAAATAGCTGCAGAGCCACTAAAGGGCATATAAATATCTGTCGATGTATGTGCATCAAGAAACTAACGCTGGGAATCCTGAACTAACTTGCACAAATACTGTAACGACTCAGTTGCATTTCTGTAGTTTGGAAAGAATGCACAACCTTTTAGCATGGATGTTCACGAGGGAAGCAATTCATACAGGCTGTTCTCACTCACTGATGAGCACATCAATACACATATGTATGTATGTTCAAGATGCAGTGCACATGTGATTTCTGAAAGAACGACTCAACATTTCCACTATGAAATTAGATTCTCGGGACTTGTGATTTTACGCTTTTCACTGAACAGGCCGAAGCCACACAGCGCAGCAGGGCTTCCTCCACAAACCACGGACGCACGACCCTCACCCGCCTGTGCACTGGCCTGCACCACACCTATTCTCAGAGCACGAGCACCAAGAGACAAAACGGAGACTTGAAAGCCCAAGAGTCGCTTCTTCACATTTCAATGTACAGTGTGCAAAAACATGCAACACCGATGAACAAAACTCACGAGGTGAAGGGGGCGCTTCTGCCCTTTCCAAAATCAGCCAAACCAACATGGCACCAAAGTCACTCCCAATACTACCCCCATGGACATCTGCTGAGACGGACGGGGGCTATGGACATGACCAGCTCTACCTGACACCAAGCAAGCGAGGGTCCTGTCACTGACGGTGGATTTCCCCTTCCTTAGACCTCTTCGGAAGACTGGGTCAAAAGTCTTCCAGCCATACACCCAACAACTCGAATGAATCTCAAAGGGAATTAAGCCAAGTGAAAAATCCCAATCCGCAAAGGCTGCAATGCTGCATGGTTCCATTTATGTAACATTCTTAATGACACTGGAGAGATGGTGAACGGATTGGTGGTTGCCAGGCTTAGAGACCGGGAAGTAGGCAGCACACGCCAACTCCAGAACTTTCTTTGAGCAAACTGGGTCTTGGAAGCTGGTCAGCTGTGTCTACCCATGTGTGCTGACTGTGTGCTACAGTCGGCGACTGTCCTGGCCACCTGAAGTGGATGTGGCTATAAAGGGCAACAGGAAAGATCCTTGGGCTGGTACAAATAGAGAACTACCCCTGCTGAAATTGCACAGAACTAAATACACAGCCAAATGAGTGTGTGTTACACTGGCGATTTCTGAATAGCACCCATGGATTCCACCCATGTCAGTTTCTCTGCAGTGTTACTACTGGCGGGTACCAGGGAAAGGGTTTATGGAATCTCCTGTATTACCTTCCTTTACAGTGTGAATTCATTCTCCATGTGAATCTGCAACGACTTATCAAAGTAAGTTTAATTTTTAAAATAACAAACAGATTTGTCAGTTTTGGGTTTGTTTGTATGGTTTAGCTCATGCTGAATTGCCTCACAAAGTAGGGCAATTCCTTTCTTTAGGGGATCAGCGCTTCCAAGGAGGGGCCGTAAGGAGCTGGCCCTGTTGACACTGCTTACGCACTGAACTGGGATCGGTGTCCTCCGGCTCCCCAGGGGCCCCAGGGTGCATCCTGTCTCCCGAGGAGCCAGAGCTCACAAATCCTGACCTTCTCCCCCTGGTGCTGGCAAAGAGGCTCATTATGCTGCGTCAGTTCTTTCCCAGGAGCGGGCATGACTGACTCATTGTTCTCTCCCAGGTGCTGCCAGCTGCCCAGGCCTCCCTGGGCCACACCCAACAGAGGGCGAGTTTCCTGGCAAAGCAGCCCTGGAGAGGACAGAGTAGAAGAGAAAACCAGCCCCCGGGGCTGCTCTGTGCTGGGCAAGTGCCACTCTGGTGGGTAGTAACTTCAGGATTCCCTAACCCAGTCTGGCTGAATCTAAACTACAGAGCAGGCTGGAATAGGCCAAGACTGTCCCCAGCTGACACACACAGTTGTACGCTGGGCTGGCTGGCTTCCAACACCCAGCTTGCTCTAAGAAAGTTCTAGAGCTGGAGTGTGCTAGCAGATCTCCAGGGTCAGGGGAGACTCAGAGCTACGCCCCTGCTTCTCGAGCCTGGGGACCCTGCTGCTGCTCTCAAACGCCACACCAGCCTTTTGTATCACCCGAAAGGTCTTTGTGGCACTCTGTGTCTTTCCCCGGGCCTCCCCTGCTGCCTCCCTTTTAAGCAGAGCTGCCATACTCGATGCTAGCACTCCCAGTAACTCCCTGCTGATTCAAAGAATCCAAAAGAAGAAAATTGCGGGAGCGTCTTTGCAGTTTCTGCCTTTATTATCTTCAGGGTTACACTTTTTTCGGTTCATTCGACAGTTTACTCTCTCTCAGCAACAATAATAAAAGTACCTCCCTCTCCCAAAATGTGCCGCTAGGTACATGTGTATGGATAAAAAATATAGATTTTAATAATACTATTTTTTTAATTCTATAAACCCTTAAACAGCCATTTACTCAAAAAACTGAGCCACTCTCAAATCACCAACATTGCTTAGCTTCAAAGCTGCTTAAAACACACAAGCCAGTGACTCTTCCACACAAACAAAAATTATATTCTACATAAATTAAATATATAATCTGATTAAACATATTTATGTCTTTGTGATGACATTTAAAATAGAAGTAATCATTTTCCTTTTTAAAACAAAAACTCTTTCAATTATAATTCAAAGCTGTCAAACCAATCTTCTGCTACAGATCTTTTAAATGTCACATACCTTCAAAAGGGGATGGCAGTTTCCTTTTAAATATGCAATTCCAAACAGTGCCTTCAGAATCAAGAAGGTATTAAAATACACCGCTGGCATTTATCTCGATGAAGTACAGCCCGCTGCCCCCTCCCTCCCGAGAGATTTGTGCAGACGCGAGGCGCTCAGGCGTGCTCCTCCCCAGTATAACTCGGAGCAGTTGGTGCCCCTGCCACTGGCGACAGTCACGGGGCTCAACACCAGGTCACATTCCTAACACCTTAAGGGGACAGAGGTACCCACTCAGGATTCTTCCAGCTTTTTTCCCAGATGGCTTGCTGAACTCTGCATAACCCAATTTTGGCGTAGCATCAACAGCCCAATTGTAAGACAGTGTTAATCAGATGCAAAGAAAACTCCAAACTCATTCTCATAAGTCAATGACCTACATATCCAATTGCTTATTTGCCATTTGAGTAGCAAACACCATGCTATATTTAAACACAGCACACAGATACAGCTTTCTTCTAAAATGCTGATATATCTTTCTTCTAAAATGCTCAGAGAGACACATAAGCCTTATACTCCAGCCCTCTTCTCAACTTAAGGAAAGCAAACCTTGTCAATATCCAGTGTTTGGGAAACTCTGAAGACAACAGTCTGGTCTGTTCTGCCACTGTTTAGTTAGGAGGTACTAAGCATTTTCATAAAAAGCAAACATCCTCTCTGGAACTTAAGCCAGCTGAAGCCTAGTGCTGCCTTCTTGGCACCTGACAAATAGTGCTCAGATAATGGCTCCAAGTGAGTTCAGTATGGGTCATACGCATGTCACACACCCACTGTCCAAAAACCAGTGAACAGCGATCAGAGTGACGGGGACGCGAATGCTTCCTAACTGTTATACCTCGGTAGCAGAGACGGCAGCAAAAGCAGCAGAAAGCTCAAGATGTGTCCTAAGAAAGGGAGCCACAGCTCAGGGGCTGTCCTCTGCCAGCCTCTTGGTATTTCACTCACATCGGAGGAAATATAAACAAGTCAGTCCCCAATCCCCAATCAACATTAGAGTGTGATGCTAAGAACACCTGAACAACTGTCAGGGCTGAGCATTTAAGAAACCAAACCTAAGACATGCCCAACCCAGCCTCAAGCCAAAGCCTTCCACGTAAGAAGCAGGAGTGGCACTGGGGTTGGGGGAGGGCAAGGAGGAGCCGGGCCCCTGCCCTTGTGCAGCGGTGCCCTTGGAGGGGCCCGCTGGACACACCTTGCAATGGGCCAGGTCAGCTGCTGGTGCTTTCCTGCCTTGTCCAACTATGTGACCTCAGGCAAGTCACTTAGCCTCTTAGAAACTCACTTCGCATGGTCCAGAGGAATGCTACCTAGCAAGATACTACGATTCTCGGTAACTTAAGTTCTAATTCCGCTTAAAAACAGGCAGTTATGAAACTTAACAACCAAAGCTAAACTCAAAAATCACTGGGACTTAAAAATCATCAAGAGTGTGGGGGGTAAAAAACAGAGCTTAAGGGACTTCTTTCTTTGGGTTCAGGCAAAAATTCTCTTTCTTGGGTGGTAAACTCCACTCCTGGGGTATGGATAGGAAGTTCCAGAAAATGCCATCCACGAGGCCAGGCCCCACGAACTGACGTGTGGTACAGCTGAGGATGTAGATGGTAAAGGCAGAAAGCCACTAGATGAAGCAAAATACATGGCAGGGCCAGTCAATCAGGAAAGCCACATACTTGACTTGTTCCTTCCCTGTTAAGGCAGATGTGCTCACCTCCCAGCCTCAGTCCTGGAGAAGCTACTGTCTACTCCCCTAGGGGCCAACATTCCTTATTTGACCCCTGCTATCAAGCCTTTATTCTGATCACCACCACCCCCATATAGACACACATATACACATCTAAAGGTATTCCACATTTACACACACACATCCACATCTTCCACATATACACAGACTAAAGAGCCCGTGTGTACTTCTGATGGTCAAAGCCAACAGCCATTCTCAGCTGCCATCTGTCTTGCCTGCTGCACCGCACACGTGCGTACATTCATTCTCTCTCCCCTGGCACTCTGCTTTGTCCATC
Source organism: Saguinus oedipus (assembly GCA_031835075.1). NCBI lineage: Eukaryota > Metazoa > Chordata > Mammalia > Primates > Cebidae > Saguinus > Saguinus oedipus. Next base: position 130,855,017 of record CM063179.1, read on the forward strand.
CCAACACTGCACCAGCTAGGAACAAGCCTGGTACTAAGTAAGGAAGGCTGGAAATTAAATGAGACATAAACTTGTCCTCAAGAGGTTCAAAGAAGAAACTGCCGAGTGCTACCTGAAGTGGGCACGGACGAAGGAGAAACAGCAACTCTGCCTCAGCCCCATGCACATGCTCTCAAATCGAAGGCACTCCAGAGGCGCCTCACCACCTGTCTTCCAGAAACTTCTGTCCAACCGCATGTTCCATCAACCCCTCCAACTCAGCTCACCTGCAACCACCGTCATCACTGCCTCTCCCCTTGCAGTCCCCGACAACAACCCCCATAAACCCAATCCAGCCCTGATTTCTTGTCTGTGTCACTGGAACCAAGCCTACCTCAACCACTGTCCACCTGCACATCTGAGAGGCTGGCAGGTAGTGCCAGGGCTCTGCACGTCAGATCCTGGAAGAAAGTAGAATGTTAACCATCTTCTCTCAAACACCCATCAAAAGCCCAGCTGAGATCAACAGTTATTTTGGAAGAATGGACGTCTATCAATTGGCCCAGGGACTGGTGAGGTATTGCAAATTCTATCCTAAATCAAACGGTAGCACTAGAAGGGCCCACATGGAATGGCCTCCTCTGAATGTCCCTCCGTGCTGTACTTCTGACTCTTTCCGGCAATCTCAAGCATGAGAAGCAGCTGTGGGAACCCAGGCCTGGCATCTGTTAGCAGACATGGTTGGTGGCAGAGCGGTTTACAGTCATCACTATGCCCTGTACACAGCTCCCTGTGGCAAGGCGTTTCTGTCAAGGACACATGTCGTCCCTCCCTAAACTCAGAGACAGCTCCCCAATTTAAGATTATCTGCTATAGCAACTGTCCTGAAATTTTCTGTTGCTGTATTTGCATTTTTAAATCAATTTTAGCCCTTCCCCAATATCGACCCCTATTATTACAGCATCCTATCTTGAGTCCTCAAAGAACTTCCTTGAAAGAGGTAGGATATAAATACGTAAAATGGAATCTGCTGAAGAGGACATTCTAGTAACCCTATAAAACATGCTTCTAAAAGCAATGACCCCAGAGACTTGTAAAAGCTGGCTGCAGCTTCCTGAGGCCAAGGAGGCTAGCACACCCAGAAGCCGGGTTCTTGGGTGGCCCAGCTCATGGTGAGTCTGCTCTGGGGGCAGCTGTCTAGAACACCTACATAGCCAAGTGTCTGTCCCCACACAGAAGCAAACTAGGACAGCATGTGCTGCCACGTGACCATCAGTAGGCTCCAAAAATCAACTTCTGTCAGTCACGAATACAAAACAGTGAGCACAGATGTCACAAAGAACCAGGAACACCAGGTGCCAAAGGCCACGACCTTCCCTCTCGACTCATTAGCCTGGAGCTTCGTTGGAGAGCATGGTATTTTGGGGACAAGAGGAAGCAGGAGAAGGAAGAGACATTGGGAGGTGAGGGAAGGAATGAAGGAACAGGAATTGTTCAGAGTAGCCAGGAAAAGCCAAGAGCAACAGGCCCACCCTAACACAGAAGGCACAGCTGCATCTCCCAGAGTATGTGAACCCCGCAGCCTAAGTCCAGCAGAGCCAACAGGGCAGGTCCCTGCCCCCATCTTGCTAGTGGGGAAGTGGGGATCAAGGGAGAGGGGGCCACTCACCCTCCCAGCCCACCACCCTGGCAGAAAGTCAGCATTCTGTTAAGTGTTTTAAAAAGAGCTGACTTCCATACATAATTGGTGGAAGTATAAAATGTTATAACCACTTTGTAACACAGACTAAACACACACCTACTCAATGACCCAGCAATTCCATTTCTAGGAACTTACCCAAGAGAAATGAAATCATATGTCCACAAAAAGACATGCATGAGAATGGTTCACAGCCACTTTGCTCAGAATAGCAAGAAGCTGGAAACGGCCCAGGTGTCCGGCCCAGGTGTCCATCAATGGGCGAGCGGGTAAAGAAACTGTGGTCGAGTCATTCAGCGGAATACTACTCAGAAGTCAAAAGGAACAAGGGGACAATCTGGCCCAAAATGTCTTAAAAATCTCACATACATCATGTGGCGTGAAAAAGCTTCATGCAAAAAATACATGTGTCATTATAAACAAACACGCATGTATACACGTATATGCTATATATAATGTACATACATGTATTATATAGTATTACATGAAATTCTAGAACCCACAAAACTACTTCTGTTGAAGGAAAAGAAACCGAAAACAGTGGTGGCCTGAGATATCAGGGAGGTGAGGGTGGGGACAGCCTGGGAGTGCCCCAAGGGGACTTTCTGGAGTGACTCTCTGCTCTTGGTAGGGGTTTGGGGTACGCAGGTGTGTGCATGTATTAGAACTAACCAAATGGCACACTTAAGGTCATGCATTTCATTTGACCTCATGCCCCTTGCCCCCATCAATCCTCACTCCCCTCCTAACCCTTCCCCTAAGTTTTACCTCAAAAACAAAACAGAAAGACCCACAAACAAGATGAGCTCAGGTCATGAGATCCGCGCTCCAGGTGAAGAAGTTTGGCCAAGAAAGGAAGCCAGACAGAAGATGGCCCAGGGCTGGGAGCACAGCGTGCCCTGCTGAGTGTGGGGGTGGTGTGCACACTCGTAGATGACCAGGCCTACCTGTCCGATTTTCCTAAGAGGCTCAAAACAGTACCAAGACAACCTTCCAAATGAGACTCCAAAACCTCAGCTGGGAACTTTTACCCAGAGCGATTCACAGGAGGCTTGTCTCTGGGAGGAGGAGCACAGAAACACCTGTGAGGGCCAAGGCCCTGGAGGCACAGGGAGAAGAACCACTCCAAGTCCAAGCCCAAATCTGCGCAGACAGAGCAGCAGCCTCTGCCTGTGAATTCAAGGAGGCCCAGGACACGTTCGTGGTTGTCTGTGCTCGTGCAGGCTGATGAAACAGGACCCTCCACTGGAAAGGGCCCCACCCCACCACCCGGGGAGAAAACCCCAGGACAATGACATGTGTGACATGCTGGTTGTACAGGGCTTGGAAGCAGGGCAAAGAACGCCCAAGCGTAGCCTACAGGATTTTTCGCCTTCCCTTGCTGAGCCTCTCTGGAAGCAAGGCAGCCCTTGGCCACGGCTCCCCGAGAGCAAAATGACCACAGGTCCACGTGGGAACGCTGCTAAATGCTACAGGACTTGAATGCAGCTGCTGTTAAATGCTGTGTCTTATGAAAGTGAGACTTCGCAATCTGAAGTTGTGTTCCCAGCTCCAGTCACACGTGGGCTGCACTTACAAGCCTCTCAAGAGGCCCAAGAGGCTTTTAAAGCATTAAGTATAGCAAATACATACAACATCCCAGTTAAAATATAGTGCGTGGACACTCAAAAAGGTCAATGCAGCACCCACTCCATTTTCATTACTGAGGCTTCACCCAGATGGTGGGGAAGGCAGACACAAGCATATTTAAAGACCGGCTGAACAGAGCAGCGGAACTCTAAACTCCCAGATTACCTTGATCTGAAAAGGTTCTAGAAACTGCCAACCATCGCCCGCTCATCTTAGAGGGAGGCAACCTACAACCCACAGAGGGAAAGGGTTTGCTGTCCAAGCTGGAGGAAAATTCCTGGGTAGCCTCCGCAACCCACTGTATCTTAAATACAACGTGTGTGGGCTCGGGTCTTCCAAAAACCCAAGCCAAGATACCATCAACTCTGGAAGAGACTTCTTGGGGAAGCACTCAGGCAGGTGGCGGTGGTGGTGGCGGGGGGGCGGGGGCCGGAGCGGGAGGAGCGGGAGGAGCGGGAGGAGCGGGAGGAGCGGGAGGAGCGGGAGGAGCGGGAGCTGCAAGTCTGACAGCAGATGCAGATGAGATGGCAGGGAAGGCAGGAGGCTGGGGAGGAGGAGTCCTCACCTGCTGTCCCGCGCAGACTGTCTGAGAATGCTGTGCTGATTTCCGCTGTGAGATACGGAACATAGCAGCTGGGGCCACCAGTCAGTCACTTTCCCAGAAACAGAAGATCAGGAGCGTTTTCATGGCTGCCACACCACACCAGGTCAATGCTGTAATTTTATAGCCCGACTAGCTTCTATACGTGTCCAACACCTGAAGATCAGGTTTTAAGTGCACCTAGCCAAACATCAAGTGTTGAGGTGGATGTCATTTGTGAGTGTGAGGCCCCCAAACAAGGGCAGAAGGGAGGGGCAGAACCTACAGGACTCAGTGAATGAGTGGGCAGGAATGAGAGAAGTGAAAGGCACAAGCTTCATTTAGGCTGGTAAATGGGAGACGGTACTGCCAAGTGGGTGTGAGACAAGGAGCGGGGCAGCAGCAGGTAGGGACCCCCAACGCACTGTACTGCTTATGTTAACACTGTCCGCTTCAACAAACAGACCTAAAATGGTGTATCTGCTCAACACATTAGAATTTTATTTCTAACCCACAAGAAGATCAGGCTCATATTCCTAATGGGCAACTCTGCTCCACAGAGTGATTCAGGTACCCAGAATCCTCCCCTAGCACCAAGGCATTCTCCACTGGATTTTCCACATCCAGCTGACAGTCAACAGAAGTCAAACTGGGCAAGGCATGCTTGTTTCTTAACCACTGCTGCCTGGAAGCGACACACACGGCCACCCACATTCCGTGCAGGAATGGCCATGGGAACACCCACAGATGCTTGGGGTGGAAGTCCCCATGAGTGGAAGGGAAGCAGCGGCCTTTGGTAGACACCCAGTGGTCTCCGCCATACTCACCTCTTCTCTCGGTCTTAGGTCAGGCTTATTTTGGAAGCATTATAGCACTCTGGGTCTCTGCGCACAAGAACCCTGGATTATCGACCACTGAATCAAATCAGTAAAGAAAGGCCCACAACTCTAGAGATGCAACTAGTAAATCCTCTGGTAACATGTGGTGTTTCGCTGACCAATTCTAAAGTCCAGCAACTGTCCTTCTGTTAGAAGATGCCAAACTCTAAAACTTTTGCAAAAACGGGTTCATATTCTGTAAGTCTAAGACATCATCAAACCTTACAACAGCATCATTTTATAAACCGATAAAGGAGGAAAAAAAAGGCAGTCCAGTAAACTATGGTTTGTGATCAATTTTAAGACCAAACTTGAGTCCAGAAATGTTAAAAGTGCTGAAAAACAAATACAGCATTTTCACTGAAGTCTCCCAATAACCTTGTCAGAAACATAGGAATGGCCACTTCACAAATGAGAGCCTGGGGTCCCCAGAGTTGGGGGACCGCCCAGCAGTCAAACAGCTGGCGAGGCACAGAGCTGGAGGGGGATTTCCAGCCAGCCTCTGACTCGGCACCTGGTAGCAGTCCTAATCCCGCCCCCCTAGCTATCTCCCGGCATATCCCCAAACTCCGAGCCCAAGCCAAGTGCCAGTATTTTCACATCCAGATTCTGAACCCAAGGGCAAATCAAGCACCTTGGGTATATAATACTCCTAGAAACTTATTGGAATGAAACTCCACTAAAATATGGGTTTCCATCTCCACAGCACTTTCCCAGCAAATTCCACGACATTCAAGTGAGAACAGATGACGTACTGAAATACCAGCAACGAGAATCCGGCTTGGTAAACGGCAGAGCGCTGTTTTCACATCATCCTAATGAATTTAGTTTCAATAAACACAAATCAGGCAAACACTAAAAATTTTAACAGTATGGCAAAACAATGCCTAGAATGACAGCCCCAGAAGATGAGTCTTTTTGACAAGTGACAAGATACCTCAAGGAGAGAAGTATAAAAATGGATGATTCGGCTTAAAGAGTCTGCCTGTGGCCCACATACCTGAACTTGGCCCTGCACGCACTTGCCAGATAAAGCTCCTTGACTGTGGGGGAAGCAGCCTGGAGAAAGTTCTAGATCCCTCAATCCTGCTCAAGCTGCCAGGCTCATTCTGAGAGCATGTATTTGGTACATGGAAATCCACATACAGCAGGGGGGTGAGCACCCACATAAGGCCACACAGATTCAAACTGTTACCCACAGCCTCCATCTCAGTATGACCTTCAGCATCAAGCACCAATTGCTGGAAGTATCTACAGATGAGAGAGGACGGATCAAGGCAGGCCCCGCCTCCTCCTCAGCTCTGCTTCCCTGCCTACCCATCCCCCAGGATGTGTCTCAATTCCATCGTGCCCCGAAAGTAGTGCCCGAGTAAAAATCTCAGCAGAGAGTTTCATAAAGCAGCAGTAAACCCAAGCAAGCTCGATCAGGCCAGATACTCAAAACCAGGGGACAGGGGAACACGCTCCGCCCTGGTGGGGTACTCAGCCGCAAGGAGCAGGCAGGGCCACCTCTTCCGAGGATGTCTGAGCAGTCCTTCAATCTGAATCCTTTGTTTTCTCCATCTGAAAACAGAGGCTTGTTGTTTGGAGGGTGTAATTAGAACGCATTTGAACACAATGTAAACTCTAAATCACTTCAAAGAGGCTAGTCTGGTCTTTGGAAATGACTGTTTTTGCCTTGGAAATAACACGCCAACATGAACAAACTCAATCAAGTTGTATTTACCAAGACTCTCAAGGCCTAATAACTTCCCTAAAACGGGAGTATACCATCTCTCCTCACTCTGTGAGCTCTTTACAGCAGGGAAGTGCCTCGTTCCTATTGAGCAGACCGTGTATGAGTAGCTGACTTCTGAGGGGCAGGCACTTCCTAACCACGGCTCCTAGACTGGAGCAGCTTCCTGCTGCATAGGTGATAAACCACATTTGGTTCCAAGAAGAAACACACAGAAAGGCATGTAAAACTTAGCAGGATATTAGGCAAGAAACAAAAAACTACACATCAGAGTTGAAAAGGACAGGATCAGAGGGAACAAATGGAAACATTCAGAAGCCGTGTTCTGGAGCACTGGCTACCCGCTGCATGCTGTTCTGAAAACGCAAATACTGAAGAGCCCCAACGACCAGATTTAACAAACCCATTACCAACAGCCAACAGGACCAAGTCATTCTGTTATCACTCCCAACTAAGAGGTGGAGAGACTGGAGGCTTACAGAGTCTCATGCCAGAGTCCACGGCAGTACAAGCAGATTGTAATACAGGCCAACTCAAGTGCACCCAGCGGAAGCCCCTCACACGCACCCCGCCCCATGCCCTGCTCAGCAGAGACAGGGGAGGAGAAAGTGGGGAGAAAGGGAGGTCCATGCTTTTGCAGTGCCTGGCTGGTGGGGGGTTCAGGTCCCTCTGCTTGTTGGCGTCCCCTCCCCTTCAACAAGGGGAATTCACGGCACAGACCTTGTTCTGAACCCCAGTAGGGACCATAATCCTACCATCCCCAGCAACTGCTGGAGACTCCTCTGAGCAAAGAGCATTCTGCCAGGCAGAACCAATCAAAGCCCACAAAGACTGAAGAAGCAGGCTGGCAAGCCCCTCCTTTTCTGCCACCCCCTCCCCACAGCAGCCCCAGACACGTGGTTCGGGAAGATGAAGAGAACCTGATCAATGAAGGAAGCTGAAGCCTCCAGCACCCTGGGCCGCCTCTGCGGGTCCTCGAGGAAAGGAGCCAACAGGACTGATGAACGTGGCCAGGCCTCCAAGCTTCCCCCAGCCTTTCCCCTTGTTCCCTCCCAACCTGGAGTGGGAGTCAGGCATAGCCCTACCAGCTCCACCCGCTCTATACTGAGCCCTCAATAATACTAAAACCCACATTTATCCCAACAGCCAACCACCTGGGGCCTTAGCTGATGTTAAGAACCTCAAACCTTCCCGTCATAGGCAGCCAGGCTACATTGTGCATGGATGCTTGGCGTCCCCACTCACTTCCCCCACCCAGAGGGGAGCCCCTTCTTTTTTGTTTTTCTTTTGAGATGAAGTCTAGCTCTATCACCCAGGCTGGAGTGTAGTGGCTCGAAGTCCACTCACTGCAACCTCTGCCTCCTGGGTCCAAGCGATTCTCCTGCCTCAGCTTCCCGAGCAGCTGAGACTACAGGCACCCACCACCACTCCCGGCCAATTTTTGTATTTTTAGTAGAGACACGGTTTCATCACATTGGCCAGGCTGGTCTCCACGCCTGACCTTGTGATCCACCCGCCTCAGCCTCCCAAAGTGCTGGGATTACAGGTGTGAGCCACCGTGCCGGCCAGGAGAGCCCCCTCTTAGTCCAGTTATCACCGTCATGTTTCCTTCCTCCTGCACCCCGGGAGGAAACCAAGTCCCTGGTGTCTCCCTGACTCTGCCTTTTACAAAAGCCCAGCCACCAGGAAGGAAGACAATTCCTAGCAATCTCCAGGTGTTGAGATTTGTTCCCTTCTGTACCTGCTCCACCTCCCTTTCTCCCTACTATCCACAAGATATCCTCCCACCTTTGTAGGCCAAGGATTCCCATCTTGAGGGCTCTGAAAAAAACGTAAAAGTCCAGGACTCCCTTGAGACACTGGAAAGCTGGATTCTTTTTCTATAGAAATACATATACGGCCCTCCCCATCCCTCCCCCCCATTACTTCGAGGGGTTTCTGGGCTGACCCCCCACCCAGGCAGGAAGCCTCAAGGGGTCCGTGGGTCTGAGTCAACTCCTCCAGCTTTGTTTCCTAGCAACAGCTGCTTTCTCCTTTCAGCTGCACATGGACCAAGGCAGGAAGATCCCAACTTCCCCTCATTCCTGGCATTCCCAGCAGCTAGCCCTCCTCCCCATCCCCTGCGCCAAGCACCTCGCCCTACAGAGCTCATCTGACTGCATTCTTTTGAGAAAAATGAAACGACCCTGAAAGATGACCCTCACTTGCTGATGGAAGCCAGGCCACACCAGGCTCAGCGCTCAGAACACTCACTGCTTGGACACTCCTTGGTGTGTGGCCCTGGGTGCCCCAGTGCTGCTCTCCTGCCTGGCCCCACAGCAGGGGCGTACCTGTCAGTCAGGTGTGCGTTTAAGGAGTAGGCCTCCCAGGGCAGCCTCTGCCCTCTGCCTCTGCTCCTGCTCCCAGTCTGCGGGGCAGGGATTTTAGGACTTACCTGATTCCAGCCCATCCCTTCCGGCCCACGGGCAGAAAGGGACAAGTGGCCTCAGCTGAGGGTTGCTGGCTGGGCAGTGGTTCCCTACCTGGCTGTTCATTAGAGTCACCTGGGAACTTTTTATTCCCGAGGCAGATGCCACTGTGGACCACAGACTCAGAACCGGAGAGGAGGATTAAACTGGGATCTTTTTTCAAAGCTCTCTAGGTGATTCTTAGATCCAGGTAAGGATGAGAACGAAGGGGCTGGCAGGACCCAGGCAGGAAGTGGCCTCCTAAGGGAGGGTGAGCTGGAGGGAGGCCCAGGCTGGCCCCTCGCCCTCACAGCCTACCTTAAGTGAAAGGCCAGCACTGACCTCAGGGTGCATGGGTGGGTCCCTCAGGCCCCAGACCTGTTTCCCTGTCTGGCTCACCCAGCTTATTTTGCCTGCCGACTGTTCTCTGATTGGGTGGTCAGTTCCTTGCAGGCAGGAGCAGGTCAGGCTTGTTCAGGCCCCCATCCCCGCCCCCCAGCTCATTAGCGCCAAATTGAAGAAAGGCCCTCCTCTTTCGGGTGCCTACTGGGGTGGGACAAGGCACCGTGGAGGAAGTGGGAAAGAAAGAAAATGGACCCCAAGGAGCCCATTCTTGCAGGAATTATGCCCCCAGCACCTTCCAAGCCTCCCTACTTAAGGCCTCATTTGCTCCTAAAACAAACCCCTGCAGAGAATGTAACTCACTCAATTCTCAGCATGCACCTACTACAGACAGGGGCTGATCAACCTGAACAGTGATCAGTTGACAGTTAAGACACCATCCAAAACGCTGCCTATTAATCCCCCCAGAATAGCTTTACTAGCAGGGACAGAGATGTAAAACATTCTCCCAAAATGGTAGCAGGATGTTTCCCTGACAGCGCTGCCCTGGGCCTTGAAAGAGGCAGGAGCACTTTCAAATGGGCTCCGTGCTGGCGGCAGGAGCAGGAGCTGACTTTAGCGGGACACAGGCCTCCAGACCGCACCCACCCAGATCTTCAGCGCTGACATGGCCGCCCAAAAATGAGATGTTTCTTTACGACAAGTTCTCATATTCCTACTTATTCTTTACCTAAAAATCTAAATTTCCCACGTGGGTCTTTACACATCGGTATCACCAAAATCGTAATTCGCCAAGATACTGAAAGCACCAACAAGGTCTGAGAAGGAGTGTAAGGAGAAGAGACAAGAAATCAAGGTGACAGGAAGGAGGATGAAGGAAGATGCCACCAGTTTGCTAGGATGTGGGCCACAGGGGACAGTGTCCCTTCTGGGGCAGCGGCTGTGGCCAAACCCAGAGGAGAGTGCCGGAAACCCCTGAGCCTTCTTTCCCAAGGGGCCTGGGAGTCCCTGCTGAGTCTGGTGGGCTGGTCCTGAATATCCCAGCTCCTCTGTCCTCACCATCTTTTCAGCCCCACCAGGGCGGCAACCAGTTCCCTCCAAGAATGGCGACCGGCACACACAACATCAAGGCACAGACTTTATCTTTTCCATGCACAATGTGCTTGAGCCAAAAACAAAACAAAAAGCCTCTCCAAGATGCGTTCCTGAAACACACTAGGCTGAAAAAAATGGAGCCCCGTTTCCTCTTATTTTTAATTTCACATTGGCTGTGTTTATAATAAAATAGAATAACTTATTTATTTGCTTACCTTACTTGGAAAGACAATAAATTGGAAAGGCTTCATAAATCTCACAGGGAATTCCTTTCAACAAGGACTGTCAGCAAAAATCCGTAAATAACCTTCTGCCAGTCTCTAGCAATCACCTCCACCATGTTCTTGTTCCTTCCTGCTTTTGTGCTAATCTTCTAGCAAACAAATCAAATCACACACCAAAATGTTTTTATTCTTATCGAGGAAAGGCTCAGAAAACATCCGGAGTCCACTGGGGCTACTGACTCACGTGGCCTCTAAGATTCAGATGCAGAGGAGACCCCAGGGGACCGCGTGAGGGGCACCTCTGCACCCTCACAGCCAGCCACGTTCTTCTAATTTACAAAAACAGAGGAGTTGGTGATTAGCTTCAAAAGTAGAGCCAGAGATGCTCTTACACCAACTGCAGCATTAATTCCTTCTGGAGCAGATGATCCACAAAGCCCTGGGCACACACACGAGGAAGCAAACTCCAGGGCATGTTGGTGATGGGTCCTGGTGCCTCCTCCCACCCGGGCGAGGCTGGTGTCCACAATGCAGCCTCCGCTCACCTGGCTTCTTAATCATCTCGGTGTCGCTGGAGCTTTTGGTCAAGTGCACTCATCCCTGGAGCCGACTAAGCCAACGGAGTCACACTGGATGATTCGAGACCATCCCAAGGAACACGGACCTCGTGCAGCAGGTCCTGTCCCCACCACGCTGACACTTGAAAGGTAACTGTTTGAAACTGGTTCAAATGGCTGTGTTTGACTTGAAACACATCCGCGTTTGATGGGGCTGATGGAAATGACCTTCGGCGGTTCAGAAACAGGGGAAGATGGACAGTCTCACACTGAGGTTTCAAGGACTGTGCTAAAAATAAGATGAACTAAGAGGCAGAAGGAGGCTCGTGGATAATCAAATGTGCAAGATTGGAAAGAGCTGCTGTAATCAATTTACATATCAGGAAAGGGTAATTACCATAACCAAAGGAAAATTACTCCAAGTCAAATGGTTAAGAAAAAAAAAAAAAAAAAAAATCAGACCAGCAAACCATTATCCAACTACATGTAAAACAAAAATTTATGTTTCCAGGCAGGACGTGAATTGCCTTTCAGTCTCCGGAGCTACGAACTTCACCCTGTGACCTTGATTCTTGGGTAGGAGATGACAGACAATAAATTCAAACATAGCTGTGCATGTCCATCTTTTCACTGGGTTGGCTAACAGCAAAGGAAGTGGCTTTGGATGGGTCCCACTGTGGTTTCCACATGGCAGCTGCCAAAGGGCTGTGTGTCCCTGGGCAAGTCACTGAGCTCTGAGTTTACCTTGTCTCTAGCCTGTGAGACACATTAGCCATTACTATTATGCATCCACCTAATACATCTCCGTCTTCCCTGCCTGGCACATTCCTGACACTCAGTAGACAGCAGCTACTATTGGCCAGGCATGGTGCTTCACGCCTGTAATTCCAGCACTTTGGGAATCTGAGGTGGGGAGATCACTTGAGGCCAGGAGTTCAAGACCAGCCTGGCCAACAGGGGGAAACCCCGTCTCTTACACCAACTGCAGCATTAATTCCATCTGGAGCAGATGATCCGCAAAGCCCTGGGAACACACATGAGGAAACAAATACATCCCCATCTTCCCTACTTGGCACATTCCTGACACTCAGCAGATAGCAGCTAAATACAAAATTCAGCTGGGTGTGGTGGCGCACACCTGGAATCCCAGCTACTTGGGAGGCTGAGAAATGAACTGCCTCAACCAGGGAGGTAGAGGTCGCAGTGAGCCGAGATTACACCACTGTACTCCGGCCGGGGCAACTCCGTCTCAAAAAAAAGAGAGAGTAACTATTATTATAATTATTCCACCAAATTAATGTATTTCTAATATTCTTGAATGAGGGCAAACGATTTTCTTAAGTGGCCCCATTTCAAAGTGATTTAATAATACACACCCAAAAGACCATCTGTCTTGTTTTTCCTCGACTGTTCAAGTTCATCAGCCCCCTGTTTTTTGACTCTGGGAGCTTCCAGCCTAGGCTAGCTGGGCCTGGGCCCATAACAGCAAGCTACTCGCCTGAACAAGGACCACTGGCGGGGCTCTCAACTCACTTCCCTCCAAGAAGTCAGCAGGGATTTCTGGATCCACCCATGGGAAGCAACTTCCCCACCCAAAGTGTGGAGATAGGTGCAGAGCCCCAGAAGGGTCCTGGGAAAAAGCACCCTGTATCCAGGACACCCTGAAGTCCTGTGGCTGCCTAGAACGGCAGCCCTACTGTGCTCACAGCTGCGAACCACAGAGCACAGGAGGCTGGTGACCTGTGAAAAGGAACCCAGGTCACTCTTCAGTACCTAATGTGCACACTGACACCCTCCCAGACAGGAAGGAACTTTGCTCTTTTATGTTTGTTAAACAGCTTTCTTGAGACATAACTAAGGTACAAAATACTGAACATGGGTAATAAACACGACTCGATGAGTCTGGGCATGTGCATACGCCCACGAAACCATCACCACGATGAAGGTAATAAACGTATCCATCACCTCTCAAAGTTTCTTGTGCTTTCCCTTATGTTTATTTTATTTACTTATTTCTGAGACAGTCTCACTCTGTTGCCCAGGCTGGAGGGCAGTGGCGCAATCTTGGTTCACTGCAACCTCCGCCTCCCAGGTTCAAGCAATTCTCTTGCCTCAGCCTCCTGAGTAGCTGAAATGACAGGTACACGCCACCATACCTGGCTAATATTTTTGTATTTTTAGTAGAGATGGGGTTTCATCATGTTGGCCAGGCTGGTCTTGAACTCCTGACCTCAAATGATCTGCCTGCCTCGGCCTCCCAAAGTGCTGAGATTACAGGCGTGAGCCACTGTGCCCGATCCCCTTATATTTAAATAAAAGACAGCATTCAACCTTTCCTGTAATAAATTCCAGCATGTGGGCAACTTGCTTTGCTGGCCAAAGATGTTGGGGGAACTGTTGTTGTGGCAGTGGCTGTGCCCCAGAACCTCCCTGAGGCCAGGCCTGCAGGTCTTCCCAGAGCTGTGGCAATGCTCATCTAAAGGAAGAACCACCCAAAAGCTGCCCGGTGGCCACACACATTCACAACTTCCACTCAGTGTCTAGCACACCCCTTCCCCAGCCCCTGCTGAACTGTTCCTGAACCTTTAAGAGGGGCATGCTGGAGTGTCCGTCCATACCTTTCAGCACTAACCCCACGCACCCCCATCTCCTCACACCGCGAAGCCCCACTGAAATCCGGTAAGCTACATCCTGGAGGGTATGTGTCCATCATACTCACTGCACGGCAATTTCTTCACAGCCGACCACCCAGAAGAAGCCAAGAATGCTTAGACATTAATTTCAGGCCAGGAATCAAGGTCACATTTAGTCTGAGCTTAAAGACATCAAAGGGTTTTCTCATAGTGCAAATGCACGCACGCAAGATGCTCCGAGATCATGGGAACGCCAGTCGGGGCTGGCCAATCACCACGACGGCCACTTCCATCTGCTCTCAGCCTGACTGAAGTGGCGGGGAGGGGACAAAGAATGAGCTCCAAAAGGACATTTTGTGCAACGACTAAAAAAATCAGCAAATACAGTGATCCCCATTGAATTTTATAAATTCCAAGACTCATTTCAAGTTTCTCCCAATGGGAAGAAAGTAAAATATTAAGGGCCAGGCAGAGAGGCTCACGCCTGTAATCCCAGCACCTTGGGAGGCCGAGGCAGGCGGATCACCTGAGGTCAGGAGTTTGAGACCAGCCTGGCCAACATGGTGAAACCCCATCTCTACTAAAACATACAAAAATTAGCTGGGCTTGGTGGTGGGCGCCGTAACCCCAGCTACTCAGGAGGCTCAGGCAGGAAAATTGCTTGAACTCAGAGGTGGAGGTTGCAGTGAGCCAAGATCTCGCCACTGCACTCCAGCCTGGGTGACAGAGCGAGACCGTATCTCAAAAAATATATATATTAAAAACCACGAAGTGGCTGGGTGCAGTGGCTCACGCCTGTATAGCCAGCACTTTGGGAGGCCAAGACAGGCAGATCACCTGAGGTCAGGAGTTTGAGGCCAGCTTGGCCAACATGGTGAAACCCCATCTCTACTAAAAATACAAAAGTTGTAGGAGGCTGAGACAGGAGAATCACTTGAACCTTGGAGGCAGAGGTTGCAGTGAGCCGAGAGCATGCCACTGTACTCCAGCCTGGGCAACAGAGTGGAATTCTGTCTAAAATAATAATAATAAATAAAAACAAAAACCCTGAGGCAATGAGTGCAACAGGGACTCCCTGCCAAGCCTCTCCTCTGCCAGGCACCTGGGCACAAGCCTCCAACACCTCCTCATATGAGATGAACTAGGGTCCTTTCTGACATATAAGGAGTTGGCAGGGCTGGGAATGGAACTCAGGATTCCCAGCGTGGCTGTCTACCCTCGGGGCCCGACGGCCAGCGTCAGCCTCCAGTGCTGCTGACCTTCCTTCCCCACCTCAAAAGCTCTCAATCCTCTGGGCAAAACAAACCACCCTTCTCGACCACAAAAAGGTGGCCATCCTGGCTGGTCTCTACCTTCAGGGAAACAAATGGGGACCTGGGGGCACCCAACCGCCCCAGCCACCAGGGAGTCACAGGAGCTTGGAACAGCAAGCAGGGAGACAGCACACAGCAAGCATATGGCAAATGCCCACAATAAGCACACAGCAAGCACATGGTAAACACACATCAAGTATACAGCAAGCACATTGCAAACACAGTAAATACATAGCAAGTACATGGCAAACACAGTAAATATACGGAGCAAGCACATGGCAAACGCACAGTAAATAAACACAGCAAGCACATGGCAAACGCACAATAAATACACAGCAAGCACATGGCAAATGCACGGCAAGTACACAGTGAGCACACGGTAAGCACACTGCGAGCACACAGTAAGCACACCGTCCGGCTCCCTCCAAAGCCACTTCCCCCACAGGAGAAAGCAGCCCTCTTCTGGACCTGCAGCCAGTGGCTATGGTGGAGGAAGAGGGACCTGTTCCCGGCCACTTTCCAAGAAGGGCTGGGGGGACATAGTGTGGAGAGGCAGCTGCTGCATGCGTGTCCCTGGGGAGCCCAGGGAGCATGACCTTAGATGCACCAAGGCCCGCAAGTGTGGCCCACAACTGTCTGCTCTTGGGTTGCAGGGGCGGTCTGCCTACTCTGCAGAGGAGGTGGGTACCGGTTGGTTTCAGACAAGTCTCAGACTGCAGCGACTGGCTTTTGGTCGGGCCTGTCCAGAGGAGCCAAGCTCCTTGAGTCTCGGGCATCCGTAGGATGGCCCTAGGGGGAAGGGAGCGTCATCCAAGCAAGTCCATCTGCTGGGACCAGAGCACTCCTAGGGGTCATGCATAATCCCTGGACATTACAAATGTCCTGGAAATTACTGGCCTCTCACACCAACATCCACCAAACTCCCCACAATTCCTAGGCTGGCCCTTCTACGATCGAAAAGGAGTGATTTGATCAGTGGGGGCTGGGGGCTGGCAGGGGAGGCGTGAACTCCAAAGGAGCAATGAGAACTCTCTTTGGTGATGAGATGGTTCCGCAACCACCAGTGGCTGCACCTCGACTGTCAAGACTTGCAGAGCTGCACGCTGAAAGGTGTTTTACAGAATATAAATTATTTCTATAGAGAATTTTGAAAACTTGATCCTTCTCAAAAAGCAAATGATAAAATTAAATGACTTGCTCTATGAAGTGACCTGTGAAATGCCTCTGCAGCCCCCAAGGCCTTTGCAACAGAGGGATGGCTGAGCCAGCACACGCCCCACCAGGCTTCCTCGAGATCAGCAACAGCCAGAAGACAACCTGAGAAGGATTCTGTTAAGCACACGCGTGCAGAGGCTTCCTGAAATGCAGTTTCACTTCAGACACTTTTGTCAGGGACCATCATCTCATTATCTCTAGCGGCCAGGACTTGGGTGCTGAATTCCCCTCCGGTACCTTTCTTGAAATACTTCTACCTTGGGTTCCCTCTCCCATATTCAGCCTCAGCACACCCCCTTCAGCAACTCTAAATCTCATGGGGCCACCTCTGCCCACCCCAGCTCGTGGAAATCCACCAGTGTTTTCCTGAACTGCAGATAAACCCTCCTTGCTCTTCTTCCCCACAGCCCAGCAGCCCCCACAACACCCCGCACACAGTAGGGGTGCTATGTGAAGAGCACCTTTAGTCTACAGGGTTCAGAAGAAGCAAATTCGCCTCAATCGGCAGGGTGTGGCAGCTCATGCCTGTAATCCCAGCACTTTGGGAGGCCAAGGAAGGCAGATCACCTGAGGTCAGGAGTTCAAGACCAGCCTGACCAACACAGTGAAAACCTGTCTCAACTAAATATAAAAATTAGCCAGGCGTGCTGTAATCCCAGCTACTCAGGAAGCTGAGGCAGGAGAATCGCTTGAACTTGGGAGGCGGAGGTTACAGTGAGCCCAGAACTCACCATTACACTCCAGCCTGACGACAGAGCAAGACTCTGCCTCAAAACAAAACAAAACAATTCACCTCAATGGCACTGCATTAATTTCTGGCAAATCAATGCAAACTGGGTCACCTCATCACACCATGTAACACATTTAAACCCTATGTCTAAAATATTGTATACCTATTTTTATTTGATTTACTAAATTCTAAAGCTTTTCTAAATCTCCAAAAGTTAGTTTCCCCAGTAATGTATAACTGCGTAATTGGAAAATGTACAAAACATAATTACACTGCCTAAAACTACAATACTGCTTATGGGAATATCTCCATTCATGCATTCCACTTTATTTTGTATTTAATCTCCATTAGGATGTCTATGTGAAAACAGATAGGTATGCTATTCTTCATAAACACCATCAATCACAAAGTCATTTCTTTGCTAACTCAAGTCCAAAATCAGCCCCAGAAGAAACTACCAGGGCCCCAAAGACTATCACTTTCCATATTGAAGCAGACAAGCTCCTTACATAGAGGCCTCAGTACAAAGCCTCAAAACACCTAGCCCTGGGCCAATTAGTTAGGTCATCATTTCTCTCACCATAAATGGCTCTGCAAGCAATTCAAAAAGCACCCAGACATTCCCTGGAAAGCAGTCACTCAAACCAAGAAGAGCAATTCCTTGCTGCCCCAGAGCCCCGTTACATTATCTTTTAACAAGGGGCAAATAGAGTCCCTTAAATCCTTCTTCATCTAAGGACACCCATGGACACGCTTTCAAGTTCACCTTTCAACATGGGGGACTCCTGCCAAAGGATCCAGACTCTTGAAACTGGATTCTCCTGCCTCCCTTCTGGCCTTCAAATTTCAAACCCGCTCATCCCTAGAAGAGGGTAATCTGCATACACAACCATTCTCTAGACAGCTTGGTACTGGTGGAGGAGAACCAGTTCGGAACTCACCCAATCATTAATTAACTGTGAGCCCCGTCCACGTGGCTTGCTGACTCCTCAAGTGGGAAATAATCACACTGCTTCACAACAGGGTTGTTACTAAAAATAATATAAGCCAATGTATGACAAAGTAATTCTGCAAACAGAAACAAGCTAGGTTATCAGCCTTGCTGAAGCCTACTAATTAATAAACTCCCTGATCAAGATAAAATGGATTTACCACAAAACGGTTCTAAAGCGAAGGTATCGCTCTCCAATCTGCTTGCATCACAATGAAACAGGCTAAAGGCAGGAGTGAGGGCCTCCGGGTGCTCCTGACGGTTAAGTGTATTTGCCTGCAGAGGGAGGAAAATGCACCTTTTGCTGATCCATGTTCAGGCTCACCTGGGCCAATGTGAAAAACACCGACTCTGTGGCATCCATCTTTGACTTGTGTACATAGATTGTAATAGTGTGCTTCACTGAGCGGTTCAGATTTTACTAAAATATAATCTGCAAAACCAATTTCTTTCTAGCAGGGTTGCTCTGACACTGCCCAGCCTCATCTCAATACACACTGCTGCCTGGTCAACAGTGAAATGTCAAGTGCATCTGAACATGGAACCCGCTCCAATTTTAACAGACACACAGGACATCTCCCCTGCTGTCCTCAGAATGCCTGGTAATGGTGGAGGGTGGAGAATCCCTCTTCAAAGAATGAGGATTAGTACAGCAGAAATCCGTATTCCAAGTTTCAAATAATTTAATCGTTTATTTGAGTTATATAAAATCTTCTTTCAACCATTCTTCATGCCAAATGTTCAATAACTAGACTCAAGTGTGTGGGTGTGTGTTGGGGGAGTGGTTTGTTTTTGAAGAAAGCCAGTCTGTGTGCTGTTGTTGGCAGGTTTCGGGCTGGCTGCATCAGGCACCCTCTGGAGGAGTTGGCTAAAAATACAGATGTTAGGGCTTCTCCAGGGAGATGACGGGTGGGGGCTCAAGAGACTCCTGGCCAGGGGTGCCTTGGGAAACCCCTGCTCCAGAGGCCATCCTCTTGAGCACCCCCACCCCCAGGCACCAGGTCCTCTCTGGGGACTGACTGAGTCACTCCAAGCCCACTGCAGCTTCTTTGTATTAAAGGTATCTGCTGTCCCTTGGGGCAGGGTAGGGTAGTGAGAAGGGATCTAGCACTTATCTGCTCCCTCCTGATAAAACAAGGCGAACAGCCACTCCCCGCTAGGAGGAAGAAGGCAGAGGTGACAAGAGGGTTTGTCATTCTCAATGACATTCACACCACCATAACTACTGGGACTGCCTGAATCCTATTGTCACCACCAGCACCAGCACCCCCACTAATAATGGTTAACGAACAGCTAGCATGAGAGCACTTCCCACACGCACCCACACCTTACTGACTGTACACATTCTAGGATTTGCGAATGAGGAATAGGACATTCTGCCCCCCAGCCCCTGGTCCCTGGCCAGCTGAGATGCCCTTGCATTCCAGCATGGGTGGTTTCTCAAGGGCATTTTCAAGGACCATTTTGCTTTTCCAAGGGAATTTTTTTCTTTCTTTTTTTTTTGAGACGAGTTTCGCTCTTGTTGCCCAGGCGTGACCTCTGCTTACTGCAACCTCCACCTCCCGGGTTCATGTAATTCTCCTGCCTTAGCCTTCTGAGTAGCTGGAATTACAGGTGCCCACCACCACGCCTGGTGAATTTTTGTATTTCTAGAAGAGACAAGGTTTTGCCATGTTGGCCAGGCTGGTCTCAAACTCCTGGACTCAAGTGATTGACCCATCTCGGCCTTTCAAAGTCCTGGGATTATAGCCATCACACCCAGCCCCAAGCGAGATTTTATTTTTTGAGACAGAGTCTCGCTTTGTCGCCCAGTCTGGAGTGCAATGGCGCGATCCTGGCTCGCTGCAACCTCTGCCTCCTGGGCTCCTGAGTACTGGGAATACAGGCATGCACCACCACGCCTGGCTAATTTTTTTTGCATTTTTAGTAGAGATGGGGTTTCATCATGTTAGCCAGACTGGTCTGAAGCTCCTGACTTTAGGCGATGCACCTAACTTAGCCTCCCAAACTGCTGGGGTTACAGGCATGAGCAACCAACTGTGCCCAGCCCCAAGTGAGATTTTTAATGTCATGAGATGAACCCAAAGAAACTGCTGGCCCATGAAATGACCAAGCCTACCCCGAAGGTGACAAACTGTGTGGACAGGCACCTTCCCCACCCCCCTTGCCATTCCACGCACATGACCTCACCTGGGGCCTCACAGGAAGCACAGCAGTCACACTGGCTGCACAGAGAAGGCTGAACATTTCAATCAGAAGGGCTTTGGTGCTGCTGACGAACGTGCGTACTGTACCTGGCCCCTAGCGGGTGCTCAGTCAGTATCTGTGAATGAAGATCCCAGGAGGAGATGATCAATTACCACCTCATTGCCAGGGCCTGGGGTCAGGAACCTGCTCAAACACCCACAGCAAATCTGCCACCCAGCTGCACCTGGTCCAGTCACCACAGCTGCTACTGACCGAGCACCCACAAGAAAACAAACAGGATGCCATCAAGCAAGTCGATGGCCCTGACCACTGACCAGCGAACGCACCCACTCCTCAGGGAGCCACTGGGAGAAGGGAGCTATGAAGACATGTACACAGAGGGAGGGGCAGAGACAGTTCCTTTTCCTGAACAAACACGCTCTTCGGAATGCGGCTGGTCATGCCCGCGTTCACTGCGGCTTATGTCCTCCGGAGAGGTGCTGCTGAGCTCTCAGTAGAGAATTCAAACCTGAGCCACCCTCTCAACAAGCTCCACCTCAGCAGGGTAGCCGGGGCAGACGACTCTGGACCCCCACCCAGGCAAGGCAGTTCTTCCTTCTCCAGGAAGAGAAAGTAGATCTTAAATAGAAAGTAAATATTTTACTGGGCATTTCTTGGAGTGACCTAATACGTAGTAACAACCCACAGACTAAAATTAACCTCGTGAACAGTTTTCAGTTCACCTCTTTGGGCCCCAGGAATCTACACTGCTCACAAACTCAGCCAGCCCCGCCGGCCACTCCCCTTCCCCACCACAGGGCAGGACATCCTCCAGTATTTTTAACATAGCACCATGATAGGCTCGGTGGCTCACACCTGTAATCCCAACACCTTTGGGAGGCCAAGGAGGGAGGACTGCTTGAGCTCAGGAGTTCATGATCAGCCAGGGCAACATGGCAAACCCCAACTCCACAAAAAATACAAAAACTAGCCAAGTGTGGTGCCGTGTACCTGTGGTCCCAGCTACTTGGGAGGCTGATGGGAAAATCACTTGAGTGCAGGGAGGCATGACTGAGCTACTGCACTCCAAACCTGGGCGATGCAGTGAAACCCCCATCTCAAAAACAAACTGTTTTTTAAATAGACACATATGTCAGGCCAGTTCTAAGGGCTTTATAAACATTACCTCACTGAATCCTTACAACACACCCTCTCCTTACCCCCATTTTACAGATTTAGAGCCTGTGAGGAGTCCGGCATTTCCTCATCCCGCCTTCGCCGCACTTCCTAGAACAGTCTGTCACCCTTGTATCTCGTTGCCTCTGCTAAGCTCTGGGAGGGCAGGACAATCTCTCCTTCGGCCCAGCCTCAGTTTTTGAAAGGAAAAGACATTCCTAACCCTCCAGTGGGACCTCTCTCTTGACACCAGCCACCAAAGTGAGTACGTAACACAGCAGTTACACACTAAGTGCGCTGCCGGGGCCCCTAGAGCAAAACGTTTGGATTTGAGCCAGGACCCCGACATGCCAATAACCACCAGGTTGCAAAACTCCCAGCTGGGGGCAGGGCCTAAAAGGTGGCCCTGTGCCGCTCCAGCCCCTTGAGAAACAGACACCCCCGCCCACCAAAGAGAATTAGGAAAACTCCCCCTTAAGCTTCCTTGCTGAGATTTTAAAAGACTACACTGAGGGGCCGAGTAACATATGGGATTTGCTTCTAAGCTCTTAGGTCTGGCTGGGACATAACCAGGAACCAAAAAGCACAGCTGGGTTGAGTGACAACCCCCGCCTTCCTTCATATTCTGTGGACATGAGATCCCCAACGAAGACACCCCCGAATTTACCATGAAAAAACCGCAAATGACTTGGAGGTCTTCCTTTGCCCCACTATTTGGAGCCATGTGGCCAATTTAGGACAGAAAAAAGCCACCCACTATTCAAGGCCTTCCTTAGATGCTGAGGAAGACATCACTGCAGACAGAATCCCAACTTTAACTGTGAAATCTCGTGGCTTGTGTCAGTGGAAGCCCCATTCTTAATCCTAGGCTTAGTTGAGAAATGAGCAGGATGAGTGCAAGAGGAGGAAAAAGAATCCTCTACCCTGACAGAAAAGCTTGCGTTGTGGAGGAGCGAGGAAATGAACAGACTCTGCAGATGCCAGGGCTGGGTAACAGGGTCCTGGGGAATCCTGGCTCGCTGGCTCAGAGCTGCTGCAGGTCCAACACCTGCCCCGTGTTTTGCTGGAGGAACCTGGATGCCAGCTCAGCAGATCTTCTGCCCAGCGCAAAGGATTCCCGAAACCTGGAACAGGACAGGGGACACACCACAGACGGGACATGGGCTCTGGAAGACCACCCACAAGGCCCGGCTCACAGGAAATGACCGTTCACGGGAACCTGCATGCCACAGTCATTCTCATGCTTAGACACCACCTCCACTCTCCAAGCAACAGCCTCAGAGAAAGCAGCTTCCCCCCCTCAGTGACCCACTGAGACACCAAGGAGAGGAGAGGGCTGGCCCGGGGCTGCTCCTGGCCCCACCACCCTCTTCCAGGTGGAGTGAATCTGAACAGAGACCTGTTTAAAAACTGCAGGGGGTACTTAAAATAGAATCTAATCACTACCCAAGCTGGAGCTGAGCCAGGACACCAGGACTCACATGACTGATTTGTCAAGAGACACCTCCCATTACTTCCCTGAGTCATCCACAAGACAGAGCAGAACCCAAAGGTTGAGATGGAGGCGGAGGGGACACCCCACACCCCCACCGCCCCGGCCCCACTGTAGTCCCAGCAAGAACAAAGTTTTCCAGAATACACATGTGCTCACAAGCACACACGTGTTCACGAGAAGAGAGGGTTGTAGAACAGGAAGGTAATCTTATAAAGAAAAGCCTGTTTTTCAGGAAAACCTCCACCTTGTGGGGACCTTGCCCTCTACGGAAACCAGGGTCAGCCTGGGAGCTCCCGCATCACCTGCTCTGGGTGCTCTGCCGGTGAGTTACTCACCCAAGTGGGGCTGGTCTCTGGATTTCAAGACACACCCAACTGTGTGCCATTCCCTTTCAGTTCTCTGATAGCCTCTTTGAAAACCAGGCTGTTCCCTTTGTTCAGGAGTATTTGTACAAATTCCTTTCTAAGGCCCACACCACGCAAATGCAGGGCAGTGACCCAAAGGATGTTCGCCCAACAAAATCTCAGTTCTCCCTGGTTTTCACAGGAGTGGTGCAAACACACTATCCCACTGAGGGGAAATCCTAAGCATCTTCCCAGTCTCTTACCCCCAGCTCCCCAATGTGGAACACGGAAACAGATGCTATTTAAGGAATGCACGTGGATCCGGTTGAAAGCCAGAAACAACAAGAGCCTGGGAGGGGGGCATCCCATGGACCCAAGCCCTCCCCCGAGGGAGGTGAAGGATAGAGGGAGCTTCTGAGAAGACTCTGGCTGGGATCACTCTATCCCAGACCATAAACATGGTCTTAACCTGTTGATAGTCTTACCTACTGATAAAATGATACCTGGCACTAAATCCCATTCACCACAAGAAACCCTAAGCACTAAGAAAGCCACCCTCAGAACCCCAGGGTGCCACGTGCTCTTGAAGTGGGGGGTGGTGTTACATCAGTGACACAGTCAACCGCAAGGAAGAAACACAACTTGAGGAAAAAAGGGATCTAAGCCATCTGCAGACATTCCCAGGTCCCAGTCAAAGGCCACAAGCAGCCTCGGTCAGCCACAGAGAAGCCAGGTGGAGTCGGAAGTGACTAGCTGGACTTCATCACCTAAGCGCCCTGTCCCTGATTCTTCATTGGTGAAACCGGGACTCTGAGGGCAGCCCCGTGCTGGGCCCTGGCCCTGGAGAGCCCATCTCAAGGCAGGTGTCTGGCCTCTGCCTGGACAGAGTGAGTTTGTGATACAGAGTCTGACCCATGTATCCAATGGGACCTGCCTGCCTCAGGCTTCCAGAGAGGAGCCACGTGTTCTGAATATTTGCTCCGAAAGAGCACGAATTTAAAACACCCTAGAGCAGGAAATGATCTAGAAACCCCTCCGGGGCATTGAATTGTGACTTCCTAACAAAATGATCACTCATGAAACCAAATGAAGACCGGGCAGACTTCTAGCTCCCTGTGCTCTGGAAAGCAGCTCTGGGCCTGAGAAAGATATCGGTATATGAGAGGTTCTTAGGAATCCCGGGGAAAACAGGCCGGCTCTCACGCCCCCTGAAGTCTAATCTCAGGGTGGCCAAGGAAAGAGGCTCAGCCCAGGCAGGAAGTTCCTCCTCCCACCGCGGAGTGACACCCAACCCACTCAGGCAAGTCCTCCAAGTGCCTCCTCAGACATCACCCCACCTTGTGACAATGACACCCAACAACACACCTAGCGAGCTAGTGCCGGACACCAGTGCTCAAGAAACGGTCGTTCTCTAGTTACCTAAACAAGTCAGCGCACTTGAATGGCCGCATAAATTCCTGGAGCACCAAATTAAGTCTGTAAAAGAGGCGAACACAGAAATTCCTCCAAGGAGAAGACGGTGCAAGCCGGAACGGGCCAGACCGCAGTACTGCCACTCAGCGCCCGGACAACCTCCAGTCACAGGCCTCGCCAGGCTCAGGGATCGAGAGCCGCCGGTGTGAACAGCAGAGAAGGCAGCACAGGCGCACAAATGTCAGTCGTCCTTGAAGTGGTGGAATTTTGCCGAAGGTCTCAGTGGCCCTCGCTGTTTCCCACAGCAACCGCCACTGCGCCGTTTGTACTACAGGAAAAACACCCAGATTCTAAGGTTATCCAAGAACCGTGGCCCCAAAACACCGCCCAGGAGATGAGATCCCCAGCCCGTCAAGTGGAAACGATGCCGCTGTTTACCGTTTGTTTGAAACTCTGCCACCATCGCGCAGTCAATCCACGAACACGACCCCAGGTCTGGAGCGCCCGGAATCCGCGACCGCTGCGCGGTGGAGGCGGCTCCGGCCAGTGCGGCCAGGTTCCTGCCCCTGTTCTGGGCCTCGGGCGCGGGCTGGAGGCCCACCCTAGAGTCCCGCGTGGTCTCGAGGCTCCTCCCTTGCCGGGGCCCCGCGGACCGGAGTGGCGTCGGCGACCCTCCTGGCCAGAGGAGGCGTCAGGCTGGACCCCCACCGCCCCGGTTCCGAGCGGGCCCGCCCAGCACAAAGGCCCGCGGGGAAGGGGAGGAGGAAGTGGGCACGGGGGGCAGGGCTCATTCTCACACCTCTCAACGACTTCCCCGCGGCGGGAAGCAGCTCTATTTACAAGTGAAAAGACGAGGCGCGAGGGGGCGCCCGGGGGTGTCAGGTACGGCGACCCGCGGAGGGGTCGGGGAGGGGCCGCCAGGTGTCCCCCGAGAAAAGAGGGCACAGCTGGGGCGGGGCCTCCAGGTCCACCCGCCGGGAGGAGACTGGCGGACCCCAGGCAAGGGGCTCGGGAGCCGAGAACCCTGGACCCCAGGAGGCCCGCAGGCAGGTCCTCGCAGCAGGGTGGGACACCCCTGCGGTCCCGGAAACGCGGGAGACCCCGCCCCCTCCAGGTAGAGCGCGGCCAGGTGTGGCGGGCTGGCCCTCCCCTAGGCCCTACCCGGCCCCCGCCGCGGCAGAAGGTCGCGCAGGACACCGGAAGTCGTCCTGGAGTCAGTCTGAGCTGATCGCAGGGGTTCCCGGCGCCCCGGGCTCCCCACCCCGCGAGCCACAGGAACAAGGAGGAAAACAGCCTCTTTATGAGGAGGCAATTCAATATTTCTTCCTGGCATAAAATAGGAATTGCTCTATTTACCCAGCCCGCAGGAGCGTCGTGAAGATTAATGACTGTGAAATGTTTTTAAGATCAAAAACATTCCCAGATTTTACTTGAAGGCACTTTCATGTGCATATTGGTATCTGTGCAGCAAAATATACTCTTTATTGATTGCCCTCCCAGTGCGACTTCTATTCGGTAATCTGAAAGCCCTGAGATGAAGGAATCAGGTCTGTCTCTGCCTGCTCCTGAACACTAAGGAATACGGGTACGAAATGTCAGTTCATCTGGGCATCTACCCTGAGTCTCCAGCTCTATCCACTCCACAGGGCAGATGGAGCAGTCCAGAGTGCAGACCACAGCTGAATGTCTGGAGGAAGGGAAAAAACTCCTAAGATTATTGGTCACTCTCACTGGAAAGAAAACAGTATCCTCCCTAGCTCATTAGGAGGTGCTCCCAAAGCCTGAGTCTCCATCAGGGTCTCGGGTGTTTGCACAGCCTCGGCCAGCACTGGGAGCCAACGGTCAGCCAAGTTCTGCCAGTGCCAGGAGCCCACGCAGCCCATCTGGCCCGGCAGCTCCAACAGAAAGGCCTCCCTGCTCCCAGCAAAGCAAGGCCACATGACCGCACCGAGGACGATGCTGGGCTCCCCAGGGGCGTCTCTACTCCAGGCTGAACATTCTCAGTTCCCTCAACCGTTCCTGGGACATGGCTTTAAGAGCTCTCTCGGGCCCTGCCCGCTGCTGGCTCTGGCAGTACTCCAGGTGGGCAGGCCTGGGAGCTGGCCGCGGCAACACCAAGTGGGGTGTCCAGGGTCCAGATGGATTTGCAAGAATGGCCCCCACCCCTTCCCTTGGCCTCCCAGGATCTGAACAAGCGGGCGGTTAAGCTGACTGTTTGCACTTCTAGACTGCACTAAAGACCATCCATCAGCAAAATAATCAACTCACAGCTAGAGTTCATTTAAAAGGAAAGGTGCACAAACTCCCTCCTGCCCTTTCACCCCCTCCAGCAGAGAAACCTTAAATGCGGTTTACCCCCTCCAAACTCTTTCCCGTCTCCACCCTCCCCCTGCCACACACACACCTGGGGCAGGTACAGTACTATCGCTTCCAGGTTAGATTCTGGCCACTTACACCTACAAAATGATTCCTTGCTGGCCTTACTTTATAAATAGTATTTTTAAATTGCCATCGTGGAAAAAGAAAAACCCCATTAGGCAGAGGAGTTGATCACTGTGGTCTAAGTCTTTGGTTCCTTCCACAGAAACTTCCTCAGATTCCATGACTCCATAATGAAGTTTTTGTTTGTCCTGGGCTTGGTAAGATTGCTGGAGGCCAGATTTCAGACATGGCTGGAGCGCAGCCACCATAAGCTGGACTTTCCAAGCCCTGAGCTCGCCTGTGCTGCAGAAAAACCTACATAGCTCGTCTCTGTGGCACATCCTTTAACGTGGCCCCTCCAGGCTTCTGCCACAACGTGGGCTGGAATGAGACACAGAAATACTGCCACTATTTCCAGGCAATCTTTAAGGCAGCTGACAGTTTCTTTTAGTTATAATTAAGGATGTGTTTTAATGCAAGAAGCACATTTCTGCTGATCAGAGAGCTTCGAAGGAAGCACACATCAGCAATACAATGGAAGGTGCATATTTCTGTATTTTGTGAGAAGTTTTACAACCCCCTGGATAAAAAACCCAGCCCTCTCCTTTTCCCGGCCCCCACCTCCAGGGCTTTTCTGGATTCACAGAAGTCAACACAACCAAAGGCAAGGCTGGCCACCAGGGTTAGGGGCAGACAACAGCAACTACTCAGGGACAATTCTCTATAGAACCAAAATCGTCACCTGTCCCATAAACAAGATCCCAACCATTTCATCACAGTTTTTGTGATTATTAAGCAAACTCTAGGCAAGCATCTGTTACATTTAGTTAGGTAAACAGCTAAAGCTGATCACTTCTAAAACATTCACAGAGGGGGGGACTAGGCTAGATACAAATGCAAACTTCAACAGGTTCTCACTGAGTGTAGACCCTTAAAAAAACTAAATAGGCTTCAGTCACCAACAATGGTGAACAATATACATATTATCTCCATATTCCACTTGAGCTGAGGGTTTGAAAGTGGGGGGCCAGGAATGCTCCTCCCATAAGCTACAGAGTTGGTTCCACTGTGGGACCTCAGCTCCCACGTGGAAGCAGGAGGCCTTTGTGAGTGGGGGAGGAGCTTTTTCTGACACGGCAGCAGCTCCGATAAAACAGGAACATCCAGCAAAAACTTATTTTAGCTGCACTCTCCCTAATGCTACCAACAGATTAAAAACTACTTTCAAGTCAGGAGAGGAGTAAAAATAAACACAACTTCTTCCTGTGACTTAAGATGCCTCCTTTCTGATGTTGAATATCATTTCCTAAAATCACATTTCGACGGGGTAGAAAAGGGCTGTTTATACTTTCCCTGAGAATCTACTATCTGCTGTTAGAATCATTCCCTAAAAAAGCAGATAACTGAGAAGAGAAAGCACACGACGTTCCTTAGCAGTCCAGAAAAGATCACCTTCTAAGAAAAACTCTGGAAAGGGGGCAGGCCAAATCTCCATGCCTGGCAGAGATGAATGTGGACCCGGTTCCCATCCTGTCTGCAGCTCCTGAGGTTTCTGTGTTCTCCAGTTAGAAGAATGAAGGCAAAACTACCCCTTGGCTCCCATGGTCAACATTCCACACTAACAATGGCCTGGCTCTCTCCCTATTGTACATTCTGTATTCATTTGTGAATCCCCCCCTTTTTTTTTACACAATGTGCAAAGCCCTTCTTTTCACAGGCAAAGTTCTGAATGCCCAAGTGCAGCCATAATTTAGGCTTTAAACATTAATAATGATAGCTAAAAGCAAACTCCAGATTATGCCCAAACATTCATTTGTGAATTTCATTAGAGTCACATTGATGGCTTTTGGATACTCTCCATTAAATCATGATCAAAAGAACCACTGAACACCTTTAAAATGGTTCTGAGTTTTTAGCAATTATTAAATATAATTTTCCAAACCCTGAGATAGGATTAGTAAAAAAAAAAACCCTTTCATAAGCCTTTGATACATATTCCATCAAACAGAGACTTGAATGAAAATTAACTTCAAAAGATGAGGTGGGGGGGAGAGGCCTTGCATTTCCCCTTCTTTCCAGGAGTGCTGTAACTTTAACTTACAGCAGTGTAAACTGGGACATGCTTACCAGCTGGTAAGGGAGAAAACTGATATCTGCCCCAGCAGCATACCCTCTGAGAGCGTATCCATTCCAGCATTTCATGTGCCCACTAAGTTTTCAGCAGGGAAAGTTCACAGGCATTCCTCAGCTAGCAATTCACGCACGGAAAGATTATTGGGGAAGACACCCCCGAGATTTCACCACATGGGGTCATTTCCATGAAGTACAAATACTTCTTTTTCCAGGACAGACAAACTGCCCTCCCATTTTTTAGTTACTACAAAAATGCGCTCCACCCTGTGTAACAGAGCCGAAATCCTCTCAAAGTGGAAATATTACCTGAGTTGTGCCCTGCCCAACTGATGAATGTCCCTTCCCAACCATGTATGAATATGTATTTGTGGCCTGATTCAGGGCCACAGGACACTAGGGCTGTTGCTTTCCCCCGGCAGATTCACAGAGGGATCCAGGCTACACGCACATACATTATGATGACAGTCCCTCTCTATGGAAATGACAGTGGTAAAAAATGACAACTGGGGCCACCATGCTACCATTGCTGTAAACTCTAAATTTTTTCCATTTAGGGAAAGCATTAAGTGCAAAGGGTCTAACTTTGCCTTCAAAAATGATTCATGGTGTTAGTGAACTGTTGGCAAATGGCATTCTGGTGCTAGAGCTCAGCAGGGCTGCTCCCTCAGAGGTGTCCTTTTTGGGTTTTTTTTTTCAATCCGTGAATCTCAAGGATTTCAAACAGTGTGAGCCGTTTGTATGTTAACAGCAATGGTGGCAATAAAAATATCATTTTAAAATCCAGTGCTTTGCTTGTTCAGTACACACTATATACATTCATCATTTCTTTACCTTGTAACTAGCTACCTGGAAGCTAAAAAAAGTTCCCAGTTGATTTTCTGGTTTTGTTGTTTGTTGTTGCTGTTTGTTTGCTTCATTTAATCTCTCTTTAAAACACACTTTCCAGACTTAAGGAGTAAAACTTCTATCTGGAGTTTTAAGAGTGAAGTTATTGATTATTCTCTGAAAGGGTAACTGACGAGCTGGTTAATAATTATACAGATAGCAAGTTTTACTGTTTCATCTTGTGTACACGACCGGATTAACAATGGCGGGGAAAGCACACACAACTTGGCAGGGACAGGAACAGGTGTGTCCGAGTCTCAAAAGGCCAAAATATCTCACCAAGTATGTCACTGGTGTGTTTTTACGACGGCAGTAGTGTTTGTTTTTAAGCAGCCAAACTTTCTTACTTTCTTAACTCTAGAGGGACATACTTTGCGAATATCTCTTCACTG
This sequence comes from Saguinus oedipus, assembly GCA_031835075.1. NCBI lineage: Eukaryota > Metazoa > Chordata > Mammalia > Primates > Cebidae > Saguinus > Saguinus oedipus. The sequence continues at coordinate 130,885,510 of CM063179.1, forward strand.
AATTGATGATTAAGTCCCACACAGAAATTGCAACTCAAGCAAGGAAATGACTTTTAGGGACAATGAGCCTTTTTAAAATCAGTTAAGAAAAGGTAATTCACCATGCCCCTCCCCGCAGGAGAACACCCATTCAAGGGTCAGTTTCAAAGCTCCCAAGCGAAACCGTAAATAACTCACAGGGTTCTGCACTCAACCTGCAGAGTCTTATTAAGGTACAATTAAGAGAGGGGTTTGTCAGGCTGGGGTTTAAAAAAAAGATGGGGAGAGAGTCAGCATACTCTTTACCTTATTTTTCTAAATAGAAAAAGAATTAAACCAAAACCACCTAATCAGGTTCAAAACAAGCTCCAAACCCAGCATCTTTTAATTCCCTCTAACAACTGCTTTCCATAGGGATGTAACTGGGGTCCCCCACCCCGGGGGCACAAAAAACCAATCAGCGCCATAAATTCCTTTTGCCTTCATCCCTCTCTTCCTTTTACCGGGGGGCGGGGGGGGACAGAGTGGCGGGCGGGGGACAGAGTGGGGGGAGGGGGTGACCCAACATCAACACTTACACTCTACAGAAATATGCCGGCTTATTTCCTTTGTTTGCTCATGTTATACTTGATCAAGTGTGAACGATTAAACTGGTTTCATTAAAGGCAAGTGCATTCACGGCTAACATCCAACTTCAATGGCAACTGTAAGCATATTTTGCAAGAAAGAGGGCCTGCTTTTTTGCTTGAAATCTACCATCTCATTAACTTTTCTTTTGGGGGCAATAAAAAGGGCACTAGGGTTTTTTCAGGAGAATGTCAGAGCAGTTCAGAGATCTGATGCCAGACAAAAGAATATTTAGTGTTTCAACTCTATGATACAGTCTCTGCTAAAGAAAAAAAAAATTCTGTTTCAATATTAAAGCAGCTATGACTGAAAATGTTTAATTAGCATTTTGACTACTACTTTGTAATTGCTGTAACAAGTACCCTTTGAAATCAAATGATTATGAAAACAAGATCCTTTAAAGTCTCATTACTTCAAAATAGAAAAGATTTATATTATAAAAAAAAAGGAGGGGTTCAAAACCTCAGAATTCTCAAAGTACATGTAAACCACCCACTTCTACTCGGAGAATCCTCGAGGCAAAACAGCAGTCTTAGGTACAGAACAAGAGGTAATTTTTAAACTGTCTTCGAACCCAAACGCCTAGTCGAGAAAGCGATCTTTTTTGAAAGAGTGGTATGAGTCGATATATTTCGCCCAAGTTAGAAAGGCAGAAAGAATTACTTTGTAAACTTCCCCAAAATATAACGTCCCCTCAAAATTATCCATGTCAGATAAAAATATACCAGTCTCTAGAATATCCAACAGAATTGCAAATAAGGCGTTTAGCATTTTAAATTCCCAATGCATATTTATAGAATAGAATTCTCTTGTCTATCCTTCCAGCCACTCGCATCAGACTCTCTAAGAACTTAACCCGATCTCCAATCTTTAAAGAGAAAAGGGGGTAAATACACAGAAGGATTGTTTACCCCGGTCAGGGCAAGGGAGCCCGGTGTGACGACGTAGGCCATGGCCAGCAGCCTCCACCACGAGCACGCAGAGCGAGCGGGGATTTCTACGAAAAATTCCTCCTCTTCCCTACAAAATCCTAAACGTGGGGTCCTCTGCAGCCAACTGCCGCTTGGGCCGCCTCCGGAAAAAGTACCGGGCGGGGGAGGGGGGACAACCATAAACACTCGCGCGCACACGCTCACTTCGTGTCCGCGACCATCGTCGCCGGCGGAAAGCGAGCCACGGGAGGGAGTGTGTGCGCGCGTGTGTCTCGGCGCTGCCCGCGGTGACCGCGCCGAGCTCTTGGGCTCGCGGCCTCCGAGCCCCAGGGCGCGGCGTGGGCTGCAGGCGACCCGCCACGCCGCTGGGCCTCCCGCCTGAGAAAGGCCCAGGCGCGCCCCGGCTCCCGCGCGCCTCTGCCCAACTCGCCCGGGGCGCTGGGGGCAGCGCGAGGGAGAGAAAGAAAGGCGCTTCCCCTCGGCCGCGCGGGGCCGTCCGGCGCCGGGGAGGGCTGGGAGGAGGCGGGACCGCGGCGGCCCGGCTGTCCCTGTGCCGCACCGGGTCCCCGCCGCCCGGGGCGCGCCCTAGCCGGCCCCTCCTGCTAAACTTTTTTTGATTCGCCCCACCCGAAAAGTGCGGCCCGGGCGGGGAAGGTGGGGGAAGCGGGCGGGCCGGGCTCCCGGAGGCGGCGGCGGCGGCGGCGGCGGGCGAGGAGGAAGTGGTGCCCGCGGGAGCGCGGCCGGGCAGAGGAAATGCCCGGCCCCCGCCCGCGCCCGCCGCCCGGCCCGCCCAGGCCCCCCGCCCCGCCGCTACTTTGGCGGGCCGAGCCCCGCGCGGCAGTGGCGGCGGCAGCAGCAGATGTGGCCCGGCTGCCCGGAGGAGCCAACAATGCGGGGCCGGCAAAACAAAAGGGTTCCACTTCGCCTCCTCTGCCGTCTTTCACTTGCGGTCCCGAGGCGCCGCGCGGGATCCCCCGCCGGTAGGGGCAGCGCCCCCGGGGACCCCGGGCCGCTCGCGCCCCGACTTCCCCACGGACCCCCTCTTCTGCGCACCCCCTGCCTCGTAGGCGCAAGGCCCGCCGCACCCCGGCGCGCTCGGACTCCTGTTCCCCGGAGATCCGGCCGTATTGTCCCCGCGGCGCGTCGCGCGCTCGGCCTGGGTCGCCGGCGGCCCCCGCGCGCGCACCCACCGGGCTCAGGGAGCAGGAGCCGGGGGCGCCCAGGGAACCGTCTCCGAGACGCCGCCGCGCTCGGGGTTTTCTTTTTTTTTTTTTTCCAACCCTGATGGGAAGGAAGGTGACCGCATACTTCGCATTCATCAACTCTCATCACAACAACAAAAATCCTGGCGCAAACCGCGGCCAGCGGGCGCAATCGGTGGCGGGGGCGGGCGGGGACCCTCGGGCCAGGGTCAACCCCTGGGCGCCGAGGGACAACACGGGGCCCGGGGCACCGACCAAAGATGTCCTCGGATGCCGGCTCCGTGTCCTTCGCCCTCTTCCTCCTCCTCCTCCTCCCCGAGTGGCGCAGTGAGGCGCGGGCGCGGCGCCCCCAGCCCGCGGCCGCAGGTGAGGCGGGGGCGGCGGCGACTGCAGCCCTCCCCCGGGGCCCCCCTTACCTCGTCCCGGACTGTCGGCGTCCACAGCGAAAGGCGCCCACCCTGGAGGCGGCGGCGGCGGCGGCGGCTCCCGCCCCTCCCACCCCACCCGGCGGCGGTGGCGGTGGCGGCGGCTGTGCAGCCCCCCCTCAGCGCGGCATGGCTCCCGGTTCGGTCCCTCGCTCCTCGGGCCGCCGCCGGCTCCTCCGGGCCGCTCCCGAGCCACCTTAAAATGACACACGCACACAGGGACACACACACAAAAACTTAATCTCTCCAGCTCCCCGCCCCTCCCCCTCCTGCCTTCCCCCCCCGCTCCCCTCCCCTCCCCTCCCCACCCTGCCCCTCCCTTCCCTTCCACCTCCTCCCCTCGCCGCCGAGCCTCTTCCTACTTCCCCACCCACCCCACCCCCTTCCTCCGCCCACCCGGTTCCCAATCCCCCCCCCGCGTCCCGGCCCCGCGCCCTCCCGCCCGCCTAGAGGGGGCTGCGCTGGGGGTCCCCGGTCCGCGCCCGCCCTGCGCAGCGCTCACCCCCGAGAGGATGCTAATTCCAACTTGGATCGGGGGAGGGAACGTCCTGGATGCCGAGCGCCTCCCGGCTATTTGCTCTTCTTTATTTGTTTTCTCCTCCCGGGAAGGAGAAGGAAAACGGAGAGAAAAGGAAAGGAAAGAAGCGGCGCCGGCCGCGGCTCCCGGTGCCCGCTGGCTGCGCAGGAGCGAGGCGGGAGGCGAGGTGAGGGTCGCTGCTCGCTCACTCCTCGCTCCTTTTTTTGGGGGGGGCAAAGGCGGGGTCTCTCTTTGCAAACCAATGACACAACCCCACATGGGCCGGCCTCGCCCCCTCCAGATACTCCTCACTACAAATCGGCTCTCTCGGGGGATTAGTGGCTCCGCGAAAGTGCACACGGGCGCGGCGGGCGGGAGGGCGAGGGGCCGGGCGCGGCGGGCACTCCCTGGCCTGGCCCCGCCCGGGAGGCCCTCTGGAGGCGCGGGGGCTTCGGTAGCAGGGGCCGGGGTCCTGTCGCGGCGGCGCTGGGTCCGGTGCTCCCCTCGCCCTTCATCCTCCTTCGCCCCTTCCACGTGGGGCACCGGGCAGTCGGCCACGTGGGGGAACGCGAGCCCCGGGTGGCCTCGGCCCCGTGGGGCCCCGCCCAGTCAGCGGCGCCGACCTGCCCCCTTCCCGGCCCCCGGGCTCCAACTTCCTCCTGGGAGCCCGCGCCGGCCACTTCTGCGTTCTCGGGCCCGCGGGGTCAGGCGCGGGCGGGCCGCAGGGGGCACTTGAGCGCTCCCCAAATCCAGATCCTGGAGACCGTGTAGTAGAGGCGGCGACTGCTGTGGGTGCGCGGGGAAGGGGCCCTCCGTGCTGCAACTTGCAGCGGTGCTGTGCCCTAAAAGAAGCGAAACATTCTTACACATTAAAAAAAAAAAAAAAGATTCTCTCTTGTTGCCTCGATCTCGCCGGGGCATTTGAGAAGCTCGGCGTTGGGTCGGAGCCCGGGCCTCGAGGAGGGAGAGGCGCTGCGGCTTAGGGGCCCGCGGCTCGGGGTCCTGGGCTCGCGCGGCGGCCTGCAGCCCACGCCGCCCTGACGTCTCAAGCTTGGAGTCTGCACACCGAGCCTGGGGATAGGGGCACAGCGGCCGCTCGCGGCCCAACGAGCATGTGGGCTAAATTCCCTGCCTGTGACCCGCGACGTCCGAGCGCCGTCTCCGGAAGGGACCTGGTGGCGGCGGAGTGTGGCGTCTTCTCCCTGCGCCCAGGGCCCCCCAAACTCTCACTATCCTGAGTTCGGCGTGCGTCCTCCAGGAACTCCTGGGTGGGCTGAACCGAGCCCTTAGGATCGATTTGTTTAAAAACCCAATTGAGATGTTAGGAACCGGATTGAGATGTCGGGCAGGAAAGGAGTGGGAGGGGTCTAAGGTCCGGCCTTCGGAGGCCGCAGGGACCGCCATTCCGCCAACCCAGCCGCGCGGCGTGGCCTCCTCCGTCCCCGAGCACCCCGCGCCCTGCAGAGCCGAGGAAACTTACAGCCAGGGGCAGGGGGCTGGAGGAGAGGCCCAGAGCCGCACGACCCTTTTCTGCACCCCAAAGAGCGTGGCTCCAGGCATCCCAGTCTATTAAACATTTTCCGAATCCGGTCCCCGCCCGCCGCAGGGAGTCGATGCTCCGGCTTGTTTGCCAAGGCGCACCAGGTGCGGCCTGCAGTGGAGGGGCCGGGACCATCCATGACTGATTAATCGCTCAACAAGATTTTAAAACAGGATTGAAGACCGCCTACCTGCGAGGGCAGCGCAGACCAGGCCTTTCGCGCCCGCTGGTCCTTGTAAGGTTGTGGCTAATATGTCCGCAGCGCGGTTTTCACGTGGCCCTCCTAGGGCCGGGCCAGGCCAGCTGCGTGGCGAGCTCGGCTGCGCTTCCGTGGAGGACCCTCCGGACCTGCACTCCACGGTTCTCTTACGGCAACTCTGGATCTCCACAGACTGATCTTCAGGGCGCTTCTCTCTATAGCAGTTTTGCCTCAAGGGCGTGGCGCCTCAACTAATTGTGGGGTATAAACTGACCCGGGCCACCACCTCCAGGCTGCTGGGTTACCAGTACCTGTTCTTCGGAGTTTCTTAAGCAGAAACTGTAAGAACGACCAATAGATTTTTCTGCTTCCTTATTTCACCGAATGCTTTGGTTCTGGGTGGTCATGTCTTCTCAGGAAGAAACCACAAAAAGCCTGGTTTTCCATATCACTCCTTCACTTTCACGTTTTATATAAATTTGAATTCTGACTTAGAAAGTATTATTAATTTGTTCATTGCCGGGCGCGGTGGCTCACGTCTGTAATCCCAGCACTTTGGGAGGCCGAGGCGGGCGGATCACGAGGTCAGGAGTTCAAGACCCGCCTGGCCAACATGGTGAACCCCGTTTACTAAAAATACAAACAGCCCGGTGTGGTGGCAGGCGCCCGTAGTCCAGCTACTCAGGAGGCTGAGGCAGGAGAATCGCTTGAACCCGGAAGACGGAGGTTGCAGTGACTCGAGATTGCACCACTGTACTCCAAGACTGGTGACAGCAAGACTCCCTCTCAAGAAAAAAAAAAAGTATTATTAATATGTTCTTTGTTTTGAAAACATTAAAAGCAACGTATCCTGAGAACCAACGATTATTTCTCACTTCAATTTACCTGTATTTTAAAATATAGAGCCCATTTGCCCCCAACATGTGAATTACTTCATACTATTTTTTTGAGATGCTGCAAACAAAAAATCCAATTCAAAAATGGCCAAAGACTCTGCAGACATTTCTCCAACGAAAGTAGATGAATGGCCAGCGGCCAAGCACATGAAAAGATGGTCAGCCTCACTGGTCATTAGAGAAATACAAACCAAAACCACGAGAAGATACCACTTCACGTTCACGAGGATGGCTTTTATCAACAAAACAGAAAAAACGTGTGTAGAGGAGGATGTGGAGAAATGGGAACCGTTGGCCAGGCTCGGTGGCTCACATCTGTAATCACAGCACTTTGGGAGGCAAAGGCAAAGCAGATCACCTGAGGTCAGGAGTTCGAGACTGGCCTGGTCGACATGGTGAAAACCCATCTCTACTAAAAATGCAAAAAATTAGCCAGGCATGGTGTACATGCCTGTAGTTCCAGCTACTGGGGATGCTAAGGCAGAAGAATCACTTGAACCTGGGAGGCGAAGGTTGAAGTGAGCTGAGATCCAGTCACTGCACTCCATCCTGGGCTACAAGAGTGAAACTGTCTCAAAAAAAGAAAAAGAAAGAAATGGGAACCCTTGTGCATTGCTGGGTAAAATGGTGAAGCCCCCTTGGAAAACAGAATGACGGTTCCTTAAAAAGTGGAACATGGAATCAGCATATGATCCAGTGATTCCACTTCCGGGTATATGCCCCAAAGAATAGAAAGTAGGAACTCAAATGGGTATATGCATATCCATGTTCATATCGGCACTATGAATAGCCAATAGGCAAAACTACCCAAATGTCTATCAAGGGCTGAGTGGATAAATAAAATGGGGAATATACATACAATGGAATGTTATTCAGTCTCTAAAAAGAGTGAAATTCTGACACATGCTACAACATGGATGAACCCTGAAAAGGAGCTAAGTGAAACAGCCAGACACAAAAAGACAAATATTGTATAATTCTTCTGTGAGGTCCCTCTCTAGAATAACAAAATCATAGAAAGTAGGATGGTGGTTACTGAAAGCTGAGGAGAGGGGGAATGAGCAGTTACTGATGAGTATAGAGTTTCTGTTTGGGATGATGAGAAAGTTCTGGAAATGAATAGAGATGATAGTTGCACAACATCGAGAATGTGCTTAGTTCCCCCAGATTGTGCACCTAAAAGTGGATTAGAGGTTGGGTGTGGTGGCTCACGCCTGTAATCCCAGCACTTTGGGAGCCAGAGCAGGGTGGGTCATGAGGTCAAGAGATTGAGACCATCCTGGCCACCATAGTGAAACCCTGTCTCTACTAAAATACAAAAATTAGCTGGGCGTGGTGGCACACACCTGTAATCCCAGCTACTCAGGAGGCTGAGGCAACAGAATTGCTTGAAGCCAGGAGGTGGAGGTTGCAGTGAGCCAAGATTGCGCCACTGCACTCCAGCCTATCGCCTGCCAAAAGAGCAAGACTCTGTCTCAAAAAAAACTAATGAATAAAAGAAAGATCCATGGCCCCAGTGTGGACCATTGTTTGTAAGGCACTTATTTTCTTCCGTCTGGCAGCCTTTGAACAGGATGGCATAATTCCTTCCCTACTTTATACCTCCTCGGGAGCACCTCTGATGTCTCTAGGAACCCAGGGCCTGAAAAAGGCCCGTGGGACCGGCCTGCGGCTGCGTCACAGCATCCCCTGCTACAATCAAAGACCTCTCACAGACGTTCTTATTTCTCAGTTTCCTATCTCCTATTTCATTTCCAGGAACCAACGGTGGTTAAAAAAAAAGATAGTCGCCCTAGATAATAGTGGGTCCTTTTACTGCAACTGTTTTGTGCAATAAAAAGGACTAGTTGTGTGCACTTGAGTATTTCAAGGGTCTGTGCAGCGAGAGTTACTGGGAGTTAGACTTCACTGTATTGTTATGCACCTATCTCTGTTATTCAGGGTTCAGCTCACTTCAGAAGCACGATTATCTGAAACGTTCAGTTGCTGTCCTCAGTGGAAGTGGGAATTTTGCTGCACTGTTTTATAGAATAACAGTACTCTCTTTGGCTATAATATTATCACTATGTGATTCATAATTAATTCTCATCAGTGAATACATATTGCCTTTATAGATGCCATGGCCCTTTCCAACTATGCATTAAAAATCCTATGCTCACGCCAGACGGATGCAGTAAGGGGTGCAGATCGAGTGGTTGAAGCTCTCACAGTTTCAGGATTTAATTGGCATTTAGGTTTAACCCCATCACTTCTCTTTTTTAGTTAAACACACACGCACACACGCGCACACTCTGCCTGAGTCCTTTGAAAAACTGACTACAAGGCCAGGTGCAGTGGCTCACGCCTGTAATCCCAGCACTTTGGGAGGCCGAGGTGGGCGGATCATGAGGTCAAGAGATTGAGGCCATCCTGGCCGACTTGGTGAAACCCCATTTCTAAAAATACAAAATTAAAAATCTAAAAATAATAAAAATACAAAAATTAGCTGGATGTTGTGGTGCGCGCCTCTAGTCCCAGTTACTCAGGAGGCTGAGGCAGGAGAATTTCTTGAACCTGGGAGGTGGAGGTTGCAGTTAGCCGAGATCCTGCCACTGTACTCCAGCCTGGCAACAGAGCAAGACTCCGTCTCAAAAAAACAAGGAAAAGCAGTGACTACAGTCCTAGGAAAACAAAAGGAAACATGTTGATTCACAGACATGAGCTAATCTGTATTGTAACTTCCAGAAAACATCAGCAAAGATACTATGCAACTAATACTCAACAAACAGTGAAGGAAGATCTGCTCCACGCCTAGCCCAGCCTGGGTCCTGGATACACAGGTTAACCCCATCTGGTCACTATCTCCAAGGAGAAAGCATCCCAGGGAAACTGGATTGGTTCAACTATTATCTCATTTAAGCCTCACAATACTGTGAGGTAGGGATTAAGTTCCACAGTTATCTGTGGGAAAGGTGAAACTCCCAGAGACATTACATACTGGGCCTGGCTTCCTGGGCATGCGACCATGTGCTTGAAAGGGAGAACTTGGCTCTGCTGTCACCATCTTAAACATGTTTTTTTGTTTTTGAGACAAAGTCTCATTCCATCATCCAGGCTGGATTGCAGTGGTGTGATCTCGGCTCACTGCAGCCTCCACCTCCTGGGCTCCAGTGATTCTCCTGCCTCAGCCTCCTGAGCAGCTGGGATCACAGGTGCATGCCACCATGCCCAGCTAAGTTTTGTATTTTTAGTAGAGATGGGGTTTCACCATGTTGATCAGGCTGGTCTCAAATTCCTGACCTCGTGATTCACCTGCCTCAGCCTCCCAAAGTGCTAGGATTACAGGTGTGAGCCACTGCGCCCTGCCTTAAACATATTTTATTAATTTTTTTTTTTGAGATAGTGTCTCGTTCTGTCGCCCAGGCTGGAGTGCAGTGGTGCGATCTTGGCTCACTGTAACCTCCACCTCCCGGGTTCAAACGATTCTCCTGCCTCAGTGTCTGGAGTATCTGGGACTACAGGCATGTGCCACCACGCCCAGCTAATTTTCTGTATTTTTAGAAGAGACGGGGTTTCAACATGTTAACCAGGATAGTCTTTATTTCCTGACCTCAGGTGATACCCCCACTTCAGCCTCCCAAAGTACTGGGATTACAGGTGTAAGCCACCGTGCCAGGCCAAGTGTTTTATTAAATGTTTTAATTTTTTGTAGAGATGAGGTCTTGCTTTGTTGCCCAGGCTGCTCTTGAACTCCTGGCCTCAAGCAATCCTCCTGCCTCTCACCTGTTGAGGTTACAGGTGTGAGCCACTGGGCCCAGACTTACTAAGTTTGAACAAGGGGCTTTGAATCTTCATTTTGCACTGGGCCCCGAAAACTGTATAGCTGGTTCTGATTAAGTTCATTGAAATACTAGATTTAAAAGGCCCCATCCTTGCACTGTAGAACATAAAGTGGTTAAGCCAAGCAGTCTTCATGGTCAGCGCTTGGAGTCACACAGAAACCAGCATGAGTCTAAGAAGTCCTCTCTCACTAGACCACTGCCTTGCGTGGCCCGTGCTGAGTCCACCCATGGAATGTGAATTTTCCTACACTGCGGCAGGCCAGGCCGGCGATATGCAGGCCCTCAGACACGTAAGGCCAGAGTCATACAGGCTACTGACTCAGTGGGGCCAGTTGTGAGGCCACAATGGGATTACTGCTGAGAATGACCAAGCAGGGGACAGAGATGGAATGGCAGTCCCCGCAGGAGCTGCCGCACACGAAGGAAAGTGCTCCATTATCATAGGAAACGATTCCATTCCAATCAGAATTAGCTTTATGGTCAAAAGCTCCTGATATCAACTGCAATTTTGGCACCTGCAAAATATCCTAATCACAGAGCTGACTTCAGTGAGTCTGCCCTCCCTGGGGAACTCTGTACTTTAAAAAAAAGAAATATGTCCATGCTTTTCCTTGAATATCTACAAATAAGGCCCCTGTTTATCAGGTCAGCTGGCCAGGGGAGCCCATGTCAGGTTTGATTAGACACCATTCATGGGGTCCTTCCTTGCCTCTGGAAAGCATCATTATTTCATGTTGGTTGGATGGCCCTTGCATTTCTCAGAAGAAGCCACTGAGGCAGTGAGGCGGGGTCCCGCCAGCAGGCAGACTGGAGCAGGTTGAAACCACAGGTCTCCAGGCTTCCCAGACTTGCCCTTGCTCTGCTGTTTCACCTCCTACTGCTGTCTGGGCTGTAGGCAGGTGTGGGCACCCGGCCCCCTGGCCTGTGCATCTCTGGAGGCTTGCTCTCACATCCCATTTGCGCCAGGAAGAAATAAAGCAACAGCTCGTCAGCTGACCTGACAAACGTAGGCCCTTATTTGTAGATTTTCAGGGAAGAGCATGGATAGTTTTTGTTTGTTTATTGGTTTGTTTTTTAAGTACAGAGGTCCCCTGGGAGGACAGACTCACTGAAGTCGGGGAATTGACTGTTTGTTTCAAGGTGGTCCAAATCTACAGAAAAGTTGGTTTAAAGAGTGCAATGCATGCTCACTCATAGCCCCACCTCCTATGTGAACCATTTTTCCACATTGGGTCACAGCATCACTAGCTCTCTTTTTAACTCTGTATACATAGATACTTCTTTTCCTGAACCATCTGAAAGTAAGTTGCAGACATCTTGATGCTTCACTCCTTAACACTTAAGCATTTTTATCTCTTAAGAAGGAAGACCTTTTAGAAACTCGAATATCTTTTGCCACATCTATGAAAATTAACAATCCATAGTCATGCCAGGGCCATAAGGTAAGTAACATCCAGTGCTCGGTCAGCATACTGTGGCCAGCTGTGGACTATTTGTTACAGATCAATAACAGGCTGGATTTTAAAATTGAGAGCAAGCTTTTAGAAACTTTTACAGCAATCTGACAGAGGACTTTTAGATCTGTTACATCTAATAATAAAAAAATCTCGGCTGGCATTTTGTGTATTTTTCACTTCTTCCTAATAAGTCACTTTTCTTATATTTTACAAAAGCATCACTCTGAGATACACTAAACAGCAAAAACAAACTGTTCCTTCATTTTAGATAGTTTGCAGAGCCACTGGCTCATTCCAGACCATATTCAAATTTCCCCAATTGTCCCAAAATGTCTTTTGTAGATTTCTTTCTCAGCCCAGCATCCAATTCAGGTTCACATGCAGCATTTGGTTTTCACAGGGTCTGCTGGCCTCTCTCAGCAAGCATTGGGCCATCGTCCTGCTTGTCTTTGGAACTTGTGGGTGGCCTCAACTTAGAGCCAAGGTATTCAAGTACCAGGGACTTGGATCAGGGACAGGTCTGTAGTCCCCTGGGACTGTAGAAATTACTTTTCGTAAAGCTATACCAGTGTACGCCCAGCTATTTGACAACTCATTTTCAAATTTCATATGAATGGTTTCTTGATGAAAGAAAATAATTATAACATATCTGGCATTTTGGCAGAATTATACTAAGGCAGGGAAACCTGCATTCATGTTACATATCAGCCAAGCCAGAGATTTGTGCCGCTCTGATGTTAGAGATGGCGATCAGGAAAACCGTAACAACGTGTTGATGCCGCACTCAAGATTTGGCTAAACTTATTTGAGCAAGATCAAAAGTTGTCTAGTTTAGGCTCAAGGTAGTTCTCAGCTATGGGGTGGTAGTCCTAGTGTGGACTTAGGGACTCCTGCATTTGTCTAAATTCATTCCCCCGAAGCAGGCTAATTAGTGTGATTGTTATAAGCACGGTACAAACGACTGCCATTGATTGTGTGTGTGAAGCGTTCCACATGATGCTTGGCACATGGAATGCGCTTAGAGCAGACGCCCCTGAGTCACACCCAGGGCTTCGTGAGTTGCAATCTGTGCAGCTGCGCGGGGGCCAACACTGAGAAGAGAGAGCCCTGTGTTCTTCAGCCCTGCAGCTGACATCTTGAAATTCTTCATAATTTTGCACAAGAGACCCTGCGTCTTCATGTTGCACTGGGCCCTGAAGATCATGGAGCCATCCCCACCCCCACCACATCTCTCTGACCCACCTCTGACTTTAGCAGCAGATGTGGCGCGTGGTCGGGCGCAAGCTCAGACTCCCCTCACACCAACAGTAAACACCTTCAGCGCGGTCAGCACAACTTTCCACATTCTGCCCCTGAGCCGTCCCCAACACCAGAGGATCCCATCCACAGCACTGAAGCAGAGTCTGGAAGCGTGGGGAGAGAGGCGGTGGTGGGGAACCCCACAAGCAGCTGTCATCGGTGGGGGCAGGAGCTGGTGGGTAAATGCCTTGGCTCCTTCCTGCTCTTTGGAAAGACAGTCCCATGATGTGTTCTGGACGCTTCTCAGAGCTCCCAGCGTAACGGAGCCCTTGATGCCCACAGTTACCTGCCTACACCCACCACTCCTGCCTCCTGGGATCGCCTCCTAAATAAACCACCCGCACCCAAGATGTTCTTCGTCTGCTTCTGCTTTGTGAGGATTCCGTGCTAAGACAGTCACAGTGGTGGATGTTCGATGAATATGTGCTGGACAAATCAGTGAGGCTTTGCTCACAGGATTATTGACAGGAGTCAATGAGATAAGTTATGAAAACATTACGTTCAGAGCCTGGCACATAACGGGTGCTCCGTAAGTGGTCGCCAGTGTTGGTTAAATTCCCATCTCACCCATCCAGTTTTCCCTGCAGCAGAAATGGACATGAAATGCAAGGCCCAGCAGTGTATTCGTTTTCTAGGGCTTCCATAACAAATCACCATGAATTGTGTGGCTTAAAAATGACAGAAATATTGGCTGGGCATGATGGTTCACACCTGTAATCTCACACTTTGGGAGGCTGAGGCAGGCAGATCACAAGGTCAGAAGATCGAGACTATCCTGGCCAACATGGTGAAACCCCATCTCTACTAAAAATAGAAAAATTAGCCGGATGTGGTGGCACGCACCTGTAATCCCAGCTACTCAGGAGGCTGAGGCATGAGAATTGCTTGAACCCAGGAGGCAGAGGCTGCAGTGAGCAGAGATTGCACCACTGTACTCCAGCCTGGGTGACAGGTGAGACTGTCTCAAAAACAGAACAAAAACGATAGAAATGTATTCTCTCTGAAGAAAATTCTGGAAGCCAGAAGTCTGAAATCAAGGTGTCAGCAGGGCCAGACTCTCTCGAAAGGCTCCAGCAGGGAGGCCCCTCTCTGGCTTCTCCCAAGCTTCTGATGGTTGCCGTCCATCCTGGGTACTCCCAGCCTCTCCTTTGGCCGTGGGTGGCTTTCTCCCTCTGTGTCTGTGTCTACGTCTGTTTTCTCCCCTTGGAAGGACATCGGTCATTGGCTTAGGCCCACACTATCCCAGTGTGATTTCATCCAAACTTCCCTATACCTGCCAAGCCCTATTTCCAAATTAGGTCACATTCACAGGTCCCAGGGTTAGGACTTGACATATTATTTGGGAGAACACAATTCTATCCCCTGCAGATGGGAAGTGGAATTTATTCAAAATAAAATGCATACCCTCCAGGGCTTGATTTTCCTTGGATAAACTGGCAAAGGATAATTTGTACCTCTGGGATCAGGTCACATGTCACCCTAAATGGCATTTACACTATTATGTCATTATAAAGAACGTCTTAGGTGGATTGCAGCCATGTTTTGACATAGCTGTTTGTAAGTGAGCTGAGAATTTAACCTCTGATACAGGCCATAATCCCAACTGGGCTTTTCCCACAGGGTTATTTATAAATAGCCTCAGATGTTAATTATTAATACACATAAAATATTTATTAAGCACTTAATTTATGCCAGGCTCCCATGCCAGGCCCTAGAGAGACAAAGAAGAATCAGGCACAGGCTTTACCCTCAAAGAGCTCTTGGTCCACCAGGCAATGGTATCTAAGTTTTACAAATTCATGCAAGAGCGTTTACTGAATGCCAACTGCACACATAGCACAAACCAGCTTCTGAGGTCATTGCTCCTCCTATGTCTGCAATCCAACAGGGCTGCCCAGGGAACTGCCTAGGCAAACATAAACATGAGTGCCACTGCTGAGAAGCTCTGTTGTGTATTCAGACTGGAAGCTCGATTCTTTTCTTGACTATGCCTTCTTTCCGAACATGTGGTTTGGGATAGGTCACACCCCTCTCTGGGCCTCCTTCTCTTCCTCTGTAAAAATGAGCAAATAAAATGAGATCATGCCAAAGAGCTTCTCAATTCTTACATCATCATTATCATCAACCTAGACATTTAGTAAGCACCATGTCCCAGAACTGCTCCGGCCCTTGACACGTATAATTTCATTTCACATCAATCATATGAGGTATGGATTTAAATAATTCCCTTATTATAATTATTATTTGAGACAGAATCTCTCTCTGTCAGCCAGGCTGGAGTGCAATGGCACAGTCTTGGCTCACTGCAACCTCCGGGGTTCAAACGATTCTCCTGCCTCATCCTCCTGAATAGCTGGGATTATAGGCGCCCGCCACCCTGCCCAGATAATTTTTGTATATTTAGTAGAGATGGAATTTCACCATGTCGGCCAGGATGGTCTCAAACTCCTGACCTCAGGTGATTTGCCCATCTCAGCCTCCCAAAGTGCTAGGATTTCGGGTGTGAGCCACCTCACCTGGCCTAATGATTCCCCCCTACTTTTTTCTGAGTTGGAATCTCGCTCTGTCGCCCTGGCTGGAGTACAATGGTACAACCTCAGGTCACTACAACCTCTGCCTCCCGGGTTCGAACAATTCTCCCACCTCAGCCTCCGGAGTAGCTGGGATTACAGGCGCATGACACCACACCTGGCTAATTTTTGTACTTTTAGTAGAGACAGGGTTTCACCACGTTGGTTAGGCTCATCTCGAACTCCTGACCTCAGAAGATCCACCCACCTCGCCCTCCCAAAGTGTTGGGATTATAGGTGAGAGCCACTGCACCCAACCATGATTCCCACTTTGCAGACTGAGAAACTAAGGCATAGGATGATTGAGTCCACTCCCCTAGGTCACAGGGAGTTAACAGTTAGAGCTGAGGTCTGACCTCAGGACTGAGCCCTTAACAAGTGAACTGACCATCTTCCTATGCATTTAGTGATTTTGCCATACCAAGAATTGAGATTAAATGCTTTTCTTTTTAGACAGTGTCACTCTGTCACCCAGGGTGGAGTGCAGTGCTGGGATCTCAACTCACTGCAACCTCTGCCTCCTGGGTTCAAGTGATTTTCCTGCTTCAGCCTCCTGAGTAGCTGGGAATACAGGCGCTCGCTCGCCACCACGACTTGCTAACTTTTGTATTTTTAGTAGAGACAGGGTTTCACCATGTTGTCCAGACTGGTCTTGAACTCCTGACCTCAGGTGATCCACCCGCCTTGACCTCCCAAAATGCTAGGATTACAGGCCTGAGTCACTGCGCCTGGCTACACACACACACACACACACACACACACACACACACACACACACACATATATATATTTAATTATTTTTATTTTTACTTTTTAAGAGGCAAGGTCTTGCTCTGTTGCCCAGGCTCTGTTACTTCAAACTTCTGGGCACAAGAAATCCTCTGTCTCAGCCTCCCAAGTAGCTGGGACTACAGGTATGTGCCACCACTCCTGGATAATTAAAAAAAAAAAAAATTGTTTTTGGCCGGGTATTGTGGCTCATGCCTGTAATCCCAGGACTTTGGGAAGCTGAGGTGGGAGGATTGCTTGAGCCCAGGAGTTCAAGACCAGCTTGGGCAACATAGCAAGATTTCATCTGTATATTTAAAAATAAATTAATTAAACTAAACTAAACTACAATTAAAAAAATTTATTTTTGAGACGGAGTGTTGCTCTGTCACCCAGGCTGTAGTGCAGTGTTGCGATCTTGGCTCACTGCAACCTCTGCCTCCCGGGTTCAAGCGATTCTCCTGCCTCAGCCTCCTACCATGCCCAGCTAATTTTTTGTATTTTTAGTAGAGACAGGGTTTCATCATGTTAAGCAGAATAGTCTTGATTTCCTGACCTCGTGATCTGTCTGCCTCAGCCTCCCAAAGTGCTGGGATTATAGGCATGAGCAACTGCACCCGGTCCCCTCCCCCTCCCTGCCCCCTCCACTGTCCCCACCCTCCGCCAAAAAAAGTGTTTTTAAGTGAGTCAGGGTTTCGCTATGTTGACCAGGTTGGCCTTGAACTCCTGGGCTCAAGCAAGCTTCCCACCTTAGCCTCCCAAAATGCTGGGATTATAGGCATGAGCCATTGTGCCTGGCTTCAAGAGAACTTTCAGAGACAGCAGCTATCCACCAGGTGAGTATAGGGAGGGAAGCTTTATAAATCCTGAGCTGGCAGAGAACAGCAGCCAATTCTTTGCCCAGTTTCCTTTTGCCGTCCCACGGCGTAACTGACACATGTTTAACACAGAGCTGCCTCCTCCTTCAGCCGAGGGTGTCTTTCTGAGCTTCCTTTTACCTAATGGACCCACCGGATCTGCTCCCGGGCCGATTTCCCTGTCTGTGCTAATTGGTGGGAAGCCCATACCCCAAATCTGAACTCACTCTAGCAATTACAGAATACCTTATAGAACACATTTTGTATGCTCTCACTAACCCCCGGCTTCAGGCTATTTACATATTCTTATTTTCCATTTACTCTGGCAGGCCAGACGTCTTCATTGGTCCTGCAGACATGCCCTATGTCCTTTCCTACTCTACTCTCTGTCCTGGGAGACTGAATTGTGTAGACAACACCAACCAATCACCCACTGGCTTTCGCTGGGGTCTGGTCGATGGGGAACCATGCCTGGTTAGAGGGAAGGAGGAAACGCAGGTCAGTGTTTTGACTCCCTGTTTCCCTGTGCTTCTCTCCCTCCTCCTACCACCACTACCAGGTTGCCTGGGGCTGCCCGTGTCTTTCCACCAAAGGTCATGCTTCCGTCTTCCCCTGCTTTCTTTTAAAATAAAAAAGGATATTGAGACCAGCCTGGCCAACATGTCGAAACCTCGTCTCTACTAAAAATTCAAAACTTAGCTGGGAGTGGTGGTGGGTGCCTATAATCACAGCTACCCAGGAGGCTGAGGCAGGAGAATTGCTTGAACCCAGGAGGTGGGGGTTGCAGTGAGCTGAGATCACACCATTGCACTCCAGCCTGGGTTATAGAGACAACTTGTCTCAAAAAAAAAAAAAAAAAAGAAGAAGAAGAAGAAGAAGAAGAAGAAGAGGGAGAGAAATGGGGTCTCTCTGTGTCACCCAGGCTGGAGTACAGTGGCAATATTAATATTCACAGGTGTAATCATAGCTCACTGTAGCCTCAAATTCCTGGGCTCAAGCAATCCTCCGGCCTCAGCCTCCTGAGTAGCCGGGACTACAGGCATATGCCACAATGCTGGGCTGTGGTTCACATACATTTTCATGATGAATGAGGGTAGAAATAATTACATGATTGGTTTGTTGATAACACGACATTTAGTGCATGGCTCTTGTCTTTTACCAAGTCATTAGATGGTTTTAAACATCCCAGGGGGATCTTGTGTGCTCCAAACCTTCTGCTTCTGGAAACACCCGCCAGGGAAGCCTGGCCCTTAGCTACATTTTTGCCTGGCCCTTAGCTACATTTTGAAAGTGGCTACATTCACTTCATCCATGAGGTGAACATGGAAGAAATGCTAGTGAATGGCTGGACTGAAAAGCAGTCATAACTTTTCGGCTCACATGAACACACACTTGGGAAATGTGTGAAACCTTAATTTTAAAAAGAGGCTCCTTGGGAGAAACATTAGTAGCTGACAGAGCCATTTTCTTGCTTTCATCTTGTCACCACTGGTGGCTGGGAACAGACTGTCCAGCCTCTGCCTACTCATGAGGATTCTCAAAAGAGTTTTCAATAAATTCCATTTATTAACAAGGAATCGCGCTACTAAAAAAAAAAAAAGAATAATAACATTTGCAAATAACCTCCTATTACTTAAGGCTTTGTTTTTTACTGTATTATGGAAAAATTGGCAAGAACAGCAGAGTAAGACAATGGACCCCATAGTAGAGGACCATGAATAACAAGCCAAGGTTTTCTTAAGCCTGTCACTCAAACCTGAGGACTTCTTTCTGGAGCAATCTTTGATGTGAATGCTCAAAATGCCCCAAATTCAACAGCCATTTAAATCTTAATGATAAAACTCAGGAGCAATGCAAGGGATTAAAACCGGAAAGGGATAGGGAACGCTCTCCAAAACAAAGATTAGGATTCCCGTGTCACTGGTCATAGAAGAAAATTGAGGTCAGCAACGTCCAGCTCAGAGACACTTTATCTTCAAAGATCATGTTCAGCGGCTACTGTTACCAGGCAAATGTGAATGGCTTGCTTGATATTTCATCTACATGATTTGCAGAACGTTAAAAACTTGACGGACATACAATGTTGACTAGAAGCAGGGAGAATTGTCCTCACATTCTTGGTGGGAATTTCAACTGGCCAAATATTCCTGTAGGAAGGTTTGATAATATGTGTTAAAAGTCTCAGGCGGTGGCTCAAGCCTGTAATCCCAGCACTTTGGGAGGCCGAGGAGGGTGGATCAGAAGGTCAAGAGATCGAGACCATCCTGGTCAACAAGGTGAAACCCCGTCTCTACTAAAAATACAAAAATGAGCTGGGCATGGTGGCGCCTGCCTGTAATCCCAGCTACTCAGGAGGCTGAGGCAGGAGAATTGCCTGAACCCAGAAGGTGGAGGTTGCGGTGAGCCGAGATCGCGCCATTGCACTCCAGCCTGGAACAACAGCGAAACTCCATCTCAAAAAAAAAAAAAAAAAATTCTCAGAAATAACCAACAAGCATCTGAAAACATGCTCCACCTCACTGATGATTACAAAAATGCAAATCAAGTCACAGTGAGACATCACATCATGCCCATTAGCATGGCCACTGTCAAAAGAACAGAAAACAAGTGTTGCTGAGGAATGCAGAGAATTGGAGCCCTTACGCACCCTTGGTGAGAATGTAAGATGGTGCAGTTGCTATGGAAAGCAGTATGGAGGTTCCTTGAAAAATTAAAAATAGAACTACCTTATGATCCAGCAATCCTGCTTCTGGGCATATATCTAAAATAACTCAAAGCAGAATCTCAGAGAGATATTTGCACATCCGTATTCACTGTGGCATTACTCACAATAGCCAAAAAGTGGAAACAACCTTAATGTCCATTGACAAGCGAATAGAGAAAATGTGGTATATGCATACAATGGAATATTATGCAGCTTTTAAAAAGAGGGGTATTGTACCATTTGCAGCAACATGGGTGGACCTGGAAGACATTATGCTAAGTGAAATAAGTGAGCCACAGAAGGACAAATACTGCTCGATTCCACTTATGTAAAGTATCTAAAATAGTTGAACTGATATAAGCAGAAAATAAAATGGTAATTGCCAGGAGATGGGGGAAAGGAGAAATAAGGAGCTGCTCAATGGGTATAAAGTTGCAGTTATACAAGATGATTAGGTTCTAGAGGCCTGCTATAAACACAGCGCTCATATTTTTATGATGAAAAATATATGCACTTATAAATTTACTAAGGCCGGAAAGAGCTCATGTTGAGTGTTATCATGAAAACCAACCAAACAAAGAACACCAGAAAACAAATAAACAAAAGAATGGGACTTTTGGAGATGATGGATGTGTTTATTACCTTGATTGTGGTGGAAGCATCACAGGTGTATGTGCATGTCCAGACTCACCCAACTGCATACATGAAGTACATGCAGTTGTTCTGTATATCAATTATTTGTCAATACACCTGCTAAAAAAGAATACTTAGTGATATTGGAATATGGTCATGACATCTTATTACATTAAAAAGACACTTTAGGCCAGGCACAGTGGCTTATGCCTATAATCCCAGCACTTTGGGAGGCCAAGGTGGGTGGATCAGGAGCTTAGGAGATCCAGACCATCCTGGCCAACATGGTGAACTCTTGTCTCTATTAAAAACACAAAAATTAGCTGGGTGTGGTGGTGCCCCTGTAATCCTACTCAGGAGGCTGAAGCAGAGAATTGCTTGAACCCAGAAGGCAGAGACTGCAGTGAGCAGAGATTGCACCACTGCCCTCCAGCCTGGGTGATAGAGTGAGACTCCGTCTCAAAATAAAAAAGACACTTTAGAACTTAGAATTATAGTGTGATTCTAATTTTGCAATAATTCAGGCATGTATGCATAGAATAAAGACTGGAAAATAGATACCAAGATATTATGTGAACAGGTGGTCATCTTTGGGCATCAGGTTAGAGTTGACTTTTATGTATTTTTGTGTTTGTTTCTATTCTCCAAGACAAACATAAACCACTTTTGTAATCAGAATTAAGCAATTTTTCAAAAAAGAATAGGAATGAATTCTTAAAAGGACTATGTCATGCTCTGGGAAGTGAGATTGGCAGAGTTGAGAAATGGCCTCCATTTTCTACTTTGTATACTTTTTTTTGAGACAAAGTCTCACTCTGTCACCAGGTTGGAGTGCAGTGGCGTGATCTGATCTGGGTTCACTGCAATCTCTGCCCCCAGGGGTTCAAGGGATTCTCCTGCTTCAGCCTCCTGAGTAGCTGGGACTATAGGCATGCGCCACCACTCCTGGCTAATTTCTGTATTTTTAGTAGAGATGGGGTTTCACCATGTTGGCCAGGATGGTCTTGATCTCTTGACTTCATGATCTGCCCACCTCGACCTCCAAAAGTGCTGGGACTACAGGCGTGAGCCACCATGCCCAGCCCCTCTGTTCTACTAGATATACTTTTAAAAGTATATGTCACTTTTATGGTCAAAAAAGAATGAAATCAAAGCAAGGTGCCGTCATTGTCAACTTCTTTTCAAAGCCAAACCCACCAGGTGTCTTTTCACGGCCGAAGTGTACATGACAGCAAATAGTAAAAGCACCTGCCAACTGTGCAGGCCTGGAAGTCCTTCAGGTTTGGAGCTGTCTACAAGTTTCGGGGTGTTCGATGGTGCCACCCCATGCACAGAGGCATAGGAGATGATGACAGCTGGAGCAGGCAGAGGCCTGGAAAGTCTGCCCTCTGGGAAGTGGGGACCAGGGAGAGGGACTCCCCTACCCCTGAGAGAATGTGCCTCGTGTCTCAGACTGAAGAGGACAATGTAACTGGGTCGGGGGGGACTCTTGTACGATTGGGTGCAACTGTTGATTTTCAGCATCTAGACTTCATTCAGCAGCAAAGAATGCAGGATGGTGTCTCTGTTTTGACAGAGAGGTGTTTGGGATTTGGAGTGCTGCCCAAAGGCACAGGGGAGGCTTTTTGTATTATCCGATGACAACTGCATTGTTGACAGGCTGGAAGAGGAGTTTGTTCATTGCACAAACCAGAGTCATACCCAGCTCTGCCTGTAATGGAACAATAGTCGTGAGCCTGTTAAAGACATCGCAGGAACTTCAGGCTCTGGCAGAAATTTGCTGTGATCATTTTGAAAGGAATCTTGGACACAGAGGGGTCTGTTTTCAACCGGTCTAGGGATTTGGTTTGCTTCATCAAGTTGATTGTGCACTTTTTTAAATGGGCCTCCGTTCTCAAGGTAAATTTGGTTATTTTTATTCTGCTTTTCATTGAGTATTATGACAGGCATAGTTTTCGTTAATACAAATTCTTCAAAAACCTCCAAAAAGGCGTACAATATCCCATCCTATGGCTGGGCCGTAAATGATCCCTTTGGTTGGCCGTTGAGGTTGTTGGCAAGTGTGTTAATATTAACACTGCCGTGATTCGGATTTTTGTGCCATTAAGCTTTGTTTGCCTTTCAGATTATTTCCTTAGGACTGATTCCAAGTGAAACCACTAGGTCAAAGGCGCGCACATTTTTTAGTGTTTTGTTTTAGGATTCTTTTTGGTCAAATTTTATTTCATGTTGCCAAGACTATATTCTCTTCTTTTTTCCAGATAAAATGAATTCCCCCCGGCATTATAAAATAAATACTTACTCAATGAAAATAATTCAGATAAGAAAAGGAAAATTACCAGGCAAATTCACTACGTATAACTACTGTTAACAGCTTTCCTTCCCAACTTTTTCTATATATGCTTAAACACACACACACACACACTCTCACACATTCACTTCTAACTTACTTCCCTCAACAGATCATGAGTGTGCTCCTATTAATTTTTTTTTTTTTTTTTGAGACGGAGTTTCGCTCTTGTTACCCAGGCTGGAGTGCAATGGCGTGATCTCGGCTCACCGCAACCTCCGCCTCCTGGGTTCAGGCAATTCTCCTGCCTCAGCCTCCTGAGTAGCTGGGATTACAGGCACGCGTCACTACGCCCAGCTAATTTTTTGTATTTTTAGTAGAGACGGGGTTTCACCATGTTGACCAGGATGGTCTCGATCTCTTGACCTTCTGATCCACCTGCCTCGGCCTCCCAAAGTGCTGGGATTACAGGCTTGAGCCACCGCGCCAGGCCCGTTCCTATTAATTTAATGGAGGACCAGATTTTTTAATTTGGCTGCACTAGACACCACTGTACGGAGACATACTTCATGGAAAACCAAGTTTAACATTTTTAAGATTATTGACTCATATTGCCAAAACACTTTCTAACAGCTTAGACAATAATGCTTACTCCCACAATCAGTGTGTGATGATCCTTCTCAAGACCAGTGAGAACCATTTGCAGTGTCTGACTTTTTGTACCAAGACATTTTTAGCAAAGCGTAATGCCAAGGATATTTACCAGTAAGTTTGATGGTTTAGTCTGTTTTCATGAAAGAATGGAAAATAATCATGGCAGCTTACCCATCATGGAAACTGGATCACTTCTGAGAAATACGTTGGGAGAGTGTTGGAGGAGGGAGCCTAGGGAACCGTGGATATGATTATGGTCACCTACGGTCACATCTCTGAATTCCGATAGGGGTTTATTTACTGTAACATAGCGTATCTTTGGGGAACATTGCATACAGATACTAGCAATTAACTCAATCTAAGAATCACAATTCTTGCAATTAATAGAGTGCTGGTCCAACATTCTAATGACAAACTCTCCCCAAAACGCCAGTGGAACAGGAGGTGGGGAGGCTCCTAATTGGGCAGGACTTTCCACATAGACCAAGGATAAGATGTTGAGGGTCAGATGCGGGACGCACAGATCTCCGCTGTGTTGCCTGGGCCAAAGGCGTGCCACATACAGTGGTGCTCACCTGTGATAGAGAAGTATCATTTGCTCTGTCTTTGAGAACTGAGGGACAATGAGACCCCTGCTCACATCGCCACAGGATGCCAGGGACCTCGGTGAGCTGCTCCTGCTGGTACTTGGGGCCTGGTACTTGTCCTTCCTAAGTACAACCTCTGTCCCTATAACACAGTGCATTGAGCCTCCCCAGGAGCGGATCTTGGGAGCTGGAGTGCAGCCTGAGGAATTTGTCGGGACTTGGGAGCTCTAGAGGTGTCTTCTCCCTGGCTCACTCGAAGTTCTGGAAGGCTGGATTTGGTTTGTGAACTTTTTGATCCTGCTCATTTTCCAAGAAGCATCCACAGAAGAAAACACTATTCTTCAAAAGGAATAGAGTACACTTGGTCAACATGTGAAACCCCGTCTCTACTAAAGATACAAAAAATTAGCTGGGCATGGTGGCGCGTGCCTGTAATCCCAGCTACTCAGGAGGCTGAGGCAGGAGAATTGCCTGAACCCGGGAGGCGGAGGTTGCGGTGAGCCGAGATCGCGCCATTGCACTCCAGCCTGGGTAACAAGAGTGAAACTCCGTCTCAGAAAAAAAAAAAAAAAAAAATAGAGTACACTCATGCCCTGGTTAGGATTTGAACACTCCTAGCTAAGGTCTTGAGGGTCAGTGAATTGTTGGAGTTGCAAGCCTTGGCCTTGCTGCCTTCCTGGGCTTCTGGGGAAGGAGGGACAGGTGCCACGTGGCAGCACTCTGGGGCCAGAAGCATCGCTAATCACGCTCTCTCCTGTGTAGGGAGCGAAGGCTTCCTATGGCCTCTCTCATCCTGTTTTGCAGGAAAGGAGCAGGTAGCAACTGAGGAAAGAATGCTCTACAGACCAGCAGCCAATGGAGCAGGAGGTGGAAGCCTCCTAATTACTTTCCACACAGACTAACGATTGACATGTGAAGGTCAGACAGTGTGACCCTCAGCTTGGGTGTCATTGGTCAAGAGAGGGCTGGTAGAACAGATGGACTCATTTTGATTTGCAAGCCAGGGTCTCTCTGTGTGGGTCTCTATCCCTCTGCCTCTCTGCACCCACCCCTGCCCACCCCCTGTGTCTTGCCTTCTCCAGCATGTGGGCAGCTGTGAGAAGACCTAGTTCCAGAGCCAGCACTGGCCCTGGGCGATCACGTCTTCTCTGAGCCTAAGTTGTCTCCACTTTATGAAAATCAAAGAGCACAATCCACAAGACTGACGTGGGGATCCGATAAGTCAGGCAACAGGAAAGAGTCTTGCAGAGAGCCACACACAGGCAGCACTCGGTAGAACTGGTCATTTTGATCCTAAAGTCTTCAAGTGGAAGCGGCTCTAGGGTGCTTAGCATATTGGTACCTTGAGGCCACTGCTCAGCCAGGAGGCTCACTCAATCCTGGACTGGCATGAGGAGGCTTTGGTGTGACTGCAAGCTCCCGGAGGGCTTCTCCAGAGGCTGGAGCGGTGCCAGTGCTCCATCAGTGCCTGTTGCAGGAAGGCAGGCAGGCTGAACAGGTGAATGAATGAACCGGCTTGAATAGCACTGGACATTTGCAGAGCACTGTTAGCTTGTGCCAGGTACTGCCTGCATGGTGTCCCTGATTCTCACAGGACTGCCTCTGTGTATCTGGAAGGCTGTTCCCCTTTTCCTCCCTTTCTTCCCTCCCCTTAACTCCTTTCTTCCTCCTCCTCCCTCTTTAGCCCCACTCTCCTGAGGTTCCCACCTGGTGGACTCTTACTCATCCTTCAAAGCCCATTTCAGAGCTCACCTCCTCTGAAAGTTTGCCCGCTCCCTTGGACAGAGGTAGGTGTTTCCTGCCTGGGGCTTCCTAGCCTCCCTATGGCACTGCTCCCCTCAAGCCTGGAAGCTTCTGGGTAGAGATTGGGTCTCCCCTGTGTCTGTATCTGGAGTGCCTTGTCCAGGGCCTTCATCTCAAAGGTGTGTCCTATGTGTTGGCAAATGGCAGAATGTCACAGAGTAACTGGCTTCCTTAAGCAGGTTGCTACCATTTTACACTTGAGTCCACACCTGGGATTCATGAAAGCTTTCCCGAAGGCCTGAAACTGCAAATCAGAAACACGGCAGATGGTTCTGCTCTGTTGTTAGTTTCCAGGGGCTTCCAGAGGATTGGCAGCCCTCGGGAACCCACATCAGCACCAGAAGACAATGGAGCAACATACTGAGAAATTGCCAAGAAGAAAATCAAATAAAGGAATGCAAATCTCTCTAACCAGAGACCCAGCACATGAAATGTGCCCCTAAAGGGAGTTTATCCTCCAGAAATAATATGAAAATCACCAGGATAAAGTACCAGGCTTTGCAAAATTGTTCTTGCCAGTGGTGCCTCCTTGGCAGCCAGGCTGCAGGCCACAAGTAGAATGTCACCCTCTGTAAGGAGCTCTTCTCCACCTTTGCTATCAGGAATGTCTGTGCTGTCACCCAATGTTGGTTGGCTCTAAAGACAGAAAGTGAAGAAGGTTCCTTCCTGCCGAAGAAGCAGTGTCTGGGGAGGAGGCCCAGGGGAACTGTCAGGCTCTGAGATATCTGCTGGAGGCATCTTACTTCCAGAGGAGTACTCCATCCTCTCAGGAGGGCAAGCCTTCTTAGGGGCCATGACATCTGAGTGAAATTTGGAAGCACTGATAGGGCTTCACTGGGTGACAAGGAGGAAGAGCACGAGCAGAGGTCAAGCGTCTACTGGTCCCTAGAAAAGTCAGTTCAAGGGGCTCTGTCGGCACTGAAGGCTTTCTTGCTTGTGTGGCTCTCCTCTGGAGTCATCAGTGGCTCCCCGGTTCAGTACTACCACGCTTAGGACCGGCGCCTCGTGCAGGTATTCAAGACTATCCACAGTACCATCATTTCCCTGCATCCTCTGCCATCTCTTCCTGGCTCCAACCCTGTACGTTTGCTTCCCGTCTGGAAAGCTCTTCTCCCTCTCAGCTTCCTGCTGTACCTTCCATATGCAAATATGAGTTTCGTCATGCAGCATGGCAGTCCCTTCAGCATCCATCTCAAGGGGTGCTCTGGAAGCTTGGGTTCCTTGGAGACATCTCTCCAGCTGGGACGAGCACTGCTCAGGGGTGGGGCAGTGGGCACCGAGGCAACCCCAGGACTCCCTTCCTGAATGGGAGGAGTGAGCTGGTGGCTCTCTGATTGCTGTTTGCTCTTACTCATGGGGACACCTCCAGGGAGGGACTCCTGCTTCAGAGTTCCCCACAGCTCTGTTCTAAAGGGGATTTCCAGATGGACTCTTATGCAAGCACACAAACCCAAACTCCTTCCCCATTCACGCGTTCATTCAAGCTCCAAACATACCTGGAGCATTTGCTGGTGCTTGGGTGAAAAAGGGCAGTCACAGGCTCTATTCTGGGGGACTTCCGGCGAGAGGGATGGGAGCTGGCCACAGGGAGAGCGAGCCTGAGAGTTGGCCCCGGGGAAGGAGGGAGAAAGGCGGTCAGGAGGAACGGAGTCATGGCAGCATTGGCATTGAGTCTGGGGAAATGGCTTAAATCAGACACATGGCGAATGTGCACATGTGCATGTGAGCATCATGTGTTTTTACTGTGTGTGTGTGTGTGTGTGTGTGTGTGTGTGTGGATAGTGAATATGGATGGATGTATATGTGTGTTTACATGTGAGTGTGTATATATGTATGAGCATGTATGCTATTTATATATGTGTGTGTTGTTCATATATGTCAGTGTGTATATAGGCACACCTGTGGGTTTACATGTATATACATACATGAACACATGTGCTTATATATGCATGCACAAGCATGCATGTGTTGTGTACACACACGTGTGTTTGTATGTATATACATGTGTATGTGCATACATGTGAGTGTGCATAGGATGAGAATGGAGATCAGCTGGTCGTCATTTGGGGCTTCCAGGGAGAACAGATGGAGGGGGCATAGCTGAGCTTCTTCATCCTTGGAGACCACCTGAGGAATCGGGACTGAATCTGTGGGTCCTGGGGAGTCACTGAAAGCTCTGAGCAAGGGAGTGACATGGCCAAGCATGTCCAATGCCCCCACTCTGCCCTGTCCTGCTGACTGGGAACAGCTACGGGCAGGTGCATTTCAGAAGACGAGGGCAAGAGCAAGAAGACTGGTAACCAGTGCCCAATGTAGGGGAACTTTGACCAAGAAGTTTGAAACAAAGAAGGAAGCTTTGCCCCTGAACTCGACTTACTCCTTCTGCTCTTTCCATTCCCACGATTTCTTATTAAGCTACTGGAGACATCAGACAATGCCCTCACTGTTGTAAGGCTGCCTGGGGGCACTCCCGCAGCATCCAGGCCTCTGTGCTCAGGTGACCCTGGTGCTGGGGGTGGGGTGGCCCCCCCACGGAGGCCTGAAACATCTGGATCGCGCCAGGGAACCCACCACAGGGCTCTTTAAAAGAAATAAAATAAGGATCTGGATTTCGAACAAACTCTTTTTGTGGGAATAATTTTTACATTCCCAAGTATTTGTGGGTTCAACTTTGCACACAATTAATTGTACTTACAAATGCCTCCTTGAGGGCATAATTAGTCACCAGCAACTCATTCTAAAGGCGCCAGAGGCTAATTGTACCCCCAAGTGAGAAGTTTCAGGTGTAATTAATTATTCTTTAATTATTAAATTTATTATTCATTGGTTGGATGCACGAAGTTGTGCTCAGATGAACTTGCTGGCACAAGGCCGTCTGGAATGGAGAGGTCCGAGCCACCCTGGGAGCAAACCTCCGCCAAGGGGCTGTGAAAAGAAAGATGGGGGCTGCTGGCTGCCTAGCTCAGCATGGGAAATTCCTCAAGTGACAGTAACGAGCCAGACAGTGGGAGGGTGGCCCAGAAAGCCTGTGGCCGTGGGCCCCTGGGTCAGGTGTAGGAAAAGGGCCGGAGCTTGAAGTCAGCGAAGCCTTCGGCAGGGTGCCCTGGGCAGAGCACATCCCTCTGTGCACCTTACCAGTAGAATGGAATGCAGTGCTGACCCATCTCCCTTGCTGTGCAGATGGAAGGAGGCTGTGTCTGAACGTACTCAGCACGGACTCAGGCCCCATGGAATGGGTTTGCAGCAGACGTCAGCCTCCTTTAGAGGCTGTATTGTGAGGTGACCACCAAAAAGTTCTCAAGAACCTGACTTAGCAGTTTTGAAATCCAGAGACACACATCAGCTCTGTAACCTTGGACAGGCTCCCTGGGCCTCAGTTTCCTCGTCTGAAAACTGGAAATTCATTATAGTGCAAAAGCAAAATACTTAATGGGGTTGTGAAGATTGAATGGGCTAGCACATATAAAGCATTCAGGACCAAGCCTGCCACAGTAAACATTATGAAGCATTTGCTATTTTGTCTTTTGTACCTTTCCATGACCACAAACGTGTTTTCAACAGCAAAACCACTGCACAAATGGTAACCCATTGACTTTGTTTCAAATGCTCTGTATTTATGCAGATGCCTGACTCTCAGAGAATATCTGTCTTTTGTAGTCAAGACAGGAGGAGCTGCATTAGAATGTTCAAAGTGGTTATTTACAGCTGCATGATGAAATTATGGGTGGCCATTTTCTTCTTGGTCTTTTCCAGTATTTTTCATTTAAAAACTTTTTTTCTTGTTTTTAATTTTTAAAATGTGCTTTGTTATAACAAAGACAAGATAATGTGTATGCTTCCAGGTGGTGATGTGTATCCTTCTGCAAACTGATCTATGTGTCTGCCCCTAGCTGTCCTTCTAGGCAAGTCTTGTCCCAGCACTTCCCGTCCTGCCCTCCATGCCTACCTTCCAGCCGTCAGCGGCTTTTTCTCTCCCAGCTACCCAGGCTTTCTCTGTCTGCCGGGATGGCACATGCACACTCGCTCTGCCTCCTGGTTTGTCCCGGCCTGACCATCATTCCCTATGAAACTGAACTGCCTGAGAACAGGATCTCCCTGAGATCCTGGTACTGAGATCCTGGTAGGGAGCACGGGGAGAGTGGCTCCCACCGGGTTCTCAGCCCTGCACCTCAGACCTAGGAAGCCCCTTTGTTCGATCTGATGTTTTATTAGGACAAAAATTCAGAGCAGCACAGAGAATAATCATCAACAACCATACACTCAACACTGTAGCATCACATACTTGCCTCAGGTCTAGTTTTTGTAAATAAAACCTTGCAAATTCAGTTGAAGTCTCCTTCGTACCCCTCCCCAGAGGTGGCCACTGACACATACTTGGTGTGTATCTTCCCCATTTCAATAGTTTTACTATATGTTTGAATCTGTAAACAATTTACAGTGTTTTTTGTGCTTTGAAAATGTACACAGATGCTATCTATCATCTTGCAACACGATTTTCCCCTCAGCTATCTGTCTCTGAGACCTGTCCACAGTGATGCACATGGATCCAGGTCTGCAGACGGATGAGGTGGCTGAGACCCTGGGTACTGAGCTGTCCAAGAACAGCCTCTGCATTCCACCAGGAAGCTCTGGCTGCAAGCAGCAGAAGCCGACACCCTGCTAACTGAAGCTGAATATGAGAACCAGGTTTAGGAACAGACAGGAAGAGGGCAGTCCTGGGAATCCAGATGGCAAGAACTAACCCAACACCTTATCATAAAGCTTCTAGAATGGATGCCCTCTCTGACTGCCCCCCCCCCCCGCTTTTTTTTTTTTTTTTTTTTTTTCCTGAGATACAGTCTTGCTCTGCCACCTGGGCTGGAATGTAGTGGCATGATCTCAGCTCACTGCATCCTCCACCTCCCGGGTTCAAGCAATTTTCCTGCCTCAGCCTTCCGAGTAGCTGGGATTACAAGTTCGTGCAACCATGCCTGGCTAAGTTTTGTATTTTTAGTATTGATGGGGTTTCACCATGTTGGCCAGGCTGGTCTCAAATCCTGACCATGTGATCCATCCGCCTTGGCCTCCCAGAGTGCTGGGATTACAGGCGTGAGCCACCGTGCCTGGCCAACTGGTGCTTTTCGCCCTTTTGCCACTTCACTCAAGATTCAAGTTCAAAAAACTTTGCTCAAACTGTCTGAAGCAAAGACAATATGTGGCTCACATAACTTAAAAAAACAAAAACAAAAACAAAACGCAGTGTCCAACATCCAGGGCAACTTCAGGGCTCAGATGACATCACCAGGACCCGGTCTCTCCCGTTTCTCGCTGTGCGCTGTCCTCTCCCTGGTGCTAGCAGGATGGCGCCTGCAGTTCCAGCCTTTCGTGCTCCCAGCTTTGCTAAAGACGAGGCCAGCTTCCCTCCCAGCCTTCCCGGGAGAGGGCGCACTGCATCTCCTCTGCTCTGATTGGGTCAGGCATTCATTTCTGAACCAATTACTGTGGCCAGAGGAATGCAGTAGTCTCATTGGCTAATACCGGGTCACTTGGTCTCCCGCAGGAGTCCGACCTGAGTGAAGGTCGGGACTGAGAGTTGGGGAATAGTTTCCTACAGGGAAATTGGTGGTTTTACCGAAATAAGGGGAATGGATGCCCAGTTGGCCAGAAAAACAACAAATGCCCATTCTGACAAGCAAACAGATAAACAAGAGGAGAGATATAAAAATAGGCTGGGTGCGGTGGCCCATGCCTGTAATCTCAGCACTTTGGGAAGTTGAGGTGGGTGGATCACCTGAGGTAAGGAGTTCGAGAGCAGCCTGGCCAACATAGTGAAACCTTGTCTCTACTAAAAGTACAAACATTAGCAAGGTTTGGTGGCAAGTGCCTGTAATCCCAGTTACTAGGAAGGCTAAGACAGGAGAATTACTTGAACCAGAAGGCGGAGGTTGCAGTTAGCCAAGATCATGCCACTGCACTTTGGCCTGGGCAACAGAGTGAGACCCTGCCACAAAAAAAATCAATAAAATAAAATGGGGCAGCAAGCTGGTCATCACAGGACTCGCCAGAGCCTGAGCTGAGAGAGGGGAGGACCAAGAAGCAAGTGTTGGTGGCGATGTGATGGCTCTGTCACCCAGGCTGGAGTGCAATGGCGCCATCTCTGCTCACTGCAATCTCTGCCTCCTGGGTTCAAGTGACTCTTGTCTCAGCTTCCCGAGTAGATGGGATTACAGGCATGCACCACCACACCTGGCTAATTTAGTATTTTTAGTAGAGATGGGGCTTTGCCATGTTGGCCGGGTTGGTCTTGAACTCCTGACCTCAAGTGATCCACCTGCCTTGGCCTCCCAAAGTGCTGGGATTACAGGCGTGAGCCACCACACCCGGCCCTGCAGCTGTCTTAAAAACAGAACACGTTGGTGCCAGTTCATGCGGCTCGCCAGCACCCCCAGTGACGGAGGAGGTGGGTCTGTGAGATGCCCAGTGTGCTCCCTTCCGTTTCCTGCCCATCCATCACTGTCAGATGATTAACTTCAACCACATACTACATTTTCCTGGGATTATCCCCTCAAATGAATTATATGAATAATAAAGTTTCAATATTTTTCATTTAGCAATTAATCTTAGTGAGCACAAAACTTCATTTAAAGTGCTGGTGCAGAGGCTGGAACCCATTAATCAGAGTGGTGAAGGAGCCAGCTGGGTGCAGAATGAACCCGGGCGGTGAAATGCGGGCACTTCTCAAAAACCAGGAGATCCTCTCCAGTGTAAGGACATGTCACATTTGAGGCACAGCATCACCAGACAGCACTGTCGGCCTGGCTGGTAGGGCCTTTCATTTTAGATTCTGTGTGGGGAAAACCTCCTGACTGGGTTTAACATTTATGAGCAGTGTTCACCGGAGGAAAGAGATGATCGAAAACATAGTTCATGAACCCCAACCAGTCATTATTAGAGTGGTAAAAACACAATACTTATGCACAGATAGTTTACGTTAAATTAAAAACCATAACTTATCTCTGAGATGCTCCATTTAGTACATCTGAGGTTAAATATGGTTCATAGCAGCTCTTTCAATTAAATTGCTCCTCCTTCGCTCCAGTAAACTATATTAAACATAATTTCCTGAAAAGTAACAGAGAATCATACTCTGTTTGCAAATTGATACCATCTTATTAAAAATAGGAAAAATTTGCAGGATTATCTCAGATTACTGTATTTTTACAGAGAATCTGATATTGGCAAGGAGGATACCATGAAAGCCCAGGTTTCTGCCTTTCCAATTAAGGATGGGGTAGGACTAGGGTTGGGGAGAGGAGACGGGGTATGGAGGCATCAGAGCCAGTGGGCAGGACCTGATGGGAAATCCCAAGGCTGGTCCTGGGAAACCAGGAAAGAGGTTTCCTAGAGTCTTATGTCCTTCTATTATGACCCCAGCATCCTCACAGCTAGAGAGCTCTGAATGGCCACACTGCTGGTTGATTTTGAGTTGTTTGTTTGATGGTATGGTTGTCATGCCACTCAATGTCACTGACTTTACAGCCTTAGCTGGCTTTTATCTTTGCCCATCCGATCGGACAAGACTGTTAACATTTACATGAAGCTGGGCCGTCTCTTACCTCTGCTCCCTGAGTCTCAGTCCCAGTGTTATTTCAAATTCATAAAGCCCCGAAATGCCTTCTCCAGGTTTGATGCAGCTCAAGTGAAGCATGTGGTTTGCAAGACTGTCACACGGGCCTCAGGCTTGACTGTCATCCTCCAGTGATTTGGCTAGGGGAGGACTGAAAGAAAAAGCCCGGATGAAGCTTTGGTCATTCGTAGAGAAGAGGCTGAGTCTCTGGGAACCAGGTGCAGCTGTAAGTCAAAGCCATCTGTCCACGGCAGTAGGGTGCAATGTCAGGCCTGCCGGGGATGCATATCACCCGTGGGAACAGCCCAGAGACTGAGAGGAAACTGTACATGCAGAGGAGGTGTGTAGTGAGCCTGCCTTTGAGTGGAGAAATAGAGCATTACTACCCACTGCTCTGGCCATAGTGGAGTCATTTGTATACCGTAGTATGCAGGTCAACAGCATCTCAGGTTATACCAAGAACCTGCAAGAATGTTCATCGTGCATGTCATCTCTTAGAACCACCCACTCCACCCCATGAAACATTGCTCTCACCCTAGAGGTGTTTTTGCCCTGCTGGGAACAGTGAGAGGTGGCCTATAGGCCTAGGGGGGCTGGAGCACTATTTAGAAAAACACCGCTTGGTCAGGATGGTGGGGCAGTCCTTGACTCGTGGTCACCCCAGGCCTGTCCCACCAAGCATACAGCTCTTCCCAACTCGGCTCCAGGCCCCGGCCGGGACATCAGGTGTATGGTGTGTGCCTGGCACGAATAAGTAGATAGTGAGAAGCGTTGCTGTTCCACAGGTGGAAACTGCCCTCCAAAAGACGAGCAATTTGCCTTCCAACACTGAATCCATTTCCCCGAACTCTTGCCAATGTCTGACATTAGTAAATTAAAAATTTGGGCTAGGCCGGGCATGGTGGCTCAAGCCTGTAATCCCAGCACTTTGGGAGGCCGAGGTGGGGGGATCACCAGGTCAAGAGATCGAGACCATCCTGGTCAACATGGTGAAACTCCGTCTCTACTAAAAATACAAAAAAAAAATTAGCTGGGCATGGTGGCGTGTGCCTGTAATCCCAGCTACTCGGGAGGCTGAGGCAGGAGAATTGCCTGAACCCAGGAGGCGGAGGTTGCAGTGAGCCGAGATCTCGCCATTGCACTCCAGCCTGGGTAACAAGAGCGAAATTCCATCTCAAAAAAAGAAAAAAAAATTTGGGCTAATCCAGTGAGTAAAAAAAGGTATCTTATTGCTTTTTTAACTTGCTTTTTCCTGATTACTAGTGAGGTGCAGCAACCTTTTCTGTGCTTATTGCCCATGCCTATTTCTTCCTCTATGAATTGCCTGTTTGTATTCTTTGCCCATTTTTCTATTGGGTTGTCCTTTTATCATTAAATTGAAACATTTCTCCACATAATCTGCTTATTAACACCTTGTCTGCGATATATGTTACAACTATTTTTTCCCAGTCTCCTTCTTTTAACTTAGCTTATGATATCTGTATTTTTAATTTTTTTAGAGATGGACCACTTGCCCTGTTGCCTAGGCTGGTGTACAGTGGCGCAATCAGAGTTCACTGCAGCCTCAAACTTGTGGGCTTAAGTGATCTTTCTGCTTCAGCCTTCTGAGTAGTAGCTGGAATGACAGGTGTGCGCCACCATTCCCGGCTAATTTTTTTTAATTTTTCTTTTCTTCATTTTTTTTTTCTTTTGAGACGGAGTTCCGCTCTTCTTACCCAGGCTGGAGTGCAATGGCGTGATCTCAGCTCACCGCAACCTCCGCCTCCTGGGTTCAGGCAATTCTCCTGCCTCAGCCTCCCGAGTAGCTGGGATTACAGGCACGCGCCACTATGCCCAGCTAATTTTTGTATTTTTAGTAGAGACGGGGTTTCACCATGTTGACCAGGATGGTCTCGATCTCTTGACCTTGTGATCCACCCGCCTCAGCCTCCCAAAGTGCTGGGATTACAGGCATGAGCCACCACACCCGGACTTTTTTTTTTTTTTTGAGATGGAACCTTGCTCTGTCGCCCAGGCTGGAGTGCAGTGGCTTGATCTCAGCTCACCACAACCTCTGCCTCCTGGGTTCAGGGGATTCTCCTGCTTTAGCCTCCTGAGTAGCTGGTGTTACAGGCGTGCACCACCATGCCCAGCTAATGTTTTGTATTTTTAGTAGAGATGGGTTTTCACTGTGTTGGTCAGGCTGGTCTCAAACTCCTGACATCATGATCCACCTGCCTTGGCCTCCCAAAGGGCTGGGAATACAGATGTGAGCCACTGCACCTGGCCCATTTTTTTTCTTTCATAGAGATGGGGTCTTGCTTTGTTTCCAAAGCTAGTCTGGAACTCCCGGCACAGTTTTTTTTTTTTCTCCTAAGGAAATACTCGTTTTGTTTTTCTGCAGAGAAGTACTCATGTATGCATAAGAAGCTGAGACAAGGATGCCCATTGCAGCATTGTTTTTAACATGAGACGCTGGAGAAACCCATATGTTCATCAATAAGGGACTAGTTAAACAAACCTACAGCACATCCATACTAAGTATTGGGCCATGAAGCTGTAGAAAAAAGAAAAATGAGGCCGATACGTACACAGCAATTTGGAACATTCTGTAAAGCAACTTGCAAAAGATTATAGAGTATGATACCGTTTAAATTAATAAAAGCCCAGCAGATAAAAAAAACTCAACTATATATTTCTTTATATGATATTTTTATAAGCTTGTTATTTATATTTATACTTACATTTATTTATTTGTTTTTTTGAGACAATGTCTCACTCTGTCGCCCAGGCTGGAGTGCAGTGGAGTGATCACAGCTCCCTGTAGCTGGGCTCAGGCAATTCTCTTGCCTCAGTTTCCTGAGTAGCTGGGATTACAGGTGTGTAGCACCACATTGAGCTAATTCTTAAACTATTTTATAGAGATGGGGGTCTCCCTACATTGCCCAGGCTGGTCTTAAACTCCTGGGCTCAAGTGATCCTCCTGACTTGATCTCCCAAAGTGTTGGGATTACAGGCATGAGCCACTGTGCCCAGCCGATATTTTTATGTGTCTATTGATAAGTTCATAGAAATAAATCTGGAAAGATCCACACTGTACAAATGCCAGGAGTTACTTTGGAAAGGAGTCTAGAACTGGAAGTGAGGTTCTGAGGGGACTTGAGTTGTATTATTTGCTTTTTACCTGTATTATTTGAATAGTTCATAACGAGACCATATTCCTATTTTATATGGTAATTGATACAGAAAAACTGCCTTGTAAATAGGCCCCCCACCATATCCTGTGAGGTCACACCCAGCAGGTCCAGGCCAGGCACACCTGGACCCACCTGTTTCATCTGCACTGAATCCACAGAGATAGTCCTGAGGAAGAAAGGAAGAGGAAGGAGAGTGGAATCCATCAAGCAGGAGTCAAACCCCATGCTAGGGCATTCAACTCAGAAT
Organism: Saguinus oedipus; assembly: GCA_031835075.1. Classification (NCBI taxonomy): domain Eukaryota; kingdom Metazoa; phylum Chordata; class Mammalia; order Primates; family Cebidae; genus Saguinus; species Saguinus oedipus. Next base: position 130,922,299 of record CM063179.1, read on the forward strand.
TATCAGAGCTAAGTTCAAGTACTGACCTTGTTATTACCTGTGTGACCTTAGGCAAGACAGCCGTTCAGCCTCTTTGGGCTTCCAGTTCTGCATCTGTAAAATAAGATGACATCACTTCCATCGTCTACTTTGTGCCAGACAGAATTCCAGGTGCTAACAGAACAGCTTCAAGGACCCACAGATCTAAGTAAGAGAATATAAAATGACTATGCAAATTGAGGGGGCCAGGATTGCTTTCTGACCATGTGAGTCACAGGGTAGGTGTTTAAGAAATAATCCTTGAAGGTACCTGTGAGATGGTGTCAGCTTTTCCCAGTGTGGGGCTGAGCTTTGGCAAAGGCCTGGAGGCTTCTTAGGGTTTTATTGTTTTCTCCGTCTGTGCCTTTGAACCTTTGATGAAAAAGAGGCCTTCAGACAACAGAAATAAAGTGACTGTTGACGCTGGCATGGCATTTACAGAGTTAAATCCAGAAAGGGAAGGAAGGTTCCAGATGGAGAAGACCCTCCAGGGGAAAAAAGAAGATGAGGAGAGCCTTCCATTAGGGGCCATGTCTTCCCTTTCTGAGACCATCTCTAATGCGATTCATCAGTGTCAAGGCCAGCCAGAAAGACCTGCAAGGATCAATTCCTCTGTGCAAGATAAGTAGTTGAAAATAATTGTATATATGTAAAGGATTTGCCTTCTCATAGTTGAAGAGAGCAGAGGGAGACAGTCAAGAATAGTTCAGGGAGAATGTCTTCGCCCCATGTCGAGACACTGCAGTGTCACGCAGATTGGTTAGCAGTTGGCAAAGAGCCAAGAAGCTTCATCAATCTCCAAAGTTTATTATGAATAACCCCCAAAGCTAATGGATCATTCTTAGCAAGAACATCATCCTGGTTACTTCCTCATTTTTATAAATTGATCTATAACGTCGAAGCTGGGTCCTTGAGAGGGCTGCTCGGGGCATTAATAATCAGTGAATCCAGAATACTTCTTTTATTTCCAAAAAGATCAAAGCAAACTGTCCTTGTTTAAGTTGGGGCAGGATCCTACCTGCTCAGACCCCACTCCCCGACCGCTACAGTGGCCTCGCAGGTACCTCCTAGGAAGCCCGGGGCTCTGAAGAGCACAGTTTGAAATGACTGATCTAACCAAAGTCCCCCTTTTTGCAGATGAGGAAGCTGAGGCCCTGAGACAGGAGGTGACTTGCTGAGGTCATGCTCAAGGTACATGTGGCAGACACGATTGGCTACTTGCTCAGCAGCCATTGCCCAATTCCCTTTATCTTGCTCAAAGAGCTCATCTCTCATTATAGGGGCTGAAAATGCTGGCTGCTCACCTTTCCAACCTCTCTTCCAGCTGCAGAGTGGCCACTGACTCAATCCTGCCCAGTTCTGGAGAGGGTTTACTTCCCTGGCAAAAAGAACCCAGCAAAAAGAAACTGGCTTACTTTTTGATCCTCAATGTGTTTGTGGTGAGGATGTGATGACTGGAGCTGCAGCAGCTATCTGACGGCCATGAGAACAAAGTTTGAGGTTGACTGCTAGTTAGCTGGTGTCTAGGCAGGAAACAGGAACCACTCTAGGTATTTAAAACAGAGGAAATTAATGCAGTGATTGCTAACATAGATGATGGAAGACTGACAAGCCAAAGGGCAATGCCAAAGCACCTCCCTGGTCCTAAGAGGTCAGGAATCGCAAACACTGTTAACACTCCTAGGGCTGGAGGGACAGAGCACCCAGAAGCTGCAGCTGGGATCTAAAGTCAAAGCTGAGAGCCTCCTCGAAGGAGCTGTGAGCATCAGGGTGGTGTCTGATGGGAGCTTGAACCACGTACAGCAGAGGTTCAATCACTGCCAGAGATGCTGCAGGAAGCACACGGAGAGGGAGAGACATTCCCAACTCACCTCTATCTGCCCTCCAATCCTCCATCAGTGCCTCCCATTGGCTGAACCTCCTTGGAATCCTGGGAACTGCAGTTCTCTGAAACAAGGCAGAGCAGGGAACAGGGCTGAGAGCAAATGAACATTTGACCCTACCCATCACACTAAGGATGGCATGGTAGAGAGACAGAGGGCCCTGTGGCTTTGGTGATGATCTTGTTCAAACATGGACCAGTCCGCACCTCACCTGTTGCTGGATATCTTCTGGGGAGGGGAAAAATCTGAAGGCTGAGTGTGGTGGCTTGTACCTATAATTCCAGCACTTTGGGAGGCTGATGTGTAAGGATTGTTTGAGCCCAGGAGTTTGAGGTTGCAGTGAGCTATGATCACACCACTGCTCTGATGGGGCAACAGAGCGCAACTCTTGTCTCTTAAAACAAATCTGAATTCATAAAGCGTCCTGGGCTTGGGCGTTTTGTTCTTGTAGTTGAATGGCCTCAGTGCTGCACCAGGTCTGAGTCAGGCCCGTGTCTTTCAGCTCCCAGTCCTGAGCCTGGGCCACTGCACCTGCAGACAGTAGCAGAGGCCAGACACCGGAATCCTTGTCTACTTTGCGAATGAAGGAGTTCACTCTGACAGAGCAGAAAACAGAATGAGTCAGCAGCAGGGCCACATGCTCCCTGTTCTTCAACAGAAAAGCTGCTCTGAGTAACTCGTGCATGGAGTGAGAGAACGAGGAAGGAGCTGGGCAGCCCCATGACCAGTCCCCATGAGCCACTGACACGGTTCCACATCAATGGAGTGGTAGACAGAGGTGCCCACAGGGCTAAATCCCAAGTTTTTCCTGGGGACAATAGTGAAAGCCAAGAGTTCAGCTGAATGAGTCACATGAGCCTGTGATTTTAAAACTTTGTTTAGACTCAGAATCCAACAAAACTTTGCTCAGAAGCCCAAGTATCCCCCTTCATCCTGTCCCCCAGCCCCTGTGGGTGTTCCTGGTGCTCAGGGGAACAGTTTGAAAACAGCTCATCTCATCTCCCTAAGCCAGTTATAAACCAGGAAACTGAGACTTCAGTTCTGTGAGTTGGTTGCAGTGGCAGAACCCCACTCAAGCTGGCCTAGGTGGCGGGGGATTTACTGGGATAGGCAGGGATGGAGCTGGCCCCAGGGATCGGGGGCAACATCCGGCTGCCAGTTGTTCTCTGTCTCTCTTGCACCCCTCCTCACACCCACCCTTCACCCCCATATCTGTTGGCTTTTCTGCATGCTGGTGTCGTCACCTTTTACTGCAGGCCAGATTCTCATTCATGGTCAAGAATGTGGCTGCTGGTATTTCTGGATTGGCTTTTCCTGTTTAGCTCCAGGACAGAATTCTGAATGCCTCTCTCCTGATTCCAGGATGAAGACTTCTGGAGACCCATTTGGAGTCTTTACCTACTGCTCAGACCACTCCTGGCATCAGGGGAATGAGATATCTGATGGCCCAGCCTTAGCCATAAGCTCAGCCTGGGGCCTGGGAGGTTCATCCCAGAGAATGTGCAGGCAGCCCAATCATGGCTCCTAAGAAAGGCAGAGCATGGAGTGGGTCCCCAGGCTGTAGGAGTCAGCGTCAGAAAACCTGGCCTGAGCCCCAGTGGGGCCATGCTCTTGCACTGGCAGTCTTGGAATCCCTCCGGTCCTTGGTCCCATTAGCTATAAAACAGGAAGATCACTTCCCATCTCACGGGTTTCTGGTGATCATCAGCTAAGAAGAGAAGGCCAGGCCTGCTGGCTCACACCTATAACCCCAGCGCTTTGGGAGGCTGAGGCAGGAGACCAGCCTGGGCAACCGAGTGAGACCCTGTCTCTACAGAAAATTAAAAAATAGCCGTGCATGGTGCCATACGCCTGTAGTCTCAGCCACTCAGGAGGCTGAGTTAGGAGGATTGCTTCAGCCCGGGAGCTCGAGGCTGCAGTGAGCTGTGATTGCACCACTATGCTCCAGTCTGGGTGACAGAGTGAGACTCTGTCTCAAACTAAACCAAACAAAACCCAGAAAAGAAGTGGAGGCCAGGTGTAGTTACTCACGCTTATAATCGCAGCACTTCGGAAGGCCAAGGTGGGAGGGCTGCTTGAGCTCAGGGGTTTGAGACCAGCCTGGGTAACATAGTGAGACCCTATCTCTACTGAAAATAAAAGAAGAATCAGTCAGGCGTGGTGACATGTGCCTGTGGTCCCAGTTACTCAGGAGGCCAAGGTGGGAGGATTGCTTGAGTCTGGGATATTGAGGCTGCAGTGAACTGTGATCGCACCACTGCACTCCAACCTGGGTGATGGAGTGAGACTGTCTCAAAAAAGAAAAGGAAAGAAAAGAAGTCGAGAAACCCTTAATAGCCAAATCAAGGAGGAGCACATACAGCTATGCCATAGGTGAGATTTTAGAACAGGCCCTCCAGACACCCAGTCATGTGCTCTGGCTTCGGTGCCAGGAGCCTTTCCCCTGTGGGAGCCCTTCCAGAACTCCCTTGGGGTATGCAGGGGGAGTGTTCAGGTCAGCCTCTTCCTCTCCAGGTGAAACCCTCTCAGAACCCTGACTGAAGGGCTCCTGGAAGTACCTTTCCGGGGGAATCAATTGCTGGTTTCTAGCTTCTTTATTTCTGGGGGTTGTGATTCTTATTTGGTTAAATAACACATTTTAAAAAATTGTCTCGATTCCATACTGAAGCGTCCCATATGGTTAATTGGAAGTGTTCTCACCGATATTGCAGGCTGTAAAAACTAATGAGGTAAATGGAAAATTTATCAAGTGCCACAGTTAGAAATTAACTTATTGCTTGGTGCTGCACTCATGACTAATGAAGTCAGAGGGGGCTCTTCATACACAGAACGAGAACACAAAGGGTGGCCAAACTCGCCAGCCCTGATGACAAGGAAAATCCTTCTGCCTGCCCTTCTCAACCTCTCTCCGCACTGCCCCTCTGCCCAACATCAGATGAGTATAGCAAATGACCAGGTTTCCTAAGTCTCCATCGCCCAGAGCACACACGTTCAATGATGCACCATATCAGCAACAGCAACAGTGGTTAGCATGTTTTCATGTTTGGCGCTCGGCACTTACACACATTATCTCAAGTTCTTCTTACCTCAGGGAAGCGGGGCAGGTGCTATGATTACCCAGCATTTACAGCCGAGGAAGCAGGCTCAGAGAGATGAAGTGAGTTGTAGAAGGTCACCCGTTCCTAAGCAAGGAAGCTGGAATTCAAACCCAGGCCTGATCCGAGTGTCCACAGGCATTATACTTGCAGTACATATGAATTTATTCATTTACTCAAAAGGTGCTGAGAGCCCACGCAGGGCCATACTTCATGCACTCCTGGAGACACCAGGGAGGGGTGGGGCAGTGATGGAGGATGTGGTTCGGTCCAGCTCTCTCTGCTCCTTGCTGGCCCCGGGACGGTGCTGGGCCTCTGGCTGCTCCTCCAGATTCTTCTATCTTCTGGATTCTACTTCATGTTCTGGAGGCTGACCTGTGTGGCCCTGTATCATGGACTCCCTGGGCCTCTGCTTCTGGTTGAGCTTAGCTGGTGGGAGACTCTGATCAGGGATGGGAACAGGAGGAGAGTGAGGAGGGGTGATCTTTCTTTAGCTCCCTCCCTGCTGGCTGTCAGGGACCAGCTGCACCTTTCACTGAACACCATAACTCCCACTCTCACCCCTTACTCCTGCAGGCCAGGAATGGGCAGAGTCCCCTGCTGTCACTGTCCCCAGGAGAATGTCCCATCCCTTCCTGGTTTCCTTAAACCTTGCTTTCACTTCTGTGAATTCCCCCTTCAACAAACACCTCTCAAATGACTTTGAGTGGTCTCTCTTCCCTGCGGGACTCTGGTAGAGCCACAGGGTGGTTTGCTCCAGTGATTTGCTTGGGCCTTGGTGCCCTCACCTGTAAATTGGGGGTAATAATGAGCTGTCATGTGGATTACAGGAACCAGGTGTGAAGTGCTTAGAACAGTGCTCAGCACTTAGTAGATACTTAATAAATGCCAGCTTTTTGAAAAAAAAATTTAATTTAGATTCCAGGAGACATGTGTAGAACATGCAGGTTTGTTACATAGGTAAACGTGTGCCCTGGTGGTTTGCTGCACCCATCAACCCATCACCTGGGTATTAAGCCCCACATGCACTAGCTAGCTCGCTCTCCCTCCCTCCGGCCAGCTTTTCTTATTATGAGAACAGGGTCCTTCCTTTAAGGACTAAGTGCACTGATTTTCAAACCTGAGCATCCGTGGACTCACCTGAGATGCTGGTTAGATGTGCAGGGTCCAGCTCCAGCCTTTGGGCCCAGGATGAGCCCTGCAGGTGACTCTGGTGAGACCCCATAGACAGACTCCAGCCATACCAGAGGGATGCGGCTGAGAGGGAAGGAGCATGGGGCAGGCAGATACCTCTTTTCAGGTGGGGAGGCTGGACAGGAAAGGCTTTCTGCGGGGGCTGCCATTGGACCTGGACCTAAGTGGAAGCCAGTGGAGCGAGGTTGTCTAGGTCTGGAACTGGTCTGGAGGTGACAGCCACTTGGCATATCAGGGACAGCCAGAAATTTGGGGTGGCAGGAGGTGGTGAGAGAGGGGGCTCTCTGGTAGGCCCTCCATGGACTGTAGCTCAGATGTCATCTTTTGGTGAGGAGTCCCTGCAGGCCCTTGACCTTGCCGGCCTGGCCTTTCCTTCCAGGCAGCTCTTCCACCCCTTTCCTCACGCAGCCAGGACTGGCCACTGATCTTGGAGTGTCCCTTCCTGCCTCTGACCCTTTGTTTAGAGGGCTCGCTCCAGCTGCAGCTCCATCCCTGTTCACTGTGAGATCCTCCTCACCCCTTTGGCCCCACTGCAAATGCTACTTTCTCCAGGAAAACTCCTGATTAGACATGTTGGAAAGACCTCTTCTACTTTTAAAATTCTATAGTGCAGGATTTCTTTTCCTTTTCTTTCTTTCTTTTTCTTTTTCTTTCTTTTTTTTGAGATACAGTGTTGCTCTGTTGCCCAGGCTGGAGTGCAGTGGTGTAATCTCGGCTCAGTGCAACCTCCACCTCTCAGGTTCAAGCAAATTCTCTTGCCTCAGCCTCCTGAGTGGCTGGGATTACAGGCACCTGCATCATGCTAATGTTTGTATTTTTAGTAGAGATGGGGTTTTACTGTGTTGGCCAGGCTGGTCTTGAACTCCTGACCTCAGGTGATCCTCGCCGCCCTCGGCCTCCCAAAGTGCTGGGATTAAAGGTGTGAGCCACCACACCCAGCTGATAGTGCAGGAATTCTAAAAAATGCTAGCACTCAAAGCCAGCCAGCAGGCGGCAAGCAGACAATCCCTTGTATCGCTTGTAGAGTTTAAACTGATGCAATCGTTCAGAAATCCAATTTGGCACATGTAGCAGGAGATTTTAGAGTTCTCTCCTCAAACCCAGTAAGTCCCACTTGTAAGAATCTATATTACGGAAAAAATTGGAAATGCTATCGGAGACTCTTACATAGGATTTGTTATAGCATTACTTACTTATATGTTCTGCTAATGGAAACACTATAGAATCCACACTCTCCGTGCTCGTCAAGGATGTCATGGCTAAATATATTATTACAACAAGGTCATATGATGAAATATCCTGCCACTTAAAAATTGTGTTTTCAAAGAGCATACAATGACATGGGAAACTGCTTGCGATATAGTATGCGAACAATGTAGGCTATTTACAAAATATACATTTGTTTTTTTTTAAGATGGAGTTTTGCTCCTGTCACCCAGGCTGGAATGGAATGGCATGATCTCAGCTCACTGTAACCTCCCCGTCCCAGGTTCAGGTGATTCTTCTGCCTCAGCCTCCTGAGTAGCTGGGATTACAGGCGCATACCACCACACCCAGCTAATTTTTGCATTTTTAGTAGAGACAAGGTTTCATTATATTGGCCTGGCTGGTCTTGAACTCCTGACCTCAGGTGATCCCCCCGCCTCAGCCTCCCAAAGTGCTGGGATTACAGGCATGAGCCACTGCGCCTGGCAAAATATGAATATTTTTATATATGTATGAAGACTAAGAGAAAATAGGAATAGATCAAAAAATAGAGGCTGATTATCTCTAGTTGATGGGTTATAGCTCATTTTAGATTTTTGTCTATATTTTCATGCATTTTTCACACTTTCTGTTTGTACCGCCTTTACGAGTTGAAAATCAATTCCTTTCTCCTGAAAAGAAAGCAAACTCCAAGGGGCTGTGCACATCTCTTCTGGAGGAGATTCTCCTGCTATGATTTATGGTTTCGAGAGTGCTTGTTTCATTTTTAAATTAGACAATAACTCCTCTATAGGACACGGGCTGTTTTTGCTTTCTTTCTTTGACTCACCTTTGGGCCTCCAATAGCTGGATCCATGTTTGGACAAAGTACGACTAGTTAACAAGTTGAAAGGAATCTTTGAACTTTCTTTGAAATCTGCCCTATGGCCCTGGGGTCACTCACCGTGCCTCCGGAGGATGGGATTGTCCTGGCTGTACTGGCAGAAACACAGTGGCCTGGAAGGGGCAGCTGCCCTTGGCGGGACCTGGATTCTGGCCATTCCATTTACTCATCTGGAAACAGTTCCATAAATTGAGTAGCTGATTGTTGTACACAATTTTTTTGTTCTCTGAGAACTTACTCACGTTTTTGCTTAGCCATCGATTTTTATTTCTCACTGATTTTTTGGTTCTATTTATAGACCCTGCTTCAGAGATCAAACTTCTGCCTTTTTTTTCTTTCATAAAACCCTCCAGCCATCTGCCTCTACCCATTCTTTTATTTTTATTTTTGCTAACATGATAGAGATGACTTTATCATCTCAGAATCTGATGAAGTTTGGAATGAAACACGCATAGGCGGTCCCGCTTTATGATGAAGCATTTCCAGTCCCTGCGCTGTAGAGAAAAGGAAGATCTCCTTGCATTTGAATAGTTCTCTTCCTTTTGCCCGGCTCTTGGCCGCCCACTGATGAGATGAATTATTTGAATTCACTGTTCTGGATCTCATGGACAATTCAGTGCGCCTTTTTCTTTTGCTTGTTCTTCTGAAGAAAACAAGAAATTCTGAAGAAAAGAAGCTGCCGGTTGGTCCATCCATCTCTCCCTCTCCTGCCTCTCCCCAGCAAAAGAACCTTCCAGTGTCTCAATTTACAGAGGCCCAGCAGACACAGAATGCGCTGGTTTCTGGGTACTTCGTGCTCCCTCAAGCAGGACCAGGAAGCATTTCCTTGCCTTTTGTGGAGGCAAAAGGGAATCGGACCTTGAGTGTTTGGGCTGGGGAAACGCGGACGATTTCTGTCCTGTGTGTGTGTGTGATGCTAGGTGAACCTGCCCCCAGTGGCAGCCACCCCAGGAGCAGAGAGGGCAGCTGCTCCAGGAGAGGCTTCATGCCCTCATTTATTCATTTATTCACTAGGTGCCAGGGGCTGCTCTAAGCTCCAGGAAAAATGGTGAGCAAAGCTAGATCGGCCCTTGCGCTCACAGAATGCACAGTCCCAGCGGGGAGGTGGGCACTCACTGGAAACCATACCTATGATATTTGGGCAGTGGTGAACACTTCCATAAGACCTTGCGGACCCAGGGTCAAGGGCCTGGGGCCTGAATTCAGCTCTGCACCAAGGCCCCTCACCACTGTGCCTCTGCTTTCTGAGGCAGGCAGGGTGCTCCAGGCTAGAAAAGGAAGCATCCATGGAGGCATTTTTGTAAACTCTGCCCTTTCAGTCCCTCTCCCTGTTGAGCTCTGAAGGCATCTGTGTTCCTGGACGGAGTCCACTGCGTGGGCTGCGGGGCAGGCTGAGATGGGCCTGGGCGTGGTGCCCCAGCTCGGTGGGAGGGTGGCAGGGAACCTGTCTGGTCGGAGTCAGAACTCAGCTGCCCTGCGACTATAGGCAGGGGCCAGGAGGAACAGCCAGGCTGCGGGCTCCTACTTCTCACTGCTGCCTCTGGGGCTCTCAGCGCCTGGGGGAGCATCACCCAGGGCTCCCCAAGCACAGGCCTCCAGGGAGGCAGACTTGTGAACGTTATCAACCTCGGGCCAGAGAAGGAGAAAGGAAGGGAGAGGGTGTGTCTGTGTCCACACGCGTGGCCACATATCTCTCGGAGCCAGATCTAAGATTAGAACGGTACGTTTCTGTCGCCCAGATACACAGCCAAGCCCCAAACCCATGCTGTTTTTTGGCGAAGCTCCTTCCACATTCCTCTAGCTCAGATCCACCCTCGTTTGTCTCTGGAAATATTGTAGCTGTCATAGTCGTTGTTCTAATAAAATCCTCATCTGACGATCTATTAGGAGGGCATATTGTTGACAGGAAATGTGCATTTGCCATATTCCCTCTCCTATTGTCTATTTCCTGCGTCATTTTTCTTGGGAGGGCAGGAGTCACAGGAGATAATAGCATATTGACAGAAAGAGAGAGCCAGGGAAAGGGCTCGTTGAAAGTGGGGGAGTTCAGCTCTGTTCCGCCGCGAGGGTTTCCAGCAGGAAATCCACAACTCGTTTCCTGCCAGTCTGCTCAAAACAGCGTCTGTCCCTTCTCCCTTCAAACGAATTGTCTCCTCCGCCCTGGGAGGCTGACGCCCTGGTCATATGATGGAGGTCAAGGCTGTTGTTTCTGGGGGCCTGTGTTTGGGAAAGATTCCTCAAGAATCCAGAAGAGAATGTGAAATTAACTATTTTCCCCATAGTAGCCAACAGGACTTCATTGAGGCTGGTGGAACAGGAAGCCACAGAAAGAAGATAGTTTTCTAGAAATTGGCTTGCCCACAAGCTTTTTTCTTACACTGTCCAGTTGCAAATAGTCCATCCCCAGGAGGAAAAAAATCCACTTCCTGGTTGTGCAAATGCCAGGGGTGTGCCCGAATATGGCAGTAAGCGGCCCCTTTGGGACTGGTCCAGCTGCACCCCAGGACAAACTTGTGAAGCTCTGGTTTGAAGTTCTGAGTCTTTGCCAGTGCAGGCCCTGGGAGGGAGGGGCTCAGAGATGGTCATGGATTTAGTGCACAGATTAAGAGGGCCCCCAACTCTGCCTTAAGAGGCTGGTACTTCCTCCCTGAGCCCTGGGCCTTCCCGTTTTTTTTTTTTGTAGTAGTTGTTTGAAATGAAGTTTTGCTCTTGTCACCCAGGAGTGCAGTGGCGGGATCTTGGCTCACTGCAACCTCTGCCTCCAGGTTCAAGCGATTCTCCTGCCTCAGCCTCCCAAGTAGCTGGGATTACAGGCATGCACCACCACACCTGGGTAATTTTAGTAGAGATGGGGTTTCTCCATATTGGTTAGGCTGGTCTCAAACTCCCGACCTCAGGTGATCCGCCCGCCTCAGCCTCCCAAAGTGCTGGGATTACAGGCGTGAGCCACTGTACCTGGCCTTTCCCGTTTCTTTGCTGCTTTCACCAGGAAGAGCTGGTACATCCACAGCTGGACCTGGAGGAAGAGGAAGGGATGGAGAAGTCCAGGGTGACCAGCCTTTACAGTTTGCCTGGGACTGCTTCTCTTCTAGCCCTGAAACCCCTCAGTCTTGGGAAAACCACAATGATTGGTCACCCTAAAAATGTGTATCATTTGGCAACGATCAGTGCATTGCCTTCTAATTCCATGCCAGCTCCTCGGCTGGGTTCCTGGGTGGTGAGTAGGGCATCTATGGGACTGAGAGGGAAAGTGACTGATATTGATGCTGGCGATGGATACTGTATTTACATCTTAGGCAACAGGGAGCCTTTACTGGCTCAGGCAACCCAAAGTGGAGGCATATTGCTTCTTTTAGGCATGGCTGGATGGGGGTTGCTTATATTTCAGTGAGAACAGTGTCCCCCATGGAAAGAGACCCTCTGTATCCTAACAGGCCCGGCAAGGCTTCTGGAATGGAGTCTCCCTGCCTGACTGCCCAGGCCTGGGGCCTGTACTAACTCTTGGATCCAAGGGCCCTTAAGCAAATTGCTGGCTATCTCCCGCAGGCTCCCAGGTTAGCGCAGGCTTCAGGTCTCAGCAGGAAGCCTGCCCCAACCCGGAGTTCTGGCAGAGCTGGCGTTACCCTATGTGCTTTCCAGCCCCTGGCCCCATGCTGCCTTTTTCCAAAGCATGCCACCTTGTCAGGGCTCTGATCTGGCTCTCCTCTTCCCTCAGCACCATCAAGGCAAAAATAACCTGTGTCTTGTTCACTGTGGTATCCCCAGGACCAGGCCCAATGCCAGGCACATAGTAGGCACTTAATAAATGTAATAGTTACCACATCCCCAGCACTCTGCTTATGTTGCCACACCCGGGGCTAGCACTCTACATATAGTATTTGATTTGATATTCACATGAACTGCATAAGATGGGACTTTTTTTCAATCTTAAAAAATTTTGGTAAAATATACGTAAGATAAAGTTTATCATTTTAGTCTGGAGGCGGTAGCTTATACCTGTAATCCCAGCACTTTTGGGAGGCCAAAGTGGGCAGATCACTTAGGTCAGGAGTTCGAGACCAGCCTGGCTAACATGATGAAACCTCATTTCTACTAAAAACACAAAAAAATAGCTGGGCATGGTGGTGCGTGCTTGTAATACCAGCTACTCAGGAGGCTGAGACAGGAGAATCACTTGAACCCAGGAGGCAGAGTTTGCAGTGAGCCAAGATGGCGCCATTGCATTCCAGCCTGGGCAACAAGAGCAAAACTTTGTCTCGAAAATAAATAAATAAATAAATAAGTAAATACGTTTTCCATTTTAACCATTTTTGAGTGTACAATTCAGTGGCATTGAGGACATTCACATTGTTCATCACCACCATCCATCTCTAGAAGTCTTTTCTTCTTCCTGACCTAAAACTCTATCCCCATTAAGCGACAACTCTCCAGTCTCCCCTCCCCCAGCCCCTGGCAACCACCCTTCTACTTTCTGTCTCTATGAATCTGACAACTCTGGGAACCTCACAACATGAAATCCTGCAGTGTTGGTCCTTTTGTGGCTGGCTTACCTCATTCAGCATAACGTCTTTTCGAGGCTGAATATTATTCTCTGGCGTGCACATTCCACACTTTATCTGCTCCTCTGTTGATCACAGATTGCTCAGATGTTCATTGCTTCTACCTTTTGGCTATTGTGAATAAAGGTCAGGATTTTTTAAATCTTCATTTTATGAAAACGAATAAGGAGGCTGAGAGAGTGTAAGCAATTTTCCCAAGGTACCCCAAGTCACAAAACTGTCCTGAGCACAGGCAGGTCTTGACTCCAGGCCTGTTGGGGCTACTGTACCATATTTCCTCCCATTCATGGTATGAATGCAAGGATAAGTAAATGAGTAAGTTCCTCAGAAAGGTACCAAATTGTACTAATGTATTAGTCTGTTCTCAGACTGCTATAAAGACATACCTGAGACGGGATAATTTACAAAGAAAAGAGGTTTAATTGGCTTATGGTTCTTTGGCCTATACAGGCTTCTGCTTTTGGGGAGGCTTCAGGAAACTTACAATCATGGTGGAAGGCAGAGAAAGCAAGCATGTCTCTAAATGGCAGGAGGGAGGGGCGGGTAGGTGCTACACACTTTCAAACAACCGGACCTTGTGGGAACTCTATTACAAGAATAGCAAGGGGGACGTCCACCTGCATGATTCAATCATGTCCCACCAGGCCCCTCCTTCCAACACTGGAGATTACAATTCAACAGGAAATTTGAGTGGGGACGCAGAGCCAAAGCATATCAACTAATAAAGACAACACTAGCCGTTGTAACAAGTAAACTGCACGCTTCAGTTGGCTCGGCAGTGAAAGAGAAGCTCACTTCTCATTTCTATAAAGTACAGTGTGGAGTGCTCCTGGGTTGGTGGTGTCATTTCTCCATGGGGTGACTCGGGGCTAGGGTTTTTCTTGTCATAGCTCCACCATCCTCTAGAGCCTGGGAATCCTCTATCCCTGGGCACTGGAAGCCTGGAGAGATCATGGGGGAAGCACACCTGGTTTTGAAAATCCCTGGCCGGGAAATGATCACCTCCTCCGCTTATAGCCTGTGGTTTGGCCATGTCTAAGGCAAGGGTGACTGGGAGATGTCATCTGGGCCTGGGCAGCTGTTCCCGGCTGCCCCTCTAGCCTCTGTAAGGTGGGGCATGGATATTTGTTAGTGTGAATCTGTCACACTAACAAGTGCTGTAAAATTCAGAGTGGGATTTTACATAGAGAAAGCTAGAAAAACACCTGTGTGTTCATGAGGCCAAGGCATCAGGGGTGAGCACAAACATAATTTGAATGCAGACCTGTCTCTGCTAGTTAATCTCACTTTACAGTTCCCCCAATGTCATGGGCTATCCGGAAGGTTATTTCATGTACCGCCTTCGTGTGGAAGCACATTTCCATAGATAGCAGATAAAGATCTCTTAACCTTGTATTTTCCCTCATATCATTATAAATAGCTTACGCAATGCCATTTCAGCAAGGCTGACAGCTTCTACAATGAGATCTGGATGCAGCAGCATATCTTCTTGTTATATATAAAAAAGAGTGACAGCATTCATCGTTTACAGTGACATCAATGAAGTCTGCTTGTAGAGGTTCCCCATCTATCCATTCATAATACCTTTTATGACTTTAGGCTTTTAAACATGGCACTCTGGTCTATTTTTCAAATGTACCACCATTATCGACGGAGGAAGCCATTTTCAATATTTCATTTTCCTAAGAATATCTGGAATATCTTAATTCCTATGAGGCTTCTCCATGGGGTAGGCTGTCAGTTAGAACTTTAATGGGAAAAGGGGGGAAAACTGCTGCGGGATCATCCTCTCCCTTGTGACATCTGAGGGTGTGTTTCCCATTTTTTCCTTCTTATCATATTCCCCAAATAAAGACCCATGGGAGACGGGGTTCCTGAGCACAGCTGTCTGCTCTGTGCTGGGAAGTTAAAAGGATTGGAAGGAGGGGAGTTGTAACACAGATTGAGTTATATTGTGGGTCATTACTGACCTGGAAACATATTACCTCTTCAGAGCCCTTGAGTTTGCAATCAGGAGAAGGAGAGATGTCCATTCAGGGTGAAGCCTGGACCACCAAGGGTTCGGTGAGGAATGGGTTGTAGATGTGCTTCCTAAGATACCCTTCTGCTGATCAAAGGTGCCCTCTTGGTTCCCCAGGAAATGCCCAATTGGACACAGATGGAGAATTACAACGGGCATAGCTTCTTAATGCTTTGCCACTTTTGAGGAGCCACAGTGTCTTTCTTTGGCCACCATTTCCTGGTTCTTCCTTGCCTGCAGGACTTACTAGAGTTAGGTAAAATCAATTTCAGGTTCAGCTCTAGTGGACTGGGAACAATCTCTCTCCAGCAGGCAACTCCTTGGACAGGCTGGGGACAGCTGGGACAATTCCTGAAGCAACTTAGATAGGAAAAATCACAATGAGCATTGATTTAGGGAAGGACGTTGTTGGGCACCCTGAGTCTGCCTGCCGCCAGCCAGGGAGGGCATGTTATAAACACGCCAGACACGCCAAGGATGGGAACATTTGACCTAATTTAGCAACGACAAATCCTTTCTCTCACACGTACTTCTCTAATTACAAATGAGATCCTGGTAGGCTTAGCAAGGGTAAATAAAATTGATTCTCTCCACATAGTATTGGAGAAGATAAATGTGTCCAAGAAAGGGCTTCAAATGCCTTGCTGCTGATTAGAAAAGGCAAAATAATTGTGAGATGGTGACTAATAGATGGAAGGAATTGTAGCAGAATTGGTCTCCTTGCATAAATGTCACTGGTCTGATCTTTTCGAGATAATTACCGTCAAATGTCTGTGTGTTTCATGCTCTACCCTTCAGTCGTCCAGGCATTGCAGGAATCCCCAGATTGACTCGGCTGTGGGTATCTCTGGCTTTCTCTCTGTTTGAAGCCTGGAATGGAGCCCCTCTATTTTCTTAATGCAGTGACTGTGTCCTTTTCATTCCTTCCATGTGCCAGGCACCACTCCTGGTGTAGGAGAGGCATGCTGGATTTGTTAACCTTTGAGAGCCTATTTCCACATTTTTGGAGGGAGGTTAGAGAACAAGGAGCTTGCAGGATGTTCTATGATAAGAATAGGATAAAGCAGTTGGTTTGACTCATAAGAAATTGCTGACATTTAACTTTTAAAAATGTAATAAATAACAATTTTATATGGTTCCACTTAACATATATCATTTATTATGACATAACAAATTGCCCTCAAATTTAGCAGCTGAAAACTAGTAAACATTTATTATCAGATGGTTTCTGAGTCAGGAATCTAGGTATAGCTGAGCTGGTGCCTCTGCCTGTCAAGCTGTGGCCGGGGCTGCAGTTTCATCTGAAGACTTGGCCGAGAGGGAATCCCCAGCCTGACGGCAGTGCAAGCTCACTTATGTAATTGTGGGTGGGCTTCAGTTCTCTGTGAGCTGGTGGAATGAGGCCCTCCGACTCCTACTGACTCTGGGTTGAGGCTGCTTCTAGCTCCCGGCCATACAGAGGCCGGGTACCTCCTGACATGACAGCTGGCTTCCCCTAGAGTGAGCGGAGAGAGAGAGCCCACTATGGAGAGACAGACTCCATAGTCTTTTTAGAACCTCATCTCAGAAGTGACATTCATCACCCCTATCATATCCTATTCGTTAGAAGTGAGCTGTTAAGTCCAGCCCACACTCAAGGGACAGATATCAAGAGGGTGAAAGCCAGGAGAGGCGCTTTCGCTGGGGGTCATCTTAGGAGCTTCCTACTATGTGGGACACTCAGCATGAGTCTAACACAAAGATCTTGGGCCAGGCACAGTGGCTCATGCCTGTAATCCCAGCACTTTTGGGAGACCCAGGCGGGTGGATCACTTGAGGTCAGAGATTGAGACCAGCCTGGCCAACATGAGAAAACCCTGTCTCTACTAAAAATACAAAAGTCAGCCGGGTGTGGTGGTGCACATCTGTAATTCCAACTACTTAGGAGGCTGAGGCAGGGGAATCACTTGAACCTGGGAGGTGGAGGTTGTGGAGAGCCGAGATCATGCCATTGCACTCCAGCCTGGGAGACAGAGTGAGAATCTGTTTTTTTTTTTTTTAAAGGGCTATGTGTGGGGGCTCAAGCCTGTAATCCCAGCACTTTGGGAGGCCGAGGCAGGAGGATCACCTGAGGTTAGGAGTTGGAGACCAGCCTGGCCAACATGGTGAAAACCCATCTCTACTAAAAATATAAAAATTAGCAGGGCACGGGGGCACGTGTCGGTAAACCCAGCTACTCAGGAGGCTGAGGCAGAAGAATCACTTGAACCCGGGAGGTGGAGGTTGCAGTGAGCTGGTATTGCATCATTGCACTCCAGCCTGGACTACAAGAGTGAGACTCTGCTCCCCACTGCCAAAAAAAAATCTCAAGACATGGTAGTTAAAGAAAATCAGGTCAGATGTGGTGGCTCATGCTTGTAATCCTAACACTTTGAAAGGCTTAGGTGGGTTTGAGGTTGCAGTGAGCCATGATCGTGCCACTGCACTCCAGCCTGAGCAACAAAGCAAGATTCTGTCTCTAAAAAGAGAAAGACAAAAAAAAAAAAAAAAAAAAAAGAAAGAAAGAAAAGAAAAAAGAAAAAGAAAAGGAAATAAATAGAGGAGAGTTGCAGCACTGGAAATATTTCCATGTGCATCTTCATTCTATAGGAATAGAGCCTTTTTTCTCTTGCGAAGTCGTGTGGGTAGAAAGGTCTATAATAAACATGCTGGGTGGCAGCAGGCCCTGAGAATCCCTTTTTTATGGAGTGCCTTTGGCTTTCTCCACCTTGTACAACTGGGGTCTTCTTGTCAGCAGATTCTGAGCGCCTGGCCTCGTGAACACCACCTTAGACACCTAGGGGACCTTTCAATGGCTGGGGGCCAAAGCCTGGGATGTGGATGCTGCAATGTGGAATGAGGATGGGACCTCTATAGGGATAGGCCAGGGCTGAGTTGCCTGATCTGGGCTGTTGGATTGTGGGCGGGGCCTGCACCACCCTGACTCAGCAGTTTAGCTCAGGGACAGGCCTCAGCGGGATAAGATGCTGGAAGAGCAGAGGGAAGGAAGGGAAAGGAGAGCCTCTCTTTAAATGGCTTGGTGCTTTCTGAGAGTACCTGCTGCATCCTTGACTCTGGCCCATAGCAAGGAAGCAGCAGCTGGGTGGAGCCGGCTAGAGTAAAAAATTTAGGAAAGCCACTGGCGCTGAGGGTTTGGCAATTTTAACCACCATTTGTTGAGCAGGATCTGTGCTAAGTTCTTTAGAGCAAACTCCCTTCTATGCTCATGGTAGAAAGTGAGAGCTGTCATTTCCTTTTTATAGACTAGACTCAGGGAAGTAAAGTGAATTGCCCAAGGCATCCAGAGTGAGGTGCAGACCCAAGACTGTCTGAGGGTGGGACATCCTGCAGGCTTTCAGCATTGGTGGCTGTGAAGAAATCACTGTGGTGTTGGAGCCTGGACTGATTCTTCCTAGAAGTGTTACCTTCTCTGGGCCCTTCAATTTGAGTTATCTTGTTAAATTGACATAATTCCTATCATGGTGCCAGGTGAAGCTGTGTCAATTGTGGAGCTGTGAGGTGCTCTAGGAAGCCGCAGAAGTGAGGAGGGAACTGGGCTGGTAGCTGGAAGATCCAGGATGGAAACTCAACTTTGCCTCTTTCCTGCCTGGTGACCTGGCAGGTCCCCAGTGTTTTCCAAATGGGCCTTTTCCTCATTTCTCTAAGTCAACAATCATACGTGTCCTAAGGTGGACACCAGTGGGGCTTCATTGCCCGTGTGGATCCTTTGGATGCTGGCTCCTGTGTGGGGCCTCTTGAAGTCTTGCCTTGAGGATTGAGTTTGATTCCAGGCTCAGCTGGAAGGAGTTCTGGCATCGACCAGCTATGTCTGCCGTGGGTGAGGAATGGGAGTCGGGGTCCTTGCGCCTTTACTGTTGTGCGCCCCGTTCTAAGGCTTCCTGTGAGGTTTAAATGTGATCATGCATGTGAAAAGTCACACCTGGTTGGTACCAGTAAATTCTCATGTTTTTCTCTTGGTTCATTGGAATGCAATTTATGATCAAGCTCAACTGCAATTGGAAAGTGTTGACCAGGCCGTAGTAGGTGCTCACTAAGTGTTCTTGGAGTGTTGAGAGGATTTGAGGCCAATCCGGCTGTTTCCGGGCCCATGCTGACCCTGGTCGGGGACTCCTGTGCCCACACAGCTTGACGGTCGTGTCCAACCTGGAGCACAGAGCCCACGCACGGAGAGGGAAAAGGCAC
Organism: Saguinus oedipus; assembly: GCA_031835075.1. Classification (NCBI taxonomy): domain Eukaryota; kingdom Metazoa; phylum Chordata; class Mammalia; order Primates; family Cebidae; genus Saguinus; species Saguinus oedipus. The sequence goes on from CM063179.1 coordinate 130,941,378, forward strand.
CAAAACAGCAAGGGTATCAGCGAGGTGTATTCACAGCCCCAAGGGCCTCGCTGTCATCAGGAGCGGCCCCTTCGTGAGATATAAGTAATTTGTGCGGCTGATCCCGGTTTTCTCATTAATATGCAAATGAGGCATGCCAGTTGTTAGGTTAGAAGAAAGCTGTCATGTTTATTGTGACAGATTTAATGGATGTGTTTGGATTGTGCATTCAATGTGTTTTCAAGAGCATGTCTTATCTTTGTTTAGGCAGTAAATCAAAAATGTAAACAACAATTCATTAGCATCTGTCAGAAGCTCAAAGCCACATTGTTTCACTTGACAATCTTCCCAGAGGTGGGGGAAAAACCCCTATATCTGACTTAGTCAAGATTAGTCAGAAATCGCACTGGCTTCTCGTTTTTGCTTACCAATGTGCAAGCAATGATCGAAGAACAGCCTCTCTGCTTGGAGAGCTGCAGGGGCCAAGGAAACAAGAGTGGGGATCAGACAGCGCCACCCCGACTCACCTGGCTGCGCCCATGGAGATTGCAAGCCTCAAAGGGTGCCTTGGCGATGGGGCTGAAAACACAATCACAGGCACGTTGCCTCATTTCACCAAACATCTCAAGCAGCCTGCTAAAGGAAAACAATGGAACACCACAGGCAGATATTTAACAACAAAAATCCAATTAGGGGATATGAACAACAGAATAGCATGATACGTCTAACGGGAGAAAATAATTCAGATCTGCAAATCTTGTTCTACGTAGTTATAAATTTGGCCTGCAGACTAGCTCTGAGCTTCCTGGGAGCCAAAGCAAAAAGCGAAGGCATATTAAGTTATAAAATTCACTTTTTTTAAAGACGGATTCATACTCTGTCACCCAGGCTGGAGTGCAGTGGCGTCATCTGGGCTCACTGCAACCTCTGCCTCCTGGGTTCAAGTGATTCAACTGCCTCAGCCTCCTTAGTAGCTGGGATTACAGGCATGAGCCACCACGCCTGGCTAATTTTTGTATTTTTAGCAGAGGTGGGGTTTTGCTATGTTGGCCAGGCTGGTCTCAAACCCCTGACCTCAGGTGATCCACCCACCTTGGCCTCCCAAAGTGCTAGGATTACAGGCATGAACCACCACACCGACCAAAATTCACTTTTTAAAATTAACTCCATCAAATATACAAAGGGCAGATTAGTATGCTATTTAAAAGAAACAAATAGCATACTAATTTAGAACCAGTATGCTGGTTCTAAAAGCTTCATACCAAGTGCACTGAATCATGTGGCCTAGGGACCACACCCAGTTATGGAATTGCTTAGTCTCCTTTGGGATAAGATGAGGAGCTAGTGTGGAATACTACTCACACTTCACCTTCATTCTTTCTCTCCTGGCTTCTCCTCAGCATTGACACCTGTCCCTCAACTCTGGCCCCAGTTCTTGGGAAGCTTCTGGGAAGACTTGTCTGTCCTCCCTGTCCTGGATTGTGTCCTCACCTCCCATCTGATCTTCCTGCCACCCCCGGTGGCTCCTGTCCCCACCTCCCTTGAAGGCAGCTCTGGGCACCCTCATGTTGGCAGGGCCTGGACCTCCCTCCGGATGCTCCCTCCTCCGGCAGAGTTTTCTCCTCTGACCTCCCGAGTCTGGTTTTCCCGTTCTCTGAGGGCAGCTCTTCATTGCCCAGTCCTCTTTCTGGACTTTGTGCCTCCTTCCCGGGCCTGCTTCTTGGTGGAGCCATTTGTATCCAGCCTTTCCTGAGGGTTCACTGGTCAGCTCTTTGCTGAAGACCAAGATGGGTCTCTTGGGCTCAGTCCTCTCTTTTGAGTTTCAGCCTTGCATGACTAGGTATCCCATGGGACCCTCTAAGCTGGTGTCACCCTCACTCTAGCACCAAAGTGGGAGCCTGGGGGACCCCAATCTCCTGTCCTAGGCCCTGGCCTGTCTCCCATGGCCCTCCTCTGCAGCCCTTTGCTCCTCTGTCCGGGTTCTAACTACTCACCTGGCCTTGGGCAGCACCCAGGCCTGAGCCCCTCTGTTCCTTTTCTACCCTGGAGCTGGAGAGGTCTTCTCCAGATGCCCATCTGAGCAGGCCTCTTCTTACCATGGAGTGGCGGCCCCTGTGGCCCCCTTGGGGGCCTCTGGGTCCCTTGTCCTGCTCTGTGAGCTCGGCAGCCACTCCGGTTGACTTTGTGCCTTAATGCAAATGATCCCTCTCCCTGGTCACCCCCTGGGGTTGGCACTGCTTTTCTTGACCTTTAGCCTCCTCAGCAATGCCTTCCTGGAACCCCCCCGGGTGGACTTCACCCGTCCCAGGATTGCAGCTTCGGCGGCTCTTCTCCCCTTGAGGGGTGGGGCTCCTTCTCCAGCCTCAACCTTGCCTGCTCTAAACCAGGGGCCCACTGCCTGTTTCTGTGCCACCCACGAGTGAAGAACGGTTTTTATAGATGAGCATTCGGGATCAATATGATGATAGAGAACCTTAACTTTGAACCTCAACTAGGCAAAATGCTATCCCTTTCAGAAGACAGTCCCATTCTTCTCAGTAGCAGACCTGTGTTACAAGAATACACCAAAAATTCATCAATATGCCCATATTCATAGATACAAATTTTCTGGAAATTTGTTTTCTCTCTGTTATACCTGTCCTTACATAATGTCCTCAATTTGCTTCTTGACTCCTAAAGCCTAAAATATTTACTCTCAGGTTCTTTTATAGGACACGACTGCTGACCCTTGGCCTAAGTGACATTTAAAGAATGTAAATCTGTGTCACTTTACATCTTAAAACTCTTAGCTGGTGCTGCACATTTTACGGATAAAATCCGAAGTCCTTAGTCGGGTCTAGGCCCTTTGTCCCCTGTTCCAGCCTCATCACTCCTACAGTCTGCCATTGGGAACCTCTTCCAGGACATCACATTGTCCTGGCTGCAGTGCCAGAGGCTCATGGGTTTGGTGTAGGCAGGGACTGTATCTGTCCCCTGTGGCCTCCCAGCTGCCATATATAGAAAGAAACCACCAAATCTCCGTTGAGTGAATGAATGAATGAATGAATGAATGATTGAAGGCTGGCCCGGCAGCCAAGCAGGCAGGGTTCTGGGGCACTGGCCAATCTCTCAGGCACACTGCAGGCCAAGTTTCCTTCCACCTGTGGGTCACTGGTTGGTGGCCAGGAGGTCTGAGGGTCAGTTCTCCAGTGCTGGCTGTTGCGATGACCACCCTCGGAAACAGCTTGAATTGCCTCTGAACTTGAAGTACCATCAGCACCAAAAAGGAGAGGAGACCTGCATTCCAACAAAAGCCCTTTGTACATTTCTGTAATTTGCCAAGGACATCCACATCCATGGGGCCATTCGTTTCTTGTCATGTCCCTCATGTGCTGGGCTTCATGTGCCCATCCTGCCTGCTGCCAGAGGAACGTGACAAGAAACAGAACAGCAAAGCCGAGAACAGCAAAGCGGAGCTCCCAGGCTTCCAGCAGCATGCCTGGGGGGACCCGCTTGCCAGATGTGGGGCTAGAACCCAGCTTCCTGACTCTGGCCCAGTGCTCCTTCAATCCAATAGCACAGCTGAGAGCCCCTCTTCCTCATCTCGTCCCTCTTTATTTCACCAGGGCTGCCAAATGCCACTCGAGAAAAATCATCCCATGAAAACCAGGATTAGAAACAGGGTCAGGCCTGGTACAGGGGCTCAGGCCTGCAATCCCAGCACTTTGGGAGGCCAAGGGGGCAGATCACAAGGTCAGGGGTTTGAGACCAGCCTGGCCAATATGATGAAACCCTGTCTGTACTAAACATACAAAAAAAAAAAAAAAAAAAGCAGGTGAAGTGGCATGCCTACTGCACTCCAGCCTAGGTGACAGAGGGAGACACGATCTCAAAAAAAAAAAAAAAAAAAAAAAAAAAGAAAGAAATAAAAGAAAAATAAATAAAGAAAAGAAAGGTGAAATGGCAGCCACGGGTGGTTTCCCATCTGGCATTTTGTGATCCTTTTCTACAGTGGCATCTTCCCAAACTGAGCTCGCACAGCTTCCCTGGAGAGGCGAGAGAGGGTCTTGCCCTTGACTTTCCAAAGAAAGTGAGGGCCACAGGCATGACCTCTCCAGCACTCTGACAGCTTCCTCTCTAGCTCCTTAACCATTATTAGTGCTCACAGTTCCAGAGGCTGCAAGTTCAGATGAAGGTGCTGGTAGATCCCGTGTCTGAGGAAGGTCTGATTTCTGGTTCATAGACAAAACCTTCTCCCTGCGTCCTCGCATGGTGGAGAACGGGAGGAAGCGAGCCCTTGTGTGTTTCTTCCTGGAAGAATGTTCATCCCATCCTCTGCCTTCATCACCAGTCACCTCCTCAAAGCCTCTTCTGCCAATATCTTCACCTTGGAGGTAAACATTTATCCTATATCAGGGGTTTCGTGACTGTCTCCCCTGGAGGCAGGGACCACACCTGTCGCTTTCATTGCAGGCCTGGCGCATGGTGGGCACCCAGTAAGTGGATGGGTGGGAGCTTGTAGTGCCCACTCCTTCCTCTTCTGAACAATCCCTCCCTCAGCTCCTGCTGTCTAAGGTTTCTGGTTCTCAGTCTGGTGGGCGGAAGTGCAAGTGGGGCAGAGAAGGTTGTCAGGTGGCCTCTGGGGAGCCAGGGTAGGATTAGTCGCTGGAGGAGGGGCTGGGAACTGGGGCAGGTGGCTGCACCTGGAATGCAGACAGCACAGGCAGAGTGCTCACTGAACAGGCTGCAAGGCTGGGATTCGGTCTGCAAGGCTGCTGCCTGTCCCTGTCCCGAGACCCTGAGCAGAGGCTAAAGCCACACAGATGCTCTCAAGGCAGAGGCTCCATGGTGCTGTCTTCTCCCTGACCGCTTTCCGCTCCGAGCCGGGCCCTGCCCTCCCTGAGGGATGACGGAGCTACACCAGCCTGGGCCCTGGGCCTGGGGATGGGCCGAAGGAGAAAAAGGTTAAGAACCTTCACTTTCAGCCCTCATCAAGATTTAAACCAAAGAGCTAAAAGGGTGCGTGAACCTTCCAGCGCCACTTGAAATCCAGCTCCACGTTTAGTGGGAATTAAAGTAATTGATGAACTTGTACTGGAGACACAGGATCACATAAATAAAGCTCTACGAGTTCTAAAAATAGCACTCAGGGCTTTTTAGTTTTTTAAATACGGTAAAGATCAACATGGAACACACCCCAGGAGGCTCCACGTCAAGCAATTAGGAAACTGGAGAGAATGGGAAAATGAAAATGTTTATTCAAAAATCAATATATTTATCCTAAAAGGGGTTAGTGAACCACATGAGTAAAATGAGGTCCCACCACAGTCCCCAGAGTCGCCCTGGGGCAAGGTAGGCTCCAGGCAGTAAGAGGTTAAGATATGGATTTCAACTCTGAAGTTGAAGGAAGACCCCTGGGTGAGCTTTTCTTTGTGTCGACTAAAAATGTTTTAAAAATCAATATAATAGTGTATAAAAGGATCTTCTAAAGACTGAGTCTGTCCTATCCATAGTCAAGTGGGCTGCAGCAAGGAGCGGTGAGGATGTTTAATCCCCATGGCTTGCAGCTAACGAGGTGGGAGTATTTGGGTGATAGTTGATGCAGGTGGAAACACTGTTTCTAAAGAGCACTGATCACTGCTGCACGAACAGACCCTAAAGACCCCGCCCTTCCCATCAGCTGAAATTTTTACCCAGAGACAATAATCGCATACTTTCCCTGACCCCAAATGGGTCCGAATTGTAAATCATGCGGTAACATGATATCTAGGATAATAAGGAAGATTCATTCAACAAACTCGTGTCATACTCCTCTTGTAAGTCAGGTGCTGGGCTCTGTGCTACAGGGGTGGAGATAGAGCTCTTGAGGCCAACGCTTTGCCCTCTGGGAGTGCAGACTCTGATGTAATGCCTCTCAAACTTTTAACCAGAAATATGTACTACATTGGGATCCAGTATATTCGTGTACTTTTGGAAAAAAATTTATGGAATAATATTCACTTTTACTTTGCATGATGCATTCTGATAATTTCTTCCTTTCTTCTTTATTTTTTGAGACAGAGTCTTGCTGCTCTGTCACCCAGGCTGGCACCATCTTGGCTCATCGCAATCTTTGTCTCCTAGGTTCAAGCGATTCTCGTGCCTCAGCCTCCCCAGTAGTTGGGAATACAGGTGTACACCACCACATCTGGCTACTTTTTTTTTTTTTTTAATTTTTAGTAGAGAGAGGGTTTTGCCATGATACCCAGGCTGGTCTCCAACTCTTGAGCTCTGGCAATCTGCCTGCCTTGGCCTCCCAAAGTGCTAGGATTACAGGCGTGGGCCACTGTGCCTGGTTACCTTCCGATAGTTTCTATTCTAGCCTGTTTTATTGAAATAAGAAGTGCTGGTTGCAACCCTCAAGATTGATTTCATGACCCACTATGAATGGATAGTGACGTGAAGTTAAAAACTCCCCATCTAAAGGGAGGGCAGACATGAAAAGTGATTCAAGAGAAAAAAGGTGCCTTGTTGAGGTTGTCAGGAGAGTGTGGGACCCTTCTGGCTGGGGGCAGCAGGGAGGGTCCCATGGAGGAGGTGGCATGCGATCAAGCTAGGCCCTGAGTGACAGAGAGATGCTTGTGATTTAGACAGGCTAAGCTGGGAAGAGTAATGATGTTTGCAATAACACAGAAATTATGTTTTTATTATTCATATAATAAGCAGTGCTGGCCGGGGGCAGTGGCTCATGCCTGTAATCCCAGCACTTTGGGAGGCTGAGGTAGGTAGATCGTGAGGTCAGGAGATCAGGATAATCCTGGACAACATGGTGAAACCCCATCTCTACTAAAAATACAAAAAAAAAAAAAATAGCTGCGTGTGGTGATGTGCATCTGTGGTCCCAGCTACTCAGGAGGCTGAGTCAGGAGAATTACTTGAACCCAGGAGGTGGCAGTTACAGTGACCTAAGATCATGCCACTGCACTCCAGCCTGGGCCACAGAGAGAGACTGTATTTCAGAAAGAAAGCAATGCTACCCTTTTCAAGGGACTTTCCCATCTCTAGGTTTGTTGGATCATCCTAGCAAAGCTTTGATGCAGTTAGATGACATATTAGCCACATGTTATCAGTGGAGGAACTGAGGACGGGAGAAGCAGAGGACTTTTCGGTAGGACGCACAGCTCTCCGGCATTGGCAGGGCCGGGTGTGAGTGCTGGTCTGCCTGGATCACAACCCCTGTGTGGCTGTGGCAGCAGGAGGCACCACGCGGAGTCGCTGCTTCATGTCTGATGCCTGGCAGCTGAGAGCAGGGTTTGAGAGCAAGGGGCTGGGGACACTGATGGGCACGGCTCTTTCTCACGGCTCCCTCACCTGTGCAGATAAGGGAACGAATTGATTTGCCTTTGAGTCACAACCAGATCAACTCTTGTCTGGGTTTCTCCACAGGGACACCTGAACTTGGCAACCTTCAGCATCCCACCCAGACTCTTGGACAACTACCCTTCTTCCCTGGAAACTTCCCTTGCTCCCTGTGAACCCAACCTTGCAGCCTGGAAACCACGGCTAAGCCACGTCTTTCTGTTCGCCACGGACCAGATCTGTTCTCTCCCAACCAACAGGCTGCTTCCCAGCCTCATCCATTTGACTTCTTTCTCTCAAGGAACTTACAATTTAATCAGGAGTCCCTAATAGTACTCGCATTCTAAATTGCAATCATTTATTGCATCTAGCCTGGGGCTTTTCTGTCTGTTAGAAATATCAGGGTTATTTCCTTCTTTTAAGAGTTTACGTTAAAAAAAACTTTACAAATAATGTTTGCTGTTTAATGTTCTCCCCTGAAATATCAATCTGCAAAAATAGAAATCCTTTTTTACAATTCATTGCAAGGATTGAGTTCCAGTTTCTTATAATGTAATGAATGTACGGCAGATAATGGTCCAATAGTGCAAATGAAAGGCGCATATAATCAAAATGATAATGGAGCGTATTGTACGGCTTGTATAATACAATCCATACCAATATGGAAATCATATCTCAAGGCAACATTCCTCTCTTTGATTTTTGTAATAATTGTACATGTAAGAGCAGAGCAGCGAGAAGTAGGGGGACAAAGGCCTTTATTGCTTCATTAGGCAGCTGGCGTTCTGATGGTCCGGCCTGTCGATAGTCGCTCCTTAATTTCCGAGGGAAGCTTCTTCTCTTCCCACAGACATGATTTACTGTTCACGTCAGCTCCCTTTCCAGCCCTTTCTTTGTGAAGATTCACAATTAGATGAAATGAGCTTTGAGGGCCCTTTTGATCGGTACCTTCTGCGGGCTTGGCCACTGAGTCTGGGTTTGGGTCAGACTGGAGCCGGGCTGCTGGAAGCTTGGGCAGGAAGGAAGAGGAGGCCTTGGTAGGGCCTTTGAGGGTCTCGGGGCTGCATGGCCTCCTTTGCCAGCCAGGCACGTGGCGTGTGAGGGAGTGGAAAAGTAACAGGCACAGGCCCTGGCGACACCGCCTTGCAGTCCATACAGGTCAGTGCACACCCAAGGTGGGAAATGTCCACTCTGGAGTCGGGCCACAAGTGGACCTTGGCTTATGCACCAGAGTATGACCTTGGCCTTGACCTCTCACAGCAGCAAAGGTGGCTCAAGGCAGAGTCAGCCTATGGACCAAGCTCCTCAAACAGTACATCCACTGCTTCCACCATATAGGGGCTTGTTTTGCAGCAGCTGGACGGGAAGAGGGGCTCGATGGGTCTGGATGGATGGTTGAAAGGGCAACCTTCAGAGGCTGGGCACCGGTGGCCGCCCTTGGCATCGGCCCTGGCCCTGCTTTCCCCAGGTCCACCCTGTTGGTTCCTCTTCTCTGGCTCCTGACCTCCGCTTGCCCTGGCTGCAACAGCCGGCCACTTTTCTTCCTGTCTCCTCCTCCCCTGAGGCTTTGTGCATGAATGTGACTCTTCAGCTGGCAGCCTTGCCCTCTGGGACCCATGTTGTCCCCTTCCTGTGCTGGCACGGGAGGCAGTTGATAGCAATGGTAACGCCCCTCACTGGCCAGGGCTCTGCGTCAGCCTGGCGGGTTTCCCAGCAGCCCTTTCGGGTGGGTGCCTCATCATCTTCAGAGGACACTGTGACAATGGTTAAAGTTGCAAACTGGGTAGTAGTGGTGAGGAGACAGCCCAGCTTCCCAAAGAGGCCAGTGTTTTCTCCCGGGTTCTGGGAACCAAAAGATGATGATGGAAAGCAAGTCCCACAGCAGAGGAGTCGATGGAGAAGTAGCTGGAAGTGACTCCTGGAGCAGAGGAAACTTGGATCTTGCTCCTAAATGCTGTGTACCGCTTCTCCTGGCCCAGTGGGTCCTGGGTCCATGCCTTCGGGGAGTCTGGACCGGGCGGGGTGAGGTGGGGTGGCCCTGGCCCAGGGCACCCTGTCATGGTAGGGTGGAAGGGAAGCTGCGGATGGTGCTCTGTAAGGGTCGGGTGTCAGGCGCTGGACAAGGGCGGGGCAGGAGCTGGGCAGCAGAGCTGCAGATGAGCCCCGGCAGGCCCAAGGGAGTCTATGCTTTTTCCTAGGGCGCCAGAGTCTGGAGCATAGGCTGGCTGAGGGCTGGCAAGGAAACCGCGCTGACAGGGCAGAGTCTTGGGCACAGTCCTTCTTGGGCTTTCTCTTGCAGGCACTGCCACTTCTTGATGCTGGCCTGAGGATGCTGCCAGAGACACCATGCTGTGTGACCCTCACTGCTGCTGAGGCCAGAGAAGGAGATGATGTCCTGGGCTATCCCGAGAAATGGGGCAGAGAGGGAACTTAAGGGATGCCAGTCTCCACTTTCCATCCTTTGGTGAGAAAGCATAGCCTGCTGACCTCTCCCAGGCATTTCTGCAGAGCAAACCCTGGGGCAGCCCCAGTTCTCAGGGAGATGGCCCCTGGGGGGGGGGTCCCACTTCCTCTTCTTGTCTCCACACCAACATCCACTCCAATCCAGTCATACCCTGTAGGCTCTGTGGAGGGGTAGGTGAGCTCAGTGGTTAAACTCATGCCCCTGAGGGCCCTGAGCTTGAACCGTGGTTCCAGCATGTTCTGCCTTTGTGGCCCTCTCAAAGCCACAGCATCCTCCGTGTACAATGGGGAATGAGTGCAGCGAGGAGGTGGAAAGAGGACTGAGTGAGCTCGCCAGGGAGAGAACACCTGGTTGGATGCACTCTATGGGTCGTAGCCATCAGTCACCTGGCAGGGACAGCAGGCTCACCTCCTGGGGGCAGGCCTTGACCTGCTCAGGATTCCGAGGTGTGTCTGCACTAACGGGCCTTAGGGAGGGACCATTTTTTTTTTCTCTTTCCAGGTTACCGCAGGTAGTGGGGTTACGTGTGCTGGAAAGTGAAGGTGTGGGCAGTGAGAAGCTGTGGGGAGGTGGGGAGGGGGATGTCTCATCAGTGGCCGCTACCTGCAGGCATGGGGTAGTGGGCGCTTCGAGGTGCTGCCCAGAGCCCCTTTACAACAAGCCAGGGAAATTTCTAGTGGAGGCTCCCAGCTCACCCCTGTCTGAAAATTTCCCAGGACTCCCTAACTGTAGCTGCACCCAATGACTGGGCTATGGTGGAGAGGCACAAAGACCTCAGTTTGACTGAAGGATTCACAGGGGCTCATCTGAGACCACTGTGGCAATTTCATCCCTGTTCAAATTCCCCTGCGGTCCACCGCCCCACACAGGCACTGACCCCGAGGGCATTCCAGTAAGCCGCCCACCTGTAAATCTCAGAGTCTCCCAGTCTGCTTCATGGCACTCGCCCTATGACAGTGTTCCAAGCACTTTATTTCCTTGAACTTACTTATTTTATTGAAGTCTCACAACAAATCTATGAAATCAGTGCTATCGTAAGTCCCATTTGCAAAAGAAGAAACTAGGGGATCAGAGATAGTAAGTAACTTATCTAAGGTCAAACAGCTAATAAGTGGCTGCATTTTTCTTCTCCCAGCAAACTGTACAACGGCAGTAAAAGAGCCCAGGTATTACCTACTGCCGTGTGTCCCCAGGTGTGGCCTACTGTGGTGTTTCCCCAGGTGTGGCCTACTGCCGTGTTTCCCCAGGGGTGGCCTACTACGGTGTTTCCCGAGGCGGTCTCAGGAATCTTAGCATCAGAATCACCTGGGCTGCTTGTCACATGACAGATTTCCAGGCCATGATTGAATCAGTATACCTGGGACGGGGACCCGGGAATCTGGATATTTAACAAGCTCTCTGGGCAAACTAATGCGGGAGCCACTGAGCTCTGGGGAGAAGCCTTGGACATTGGAAATCTGGAAAGGACATTAGGGATTGTCAAATGCTTTTGGCTGCCATTGAAATGAGGCTCCCAAAGGCAGGCAGGAGGTCTTGTCCACATTCACAGAGGCATCGAAGGGAGCTGGGTCTGGACGTGAACTCTCCCGCCTCCTCAATCAGTTGACTCCTCCACACGGCGTGGACACTTCTTACCTGCTGCTGGTGGCTCAAAGTGCATGTGGACAGGGTGACAAGTGAGACTCAAAACACCATTTTCGTGTTTTACAAAATTGCGTAGTCTTTAAAAATTTACAGAACCTAAAATTTTACCATTGAAATCATTTTAAAGTGTATGGCTCAATAGTTCTAAACGTATTCGCAGCGCCCATCACCCCCATCCATCTCCAGAACTCTTTTCACCTTGCAAAACGGAAACTCTGTCTCCTTTAAACCCTCACTTCCCATTCCCTCCCCCTCCCAGCCCTGCCAATCACTGCTCTATGTCCTGTCTATGAATTTTACTACTCTAGAAACCTCATATAAACGGAATCATGCAGTATGTGTCCTTTTATAGCAGGCTTGTTCCACTTAGTATAATGCCCTCCAGGTTCATCCATGTTGCAGCATGTGCTAGAATTTCCTTCCTTCTTATAGCTGAGTATGATTCCACTGTATGTATGTGTCTCCTTTTCTTTATCCGTCCATCCATATGTGGATGTCTAGGTTGTTTCCATCTTTAGGCTATTGTGAATAATGCTGCTGTGAACCTGGGTGTACAAATACCTCTTCGAGACTGTTTTCAGTTTCTTTGAGTCTATACCCAGAAGTGGCATTGCTGGATCTCATGGTAATCCTATGTTGGAGCTGAGGAGCTGCCATTCTGATTTCCACAGCAGCCGTACTGTTTTACATCCCCATCAGCAATGCACATGGGTTCCAATTTCTCCACATCCTTTTCAACACTTGCTGTTTTCTTTTTCTTCTTTATAAATAACGGCCATCCTTATGGCTGTGAGGTCTCATTGTGGTCATTTTAATTATTCTATTGAAAAAGTTTTTTTTGAGACAGGGTCTCTCTGTTGCCCAGGCTGGAGTGCAGTGGCATGATCTCAGCTCACTGTAATCTCTGCCTCCTGAGTTCAAGTGATTCTCCTGTCTCAACCTCCCAGGTAGCTGGGATTACAGGCACGTGCCACCATGCCTGGTTAATTTTGCATTTTTAGTAGAGACGGGTTTTCATTTATGTTGGCCAGGCTAGTCTCAAACTCCTGACCTCAGGTGATCTGCCCAGCTTGGCCTCCCAAAGTGCTGGGATTACAGGTGTGAGCCACTGCGCCGGGTCTCCTTTATTTATTTTTAAAGCACATTCTTGGAGCCCATTTTCCCTGTAGGCTACTCCTGGACATCCCAGCCACAGCTGCCAGGCTGCCAGAGCCAGGTGGACGGAAGGCGCTACATCCTCTCGCCATGCTGTGGTAGACGTTCCATCCCACTACGGTGCAAAGGGAGACAAGAGGGTGCTGACGGGTAGCAGTCACCAGGATCGAAGCCCCAGCTCTGTCACTAATGAGTGCAGGTTTCAAACAGGTCACTGACTGTTGGAGTGCAGGGTTCTGAGGCCCATGAGTAAAATGACATTTCTGCTGGTTACTGCATCACGCAATAACAACGGGGTGATTGCTCACCAGTGCTGAAGGGTGTGTTTCGGATGGTCTGACTTAGCATACAGGCCATGTAGCTGATAGAAAACTGACTTTGGGAGACCATTGGAACCACTCTGCAATAACCAGGCACTCAGCCTCTGGAGGAGCTGCAGCCAGGGTTGTGAGGCCCCTGTAACTGCTGCCAGGGAGAGGCCTATCTATCGATATTAAAACACTATGGCCAGAGAATGGTGCCTTCGGGTATGAGCCTTGAATCACATGCATAGGACAGAGCCACTGCTTCAAAGTTGCTGAGCCCTGAGTTCCAGGCAGAGGACCTCATGGGGAGGCTGTTAGGTGGGATGGATTTCCCAGGGCAGCTTCCCCACGAGGCTGGGTGGGTCAGCCAGGCTGGAATTCAAGCCGCTGGGATCCATTAGCCCAGGGCTTCTCAAACTGGAATGTGGACATGAATCACCAGGGATCTTGTTACATTGCAGATTCTGACTCAGCAGGTCTGGGGCTGGGCCTGACATTCCACATGGCTGGCCGGCTCCCCTGTGATGCTGATGCTGCTGGTTTCTGGACCACCCATGAGACCCTGGATGACCTCTGAGGTGCTACCTCCTTGCAAAAACCCTCAGCTCTCGGGACCTCTCCCTGTGCCTCGGAACTCTTTCAGATCATCTTTTCCTGCACCCTCACAAAGAGCCTAGGGTTGCAGTTGCTGCTGCTGTTGGCTCTTGCATGGCTAAGGGCATTTTCATCTAATTTTGTAAGGCTTTTCTAGAGCCAAGCTCCCTAAGGATGGGGAATGCATCTCACCCAATACTTGGCATCTCCTAGAGAACCTAGCCCAGTGCCGTGCAAGGCTGTGTTCTCAATACTGTTTGTCAGAGGAATCATAATCACAGCCCTCATATGTGTGAACACTTTACAGTTCACCAGCACCTTCACATGCTTAATTCATTACCTGCCATTTCTCTTCCAATGAAACCGGCAGTTCCTCTTGGCGTATGTGCTAGGCATGAATTTCCTCATTTTTTTATCCTTACAACAATCCGGTGACTTACACAGGGCAGGTACTAACCTGCCTGCCAAGAAGGGGACCCTATTGTTTAGAGAAACATTAAGCATGCTGCCCAAGGTGTCCTAGGGGACAATGGCAAGCCTGGGATCTGTCCCCAATTTGCTGCTGCCACTTCCCGAGATGAGAATTGGGCCCACCAGCAGGAGTAAGGCTTGGGCTCCAGACAGCGACCGGTCCTTCTCACTGGGCCATTCCCATGGTGGTTGGCCAGTGTTTCTGGGTGCCAGCCCTATGGGCCTCCCTGTCTGCATCCTACCTGGGCCAATGTCCCATGGCACAGGTGACCTCCACATGGCTTCTTTCCTATCCTTTGCATCGAAGGCCCTTGCATTGTAGGGTAACAGCTCAGGGGACTGGATTTCTGGTCCTAGCTCTGTTACTTCTGACCATGGGGCCATAGACCAGGCATATGAGTTGTGATTTCCTCTTCTGTAAAATGTGGATGATGCTGTGTGCCCAGCTGGGCCACTGGGCTACAGTGAGCCCGGACCAACAGCGCTCTGTGAAGATGCTTTGTGCATGCAAAGAAGCATACACGTTACTTCTTCAGCAAGCACGTACATTGTAAAACAGAATGGCTTCTTCTATTTTCTAAGTTTGGGTATTTTACACAGCGGCACTAGCAGATGCATGATCATTTCAGTGGCTCATTTGTTTGTCTTGCTGTGTAACACAGTAAGACCGGATCCCCTCCTGAAGTCATCGGCAGGCTCCTCACAGCTCTGAAAGTTGATTTCGTTTGTCGTCCTTACACTTCCCAAGGGTTAGCCGGAGTCAGCCAGCATCAGGGGGCCAGCTTTGAGTTAAAAGTTAATCATTCTTCTTCGTCATATTGAAGACACTTAATTATTTTAGTGATTTACTCTGCTTTGTAATTATAGACGTGGTGATTAGAATGTCATATTCAACATTACAGATTTAAAAAAATATGATTTATCCCCACCACTGATTTAAAACTCTTCCTTTATAAGTTTTTATTCCTGTTTGTGTAACAGTGTTTAGGGATTCCGGCCGGGCCCGGTGCCTCTGTGGGGGCTATTAGAGGCGCTGTGTACATATATAATTAAGGAATTTCAAAACACAAATGACTGCCTTTGGGGCCAATAGCCACTGCAGTTTCCATCTATCACGTCAGCCCTGGAGATGGTTGTGTGTTTGGTAAAGTAAATTAGCATACAGTAACTTTGCTTAAAATAATGTTCAAATTTAAGAAGTAGCAAGAAGCAGGAAAAGCAAACAATAAAGGGATCTGGGGAGAGAGAAAGCCACAAATTTAAACGCAGAGGAAATCTTTGCCTGGTGCCTCTGTCACCTGCGGGTGACAGCACAAAGCCACCTGCACACCCCGAGCCCTTCCTCACCTCCTTTTGTTTTCTGGCCAAACTTTCCGTTCAGTTTGCACCATCTCTGAGCAGACCTTGAAGGGCCCGAAGGGACCTTTGGAGCCTCATCTTTGTCACCTATTTTGTCCTTTGAAAATGTATTATAGAGACAATGGAACAGTGTTTCAGAGGTTGGGAAATGGGCGAGAAATTTCCCAGCAGCCCAGCATTTAAAGAGGAGCTGCCTCAAATCCCAGCCCAACAGGAGGCCTGTCTCTGGTTTTATGTTCAAGCCGGGACTCTTGGCCTCAGAAGCCTGCTTCTGGTTTTGAAAGTTGGTCCCTTCCCAGCATTATAGCATTAAAAAAAATTTTTTTTTGCCACCAATAAAACCATGTTCGGGGCTAATACTCATGCTTTAAAAAAATTGCAATTGTCCTTTAGAGCCCAGTTAACAGAAGCAAATTTCTTTAAAACAGATGTTGTGTTTGTGGTCTGATGCTGATGTGGATAAGGCTATTTGGAAGGGTGTAGAAGCTTTCCCATCTCACTCAGAAGGGAATGAAATGATGATTCTTCATACACAAAAGCCAAAAATCAGCTGTCATTGTACTACCCAGCAATAACCACAGCTAGTCTTTGGGTATATATCTTTTTAAACCTGCTTCCATGTGAATTTATGGAAGATTAATCATCAAGATTAATCTTTAAAAAATATATAAGCTGAATATACGAATTTTTAGCTTTTTTTCTCACTATACATTGAACACTTTACACCACTTTTCCAAGTTAATGAATATTTGAGCACTTTTGTTTTTGTTTTTTGAGACGGAGTCTTGCTCTGTCACCCAGGCTGGAGTGCAGTGGTGTGATCTCGGCTCACTGCAACCTCAGCCTCCTGGGTTCAAGCAATTCTCCTGCCTCAACCTCTGAGTAGCTAGAATTATAGGCACCCAGCACCACGCCCAGCTAATGTTTGTATTTATAGTGGAGGTGGGGTTTTACCATGTTTGCCAGGCTGGTTTCAAACTTCTGGCCTAAAGTGATGCACCCACCTCGGCCTCCCAAAGTTCTGGGATTCCAGGTGTGAGCCACAGCACCCAGCCTAAACACATGGTTTTTAATGGTTGCAAAAGGGCCCATGACTCATCTGAGATGACCATTTCTGTGGTCTTTTTGATACTGATGAAAATTTAGGCCCCCCCCCCCCGCAACCTTTTTAACCTTTTGTTATTAAGGATAATGCTTCAGTGAATATCCTTCTACCTGTATCTTTGTGTGTCAATAATTTCCTTAAGATAAATTTTTAGAAACAGGGATACTGTATCAAAGGTTATGCACATTGACATTCCCGTTTATTCCTCTTAAAAATAGCATTTTCCCTGGCAAAACGTGCAAAGTGCTTTAAGACATCTGCTGCACTTGGTGCAGTATTTGAGTAGAACATCTCCTCAGCAAGAAGGGCTGAGACTGTGTTGTCTATGGCAGGCTGGCTGCTGGATATCACTCCAGAAAGAAACTAGCAGCCTGCGGAACAGGTAGGGTCACCAACACCTGGGAGGGCAGTCACTGAGCCTTCTACCCATCGGTGAGTGCTGGCACAAGCCCTGACCCCAGGTGCAGAGACTAAAAGTGACAAAGGGAACAGCTCCCTGGGGAGGAAGCTGCCAAGTCCTTCCCAAACCACAGGTAAGCCTCACTAAGGGAGGAACTGACAGCTGAGATTCTTCATCTGTTGAGGGTGATTCAGTCAAGATGGGGTAAGGGGATTCAGAGCTTTGTAAGAGAAGTGGTTGTTGCAAAGAGCTGGTGTGGTAGCATTGTGAACAGAATCGTGGGCGCAGAAGGTTTCGGAAGCTTGCTCAGTAAGACAGATTGCAGAGCATCAGATTTGCATTGGGTAGAATTCTCTGAGATACCAGCATAAGAAAGTGAGCCACAAAGCTGTCATGTTTTCCATTCGTTAGAGGACAGCTGGGTCTCCAGGTGTAATTTATGACGTGGATTAGATAATATGCTTCCTGAGAGGCTGTAGCTTCAATGAAAGAATGTGGTTTTTTGCCTTGTCAGCATGCAGCCATCACTGTCTTCTGATAATAGGTCCCTAAATTTTCTCAGGAGATCGTTTCTCCATTCTTCATCTTCCTGATTTGAATGGAATTGATCATCCAACCTTACCTGGGCCATGCAATTAAAGTAGGTTGCCTCTCTGACCACCGTAATTGATCTAGGATGGGCATGTGATCAAGTTCATCCAATCAGAATGCATCTGAGAACTTCCATCCAATCAGAATGCATCTGAGAACTTTTGCTTGCGCACTTGCTGAAAAGTGTCCCTCCTTGTCCTCTGAAGTTAATGATTGGGAGGCTGTGGCCTGGTGCAGCTAGGAAACCCTCGTTGGGGAGTGCTGCTCTGTTTGGGAAGTGTTTTAGAGAATAAAACCAACACGAGAGAAAGCAAAACAGAAAGATATAGAAATATAGCTTTTTACAGATATAATTTGAGCTCCTGGATCCAGATGTGCCTGAAGTAGAGCTATATCTGGAGTTTTCAGTTGTTTGAGCTATCATTGATTTTGGTTAAGCCAATTTGATTTAAGTTTCTGCCACTGACATCTAAGATTTCTGACTACTACAGATATATTATATTTCGAGTTGATTCATAGATCTGAACGAAGTGATGTAGCCCTCAAGCCTATGTGAATGATCTAAGTCCAAACTTAGTGTTAGGACAGGAACACAATGTCTCAAAGACAAGGCAGCGGCAGGTCAGTGCTGGGTGGTCAGCGAAGGAGAGGATCACATGCTGCTGGCAGGATGGAGACAGGAGTCACAGAGAAAGTGATATTTTTGATGAGCATTGGAAAATGACAGGTGGGATTGGCAGGCAGTGACATTTCTGGTAAAGAAACAGTAGGAGCAAATGCTGAGAGAAAAACCAAAGTGTATAGCCAACGTAGGAGAAGGAAGGAGGTAAAATCAGTAAGAATAGTTGGGGTTATATTGTTTGGATCCTGAATTCCATGCTGAAATAAAACTTAATGAGATTTTGCCTTTTGTGTATGACAGAAAAGCTTATATTAGACCAACAGTCCTGCTGAGAACAACTAGAAAATCCATACAAAATTAAATTAAAAACCCAAACCAAAAACATCTGTTTGAAAGCATCGTAGATCTGCTATGATAGCCAAGATTTGACAGGCAAAGACCTTGGAGTGTGAAGGTGCCATTGAGTTTAGCTCAACATTCTATATCTTGTTTTTACTTTGGGGTAATTTATTGAAGTTTGCTTGTGACAAGAGGCTGAAAAGTCTGGTAAAAGGTCCTTGCTAAGAGGCAGAGAAGCCAGTAGAATTCTTATAATCTTGCAGGGCTAGGGAAACAAAATTGGAGATTGGGGCTACTTATGTAAACCAGAACACAAGGAATCAAAACCATGGAAAGAAAGGAAGTGAGCCCAGTATGTGATATTTTTTGCATTTAGGTATTTACCAAGTCATAGTTGCATAGGGCGAGAGGCTAGGAATCCAAGAAAAAAAGTGGCTGAGAAAACAGCAAATTATTGGCAATTTCATGGAGTGATAAATTTGGGAGCTGCCTAGGAGGAGGGGCCCTAGTAAGTATGCCTAGGCAAACTTACTCCTAGTAAGTTCTCCCAGTAAGTAAGGTTCTGAATTGGACACCTAGAGGATTACGCCCTTAGATAATGTGAACTAGAGCTTTAGAAAGACTGTTACTCAGACTCAGGTCAACAATGTCACTGACTAGATTGGAAGCCATCTGCTCTTACTCTAGGTGTCTGAAAGATGATAGAGTAAACTTATTTGGAGGAAGACATCATTATCCTGACCTTATCCACTTTTTAAATACCTTATCTGGCTCTCAATTAAAAATTCTATGCATACCAAACTGGGTGCAGTGGCTCACACCTGTAATCTTAGCACTTTGGGAGGCCAAGATGGGCAGATCACTTGAGGTCAGGAGTTCAAGACCAACCTGGCCCACATAGTGAAACTGCATCTCTCCTAAAAACACAAAAATTAGCTGGGCGTGGTGGTGGGTGCCTGTAATCCCAGCTACTTGGGAGGCTGAGACAGGAGAATTGCTTGAACCCAGGAGGCAGAGGTGGCAGTGAGCCAAGATCGTGCCACTGCACTCCAGCTGGGGTGACAGCATTATACTCTGTCTCAAAAAAAAAGAAGGAAGGAAGGAAGGGAGGAAGGAAGGAAGGAAATAAAGAAAGAGAAAGAAAAAGAAAGAAAGAAAGAAAATCTAGGCATACCAAGAAACAGGATCAAAAGAGGGAGAAAAAGATCAGAAGATAGAAACAGAACCATAGGTAAATCAGGTACTGCACTTTTTAGACATGGTCCTTTAAATTATCTGTAATTGATAAGTTCAAAACATAGATAAGACAGAAAATTTCTTCAGAGAACTGGAATTCATAAAGAGAACCAAATAAAAAGTATAAAACTGAAAAGACCAATAATAAGAATATAAAATGTAATTTGTTTAATAGCAAATTTTACACACTAAAGAGAGGATTAGTCACCAGGAAGACAGATTAGTAAGAAATATCCAGACTAAACCTTGAAGAGCAAAAAGTGTGAAAATTATAAAGAAAAAACATGAGAGAAACATGATGGAAAAGTCAAACTTATATGTAATTAAAGGAAAGGAGAGGGAGAGTGTATTAGTTCATTTTCACACTGCTCTAAAGAACTACCTGAGACTGGGTAACTTATAAAGAAAAGAGGTTTAATTGACTCATAGTTCCACAGGCTTAACAGGAAGCATGGCTAGGAGGCCTCAGGAAACTTACAATCATGGTGGAAGGCAAAGGGGAAGCAAGTAGAGAGAAGGAGAACAAGAAAGGGGGAAGAGCCACACACCCATCAAACAACCAGATCTCATGAGAATTCTACCATGAGAACAGCAAGGGGGAAGTACACCCCCATGATTCAGCCACCTCCCATAAGACCACTCTCTCAACATGTGGGGATTACAATTCCAGATGAGATTTGGGTGGGGATGCAGAACCAAACCATATCAGAGAGTGATCAGCAATAACATTTGAAGAGAATTTTGGATTTTCAAAAACTGATATAATATGTCAAATCACAAATTCAAGAAGACCTACAAACTCTACCCACGATAAATATTGAGAAAACTACCCTAGTCACATCATAGTGAAACTGCCAAAAACTAAAGACAAAGACAAAATATTAAAAGCAGCTAACAAGGCCATATTACCTTTAAAGGAGCAGTGATAAGACTTTCAACAGATTTCTTGACCAGAATGATGGAAGCCAGCAAACAATGGAACAGCAACTTTAAAATGCAGAAAGAACAGAAATTTATCAACTCAGAACTCTATACACAGAAAAAATATTTTCAAAAGTAACTGAATACAAACATTTCCTGTCAAACAAAACCAGAAAGTTAGTTGTCAAGACACTGGCACTAAAAGAAATATTAAAGGAATTTCTCCAGATAGAAAGAAAATGATCCAAGATGGAATTAGAAAAATCTGGGAAGAAGCTCTGGTGCAGTGGCTCATGCCTGTAGTCCCAGCACTTTGGGAGGCTGAGGTAGGTGGATTAGCTGAGGTCAGGAGTTCAAGACCAGCCTGGCCAACATCATGAAACCCTGTCTCTACTAAAAAATATAAAAATCAGCTGGGCATGGCGGTGCATGCCTGTAATTCCAGCTACTTTGTAGGCAGAGACAGGAGAATTGCTTGAACCTGGAGGTTGCAGCGAGCTGAGGTCATGCCACTGCACTCCAGCATGGGCAGCAGAGCTAGAGATGGTCTAAAAAAAAAAAAAAGAAAAAAAATATGGAAAGAAACGAAGAGCAAAGAAGTGGGTAAGCCTCTGGGTAAAAGCACATTGGCTGCACAAACCAACATGATACTGTCTTTCAGGTTTTGAAATACATACAGAATTAAGATGTGTGAGACCAGTAGCATAAGGGGAAGGAGAAAGTGATACAAATGGACTTAAAGGGCTCTGAATTTCTTGAATTATTTAGGAAGTGGTAAAGGCACTCATTTAAATTATACTCAAATAAGTCAAGGAGACATGTTGTAATCCAGTGACAACTTAAAGAGTCCTAAAATAGCGTATAATTCACAGGTTAATAGAAAATCCGAGTAACACAAAATATTTGATTAACCCAAAAGAAGACAAAAAGGAAAATAGAAAAAATACAGGACAAATAAAAAGCAATATTAAAACAACAGATTTGAATGTATATCTTAGCCAGTACATTAAATGTAAAAAAAAATTGTGTAAATGGATGGATTCAATTAAAATACAAATATTGTCAGAATAGATAACAGAATAAAGCCCAACTATGGAAATTCAATAGTAGTATGCAGAAAGGTTTGACATGAAGCAAAGGAAAAGATATGCTCTGAAAAAACAACCAAGTTAAAGATTTTGTAGCTTTACTAATACAACACAAAATAGACTTTAAGATAAGGGCATTACCAGAGATAAAGAGACATTTTATAATGATACACAAACCAGTTCATCAAGAAACATAGTAACATAGCTTCACAGCAAATACTGATAAAATAAGAGACAGTTCTACAATTATAGCGGCAGGCTTTAATAGACCTCGTTCAGTAATTGCTAGAACATACAGCTGAACTTCAGTAAGAAAAATATCGGAACAACACAATTAACAACCTTGACCCTAATTGACATAGAACATTTTACCCTAAAATGACATTAAACTGTCTTTTCAAGACTACATGAAATATTTACCAACATTTATCATTGACCATGTAATAGATCATAAAGTGAGTCTAAATAAGTTTGAAAGTACTCAGAGGATAGTCTCTGACCACAGTGGAATTAAACTAGAAACAAATATTTATTTATTTATTTATTTTTCCCCCGAGACAGAGTCTCACTCTGATGGCAAGGCTGGAGTGCAGTGGTGTGATCTTGGCTCACTGCAGCCTCTGCCTCCTGGGTTCAAGTGATTCTCCTGCCTTAGCCTCCCAAGTAGATGGGACTACAGGCGAGCTACCACACCTGGCTAGTTTTTGTATTTTTAGTAGAGATGGAGTTTCACCATATTGACCAGGCTGGTCTTGAACTGCTGACCTGAAGAGATCTTCCTGCCCCAGCCTCCCAAAGTGCTGGGACTACAGTCATGCCACACACCCGGCTAATTTTGTATCTTTAGTAGAGATGAAGTTTTGCCAGGTTGGTCGGGCTGGCCTTGAACTCCTAGCCTCAAGGGATCTTCCTGCTTCAGCCCCTCAAAGTGCTGGGATTACAGTCATGAGCCACCACGCCTGGCCTAGAAATTAATTTTTAAAAAGTTAATTAGAAAGTCTCCAAATATTTTGAAATTAAGCAATATGCTTCCAATTAACTCATAGGTAAAAAATAATCTTGGTGAGAAGCCAGCACCAGAATGCAGCTTCCAGAGAATGAGATTCAGAGGGCTAGAGGACCTCACGATTCCAAACCAGGTGCCAGGTTCGTTTCTGTGGGACAGATAGGGCACTGAAATTAGGCCCAAGGAAGCCGCAGGGTGAGAGCCGCCCAGGGGGGCAAATCAAGATGGGGGGGCACGTCCCCACCTGCAATGCAGCCAGCTCGGAGGGTCGGGGGACTTAACCCCTCGGTGCTCCGTTTCGGATCCTGTGCTTACCTCATCCCTCCTGCAACCCACGGTCCAGCAGAGCTGTGCCAGAAGGTGGGGCGCCACGGGTAGTCGATGCAAATCTGAGCAGCAGCTACCGCCAGGGCAAGCTGTTGCAGGGACCTGGGCGGGAGTTTGGGCTAAGGCCAGAGGGACGGACTGCCCCACAGAGGGAGGCAGAGTTGCAAGCAGGGAAATAGACCATAAGGCCTGGCAGGCCCCACCTCCACAGAACTCAAACTGAAGCCCTCGCTAGAGAGGTTGGCAGCAAATACACCAGCTTGACCACAACCAGGAAGATTGAACTGGGAAGGAGGGACGCCATTGGGAAGGCGGGGCCAATCTCACCTGCAGACACCCTCCAGGGAAGGACCACCCACCAGCGACCTGACTGAACCTGAGAGCCCAGCAACACCCTCTACAGGCCAAAAAAGATACAGCTCCAACCTCTACAGAAAAACACGTCACTCAGACTCCTGAAATCACCAACTTCAAAGATCAAAGGGAGATAAATCCATGAAGATGGGAAAAAAAACAGCGCAAAAGGGATGAAACCATCAAAGAACAGAACACCTCTTCTCCTCCCAGGGATCACAACTGCTCACCATCAAGGGAACAAAAAGAGAGAATGAATCTGACAAATTGACAGAAGCAGGCTTCAGAAGGTGGGTAATAACAAACTTCTCTGAGTTAAAAGACCATGTTCTAACCCAAAGCAAAGAAACTAAGAACCTGGAAAAAAGGTTAGACGAAATGCTAACTAGAATAACCAGCTTAAAGAAGAACATAAACGACTTGATGGAGCTGAAAAACACAGCAAGAGAACCTCATGAGGCATACACAAGTTTCAACAGCTGAATCGATCAAGCAGAAGAAAGGTTATCAGAGATAGAAGATCAAATCAATGAACTAAAACAAGAAGGCAATATTAGAGAAAAAAAATGAAAAATAATGAACAAAGCCTCCAAGAACTATGGGATTATGTGAAAAAAACCTAATCTATGCTTGATCGGCATAACTGAATGTGACGGGGAGAATGAATCCAAGTTGGAAAACACTCTTCAAGATATTATCCAAGAGAACTTTCCCGACCTAACAAGGTAGGTCAACATTCAAATCCAGGAAATACAGAGAACACTACAAAGATATTCCTCAAGAAGAACAATCCCAAAGCACATAGTCGTCAGATTCACCAGGGTTGAAATGAAGGAAAAAAATCCTAAGGGCAGCCAGAGAGAAAGGTCGAGTCACCCACAAAGGAAAGACCATCAGACTCACAGCAGATCTCTCAGCAGAAACCCTGCAAGGTAGAAGAGAGTGGGGGCCAATATTCAACGTCCTTAAAGAAAAGAACTTTCAAGCCAGAATTTCATATCTGGCCATACTAAGCTCCATACGTGAAGGAAAAATAAAATCCTTTATGGACAAGCAATTGTTGAGAAATTTCATCGATACAAGACCTACCTTACAGGAGCTACTGAAGGAAGTGCTAAACAGGGAAAGGAACAACCAGGACCAGCCACTGCAAAAACGTACCAAATAGTAAAGAATAATGACCCAGTGAAGGAGCCACGTCAACTAACGGGCAAAACAACCAGCCTGTAACAAAATGGCAGGATCAAATTCAAACATAACAATATCAATGTTGAATGTAAATGGCCTAAATGCCTCAATCAAAAGACACAGACTGGCAAACTGGATAAAAAGTCAAGACCCATTGGCGTGCTGTATTCCAGAGACTCATCTCACATGCAAAGACTCACATAGACTCAAAATAAAGGGATGGAAAAAGATTTACCAAGCAAATGGAGAGCAAAAAAACCAGGGGTAGCAATGCTAGTCTCTGATAAAACAAACTTTAAACCAACCAAGATTAAAAGAGACAAAGAAGGGCATTATATAATGGTAAAAGGATCAATGCAACAAGAAGAGCTAACTATCCTAAATATTTATGTACCCAATGCAGGAGCACCCAGATACATAAAGCAAGTTCTTAAAGACCTACAAAGAGACTTAGACTCCCATACAATAATAGTGACAAGATTGGACAGGTCAACGAGACAGAAAGTCAACAAGGATATCCAGGACTTGAACTCAGATCTGGACGAAGTGGACCTAATAGACAATTACAGAACTCTCCATCCCAAATCCACAGAATATACATTCTTCTCAGCACCACATTGCACTTACTCCAAAATTGACCACATAATTGGAAGTAAATCACTCCTCAGCAAATGCAAAAGAATGTAAATAATAAGAAACAGTCTCTCAGATCACAGTGCAAATTAGAACTCAGGATTAAGAAAAGCACTCAAAACTGCACAATCACATGGAAACTGAAAAACTTGCTCCTGAATGATGAATGGATAAACAATGAAATGAAGGCAGAAATAAAAATTTTCTTTGCAATCAATGAGAATGAAGACACAATGTACCAGATCCTATAGGATACATTTAAAGCAGTGTCTAGAGGGAAATTTATAGCAACAAATGCCCACATGAGAAACAAGGAAAGATCTAAAATTGACACCCTATTATCAAAATGGAAAGAGCTAGAGGAGCAAGATCCAAAAAAACTCAAAAGCTAGCAGAAGAAAAGAAATAACTAATATCAGAGCAGAACTGAAGGAGATAGAGACACAAAAAACCCTTCAAAAAATCAATAAACCCAGGAGCTGTTTTTTTTTTTAAAAGATCAACAAAATAGGCCGCTAGCTAGACTAATAAAAAAAGAGAAGAATCGAATAGATGCAATAAAAAATGATAAAGGGGAAATCACCACCAATTCCTCGGAAATACAAACTACCACCAGGGATTACTGCAAACAACTCTATGTACATAAACCAGTAAATCTGGAAGAAATGGATAAATTCGTGGACACTTGTACACTCTGAAGACTAAGCCAAGAAGAAGTTCAAACCCTGACTAGACCAATAACAAGGTCTGAATTTGAGTCAGCCATTAATAGCCTACTGACCAAAAAAAGTCCAGATCTAGATGGGTTCAGAGCTGAATTCTATCAGACATACGAAGAAGAGCTGGTACCATTCCCATTGAAACTATTCCAAACAATACAAAAAGAGGGACTTCCCCCTAACTCTTTCTGTGAAACCAACATCATCCTGATACCAAAATCTGGCAGAGACACAACTAAAAAAGAAAACTTCAGACCAATATCCTTGATCAACATTGATGCAAAAATCTTCAATAAAAACTGGCAAACCGAATCCAACAGCACATCAAAAAGCTTCTCCACCATGATCAAGTAGGCTTCATCCTGGGGATGCAAGGCTGGTTCAACATACATAAATCTATAAACGTAATTCACCACATAAACAGAAACAAAGACAAAAACCACACGATTATCTCAATAGATTCAGAGAAAGCCTTCAACAAAATTCAACAGCCCTTTATGCTAAAAACTCTCAATAAATTAGGTATCAATGGAATGTATCCCAAAACCATAAAAGCTATTTTACAACAAACCCACAGCTAATATCATACTAAATGGGCAAAAATTAGAAGCATTCCCTTTAAAAACTGGCACTAGACAAGGATGCCCTCTCTCACCACTCCTATTCAATATAGTATTGGAAGGTCTAGTCAGAGCAATTAGGCAAGCAAAAGAAATAAAGGGCATTCAATTAGAAAAAGAAGTCAAATTGTCTGTATTTGCAGATGACCTGATTGTATATTTAGAAGACCCCATAGTCTCAGCCCAAAACCTCCTTAAGCTGATAAGCAACTTTGGCAGTCTCAGGATACAAAAATCAATGTGCAGAAATCACAAGCATTCCTATACACTAATAACAGACAAATAGAGAGCCAAATCATGAGCAAACTCCCATTTACAATTGCTACAAAGAGAATAAAATACCTAGGAATACAACTAACAAAGGAGGTAAAAGATCTCTTCAAGGAGAACTACAAACCACTGATCAAGGAAATAAGAGAGGACACAAACAGATGGGAAAAAATTCCATGCTCATGATTAGGAAGAATGAATATTGTGAAAATGGCCATACTGCCCAAAGTATTTTATAGATTCAATGCTATCCCCATTAAGCTACCATTGACCTTCTTCACAGAACTGGAAAAAAAAAAACCACTTTAAACTTCATATGGAACCAAAAGAGAGCCCACATAGCCAAGATAATCCTAAGCAAAAAGAACAAAGCTGGAGGCATCACACTATCTGACTTCAAACTATACTACAAGGCTACAGTA
Organism: Saguinus oedipus; assembly: GCA_031835075.1. Classification (NCBI taxonomy): domain Eukaryota; kingdom Metazoa; phylum Chordata; class Mammalia; order Primates; family Cebidae; genus Saguinus; species Saguinus oedipus. Next base: position 130,968,507 of record CM063179.1, read on the forward strand.
ATCAAAACAGCATGATAGTACTGGTACCAAAACAGAGCTATAGAACCAATGGAACAGAACAGAGGCCTTGGAAGCAATACCGCACATATACAACCATCTGATCTTTGACAAACTACAAAAACAAGCAATGGGGAAAAGATTCCCTGTTTAATAAATGGTGTTGGGAAAATTGGCTAGCCATATGCAGGAAGCTGAAACTACCTAACACCTCTACCTTACACCTTATACAAAAATTAACTCCAGATGGATTAAAGATTTAAACATAAGAACTAATACCATAAAAACCCTAGAAGAAAACCTAGGCAAAATCATTCAGGACATAGGCACAGGCAAGGACCTCATGACGAAAACACCAAAAGCAATGGCAACAAAAGCCAAAATAGACATATAGGACCTAATTAAACTTAACAGCTTCTGCACAGAATGGGAAAAATTTTTCTCAATCTACCCATCAGACAAAGGGATAATATCCGGAATCTACAAAGAACTAAAGCAGATTTACAAGAAAAAAAACAAACAAAACCATTCAAAAGTGGGTGAAGGATATGAACAGACACTTTTCAAAAGAAGACAAATATGTGACCAAGAAACATATAAAAAGATGCTCATCATCATTGGTCATTAGAGAAATGCAAATCAAAACCACATTGAGATACCATCTCATGCCAGTTAGAATGGTGATCATTAAAAAGTATCTAGAGACAACAGATGCCAGAGAGGATGTGGAGAAAAAGGAACACTTTTACACTGCTGGTGGGAGTGTAAATTAGTTCAACCATTGTGGAAGACAGTGTGGCAATTCCTCAAGTATCTAGAAATAGAAATTCCATTTGACCCAGCAATCCCACTACTTCATATATACCCAAAGGATTATAAATCTTTCTGTCATAAAGACACATGCACACATATGTTCATTGTGGCGCTGTTTACGATAGCAAAGACCTGGAACCAACACAAATGCCCATTGATGATAGACTGGACAAAAAAAGATGTGGCGTATATACACCATGGAATACTATGCAGCCATAAAAAACGATGAGTTTGTGTCATTTGTAGAGACATGGATGAACCTAGAAACCATCATTCTCAGCAAACTGACACAAGAACAGAAAACCAAACACCACATGTTTTCACTCATAGGCAGGAGATGAACAATGAGAACACTTGGGTACAGGGAAGGGAACAACACCCACAGGGCTAGGTAGGGGGGTGGCGGGGAGGGGGGACAGCATGGGAGAGCACAGGGAGGATGGGGAGGGATAACACCAGGAGAAATGCCTGATATAGGCGATGAGGGGGATGGGGAGATGGAGACAGCAAACCACCATGGCATGTATGTACCTATGCAATGCTCCTGCAAGATGAAGGACATGCACATGTACCCCAGAGCCCAAATACATCTAATAATAATAATAATAATAATGATAATCTCAGCAGAAATTATAAAATATTTTTAACTTAAGGAAAATGAAAATATAACATATCAAAAAAGTGGGATATGGTTGGACATGGTGGCTCATGTCTGTAATCCCAGCATTTTGGAAGGCCGAGGTGGAAGGAGTGCTTGAGTCTAGGAGTTTAAGATCAGCCTGGGCAACATAGAGAGACTTTGGCTCTAAAAAAAAAATTAAAAACAATTATCCAGGAATGGTGGTGCACACCTGTAGTCCTTGCAACTTGGGAGGCTGAGGTGAGAGGATTGATTGAGCCTGGGAGTTCAAGGTTGCAGTGAACCATGATTGCATCACTGTATCACTCCATCCTGGGTGACAGGGTGAGACCCTCTCTAAAAAAAAAAAAAAAAAAAGATGCACCTAAAAGTTTGCTTAGAGGGAAATTTATAATTTTAAAATAAATAAGAAAAGAAGAATGGTTGAAAATCAATGGTCTAAATCTCCATGTCAATAAATTTAAAAAAGTAGCAAATGAAATCTAAAGAAAGTAGAAAGAATAAGAAAAAGGTAGAAATTAAGATAGAATCAACACATAATAGAAATGCATTAACAAAATCATATGTTCATTCTTTTAAAAGACTAATAAAATTGACAAACTTCTATAAGTTGAAAGAAGGTGAGAGGGAGGGAGAGAGAAAAAGAGAGAGAGAGAACCAAAATTTGGATTGAAAAACTGATATAATTACAGATTCTACAGATATTAAAAAATGATACTACAACTTTATTCTAATGCCTTTGAAAACCAGGATAGTCAGATAAAATGTTAGAAAAGCAGCAATTACAACAGTGGACTCAATGAGCAACAGAAAACATGAATAGTCTTGTGCCTATCAATAAACTTACCATAAAACTTATTCTGTCATGGAATCTTTCTCACAAAGAAAGCATCACAGTCGTATGGTTTCACTGGATAATTATTTGAAACATTTAAGAAAGAAATAACCCACGAGTTTTACTGAAAGTAGAAAAAGAGTCCCTTCCCAATTTGCTTTATGAGGCTAGGATAATCTTATAAACACTTGATAAAGACATTATGAGAAAGGAAAACTGTGGACAAATTTCATTTATAAACAAAAAATTTAAATAAAATACTCTAAATTGAATACAAGTTATATGTAAAAGAAAATATATCATAGCGTGTTGGGTTTATCCACAAATGTGAATTTAGTATAACATTCAAAAATTGTGAATGTTATTTGGTGCTACTGGAAATGGTTACTTTATTATACTTAGTGATTTTGTTGTTGTTGCTGCTCTGAAGAGAACAATTGATCTTTATATGCAGACTTTGTATCCAGAGCTTGCTAAACTGATGTATTAATTCTCAAAGTTCACATTTTTAATTTTCTATACACATTATGTCATCTGTGAATAAAGACAGTTTTATTTCTTTCCCTTTAATTTCGTTATGTGTTATTGTAATTCACCACATTAACAGAATAATTTAGGAAAAAACTAATGATCATCTAGAGAAATGCAATAAAATCACTTGACAAAAAAGTAGAAACTAAGAGTGGCAATAAAAAAGAATGTCCTAAATTGGACAAAAATTCTATTGCAAAACATATTTAATGGTGAAATATCAAAATTTTCTCTCTGAAGTTGCATGTGAAACAAGGATGGCTGCTGTCCCAACTTCTACATTTTACTGGTGATCCTGGCTAGTTCAGTAAGTCAGAAAAAGGTGAAAACACATAACGAAATTAAAGGGAAAGAAATAAAACTGTCTTTATTCACAGATGACATAATGTGTGTAGAAAATTAAAAATGTGAATTTTGAGAATTAATACATCAGTTTAGCAAGCTCTGGATACAAAGTCTACATATAAAGATCAATTGTTCTCTTCAGAGCAGCAGCAACAACAAAATCACTAAGTATAATAAAGTAACCATTTCCAGTAGCACCAAATAACAAAAGAAGACAGCACCCAACGACAGGTATCTAGGAAGTAATATAATGAAAAACATGTGAGGCACCAACAACCTGAGACATATAAGCTATTATTAAGCAAGATTAAAGAATACCTAAATAATGGAAAGATCTACCATGTTCATTGATCAGAAAAATTTAGTACTGTAAAGACATTAAATCTCTCTCAAATTAATCGGTAGATTCTACGCAATTCTAACTTAAGTTCCAGGATGATTTTTGTGGAAACTCACAATTTGATTCTTATATTTATATAAAAATGCAAAGAGTAAAATATCTAAAACAATCTTAAAGAAGAGCAAAGTTGGAAGACTTAACACTACTAAATAATAAGAGTTATTATATAGCTACAATAATCAAGAGAGCATACATAGTATTGCACAAGAATAAGCAAATAGTCCAGCAGAAGAGAATAAAGTCCAGAAACAGACCCACACATACAAGGTTAGTTTGTTTATGTCAAAGATGATTGACATTGCAGTGCACCGGGGATAGAACAGCCTTTTAAATAAGTGGTACTGAAGTAAGTGAATATTCATATGACTCCTATCTCATAACATATGCAAAAAGCAATTCCAGATGGATCATACATCTAAATGTGAAAATAAATCAATAAAACTTCTGGAAGAAAATGCAGAGAATACCTCCATGACTCAACATTAGGCAAAGTTTTCTAAAGTAGGATACAAAAAGTATTAATCATAAATAAGCTCACTCAGCTTAGTAAGTTGACCTATGTTAAAATTCAGAACTCTCTGTTCACCAAAATATACTACTAGGGGATAAGAAGGCAAGCCTCAGAATGTTATATTTGCAATATATAAATATGACTAAGGGCTCTGACCAGAATATGCGAAGAACTCTCATAAACCAATAAGAAGAAAGACAACCCAACAGAAAAATTGGGAAAGAAATGTGAATAAAATGTTTTACAAAAGAGGATAAAGAATCACCGATAAACATTGAAAATGTGCTCAACCTCAGTGATTACCAGGAAAATACGTATCAAGCCATAAACACCTATCTAAGTGGTTAAACTTCAGAGACTGACATTACCACGAGTTGGAGTATGAGAAGCTAATGAAACTTTGATTCACTGTTGGTGGGATGTAAATTTGTACGTCTACTTTGAAAACACATTTTGTTATTACATACTAAATTTAAAAGTAAGTCATACCCGGTGAACAGGCGTATACTGAGAATAATTATGTACATTCATTCAACAAAAGTCACATAGCAACACTATCTGCAACAACCCCAGACTGGAAACAACTCAAATGTCCATTAACAATTAAACAGATAATTAAATTGTGATGTAGTCATACTAGGAAACATTGTAACTACAATTATACATGACAATGTAGATGAAACTCTCAAACACAATTTTGGTTTTTAATTTTAATTTTCATTTTGATTTTGTTTTATTTTGCATTTCATGTGTTATCCAGTTTCACATGCTCATGGAATCAGCAGTGTCAACAGCCACCTAGTCTCCCAAGTCTGAAATGGCAAGACGGTCACAACTGTGGCTGATGGTAATGCACTGAAATCCTCACAAGACAAAAAACATTGCACCAATGCCAAACAATTTCGAGTGAAAGAATCAAGATGCAAATGGGTGTATACTGTGTGAGTCTATTTATATAAAGTTCAAAAAGAAGCAAAACCCACTTATGGTGATACAAACCAGACTAATGTTTACCTTTGTGGATGTGGGTGACAGTTGGGGGGGCATAAGGAGGATGACTGGGGTGCTCGAGTGTTCTGTCTGCTGACTTGGTTGGCGTGTTCAGTTTGTGAACATGGATTGAGTTGTGTATTTTGATATGTATGTTATTCCTCATTAATGAATGACCCCATGTGTGATCATGGAAAAGGCATGTGTGATTTAGCATGGGGGGAGGGTGAAGGTGTGGGGAACACCGTGGGTGGCACAGGATCTGAACGTTCACCCTACATCTTTGTCTGGCTGCACCATTTGGGCCCTTTGTGTTGGTCTTAGACTCTTGGACTGGATCATGGGTCTCAATAGCATGGGGCTTCATAGGTCTGTGGACCAAACCCCTGAAACTGTATGTAAAAGCCTGTGTGCATGCACATTTTTCTGGGGAGAGGGCTAGAGCTTTTTTTTTTTAAGCAGATTTTATTTTTCAGAACAGTCTTAGGTTCACAGCAAAATTGGGCAGAAGGTGCGGAGATGTTTCACGTATCCTCTGCTTCTCACATGCATAGCCTCCCCCATGATCAGCGTCCTCAACTAGAGTGGAGCTACCCTGTAGCTTATCATTAGCACCCACAGGCCGTGGTCAGGGTTAGGGTTCACTCTTGGTGTTGTACATTCTGCGGGTTTGGACATGTGTAATGACATGTAGCCACCACTACAGTATACAGAGTAGTTTCAGTGCTCCCGAAAACCCTCTGCACTCCACCTAGTCATCCCTCCCTCCCCGTAACTCCTGGCAACCACTGATTTTTCTTCACTGCCTTCATAGTTTTGCCTTTTCCAGGTTCATATTGTTGGAATCATGTCATATGAAACCTTTTCAGATTGGCTTCTTGCACTAAGCGATTTGCCTTTGAGGAATCTCCACGTTCTTGGTGGGTTGATAGTTCATTTCTTTTTAGTGCTGAACAATATGCCATTGTCTGGATATACCCCAGTTTATTTTTCAATTTACCTCCTTAAAGTCATCTTGAGTCCAAGTTTTGGCAACAATGAATAAAGTTGCTGTAAACATCCATGTGGAGGTTTTTGTGTGGACATAAGTTTTCAGCTCATTTGGGTAAATACTAAGGGGTGTGGTTGCTGGATCATATGGTAAGAGTATGTTTACTTCTGTGAGAAACTGAAAGTCTTCCAAAGTGGCTGCATCCTTTTCCATCCCCACCAGCGACGAATGCAAGTTTTGGTTCCAGATCCCAGCCAGCATTTGGTGTTGTCAGTGCAGAGCTTTTCTACCAAATTATTTAAGGTGCCTGGAATGGAAAGGCTTTAAGAGCCACTCATCAGGTTACCTCTAGGGTGCCTGTGGCGCTGCCTGCCACAATTCTCCAGGCCACAGGCAATCTGGTGGAGGGCACAGTTTACACTGGGTAGCACTGGGTTGAAGGCCAGCATGGAGTTAAAATAGTCTGTGGCAGACAGCGAGGGCGGTAGGTAGGGTGTTGGAAGGAAGGAAAGATGGGACCACTCCTCTGTCTGCAATTCCTGGGTTATGGCACCAGGGGACACACAGAGAGGCAAACTATTCTGGCACAAAACTCTTGGAACTAGAATTTCTTTTTCCTGATTGCATCTCCATACTCCTCCCTTTGGAAGAGGAACTCCCAGTTTCTGTAATGTACAGCTTTGGGGGCACCACGAAATTATCACAATGGATCAAGTCATCCGTGAGCAGTAGAGACAATGGGGGCTGCAAGACTGCATCCCAAAAGGGCGTCTTTTCTCTTAGGAAACAGGTCACACTAGCCATTCACATCAGGAAGAATGGGAATCAAGTTGCTGAGGCCAGGACTTGGCCCGAGGATTGGCAGCAATCTTTCCTTCTGCTTGAGACATGAAGTGGTGTGATTTTTTTGGTGGTGAAAATCTTGTCATAGATGATGGATAAATACATTTTATGAATACGGATTCATGACACCATTTTAGAAGGTTTCATTTTTGCATGTTTAATGTGGTAATTTCTTTTCTTTTTTTTTTTTTTTGAGACAAAGTCTTGCTCTCGTCACCCAGGCTGGAGTGCAATGGCGCCATCTCAGCTCACTGCAACCACCGCCTCCAGGGTTCCAGTGATTCTCCTGCCTTAGCCTCTTGAATAGCTGGGATTACAAGCACCTACATGTGGAAATTTCTAAATGAAACAGGTTCACAGGGCCGTGTAGGGGAGGTGCAGCCCACTTTTTTCAGTGAGTGAGTTGGGGGAGGTGACCCACTCTGCCCACAGAGGCATCTGGCTGTGGCCACGGTGAGCCCTCTCTACTGGGTAATCCCTCAGACCCTTCTCCTTCTCAGCACTGCAAGGGGCTTTTCACTGGGTTTTATAAGGAAGAAAACGTTGTGGCGGGTTTGAGCCCACAGCTCGCTAAGCCTCCTTAATAACTGGGTGAACTTGAGCACATTGCTGAAATCCTCTTCACCTCGATTTCCTCGCCGGCAGCACAGTGCTGTGTGAGGCTTCACTGGGACCCTGCGGTGACTGGCAGCAAGAGCAATCAGCGAGGGTGACTGTTCCTCTTATCTTAAACGGCAGAATAGAAGGAGAGCCTTGACAAGGGTGTGTCAGCCCAGGAGGGAGTCCGCCCTTCCATAGGGGAATCTGCAGAGACTTTAGGGACCAGACATTTGACGTGAACTTTGAAGGATAAACAGGATTTTGATGGAAGAAACAGAGAGAAGGAATCCAGGCAGAAGGAAACGTTTTGATAAGAGGTGTGGAAATGTGAGGACATATTGGTATTTCGGAACTAGGGAACTGGCCAGGGTGGCCAGAGCTGAGGATGTGGAAGGATTCAGCAGGAGGTGGGAATGTCAAAGGCAGGTCACAGGGGGCTTGTTTCTCGAGCTAGGCGGGCATTTCAAGTGAGGTCCAAAATGCTCCATTCATAGTAGCTATGATTCTTACTGCTGGCTAATGAGCCAGCAGTACCCTGCGAAGGGACGGGTTGATGCCCAGGTCACCTCTCTGAGGACAGGGCATGACGCTTCGGCTCCTCTCACTCATTTCATTCTAAGGCCAAAGCCAAGGCTAAATTAGACTGTGAAGGTAAATACACACAGAGAAAGCCACCAAGTTAAAAATATAAGGGGGTGGGATTGAGTTGTTAATCATATCACACCATTTCAAAACGAATAGACTGAGTTTTCCAATGAAACAATGACTCCAGCATATAAATTAATCTTTTGTTAGGAAAAAATGAAAGTCATTAAATGTCATTGTCTTATTTTAAAAGCAGCAATATCCTGCCTGATTGCAAGTGCTTAGAGGAGGATGATTAAACAGAAACCTTATCTTCGCTGTTGCAAGGAGAAAATTGGAGAAAAGTTATCCAATTATGGATGATAAAGCAGAGAAAAAAATCTGAGAAGAGGCAAACTTGGGGTGGCAGATTGCACAAGAGCACGTTCCCCTTGGTACTGGGATGTATGATGTATTCCTGATGTATTCATCCGGAAACATACACAGTCACAGAATTGCGGCATCTCCACACGCTGCAGACGCTGAGGACGTGTGAGTTCTTGCTTTTTCTTTCATGTTTTCCCTCCCAAGTTCCTATTTTGGTAGATAACTGCTATTTTGTTATATCCTTATAGAGTAAAGGAAGGATTTCCAAGCTAGCCATGGGAATATGAGTAATTATCCATTGTGCCTGGAAGTCAGTCTCCTTATCTGTAGGCTGCGTCAATCGCCTCCTAACAGGCATTACCAGTGAGCTTGAGCAGAGAGGGCTAAATGACCTCAGGTACACCAGGGGTTTCTGTCCTCACACTATTGATATTCTGGGCTGTTTATGGTAGAACGTTTTGTTTTATTTTGTTTGAGGTGGAGTTTCACTCTTGTTGCCCTGGCTGGAGTGCAATGGCTCGATCTCGGCTCACCCCAACCTCCACCTCCTAGGTTCAAGAGATTCTCCTGCCTCAGCTTCCTGAGTAGCTGGGATTACAGGAATGCACCACTACGTCCGGTTAATTTTTTTCTATTTTTAGTAGAGATGGGGTTTCTCCAGTTGGTCAGGCTGGTCTCGAACTCCTGACCTCAGGTGATCCACCCGCCTCAGCCTCCCCAAGTGCTGGGATTACAGGCATAAGCCACCGGGCCTGGCTGTGATAGAATGTTAAGCAGCATCCTTGGTCTACCCACTGGTACCCCGGTTTCTCCTGCCCAGTTGCGACAATGCAAAAATGTCTTTAGACATTGTCAAATATCCCTGTAGGACGAAAATCACCCCTGGTTGAGAACCACTGAAACAGTGGGAGCATCTGGCTTTGCACGTAGCAGAGTCCTCACTCAGTCCATAGTAGCTATGATTCTTACTCTCGTTATTGCCATCAGAATCTTCTGATAATTGCCTTTAATCTTAATGTTGTTGCTAAATGTACCCAGTGCAAAATGATTTAGGAATTATTCTCAGATTTCTCTTTTTAAACCATATCAAAGTATTAATTTCACAGATAATTATGATTCTGGAAAAATAAGATTTTTTTCCTCCAAAGAAAGAAATGTTTTTCATAAATTTTAAATTAAAATTTTGGATTCCACGGTTTCCCAGTTAATAAAGTGATTGGGCAAGCATCATCTCAGAAGTGAACGTCACGCACCCACACGTGGTACAATAAAGACTTATGGGGCATTTACCACATAAAAGGCATCATGTGTGCCAGGGTTAATGAGATACATATTTTATTAGGTGCAATAATAAGAACACATACTTCAAATGATTATGAGCTGTATTAGACAGACATGAAAATGTGATGAAGGTCATATAGGGGCCTCCCACAAAGATAGGGACAGAGCCACTTCTCCAAATATTTACATTTATTTGGGATTCTATATCCTGGAGGAAAAAGGAATTACCAAGTCACTTAGATAATTTCCATTTCCCTTAGGCAAGTTTTTAATTGTTGTTGTTTGAGGCAGGGTCTTGCTCTGTTGTCCAGGCCGGAGTGCAGTGGTGCAATCATAAATCATTGCAGCTTTGATCTGCTGGGGTCAAGTGATCTTCCCACTCCAGCCTCCTAAGTAGCTGAGACTACAGGCGTGCACCACCACATCCAGCTAATTAAAAAGAAATTTTTAGAAGCGGGGTGGTCTCACGATGTTGCCCAGGCTGGTCTCTTCAAACTCCTGGACTCAAGTGATCCTCCTCCTTTGGCCTCCCAAAGTATTGGGTGTACAGGTGTGAGCCACTGTGCCCAGCCGCTTAGACAAGTTTTTTATATCACCAAAGGAGAGGTTAGGGGAGGAGGAAACAGTTTCATCACAGTCAGCCCATGCTGACCACAGCTCCGTTTGGGCCAACATAGAGAAAGCGTCTGGATGAGTTTCCCAGGGATGCCCCAACCGATGGCCACAAACTTGCTGGCTTAAAACAGCAGAAATTTATTGCCTCACTGTCTAGTGGCCAGAAGTTCAAAATCAAGGTGTCGGAGGATCCTTCCTTGCCTCTTCCAGCCGCTGATGGCTGCAGCCATCTGGGCTCATGGCTGCCTCCCTCCAATCTACGCCTCTGTCTTCTCCTGACTTTCTCCCCATGGCTCCAAGGGGTCTTCTCCTTTTCCCGTCTCTTACACTGGATTTACGGCCCACCCTCATCTTGGATGATCTCATCTCAAGATCCTTAATTACATCTGTGAAGCTTTTTATTTCAAATAAGCTCACATTCTCACATCCCAAGTGAGCATATCTTCCGCGGGACACATTTCAATTTACAATTCACTACAGCATAGTTTTCTGAGGTGGCGCTTTTGAAGATGAAGCTGGATGGCAGATCATCAATAACAGATCATTCAACATTAACTCTCAGCAAATGGAGGACGTCTTTCTCCCCTCTCCAGGTCTTCACGCCTCCCCTGAAAACTGAGGACCCGCAGGGGAAACAAGTGAAGAATATGCAAGTACTTCACAGCCTTCCTTTGGTTCATGTCTTCATGAACCTTTAAATGAGAACAAGGAACTCTTAGCTGATGGTTCCAGCTCCATTAGAAATGTCAGCAGAAATGCCCTGCTGCTCCCAGGCCCTGCTGTGCCAAGGCAGGCTAGAGAGAAAACATTCTTCTTGAAATTCGAGCACTTCTAAATTTACTAATGGTGGCTAATGAACTAATCAAGATGGAAACTTTAAAGATAAACAGTTAACCCTGAAACTAGAAAGATAAACAGAACTTACAGTTTTGTTTCCCCCTGCTTTGAATGTTTCATGTCTGATCTGTGGCGGTGGAGGCCTCCTTGTGAGCTCTTCTACCTTCATGGGTGGCTCTTCATTGGAAATTCTCTGTTAGGGGCATGAGGTTCCCTTCCAACTAAGATATTTTTTAGCATTGTGTAAATTAAATTAAAATGGAACTCTTCCCTTTTAGCCAAAAGCTTTCAATTTCCCTTCAGTTATAAACTGGACATCACTGTTTCACCCATGCCCCTTCTTTCTGCCTTTATCCATCCATCCATTTATTCATCATCTTCCATCCATCTGTCCATCATCCATCCATGTATCCATCCAACTGTCCTTCTATTGTGTTTCTTCCCTCCCTTCATCAACTGTCCATCATATCTCCTCCCTTCCATCCAACTATCCATCCAACTGTCCATGTGTCCATGTTTGCTCCCATCCATCCATCCCTTTATCCATCCATTCCTTCCTCCCTCCCTTCATCCAATCACCTATTCATCCATGTTTCCTCTCTCTTTCCCATCTTCTGCTCAACCATCCGTTCATTCATGTTTTCTTCTTTCCATCAATCTATCCATTCATCCACTCATATAATACAAAATGTTAAGAGTCCCCTAGTATATGTCAGGCATGATTTTGGGGGGCTCTGAGGATACGGTGGTGGAAAAGGCAGATAAGCAGGGGAGGCCCAGGTTTTTGTGACCTGAAGCTTATGCAATTTGGGGGGACCTTCTTTAAAAGAATAAAATCACAGATATGAAACTGCTGAGACTTTCCTGCTGCCTTGGAGTGGGCCTATGTAAGTGAGAAGCCCTGAAACATACACTTCATTGACCTCTTGGCGAATCTTCCTTTGCAGCTGTGGCCCCTTCTCTCTCGGAGCTCACAATCTTGCACTGCTGATGAAGGCTGGGCCTCTCTGCCAGCCTGGTTCGACTCCCTGATGTGGTTTGGTTCTGTGTCCCCACCCAAATCTCACCTTGGACTGTAATAATCTCCACATGTCAAGGGTGGGACTGGGTGGAGATAATTGAATCACAGGGGTGGGTCTTCCCACACTGTTCTCATGACAGCGAGTGAGTTCTCACAAGATCTGATGGTTTTATAAGGGGCTTTTCTCCCTTTGCTCAGCACTTCTCCTTCCTGCTGCCACATGAAGAGAGATGTGTTTGCTTCCTCTTCCACCATGATTGTAAGTTTCCTGAGGCCATCCCAGCCATGCTGAACTGTGTCAGTTAAACCTCAAAAGTAGGGAAGCTGACAGTGCAGCCTTCAGTCTGTGGCCAAAGGGTCAAGAGCCCCTGGCAAATCACTGGGGTAAGTCTAAGAGTCCAAAAGCTGAAGAACTTGAAGTCTGGTGTTCAAGGGCAGGAAGCATCCAGCATGGCAGAAAGATGAAGGCCAGGAGACTCAGCAAGTTTCCCCATTCCACTGTCTTCTGTCTGCCTTATTCTAGCCACTCTGGCAGCTGATTCGATGGTGCCCACCCAGATTGAGGGTGATCTGCCCCTTCCAGTCCACTGACTCAAATGTTTATCTCTTTTGTCAACACCCTCACAGACACACCCAGGAACAATACTTTGCATCCTTCAATCCAATCAAGTAATCAAGTTGACACAATATTTATCATTGCACTCTCAATGACCATGGCCTATGGGAATCTGGCGTCTCCTCTTCAAGCCCCTTTTCATGCCCCCATCCAAATCTGCATAAAATATTTCAGTTTTTTTCCCATCACCTGTACACATGTCTTCACCCCCTTCATTGCTTTCCATAAAAGATCTAATTGCACCAGCAAGTCATGAGTATGGTGACTTTACTGAAGCTCCTAAAACTTCACATTGTGCTATACACAGCCTTTGGCCACTTCCTGCCTCCCCCAGTTCCTCCTCTTCTTTTCCTGCTCCTCCAGTTCGCCCTCTAGAGGGCAGTTTCCCATCCCTCAGGCCTCTGGGATCTTTGCTTCTGCTCCAAGTGAATCTGTCGATTAGATTTTCCTTATAAAAATGGGAGTCCCTTTGAAATTCACAGGCCAGCAGCAGGAGAATGTTCTGTCTGTCTCTTTACACTGGGTTAATACTACGGCCATTCTGCTAGGGTGAGACTTGGCTAAGAAAGAAGAGCTCTGTTTTGGACACATCTTAGCTTTCCCATCCACAAGAATGGGAGCAACACAGGTGAAAGTGTGGGATGAATACCCCATGGTGTGTGAGGTTTCTTGGGGAGTCTATGGGGGGGTAGCCTCACAAGCAATAAAAGGCCCCTCATTTCTGATGGCTCAGTGCCCAGGGAGACGCTTCTCAGACTCACCTTCTCCCCTCCCTGAAACTCTGTAATTCTCCGATTGCCTGCTCTTTTCCTTGGGACATTTAGAAGGGTCTGATTCAGGCCAGGAGTGGTGGCTCATGCCTGTAATCCCAGCACTCTGAGAGGCTGAGGTGGAAGGATCACTTGAGGCTAGGAGTTCAAGACCAGTCTGTCCAACATGGCGAAACCCCAGCTCTTCCAAAAATATAAAAATTAGTTGGGCGTGGTGGCATATGTCAGTAATCTCAGCTAGTCGGGTGGCTGAGACATGAGAATTGCTTGAACCTGGAGGCAGAGACTGCAGAGCCTAAATAGCACCATTGCACTCCAGCCTGGGTGACAGAGCAAGACTCTGTCTAAAAAAAAAAAAATTAAATGCAATTAAAAAAAGAGGTTGGGCGCAGTGGCTCACGCCTGTAATCCTAGCACTTTGGGAAGCCAAGGCGGATCACCTGAAGTTGGGAGTTTGAGACCAGCCTTGCCAACATGGCAAAACCCTGTCTCTACTAAAAATACAAAAATTAACTGGGTGTGGTGGGGTGCGCCTGTGGTCCCCATTACTCGGGAGGCTGAGGCAGGAGAATCACTTGAACCTGGGAGGCAGAGGTTGCAGTGAGCTGAGATCGTGCCACTGCAGTCCAGCCTGGGTGACAGAGTGAGACTCTGACTCAACATAAAATAAAATAAAATAAAATTTAAAAAAGAAAGGGTGCGATTCATCTGTGCTCCATTTTGCTGGTGCTTTGGTTTGTTCCCCCCTCGTCATAGTGCTGGAACCTTCCAGCTCTGCTGGGCAGGACTTCGTTCTTTCTTTGAGGCCCATCGAGGGCCGCGTAGCAATGTCTATGTGGCATTACAGAAATAACAGCAGAAATAACCAGAAAAACTTGGCTCCTGGTAGCGCTTTTCATCATCAAAGTACTTTGAAAATATAAACTAATTAATACACAAGACAGAATGCCACAGTCACTAAGTCTATTTTGAACAAAGCAGCTACGATGCTTCTGGGTGGGAGTCCTTGGTGCGTCTGCAGATGCTGTGCAGTTGGCCCTGCCGGGGGCTGCCTCATGGTCTCTGGGAGTCTGTGAGAGTCTGTGGGAGCAAGCCCCGATGGCCACTGGGCAAATTCATTGATTCTGTCCACCATGCCCCAGATGGGACCCCATAACTGTCTGCTTTGACTGCCAGAGCAGGGTATGTTTTTCATCCCCTGCAGCAAAAATGCGGAGGTCCTAAATGGAACCCAAAGAATGGAGCGAATGTGACTGATTCCAGATTGCCACCAAACCATACAACCCAGTCTGAAACTCACCCAAGAGGCAGCTGCCCTGAAAACACTCCCCAGTGGGCCCAGCTGGAGGAGACCTATTTCTTTTTATCTTGATTTACCTGCCATGGCTATGATCTTGCTGACTTGCAACCTGGATTGAGTTCAAATATCTTCCAGTTGCCTTGAATGACAATTACAGAATGGCCTATGTGTGGCCTGGAAGGCTGCAGTGGAGCTCACTAGGAGCTTCTCTTTTTTCCAAGCAGGGTGGGGACGGAGGGCTGATGCTTCCACGGCCAGGATGTGAGGGGAGGGGCTTGAGGCTCACTGTGGCAACTGAGCTTCTCCTTCTATAACCAACTTAGTATTCTTCTAATCCGGACTTTAAAAATTTCTATTTTGAGACCAGGTCTCGCTCTGCGGCCCAGGCTGGAGTGCAGTGGCACGGTCATAGCTCACTGTAGCCTTGACCTCCCCAGACTCAGTCATCCTCTCACCTCAGCCTCCTGAGTAGCTGGGACTACAGGCACACCACCATGCCCAGCTAATTTTTCTGTTTCTAACAGAGATGGGGTTTCTCCATGTTGCCCAAACTGGTCTTGAACTCCTGGGCTCAAGTGATCTGCTCACCTCAGCCTCCCAAAGTGCTGGGATTATAGGCATGAACCACTGTGCCCGGCTTGAACTTTTAAGTATGATTTTATTATAAAAATTTAAAAAAGTACCCAGAATGCAATGTTGTAAAAAGCCGCCAACCTCCTATTGATGCTAATTTCTAGCAGTTTGCTGTGCTGCCATACACAAGTCAAGACATGAAAAGAACCATTAAAATATTTAGAAACATTCAACATCAGAGGCCTTCAAATCTAACTGTATGCGGTAGCCTCTCCAAGAGCTACAACCTGCATGTTAAAGAAAGCATTTGCTCTGCAAAGACTCTTACGAGCTAGATGAAAATCTGTGAGTTTTGATTCTGAGGTTATCACCGATATGGGAAATCTGCCTTTTTCTCAGGTCTTGCTCTCGCACACGCTGCACTGCAGCAAAACACCATTCGGAACATGGGTCCGTCTGCCCAGACTGTTCTGCGTACTCTCATCCCTTCCTCAGTTCCCAGCCAAAGTCCACATCCATGAGAAAGGCTTCGTCAATCTCTGCGGTCAGATGCTATTGTGGTGCCCTCGGACTCCCCAGATTTGCTCCCCACGAATCCCGGCACTTGCCTCTGCCCCCTAAAGTCAGGGGTAATTTATAATCATTGGGTGGTCCCTTTTGGAGTGGGAGCCTCTTGAGGGCTGAGGCTGGTCTCTCTTACGCCCCAGCCCATCACATAGGAAGGCCTAGGAAGGACATGGGCATCGTGGGCTGTGCTGTCCTCTGCCCAGCTTCTGCCTCCGCTTGTGCTCACCCACCCAGCTGGTGGCTCAGATGCCTGGGGCCATTTCTTCTCACAGGTCCAGGGGGTGAGCTATCGTTTCCATGACAACCCCTTTCCATGTGGATATTGGAGGTCATGTCTGCACAAAGGCCCCGAGCAAGCCTGCAACGCTGACTGTTTTCTGCGTCTGTGACACGCCCAGTTTTGTTGCCATAACATCTTAAAGTATATCTGCTGGTGCCCCAGCTAAAGCCACTTCTGCTGTTTTCTTTTTTTGAGACGGAGTTTCGCTCTTGTTACCCAGACTGGAGTGCAATGGTGCGACCTCGGTTCACCGCAACCTCCGCCTCCTGGGTTCAGGCAATTCTCCTGCCTCAGCCTCCTGAGTAGCTGGGATTACAGGCACACACCACCATGCCCAGCTAATTTTTTGTATTTTTAGTAGAGATGGGGTTTCACCATGTTGACCAGGATGGTCTCGATCTCTTGACCTTGTGATCCACCCGCCTCGGCCTCCCAAAGTGCTGGGATTACAGGCGTGAGCCACCGTGCCCGGCCACTTCTGCTGTTTTCTGACCTCTAAACGCAATGTTAGAGGGTCTATTCATAACAATTTCTTGTGCCTCCCTTTCTGGAAAATGAAAGCTTGACCCTTTAAATGTATCTTTGATTTTTAAAAATGTTTTTAAGGAATCAAAAAAGTAAACGTAGATTGGCATGTCCCTGCCTTATTAGGTGAGTAAATGGAATAGGATTCTACCTTCTAAATAATGGTTCTGGATTTTCACAAAGATCACCTACTAATACCTGGTGCTGTAATGGAACAGGGCTCTCTGCTGTTGCTGAAGGAAGCCTCAGTTTCCCCTTTACCTGCCGTCAGCCCTGCCCTAACCCCTGGGCAGCCTCTCACCTATTTGCCAAGGGCACTTTCTCATTGCTCTTCATCTTCGCCTATCTGACTGTTGCAATGAGTGTCTGCATAACTTTAGAAGTGTATTTACATAAAACAAACACTTCCTTAAATCCAGGTTGCCGTGTTCAGCTTTAAACATTTCTTTTTAAAGTCAATGCATGATATTCTACTCCCTGACTGCAGGTTTGGGCTTACCAATTTCTGCGTATGGTTTTCTTCAGAAGGGGAAAATTCATGGCTGTGTTTATACATTTAGACAATGGCTTTCGAAAGGCAATAAACTATGCAAATCTCTTAAAAGTCCTCCGATCTGAAAGTCAACTTGAGTTCCTACCCATTACTCATCTCCTATCTCCCCATGATCCCTGCTGCAGGGAGGAGCCCTGGCCCACGTCTCTCTTTGAACACGTCCAGGTTGTTTCTGCCGCCCAGGCTCTTTTCCCCGCGCTTGATTCTCAGAACACGGCTTGGCATCAAGTAGGTTTTCAGGAACTATTTGCTAAGTGATAAGTGAATTTCACAGATTTTGGAGAAGTGTCATGGAGCACAGAAAAGCAAATGTGCTCAGGAGCCCAAGACCTGGGTTCAAGTCCTGGCCCCAGCTCTTTCTAGGGAAGTGTTTGGACAAATTGCTCCATCACAGAGAGTGCCAGCTTTCCTCTGAAGAGCTGGGGATGATGCTATCTAGTTCCCAGCTCTGACGTGAAGAGTGATGAAATCAATGTGGCAACGTGGGTGTTGAGGGTTCAGCAAAATGCTGTGCAGAGGGCGGCACTGTCACTCTCCTATAATTGGGTCCCATGTAGAGAGCCATAGGAAGATCTTCGGGGAAAATGATAAGCCTTTCCGAGCAGCTTATGTTTCACCTTAGTTTTCTAAAACAAAAGTGCCAGAATAAAAAATGTCACTCCTCGATCTTCACTGTATCATGAAGATGGACTGGTTAAGGACAGAAAGTACTTATTGGATAGCTATAGGAAGTGGCCTTTGGACTGTACCCATATGAGGGGCAGGGGTGGAGTTACCCAGCTTCTCTATGTGGCCTGGCCAGCCTGGGGCAACTTGTCAGCTCCATTTAGCCTCCACTGAGTGACACTTTGTGCCAGGCACTGTGCTGGGCACAGAG
This sequence comes from Saguinus oedipus, assembly GCA_031835075.1. NCBI lineage: Eukaryota > Metazoa > Chordata > Mammalia > Primates > Cebidae > Saguinus > Saguinus oedipus. The sequence continues at coordinate 130,986,769 of CM063179.1, forward strand.
AGGTCAGCCTAACTCTGGGTCTCAGCAGAGTCTCAATGAGGGGGAGACACAGAAGCAGGTACCCCACACCCGGTACCAAGTTCCGTCTTAGTCTGTTTTGTGCTGCTCTAACACAATGCCAGAGACTGGGTAATTTATACAGGGTTTTATTTACCCCCAGTTCTGGAAGCTGAAAATTCACGATCAAGGCACCAGTATCAACTCAGGACAGGAGAGATACCATGTCCTCAACAGGAAGCCTGTGTGAAGCCTCTTTCACAGGGGCCTCCATCCTGTTCGTGAGGGGAGGAGCTCTCAATGATCTAATCAACTCTTAAAGGCTTCACCTCTTAATACTCTTAAGACCACATTGGTCGCACCTGAAGTTGGGAGGCGCCACTCAAACCACAGCAGGCTGGAATGAAGTCAGCTCTCTTTGGCATGTCTGCTAACATCTATCCCGTTATCCTTGTTAATGCCCTACAGGTTGTTAAAAATATTAAATTGGCTGGGCACGGTGGTTCATGCCTGTAATCCCAGCACTCTGGGAGGCCAAGGCTGGCAGATCATGAGGTCAGGAGTTTGACACCAGCCTGACCAACATGGCAGAAGCCCGTCTCTACTAAAAATACAAAAATTAGCCAGGCATGGTGGCACATGCCTATGATCCCAGCTACTTGGGAGGCTGAGGCAGGAGAATCCACTTGAACCTGGGAGGCAGAGGTTGCAGTGAGCCGAGATTGTACCATTGCACTCCAGCCTGGGTGACAGAGTAAGACTCCGTCTCAAAAAAAAAAATGTTGACTATCACCCTGCACACAGGTAATGCCACCAGCGCACCCTGCATTCCAGTAGTGGTAGGTCCTCACTGGCATGGGGCAGGCATGCTAGACACAGGGACCAAAATGTGTACATAGGGTGGGTGGGTGCAGCCTCCTGAGGACAGCACAGCATAGAGAGGGATAAAAATATATATACCAACGACTGTCAGCTAGTGAGACATATGGGAAGGGTCATAATAAAAACGTAAATTACTGCCTGTTCATCCAGCCACTCATTTGAGTATCACTGTGTGCTGGGCACCGTGTCCAATGTTGACTCCAGAGAAACAAGACTCCATTCCCACCCTTGAGGCTCAGTGGAGATACATGTTTGTGCAATCCTGATGAAATTTGACATCAGCTTCAAAGTCAGAGGAAAGTGTGCCTGCTGGTAAGTATGTGAAGTGGGGATCAAGGAAGGCTTTGGGGCGTCTGAGAAGGACCTTGAAAGATGAAGACAGGCAGGATCCAGGTGGTAGAAGATGATGAAGGAGGAAAGGCCAGTCAGGCCGGGAGGAGGGTGTGTGTGAACAAAGGCAGGAAGGGGGACCACATGGGGATGTTTGGGATTGGTGGGGAGTTGGGCTTGCCTGGAGAGCAGGGTTGAGGATCCCCATTCAGGTAGAGTGGGAATAATAGCTGACACCCAAGTAGAGCTTGCCATGTGCCAAACCTTTTGTATCCACTACTATGTTTAACCTGCACTTTAGACCTATGAGGAGGAGCCATTTTTCCCTCCTTTGCCTTTGCAGTGAGGACACTCAGGCACGCCTACCCCAGGTGAAACAGCTGATGTGATCTCAGGGGCTCTGGGATGGTGATATGGTTTGGCTCTGTGTCCCCTTCCAAGTCTCGCCTTGAATTGTAATAATCCCCAAGTATCCTAGGAGGGACCCAGTGGGAGATAACTGAATCATGGGGGCGGTTTCCCCCATGCTGTTCTTGTGGTAGTCTCATGAGATCTGATGGTTTTATGAGGGGCTTCCCCTTTTGCTTGGTTCTCATTCTCTCTTGCCTGCTGCCATGTAAGATGTGCCTTTCACCTTCTGCCATGATCGTGAGGCCTCCTCAGCCACCTGGAACTGTGAGTTCACTAAACCTCTTTTTCTTTATAAATGATGCAATCTCAAGTATGTCTTGATCAGCAGTGTGAAAATGGATGAATGCGGACGCAAACCCAGGTTGATCAGGGCCTGCTGGCTCCTCTCCACCAGTCTGGGACTGCCCCAGGTGTCGGCCCTCAACAGGTGTTTTCCAAGGCTCCTTTACTCATGACCACCATAGAAAGAGTCGTTTGTCATCTCCCTTGAGATGCAGTTGGCTTTGGGGTCTCTCTGAGCTCTTGGACCACCCCCAGACACAGCTGAGCATTTCTTCACCGCAGAGGTAGGAGGCCACCCCTAGAATGCAAAGCTCAGCCCCTCCCTGAGCCATGTCTCCCCACTCAGCCCCTTCCTCCCCACTCAGAGAACAGACCTTCTTCAAAAGAATCCTTTCTCCTTGTTCCCTTCACTCCAAGGTTATCTACTCAAGTATGTAGCAAGCAAATGAAGTTGTTTGGCTTATGGATACAAATAGATACTGCTTTTTGACTTGCAAAATGAATTCCACCGTGACTGGCTCAAACTTAAGTATGCTAATGCTCAATGAACCAGTTGTCTATTTATTTCTGTTTATGCCTGCAGACCCATTAGCAACTTTTTCTTGTTTTCTTTTAGAATATTAAACGGTTCCAACATATTCTAAAAATTAGTTGATTAGCTTGTTAGGGCACAGTTTAACTGCTAGCTCCGCTGAACCAAAGGAGAAAATGAAGGTAATTTTGTTTGCAAGGAATGTGTGGTTCGGAGCTGACTGCTGAAAGATGAGCCACGTCAGCGTAATGAGGGAGCGTAATATCTTAGTTTGCATCAATATGGAAATAACCGTGCGCTTTGACAGACCTGATGCTGAAGGCATCACCAGCCTGCTCATTATGCATTCCAGCTCTGATTATGAAAAATAGTGTGTTTTCCTTTAAAGAGGAATCCACATTATCAATCAAACCACACCAATTATTTCAGAAAGGGATCACAGTGAAATAGACATGGGGGCTTTTCAACTATATCAGCGCCGGATAGGCAGGCGGATCTTAAGGGGTGTGATATTTTTATTTCGTGACAGTTGTTAGTATTAATTAGGAACACTAACGAAGTATTTTGAGCGGTGGCACCCAGACAACCCGCTTTCCCTGCTATCGTCTGGATCTTTATTATTTTGTTTTAATGAGCCCTGTCTTCAATAATATCAATGCACTTCTAATGATACCTCTCATGCAGCCTGATGATTCCAATGCTCTTCTCACAGGGTTGTCATATCAGGGAAACATGGAAAGGAAGGGAGGTGAAAAGAGACAATAGGAAAACCGTAGGCTGTGATGGGAAAAAAATGAAACAGAGGTATGAAAACAAAACGATGCTCATTGCAAGATGCGGTGTTTCATGTCATTGCGCGCACGTGTGTGTGTGTGTGTGTGTGTGTGTGTGGCGGCGGGGGTGAGTGGGTGTGCCATCTCTCTGTGTGTGGCATGCTGGATTGAAGATTACACATTTATCATTTTTATTCAGACTTTGCAGATGCGGGGGAAGGAAAATCCAGGAGCCAGGATGATGTCTTGGTGATGGCTCCACTGTTCCACTAGACCGCGGAGGTGATGGGTCTTGTTCATCTTTAGAGGCATCCCTGGTGGGTTATCCTCAGGTATGCACAGTTGGCATTCAGCACTGTTTGCTGAATGACTAACTGAAAGAGCATTCTCCTCTTAGTATGGGACTTATATCTAGGTGTACTGGAGAGTACACAAAGACATGCATTTTCTTGAAGAAACACAATACGAAACGAATAGGAGGTATGGGGACATTGAATGAGTGTGCAGGAATTGGACTGAGCTGGACACACTCACCTGGTTGCCTCAGGCACGTTGCATCATTTTTCTGAGCCTCCACTTCCTGTAGCATGAGCAGAGGTGTGAATTAGCGACAGCATACCGAAGGGATCTGGCCCTCAGATGGCATTTTTCCCTGGCAGGTCATCGCGCAGTAAACATTTGTTGAATGAATGAACTGGGGAAAGAATGGAAAGAAGGTCTTGGTGATCTTCCTCTTGAATTTCCATAATCGTGAGGGCCTTGTTGTTGCAGGAACTGCTGGGTGATCTTGGTGGTGGGGGTGGGGAGGGGATTCATCCCCCAGAACGCTCCAGGATGGGTCCCAGAGAAAGCTTAGCCCGAGCACCCTGTCTGTATCTAGACCCCAGTGCCTCCCGCTCCTGGGGCTTCCCTGCCTATTGCTCCCCCTTCTAGCCACACTGAGCCCCATCCTGGCATTGAGTGGGCTTCTAGCTGAGTAAAGTGGCAATGCCCTCTCAAACACAAACTTGCTTCTACCCTAAGTAGGCCATGGTGGAGTTGGGGATTCCCGACTCCAGGATGCAACTGCTGGGACACAGTCTGGGGCAGCACGGGAAGCTCTAGGGGGTGAGCCGGGGGTCTGGGTCCCAGCCATCCTGGGGAAAAAGCAGGGGCTTGTTTGGGGACAGCTGCTGCTGAGAGCTTGAACCCTGATGTCCTTGCCTGAGGTCTTCTGCAGGCCCAGGGCCAGAGCCCAATTTCCTATAACTGCTGCTTTCACAGATGCATTTGTTCATACAATCTGCACAGAATGCAGCAAGCAAGAGTTGAGTTCTGCCCTCCAGGGACTTGTCATCTAGTGGGAGGTATAAGACAAACTCTATAACCAAAGTTAGAAATGATCAGGCTGGCTGTGGTAGCTCACACCTGTGATTCCAGCACTTTGGGAGGCTGAGGTGGGCAGATCACCTAAGGTCAGGAGTTTGAGACCAGCCTGGCCAACATGGTGAAACACTGTCTCTACTAAAAATACAAGAATTAGCCAGGCGTGGTGGTGGGTGCCTGTAATTCCATCTACTCAGGAGGCTGAGGCAGGAGAATTGCTTGAACCCAGGAGGCAGAGGTTGCAGTGATCTGAGATAGCACACCATTGCACTCTAGCCTGGGCAACGAGCAAAATTTCATCTAGAAAAAAAGTTAGAAATGATCAGTGCATTACACAGCACTGCTGTAATGCCACATGGCTTCTACACATGGAGGGATCACAGTCAGCTGGGGAAATCTGAGAGGGCTTCTTGGAAGAAGTGGCATTTTATTTCTTTGACTACAGCATTTCCTGAGCACACCTCTTGCAGCTCCCTACTCGCTGCAAGCCCTGGGCTACCAGGTCTCTGCTCTTATGGAGCTCATTAAATAGCAGAGGTGAGGTGCAGAGGCAGACAATGAGCCAGCCAACAAGTGCCTGAAAGGGACACTTTGCAGAGAGCAATAAGCGCAGGGAAGGAAAGTGTCCTTGGCTTTGACAAATGTGTAGAGCTCTGTCCCTGGAGAAGAGGAGGCCGGGGCACCGCAGGTGGAGCGTAATGAGGGAACAGGGAGGGAGGGGTGCAGGGGAGGGAAAGAGAGAAGCCTGGGAGGGGAAGTAGAGCTGGAGTGAGCCTGGATGCCAGCATAAGAAATTACCCGGTGAGCATTGGGGAGCCAGAGCAGGTTGTGGAGCAGGGGAGTGGCACGATGAGAACCAGCTGTGCCTTAGGAAGCACAGCTGGGCAGCAGTTGTAGGGTGAGGCTGGAGGTGGAAAGCTGCCACAGGAGGGTTCTGTGATGAGGGGTGACCACTGGGAGTGTGTGGGGTCATCTGAATGGGGAGGGCAGGGGGACTTCCAGAGGGGTGAGGCCAGGAGGTGAGAAGGGGGTCAGGGTACAGGTGCAGAAACAGAGTGGGGAGACGCAGACAGCTGAGGACGGAGCATTTTATCAATAGGACTGTGGCCATCCTTCAGCAGCATCAGTCCCGTTTTGATCTTACCCAGGCTCGGGTCCCTAGGACGGACAGGACAGGAATGGGAGGCAGTTACCTCTCAATGGGCCTCTGAGGGAGCCAGGCCTTGAGGCATGCTTTCCCAGTGCCCTCCCCCTCCGTGGCCACATCTGTGCTGTGCCTGGAATGAGTGGGTTTTTGGTAGGGTTGTCAGATTCAGCAAATAAAAATACAGAATGCCCAGTGAAATTTGAACTTCAGAAAAACAATGAAAGATTTTACAGTATAAGTATGACTCATGCAATATTTGGGATATACTTAGACTAAAAATTATTCATTGTTTATCTGAAATTAAAATTCAACCAGAGGTCCTGTATTTCATATAATAACTCTACTACTTTATTTTATTTATTTTGGGACAGAGTCTTACTCTCTCACCCAGACTGGAGTGCAGTGGTATGATCTTGGCTCATTACAACCTCCACCTCTCAGGCTCAAGCGAGTTTCCTGCCTCAGCCTTCTGAGTTGCTGGGATTACAGGCACAGCCCACTACTGCCTGGCTAATTTTTGTATTTTTAGTAGAGACAGGGTTTCATCATGTTGGCCAGGCTGGCCTTGAACTCTTGACCTTGAATGATCCGCCTGCCTCAGCCTCCCAAAGTGCTGGGGTTACAGGTGTGAGCCACTGTGCCTGGCCTGTAACTCTACTCTTTGGTACAACCTATATGCCAGCCACGTTCTAAGAAATAATAGTTCTGTCCATGTGTGCATGTGTGTGTGTATAGGAGAGAGAACTAGTCTGTATTAGTTTTTGAAATAGATATAATAAAAAAATCAGAACGAGTCAACTTTGAAACTGTCTTGTCCAATTGACACTGAGCTGCTTTCCTTGTGTTAGGCTCGAGTGGCCTGGGAGACCCCACGCATCGCACGGTGCACCTGCTTAGAGGACAGTGACTGTGGCATCCCTTGTCGAAACCTCTTTCTTCCCATGGGCAGTGGCAGCCCCGCCTCAGGGTGAAGTCTGACGATGTCTCAGGATCCTGCCGAGTTCTAGTTTCCTACAGCAAGATCCCCACATGGGGATGGATGTCTGGCTTCCCCACGCCCACTGTGAAAATATGAAGAGCTGGTGATGAAGTGGGAGCTCAGGTGAGGTCCCCTGTGTCACACTGTCTGTAATTTGTACAGAAGGGAAGCAGGAGTCCATTGGGCTGTCAGCTGTGTGTCGAGACACCTGGCAGAGCTGGCCCTGGGGGGACACTGATGCGTCCCTTCTCCTGCCTGGGTTCCTCTTTCTGCTGGGATGCTGTGGGCAAAACAGCTTCTTGAGGCTTCCAGGTAAGCCTCCCCTGGCCGGCTGCCACTCCCGAGAGGAATAAAAAGGTGGACTTCACAATGGATCCCTCTACGGTGGTCTGGGTGCCGTGCAGAGTGTGAAGTCCCTGGCAGTGCGTGCTGAGGGTGGGCATCTCCTGGTCCTTGAAGACTCAGCACTGAAGTTTTGGGGAGGTGGGCGATAGCTTTGTGGGCACTGCTCCCTGGAGAAGGCCTTCCTGCTGCAGAAATAAGGACCCTCGAGCCCTGTTCTAGAAAGCGCCATAACACTGTCAGATAACCAAATCGACCTGCCCCTCCTACTCTGGACTCTGCTACCATCCGGCTCCAAAACTTGCTTGGAGTCAGCTGTAGGGACACAAGGGTGGGACCGGACCTGACCAGCAAGTGCTGTTTACCGGGAACCCCACTAAGCTGTGATGTAAATTCCTCAGTGGGGTGGGTTTTTTTTTTTCACTGATACATAATATTTGCACATATTTATGGGTACATGTGTTTTTACGGACATTGGATGTGGAATGATCAAGTCAGGGTACTTAGGGTTCCATCCCCTCAAGTGTTTATCATTTCGATAGGTTGGGAACACTTCGAGTTCTCCTGTTTATTTTGAAATAGACAACACATTGTCATTAACCGTAGTAACCCTGGCGTGCTGATGAACATTAGAACCGATTCCTTCTATCTAACCGTATTTCTGGATCTATTATCCAAACATTTTTTCATCATCTCCCCGCTTCTCAGCCCCTGGCCATCACTATTCTACTGTTTACCTCCAGAAGAACAAGGTTTTTTTTTTTTTTTTTTTTTTTTTTTTAGCTCCCACATATAAGTGAGAATGTGCAGTGTTTGTCTTTCTGTGCCTGGCTTATTTCACTTAACATCATGACCTCCAGCTCCATTCATACTTGCTAAAAGTGACAAGATTTCATTGTGTTCACGGCTGAATAGTATTCCATTCTGTATCTAGACCACATTTTCTTTATCCATCCATCCCTTTTTGCATGCTTAGTTGATTCTGTGTTTTTGCTACTGTGGACTGTGCTGTGTGGGATCACAGGTATCACTTGATATGCTATTTTTTTCCCATCTGAATAAATACCCATTGAATAAATCTCAGTGGTGAGATTGCTGGCTCACATGGTAATTCTGTTTCAGTTTTTTGAGAACTCTCCATACTGCTTTCCATAGTGACTGTACTAATTGACATTCCCCCAGCAGGGTACGCGAGTTCCCTTTTCTCTGCATCGTCACCAGCATCCCTGTTATCTTTCGTCTTGTTTTATTATTATACTGTAAAAGTTCTGTGATACATGTGCAGAATGTGCAGCTTTGTTATGCAGGTATACACGTGCCATGGTGGCTTGCTACATCCATCACCCCATCATCTACATGAGTCTTTTGTCTTTTTAAATAGCCATTCTGGCTGGGGTGAGATGATAACTCTTTGTGATTTCGAGGTGCATTTCCCTGAAGATTAGTGGTGATGAGCATTTTTTCATATAGCTATTGGCCATTTGTATGTCTTTGGAGGAATGTCTATTCATGTGTTTTGCTCACTTTTTCATGGGGTCATTTGCTTTTTACTGTTGAGTTGTTTGAGTTCCTTGTATATTCTGGGCATTATTCCCTACCAGATGCAGCTAATGCTTTCTCCCACTCGCAGGTTGTCTCTTCACGCTGTTGATGGCTTCCTTTCCTGTGCGGAAGCTTCTTACTTTAGTATAGTCCGGTTTGTCTGTTTTCATTTTTGGTGCCTGTGCTTTTGAGATCTTTTGTTTTTTGAGACGGAGTTTCGCTCTCGTTACCCAGGCTGGAGTGCAATGGCGGGATCTTGGCTCACCGCAACCTCCGCCTCCTGGGCTCAGGCAATTCTCCTGCCTCAGCCTCCTGAGTAGCTGGGACTACAGGCACGCGCCACCATGCCCAGCTAATTTTTTGTATTTTTAGTAGAAACGGGGTTTCACCATGTTGACCAGGATGGTCTTGATCTCTTGACTTCGTGATCCACCCGCCTTGGCCTCCCAAAGTGCTGGGATTACAGGCGTGAGCCACCGCGCCCGGCCGCTTTTGAGATCTTAGCCATATAATCTCTGTCTAGACCAACGTCCTGAAGTGTTTCCCCTCTGTTTTATTCTAGTAGTTTTATAGTTTCAAGTCTTATGTTTAAGTGTAATCTTGAGTTGATTTTTGTATATAGCAAGAGATGTGGTCCCATTTCATTCTTCTGCATGTGGATATCCAGTTTCGAGGTGGAGGGATTTCTTTTAAGAGAAAGGTTGGGCTGGGCATGGTGGCTCATGCCTGTAATCCTAGCACTTTGAGAGGCCAAGGTGGTTGCTTGAAGCCAGGGGTTTGAGGCCAGACTGTGCACATAGTGAGATTTTGTCTCTATACAAAATTAAAAAAATATATAATAGCTGGTCATGGTGACATGTGCCTGTAGTCCCAGCTACCAGGGAGGCTGAAGCAGGAAGATTGCTTGAACCCAGGAGTTGGTGGCACTGCACTCCAGCCTGGACGACAGAGAGCAAGACCCTTTCTTTAAAAAGAGAGAGAGAGGCCAGACGTGGTGGTTTGCATCTGTAATACCAGCACTCTGGGAGACCCAGGCAGGCAGAGCACCTGAAGTCAGGAGTTCGAGACCAACCTGGCCAACATGGCAAAACCCCAACTCACTAAAATTACAAAAATTAGCTGGGCATGGTGGCTCATGCCTGTAATCCCAGCTACTTGGGAGGCTGGGACAGGAGAATCGCCTGAACCTGGGAAGCAGAGGTTGCAGTGAGCCGTGATTGTGCCATTGCACACCAGCCTGGGTGATAGAGTGAGACTCTGTCTCAATAACAATAATAATAATAGTAATAAATAAATAAAAAGAGAAGAGAGGAAGAAAGGTGGGTTGGCATGGTTATTTCCTTCCTCAAAATTCAAAAGGGCACATGCTCAAGCTGGCTCTGGATGAACTGTGGATGAACTTAGTCCAGGGAGTGAGGTGGGGCAAGAAGAAGGTAGATTTTAGAGCCAGCCAGACCTGGGTGCGACTTGACAACTTTGGGGCAAGTGCTTGCCCTCTGTGTGTCTCACCTTCCACATCTCTAACGATAATAGCACATGGAGTTAGGCATATGGCTCACTGCAGCCACTCAGTTAACGCAGAGCACCTGCTCTGTGCCAAGGGCTGCTTTAAGTGCTTTGCACATATTAACTCATCTAGTCCTCACAGTAATCCCATGGCTGTGATTATATCCACTTTGCCGATGAGGAAACTAGAGGAGAGGTATTAGTTCTCTTTCCCCTTGTGAATTAGGATCTGGTAGCAGGCACTGATACACATACTAATCCCTGTGGACGAGCGGGGCGTGGCAGCAGGGAGATGGTCAGTGCCATCAAAAGGCTATGAAAGGCACTGGGAGAAAGAGAGGTGGGATTCACTCAGATTAGGGATGGGTGGGAAGGCATCTTGGTGGTGGTGAGTCTTCACAGGGCCTTGAAGGTCCAAAAGAATGTTACTGGGTGGACAGCTGAAGAGGGTGTTTCAGACAGAGCATAAGCAGTGGCTGGGGGCATGGGGATGAGGGCGTGCGGGAGGAGCAGCATCCTGCTGCGCTGCAGCTGGGTGTGGGCTGTGTATGCGTTTGTGTGTGTGTGTTTGTGTGTGCATGTATATATATTTTTGTGTGTGCATGTGTATATACGTATGTATGTGCAAGTGTTTGTGCATGTGTGTTTTTATGTACGTGCATATATGTGTGCACGTGTGTTCGTGTGTGTGTGTGTTGTTGTTGTTGTGGGGGGAGGAAAGAGGTTGAAAGCAGAGCCAAGTCCTTTTGTTTTATTCTGTGGAAAGTGGAATATCTCCCGGGTGCAGGCTCTGAACCTAACCTGCTTTTTAACTCTCTATTATTGGATCTGTCTATCTTGTTAATAAGATGTTTTAATGCCAGCAAAAGTGTGCCCTTTCTGATCACGATGGACCACTGAGCTTGACATTTAATGGAAAACAGAGCCGGGCCTGAGAGATGGTGAGCAAGATGGGCACATGCTCTCACAGAGGCTGTCCTGTGGCCGGGTGGACAGGGCTGGCCTATTTCAGGGATGGTGTCAGGGCTCAGCTGAGCCCATCTGTGGAGACAACCCCATTACTGCCCACCAGCACAGGCCATGCCGGGGAGATTCTGGCCTCTCCCATAGTTTGCTGACATGTCACCCTTGCTGGGAAGTTTAAGGGACGTGTGTAGAAGTGGCTGTAACAAGATGAAATGTGCCTCGTGTCCTGAATGGTGCCTGTGAAATGCTGGGGAGAGGGATGTCACATCCCGCTGGGGTCTGAGGGAAAGGCCCTGTGGAGCAGGTGGCTCCAGAGCTGCCTCTTAGGGTGGGGCAACCATTCTAGAAGGTGGGAGCAGCTTGAGCAAGATCTGCTGACCAAATGGGGTGGCCACCAGCCAGTGGAGCGCGTAGGTCCCATGAGAAGGGAGGGGGTTGGTAAAGGGGGAGAGCTGGGAGGCTCCTGAGGAAGGGGGCTGGCCTGGGGAAGGGGACTGCAGGTGTGATCCAGAAAAGAAGGCTTTTTATCACAGCCACTCCGGGGTCAGGATTTCTCAGCGTCCTCTGACGACCCTGGGAAAAGGGACGAGCAAGCGGGTGGGCCAGGGGGCTCAGACTGCAAGCAACAGTAGTTCACTGCAGACCAAAGCACAAGGGGAGTGATTGTAACGCATGTGGGCACAGTGGGAAGCCTGGCTTGGCAATAGGTGGAAATCATGGACGCTTGCTGGGGGAAGGGAGGGTGTGATGGAAGCAGACCCACAGGAGTAGCCTTGTGTCAGGAATGCTGGGATCTCCATCCATTCCTGGATGCCTGGCTCCCAGCTCAAGCTCTGCACTCAGTGAGGGCTCAGCCTAAGAGTCCCTGGCTTGGCAAAGGCAGGGTTCTGCCTACAATCCCACGGGTAAAGTAATTTCCTGCTCTTCGGAAGGAGAATGGGAGCTGGCTGGCCCTGAAGCACCAGAGTCCCTTAGAGACACCTACCTGGATGGAGAGCCTGAGGCCCACACCCAGTTACCAGAATACAGCATGCAGCAACAGGTTTTCCTCCAGCTTTAACAGTGACCCTCAGAGTCCACGTGCCCCCACTGGCTGCTGGTTTGGGACTCTGGACGGGGCTGTCCAGGCATCTCCTACACTGCAGGAAGCTTATATCCCGGCAGCGCCAGGTCTCTAATGCCCCGGAGGGAGCCATTCCCGACCTCCGAGGCAGCAGCAGAGGCAGGACAAAGTTTCAGTGGGATGTAACAAGAATCTTCCAGCATCAGCCACGATTCCACCAGGAATACATGTGCGTCTGAGAACTGCAATAAAAGCTGGGAAAATATGACAAGTTATGATAGACAGAGCCGTACAGAAATGACAAGCCATGTGACAAGATGGTATTTTGGGGTTGGGGAGAGAGTTAGAAATAATTACAGCATTCCCACCCCTCTCGCCGCGCCACTGGGGGCTTGTGTGTGTGTAGATTGAAGAGAAGGGGGAATCGTTTGACTCTAATTTCAAGCCTTGTTCCTGTAATGGTTCCTTGTGGAATGCTGTTAAATAATGATAATTATTACAGAGCCCTGCGCTTTGAGCCACTCTTGTCAACTGCAGCTGCGGCCTGCGGGCTTTGCCACTTCCCTCCGAGACTGGTTTGTGAGGCTGATCTAAGATGTTTGCAGATTATTTCCTCTTAAATTTGGTGACTATCATTTGGACCAGAGTCACGAGATGAACACAGATCTCTTGAGTCTGGCATTGTACGTCTGACATTTTATAGTCATGGAAAGGTAGGTGTACACAGATTAGTACACAACCCCGATGACGGCCTGTGAAAATGTTACTCACTCCTTCCACCCATCAACTTCACTCCATTTAAATGCTTACGATTTTACCATTAGTTAAACTCTGCTCGGTGCCAGGATGGGGTGGTGAATTGGACATACATTCCCCCTCTTGAAGTTCATGTGAAAGAAAACCGTTGGGTGTAATACTGCAGAGGCCATGATAATAAAGACGTGCACACTGGGCTTTGGCTGGGCTTGGGCGCGGGAGGATGGATTGCCAAGTCCACCCGGAGTGACCGGGGTTTACAGGGAGGGGACGCCGGAGCTGGGAACTGAAGGCTATGTAGGAGTTAGACATGAACTCTGTTGCAGGTAGGAAGTTTTTATGAGTCACGATGTGAAGGCACAGGAGCAAATTGCATGTTTAGGGAGGGATTAGGGTGACAAAGTGGCTGAAAGGAGGAAAGATCCCATTTTAAATTCTAAAACAATTGTTTTTCTGTTTATAGCTATAATGTTTAAAGACAACTAGGGTAAAAATCTTGGTACGCCTATATTTTTCTTCATGCCTCTCCTCTCCCCTGCCTCCTTCTTTGGATATACTTCTATTTGTCTTTCTCTCCTTCCCTCTTTCTTCAGAAGTGGGATGATGTTGAATGTCTAGTTTATATCCTTGTATCACTAATTACATTATGAACACTTCCTATATATATTCTTTTCTCTCTTTTTTTCCTTTCCTTTCCTTTTTTTTTTTTTTGAGACAGGGTCTCACTCTGTCACCCAGGCTGGAGTGCAATGGCATGATCTTGGCTCATTGCAGCCTCCACCTCCCGGGCTCAAGCAATCTTCCCATCTCAGCTTCCTGAGTAGCTGGGACTACAAGCTTGTGCCACCATGCCCAGCTAATTTTTGTATTTTTAGTAGAGACGGGGTTCCGACATGTTGCCCAGGCTGGTCTTGAACTCTTGATCTCAAGTGATCCACCTTCCTTGGCCTCCCAAAGTGCTGGGATGCCAGGTTTGAGCCACCCCACCTGGCCCATATGTATTATTTATAATGACTTGTAATATTTCATATGATGGATATGCCACCATTCTCTAAACCATTTCTATATTGTTGTGAATTGTGTCTGTTTTCAGTTTTTTGCCTTATAAATAACACTGTGGTGAACTCCAAAATCACAACTTCTGCCCCCATTTCTGGTAATTTCCTTGAGATAAATCCCTAAAAATCTAGAAGTGAAATTAAAGGGTATGGATATTGCTAAGTTTCTTGATACATGTTGTTCATTGCTTTATTTCAAAAAAAGAGCTTATACTTAGAAAGAAGAGAAGTCCTTCTCTTTAACTTCCAGGTAAGATGGCAGACTGAACACGCTAATTTGGTTCCGCTACCCCTACTTCAGTAAGGAGATTTTTTTTTTTTGAAAGGCATAAAGTTTCAAGAACATGAGAGGAGAACAGCAGCACAGTCTGGGAGTCTGAGCAACAGATGGACGAATGGTAACTGCTTTAGCAGATTTGGGAAGGCTGAATCCCCAGCTGGTGGTTGAGAAAATGGAAAATCAACTCCATGGACGCAGCTGAATCCTCAAAACACAGAGGAGCGGGCAGCACCAGGTGGGTCTCAGGGATGCTGAGAGTCGTTTCAGAAATAGTCAGGTCCCTAATTCTTCTCCCTTGCTCTGTTGGCTGGGCCAGGGGTGGTTTCCCTCACCCCCTGCCTTGCATAGGTTTTCCCATTATTCTCTGGAGAAGGTAAAGCTGGGCAACTCTGCACTGGGACATCAGGTGCAGCAGAGGTTGGGGTAAGGACTTGGGAAACCCGACGGGCTAAGGGAGCCTATGTAGAGTGGCTGCTGGTCCCCCAGTTCTCTTTCTCTAGACTCGTCGAATGCTGATGCCCAGGCTGGGGACTTAAGAAATCTTCCTTGTGGAAGTTGTCCTGCACGAGAGCAAAGACTGTGAAGAGATGAATGTGCAGGTTTTTAGATGAACGTATATAGGGAGGTTCATAGCAGCCATTCCCACCCACACACTTGGAGTTTCTAAACGGATGCCGAGTTCCTCATGTTTAAACATGAGTAAATGACCAAGGATTGCCAGACATCTAAAGGAAGCATCTAACATGAAAGAAAGACACCGAAGCAAACTATGAGAGGACCTTGAGTACTACCTACCTCACACCACACATAAAAGTCAATTTGAGAGGACTTATAGGTCTCAATGTGAAAGTGTAATAATAAAACTCCTAGCAGAAAGCACAGAAGAATGTTATTATGACACTGAGGTAGGCAAATATTTCTTAAACTGGACAAAAAAGGCACTAATTATAAAATTAAAAATTAAAGTTCATTAAAATTTAGAATTTCTGTTCCTCAAAAGACACCATTTGGAGAATGAAAAAGTAAGCCACAGAATGAAACTAATATTTTCAATCTATACATTAGACAAAGGGCTTCTATCTAGATTATATAAAGAACTCCTATACATCAATATAAACCAGCCAACAAGAAAAGACTGCTTGAAGATGAAACAGCTGCTAGAAATGAAAGACCCAAAATAAGAATTGGAGAATAAAGTTGAGGAATCATTCAAAAATTGAACAGAAAGACCAAGGGATGAAAAACAAAATGATTGGGAAATCAGTGGACCAGTTCAGAGAGTAGGAAGAAAGAAAATAGAAGGGAGAAAATAATAAGTGAAATAATTCAAGAAAAATTTTCCAAATGAAAAGCTACAGTTTCAGGTTGAAGAGGTTCATGAATTTACAATGAATCAAAACAGAGCCATATAATGAGATTTCAAGGCCCCGAGGACATTTAGCATACACTCATTTAGCATACCTGAGGACAAACAAGCAATGTTATGCACTGTCAGAAAAGAAATAAAACACAACCTCATACAAGAGAAGTGTCTTATCAAAGGCTCAGGCGCCAGACTGGCTTTGGAATTCTCAGCCTGGAGGCAACCCTGGAAGCTAAAAGACAAAGAACGATGTCTTCAAAATATGGAAGGAAAATGATTTTCAATCCTGAATTCTACCCAGTTTACCAATCAAATCTGAGGGTAGAATAAACATTTCCAGACTTCAGAAAGTCTCAAGAAGCCCAGGTGCAGTGGCTCACACCTGTAATCCCAGCACTTTGGGAGGCAGAGGCAGGCGGATCACTTCAGGCCAGGACCACAGACATGACAAAACCCCATCTCTACTAAAAATACAAAAATTAGCTGGGCATGGTGCCACATGCCTGTAATTCCAGCTACTTGGGAGGCTGAGGCATGAGAATTACTTGAGTCTGGGAGGCAGAGGCTGCAGTGAGCTGAGATCATACCACTGCACTCCAGCCTGGGTGACAGAGGAAAACTCTGTCTCAAAAAAAAAAAAAGTCTCAAAAAATTTATATCCCATGTACTCACTTCTCAGGAGGCTTCTGTAGTTTATATTTTACTAGAATAACAAAGGAAACATAGAGAAAGGTATGGGAAACAAGAAGCTGGAGAAGCAGCAGAGAGTGACAAACTAATGACTGTCACCAAAAGTATAATGCTGGTAAAACCAGAGAAGTCAAAATTAACAAGGAAGTTAATAAGCAGGAGTGAGGAGTTGCTGCAGAGCAGAAAAAGAGCGTTTTTTCCCTTGTAATTGCATCCCTGCAAGCTCATGGAGCCAAGCTCCTACTGTTCTGGGGGGCTGCATCCTGTGTATGGAGATAGAAATGGGATCTCAGGTTGGAGTCTACAGGGAAATACTTTCAACCTGCATTGGGTCTGTGACTTTGGCAGTATCTGATGTGCTGAGAAGAGTCACAGATGACAATTCTATAGCCTTCATTTGATTGTCAAGGGGTCAGCACCTCTAAATGTGCCTTTTTTTTTCTCTTCTAAATGAATTCTTCACTCGTGTTCATAAGGGATAAGTGACAAAAACAGTAAACCAATGTTTTATGCAGAAAGTTGCTTTTTTTTTGAAACCGAGTCTAACTTTGTCACCCAGCCTGGAGTGCAGTGTCACAGTCACCACTCACTGTCGCCTTGAGCTTTTGGGCTTAAGTGATGCTCCCACCTCAGCCTCCCGAGGTCCTGTAATGACAGGTGTGAGCATCACTCCAGCAGCATTATGGGTCCGGTGGGAGAAATGGTTGTGCCATGTCCTGTCCACTTGAAGGGATATTAAACACTTGTTAAAAGCAAATTTACTGGGAATTTGTATCAAGATTTTTAAAATGCTTACAGTATGTGGGTGAATAAAAAGAAGACAGGGCACACTGCTGCATTGCTGCCTGACAGCGATCGCTTGAAAGAAGTAATCCCTACAGAGGACCAGAAACTTCTTTGAAGAAGCAGTGACCATTACCTGCTGTTTTGGGGTGGGCTACAGACGAGTTCCCTGCCCCCCATTCTTTCTGTTTCCTCAATTTTTAAAAGTGAGAAAATGACGACTTTTATGATGGAGATCAGTATTAGCAGTAAGAAATGAGTGTATGCTAATTATCCCACATTCCGTAAAACTGCTTGGAGTGCTGACAAGCTTCTCCAGAGCTGCCTCAATTCCCCGGCCCGGTTCTGCCTTCGGAACCAGCTGTGCAGACATATTTGGGAGCAGACGTTGGCTCCTTCCTTTGCTTCTCTTCCCTACTCAGACACCAAACAATCAGCATTGTGTGGAGCACATTATTGTTCCTAATGAGGTGACAGGCCCTATGGGATCGGACTCCGAACACTGGGGCGTTTTTTCCTTTTTAGAAATAAAAGATGCTCTTGAGAAAGGCAGCAAGTGAATTGGGTGGTGGGAACCGGGCAGACTGAAGATTCTTGCATCCCATAAAAAAGAACTAGATCTTAAATTGCAACTTGCTTATGTGTTTGTTTAAAAACCAGACCAGGTTGCGCAGGGATTCTCTCTCCGCCGGTAGGAGTGTGGATTCGCGCAGCCTTTCTAGAGGACAATCTGGCAACGCTCAAGAAAAGCCTTATGCTTCTACACATCCTTTGAGGAGCAATTCTACAAAAAGGGATTTGTTCTAAGGATATAATTCTGGATGTTTATAAAAACAGAGTTGTAAAGTCCATCATAGCAGAGCTTATAATAATGAACAGTCGGAAACAATAGTAAGAGGTTGGTTCCATAAATCATGATACGGTTAGAGACGGAATAAAAAGGAAGCTAGTCAAAATATATTGTTGTATGAAAAAATCTGGCTATCAAGTGGTACATAATAGTATGATCCGTTCTGTATTGAAAGTGTGTACTTGCCAATTAAACGTAATGGAAAATTATACACATTTATTCCTCAAACACTGACCGAGGATCGGCAATTTGCCAGACCCCCTACGTGGCTGGTGCCGAGATAAAGCACACATCCCCCACCCTCAGGGGCGTCAGGGTGGGTTCGCTGCATCACACAAGCAAAGAAGTGTGGTTGGCAGTTTTGGTGTGGCTTGGCAAAAGGCCCCCTATGTAGGCTTTTGAGGAGCAATGGGGTAGCCTCGGTTGGGAGGCTTTCTAGGAAAAGAGGAAGCAAAAAAAATTTTTTTTAAAGTTTTTTATTTCCATAGATTTGTAGGGAATAGGTGATATTTGGTTACGGGAGTAAGTTTTTTTTTTTTAATTTTTATTGCATTTTAGGTTTTGGGGTACATGTGCAGAACGTGCAAGATAGTTGCATAGGTACACACATGGCAGTGTGTTTTGCTGCCTTCCTCCCCTTCACCCACACTTGGCATTTCTCCCCAGGCTATCCCTCCCCAGCTCCCCCCCCGCTGTCCCTCCCCCATTCCCCCCAATAGACCCCAGTGTGTAGTAGACCCCCTCCCTGTGTCCATGTGTTCTCATTTTTCTCACCCGCCTATGAGTGAGAATATGCGGTATTTCCTTTTCTGTTCTTGTGTCAGTTTGCTGAGAATGATGTTCTCCAGATTCATCCATGTCCTTACAAAGGACAAAAACTCATCATTTTTGATTGCTGCATAATATTCCATGGTGTATATGTGCCACATTTTCCCAGTCCAGTCTATCATCGATGGGCATTTGGGTTGGTTCCAGGTCTTTGCTATTGTAAACAGTGCTGCAATGAACATATTCGTGTGCATGTGTCCTTATAGTAGAAAGATTAATAGTCCTTTGGATATATACCCAGTAAAGGGATTGCTGTGTCAAATGGAATTTCTATTTCTAGATCCTTGAGGAATCGCCACACTGTCTTCCACAGTGGTTGAACTAATTTACACTCCCACCAACAGTGTAAAAGTGTTCCTATTTCTCCACATCCTCTCCAGCATCTGTTGTCTCCAGATTTTTTAATGATCGCCATTCTAACTGGCGTGAGATGGTATCTCAATGTGGTTTTGATTTGCATCTCTCTAATGACCAGTGATGATGAGCATTTTTTCATGTGTTTGTTGGCCTCATGTATGTCTTCTTTTGTAAAGTGTCTGTTCATATCCTTTGCCCATTTTTGAATGGGCTTGTTTGTTTTTTTCCTGTAAATCTGTTTGAGTTCTTTGTAAATTCTGGATATCAGCCCTTTGTCAGATGGGTAAACTGCAAAGATTTTTTCCCATTCTGTTGGTTGCCAATTCACTCTAGTGACTGTTTCCTTTGCTGTGCAAAAGCTGTGGAGTTTGATTAGGTCCCATTTGGCTATTTTGGCCTTTGTTGCCAATGCTTTTGGTGTTTTGTTCATGAAGTCCTTGCCTACTCCTATGTCCTGAATGGTTTTGCCTAGATTTTCTTCTAGGGTTTTTATGGTGCCAGGTCTTAGGTTTAAGTCTTTAATCCATCTGGAGTTAATTTTAGTGTAAGGTGTCAGGAAGGCGTCCAGTTTCTGCTTTCTGTGCATGGCTAGCCAGTTTTCCCAACACCATTTATTAAACAGGGAATCCTTTCCCCATTGCTTGTTTTTGTCTGGTTTATCAAAGATTATATGATTGTAGATATGTTGTGTTGCCTTTGATGCCTCTGTTCTGTTCCATTGGTCTATATCTCTGTTTTGGTACCAGTACCATGCTGTTTTGATTACTGTAGCCTTGTAGTATAGTTTGAAGTCTGGTAGTGTGATGCCTCCCGCTGTGTTCTTTTTGCTTAGAATTGACTTGGCTATGCTGGCTCTCTTTTGGTTCCATATGAAGTTCATGGTGTTTTTTTCTAGTTCTGTGAAGAAATTCAATGGTAGTTTGATGGGGATAGCATTGACTGTGTAAATTACTTTGGGCAGTATAGCCATTTTCACGATCTTGATTCTTCCTAACCACGAACATGGAATGTTTCTCCATCTGTTTGTGTCCTCTCTTATTTTGTTGAGCAGTGGTTTGTAGTTTTCCTTAAAGAGGTCCCTTACGTTCCTTGTTAGTTGTATTCCTAGGTATTTTATTCTCTTTGTAGCAATTGTGAATGGCAGTTCATTCTTGATTTGGTTCTCTTTAAGTCTGTTATTGGTGTATAGGAATGCCTGTGATTTTTGCACATTGATTTTATAACCTGAGACTTTGCTGAAGTTGCTTATCAGTTTCAGCAGTTTTTGGGCTGAGGTGATGGGGTCTTCTAGGTATACTATCATGTCGTCTGCAAATAGAGACACTTTGGCTTCCACCTTTCCTATTTGAATACCCTTTATTTCTTTTTCTTGCCTGATTGCTCTGGCTAGAACTTCCAGTACTATGTTGAATAGGAGTGGTGAGAGAGGGCATCCTTGCCTAGTGCCAGATTTCAAAGGGAATGCTTCCAGTTTTTGCCCATTAAGTATGATATTGGCTGTTGGTTTGTTGTAAATAGCTTTTATTACTTTGAGATATGTTCCATCAATACCAAGTTTATTGAGGGTTTTTAGCATAAAGGGCTGTTGAATTTTGTCAAATGCCTTCTCTGCATCAATTGAGATAATCATGTGGTTTTTGTTTTTGGTTCTGTTTATGTGGTGAATTACGTTTATAGACTTGTGTATGTTGAACCAGCCTTGCATCCCTGGGATGAATACTACTTGATCATGATGGATAAGTTTTTAATGTGCTGTTGCAATCGGTTTGCCAGTATTTTATTGAAGATTTTTGCAGCTATGTTCATCATGGATATTGGCCTGAAGTTTTCTTTTCTTGTTGAGTTTCTGCCGGGTTTTGGTATTAGGATGATGTTGGTCTCATAAAATGATTTGGGAAGCGTTCCCTCTTTTTGGATTATTTGGAATAGTTTCAGAAGAAATGGTACCAGCTCCTTTTTGTGTGTCCGGTAGAATTCGGCTGTGAACCCATCTGGACCTGGGCTTTTTTTGTGTGGTAGGCTCTTAATTGCTGCCTCAACTTCAGACCTTGTTATTGGTCTATTCGTAGTTTCGGCTTCCTCCTGGTTTAGGCTTGGGAGGACACAGGTGTCCAGGAATGGGAGTAAGTTCTTTACTCACAGTGATTTTGGTGTACCCATCTCCTGAGCAGTATATGCTGAGCCCAATTTGTAGTCTTTTATCCCTCACCCCATTCTCACCCTTTACCCCGGAATCCCCAAAGCCCATTGTGTCATTCTTATGCCTTTGTATCCTCATGGCTTAGCTCCCACTTATGAGTGAGAACATATGATTTTCGATTTCTGAGTTACTTCACTTAGAATAACAGTGTAGAGGAAGCAAATTTGAGGGAGGTGGAAACAGTGAGGAGCTTCCTCTAACACTGAGAAAGGGGAGAAGGCTTTGTGTTGGAATTTGAACCTCAGACCCCCAGACTTCCTGGGGGTGAGTCTGAGGAGGTACCCAAGCACAGAAGCAGAGGAGCTGCTCTCTTCCCTGGGCCCATGAGATGTACTATGGAGGGCAACTTGGTTTGGAGGCCTTTCTGGGAATGTTCTAGATAATGCTAGGCCTTGGAGAATTGGGGAAGGGGGCAGAACTCCTAAAACATCTGAGATTGCATCACTTGCCAGCCCAGTGCTTAAGGTCTCTGACAAAGTTAAATTTTACACAGAGAGATAAAAGATTGTGACATCTCTTGAGATTTTGTTGCTGAGGTGAAAATTTCACCATTTACATTCGGTTTTCAGATGTCTTTCTTTCTTTTTTTTTTTTTTGAGACGGAGTCTTACTGTGTCACCAGGCTGCAGAACAGTGGCACAGTCTTGGCTCACTGCAACCTCCACCTCCCGGTTCTTCCGTCTCAGCCTCTCGAGTAGCTGGGACTACAGGTGCATGCCAAACGCCCGGCTAATTTTTGTATTTTTAGTAGAGGCAGGGTTTCACCATGTTGGCTGGGATATTCTTGATCTCTTGACCTCTTGATCCACCCGCCTTGGCCTCCCAAAGTGCTGGGATTAACGGGCGTGAGCCGCTGCACCTGGCCTCAGATGTCTTTCTTGATCTAAGGAAGTAATTGAAATAGAGACCTGGATCAAAGTGCACTGATCTTTAAAATATTAGTAACTCTGCGAGATTCATTTCCAAAGGGGCTAACAGTTCACACTTCCAGCAGCTTTCCTGTATACCGACCAGCACGGTGTGTTATTAACATTTTTGTTTTTTTGACTGTATGCTGGGCTAAACACTCGTGATTTTAACGTGCATCTTCCTGACTGCTGACGAGCTGGAACATCTTTTCATGTATTTATTGCTCACATGCGCCTGTTTCCCGTGGCTTGCTTGTTATCATTGCAGGTGATTTGCCTTCGTGTTCCTGGGATGCCTTTCTCAGTCACTGCATTTGGAAGTAGGTGTTTGGTCCTTGGTGCCTGCAGTCAGTTAGGACCCCTCCTGCACAGTGATTTTGTTTGGCTTTGTATTACGGGAAGTTCATGAGTATGTCCACTGCCTGCTTCCTTTCCCAAAGATGGGAAGGGGCCGAGTCACGGAAAGGTCTTATCTGTGTCTTCCACCAGACTGAACTTCAGGATGGTGGGGATCGGGACCCTTTTGACTTCGTGCTTATCCCTCCACTATTCACCCAAGTACTTTGAATTGAGGTCTCAGAGTGTTTCCCCACCCATCATTTATTAATCCTAAGGTTTTCTTTCTTTCTTTTTAAAGTATCTTTACGGTGGAGAAATTTGGCAGCTAGAACCTTAACCAAGTGGCCGGAGCTAACGTCACCCATAGGCAGATGTGCTAATGTGTGTACTGAGGACCTGGTGTCATTTGTGTTGCCATGGTTCTGCCCAAAATGCACAGCCTGAATCCAAAAACTAATCCAGCAAACTCCAATTGAGAAGCACACTACAAAGCAACTGGTCTGTGCTTTTCAAAGCTGACAGCGCTGGGAAAGGCAGACAAACTTCCGATCTGGTCCTTGTGAGCGGAAATTACAGCCATGACCGTTGATGCAATCTGTGCTTGCTGGTTGGATCCCGAGTCGGCAAAACGTGGCTTTACAGGACATTCCTGGGACAACTGGGAGTTTTCGTAACGATTCCATGATAATAGTATGGTGTCAAAGTTAAACTTCCTGAATTTGGTAATTATGGTGTGGTTACATAAGAGAATGTCTTTGTTCTTCTGAAATTAATGCTGAAGTATTTAGGGGTGATAGGTTCAGTCAAAAAAAATTCCATTATACACACATGAGAAAGAGAGAGGTGATAGGAGGAGGGAGGGGAAGACAATGTGGTTAAATGTTAACAATTGATGAATATTAAGTGAAGGGCATATGAGTAGTTATCACAGTTTTTAAAATGTAAGTTTGGGCTGGGCATGGTGGCACACACCTGTAATCCCAGCACTTTGGGAGGTGGAGGTGGGCAGGATCACAAGGTCAAGAGACTGAGACCATCCTGGCCAACATGGTGAAACCCCATCTCTACTAAAAATACAAAAATTAGCTGGGCATGGTGGTGTGCACCTGTTGTCCCAGCTACTCAGGAGTTTAAGGCAGGAGAATCGCTTGAACCCGGGAGGCGGAGGTTGCAGTGAGCCAAGATCGCACCACTGCACTCCAGCCTGGCGACAGAGTGAGACTCCGTCTCAAAAAAAAAAAGGTAAGTTTGGCCTTTTTTAAAACAAAATGTAATTTTTTGTTTGGGCAAGAGGATCAAGAGCTCTCTCAAGTCGTACTGAAATTGAGTGCCTTTTTTCTGGAGCGGCCCAGGTTGGAGGATGAGATTTAACACCTGCCAGAGCATTGCGTCCATGATATTAATGGTGGTTCATAGCAACTTCGCTTTGTGTCCACTTTCATGAGTTTTGCAGATAAAGAGGGTTGAGAAGGCATTATGGCACTTCTTTAGTATCATCTCATACACTCTCAACCTAGTATCCGCTTAATCCAAACCAAATTCAACCACAAGGCTGTCGCTGCTGCTGGAAGAGGAGAGAACACTTGGCCATGCTCTAGGAGAGCTGCTGAGCTCCGGGGCCATTCTGAAAGACACTGCCCGACTCTTAAGATCTGCATCACACCCTAGTTCTGGATTTAGTGGCTCACAGTAGATGTCTATGTCAATCAAATTAACTGAATAATTTTTCAGCTCCTTACTCTGAGTTTTGTAGATCTGCTGCAAAGAAAGACCTTTGCTTGCCACATGTAGAATTGAGATTAATGAAAGGAGTGTGGTTTATGGTACACCAGACAGGTGACAGGTGTCAGATGGAGAAGCAGAAAGTCCAGCATCCACGTGTATCTCCTCCTGACACTGATTGGGACAAACAGCACATTCACTGTCAAGTTTTCATGGGTTATTAGGACTGTTTTAAAAACATGTATCTACATGAGCACTTTAAGGACACTGTCATGGAAAACAGAATTAATTTAAGATGGCTTTGCCTTCTGGTCAGGATGGCTGTGGATTACTGGGCTGGAGAAGAGGGCAGGCATCAATGGAGCTAATCGGTGGTGCCAGAACTGCTCACAGAGCATTGAGAAAGAAGCCTCTGGGAAGGAAGTGGAGTTGGACTAGGCAAGGAAAGGACCTGAGGTAACAGTGAGAGCCACGGAAGGTGGTAGGGAGGGAGCATTCTCCCAGAGCTGGAAAACCGGCCTGCCCAGGTGCCCAGGGCTGCATTGCTGCAAGTACCTGCACTGAGCTCAGCTCACTGGGCATTCTAGGTTTCACAGTGCTGAGGAAGAAACGTGGAGTATTTTTACAGGCAAAACAAGGATGAACAGGAAGGAAGGGCTGGAAATAGGAGCCTGGATAAATGATGCTGCACACGGAATTCTTTAGTCTGAAGAAGAGTTGAGTGGGAGGTTTTGTCAAATAAATTAGGTTGATGGCCAAGACTATTTTAGATGCTGGGGAATGAAGGCAAACACTTCCGGGTCCCCGCCCTAAAGGGAAGAGAGACAGGGACATAGACAAGTTCTCCTGTAGTCAAGGGAGACCTGATTGGTGGCTCCAGCTGTGTGGGTTTCACAGTCTAGTGTGATCAGAACCCACAATGTTGGGCACTGACACTGAGTTGCCAACTATTTACTTATTCAAGTCAAGAAGACATTTAAAAACTCAGACTCACCCACTATCGCCACTATTTAAAAAACAGGGGCTTTCCTCCACCAGGAAAGCTGGAAGCCCCGATTTTCAGAACAGAGGACAGTACTGAGTCTGTTTAGTTCAGTGGGAGTACACTTCCTTATTTTCTTTTTTTGTTCCAACCAATGCAAACTTCCTCTGGTGTGGCAGACACCCCAGCAGTGCAGCCACCTCGGCTCAGAGCCCTGGAGCCCATGGCTTCAATGGGGCAATTAACCTGAGGGCTGCAGGACACTTGCCTGTTAGCTGTGCTGTTGCCCTCTGGAGAGCCCTGGCCTTCTAATTAATGGAACAGGGATGGCTTTACCGCACGCTAACAAAGGGACTTTAGGTGATTGGAGGCAGGTGACTTCTGGACTTAATGCAGTGGTTTGATTTGATTTGTGACCTTTACTCCCCATTTTAAGCAGAAGAATGAATGCCTATAATTGTGTACTGTGTTATTTCTTCTTCTGTATTTAACCTTCAGTATTACCTCCGGGCGAATGCCTGCTCTTCCCTGGGCCCCAGGAGAGGGCTACCTTGTTTACTCATTTCATCCTCAGTCCTCCCCTCCCTTCCCAAGCTGACATTTTCAGCTAAGCTGGAAAAAGGGAAAAAAGTGTAGGTAAATTGTTAAGATTCTCCATTTCTTGATTCTGGGCTGAAGAACTTCCTTCTGGTTTCAGAAGAAGCAGAGCTACCTGACTGGAGCTATTTCACAATTCTGGCCCCATTTAATTTAGGCAAATATTAGGGGCACATTGGTAACCATCCCCCATTCCCCCTTCATCCTTCTCCCACCATGGTGCAGCCAGGCTGTGGAAGAGCCGCTCAGATCAAGGATGGGCAAAGTGGGGTGGAGGTCAGTGTTCTGCTTGTCAATGGTGGGGCCCAGTACTGGCTGCTGAGGTTTTCTCTGGCAGCTTCTGAGAACACTCACCTTACTCGTAAGAGAGCCAGGATTCCTTTCTCTGAATGTGCAAGAAGCAGCCTGTTGCTCTGAATGCCGTAGTCAGTGGTCTTAAAACCAGGAGTGAACCAGCTGTCGGACGGAGCTAATGATGAAGATGATAGAAACAGAGACAAGCAGACTCTGGGCTTGGTGACTTTGGCGACATCGTTGGGCTGCCTGGTCAACTATCCCTGACACTCAAGCCTACCTGGAGTTTGGTGCGCTGTGAGTCAATGACTTCCTCCTGCTGAAGTCAGTTTATGCTGGGGTTTTACTTCTTGTAGCCACAGCCTCCTAACTGATACCACACCGCCTTTACTTCTTTCCCCCCTGTTTAACTTGAATTGGCATGCTTTCTTCCGCTTCTCATGAATTCCTCACCACCTCTTCCCTGCTCCTCTGGGGACTTGTGAATGTGTATATATGTGTGCACAGGCAAACGTGCACACGCACAGAACTGTTAAAAGATTATTGATGAGTGAATTTTCCTTTCTCCTTCCTGAGCCTCCCAATTTCTTCCTGTGTCCTGCTCGGGTTGTCTGAGCTCCACATCCTCCAAGACCCAGTTGAAATGTCACCTTCCTGAAGAGCCTTCCTGATTCCCAAGGGGAATGGCTTACCTCTCATTTATGCCTCCCTGTGCATTGACTGAGGGCAGGGGAGCAGCCAAGCAGCTTCTAAGGCATCAGTATTGGGATATAGTTTCAGCTGTGTATGAAAAAGACCTAATACCATGGCTTAACTGAGGTATCTATCACTTATGTGAAAGTCTGAGCAGGAATGTGGTTCTGCACCACAAAGTCATCAGAGCACAAGCTCCTTCTCTTTTGTGGCTCCACAATCCCTGACATATTCCTCTTTTGTGCATCATGCAACGTGGCTGGCCACCATGTTGGGAAGGGTGTGGGTGGTGAAAGGGAGGACACATCCCTTCCCTTTAAAGACACAACCTTACCTCTGCTCTCATCCCATTGGCTAGAACTTAATAAAATAGCCTCAGCTAGCTGCAAAGGAGTCTGGGAAATGTAGTCTTGATATTCAGCCATTGTATGACCCTCAAGAATTTGATTACAGTGGAAGGAGGATTAGATATAGGGGGACCACGCAGTCTCTGTAAACATCATTGGTATCAATCACAGGTGCTTTTTATGGCAGGCTTTTGCGTATGACTCCTTACGCAACAGGTAAAATGTAACTTAACTTCATTCCCAACAAAGGAGAAAGCTAGTGGAGTAGAATATTCCCTGCTGGTGCCAGCCCAGTGAGTGATGCTGTACCAGGCACAAGCAAGGTACAGAGCAACCTCAGGCCACACCCTCTAGCCTGTGACCCCTTGGTGACAGCTACCTGGAGCTGGCATCTCGGAACACCAAATTCTGCAACCAAAATAGTGCATAGCACAGTGCTGTTTACTGTGAATGAGGAATTTCTTTCATTATCTACATTTTATATAATCTAATATGACTCCACTCCCCAAACCATACTTGACGTTTGGTGAATCACAGAACAGAGCGGAAATGAAAATATGTGCTACAGCAACATGAGAAATGTCCTGTTGGCAGCAAAACCTGAACAAGAACTTTCAGCTGCATTTTGAATGAGTCTTTGTCACCATACCCACACAGAACACCACTCTCCTTAGCGCAGATGAGGGGCTGATGCTCTCCAGTTTGGGGTGTCAAAAATTTGCTCAAGGAAAGACAGTGCCAAATAAGCTGTAATATTCTGCTCAGTACATGCAATAAGTAGCTTATTTCAACCAAAAATAAAAGCTATGCTATTCTTATGAATTAAAAAAGAGAATTTCTTCCACCCCTCTGACTGTTAAACAAATATTTAAAAGGTGTTGTTTTGAAGGAGAGTGGGCAATCACTAGGCGCCTGCTCCCGGGTCAACCACAGTCTTTATTGGTTCTCTTGCTAGACACAGGTTTTGCATTGTTTATGAATAATTCCGTCTCCCCAGAGTGAACTCTCAGATCCCTGAGGTGAAGAAGATGCCTTCAGTCTCAATGCCCCCAAATACCGAGGGCTACATGTGAAACCCTAAGGGGGCTTCCTTTGTGGTGACCTCTCATCTGTAACTTTTCTTTGCCAGCTTCATCCTATAGGCAAGATGAATGAGGCGCCCACTGTTCTCGTCGGCAGGACTGAACCGCAGTCTGGGGAAATACAGTATCCTAATACTCAGAAGGTGAGTATTAGGACCTGGATGAATCACTGCCTCCAACACTCATCTCTTGGGAATTCACATTTATAGCACACATTTGAATCCCAGAGGCTTTGAGAAGGCCTGCTGTAAATAACTTGGTTTAACTTTGTTCACTCCAGTGTGTCCCAAACTTACATAACCACACTTTTTTGGGGTTATATTTTATTTTCTTTAAAAAGTTATTCTTGTGACATATTTCGAGCCCTCAGGAAAGGCTAGAGGACAGCATGCTAAGTACTCTGGGGTTTTTCGCCTGCTGTGTTCAGTCTTAACATCTGGTCTTATTATAACAGATTTTAAAAAACTGAACTCCCTTTTTTCACCTAACACTTAGTGAGGTCGTAAGGAGCCTACAATGGGAAATGCTGGCCTGCTAAGTGGGCTCCTTCATCAGGCTTGGTCCCATACGCAGGCTCCACACCGCTGCTAATCAGCCCTCCTAAGTTAGAATTGCCATAGCAATGCCCTCTTTCCTCACCAACACCTTCCCTGGCTCCCCACTGCTCCCCAGGGAAAGTCTCCACCTCTCTTGTAGGGTCCTCATTTTTGGACATTGACATGCACCGCCTGAGCCTCGGGGTCTTCCTAGTGGGGAGCACATGCTGTTGCTCAGAACACACAGTTCATAGCCTTCTCTCTTGCCTCTAGTTAGATTATGCCCTTTAAGGCTCTGCTCAAATGTCCCATCCCTCATGATCCTTTACTGGCTCACCTCAGCCTCTGCTGCTCTAGAGGCTGATCTATGTCATGCCTCTGTA
The DNA here is from genome assembly GCA_031835075.1 of Saguinus oedipus. Classification (NCBI taxonomy): domain Eukaryota; kingdom Metazoa; phylum Chordata; class Mammalia; order Primates; family Cebidae; genus Saguinus; species Saguinus oedipus. The sequence goes on from CM063179.1 coordinate 131,015,934, forward strand.
GACATCTGTCACTTCTGGGAGCTTTTAGTCACTCTTGTATTCAAGCTCTTTGAGGACAGGGACTCCGTTTCCTACAACTTTGCATTCTGTAGCTCTTGGCACAGAGTGCAGCCTTCATAGATGGTGGCTGAGTACGTGAAGGAAGGAAGGAAGGAAAGAATGAATGGATACTACATGCCCTGTCTTTGGATGATCTTGAGAGCTGGGATTAGGAGAGTGTGGTGAAAGGAGAACGTGGAATGATCACAAAACTAGTGTTTCATGAAGATTTGTCCCTGACAAAGAGTTTAGCCTGGGAAACTGAAGGAAGGCGGCCCTTTCAGCAAGGCCACCAGCAGGCATAAGCAGGGGGCACAAGGCCACTTCTGGATTGTTGGTGTGAAGTGACTATGGACAGCTCCCAGAAGCAAAGATATGCATTGCCTCAAAAGGAGATCTGGGGGTTGCTCAAAAAATTAAGCATGGAATTGACTCTGCAGTTCCACTCCTAGGTGTATGCCCAAAGGACTGAAAACAGGTGTTCAAACAAAAACTTGTACACTCGTGTTCACAGCAGCACTTATTCACAATCGGCAAAAGGTGGCAACAACCCAAACATCTATGAGGTGACAAACGGATAAACAAATCATGGTCTATCCATGCAATGCAGTGTCATTCATCCTTGAAAGCATGAAGTTCTGACACATGCTACAACATGGATGAACCTTGAGGACATTATGCTGCATGAAAGAAGCCAGACACAAAGATCATACATTGTATGTTTCACTGATGTTAACTGTACAGAAGAGGCAAATCCACAGAGACAGTAAGGAGATTAATGGTTACCAGGGGCTGGGGAGAAGGAGTGGGAGGAGTGACTGCCTGCTGGTTATAGGGTCTCCTTTGGGAGAGAAGAATATGTTCAGGAACCTGATAGAGGTGGTGGACACACAAAATTGGGAATGAACTAAATGTCTTTGAATTGTACACTTTAAAATTATTCCTTTTATGTTATGTGAATTTCATCATAATAAAAAAAAACTTAAAAAGGAGGAGGGATTTGGGAATCCCTAGCGTGGGGAAAATGATAGCCTCCATCAAGAAACCATTGGATGACCTGGGAGAAGTGAGTGATGGAAGAGTTAGAATGAAAAGGGAAGAAGCAATCTGAGAAGTAGAAGGAGGACCTGAGGCTCCAGCAGTGGGGGAGGGAGGTATAAGTTGGGAGCATGTGGCCAGTAGCGCTTGGCGTGGGAGAGCAGTTGGAGAATGAAAATCTATAGGAAAGGTCATTGGGTTTAATTATTTAATGCTTCTTTACTGAGCACCTGCTCTGTGCCAGGCTCTCTACTGGTAACTGGGATTTCAGCAAAGTTCCAGGATACAAAATTATGTATAGGCTGGGTGTGGTGGCTCACACCTATAATCACAGCATTTTGGGAGGCTGAGGTGGGTGGATCACTTGAGATCAGGAGTTTGAGACTGCCTGGCCAAAGTAGTAAAACCCCGTTTCTCCTAAAAATACAAAAATTAACCAGGTGTGATAGCACATGCCTGTAATCCCAGCTACTAGGGAGGCTGAGGCAGGAGAATTGCTTAAACCCAGGAGGCAGAGGAGGTTGCAGTGGGCCAAGATCATGTCACTGCACTCCAGCCTGGGTGACAGAGTGAGACACTTATTCTTGAAAAAATAAAATGCACACACATCAGTAGCATTTCTATACACCAACAACATCCAAGATGAGAGCCAATCAAGAACACAATCCCATTTAAAATATAGCCACAAGAAGAATAAAATATCTCAGAATACAGCTAGCCAGGGAGTTGAAACATCTCTACAATGAGAATTACAAAACACTTTCAAAGAAATTGGAGATGACAAACAAATGGTAAAACTTTTCATGTCATGGATAGGAAGAATCAATATTGTTAGAATGGCCATACTGCCCAAAGCAATGTACAGATTCAGTGCTATTCTTATCAAACTATCAATGACATGCTTCACAGAATTAGAAAAAAACTATTCTAAAATTCATATGGAATCAAAAAAAGAGCTTGATTAGCCAAAGCAATCCTAAGCAAAAAGAGCAAAGCTGGAGGCATCACATTACTTGACTTCAAACTATACTACAAGGCTATAGTAACCAAAACAGCATGGTACTGGTACAAAAACAGACACATAAACCAATGCTACAGAATAGAGAGCCTGAAATAATTCTGTGTACCTGCAACCATCTGATCTTTGACAAAGTCGACAAAAACAAGCAATGGGGAAAGGATTCCCTGTTCAATACATGGTGCTTGGATAACTGGCTAGTCATATACAGAATAGTGAAACTGGACCCCTTCTTTGCACCATATGTGAAAAGCAACTCAAGATGGATTAAAGACTTAAATGTAAAGGCTAAAACTATAAAAACCCTGGAAGATAATCTAGGAAGTACCATTCCGGACATAGGACTTGGCAAAGGCTTCATAACAAAGATGCCAAAAGTAGTTGCAACCAAAACAAAAATTGACACATGGGACCTAATTAAAATAAAGAGCTTCTGCACAGCAAAAGAAACTATCAACAAAGTAAACATACAACCTACACAATGGGAAAAAATATTTGCAAACTATGCATCTGACAAAGGTCTAATATCTAGAATCCACAAGGAACTTAAACAGATTAATAAGCAAAAAACAACCCCATTAAAAAGTGGGCAAAGGGCATGCATGAACAGACACTTTTCAAAAGCAGACATACATGCAGCCAATGAGCATGTGAAAAAAGCTCAATATCACTGATCGCTGGAGAAATGGAAATCAAATCCACAATGAGATACCATCTCACATTAGTCAGAATGGCTATCATGAAAAAGCCAGAATGAAAAAGTCAGAATGGTTATGAAAATTATGAAAAAGTCAGAATGGCTATTATGAAAACGATATTGATAAGGTTGCAGAGAAAAGGGAACACGTATACAGTGTTGATGGGAGTGCAAATTAGTTCAACCACTGTGGAAAATAGTGTGTCGATTCCTCAAAGAGCTGAAAACAGAGCTACCATTTGATCCAGATATCCCATTATTAGGCATATACTCAAAGGAATGTAAATCATTCTATCATAAAGACACATGCACACATATGTTCCTTGCAATGCTATTCACAACAGCAAAGACATGGAATCAACCTAAAAGCCCATCAGTGGCGTACTGGATAAAGAAAATGTGGTATATATACACCTTGGAATACTACACAGCCACAAAAGAGAAGAAACTCATGTCCTTTACAGCCACATGGTTGGAGGCCATTACACAAAGTGAACTAATACAAGAACAGAAAACCAAATACCTCCTGTTCTCACTTATAAGTGGGAGTGAAACATTGAGTACATACACATGGACACAGAGAGGGGAACAACAGACACCAGGGAGAGTGGGAAGAGCATGAGGATCATAAGTGACCTATCAGGTACTATGCTTATTACTTGGGGGATGAAGTAATCTGTACTTTAACCCCTGTGAGGTGCAATTTATCTATATAACAAACCTGTACATGTACCCCTGCACCTAAAATACAAGTGAAAAATAAAAACGAAAAAAGAAAAAGTGGCTTCCTGAAAGCCAGGGTGCTGGGAGTGGAGGCAGGTCATAGACACTTCAGGTGGGGACTTGCAGAGAGGATATGGAAGTGCCAGATGCAGAGGGACAAGAGACAGGAGGTGGCATTGACCAGGATCCAGTGAGAATATTCATGTTAAGTTGGCGGGCTCAGGGCTGGGCATGGTGACCCACATCTATAATCCCAGCACTTTGAGAGGCCGAGGTGGGAGGATTGCTTGAGGCCAAGAGTTCAAGACTGGTGTATGCAACATAGTAAGACTTTATCCATCTCTACAAAAGAAATACATAAAAAAGTAGCCAGGCATGTTGGTGGACACCTGCAGCCCCAGATACTCTGGATGCTGAGGTGGGAGGATGGCTTGAGCCCAAGGGTTTGAAGCTGCAGTGAGCTGTGATTCTATCACTGTATTCCAGTCTGGGCAAAATAGGAAGACCTCATCTCTTAATTTAAAAAAAAAAAAAAAAAAAGGAAAAAAGATGGGGGGTTCAGAGGACCATTTAACACAGAGGGGAAATATTTCCAAAAGGGGAGGAGTGTGAGGGAACCAGACAGGGAAGGGTTAATTCCGAGACATGTACCTTGAAGAGCCACTGAACCCCACAAATGCTGTGCCAGTGGGCTTATCCCAGGGATGTCTTTGTGCCTTTTGTGCTGCCATAACAGAATACCAGAGACACAGTGTTTTATAACAAAGAGAAATTTACTTCTCACAGTTGTAGAGGCTGGGAAGTCCAATGTCAAGGTGCTAGCTTTGCAAGGGAATTCTTGCTGCATCATCCCTTGGCAGAAAGCGAGAGGGTAACAGAGAGGGCAAGAGCGGCCTGAACTTCCTTTGATAACAATTCTACTCCCACTCTAATGACATTATTCCGTGTATGAACAAACACGTCCCATTGGGCCCACTTCCCAACACTGTTGCATCGGGGATGAAGTTTCCAACCCACAAACCTTGGGGGATGCCTGTAAACCATAGCAGGGGTTACTGTTTGGATGAGGTCCAAAGGTGCAATCATGGCTTTACTGGCTTCTGGTCCTAGGAGGTGGCCCTGAAGGATGTCGAACATCCAATGCTCTAAACTGCTCTAACCCCCTTTTGAGTATCCCATTCCGGTCTGCCAATCACGCCTTCTTTCCCTAAATTATCCAACCAAGGGGCAGCTGGAAATTTGTAACCATTCCTATGAGATCACTGAGGCCCAAATTAAGCCCAAAGGTTTGAAGAATGTCACGATAGTTTTGATGTCTCCCTGCTACCACTCTGCTGGCCAACAAGCGTTGGCATATGTGACTCCATTCTGTCCAAAACTAATTCAGTGCTTAAGAACGCGAGTACTTTCTAAAGACCATCTGTTTACTCTTCTGCTTAAGGAACTCCACTCTCCCCCAGCCTCCTAGGATTGAATTCAATAAATCCTGACATGGAAGGATGTTTTTTTGGCGGGTCTAGAAATTGAATGTTTTCCAAATGGTGCATTATTGATATTAAAACCGATTTGTGCATCGCCAGCCATCAAAGAAATGTACTAAATAATATCTCCAGGAATGAAAAGGAAATTGAAAAGCCTGTCCACTGGCATTTATCAGCAAAAATACAAGGCTCAACTGTAAAATTCAGCAAGTGAGAAATCTACAGACTCCTACAGACAAAGGAAAGCTACTCCGATATATTCAGACTTAAACCCACTTCCAACCTACTTAGAAACACCTGACATAAAATAAACTTTTCCACACAGCCCTGGCTCTTCTCCCTGCCCCAGACTGCAGCCACCAAGAGGAAGACTTAGGAGTGAGAGACTTTTGGATTTGAATCCTGATTCCCACCTTCTGCCTTCACACATGGAAGCTATGTGTGATCTTGCTCAGGTTATGCAAACTCTTCCAAACCACAATTTCCTCCTTAGTGACAACACCTTTCTCAAGACATTGGGTGACTAGTAAATGACATGGCACATAGTAGGTCTGTACGTCTTTCTTTCATTTCCTTTTCCAGCTATGGCTCTGTGCTCCCGGCATATGTGTGGGAGCTGAGAAGCATGTTAGAGCCAGGGCGGTATCAGTTCATTCTGCTTGACGGGTTGGCTTGCTTACTGCCTGTTTGCTGACTCAAAGAATGTAATTTCCTAACGCAGAACATGAAACAGAGTAGTGGATATTTAATCAACGTTTTGTTGAATGTGTAAGGATCACATACAGTATAATTCCGTGAGTAACTTAAGTAAAGCAGCGACATAAATATTTAAAGACTTGTTGAGAATGCAGCTGTAAATCTGTATTGATTGCTACTACACGTTTTACAGAACATTTGAAATTTCTATACATCATCACGATGAAGGACAGTACTCCCGGGGAGTTGAAGGCAGGTACAGTTTCCACTGGCTGTGGGAGTGGAGTCATCTGCCTTCCAATCAATGGAATTTCCAGGCTGGTCCAAGGGCTTTTGGGGTTCTGTCAGGGGCAGATGAGCATAATAAATTTCTTCTCAATTTTCTACTATTATTTAAATCCCAAGACAGTGATATTCATGCCAGAATCACCAATGTACATCACATATTTGCCTTAAATTTTATCTTTAGAATACATTTGCGACAAGTGTTTCAGAAAAAAAGCATCATATTCATGCTGATGTGTAATCATTCAATTTTAACCAGCTGGGGCAACCAGCTCTGTCACCTGGCCTGCTATGAAACAAAGCTTCAGGGTCTTCCCTGTGCAGAGGTGTGAATTTCCAGTAAGTGTGTCATGATGAGAAAGACTGAGGCTCTACAATGGCCTTTTCCCCAAATTCAGGTGTGTAAACCCAATTACGGAAACCATGTGTTGTGCCCAACTAAAGGCTAGACAAGTTTAAGTGCATCTGCCTGGCACTCATTCTCATAAAACAATATTAGTCCAATGATAATGCTGTCTTATGATTATTTCAGAGCTTGTGAATTTTAAGTGTTTATTGTCTGACTTACATTTGATAAAACACGAAGGCAGTTGAAAAATAAAACCCCATGCCATCTAAAGCAAAACGAAGAAGTGCATCTTCATAGTCATAGGTGAAGCAAAGCTATCTTAAAGGAGGCATGAGTGTGAGGTTACAAACAGGTAGGGACTAATACAGATGGATACACACTCATACCTACTATTCACTGAAGAAAAGGTTGCCGAATTTCACTTCATTAAAATGAAGCACGTCTGCTCATCAAAATACCCTGAGAGTGAAAAGGCAAACTAAAGACGGGAGAAGATATTTACAACCCACGCATCTGACAAACAACTTGTATCGAGAACATACGAGGAGCTTGTGCAAGCCACTAAGGAAGAGAAAACCCAACACACAAACTGGCTGAAGACTTGAGCAGGCACTTCACACACGGAAGAGATACCCGAGTGGCAAATAACCACGTGGAGGTCGGGTCAGCTTCAGGAGATGTAAATGACAATTATAATAAAGACACCACTGCACACTCTCCAGGATGGCTAAAAGAAAAGACTTAAAACTAAGTGGTGGGGAGGAGGTATGGCAATGAGAACGCTCACAGATTGCTGGCGAGAGTCCATTGTGTAACTTCTCTGGAAACCTGTTTGGCAGTATTGTTTAAAGCTGAGAAAACATATCCTCTATAACCCAGAGCTAGATTACTAGATATATATCCAAGAGATAAAAGTACATATGAATTTACAAAAATGAAGGTACAAAAATATTCATATTGGCTTTAATTAAAAACTAGAGACAGCCGGGCACAGTGGCTCACGCCTGTAATCCCAGCACTTTGGGAGGCCAAGGCGGGTGAATCATGAGGTCAAGAGATCGAGACCATCCTGGTCAACATGGTGAAACCCCGCCTCTACTAAAAATACAAAAAATTAGCTGAGCATGGTGGCGTGTGCCTGTAATCCCAGCTACTCAGGAGGCTGAGGCAGGAGAATTGCCTGAACCCAGGAGGCAGAGGTTGCGGTGAGCCGAGATGGCGCTATTGCACTCCAGCCTGGGTAAAAAGAGAGAAACTCCATCTAAAAAAAAAAAAAAAACTAGAGACAATCCAAAGGTCTATCAAGAGTAGCATGAATAAATCCATTGTGGTGTAGTCATGCAATGGAATACCCCAGAGGGGAAAAAAAGAGTAAACTACTACTACACTCCGCAACATGGATGACTCTCACAGACGCAATGAAGAATGAAAAAAGCCAGACATAAAAGAGATTACACTGTGTGTTAATTCATAAGATGTTTAAGAATAGGCAACACTCATCTACGAAAAAGAGGTTGTAATAGTGATCCCGCCTGTCTCTGTGTGTGTGTGTGTGTGTGAGCTGTGGCTAGTGAGGGGCATGTGAGAATGTTCTAGTACATTGTGAACATTCTATTTATTGATCATTGTGATGGTTATTTGCAAAGAGCATATCTATGTAAAAATCTATTAAGAGAACACTTAAGATTTGTACACTTCATTAATGAATCTAAGTGTAATAAAAATGAGAAAGAATGAGAGCCAGTAGCGTGCTGCCAAATATTTAACAACCAACTCTCTAGGGAAAAACCTCCACCTTGCTTTCTACTATTTGCTAATTTCTACGGCATAAATACTCTCACAATGGCCAATGTCAAGTTACAGGCCATTAAGAAAAGGTGTGCGAAATTCCTGAAAATGTAACATTCGGCTTTCATGAACTCATTCACACTGGGTCATGGAACACCACTGGTGAAAACAACTGATTATGCCTGAGATAGCTCAAATTAGATCCAAAGCTGACCTACTCCTCTTGGAAGTTTTTGAAATCACTTAGGTAAGAGGACATCTTGAGGAAGTCATGTAAGCTGCTTACAAGTGGGAACGACTTACCTGTTTGAATCAAGATTCTCTTAATATTAAAGAACTAAAATACAGAAATAAATGGATTACTGATGCTGATATTGCAATTTTCATCCATAACTCCTGGCTTTATTTTTTGTGTGATTATTGTAAAGCGTTGCCATTTTTATTTTATAAGGAAATGCTATAAATGTTAAATTTGTAAAGTATCTATTTCCTATATTGAGGTATGAAGTACTCAAGACTCTATGACATAAAACACAACTTCTACAAAAGGAAATTTGTTTTGATATCTAACTAGGAATTTCTGAGAGGGTATCAGGAATGGCTGGATGCAGCGGTTCAAATAATGTCAGCGTTCAATCACTCTTTTATCTCTCAGCCTGTTTGCGTCTACTGGTTTGTATTCCAAGCATGTTCTTGGCATGTGGTGAGTGGCAAGTAGCAACCATGTGTATTAGCCCTTTCTTACATTGCTATCAAGAAATACCCGAGACTGAGTAATTTATAAAGAAAAGAGCTTTAATTAGCCAGCGTTCCACAGGCCATAGAGGAAGCATGTCTGCTCAGCTTCTGGGGAGGCCTCATGAAACTTACCATCAGGCAGAAGGTGAAGGGGAAGCAGGCACATCTTACGTGGCAGGAGCAGGAGCAAGAGGAGGTGGGAGGTGCTGCACACTTAGAAGCAAGCAGATCTTATGGGAACTCACCATCCCGACGACAGCACCAAGGGGGATGCTATTAAACCATGAGAAGCCACCTTCGTGATCACTTTCCACCAGGCCCCGCCTCCGACACTGGAGATTACAACTCGACATGAGGTTTGGGAGGGAACCCAGCTCCAAACCATGTCATCATGTTTATATTATCCTTCAGCTTCTAATCCTGAAGACAGGGAGAAAGTTTGGGAGAGACCCTAATTGGCCTGACTTAGCTCAAACATTCTTAGAACCAACCAGCATGGCCAAAGTATAGGGTTCTCTAACTCACTCTGTTGGAGGGCACCCATTCAGGTCTGGGGAGCAGCCCTGGAATGACACAGATTGTGCAGGCTAGCTACGGAATGATCTCTTCTCAGACATTCCAGGTTACACATAAAAATATATTCTCTTTTGTAAACGTGTTTTATGTCATGGAGTCTTGAGTACTTCATACCTCAATATAGGAAATACTTTATAAATTTAACGTTTATAGCATTTTCTTATAAAATGAAGGTGTCAAACCTTTATAATACTCACGCAAAAAATAAAGCCAGGAGTTATGGATGAAAACTGCAATGTCAGCATCGTTACTCCATTTATTTCTATGTTTTTAGTTCTTTAATATTAAGAGAATCTTGATTCAAACAGGTAAGTAGTTCCACTTTTAAGGAGCTTACGTGACTACCTCAAGACGTCCTCTTACCTGATTCCACAAGCCATAGAGGAAGCACGGAAGGTGGCCCCGCACAGTGATGATGGGGAGACAAAGGCTTCACACTGCACGGTCTGTAAACTTCATTCAAGTAAAAGACATGCGGAAGTGGGAACTCAGAGGCAGAGAGGAAGGAAAATTCAGGGCACAGGGAAGAAGCCATGTGAAGAGAGACACAGAAGAGAAAGAAGTTGAAGGACAAGGTGAGGAGCCTGTGTGTCAAGGACACGGAGGCAGCAGGTGAAACAGAACGGCATCAGGCCGACAGGGCCCTGGATCCATCCCTACATCCCTGACAGGCCAGTGCTGGGCAGGTCTTGGCTTGTCTGATCTTATCAATGCAGGCCCTCGGTGCAGGATGAGTCCACGGGGACAGAGGGAAAGGACGTGCAGAACTCCAGTGGTGTGACCTGGTAATCTCTCTGCAATTCTGATTCTTCACCTGCAGAATGAGAACTAACATGTTTACCTTGCAGTGTTCTTGAAAAGACTAGAGGTCATTTACCGCATTTTAGCCACGTAACTGTGCGCAAGTTACCCGGACTTCTCTGAGGCTCATCTTCTGAATCCATAGAATGAGACCCACCTGATAGGATTGTTGTAAAGGGTAAGTGAGAAAAACCATGTAAACCACAGAGAATGATGCTCGGGACACTGCTCACAGTACCTGGTGCTGGCGGTGATTAGTACGATTTCCATCCAGAACTGATCACACCCCTCTCTGAAGCCCCCAGCACCTACAGCCTCTCCTCTGGCAGTTACCTTTCCACCTCTTGGGAGAGGTCCACGTCTGACCTTCCTTCCCAAGCTCTCAGAGACCACAGCTTTCTACCCATGTGGTGCTTTGTTGCAGCAAGTGCTCTGCAAATGGGAGCTGAAGAATGAGCAAGTGGAAGCTTATTCTGGTAAAGAGCCTTTAAGATCTAGTGATGAATTAGTGATGAAAATGTTTTATCCTGAAAAAGTAAACCATGTTAGGGTGTGGTGGCTCACACCTGTAATCCCAGTGTTTTGAGAGTCTGAGGTGGGAGGATCACTTGAGCCCAGGAGTTCAAGACCAGCTTGGACAACAAAGTGAGACTCCATCTCTACAAAACAAAACAAAAACTAGCTGGATATAGCTGGGACTGCTATTCGAGAGGCTGAGGAGGGAGAATTGCTTTAGCCTGGGAGGTCAAGGCTGCAGTGAGCTGTGATTGCACCACTGCACTCCTGCCCTGGCAACAGAGTGAGACCCTGTCTCAAAAAAACCAAAACAGCTAGTAAACCATGAGCAAGATTTAGAAATGCAATTGCAGTGAAAAAATAAAGTCAGAGAAGGGGGAATATTCCATATCACTTATGTAAATTTTTAAAGGCACAGATTGCTTTCTGTAGATGAATAGGACTATAAAATTATGACCTAAGATGCAAAGGTGAGCACAATCCATGAGAAAGCCTCCTTTGGGAGGGGCATATGGAAGGCTTGAAGGTCAAGGGAGTTTAGCTTTATCTGGATCGTTCTAATTTTTTTTAAAGGACAATGGGTTCATATAGGTTGTATCATCTTCAAAGATAATAAACATTGACAAAAAATGGGGTGCAGGTTAATTCTGGGTGCTGGAAATGCAGGTTGTAATTATTTTTCTTTTTTAACATTTATATTTAGTTTTTCTATTATTAAATTTATTATAAATTTAATTAAAATAAATTATATCTTATTAGCCATATAAATAGTTTTTGCACAGATAAAAGAGGCACGTTATACAAACTCAAGGTTTAGACATGGGAGGATCCTTTTCCCATCCCTCCCTGGCCACCCAGATCCTCTCCCTACAGTCAACAACTGTTACAAGTGTTGAAAGAATTTTTTCAGGGATAGAGAGTAGGTTTATACATGCGTATTTTTTGTACAAATGGTAGCATTCTATAAACGCTTTTCAATAACTTGTTCTTTTAAACTTGACAGAACATCTTGAAGTTAGTTCTGTCTCCCTCTCTCTCTAGACTCTTCACTTAAAAGAAAGGCTGGACAGTATTCCATTTTATGAATATAAATTCTTTATGATATAATCTTTTAGCTGGTTCCCTATAGATGGACACTGAGTTTACTTCCAGTTGTTGGCTATTATATTGTTTCAACAAATGTTATTGTTGATACATCTTTTTGCATGTTTGTGAATAAATCTGTAGGATAAATTATTACGGGCAAAACTGCTAAGTCAAGGGTTATGTGCATTTACATTTTTAGTTGATATCACCAAATTGTCTTCCATAGAGACTATTCCAATCTATACCCCGTCCTCCAGTCTATACCCCGTCCTCAATGTAAGAAAACTGTTCATTATTAAAGAACACAGGTGCATTAGGTGCAAAAGATCTTGCATTTAAAAAATTAAAACATAATGACAAAATTTTCTATGTTTATATATCATAAATCTTAAAGTCGGTTATTAATTTTGAGTCTCAAGAATTGCAGAGACCTGTAAGAATTTTGGATATCTGTTTTTAGAATTGGCAAGCATCAACAAGCAAAAGAGAAAACATATTTTCAGTAAATATTATGGCTGATAATAAATTTTGCTTCTGTTGGGCTTCAGTCCACAGTAAGTACCTGCACTGCTAAATTTTAAAATATTTTAAAAGCACTTTATGCAGCATAACATAAAAATCTTACCCAATCTCTGTTTACTTTAAAAATCATTCCCCCTCTTATAATTGCCTTGCTTAATATACTGTATATTTTAAGTATCCAATTTACAGGGTTTGGGAAGACCTAAAATATCACATGCATCAGAACATTAACAACCTATTTAGCAGTATTTTTTTTAACTGAAAGCCTAGAGGATACATTTATTAAGTAGGTATTACCCGTATGATTTCCTCAAAGGGTGTATTTCTGCTCCATTTCAAACATTGCCATCATCTAAACTGATGAATTTTAATTTTAATTAGTCTTAAATTCCAGGGGAGTCATCTTAATGTATACGATGACTTTGGCAGTTGACCAGCAATAAACAATAAGCCCAGCTTTTCTCCGAGTGAAGCTGACAGCCACACAATGGCCTCTGGGGACTCAGCTCCACCAAAATTTGATGTACCCAACCCAGCCAATAAAACTTCCTACTGGCATTTTCTTCAAAAGTACTCTTTTTTTTTTTTCTTTTCTTTTTCGTTTACAATGGAAAAGGATGCAAGTAAAAGGAGAAAACAACTGGGGCAGAGAGAACTTTTCACTCGGAATGGATGTCAAAATCCCAGCCAGTTATTTTGTGGATATCGACAAACTGATTTTGAAGTTTTTATGGAGAGGCAAAAGACTCAGAAGAGCCAACACAATGTTGAAGGAGAACAAAACCAGAGGACTGACACTACCCGACTTCGAGACTTATTCTAAAGCCACAGTAATCAAGACAGTGTGGTATTGATGACAGAAGAGACAAATAGATCAATGGAACAGAATAAAGAGCCTAGAAATAGACCCACATGAACATAGCCAGCTGGTCTTTGACGAAGGAGCAAAGGCAGTGCGATGGCTGCAAGATAGTCTTTTCAACAGATGGTGCTGGAACAACTGGACAACCACGTGCAAATATAGAAACACAGAATCTGGATACTTGAATGGATGCAACCAGCTATTAGATGTCAGGAGAGGAGACGCCAGAGCAGGGCTCCTGAGGGGAACGAGGACTTCTTTCCTGAAATCCAAGAATAAGAAATCCTGCCTAACTGAGAAAGTCTGCACTGCCTGCAAAGGTTCTTGAGACGCTGGAATTTTACAGTATTTTTTGCCTCCGACTAGGCTACCTCTGCTGCCTTCTCCTTATTGTGCCCAGGGTGCTGCAAAACAATCAAATGGTATCAATTACACCCAACCAGGGGCTTCCGCTCCAAGCAAATCAGAGGGCAAAGTAAATGCTCGTTGGTATTGTCCAGGCTTATCTAAATAGGCTTGTTAATGGTTGCTTCCAAAAAATATATTTTGCCTCTTAGAGGAGAGGAAAATCAATAACAATATTAGGTTTATGTGAAGGTCAGTGGGTTCGGCACTTAGCATCTCTTATCCTCAGATTTTAAAGGAAGCTAGGAAGGAGCATTACTTCTGACAATCCTGCACGGGAAATGTCTTGACTGAGATTCTTGGACTTAATAAAAGATTTATGGTGGAAATTCTGCAAGTAATATCTTGTTAGAATAACTTCTGTGCTAACCTCAAGTGACAAGTGATTACTCAAACTTGTTCCTGGGGCTCCTGGGCCTTCTCTTTAATCTTTTATTAGCTCTGTTCTCCAAACTTGAAATACAAGGGATGGCAATTGTTTGGGTCCATTATCTTTGACATGAATGTCTCTCTGCTGTATTTGAATATCTGTTTTCTTTTTCTGAATTACAAATGAAGTAAATGTCACCATTTGATGGTAACGGATGGCATTTAAATACACACCGAATGTCGCATTGCTTAAAAGTCAAGACCCTTGTAAGCAATATTAAGTGATAGGCAGAGAGTGTTTTCTGGGATAGAGAAGACAGGGGGAAGAGTTCACAGCTCTGATGGTGAATGTCAGGGAAAATCTATTGTCCCAAGATCTGCACACTTAGAAACCGAAAATGAAGAAAAGCACAAGCACAAGTGTGTGTGTGTGTGTGTGTGCACACGTGCCTGAGTATACATATATGTACTTCTGTGCTATATCCATTTAACTGTAATTACCTCCTTACAGGGCCTGCATGACTGTATTTGGAGAAGGGCCTGCAATTGTGCGTGAATACACACACACACACACACACACACACACACACATATACACACACACACATATGTATACATACACACTTCTGTGTTATAGCCATCATATTATTAGTATAATTCAGAGAGAAACAGTTGCCAAAATCATTTTGCAATCTGGTGATTAGGGTGAATGATCCTGGCTATCTACTCTCATGGACTGATTTGTGTCCTCCCAAACTACAGGTTAAAGCCCTAACCTGCAACGTGGCTGTATTTGGAGATAGGGCCTGTAGGAGGTAATTAAGGTTAAAGGAGGCCATAAGGGTCCTCACAAAAAGAAGAGACACGAGGAGTGCACACACAGAGAAAAGGCCACGTGAAGGCACAGTGATAAGGCACCATCTGCAAGCCAAGGAGAGAGGCCCTAGGTGAAACCAACCTGCTAGCACCTTGATCCTGGACTTCCAGCTTCTGAAGCTGTGGAAAATTATCTTTCTGTTATTTAAGCCCCTACGTCTGGCATTGTGTGAAGGTAGATGAATACATCTACTCATTAGTCAGCCCGAGTTCCCTTCCTCTGCTGGCAGGATCTACATCCTATCCCAGAAGGAAAACACTGGCAACTTGTTGTCCCAGCCTCCCTTGCCACCCAGGCTTGGCATGTGGTCTGATCCTAGCCAGTGAGACATCAGTGGAAGTCTTCTGGGGCTTCTGGAAAAGAAGATGAGAGAGATGGATGTCTGAGAAGAACCACTCATCCTCTTGTAGCGTATGAATTTTGTCACATGAGGAGGTGAAGCTGGAGCTGCCACAGCTGTCTTAAGACCCTTTGGGAGGCCAAGAGCAGCATGAGGGAGGGTTCTTGAAGCCTTAATGCAGTGGAGCTGCTGAACCAGCCCTGGAAACTGCTTACCCCTACACTCCTTGGTATGTGAGAAAAATAAACCCCATGTTTGAGCCACTTTTACTTGAATATGCATTGCTTGGGCTGAAAATGTATTAAAAATCCAAGGCTTTTTGTTTTTTAAAGGAAGTCTATCAAAAAATCTGTCATTCCACCTGATACAATGCCAGACAGACAAGTATCACATTCTAGAGAATTCTAATTAACCCAGGCCATTAGAAAGTTGAGCATAGAGGTTTTTCCATGTTGACACAATCTTTTGACTGAGAGCAATTACAACAGTGTGCAATTTTAATGTAAGTGGCATGGATTGATGAAGGTGTCCAGGTTTTTCAATAATTTCTTATAAAGATCAGCAGAATCTCCCCCTTTTCTTCATCTCCACCAAAAGCATTCCAATACATCATCTTGCTTCTGGCTAGTCCCCGTTGCATCTCTCCCAGTCTAGGCATGTTTACTTCTTTTATCTTTTACTTTAAAAAGTTTCTTTTCTTTTTAAATTTTTTTTTAGTATTTTTTATTCAAAAATTTTTTATTTTAAATTTTCGTGGGTACTTAGTAAGTGTATATATTTATGGGATACATGAGATGTTTTGATACTACCTAAAAAATTTCAAATCAAGTAACACATACACACGGCTCAACAATAAAGTTGTGCAGAGGGGCTTACAATGGATGTCTCGGCCCATCAGCCTCTCTTCACACAGGTAATCACTTTAACCATTAAATATATATGCTCTCGGCCAGGCACAGTGACTCATGCCCGTAATCCCAGCACTTTGGGAGGCTGAGGCAGGTGGATCATGAAGTCAAGAGATCGAGACCATCCTGGCCAACATGGTGAAACCCTATCGCTACTAAAAATACAAAAATTAGCTGGTGCTTGCTTGGAGTTCCACTTACTCGGGAGGCTGAGGCAGGAGAATCACTTGAACCCAGGAGGTGGAGGTTGCAGTGAGCTGAGATCATACCACTGCACTCCAGCCTGGGGACAGAGGGAGAGTCCATCTCAAAAAAGAAAAAGATATGTATATGTGTGTGTGTATATACATGCTCTCGCTCTCACCGTCCTCCCCCTATATATAATTATATCACTAATCATTATTTTTAGACTTTTAAATAGTTTGTGGCAATAAAAAATACTTAATTATCTGTAGTTTGGAAGTTTCTTAAAAAGTTAAACAGATTTACCATTTGACCCAGTAATTCTACTACCATTTATCTACCCAAGAAAAACAAAAACATATATTCACACCAGGCTTGTATGGGAATGTTCACGCAGCATTTACTCATAACTAAAACGTGGAAACAACCCAAGTGTCCATCAGCTGATGAAGAGAGAGATAAAATGTGCCATATCTCTACAAAGACATTATTCACCAATTAAACGGAATGAAGTACTGACACATGCTATGACACGGATGAACGTTGGAAGTGAAAGAAGCCAGACACGAAAGACCAATTTTGTATAATTCCATGTATGTGTGACGTCCAGAAAAGGCAACTCTAGAGGCAGAAATCAAGGTTGCCAAAAACTAGCACTGGGAACAGGAAGTAACTGCAAATAGTCAGGAAGGAGCTTTCTGAGGTGACGGAAAAGTTCTAAAACTGGATGGTAGTGATGATGGCACAGCCTTGTAAATTTACTCATAATCACTGAATTGGACATTTAAAGAGTGGATTTCGTGGTGTGTAAATTATACCTCAATAAAGCTTTAAAATATTTTTAAAAAATCACATTGCTCTCTATTTTCTGTTCTATCAACTAGAAACAGCACTCTACTTCCTCCTTCCTAAGGTTAATGTGCCCAGCCTTCCCGACCCCTCTGTTCTCTCTGCTCACTTTTCAACGGAGTCTTGCTTTATCTCCCAGGCTGAAATGCAGTGGCATGATCTTACTGCAACCTCTGCATCCTGGGTTCAAGCAATTCTCCTGTCTCAGCCTCCTGAGTAGCTGGGACTACAGACTCACACCCCCATGCCTGGCTAATTTTTATATTTTTAGTAAAGATGGGGGGTGTTCACCATATTGGTCAGGCTGATCTCAAACTCCTGACCTCAGGTGATCCACCCAGAGTGCTGGGATTACAGGCATGAGCTACCATGCCCGCCCCCTTTTCGACTTCTTTAAGTTGTATACAGTCGGTCCTCAACGTGTTTAAGTTCTTAGAAACTGTAACTGTGAGTGAAACAACATATAACAAACCAATCTTACCATAGGCTAATTGATATAAACAAGAGTTAAGTTCCTATGGCATATTTCTGGTCACAGAAAAATCACCAAACAATTCTAATAAACATTGAAATAAATGTCAGCTCTACATATAATCATTAACATACATTAATTAAGAGAGATTGATAAAACAAGATAATTATGTACTCAATTTTCGGTGAATCAGTGAGTGACAGCTGTCATAGTGGTGGTGGGTTAAATCAAGGAATAAATGTTTACAAAGTGAAAATGGTAAGGAGCACGGTCTACCACCATGCAGTTCAAAAACAACCCCTACTGAATGTGGCAGTTTCGCCAGGTGCTTTCCTAACATCCTACCTCATCATCTAAGGTTGGACATCTGTATGATTATCATCTGCTTGACTAATATTTATTTTATAATCATTTGTATTTATACATTTATTCATTTTCCAAGCTGCTTATTCCAGTTCAGGGTTGCAGGTCTTGGAGCCTCTCCCAGCAGCTCAAGCTGCAAGGCAAGAACCCACCCTGGACAAGATGCCGTCTAACTCAGGACTCACTCCAACACATCCACACACACTCACTCACACAGGGCGATGTAGACCCACCAGTCCACCTAACTGCACAGCTTTGGGATGTGGGAAGAAACTGGAGTACCTCGAGGAAATCCAGCTGGACAAAGAGAGAAGGTACAAACTTCACACAGATGGCAGCACCTGCTGGGAATCAATTGTTTTATTTTTGTCAATGATATAACAAAACAACATTGAATGCAACAATATTCAAGGACCTGCTATATTTACTTTTACTTTGCAAAGAATGCTAAATTTTTATCCTGCCTTATTTACAAATAAATTCTATGGAATTAAAAGCGATAAGCTGCATTTACACAAATGCTATTTTGCAAATGTTTTTCATGGAAGAACCAAGTCTTGTGCTGTGACTCCATTTTCTTTTTGATGGTTCCAATGTCACTTTTCCTGGATCACCCAAAAGAGGAAGTTCAAATGGATTGTCCATTTTTGCATTCTGTCAGTCACTTAAAATCACGTCACATTTTATTTTTCTTCATATTTGAACAATGCCTTTCTTATACAGTTGTATAAGAACTGTATAACGTAGCATCCTTTTTCTGATTCCATTTTGGAAGCCATGTTACGTTGACGTCGTCATGACTCCTTAGACTCCGCTTCGCCATGACAGTTTCTCAGGCTTCCTTTGCTTTGATTACCAGGATAGTTTTGAGGTGAGCTGGTCAGGTGTATTGTAGGGCACTTCTCTATTGCAATTTGCCTGATGCTTTTTAATCTTATTTTGCTGTAAATTGAAACACACCAAAATATGCAAACGAAATATATGACCTAATTAATTTTTAAAACATGAACACTCTTCCAGGTCAAGAAATAGAACTTTGTCACACCACAGAAGCCTCTCCAATAGGCCTTACTTCTTTTAGTCTAGAAGATCAGAGACTGGGTAGTAGGGATGCCTATTGCTACTGGACTAGGGTGATGATATGAGCTTAATTGTGTCCCCCAAAACTTCAAGAAGTCGCAATCTCAGTACCTCAGAATACGACTATAATTGGAGAGCGGGTCTTTAAAGAGGGAATTAAGTTAAAATGAGGTAGTATAGATAAGCGCTCATCCAATATGACTGGTGTCTGTCTTTACAAGAGGAGGAAACTCAGATAGACACGCAGCGTGAAGCCCACGTGAAGACATGGCTCCCCATGTCTTCTACAAGCCAAGGTGAGAGTCCTTAGAGAAAACCACCCCTGCTGACACCTTCATCTCAGACTTCCAGACTCCAGAACTATGAGAAAACAAATTTCTTTTGTGTAAGCCCCCTAGTCTATGGTGCTTTGTTATGACAGTCAGAACAGACAAATAGTTGGTCACTGTTTGTAGGTCTTTTCAGCAGACTGAGTTAGGAAATATATAAGCAAACAAACACGCACACATATATGAAGATGAAGTGTCTCATGAACTCACATTGCTATTTTGTTATTCCTAATGTAAAAGAGGATACAATACTTTAAATAATATACCAAGACAGAAGTAATAAAATCGAGTATATCAGTCATTATATTAAATATGAGGTGACTAAATTTTACCATTAGAAACAGAGGCTGTTGGCTAGGCACAGTGGCTCATGCCTATAATCCAAACATGTTGGGGGGCAGAAGTGGATGGATTTGAGCCTAGGAGTTCAAGACCAGCTTGACTAACATGGTGAAACCCTGTCTGTACTAAAAATACAAAAATTAGCCGGATGTGCTGATGGGCACCTGTAATCCCAGCTACTCGGGAGGCTGAGGCAGGAGAATCACTTGAACCTGGGAGGAATACTTTGCAGTGAGCCAGGATTGCACCATTACACCCCAGCCTGGGTGTAAAAGTTAGACTCTGTCTCAAAAAAACCCCCAAAAAAACAGAGGTTGCCATAGTTGATGTTAAAAACCAAAGTCAGTTAAATACAACGTATGCGTATTTAAAGGTAAGTGATAGAGCATGAACGTAATGAACTGGTACTGATATTAAAGAAATGTGACTAAAAGGAAAGCTGGAATGTCAAAATCGATATAGCAAAATTTGAAGTATAAACACTGAAAAAATTAATAAAGTATGCCATGAAAGATCTTATTTATGAGTAATTATAACCATCCAAAATGTATATGCACCAAGTAATACAGTAACTTATATCTAAAAAATAGTACTTGAATTGCAAGTTGAGCCTAATGAAAATACAATTACAGTGAAAGATTTGGGTACATTTCTGTCTCTCAGAATTGAACTGATCTAATAGAAAAAAATAAGGATATAGAAGAATAAAACCATGGTAAGAAACTTGGTTTCATAAATGCATATAGAAACTTACATAACTCTAAAGAGATGATACACATTTCTTTCTATAGCTGTAGAATATTTACAGAACTTGATTGCATTTAAGTTGGTCACGAAAGAAACCACATTAGAAACAACAAAATAACAAAATAAATAAGCAATAAAAGAGTTTTTAACTTATAAGAAATTAAGCAATACACTCCTAATTAGTTGTTGGAGCAAAGGAATCAAAGAAATTACATGCCACTAAATAACAGTGAAAAGGAGAATATTCACACCAAGACCTATGGGGCACAGAGAATTCTGTATTTATAAAATATGTTAGAGCCTTAAATGCCTTCTATATTAAAAATAATAAAAATAAGAGTATTAAATATTCATCTTAGGAAACTAGAAGACAACAAAATAAACAAAAAGAAATTAAGACAAAAAATTAATAAAGATAAAAAGCCAAAATTAATAAAATAGTGAAAATGGGTGCAAAGACTGGATAACCAAGTATTCACTAAAAATACCAATGAAATAAACAAATTTTATGTTGCCCTAAGATAAAAGAAGCAAAATATATATGTATAGGAATGAGAATGTAGCATAACTTTAGATAAATACATTTTAAATGTTAAAAATATTATAACAGGGCCGGGCGCGGTGGCTCAAGTCTGTAATCCCAGCATTTTGGGAGGCCGAGGCGGGTGGATCACGAGGTCAAGAGATCGAGATCATCCTGGTCAACATGGTGAAACCCCGTCTCTACTAAAAATACAAAAAAATTAGCTAGGCATGGTGGCACGTGCCTGTAATTCCAGCTACTCAGGAGGCTGAGGCAGGAGAATTGCCTGAACCCAGGAGGTGGAGGTTGTGGTGAGCCGAGATCGCGTCATTGCACTCCAGCCTGGGTAACAAGAGTGAAACTCTGTCTCAAAAAAAAAAAATTAGAACAGTACATGCAACTCTATGGCAGCAGATACAAACACAAAAGGAAATTGGTTTCCCAGTAAAATACAGCTTACTAAAACTGACCAAACACGAAATGAATAATTGAAAGGACTATTTACCACAAAAGAGTTTAGAAAAATTGTTTAAAGATGTATCATTGAAAAAACAGTAGGACCAGAAGATTCAAACTGAGTTGTATCTAGTTGTTATAAAACAAATACTTCCAATGTTATTTAATGCAAGCTTAAGAATAAGGAAAAATAACATTGTTTCCTAAGTCTGATGTACTACAAGAAAGATAACAAAACTAGGAACCATTTTTACTTATAAATACAGTTGCAAAAATGTTAAATAAAAGATTGGTAAATAGGATATACATATATAACAAAAATTTGTACTCTGTTTTCATGGAAGGTTTATTCTAGGAATAATGATGGTTCAGTTTCAGGGATATTTTCACACTAATTCATTATATCAAAAGATAAAAGAGAAAAACAGCATGAGCATATCAATGAATGCCTAAAAATCATTTGATAAAAGCCAGCAGATGTTTGCATGAAAAATTCTAAGTAAAATAGAAATAGAAGGATTCTTTTTTAAAAAAAATTTCTTTCTTTCTTTTTTTATTATTTATTTATATTGCATTTTAGGTTTTGGGGTACATGTGAAGAACATGCAAGATAGTTGCATAGGTAAGCACATGGCAGTGTGATTTGCTGCCTTCCTCCCCATCACCTATATCTGGCATTTCTCCCCATGCTATCTCTCCCCAACTCCCCACCCCCTGCTGTCCCTCCCCTATTCCCCCCAACAGACCCCAGTGTGTAGTGCTCCCCTCCCTGTGTCCATGTGTTCTCATTGTTCAACACCCACCTATGAGTGAGAACATGTGGTATTTCATTTTCTGTTCTTGTGTCAGTTTGCTGAGAATGATGGTCTCCAGGTTCATCCATGTCCCTACAAAGGACACAAACTCATCGTTTTTGATGGCTGCATAGTACTCCATGGTGTATATGTGCCACATTTTCCCAGACCAGTCTATCATCGATGGGCATTTGGGTTGGTTCCAGGTCTTTGCTATTGTAAACAGTGCTGCAATGAACATTCGCGTGCATGTGTCCTTATAGTAGAATGATTTATAATCCTCTGGATATATACCCAGTAATGGGATTGCTGGGTCAAGTGGAATTTCTGAAATAGAAGGATTCTGATTAAATAAAATGAAGACTGTTTATCAATACCCAAGAGTACATATTGTTCTAAAGGGTAAACTTCTTAAATTATTTCAGTGAAAATCAGAAACTATGAGAATGCCTACCATCACTATTATTGCTTGATTTTGTCAGAGATTTCAGCAAATGTAATATAACAACAACAAAAAAGTTGCATAGACACCAGAAAAATGGTAAAATATATAATACCTAATATATAATATATAGCACCTAATATATAATACCTAATATAATGTAAATGCTATGTGAATAGTTATTGTACTGTATTTTTTTTTCAAAATTTGTACTTTTTCTACCACAAAACACACTAGTGCAATAGCCCACAGATCCTATAAAACAACCACACAATAGAAACTACAAAGCAACAAGCCAACAACCTCATGATAGGATTAAAACCTCACATATCAATATTAACCTTGATTGTAAATGATCTAAATGCCCCACTTAAAAGGCACAGAGTGGCAAGCTGGATAAAAAACAAGACCCATCAATCTGTTCTCTTCAAGCGACCCATATCACATGTAACAACACCATTAGGCTCAAAATAAAGAGTTGAAGAAAGACTTACCACATACACAAAAAAACAAAACAAAGCGGTGTCACTATTCTTATATCAGACTTTAAATCAATAATGATAAAAATAGGACAAAGAAGGACACTGCATAATGATAAAGGGTCCAATTCAGCAAGAGTACTTAACTATCATAGATATATACAATGTTGGAGCATCCAGATTAGTAAAACAAACTCCTAGACCTATGAAAAGACTTAGACAACCACAGGTAATAGTGGAGGACTTCAACAGCCCTCTATCAACATTAGACTGATTATCAAGGCAGAAAACTAGCAAAGAAATTCTAAACTTAAACTCAACCCTTCACCCATTGGACCTAATAGACATCTACAGAATATTCCACCCATCAACCCTGGAAGATGCCTTCTTCTCACCTGTGCATGGAACATACTTCAAGATTGATCTTATACTTGGCCATAAAGCAAGTCTCAATAAATTAAAAAAACAGAGATTGTACCAAACATACTATTGACCACAGTAGAATAAAGATAGAGATCAATATCAAGAAGATCTCTCAAAACCACACCATTACATAGATAATAAACTTGCTCTTGAATGACTCTTGGGTAAACAATGAAGTTAGGGCAGATGTCAGAAAAATCCTTCAAAATAAAATGAAAGTAGAGACACAGCATACCAAAATCTCTGGATGCAGCAAAAGCAGTGTTAAGAGGAAAGTTCATAGTGCTAAATAAAAGTCTACCTCAAAAAATTACAAAGATTTCAAATGTATTGCACCTAGAGGAACCAGAAAAACAAAAACAGACTAACCCAAAGCTGGCAGAAGAAAAGAAACCATGAATATTGGAGCAGAACTAGATGAAATTGAGACCCCAAAATCCACACAGTGAATCAACAAAACCAAATGTTGTCTCTTTGAAAGGATAAACAAGATCGACAGAGCACTACCTAGATTAACAACAGCAACGAAAAACATCCAAACAGGTACAACTGGAAATGCCAAAGGTAACGTTACAGCCAAGCCTGTAGAAATATGAAAGCTCCTCAGAGACTATTATGAACACCTTTATACACACAAACTAGAAAATCTAGAGGAAATGGATAAACGCCCAGAAACGCACAATCTCCCAAGGTTGAATCATGAAGAAATTAAAACCCTGAACAGACCAACATCAAGTTGCAAAATTGAATCAGTAGTAAAAAGACCTACCAACTAAAGAATCCCCAGGCTGAATGTATTCACAGCCAAATTCTACCAGACATACAAAGAAGAGCTGGTACCAACTTTACTGAAACTATTCTAAAAAATCGAGCAATTCATTCCATGAGGCCAGCATAACCCTCATAGCAAAACTTGGCAAAAATACAACAAAAAGAGAAAACTATAGGCCAATATCCTTGATGAATATAGACATAAAAATCCTCAACAAAATACTAGCAAACTGAATTCAATAATACACCAAAAAGTTAATTTATCACAATCAAGGCTTCATTCCTGAGATGCAAGGCTGGATCAACATATACAAATCAATAAATATGATTCACGACATAAACAGAATTAAAAATACAAACCATATGGTCATCTCAATAGACATGAAAAAAGCTTCTGATAAAACCCAACATCCCTTCATTATAAAAACCCTCAAGAAATTAGGCATTGAAGGAGCATACCTCAAAACAGTAAGAATCATCTGTGACAAACCCACAGCCAATATCATGCTGAAAAAGCAAAAACTGGAAGCATTCCCCTGGAGAACTGGAACAAGACAAGGTTGTCCACTCTCACTACTATTCAACATAGTACTCGCAGTGCTAGCCCAAGTAATTAGGAAAGAGAAAGAAATAAAAGGCATCTAACTAGGAAAATAAGAAGTGAAACTATTTCTCTTCATGGATA
Source organism: Saguinus oedipus (assembly GCA_031835075.1). NCBI lineage: Eukaryota > Metazoa > Chordata > Mammalia > Primates > Cebidae > Saguinus > Saguinus oedipus. The sequence goes on from CM063179.1 coordinate 131,040,986, forward strand.
ATATGATTCTATACCTAGAAAACCCTAAAGACCCCATGATAAGGCTCCTGGAACTGATAGGTGAATTCAGTAAAGTTTCATGATACAAAGTCAATGTACAAAAAATCGTTTTGTACATCCATATACCAATAACATTCAAACTGAGAGCCATAAAATCCCATTTACAATAACACACACACACACACACACACACCCCTAGGAATACATTTAACTAAGGAGTTGAAAGATCTCTATAAGAAGAATTACAAAACACTGCTCAAAAAATCATAGTTGACACAAACAAATGGAAAAACATTCCATGCTGATAGATTGAAAGAACCAATATCATTGAAATAGCTATACTGCTGAAAGCAATCTACAGACTCAATGCTATTTCACAATGATATGCTTCACAGAATTAGAAAAAAGATGTTAAATTTATATGGAACCAAAGAAGAGCCTGAATAGCAGAATCATAAGGAAAAAAAAAAAAAGTTAAGACATCACATTACCTGACTTCAAACTATACTACAAGGCTACAGTAACTAAAACAGTACAATACTGGTACAAAAACAGACACATAGAATAGAGAATTCAGAAATAAAGCTTCCAACCTACAGCCAACTAATCTTTGACAATGTTAACAAAAATAAGCGATGGGGAAAGGACTCCCTATTCAATAAATGGTGCTAGGATAACTGATTAGCCATATGCAGAAGAATGAAACTGCATCCCTACATTTCACCATATACAAAAATTAACTCAAGATGTATTAAAGACTTAAATATAAGACCTCAGGCCACAAGAATCCTAGAAGAAAACCTAGGAAACACCATTCTGGACATTGGCCTTGGGAAATAATTTATGACTAAATCCTCAAAAACAATTGCAACAAGAACAAAAATTCACAAGTGGGACCTAATTTAAACTGAAGAGTTTCTGCACAGCAAATGAAACTATCAACAGAGTAGATCTATCAATGACTTACAGGATGGGAGAAAATATTGGCAAACTATGCATCTGACAAAGGTCTAATATTGAGAATCTATAAAGAACTCAAATAATTGAACAAGCAAAAAACAAATAACCCCATTAAAAAATGAGCAAAAGACATCGACAGTCACTTCTCAAAAGAAGACATATAAATGGCCAACAAACGTGAAAAAATGCTCTACATCACTAATCATCAGAGAAATACAAATCGAAACTACAATAAGATACCATCTCCCACCAGTCAGAATGGCTATTATAAAAAGTCAGATGCTGGTAAAGCTGCAGAGAAAAGGGAATGCACATACACTGGTGGTGAGAAAGTAAATTAATTCAGCCACTGTGGAAAGCAGTTTGGAAATTTCTCAAAATAACTTAGAACTACCATTTGATCCAGCAATCTCATCCCTGGGTATATATTCAAAAGAAAACACATCATTCAATCAAAAGACACAGCAAAAGACTTGCCTGTTCATCACAGCACCATTCACAATAATGTAGATGTGGAATCAACTTAGGTGCCCATCAACGATGGACTGAATAAAGAAAATGTGGTACGTAAACTCCATGGAATACTATGCAGTCATAAAGAAGAATGAAATCATGTTCTCTGCAGCAACATGGATGCAGCTGAAGGCTGTTGTTAATTAGCAAATTAACCTAGAAACAGAAAACCAAATACTGCACATTCTCACTTATAAGTGGGAGCTAAACATTTGGTACTCGTGGATATAGATGGCAACAGTAGACACTGGGGACTTCTGGAAGGGGAAGAGACGAGGGACAAGGATTGAAAAACTAACTGCTGGGTACTATGCTCAGTACCTGGGAGACAGGATCATTTGTACCTCAAACCTCAGCATCACACAATATACCCAAGTGACAAACCTGCATATGAACCTCTTGAATCTAAAATATAAGTTGAAGGCTGGATGCTGTGGCTCACGCCTATAATCCCAGCACTTTGGGAGGCCAAGGTGGGCAGATCACCGAGGTCAGGAGTTTGAGACCAACCTGGCCAACATTGTGAAAATACAAAAAACAGCTGGGTGTGGTGGTGTGTGCCTGTAATCCCAGCTACCCGGGAAGCTGAGGAAGGAGAATCACTTGATCCCAGGAGATGGAGGTTGCAATGAGCTGAGATTGCGCCATTGCGCTCCAGCCTGGGCAACAAGAGTGAAACTCAGTCTCTAAATAAATAAATAAATAAAATAAAAGCTGAAAAAAAAAGAGAAGAAACCTAGAAAAAAATCCACCTAGAAAAAAATCCACCAAAATTTGTATTTCTTATTGTTGTATTGATATTTTTCAGTTTTTTTAAAAAAATATTTTATATTCAAGCTTAGTGGAATCTGAGGATGAGAAGAGCCAAGAGTACTATATTCAAAAAAAAATTCCAAAGGTGGATGGTTTTAAGATAAATATACAAAAAATAGCTTTTGTCCATTCTAGGAATAAGCACCTTGAAATTAAATGTGAAGAATAGTTAATTGACAATAATAGCAAAACCTATAACACACAATTAAATTTAATAAAAAACACTCGATCTAAATAAACTATAAAATATTACTTGGGGCCCAAAGTGGCTCCGGCCGGATGTTGTGGTGCTTGCGAAGGCGAGGCCAAGAGTTCAAGGCCAACCAACCTCAGCAACCTTACACGCTCTCAATGATTGGCAAAAAAAAAAAAAAAATAATAAAAAAAAAAATAAAATATTACTGAAAAACATAAAATACCTGTTTTTAAAAATTGTGTGCTAATTTTTCATTGTGTTTTTTGGGGCTATTTCCTATCTGAACAAAAGAAAATAACGACTATGATTTTAGATAAAAGCATTTCAGATTATGACTATATCAATGCTATATAAATGGTAAATAACTTTATAAATATGATGGAAAAGTAAGTGATTTTTTGAGTGGATACAATAATCTAAAAGTTTCAATGGAAGAAAAAATTCTAGAGAATAGCCACAAATACATGAGGGACCAAGCTTGCTGAGGGAAAACTTACCTAGTCTCAGATCAGACTGTCGAGGCACTGCCATAAAATTAGGAAGATATTCGTATAAGACTAGGTAAACAGTTTAGGGGAACACAAGAGTCTGAAATTAGATCCCAGAGAGAGAATTTAATATGACAAAAGTGATGGTTTACTTTGGTGGGAAAAGAAAAGGTTATTTAATACATTTTGCTGACACAATTCACCACATATCTAGAAGAAAAAAACAGTGAATATGTATATTGTATCTTAAGAATAAATCACAGCTATATTATAGAATTAAATACAAGAAGCAAAATCTAGCAGCCTCTACTGTATGATTTAGGAGTGTGGAGACCTTCTTTGCCAGGCTGACAATTCAGAAGCTTTTAAAGAAAAGGTAGACATATTCGAATATACAGAATTAAAAACCCTTTGTTGGTGGATGATATTATAAACAAAATCAAACAATAGATTTGAACAAATATTTCATAGAGATGACAAAGTTCATCTCTATTTATTCTATACAAAGAGTTCTTACAAATTGACAATAAAAAGCTGATAGAAGCGACCCAATGAAAACATAGATAAAGGATGTGAATAAGCCGTTCATGAAAGTACAACTTAGAAAAACCAGGAAAGATGAAAAAAAGGCTTAAATTTACCAGTGGTAAAGGAATTGAAAATTAAATAGTGTGTCACCGCTTACACCCACCAGAGTGTTTCAAATTAAAATATTAATAATACAATGCTTGTGAAAGTTTCACCTCCATTACACATGCATGTGTATATGTCAATGTGTATATATATGTGCCTATTTATCTCTGCATGTGATTCTATAAGCATGGAACATTAAGAAAGTCTCATTCTAAATTGCTAGATTATTTGTGTTGGTGTTGCAGAGCCGATATGAGGTGGGAAGGAAAAGGAGAGGCACAAGGGCGAGTCAGGAAACAAAGGAAAACAGAAAATTAGACAGTATTTGATATGGTTTGGCTGTGTCCCCACCCAAAACCTTATCTTGAATTGTTAATTCCCATAATCCCTTTGTGGGAGGCAGGGACCTGGTGGGAGGTGACTGAATCATGGGGGTGGTTTCCCCCATGCTATTCTCATGATAGTGAGTGAGTTCTCACAATATCTGATGGTTTTATAAACGTTTAGTAGTTTCTTCTATGTTCATTCTCCTTTCTGCGGCCTTGTGAAGAGGTGCCTTGTTTCCTCTTTACCTTCTGCCATGATTGTAAATTGCCTGAGGCCTCCCCAGCCATGCTGAACTGTGAGTCAACTAAACCTCTTTCCTTTATAAATTACCGAGTCTCAGGCAGTTCTTCACAGCAGTGTGAAAATAGACTACTGCAGCCTTTTACTTACTTTAATTTTTATATTTATTTATCTTTGAGATGGAGTCTCACTCTGTCACTGAGGCTGGAGTGCAGTGGCATGATCTCAGCTCACTGCAACCTCCACCTCCCAGGGTCAAGCGATTCTCATACTTCAGCCTCCCGAGTAGCTGGGATTACAGACATACACCACCAGGTCCAGCCAATTTTTGTATTTTTAATAGAGATGGGGTTTTACCATGTTGGCCAGGCTGGCCTTGAACTCCTGACTTCAAATGATCTGCCCACCTTGGTCTCCCAAAGTTCAGGGATTACAGGCATGAGCCACTGCAACTGGCCACTTTTATTTTTGAGACAGAGTTTCATCCTGCCACCAAGGCTGGAGTGCATTGGTGCTATCTTGGCTCACAGCAAACTCTTTCTCCTGAGCTCAAGTGATCCTCCTGCCTCAGTGTCACAAGTAGGCGGGACTACAGGCACATGCCACTACACTCAGCTAATTTTTGTACTTTTTGTAGAGATGGAGTTTTGCCATGTTGCTCAGGCTGGTCTCAGACTCCTGAGCTCAAGTAATCTGCCTTGGCCCCCCGCAAAGTGCTGGGATTACAGGCATGGGCCTCCATGCACAGCCTTAGATGGTATTTTAAAAAGTGTTGGGGATATGAGTTCTTTTGTACATTTATGTGAAGTTATGTATATGGGTACATACATGTATATGTTTCTTAAATAAAGGAAACATTTCCCTCAGAATCTTGATGCTACTGGTCTATTGCTTTCCCTCTACCATTTTACTGTAAATTGAAATAAATTGAAGAATTTAAAGAATGGTACAATACACACCGGGATATCCTTTATTTAGATTCCACCATTGACAACAGGTTGATACATTTGTTTTACCTGTAGGTGTGGGTGCCTGTGTTTATAATGTATGTATCTGTATTTAAACACATGCATTGATTTTCTGAACTATTTGAAAGTAAGTCTGAGTCAAAATGATACTTTATTCCTAACTACTCAGCATGTATCTCCTAAAAGGTAAGGACATTTTCCCAAAATAATCATTATGCTTTCATCATGCTTAAGAAAATCAACACAAATTTTATCATGTTGTCTGACACCCACTCTGGTTTTCCATGTGTTCATTGTTTTTCTTTTTGGAACCAGAATCCAGTCCAGTTTCACGCACTGCATTGTTCTGTCATTCCTTTACAGGGTACTCACATTTGGACTCCTGTCTTCATGGTATGAGTCTTTGGAAACGTCCTGGCTCATTGTTTTGTTCAGTGTCTTGTACAGCGTGGATTCATCCTCCCTGGCCTCGTCTGACCACGTATTTATTTCCAGAGTTGCCTGGAGCAGAGTACTGATCCTTCGTTAAAACTACAGATGGCTCTAAATTCCGTATTTTTTTCCCTGCGTATTTTTCAGTCCCGTCCTCCATCATGCAGAGTCTATTTTGTTTGCGGGCATCCGGTGTCTGTGAGGGTAGACCAGCCCCATCCCTGCCCAAGGCTCCAGCCCCTTTGAGCTGTGCTCTTGGCTACTGCTCCCATAGCTGGGCCTCAACAGCTTCCACCTCACCAGCTGTCCTCTCTCCTCCATAAATGTTGTCCCAGTCTGGACTATACAGCAAAGGAGCTAAGCAAAGGGTGAAGGAGCTACCACCTTGCTCGCAAGTGCAATCCCAGGTAGGAGAAGCCTCGGGGAAGGGACGTGGCACAGGGGAGCAGGGAGAACCATGTAGGGTTCACTGGCCTGTGAAGCACATTGCAGGCCAATCTTCCAAGGGGTCCAAGGGTTTCCATCTCCCATTAGTCAAAGGTTTACCCCGTGGACATGAACCTTTCCACACTTTCGGGTGGCCTGAGTGTGGCAGGCCAGTGGGACCCTGCAGCAACCTATGCCTCAGCATCCAGGGAAGACGAGGGCATGTGACAAGGCTGGGTCCAGTCCTGCCTGCTGGAGGCCACTGAAGCCCTTCCAGAGTGGGTTGCTGTCATACAGCTGGGACAAGAGGCAAGGTTGGGAAGTGCCCCACGCCCTACTCTGGCTTCAGGTCTTCCTCTCATTTGCTTCCTTTGTTGACTTACACCCTTCCTGTTGTTTACCATGATCTAGAAAGGTGGCAGGGGAGAGGGAAGAGAGGGGCACGTAGCCAGTCCTCCCTCGGGAGCAGTGAGTAGCCTCTTCATCTGCTTTGTGGGCTTCTTAACATACGAAGATGTGAGCTCAGTGGTGCGCTAGTGAATATTTACCAATAACCTCTCTGGGGAAGAAGCCCTGGTTTGTAGCATCTGCTGATTTCCATGGCATAAACACATCTACCATGGATGACTTCAGGCTCCCAATGTAATGTCACCGAACACTGAGTGGGAAATTGATGTGCACAGTTAGCTGCTGTGAGCTGGCAAAAGCCGGGTCCAGCACATCCCTGTGTGAACTGGACAATAAGTAATGAAGGACACAGGAAGTGTGGGAGACACGCTCTATGGCCAAGTTGTGAAGAGCAGAAAAAGTAAGACAGACAAAACAAAAAATCAAAAGAGCAGTCCTCCGTTTACTGACCCTTTATATACAACAAATGGCGGACTTAACAGCCAAAGTCTTGGAAAACAGCTTGTTTCTAATCTGAGGACTGCGTGCATTTCTTAGCTGTGTCTGACTGTCTTGAGTTGTTTCCAAATCCGAATTAAAATCAATGACAGCAACAATAACAACAATAGCAAACCAGAGCTGGTCTGAGGAGGGTGCAGAGCAGATCTTCCCTGGGCTTTGCAATCAAACAGACCCAGATCTGATCTTGACTCTCCCTCAAACAACTATGGGAATTAGAAAGAGCTCAGGTCTCCTAGTAAAGCCTAACCACAGCCTACCCCTACCCACACGTTTAACTCACATGACCTGTCTCCTAGCGAAAGAGTTATCTCTTCTAAAACACATTACTATCACCTGGTGAGCTATTAACAAAAACGTTTGCCCAGGGTCCACTCTGGACAAATTAACTCAGAATTTCCAGGTGATTGTAGTATGTCTCCAGGGTTGAGAATCACGCCCTGGTTGGTATAGAGGCACAAAATGATTTCACTTTGATGGTCACGATGGCCATAACGTCATGCACTTTCCTTGACACACTGGTGAGTTCTCAAGGGGTATCACTGAAAAAATCAAAGCCCACCTGCCTAAGAAAATTCTTCTGATGGCTTCAGGTGTAACTAGAAGATCCTTGAGGAAATGGCTTTGAGTTGAGTTGAGTTATATACATACTGGATACTGAATAGCCCAGGCGAGTGGCCCCATGACAACGGGCTGGTGTTTGCGCCCCCTTATTCTAGCCGTGCAGATCCTAGAATGAGCAGCTCTGTAAGGTGAGTGAATGCCAACCAGGTGCTTCCAGGCAGTGTGCAGAGAATCTTCCTTTTGTTTTACCTAAGTCCTGACTGGATAGAAGTGGTTATAAGTCCTGAGAGGTCTTGGTAATTCATCTAGACCGTTTCCCTAGAGCTCAGGCAACCACTGTTCATGTCCTACCCTCACGCCGGGCTTAGGTTTTGCAGTGAGGCTTTTGCTGCTCCCACATTTCAGCATCTGACATTCAAGTCCATCCTGATCTTACCAGTGATACTTTTGCCTTAATGGATTTTGACCATTTTACTCTCAGATTTTTTTCTTTCTAGACCAGAGAGGCCCTAAACTAGTAGCCCCAGCATCCCTTCATCACTGTGTGGCCCTTCTATGGGACTAGCTTAGGTCTGAGAGGCACAGTTGTAAAATTTTTATTGTATTTATTTATTCTCACTACATTGCCTAGGCTGGTGTTGAACTCCTGGCGTCAGGCAATCCTCCTGCCTTGGCCTCGCAAAGTGCTGGGATTATAGGCATGAGCCACCACGTCTGGCCAGAGAGGCATAGTTTTACAAATATGCAGATGGATAAATGCTGTCCAGTCTTACTTCATCACTTATATCAGTTGGTTGGAAATAACAGAAAATCCAACTAGAAGTGACTTAAATAAAGGAAATGTTATTATCTCATGTACCAGGAATTCTGGAGATAGACTGGTTCAAGGGTGGGTTAATTAAACAGCTAAGATACTATCAAAGACCCAGGTGCTTTCTATTTTTCCACTGTGTCACAGCCTCAAGTTGCCTATTGTTCTCAGGTTTGTCCCCCGATGGTACAGATAGGTGCCCCAGCTCCCTCGTCTTGGGTAGACACAGCAGCATGAGCAGGAGAGGAAGAGCCCTTTTCTCCTGTGTGTTTCTTTTTATCTGCAAGGAAAATCTTGCTGAGGAGCTTTCCAGAAGTTTCCCCTAATATCTCAGAGGCAGAATTTCATCACATGCCTACCCCTGACTGATGAGTAGCAAAGAGAATGGATGAATAGTTTACACTAATTAATAGTTAACCCTGTGAACTGTCTGCCTGAAGTACACTGCCATCTTGTTTTTAAGGAAATTGGGATTTGTTAACGAAGTGAGTGGGAAGTCGTGGTTGCAGTGAAGCAGCGAAGCGTGTCTGCAGTTTTAAACGTCTCCATCACAGCAGTGCACGTAAGAAACATGCCCATCCTGATTCCCAGGGAATTGAGAATTAAGCTGTCTCAAAATCCGCATGTTACACCAGAGATACTGTTGATTCCTTACATTTCCAAAGGTATCTCTATTTGCCCCACATTTCACTGACAGTTTGGCTATGCGTGAACTTCTTGGCTCCAAAACACTTTCCTAAGAACTCTAAGACCTTGTTCCATCATCCAGCATTTAGTGTATCTGGAGTTCAGTCTGACTCTCAAGGTTAACCAGGTAAAACGCTTTCTTCTCTCTGGAACAGTGTGGAATTTCCTCTTTATCTCTAGAGTTCTAAAATGTCACCAAAAATAGGTGTGGACCTTCTTTCATTCGTCCCCTGGGCATTGCTTTCACCTTTATTTACTCTTTTTCCTCTGCTTCTAGAATGCTAACTAAATAAATATTTTACCTTTTGAGTCTATCATACTCATTTCTTCTTTTCTGATTTTCTGTTAGTCTCAGCTATAATTACGTAAGCTCTCCTTGGATAGATCTTATAGACAAAGGCACTATAAACTGCAGCCAATGGGGCAGATCTGGCTCACTGCTGTTTCTGTATGACCCTTGAGTTATTAACGGATTTTAAATGATTGACTTTCTCCTGCCAGCCATGTCTCTCTGTTGGTCACAAGAAGATGCACTTGCTCCCCCTTTGCCTTCTGCCATGATTGTATGTTTCCTGAGGGCTCCATGTCAAGCCATGACTTCTGTACAGGCTGCAGAACTGTGAGTCAGTTAAACATATTTTCTTTATAAACCTAAAAGAAAGGTTTGAAAAAAGAGAAATAATAACGTTTCACGGCAGGTGAAAATTATATGAAATTCAAATTTCAGAATTCATAAATAAAGTTTTGTTGAAACACAAGCCATGCCCATTTATTTACACATTGTCTATGGTTGCTCCAAAGGCAAAGTTAAAGTAGCTGTCACAGAGACTGTATGACCCACAACGCCTAAAGTATTGATTATCTGATCAGTTACAGTAAAAGTTTGCTGATTCCTATTCCAGCCTGTCGGTCTGGGTTTTAGCCATATGGGGTCATTGTATTATTCAGGTGGTCCACTGAATTTTTTTGCATAATAATTTATTTTTTGAGATAAGGTCTCACTCTGATGTCCAGGCTGGAGTGCAGTGGCATGTTTGTGTTGCACTGTAGCCTTGACCTTCTGGGTTCAAGTGATCCTTCCACCTCAGTTTTCCTAGTAGCTGGGACTACAGGTGTGAACCACCATGCCTGGCTATTTTTTTATATTTTTTGTAGAGATGGGGTTTTGCTATGTTGCCCAGACTGGTCTTAAACCCTTGAGATCAAGTATGCCTCCTGCCTCAGCCTCCCAAAGTGCTGGGATTACAGTTCAGGTATAAGCCACCACACTTAGCCCGTAATATTTTTAATTTCTAAAAGTTTCTTTTGGCTATTATTTTATCAGATGAATCATTTCATTATGATTTTAATATTCATTTTTATATAAAGTAGATTTTCTGCACATAAATAATAAAAAGAACACAAATGATAATTGTAAAACTCAATAAATTTTCATGAAGCAAACATATCTATAGAGTGGTTTCTTTTTCTCAACATTATGTTTGTGAATTTCACCCATGTTGTTGTGTGTAGTGATCATTTGTTTATCTGCATTTTTAAGTACTTTTCCATTATAGAAATCCATCATAATTTATTTAGTAGTTCTACTACCAAAGTTGTTTTCAGGTCTTGGCTTTTAAAAGTAGCATGGCTATAAAGATTCTTGTACATATTTTAAGGAACATATTGTACACATTTCCATTAAGTAATAGATTGTTGAGCCATAGAATGTGCGTATATTCAGACAGAGTAGATACTGTCAAATTCCCACCAGCAATGTATAAAAGATCCAGTTGCTCCGTATCTTCTCCAGCACTTGGTAGTATCAGTCTTTTTAATTTGAGTCATTCTGGTGGTTATGTATTAGTATTCCACAGTGGTTTTAATTTTCATTCCCTTAATGCCTAATGAGTTTAGAAAACTTCCACATATTTTTAGGCCAGTAAGACAGCTTCTTTTGCAGAGTGCCTGCTCAAGTCTCTTGCCCAGTTTTCTATTGGATTCTGTGTCTTTCTCTTATTGGTTTATAGAAATTCTTTATATATTTTGGAAGTGAGTCCCTTGTCAATCCTCATGGCTTGTCTTTTTTATACTCTTAATGATGTTTTATGATGACTAGAAGTTATTAATTTTTAGTGGTCTAACTTATTAACTTTTTCCCTTAATAGTTTGTGCTTTTTATGTTATGCCTAAGACATCTCTGCCTACTTCAAAGCCATGAAGATATTATTCTTTGTTTATTTTCTATAGCTTTATTGTTTGCTCTTTCACAAGTTGACCTTCAATTCACCTAGGATTCATTTTTGTTAATGGTGTGAGGTAGTGGTTATGATGCAGTTTCCCCACATGGACATTCAATTTACTCAGTTTTATTCCTGAAAAGGATCATCTTTTTCCACTGCACTGGTGTGTCTCCTTGGTCATAAATTTAGTGATGGTGTGTGTGTGGATCTGTTTCTGGATTTGGTGTTCTGTTCCATAGTTCTATCTGCCTATCATTGCACCAATACCACATGCCTTGATTACCACAGGTTTGTAATGAATTTTGATATCTGGTAATGTAAGTCTTCCAGTCTTATTCTTCTTTAAGATTGTCTTGGTGATTTTTGGCATTTATCAATTCCTCATAAATTTTAGAATCAACTTGTCAGTTTGCACACATGTTTAAAAAGACCAGAATTTTTACTGGAATTGCATTGAACTTAAAACTCAATTTGGGAATAGTTTATATCTTCACAGTATTGACTCTTCAAATCCATAAATTTGCTATATCCCACCATTTGTTTAGGTCTTCCTCCTTTCCTCCTTCCCTTCTTTCATTCCTTCCTTTCTTCTTTCCTTTGTCCCTTTCTTCCTTTAAGTCTTTAATTTCCATGAAAGTTTTGCCTGTTTTTGTGTGTATAGATTTTGCAACAACTTTTTTTAGCTTCATTTCTAGATATGTAGTTTTTGGAAGCTATTAAAAATAATAGCACCTAAAAATTTAATTTCTATATGTGTGTTGCTGGTACAATCAATTTCTGTATATTAAGCATATATCCAATGACCTTAAATTTACTTTGCTGAATATTCTTTCCAATTTTCTAATATTTGAACATGTGTTTGATTAATGGTAGTTTTGTTTTTTTCTACCTTTATCCTTAAACTTTTATTTTTTGCCTTGTTGCAGTGGTTAAGACCTTTAGTACAATGCTGAATCAAAGCTGTTGTAGAAAATCTTGTCTCATTCCCAATGTCTGGGAAGAACATTTCCAATAAATTATGATGTTTATTAAATTATACTTTTTCTGCTTTTTGTTTGATGCTCTTAAAGTTCTCTACTATTTTTATTTTTATTATGAATGGGTATTGAATTTTATTAAAGGCTTTTTCTGCACCTATTGAGATGATTATATAATTTGATAATGTAGTGCATTATTTTGATTGAATTTAGAATGTTAAACCAACTTTGCATTCTTAGAATAAACCCTACTTAATAAGGATGTCTTATCCTTGTTATATATCATTGAATTTGATTTGCTTATATTTGTTTAGAACTTTTGTATCTATATTCATGAAGAATATTAAATTGTAATTTTCCTTACTTGCTAACTTCAGATTCTAACATAGCCTATTTTATGCCAATGTTTCTTACAGAGAGAAAACCGCCAGTTTATAAAACCCAAGTATTAGAATCTGGAAATGCTTTTTTGGGGAATGCCCCCTACACAACTTTGGCAAACCAGCTGCCATGTGTGTTTGAGCCTAACCACATCTTTTGCATTTCAGTAAGTGGTATCACCATCCATTGGTTGATCAGGCCAAAAACTGAGTATTCACCATCAATTCCCCTCTTTCCCTCACACCCTGCATCCAATGTATTAGCAATTCCTGTTGGCAGTAGCTGTATACATAGTCACAACTCAAACTACTTCTTGCATCTTCACTGCTCTTCCCTTGTCCCACTGTGGTCTTCATCTGCCTGGATTACTGTCATTGTCTCCTAATCCATCTCCCTGCTTCTGCTCTTGTCTTCTTCCCCTGTAGTTCATCCTATACTCAGAAACTAGAGAGATCTTTTAAAACTCTATATCTCATCATGTCTGCTTTTATCCACCCACTGGCTTCCCATTTCTACTTGCAGGGTTTCAAATATGATCTGGCCCTCGTCTACCTTATGAATCTCATTTCCTTCTCCTTCTCCTCTTGTTATTGGGATCCAACCATGGAAGTACTCTGTCAAATTACCAGGTATTATTTTCTTTGTGGGAGTTATGCATGTAAAACATATTTTTTTCCTTGCTTTTTTTTTTTCTCACCTTCCCCATACTCTTTGAGAGTTGAATATTCACTGACAGTTGGGACAGTATCTAATCATAGAAGATGCTGGATACATGTTTGCTGACTACCTGCTTTGTTTAATCATCAATGCAGTCTCATCTGTAGCTGATCTAGAATTTCCTCTAATTATCTGGTCAGCTTCAGGCTCTTTCTTGTTTTCCAGGATTGGTGTTTTTGGTTTCTTTGTTTTTCTTTAAAAAATCTCATTTTGGTCATTTCAGTGGGACCTTGTAAGGGAGGAGAGACAGAGTGTGTGCTTAGCATGATCTTGATTTAGATGGCATCAGTCCTCGCAATTGTATGACTTTTCACTAGCGATATTTAATGTATTCATTCATGTCTTCAGCTACTGAGTGCCAGCTCTGAACTAGGCTTTGGACTAGGCACTTGGGACAAATTAGCGAACAGAACAGACAATGGTTATTCTCCTTGGAGCTTATAATCTAGCAGGGAAGACACAACATAACCACAAGTGAAATTACATCGTATGTCAGAAGGAGATGAGTCATATGGAAAAAAGAAAAATTAGAGCAGCTGAAGAGATTTTGAGGTGGTGGGGGTGGTGTGGAAGCAGGTTGTAGTGTTCAGTTGGGGACTGGGGTCAGGGAAAGGGAAATTTGAGCAAACCCTTGGAGCAGGAGAGAGAGTTAACCAAGCAGGTGTCTGGGGGAAGAGTGTCCAGACAGAGGGAATACTAGGCTCTTAAGTTGGGAGCATGGCCTGGGTGTTTCAGTAACAGCAGGAAAGCTGATATGGCGGGAACACAGGGATTGAGGAAAGAAATAGAAGAGGTTAAATAGGTAGAGGGAGATAGCTCACCTAGGTCTGTATTTGCCATTGTAAGCGCTTCACCTGACCATGAGTGAGATGATAGCCATTAGAAAGTTTTGAGCAGAGAGCTGGTATGATCTGACTTATTTCATGAGAGGATTTCTCTGGGTGCTATGTTGGGAGTAGACTATGGGGGGCAAAGGTGGAAACAGAGATCTGTTTGGAGGTTGGGGCAGTGTTCTGAGCAAGAGATGACAGTGACTTTAAACAGGGCAATGACAGTGGAGGTGATCAGATGGCATCAGATTTTTGAGATGTATGTTTTCAATATCTTACAATATGTTTATCATGAACCTTTGAAATACAGAGGAGGTGGTATCTAAACAATTGTCTTTTCTCTTGAAAATAGGTTGTATTTTTCTGATTGTTTTGTTGAGTAGTCTTGGATTGTATCTTGAAATTGAGAATGTTATCTTGTGAAGACACTGGGTTTCGTTATATTCCTTTGAAGAGTGATTTTTCTTTCTTTCTCTTTTGTTTAAACAGGCACTTAACTTGGCTGGAGACAAAGTACAAACTCTGTTTTCCCTGTGGTAGAGGGAAACTCAAATATCAGTTTAGTCTTTCAGCCTCGGCTGAGCCTCTTGGAATCTACCCTTCTTATGCATGGTATAGTGTCAGCCAGGGATTTGGATTGTGTTTATACCCATCATTTGGGGATTCACTTTTATAGTTCTCTCTTTTCTAACATTCCTCCCCTCATTTCTTATTAGATATGACTGCCTTGAACACTCTCCTCTGATTCTTTTAATCAGAAAGGCCAAGGGTTTTCTATTGGACTTTTACCTGCTCAACATAGAGTATATTTGAGCCTTCACCTTGGTAACATTCACAAAAGATGGAGAAACTTATCCACTATCATTCCCTTCTCCCAAGTGTTCACTCCTCTCCAGAACTGGCCTGCTCTGGGTTGTTTTCCAGTGCCTTTAGATAGTCATATTTTTATATTTTGTTTCTGCATCAGAGTCCGTTTGAATGGAGTTACTCAATAATGAACCTAATTGGATATATTTTGAAGTTAGAATGTGGAGTTTGAGAGAAATTTAATTCTACTCTAAGAAATTTAACCTGGAAATTTGTAAATATAGAGTTAGTACCAATTGAGCCGGAGAAGACTGGGCATGGTACAAATATTTTGGGGGAAAAAAATCAGAAGTTCAGTTGTGGAGATGTTGAGTTTCAGATGTTTGCTGAGTAGGCTGTTGGATATTTAAGTATTGAATTTAGGAGATACATATGGGCTAAAGACATGCATATTTTTGGAACTGTCAGCATATGCATGTCATTTAAGGTCCCGAGGCTTGATGAGATTATTGAGCAAGTGAGCATGGACACAGAGTTGAAGACCAAAGACTGACCACTGGGGGACTTCAAAATTAAGTTGGGTGAAGAAGAAAAACTAGCAAAAGTCCAAGAAGCAGCAGTTAGTATAGAGGGAGAAGCTGGGTGCAGGGGTTCACACCTATAATCCCAGCACTCTGGGAGGCTAAGGTAGGAGGACCTCTTTTTTTTTTTTTTTTAATTTTTATTGCATTTTAGGTTTTGGGGTACATGTGCAGAACATGCAAGATAGTTGCATAGGTACACACATGGCAGTGTGTTTTGCTGCCTTCCTCCCCTTCACCCACATTTGGCATTTCTCCCCAGGCTATCCCTCCCCAGCACCCCCCCCGCTGTCACTCCCCTATTCCCCCCAATAGACCCCAGTGTGTAGTACCCCCCTCCCTGTGTCCATGTGTTCTCATTTTTCTCACCCGCCTATGAGTGAGAATATGTGGTATTTCCTTTTCTGTTCTTGTGTCAGTTTGCTGAGAATGATTTTCTCCAGATTCATCCATGTCCTTACAAAGGACATAAACTCATCATTTTTGATTGCTGCATAATATTCCATGGTGTATATGTGCCACATTTTCCCAGTCCAGTCTATCATCGATGGGCAAAACCTAGCCAAGGACAAGAAATAACTAAAATCAGAGCAGAACTGAAGGAGATAGAGACATGAAAAACCCTTCAAAAAATCAATAAATCCAAGAGCTGGTTTTTTGAAAAAATCAACAAAATAGACAGACCACCAGCCAGACTGATAAAAAAGAAGAGAGAGAACAACCAAATAGATGCAATAAAAAACGATAAAAGGGAAATCACCACAGATTTCACAGAAATTCAAACCATCATCAGAGAATACTACAAACAACTCTATGCACATAAACTAGTAAACCAGGAAGAAATGGATAAATTCCTGGACACCTGTGTCCTCCCAAGCCTAAACCAGGAGGAAGCTGAAACTATGAATAGACCAATAACAAGGTCTGAAGTCGAGGGAGCAATTAAGAGCCTACCACACAAAAAAAGCCCAGGTCCAGATGGGTTCACAGCCAAATTCTACCAGATCTCTTGAGGCCAGGAGTTTCAGACCAGCTTTGGCAAAAATCTCTACAAAATTTTTTTCAAAAATTAAAAAGAAAAAAGTGTATCAAAAAACGGAGGGAAACCCAGAGAGAATGTGAAGAAAATGTAGGAAGCAGAAGGAAATGCTTCCAATATGTCAATTATAATGTGATCCGGGATCTGGTTTAGCAGCATGGAGGTCTTTGGTAATCCTGATGAGAACAGATATTTTTAAATTTTAATTTTAATTAATTTATTTTTTTGAGAGGGGAGTCTCACTCTGTTGCACAGGCTGGAGTGCAGTGGCACAATATTGGCTCATTGCAACCTCCGCCTACTGGGTTCAAGAGATTCTCCTGCCTCAGCCTCCTAAGTAGCTGGGATTACAGGCATATGCCACCATGCCCAGCTGATTTTTGTATTTTTAGTAGAGACAAGGTCTCACCATGTTGGCCAGGCTGGTCTCAAACTCCTGACCTCAAGTGATCCACCTGTCTTGGCCTCCCAAAGTGCTGGGATTACAGGCATGAGCTACTGTGCCCTGCCAAGAGCAGTTTCAGTGGAGTGATGGGGGTGAAAACCTGACTGGAGTGGGTTTAGGAGAGAATGGGGAGCTAGGATTGGGGTACTGTAGGGTTTATTTAGAAGTGATTCATCAGCAAGTGTGGTGTAAGGATGAGAATAAGGACATTACAAAGGCTCAGAAGAGCGTGATGTTTGGAATCATTAAGAATGGAAAGAAAGCTAGAAAGACCCCCAGGGAAAGCTCACTGGGCTGTAAGGATCCTGAAATGTGGCAGAACCTGTGTGGCGGGATGAGGAAGTAAGAAGGTCAGGAGGAGGTAAGGCGACTGTCGCTGGAGAGTGGTGCCCTGGCGTATTTGCACAGTGGAGCAGTTCTGCGTGATGAAGAGGCACAGGATGAGCTGTGGGAGTGGACGACAGTGACGGAGATATGAGGCTTGAGTTAGATGAGCGTGCGTGCTGACAGTGAAGCCGTGCAGTGTGCTGGGAAGATCTGCAGTGGAGAGAAAGATGGGATCACAGGATCTAGTTGTCAGCTCTTGATGACTTTGGGGAAGCGATTGGAAGATGGGAAGATGTCAGTGTGGCGGTGAGATAGAGATGGTATAGCTGGATGCTAAAAGCCTCATGAGAAAGGGGGGTTCCATGGAGGTAAAGGAGTGATGGTTTTGAGGTGTTACCCTCACCATCCCTGTGTCTGTGGTGCTGACGTGGGGAACAAACATTCTCAGGAGATTAGGGCTTTGGGAGAGAGCAAGGCTGCAGCAACGTTATTACTGTTAAAAAAATACCAGGGGGATGCTTTCTGCTCTATCATTCAAGCCTTCCATAAAATTAGTCAATAGCAAATCCTACTCACTTCTAGAGCTGTTGCTGCTTGGCGTTCTGTGCTCATAACGTGTTTGCAAATTGATTGTATAGAGTTTTGTTTTACTTAACTTTTCAGAGGGAGTGGTAAGTCAACGAGCAAATGTGTACCCTCCACAAAGCCATCTCTTCACTTCCCATTCAAGGAATTATGCTGTTTCCCCCAACTTCCCGCCCTGTCTCCCCTGGTGCTTAGCTCCCTTCAGGATGAAGTCCTCCTCCACAGTCCAGTCTTGGCTTGATGTCACCTTGGAGATAGACCTTTCCTATCCTATCCCAGTCCTGGAGGAGTCTGCTCCTCTCCTCCCAGACCTGGTCTTCTCTCTTTCAGCACACTCTTCTTTTCTTCATAGAACTTACTCCAGCATATAATTTATGTGGTTCCCCTTTAAACAACCTACTTATCTCATTATAATATAATTTCCCTAGAAGCAAGGTCATGTTCATTATTGTATTTCCAGTATCTACATAACGGACATGCAATAAATATCCCTTGGGCAGGTATTAGTATCTCCAATTTATAAATGACAAAGCCGAGACTCAGAGAAAGTAGTGAGCTTAGATCCCAGCCTACCACATCCAACCTTCCTATTTCTGTAATTCCTTTTAGGATTGGGAAATGGCTTATTCAGAATAAGAGAGATTGCAAGTGAGACTAGCATCTTAATTCATGATGGTGTATTAAAGATGCCTATACATTCTTTATCACATCCTCTACTGAGAGGTGATGCTTATTTTCCTGCTCATCAAATCTGGGCTCGTCCTGAGACCAAGTTGACCAACAAGAGGATGCTGCAGAAGCAAAGTTGTGCCAGTCCCAGGCTTGGCCTTGAAGAGGACTTTGGCTTCCCCATCTTGGAACACTTGTTGTTGGGAACTCTGAACTGCCTTACGAGACTATCTTTCCGGAGAAACCCCATGGCAATACCACATGGAGAGGCCCTGAGACCACAAGGAGAGAGAGAGAAGCCCAGCTGTCCTGGCATTTCAGTAGAACTCCCAGATGACTCCAGGCCCAGCTGCCAATCAACTACAACCAAAAGAGAGATTGCAAGTGAGACTAGCAGAAGAACAACCCAGCTGAGCCCTTTTATTTTACAGAACCATGAGTTACATGAACATAATTGTCATTTTAAGCATGGTGAAAACTTGGGTGAGGCAGGAGAGGCCCCTGGAGCAGAAAACGCCAGAAGATGCTTACTCTCAGTGCTGACCCTGGTAGTGAATGTCCCCTTAAACTGTGCTCCAGGGTCCCCACTTGCCTCGCCCTAGTCCTGGGACCTGGCTTTCAACTGCTATTTTTTTTTTTTTTTCTCAGCTATGGTAGATAACAGAAACACTCATGACACCTGGTACAGATTAGGTACTCAATGACGCACACTGAGCTATTATGATATGATCACAACTCTCAAATGACATTCTTTTCACAGGAATACCTGGCCCTGCAGTATTTTGTATCAAAACTTTCTTCAATACATTATCTTATAGATTTCTCACATCTTTCGCCGTAGTTCTGAATGCTTGTCATATTCTCTACTTCAGCAAACATTTACTGAGCATTTACTTTGTGCTCAGCCCTGTCCTAGGTGCTGTGGGATGTATGTGGGGCCAGGGGAGATGCGAAATGAGTAGGATTTGGATTGTGCATCTCCAAGGAACTTACCACTGACAGACATAGCCTGCTGTGGACAGCTGAGATAGTAGAGGTGGGAGCCGAGCACCATGGCAGAAGGGGCTGGAGGTCATTGGACTGAAACTGGGAGGACCGGTGGAATCTGTGGAGGGAGCACACTGTGCTGAGTGTGGAGATGAAGGGAGTTTTGACCAGTGACCATGAAAGGGCAAGGCTAGGTGCCATGGCTCACACCTATAATCCCAACACTTTGGAAGGCAAAGGCAGGAGGATCATTTCAGCCCAGGAGTTTGAGACCAGCCTGGGCAACATAGTGAGACCCCCCCCACACACAAAACACTATGAGAGGGCATACCAGAGAGGACAGCAGCTCAGGCACAATCGCTCTGCTCACTTCAACCTTCTGGTTTTGTGATCTTCCCCTTCCACCCTCTTCCCCCAATCTTTTGGAAGAATCAAGTAAAAAGGGTGTCGGTGTGGACCTCTCCACCTCCTACCCAAACAGTCTTACTCCGTGGGCTCCTGCTTTCTGAGCAAGGCAGTGATGTTTTCCCAGATAACGGGTAGTCTCCTACCACCATCCAGCTTTGTGGTCCTTTAACAAAATGATCTGAAGAGACTTGATCCATTGTTCCTGATCCGTAGGTATTCTCTAAAGCCTGACTCATTCGAAGTAAATCTGGGGAAAGCTCAACTGAGTTGATGATATGCTTTGGCTGTGTGACCCCCCAAATCTCACCTTGCACCATAAAAATCTCCATGTGTCAAGGGCAGGGAGTAAAATGAATCATGAGGGCGGTTCCCCCGTACTGTTGTCATGGTAGTAAATAAGTCTCATGAGTTCTGATGCTTCTAAAAATGGAAGAGCCCCTGCACAAGCTCCCTCTTGCTTGCTGCCATGTAAGACGTTCCTTGCTCTTTCTTCATCTTCTGCCATGATAGTGAGGCCTCCCCAGCCATGTGGAACTGTGAGTCCATTAAACCTCTTCCCTTTATAAATTATTGGTCTTAGGTATGTCTTGATTAGCAGCATGAGAACAGACTAACACAGTGTTGAGAAACGCATGTGTTGGGCACCATGTTCCAAGTTCCTTGCATAACCAGGTGTCCCCATTTTCAGAGGGGAGGCTGAGCAGACGTTCAGGCTGGAACCATTTTAACTTAATTCTCTATAATTAGTAGATGGGTTGTCTGCAGAAAAGGATGACTAGGCGTTTTCAAATAAAATAATCTTCTCTATAGGTTAAACATTTACCTTCTGCTCTGCAAACACAGTTAATTTGCTGGGTGAACTCCCTCCCCTTATGCAGAGTGTGGAGGTAAATTCCTCTCTGAATTTCTAATGAGTGCAGTCCAAGTGCTGGAGGTGATAGTGAGAAGTTGGGTTAGAATTTGGAGGAAGAGACAACTGATCCCAGCTGGCAAAGGCAATGGGAAACAGGCAGAACCTGTAGCCCAGCTCATCTCTGTGGCCACCTGCATAGACCAGGAAAACAGGTGAGGAAAGCTCTTTCAAACCTTTAGGGCCCATTGGGGATATCAAGACCCCCTAGGAAAGAATCCCCATATTCTGGGGCTAATACCTCACTGAAAATCCCATGGACAATAAATGTCAATGTGAATATATAAATTGTGCTTTTTAATTTTTAGGTTTACATGACTCTCCTGTCATGTGTGAATGTCTAATTGAATTTTGCCATGAAGAATTCACTGAAGGCTCATCAGGCTCACTGGCCCTCCTCATTTGTGGAACTGAGAGAAGGTTCCGTGGCATTCTCCTCCTTCCAACCGCTCCTCCCTTGGGTAGACGTTGCAAACTCACTGCCTTCGGGGCCCAGGCAGGTGTCCTAAATAAAGGAGTTCAGTGGAGGGTGGGCCTGTGGCCAACTGAGGCCCTGAGCTCCCAGACATGGGAGGATCTGCAGATCCTTGCCAGTGGGAAACACAGGCCCAGTGTCCTGGTGGGCAGATCTTATGATTTTAGTAACACAAGATGGATATTCTCTTGACATCGGCAGAAAAACACTGACAGATGAAACAATAGTGTCTGTGGTCCTGCTGGGCTGCCAGGTTGGGGGAAGGAGGCAGGGTCTGGATTCCAGTCCTCTCAAGCCTCTGGTTGTGGGACGTTGGTCAAGTCACATCCTTTCCTGGGCCTTATTCTCCTTATCTGGAGAGTCATGACTCTGGAAGATTCCATCTCTAAGATGTTGTTCCATTTCAGGACTCTGAATTCCAGTACGCAATGTGACATATACTCTATTAGGAGGTCAAAAATTGATGCTGAATTAATGAAAGAAGGAATTATTAATCTGGCCTTTTTGCAAAGATAATTAACCTGGGAAGAAAGTGTCAGACCAGCCCTTCCTTTTTCTCAGAAAATTCTTTATTGCTTTCTGAATTTTCCTTTGGTGCTCTTTGCCCCCTAGACTTTGGCTTCTTTATTTCCATGAAATCCCAGCTTTTGGAAAAGCAGACCCTCGGACTCCACAGCGGACCTCCAGAATGCAGCCCCAGGCTGGGCTGGCTGCACTTCCTTTGGCAAAGCTTCTGGGGTGGTCCTAATGTATTGCCAGGGTCAAGGGTCACCCACCTGAAGACCTGCACCCTTCCACATCTGCTGAGCACGATTCTCTAAAAGAGCAGGACTCCCCTGAAGAAGAAATCCAGAGCCAAGCAGGACACTGGGTCTCTGGGAATGGCATTAGCTCAGGGCCCTGTTCACTGTCTTGTGGATGTGGAAACCAAAGCCAGAAGGACAGGTGACTTGCTCAGGGGCATCCAGTCCAGGAGATCACATGGCCCCTGTACCTTCTCCTTACAGAATCCCCCACCTGTGCAAATGCAGTCACCCCTGATGGGCTAGAATTCTAAAGATGTTATAGATTAAGCTGGGTTTTCCCAGTATCCATGGAATTGCAGAATTTTTAAATTGAAGGAACCTCAGGAAGAAGGACAACTGGGAAGAAGGAGTCACCTATCCTGTACTCCTACCCTCCTGAGAGCTTCATTTTACTTAATCTTCAGGTTAAATAAGCATTATTATTTCATTTTTCCAAGGAGAGAAGGTAGGCTCAGGTGATGAGGGTAAAGCCCCCAAGATCACATAACGTGTAAGTTGCAGAGCTAGGACTCAAACTCACAGTCATCTGGCTGCAAGTCACCATTCCCTGAGAGGAATCTAGAGACAGTCTATCTACCAGGTTCATTTTCTTCACCTGCTGGATGAACAAATGTGGCCTGCGGAGCTCAATGGCTTCACCAAGGTCAAGAGTGAGTGAATTGCATGGCTGGGGCTGCTCTGGCCCATGTGTTTTCCATGCCAGAGGGTGTCCTCCTGGAGTTCTTTGGTGATGTCTCTAGTTCTAGGTGACACCAGGCTGGTGGAGGCAGTCCCAATGGACCAGGGATGGGGACCCTCATGCCACTGCTCCCTCTTCATGGCATCCAGAGCTCCAGGAGTCCCTTCGGATCAGACCAAGCCACAGTCACCTTCCAGAAGGAGCCACTGGGGCAGTCATCAAAGGCTTGGGACACACAAGCTTGGGGTAGTGGTCCTGGGTAGAGGCCCCCAGTCTTAGGACCTTCCCTGACCCATGGCTCCTGGGCCTCTCTTCTTACCTTGGGGTGCTGGATTTCCTTTGCTGGTTAGACCTGTGGTCCAGGGACTTCACTCAGGGCCATACCAAGGGAGGAGTGATGAGGGCGACCCAGTTCCTCATCGCTGGCCTCTCCACCCTCCACCGTCTGCCTTGCTCCGTAACATTTCCGTGAGCTTCCAGCACATACCAGCAGCCAGCCCGTCTTCTGATTAGTTTCAGCCTGGTAAGTCCTTCCTGCTGCTGAACCACCTGTCTTCTGAGAGGACCTACAGCCAACACCTCCCACACCAGATGGCCACCCCCTCCTGCCCCTCCGTAGTGTTCCAGCCAAGGCCAGGCCCGGCATGGACAGAAGAGGACCTGAGTGGCTGCAGCCAAGGTCAAAGCGGCCATCTGGACACAGGTATCAGCAGTGTGGAGGGGCTGCCCCAGAAATGGCTTTGGCAGGGGAGATGTTTCCCAGGCGTTTGGCTCTTGGTTCTCTATTGGTCTCGCTTCAGAATTGCCCCACAGGTAGGCAGAGCACCTGATGGATGCCTTCAGAAGCACCTCCTCGGTCATGGTGGGTCTTCCCTTAGTAACCACTGTGGGCAAATAATCCCATTTCTTTTCCAGCAAGAAGCTTGAGCACCAGGGACCCCTGACTCTGCTTATTCAAGGCCTATGAGGCATGATGCTCAAGTCCACGGTCAGCAAACTTCCTGTTTGCCCCACAGCGCCTCTTCCCCAGATTCTGCCCACCCCCATCTTGAGTTCTGAGTGTTTTCCAGTGCCATCATACCTAAAGACTTCCTTTTAGCTATTCGATTTGCCCTCCCACTGTGAGTCAGTCAAATTAAAATGTGAGGCTATATTACTGTACCGAAATGTTTACAAAATAGGAAACTGAAGAGGAAATCATGCTTTGTTTTCTGAACAGTGTGAAACCTAAACAGACATACCTCTTTTCAAATCTCTGATTTTTCTGTGTGTGTACATAAGAAAGCCATTGAGATGACCTTGCAAGGAGCTTTAGACCAGACCCTCACCCTTCAGATGCTGTTGGTAAGTTAGATATTCTGAATTTTTTTCTTAAAAAGACAAAAAGCTAGAAAAACCCCACCGCATTCTGTGTTTCCAAGCTAGCACAACCCATTTCTTATTCTAAGCAAGTGAACAAACATTTGTCTTCAAGGCCAACACGTCAGCGTTAAAAAAGTGTTTTAGAAAAGAAAATGCAAACCCATAACTCCAAGCCTGGGCAAGGACAGCTACATGCATGAGCTAATGCGTAACTGGAGACTATTCCCTGCTTTTTTCTTATACTTTTATTCCCTCCCAACCCACAATGGTAGCTTCAGAAGGGCATCTTGGTTTTCATTCCAACGTTACCTACATGGGATCAATTTTTTCAAAATGGCCCCAGAAATGTCTTATCCTTTCCTCAGTAACTGGTGAAATGGAACAAATAGGGCTGATCATTTTCTTCTATGAGAGATACATTTGAGTAAACCAATCTTGTGTCTGTGGGGGATGGTGGGGGCAGTCGGCATAAGCAAATTGAATGTTGGGCTTGCAGTTCTACTGGACTTTAGACAAACATCTCTGCTGATTGAACACGGATTTGCTGGCATTCCTCAGATCACAGTTCTGCCATCTCAGCAACCCAACTCTTGCAATCTTTTCCACGTGCTTCTTTATGGATGGGCAAGTCACCTGACTGTAGCTGCCGGAACCAAGCTGGCATTGCAGTTTTGCCGTTCTTATTCGGTGTCATCTGATGCCTGGCGTCACTTGCCAGCATCATTTACACGTTGCCAGTTCTAGGCGGGGAAATCAAATCTAATTTGAGCACCATTTTATCTGCTTATCACAGATGTGAGTCCATTTTTTTTTCCTGTAGATTATATAAGTATTTAAGCTTTCATTCCAACTGTGTGTCAGCACTTACTACAACAGACAACCAGCTAGACAACCCCCACGGTGCTGGAAATACCTTTGCACGGATCCATTATCAAAAACAGAATATAATCAAGGCCAGTGGAGGTTACAGTAAAGTCACCAAAAATTACCCAAATGTCCCTGTGAGCTATCTCCAATGTTCTGAAAATTGTGGTGGGTGGAACAAATCTTTTATGTTCCCAGTTTTGGCTCCTCCAAGTGAAATATGAATAATATTACTGCTGTTGCATTTGGCAATATGGAGATGCTTCCAGTGATAAGCTGGATGGGCAAAGACGTCTATATTCATTGCACGTTTATGTGGTAATGTAGGTATGAGTCCCCGGGCACATAAGTTGATCAGAGAGTCACTGAAACCCTGGAGGATAAGTCATTCGCTCAAAGGAAGAATCACTGGGGAAAGTGAATAAAGTGCTGTGTCAGCAAAACCCTGCTCCTGTGAGTCAGGACTCAGTTACTCTTTCTGGCTGGATGATCTCAGATGCAAATGACTTCCTGTGGGTGTCCATGAAGTCAATGGATAGAAATATGACATTTTGTAGGTGCAGAGAACATGTCTCTGTTGAGTGCCTATGGTCTTCTGGTGGGCTTTGTGAAGTGGGCTGCCTTGTGGTATCGCAGCTTACATTCCCCAAGGGTTTCAATAACTTCCTGATCACTGGAAGCTTCTTCATATTGTCAAATGCAACAGTAGTAGTGTTACTAATATTTCATTTGGAGGAGCCAAAATTGGGAGCAGAGCAGACTCATTCCACTCACCACACCCTTTTAAGATACGTGAGCTAGCTCAGAGAGACATTTGGGCAATGCAATTTTGAGTGACTTTACTGTAACCCCCACTGGTCTTGATTGCATTCTGTTTTTGACAATGAGGTCCGTGCAAAGGTATTTCTGGCACCATGGGGTTGTCTGTTGCAGTAAGCTCCGACAGACAGCAAGATGGGAAGATGGTGATTGTAGTTGGCTTTTTGGGAGGGAGACCAAGAGAAAGACTGATTAAAGGCCAGGAGGGAGAGGAGCAGTGTGGGAGCAGCTCTTCCCAATGGGCTTTGGTGGCCTGCAGCCACGAGAAGGTCCCCTTACCTCACCCTGCCGCAATAGGGACATTTGGAAAATCTAAGCTGCCCTGAACTCTATGCTTTCTGCTTGCCACATCCAAAAGTTAAGTACATAAGCTGAAGTTTGTGGTTCAGATCTAAACAGAGGCAGAAACAGTAGGGGTGGGGGTGAGGGTTGAGTTGAAAACCTCAAGGCCTCTGGAAGGAGAGGGTTCTGGTGAGCAGAGGGCATGCAGGGGAACAGGACTGCTACCTCTCCAGTCTGCATAACCCCAGGAAGCCTGGAAAATGGAGGCTCTTTGGCTAGAACCATCCTGGGTTCTCTTCATCCTCTTTACCATGTAAGTCACCAAGATGAATGAGGCAAGAAACTTCTGTGCTCCTCAGACAAAGCTTCTCTCTGTGATGGCATTGTTATTCTCATCAATGAGTGAAGTGTCTGGTGAAGGAATTTCTTCTGTGTAAGATGTCCTTCTTTCAGGGTCATTTGGGGTTTGTGCAGAGGTAATTCACTAAACAGAATTCTGGGCACAGGAATGGTTTCTCACACATGAAATGCTTAGATCTTGAGGTTTGCTGGTTCCTGATGGCTGGCTCCCAGGCCTGCTACTGGAGCTCCGGAGATCTGTGCTGTCTCTCTACAGTGGGGTATTGGCAATCTTCTTCTGGAAAGGGCCAGATAGCAAATATTTTCAGCTTTGCGGACCGATCTCAGTAGCACTTACTCAGATCTGCTGTTATTGCGTGAAAGTGGCCGGAGACAATACATGAATGCGTGGGCAGAGGGCAGTAGTTTGCTGACTTCCAGCCCGGGTGATGTCGGCTGGTCAACTGGGTCAGGCAATACATCCTCCATTTATTTAACAGATGTTTACGATTCATCAGCTTGGTACCAGACACATTTCTAGTGTTTGGGATACATCAGAGAACAACACAGATGAAGGTGCCTACAGCTCTGCACTCGTGTAGCTTACATTTTACTTGGGGAGATGGACATGCCCATGTGATGATGACCTTCTATGCATCTTTTCTCCAACCTTTTCCACCCTGTTTCAGAGATGCTCATGCCTCTGCTGGCCCATATGGATAGCATCTTCCCGATGGGTCCATCCTCCAACATCATGCTTCCAGTGTCTTCCCATTGGGTCCAGACAACGAGAGGCACAGGCAGGGGTATTTTTATTTCTCCTTCTCGTCAAATACTCAGTCCGTTGTACCAATTTAAATGTATATTGGTATATCAATACTATAGCTACATACATATTGTGTTTCTAAGCAACATAGTTGTTCTCAGGAGACTCTGTTGGAGCTGAATGCTTGAGCGTGGAGTTGGACTGACAGGCGTTAAAGCTACTTGCCTTCTTGGAGCTTCCATTTTCTCATCTATGCATTGAAAATAATAGTAAAACCACCAACCTCATAGGATTCCCATCAGGATTAAGTGAATGTATGGGACACAGTACTCGTCCTGTTGTCTGACTCATAGAAGAGCCTTAATGAATGGTAGTGATAGTCAGTATGTAACACATGGTTTGGTGTAGGTCATGTTGGTGCATTACATTCATTATTGTGCTTACTATGAACACATCCTTCTGTATCATGAGGATGTATAAGAGGTCCAAGGGCTGGTGCATGAAAAGAAATTCAGTTGGCTTTGGTGCAAATGTGTCTTGTATTGATCCCTGGGCGGGGGGCATTACAAAAATCTGACTCCCCTTCCTGAGAAAAACCCCAAACAGATTCCCACAGCCCATCAATCTTGAGACAACTCCTCTCTTCATGAGCCCTCTTTTTAACTGCTGGTTGGGTGCCAGACCAAGGACCATTTTTGTGGTGGATAGTGCCATCTGCTTTATGTTGAAGGAGAAATGGCACAAGCGAGAATAGATACATGGCTTTCTACACACTGGTCAATGACCTTGGCAACTGGTTGAGACTAGAAGAAGAAAGATGGATAAAAGACAAGGAGGGCTGGTATGGACAAGTGTGAGTGGTGAAGATCTTTTATCACATATTAATATTCAACAGAAACACCTGTGGTAGATAAATAACTGGAAAACAAGGTAGACAAATGACTTGGCTGGTGGACATTAACCACACTTCATCATTGGCCACCCAGAAGCAGCAGTATAGACACATGAATGGAGGGGCCAAGGTGGCAGAAGCTGAGGCTATGCATGAATGAACTCAACAGCACGGACTCCACTTAACAAGATCATTCTAGCTATTGTTTCCTCTGAATGTCCAGCCTGAAGCCACGGAGACCCACATGGAACCTCTGGTATGGTGCTACTCTTGGAAGAGATCAGACACTTGGAGGCAAGTCAGCTTCTTGGTCCCAGCATTCTGGAATGGCCAATGGTTCATCCTCAAAGGGAGCCATTATTCCAGGTATGGGCTGCCTTTATTGCCCATAGAGCCTCAGCCAGCAGTATTTTCTGATGGCGTATCGAATGCCTGGTCCACAGGCCTGAAATCCCATCCACCATAGCATTCAACAAAGGGACCTGCTTCTTAGGGAGGGAGGTGTGGGAGTGAGCCTGTGGCTTATATTACATACTGCACCATCCAGAGGTGGCCAGCTTCAGTAAATACTGGGACAGTCTTACAGAGGCACAGCTGTAGTGCCAGCTCAGGGGGAACCTCTGGAAGGATGGGTGCCAGGGCACAGTATACTCATTCAAATACCTGTAGATGGCCTGTCCTGTCTCTCCAGTTGGAAGAACGCATGGTTCCAGGAAATGACAGGTAGAAGCACTCATGTCTCCATTTACTCCATGACTCCAGTGACTGACTGGGGAACTTTGTGTTTCCTGCCTGTACCAGTCTGGGTTCTCTTTTTCAAAAAAAGTTGCAACCTGAGAAACATACCCCAGCCAGGTGATCAAGGTTAGCAGCATAGTGAAAAGTGATACGGAGAGCATGTGCCCTTGAAATGACGTGATGTGAGGGGCACTTTGCCTCCCCCAAGTATGAAACTCCAGTCTAAACAGGAGAAGAATACCAGGCAAATATCAATATGGGGGCATCCTACGACATCCCTGACAGGGCTCCTCAAAACCACCAAGGTCATCAGAAACAAGGAAAGGTGAAGAAACTGTCACAACCAAGAGAGATGATGGTCTCATCGGAGGAGATGTGATGATCAACTGTGGTGTCCTGGATGGGACCCTAAGACCAAAACAGGACATTAGGGGAACACTATGGAAATCCGAACAACTGTTTACCACTCTTCAGTTACCTGTATCTAATGTAGTTATCATGTAAGAATGAATGAATTATTATTTAGTTAACTGTGTCTCGACATTGGTGTATTCAGATGTTGATAATAGCGGACATTGGGCGTGGGGTATATGGAAAATATGCACTTTCTTCACAATTGTTCTTTAAATCTAAAATTGTTCTACAATTAAAAGTTTATTTTTTTTTTAAAAAAAAGTTCCTTGTTTCCAAAGAAACAAGGGTCTTATAAGGGTCTTGTTGAACTAGAAGCTTCCGTGCTATGCCCAGGGAGCAGTGTTCTTGGCTGGGGAATTCCTCCATTGGCAGGAGTTCCCCACTGCAAGGGATTTTCTTTTCCTTTGCTTCTTTTTGAAGATGCTTGGGAAATGTGGTGCCATAGTGTGGGCATCCTGTGCTCTGGGTCCTCTGCTGCCCTTACTTTCCCTTTCCAGCCAAGACAAGTTAGAGGACATGGGGCCTGCAGCCAGAGCTTGGGACCTGATGGAACTGGCTTCATCAACTTCTGTGCTGGCCACCTGTGCTGTGGGAGCCACAAGACTGTCTTCCTTCCTTCCTTCCTTCCTTCCTTTTTCTTTCTTTCTTTTTTCTTTCTTTCTCTTTCTTTCTTTCTTTCCTTTTTTAATTGAGATGGAGTCTCACTCTGTCATCCAGGCTGGAGTGCAGTGATGTGATCTCAGCTCAACCTCTGCCTCCCAGGCTTAAGCAGTTCTCCTGCCTCATCCTTCCAAGTAGCTGGGATTATAGGTGTGCACCACCATGCCCAGCTACTTTTTGTATTTTTAGTAGAAAGCCGTGTTGGTCAGGCTGGTCTCCAACTCCTGACATCAAGAAATCTGCCTGCCTTGGCCTCCCAAAGTGCTGGGATTACAGGTGTGAGCACCACACCTGGCCTTTACCACTCCATTCTCACTTACCGCTTGGAGTTCATTCCAGTCTTCCTGTTGAAAACATTCTCATTGGAGATTACTGATTTGTGATATAACCTGGACTAGCTGCTTTCTAATCTTGCTGTATAACGTTGTTCTGGGATTTCTTGATTAGTTCCATTATTGATTGTTTCTCACACTCCCACTCCTTTTTCCTTTTTGGTTTTAATACATTTTTGTGTGTGACTGAAATTCTAACCTTGATGCATTTGCTTTTGAGTTCTTGGTCATGAAGTCTTTGCCTAGCTAATATCTACAAGGGTTTTTCCAATGTTATCTTCTAGAATTTTATGGTTCAGGTCTTAGATTTAAGTCTTTGATCCATCTTGAGTTTTTTCTGTATAAAATGAGAAATAGGAATCAGTTTCATTTTTCTACATGTGGCTAGCCAATTACTCAGCACCATTTGTTGAATGGGGTGTTCTTTCCCCACTTTATGTTTTTATTGGCTTTGTCGAAGATTAGTTGACTGTATTTGGCTTTATCTCTGGGTTCTCTATTCTGTTCCATTTGTCCATATGCCCATTTTTATACCAGTGCCATGCTGTTTTGGTGACTAAGGCCTTACAGTATAGTTTGAAGTCAGGTAATGTGATGCCTCCAGATTTTTATTTTTGCTTAGTCTTACTTTGGCTATGTGGACTCTATTTTGTTTCCATATGAATGTTAGGATTTTTTTCTAGTTCTGTGAAGAACGCTGTTGCTATTTTTATGAAAATTGCATTGAATTTGTAAACTGCCTTTGACAGTATGGTCATTTTCACAGTATTGATTCTACCTATCCATGAGCATGGGATGTGTTTCCATTCTTTGTGTTTTCTATGATTTCTTACAACAGTGTTTTGTAATTTTGCTTGTAGAGGTCTTTCACCTCCTTCATTAAGTGCATTCCTAAGTATTTTATTTTTTTGCAGCTATTGTAAAAGGGGTTGAGTTCTTGTTTTGATTCTTGCTTGGTCACTATTGGTGTAGCTACTGATTTGTGTAAATTAATGTTGTATCCTGCAACTTTGCTGAAGTTAAAGGAGCTTTTCAGAACAAAGATATATAGAAGAGAATTAAACTAAAAAGCTTCTGCACAGCAAAAGAAATAATCATCAGAGTAAACAAACAAGCCACAGAGTGGGAGAAAATCTTCATAATCTATAAATACAACAAGGGAGTAATTTTCAGAATCTAGAAGGAACTGAAACAAATCATCAAGGAAAAAACCAAACAATCTCATCAAAAAGTGAGCTAAGGACATGAATACACAATTCTCAAAAGAAGATATACAAATAGCCAAAAAAAATGTAAAAATGCTCAACATCACTCATGATCAGGGAAATGCAAATCAAAACCACAATGAGATACCACCTTCCTCCTGCAAGAGTGGCCATAATCAAAACATCAAAAAATAACAGACGTTGGTCTGGATGCAGTGAAAAGAAAACACTTCTACACTGCTGGCGTTAATGTAAGCTTGTACAACCACTATGGAGAACAGTGTGGAGATTCCTTAAGAACTAAAAGTAGATCTTCCATTTGATTCGGCAATCCCACTACTGGGTATCTGCCCAGAGGAAAATAAGTCATTATGTGAAAAAAATACTTGCACATTCATTTTCGTAGCAGCACAATTTGTAATTGCAAAAATATGGAAACAGCCCATCAATCAACAAGTAGATAAAGAAACTGTGGTGTATATATATATATATATATAATGGAATACTACTCAGCCACAAAAAGGAATGAATTAATGGCATTCACAGCAACCTGAATGGAATTGGAGATTATCATTCTAATTGAAGTAACTCAGGAATGGAAAACTAAATTCCTAGAGCAAAAAAGAGAAGTGAGACATAAAATTAAAAGCATCATAGTGAAAAAG
Organism: Saguinus oedipus; assembly: GCA_031835075.1. NCBI lineage: Eukaryota > Metazoa > Chordata > Mammalia > Primates > Cebidae > Saguinus > Saguinus oedipus. Next base: position 131,073,133 of record CM063179.1, read on the forward strand.
ACTGTCATATGTTCTCACTCATAAGTGGGAGCTAAGCTGTGATGATGCAAAGGCGTAAGAATGATACAACGGTCTCTGGAAACTTGGTGGAAAGAGTGAGAGGGGGCGAGGGATAAAAGACTACAAATTGGGTTCAGTGTATACTGCTTAGGTGATGGGTACATCAGGATCTCACATATCACCACTAAATAACTTACTCATGTAACCAAATACCACCTGTTCTCCAAAAACCTATGGAAATAAAAAAAAATTAAAAAGAGCTTATTTATATAATCAAACACCACCTGTTCCCTCAAAACCTATTGAAATTTTTAAAAAATTACATCCTTGTGTAACTTTCTTAAAAAGATGTATTAGAAATACATTCTCTTCATCTTGTATTTGTGAAAACGAGTAAGTTAATCAAACTCTCCAATTATCCCTTTGGAGTGTGCTGCTTCCAGCCAAGATATTGATCAATGAACTAGGTTCAAAATAATAAACCTGGAAGATTCTGAAGATTTTGCTTTGCTGACCTCTAGCATCCATTTGGTTATTGATAAGTCTGATGCCAATCCAGTTTCTTTCTAGGTAATTTCTTACTCTCTGGAAGTCATTAGGATTTTTTATGAATTCTCAAAAGTTTATAAAGACATGTTGCATCAGTTAGGAATAGTTTTTTTTAGCTGTAAGTAAAAAGCAAAACCAAAAATACTCAATTAACAATGGCTTAATCAATATTTGTAAGAAACAGGTGGTCCCATATTAGGTGTACCACTTCAGTGGTATCATCAAGGGCTCAGGCCCGTTCTTTCTGTCCTGCCTTATGAAGGATGTGGAAGGAACAGAATCTTGTCATTCTTGGCTTGTTGCCTCTTGGTTGAAAGACAGCTCCCTCATCATATCCTGGCACCAGTGCAGAACAAATCACTTTTCTTAATGAGGCTTGGAGTTTTGTTCTGAAAGAGCAGCTCCTTATTGCACATCTCTTCAACATTTCATTGGCCAGACTTGGCTCCATGTTGACTCCTAGACACTCATTGGTAGAAGAGAATGGAAGTTATTGTGATTGGTTAAGATCAGTTATAGTTCATTCCTTGAGACTGAGAGGGGCATGTCATTTCTGATATCATAGGATCTCTGCCTGCTACCTAAGCTCAAAATGTGGAGAACTGCTAGCAGGAAAAAAGGGAAATTCTTTTGGAGCAGTCTATGGAAAATACCCATTTTGTATGTCTACGTGTGGTCTTTTTCACTCTCATGCTTTTAATTTGAAGTCTCACTTTTCTTTTTTGCTCTAGGAATTTTTTCCCTCATTATTTCTTTGGTAACTTCACCCTTTCTGCTTTTTCTAGTCTCTCTTTCTACAATAATTTAAAATGAATGTTGGATCTCCTGGATCAATCCTTTATATTTATTAAATTATCTCTTGAATATCCTACTTCTCTGCTCTTTTGTTTCCTCTTTATTTCACAAGATTTTCTTGGCATCATCGTCCATCCCTTGTCTTTTTATTCTATTTTTATTTCATTTATTATTTCAGATCTATTTTGGTTATATATATATAATTCTTGTTCTCTTTTTTGAATTGTATCTTACTATTGTTCTAAAGATACACTATAATCTCAAATCTCCCGGAGGATATTAGAGGGTGTTTTGAAAAACTCCTTGTCTATTTCTTCGGTTATCTCTACTTCTTGCAGAGTCATTTTTGCTGGGGTTGTTGTTTATTTATCTTTCTCTTTCATAGTGCAGATTCTCCTCTCCCATCTGGTATATTTAAAGATAAGAAAATACGAGTGCCTACTTGGGGGCCTGAGGCACAGTTAGGGCTTGTTGACCTGAAGGCTCAGCATTCACTAGGGTGCAGGGGACCGAGGGCCAGCTTCCAGGATGTGTTTGTCCCATGCACCAAGCGAGGAGGCCTCTGTTCTGGGCCAAGAGTGCTCTCACTAGCTGCCTTTGTTCACCCTAGAGTCTTAAATCTATTTAGAGAAGAACTCTAGGTTTTCCTCCTAAATAATAATGCCTGGCTGACCATAGATGGGCCTGCAGAGAAATGGATGTGTGACTGTGTATGCGCTGGACCGTTCAGAATAGAGGTTTTTAACAAATGCCCAACTTCTCACCACGGCCCACTGGAAAGCTGTAGTTTTCAAGTCTGCAGACTCTCAGGAAACTTCTGGGCAGACTGACCTCTTCTGTGTGCAACTCCTGTCTAGGATCCGCCTCCCTTTGCTCTGGTTCAGCAGCCAGGACTCCCACATCACCTTTACAACATCTAGAAACTGGTTTAAATCGTGTATTCTCTGATGGTTTCCATTGGTCCTTTACTTTGGTGTGGGCTACATTTTAAACATTCCTTCACTGTTATTTTAATGGGGTCTCAGGAGAAAGGCATCAAATGCTAGAAATCAGTCTGCAATCTGACCTGGAGGGCTACTGTTGAGGGCTTTTAAAAATTGATTCATTATGCTTTTTTAATTAAAAAACATTTTTTTTTTTTTTTTGAGATAAGGTTGTGCTCTGCCACCCAGGCTGGAGTGCAGTGGTGTGATCACAGCTCATTGTAGCCTCAGTCTTTCTGGCTCAAGAGATCCTCCCACCTCAGCCTCCTGAGTAGCTGGGATTACAGGTCCAAGCCACCACTTGGTTAATTTTAAAAAGTTTTTTTTTTTTTTTTTTTTTTTTGTGGAGATAGGAGTCTCTCCATGTTGCCCAGCCTAGTCTCAAACTCCTGGGCTGAGGTGATTCTTCTGCCCCAGCCTCCCTAAGTGCTGGAATTACAGTTGTGAGCCACCACACCCAGCAAACCTTAAGTTTTTTAATTTGTAAAATACACCATGAACTTGATCATGTTTGTCATTTTAAGTGTACAGTTAAGTAACATTAAGTGCATTCCCATTGTGTGCAACCAATCTCCAGAGCTCTTTTTATCTTACAAAACTTCAGCTCTATGCCTATCAAATAACAACTCCCTGCTCTCTGCTCCCCTCAGCCTCTGGCAACCATCATTCTACTTTCTACCTGTAGGAATTTACAACTTTTAGTAAGTGAAACCATACAGTATTTGCCCTTACTTGACAGCATATAGTCCTAAGGTTCATACATGTAGCAGCATGGGTCCAAACATCCACATCCTTCCTTTTAAAGGCTGAATAATATTCCGTTGTATGAATGAACCACATTTTGTTCATCCACTTATCCATGGAGGGATGCCTCAGGTGCTTCCACCTTCTGGCTATCATGGGTAATGCTGCTATGAATGTGGTTGCCATTACTGTTGAGTTTATTAAAAGGGCTGTAGCACAGGAGACCCCCAACCACGAAATCCCAAGCAGATGTATTTGAATGTAAAGTTCCCATAGCACTGGAATTAAGATGCTATAGTCACATTGCCATCTACAAAGTACCCCCACGTTTAGAGTTTTACTTGACACACTTCTTCTGGTCCATTATTATAACCAGTGAGGTAGCTAGAGGAGATAGCATTTTATTTATTTATTTATTTAGAGATGGAGTCTTGCTTTGTCACCCAGGCTGGAGTGCAGTGGTATGATCTCAGCCCACGGCAACCTTCACCTCCCTCATGCAATTTTCCTGCCTCAGCCTCCAGAGTAGCTGGGATTACAGGCATGTATCACCATGCCAGGCTAATTTTTGCATTTTTAGTAGAGATGGGGTTTCACCATGTTGGTCAGGCTGGCCTCGAACTCCTGATCGCAAGTGATCCACCTACCTCAGCCTCCCAAAGTGCTGGGATTACGGGGTGGGCCACGGTTCCTAGCCAATAGCATTATTTTTGCATGACAGTGAAAGACTTCGAGCTGCAAAGACATTAAGTGACTTGCCTAAGCTAATAAGTAGCACAACTAAAAGTACTGAATAATTTTATAAGCCTGAAAGACGTTGCTGAAAGTGTTTGTTTACATCAACTCTGTTGTGAGCTGACTATGGAAAGAGGGCCACAGAATGATGATCTCTAATCTAGTGAATTTAATGCAACTTCTCCGAACAGATAAGCCAGGTTGACATTGTAAATTTTATGTGAAAAAGAGAAATCTGTCTGAAGCTCTGCCAGCTAAGATAAGACGGAATAGCAGATATGATGTAACTATTAAAATTACAGAGATTTTTCCTCTTTATTTTTCAGGGAGGGAATCAAGGTAAATGTTCTTAGGTTGTTGGCAGTGTTTCTTCCATTTGTATATTCCTTCTAAAGATGAACATTATGCTGTTTATTCATCTGTTAATGACAGCTGATTATCAAACCATAAATATACATGTTGGGTCTAATGGTTTGTGAACGTTAAGCATCAGACAGTAATATCGCGGGTATTTAGAGAAGAACACTACAGCTACATCCCAATCACTATCTAGCTTGTCAGTTTCCTGTAGAATTATCTGATTCTTTGTGCTGTCAGCTGAATCATGTGTTACGCAGAAAGCAGATTTTTTTCCCCATTATCGCTATTTTTTCCTCCTCGTCAGTAAACAGATTTTTTTAAAAAAAGAAGAAAGAAACACAATTCTCTTGTGTAATCGAGGCTCCAGATATCACATTTTTTCTATTACTTGTGGAAAACAGCAACTCTGATTTCTTGAGGTTTTTCATGTTCAAATCATTTCAGGAACATTAGCAAATACATATTCACTCAGTATTTCCGTACCATATATTGGAGAAAATAACAGCTATGAAGATGCTAAAGTTCAAATGAAAGGGCTTTCATCCTGCTGCCTGAAAGTCCTTTGGTACTTATTTATTTATTTTTTAAATTGACCACTAGTAGTTTACTCTCTGGACAGCAAGATACATGTGTTTATTTCCTAAGCAATGAGGCAGAGGAGCGTGGTGTTCAGGCTTTGACAGTATGCTAATGTGTGCTGCAGAAAGACACAGTTCCCCAGGGTGCAACCAGGAGCCTCTGAGAACTTTTCTTAAAAGGTCTTCATTCTTCCATTCACCCGGCAAACAGTGGTTAAGCATTGGCTAGTGCAGGTGTATACTCAGCCTTGGGCGAATAGGAAGTCCCTGCCTGGTGGTTCTCAAAGCTGGAGGAATGGGGGCAGCATGGCAGAGCAGAAAGGGCGTGGTCAGAATCCCAGCTCACCTACCTGCAAAGGGCATGGTCTTGACCTCCCCAAGTCTTCCCCTGGGGCAGGGATGGTAATACCCACCCCAAGAACAGGGAGGATTAATCGATTGGCCTATGGCTGGTGTGCGGCACGGAGCTGCAGCCTTCAGGGACACTCCTGACTTATTTCCATTTCTTTCACTGCCCTTCCTTCCTTCCAACCCGGTTTCCATTCCAGACACTTCACCAGCAGCACTTGCCTATCCTCCTCCATGTTTGGCACCGCGTTGGACTCTACTACTTTCAAACTCTTCCCTCCCCACACCCACCGCCCCGCTCCCTTTCTCTCTCTCTGATCTGATCTTTTCTGGAGACTTTGTTTTCTTTCCTTCTCTCTCTTTTCTCTCCCAAATGGTGGGTTTCACAAAGTTTCTGCTCATTCATCTCTTTGTAATATTGCTCCTTTAACACAAACCATATTTTCAAATCCTTCTTATTCTTTAGACATCACTGATGTCATATTCCTGGCTTCAGCTATCATTCTTACTCTGATGGCTCTAAAATTTCTCTCGCTGTATTTTCATAGCCAAACCTCTAGCTTCAAGTTTCAACCAAATGCCCAACCTGGGTGTTCACTTTCAACTCGAAATCTCCAAAGCTATACATATCACCTTTACCCCAAATGAACTCCCCTTTCAGATTTCTCATTTTTTTACTCTGTCAGTGGCACTATTTTCTCAATTATCCACAGAGAAAATATTAGAGTCAAATTTATTTATTTTTATTTTCTTTAGCTGCTTTATCATTTATAAAAACTATTTTTCTTTATAGGAAATTAATTAATGTTTTGTTTGTTTTTAGAGACAAGATGTTACTCATTGCTCAGGCTGTAGTGCAGCAGCTATTCACAGGCCAGATCAGACTGCACAATACACTGCAGCCTCAAACTCCTGGCCTCAAATGATCCTCCCACCTCAGCCTCCCAACTAGCTAGAACTACAGGCATGAGCCACAGCACCCAGATAAAACCATGTTTCCTCTTTCAAAACATTTATGAGCAGAAAAGCATTAGATTAAGTCACAAAAGACAACCATAAAAAAGATTTTTTAAACCTCCTTGAATAAATAGAAGAACCAGACACAGTGGCTGACCTCTGTAATCCTAGCACTTTGGGAGACCAAGGCAGGTGGATCACCTGTCACCTGAGGTCAGGAGTTCAAGACCAGCCTGGCCAACTTAGTGAAAGCCCATCTCTACTAAAAACACAAAAATAAGCCCAGCATGGTGGTGGGCACCTGGAATCCCAGCTACTTGGGAGGCTGAGGCAGGAGAATCACTTGAACACAGGAGGCAGAGATTGCAGTGAGCTGGGATTGCACCACTGCATTCCAGCCTGGGTGACAGAGACTCTGTCTCAAAAAAAAAAACAAAAAGCAAAAAAGCATGTCCTTGTGGTCTTGATTTGTATTTCTTTAGTAGTAACAAAATTGAACGTCTTTCAACGAGGTTGTTTGCTTTTGTCATACTGATTTGTAGAAATAAGATAGAAATGTCTGCTAATACCACTGATATTCAACATTGTCCTGGTCAAAAAAATAAAATAAAAAAGACATAAAATATAAAATAAAATTAAAAAGACATAAAGATAAAAAATTAAAAAATAAAATAAAGGTCAATAAAATGAAATAAAATAAAAAAGACATAAAAAACAAAGACATTACAATCTGAAAGGAAGAAATATATGACTGTCATCATTTGCAGATGAAATTACTAAGTGTAAAGGAAACCCCAAATAAGCTACAAATTGTTAGAATTAAAGGAGACTTTAGCAAGGTGGTTGGATATAAAATCAATAGATGAATGCCAGGGGCCTTTCTGTGCACCAGCAATAAACAGTTAAAAACTGTAATATTAGGAAGATTATTTATAATAGTAAAATGATACTACACAATACCTATAACTAAACCTTGAAAAGATATGCAAGTCCAAAACTTAAAAGTATCAAACTCTAATGAGACACATTGAGAAGACCTAGATAAATAATTTTCATGCTCAAACTCATTATTACAGTAATAGAAAAATAAAACAACCATGTGATATCAATTTTAACCTATGCAATTAAAAAAGATTGATAACACCATATTCATCAGTATTCTCAAGAAAAACAGAACCAACGGGATACGTTTAAATACAGAGAAAGTGATTTATTATGAGGGATTGGCTCACAGACTGAGAAGTCCCGTAGTTTGCTGTCTGCTAGCTGGAGGCCCAGGAAACTGGTGGTGTGTCAGCTCGAGCCTGAAGGGCTGAGAACTGGGGGAGCCAATGGCCTGAGAACCAGGAAGACCGATGTCTAAGGGCAGGAGAAGGTGGATGTCTCAGCTGTAGTAGAGATAGAAAATTTACCCTTTCGCTGCCTTTTCATTCTATTTGGGCCCTCAACGGATTGGGTGATGCCCTCCCATATTGGTGAGAGGGGCTCTTCTTGATTCAGTCCACTGATTCATGTGCTAATCTCTTCTGGAAACACCCTCACAGATGCACCCAGAAATAGTGTTTTACCAGCTATCTGGGCATTCCTTAGCCCTGTTGAGTTGACACATAAAATGAGCCATCACAAACACTGAGTAGTGGGAAAGATACAGTGTAACAGGCGGTATCACACATGTTAGGTGTGAGTTCAAATCGGCACAGCTTTTTCGGAGAGAAATCTGGCAGCACTAATACAATTTTTAAATGTTTATGCCTTTGGACACAGCAATTTTACTTTTGAAAATTTCCCTATAGACATACATGCGTAAGAGTACAAAGGCTTTTGTGTAACAATTTTCATCACGTCGTAATTTGAAACACTCTGTCTACCAGTAGATGACTGGTGAAATAAGTTGCTATAGATCTGATATACAATGAAATACAGTATCAATCACTTATATGAAATGAGATAGAATTCACATGCTGCAATGCAAATGTATCAAAGGCATTTGATTAAGGAAAGATGAGTGTGTTTTAGTGTCCGTTTCCCTGGAAGCAGAGCCTGAGGCAAGGATTTGGATGCAGGTAGCTTATTTGGGAAGAATCCCTGGAAGCAGGTGTGAGGGAGTGAGGATAATGAGGGAGAAAGAGCAAAGGGAGTATAATCACCACGTAGTGTGGCAGCAGGGGCTTGCTTCAGCTGGGACCTCCTGAAAAGTATAAAGAAGGGCTCCAGCATTGTCCCCTGCTTGCAGGACAGGAGACAGAAGGTGAAAAGATGGACAGCCTGTGCAATGGAAGTTGCAACTCACACAGAACTGTCCACTCCAGCTGTGGCTGAAATCAGAGGCAGTCCAGGAAATGTGATGTGAAGCATCAGAGGAATCTGCTACAGACTGATTCAATTTAGGTAGAAGAGGATGTACACATACATCCCTAGAGGTAGTATGAGAGGCCCTCTTAAGCTGTGATCAGACGAACTGCCCCCCTCCATTACCTCCATCAAGGAAACATAATGATGCCCGCATAGAAAGCTTGGGTTGAGTAGGTTACTCTTTCTGTTCTCAAACATTAGGGAGCCTGAGAATCACTTGTAGGCCTTGTTAGAACATAAATTGCTGGTCTCTGCTTCCAAGGTTTCTGATTCAGTAAGTCTGGAGCAGGCTGGAGAATTTGCATTTCTAATAAGTTGTCAGGTGATGCTAATGCTGCCTGTCTACAGGTCATGTGCTGAGAACCACTCGTCTAGAACATCTGTGTATTTTCCCCAAACATTACCCAGAGTCTGTTGTGTTAGTTCCCAAACCTGTTCATGTCATCTTCACTTGTTATTATAGTCAGGTAATTTAATTAAATATTGCATGAACTAATGAGATATGAGTAGACAGGGAAAAATAATTGTGTCTATATAATACGAGTTGAATGCTACTGAAAAGACTTAACATAGATGAGTCATTGAAAACTTGCAAAATGTCACAAAAATTGAAAATTTGTAAGAATCTAGAAGATTACTCAGAGATTACTCATAAATGTCTTTAGTTCTTGCTCCATTATTAAACACCTGCAACAAGAAATGAATGACAATGTATTATGATATGATCCGTGTAAAAAGTACATCCGCAATGCCCTCGAGTATCACAGAAGAGGTTTTGCATGCACATTAGATTACTGTCAATACATGTACATTTATTTGTTTTAATTTAATAAGAAAGTTTAAGGCATTTATGAGGTTTTTTTCTGAGTCCCTGCTTAGTTGACTATTTGGATCAACTAACCTGTCCTTACCTGATTGAATGAGAACCTCCATGGCCTGCATTCTCGAACCTTTCTGTTCTAAAGCAGGTTTCTCTCCAGGCATGAAGCTGAAAACGAAGAATTCCAATGATGATCCTTCAATGTCCCGAATAGTATTTCATTTTTATTTTAAAGTCTATTCTGTGTTTTCTATGTTTTTCAGAATTGCTGCCAATCTACTTGGGTCATTTACTCTGCTCTCCATTACACACCAAATAAAATCTAAATCGTCAGCATTCAGGGCTCTCTCTGAAATGATTGACATTTGTCACTTGCTCTCCCTAATTTTTCATTTACCCTGTACCACACATAAATGATCATTTCTAGACTATGCATTTGTGTTTTTTTCATGAGTTCTTTCCTCTGCTCCTGTCTAGAGAACTCCTATTTATCCTTAAAAACCCAGCCCAAATGTCTCATCTCTGGGAAGCCTTCCCAACTCCCTCTTTTGTTCTAATAGCTCTTTGTTGTACTTGGTCCTTGATACTACTTGTCAGAATGCTTTGGAGTTTTTTTTTTGCTTTGGTTTCAGTGGAAACTGTAGACTCTTAGCTTTCAACATCTAGGATATGTGTAATCTTTTCCCATCTTACTTTATCACTTTACCTAAACTGTGCTCCAGTCCTGACATTCTAGTCCTGAGTAGGGGCTCAGGAATATTTCTTAAGAAATGTTAATGAGTAAACAAATAAATAAATGGACTCTCATTACTTCTGACATATTTGATATTTTTTATTCAAAAATCTGTAGACATAAAAACCCACCATAATTTAAGTGACAACTTAAGTATAATATATATTGACTTGAATCACTCATATCACTCACTCTTTTAGTGCTTAGCAATTTCTTCTTGTATCCATAAATAAAGTCCATTCTTGTTTTAAAGCCTGTTTTAAAAAAAAACAGAAGTGATACTCAAATTGTTGAGAAGATAAATAGCTTTATTAAATATGATAGCTTCGGCATTTTACAGATTCACCAGTGAAACTTCTCAACTGAAGCAGCATGATGCTGCTCAGTTTCCTTGGCTGTAAACGAGGGGCAATGACAGCACTGACACCTCAGGGCCATGCTGAGTATTTAGTGAGATAGTTTATGTACGGTGTCTGAATGCAGCAGGGACTCAATAAATACCAGTGGATTTAACTGACTGAATTTTTGTTAAACTGAGCACAAACACAGAGACCAAATAGCTGTAAAGGCCAGAGCTGACCATGTACAATCCCCTAAGACCCAGTGATTCCACTTCTAGCTACATACCCAATAGAAAAGCTCACAAAGATGCATCTACAGACCTGACAAGGATGTCGATCGCTTCAGTACGTGTGATAATCCCAAACTGGAATCAATCCAAATTGCAGCATTAAAGTGGATAAATGCACTGTGTTACATTCACACAGTGGAACCCTATGTGGCAACAAGAACAAATGAAGAACTGCAATGTGGGACAACATGGATTAATCTCATAAGCACATCACAAAAGAAAGAAGTCATATGCGAAAGAGTGCATATATCTTCAATCGATATAACCTTTAACAACAAATGAACTAATCTGCCGATAGAAATTTCAAGTGGGAGCAGAGACTGGAATAGAGTCCAAGAGTCCTTCTTGGATGCTGCAATGTTCTAGATCTTGAGTTAGGATGGTTATCTGGAGGTGCTCACTTTTTAAAACTTCCTAAGGCTATTTATGAATGGTGTGCCTTTCTGTATGGATGTCACATTTCAATAAAAAGCTTAGTTAAAAAGACAAAAGACAAGCAGTCTGGGAGTTTGAGAAGATGGACTGGACAAGCACAATGATGAGGAATTCCTGGTGTTTGAACACGTAGGAGAGATGCAGGGAAGCAATAAGGAGGGTGCATCAAGATCCTTAAGTCAATGTGTATCTAAGGATGAAAAACAAAACCTGTGATAATAAGGGCTTCTCTTCTTTTCTGGATTACGTGACAGAAATGCTTGCCACCTGATGAGATAAAACGGTAGCCATCTGGAAAAGTAAATCAAACTTTACACTGTACGCTAGGACAAATTCTAAACGAATCAAAGACATATATGTAAAATAGAAAACCATTAATGTAATAGAAGAGAAATGGGAGACTTCCTTTTTAATCTTGGAATGGAGAAGGCCTTTCTGACTATGACACAAAAGCAAGAACCTCTAAAAGAAAACGTGGATAAATTTGACTACAAATTATAAAAGCCTTCTGTTTGGTGAAACAACCACAACCACATCACACCAAAAAGAAAGCAAAGAAGAAAACATACAAAGCAAAGGCAACGGACAAATGAAAACAGGACAGGTCAATCGTAATTCAGTCATAGTAAGAGGACTAACCTTCTGTCTTAGTCCATTTTGTGCTGCTATAATGCAATACCAAAGACTGGGTACTTTATAATAGAAATGTATTTAGCTTACAGTTCTCAAGGTTGGGAAGTCCAAGATCAAGGATCTGCATCCAATGAGGGCCTTCTTGCTGTTCATAGCATCACAGAAGTCATCTGATGAGGGCCTTCTTGCTGTTCATAGCATCGCAGAAGTCATCTGATGAGGGCTGTCTTGCTGTTCATAGCATCACAGAAGTCATCTGATGAGGGCCTTCTTGCTGTTCATAGCATCACAGAAGTCATCTGATGAGGGCTGTCTTGCTGTTCATAGCATCACAGAAGTCATCTGATGAGGGCCTTCTTGCCGTTCATAGCATCGCAGAAGTCATCTGATGAGGGCTGTCTTGCTGTTCATAGCATCACAGAAGTCATCTGATGAGGGCCTTCTTGCTGTTCATAACATCGAAGAAGTCATCATGTAGTGAGAGAATGTGCAGAAGAGGGTAAGAGAGGGCTGAACTTGCTTTTGTAACAAACTCACTCTTGAGATAATGAACGCACACCAACAGTAATGGCATTAATCCATTCCTGAGGGCAGAGCCCCCCATGACCTAATTACCTCTTAAAGGTCCCCTGCTCCACACTGTTGCATTAGGGATTAGGTTTATAACACATGAACTTGGGAGGACACACTGAAACCACAGCACCTTCCTAATACGTTAAGAGCTTCTAGGAATAGATAAGGAAAAAAAAAAAAAGATAGGAAAACAGATAAAGCTACGAACAGATAGTTTACAGAAAAGGAAACATAAATTGCTCCTAAACATGTAAAAATGCTTAACCTCATTCACAATATGAGAAATGCAAACAAAACCAGACTTTGTTTTTCAGCTAACTGTTGGAAGAGAAACGTGTTTGATATTACCCTTTTGGTGAGCCTCTGGGAAACAAGCATATTTGTACATTGCTGTTGGGCCTGTACCTTGGTGCAGCCCTTCTGGAGGCGTTTTGCCAATACCTATCAAAATGAGAAAAGTATATCCCTTTGACTTTGAACTTCCGTTCTGGAATTGTCTTGCAGATCTACTAGTTCACATGCAAAATGCTGTATATACCACGTGTTTCACTTCAGTATCGTAATCACAAAAGAGTAGAGACAACCCAAGACGGTTGACAGGTGGCTAGTTAAACAGGTGAGGCACCTGTACACCATGTCAAAAGAAAGAAACTCCCCATTAAGGACAACGGAATCCCATGTATAAAGGAGGAAGACCTCCAAATAAGAAAAGATCTGTAAGACACACAATCACGCAGAACGAAGCAGAGGAGGAGTGTATATAATATGTGAAGGCAGGTGGGGGTGGGTAATAGAAGAATCTATGTTCATAGTTGCTTGATCTGCATAAAGAAGCCTAAAAGAATACATTCAGAATATTAACACAGAAGTTACCTGTGCCTGGAGATGAAGGTGGGTGGAAATTGAGAGAGGAAGGGATGGCTGGGAAGAACAATTTTTCATGCTAAAAAGTGTTGATCTTTGTGAATATGTTAGCTATTCAAATAATTTAAAACACATCTTAACTTGCACTCTGTCTAGTTTTAAATAGAAGGCCCTGCCTTCTTCTTAAGCTAGTGATTTTGCAAGATAAGAGTAGAGAGAATTTGTGTTTTGGGGGTTCTCAGTCTTTTCAATAGTAAAAGAGCAAATAGAAGTTATGTACTAATTCAGGATTTGTGTTTTCTTTCAATGACTTTTAGTGGAATAAAAGGATTGAAATATCCAACTGTAAAATATTCAATCTACTTTACAGTCTCATCTTAGAGGACTGGATTTTGTGAGGCTAGAACTGAGCAAGGGGGCACAACCAACAGGAAGCAGTTCTGGGTTCCCCATTTGTAGCTTCGTAGGCAGAGACGAGAACTGACAAATCAGAGGGAGCCAGCTGAGGGTTTGGCCAAAAACAATTTAGCAAACTCCAATTTTACCCAACCGCCTAGATATTTCAAATAAAAGTAGCTTTTAGGTAGAAAATAATTCTACACGATTAATGTGATTCCTAATTTCATTTTGTGTGACTCAACAGAGAAGAATGATTCATAATCTATGGCTCATCCCATGTCCAAATCAAATAGACCCTCTTATGGGGGTGGGAGCTGTGAGGTGTTTATTCATTCAACATGTACTTTCTGAGTGAACACTTGAATAAAAGCAGCAGCTCACCTCTCTAATCCCAGCACTTTTGGGATCCCAAAACAGGAGGATCACTGGAGCCCAGGAGTTCAAGATCAGCCTGGGCAACACAGTGAGACACCTGCCTTTACAAAAAAAAATTTTTTTTTTAATTAGCTAGGCATGGTGGCATGAGCCTGTGGTCTCAGCTACTCGGGAGGATTACTTGAGCCCAGGAGGTTGAGGCTGCAGCGAGCCAAGATTATGCCACTGCACTCTAGCCTGGGCAACAGTGTGAGACTCTGTCTCAAAATAAAATAAAATAAAATGAATGAAATGAAGCAATTCTGTCTCTATCATTTGGCCAGACCTGGAAGCATACAGCCAGCAGGGTGAAGAGAAAATTAACATGCAAGGTGCGCAGGCGTGTGGCCAGTGGACCCGTGGTTGTGAGTGGCTCTCCATTAATTAAAGAGAATGATGAGGTGAAGTCGTTGTCTGCAAGGTACAGACTTTGAGAAATTGTCTCAATAAAGGAGAACTTCATTTGGCCTTAGGTGAGAGCCAATCAATAAATTAGTTGGCTGAGGGTAGAGAGGTGCAGGGAGAACCAGGATCTGTGTAAAAACAGGGGGTGGGGCGGAGCAGTGAAGCAAAGGTAAAAAATAAAATAAAATTAAAAGCTGCTGTAGCCCCAGCTTGCATTCCCTGTGATGTATAAACCAGGTGATCTTCATTAGCCTTGGGAGAGTCAGAGAAGGTGAGACGTCGGGGCCGATTGTTATAGGACTGTGGTCATCTATTTCCCCCGTGACCATCTCCATTAGGACAGGATAGAGGTGACATCAATCAGAAAGCGACCGTCCACAGGGAAGATGTCCCGGCGCCGTGTAAATGCTCCGTGAGCTGCTGTTAGTGACGCTAACGTGGTTCTGAGAGGCATCCTTGCCCAGCCCCAGACCTGCAGGCTCAGGCAGGACCCAAGGTGCTGAGCCTAGGGGCGTTCCATCACACGGACAAGGAAGGCAGACGGCCCTGGGCTCCCAGCTGGCCTTGTAAAACTTGAGTCATGGTGACAGAATTCCTTCCATCATCGTTTATGCTGCACCTTCCCGGCCGAGTTCCTGTTATTTAGCATCCTGCCATCATCCATAAAGCACGGCTGCCACCATTTGTTCCTTATTTCTCACTCTCCTGAGGTTTGCTGTTCTCATTCCTTGTCTGGGGGGCGGGGGAGAGAGAGAGAGAGACACTAAAGAACTCTGCCCCAGGCTGCCACCTGCCCGCCCCTTGGCCCCCAGGGTCCCTGCACAGGTTGGGAGCCTGACTCCCCTCTGAAGGTCCTGCCCACCCTTGGTGGTGGTACCTGCCATGTGAGTGTGGCAGGGCTGGAAATACGGGCCCTGGCATCTGGCTCTCTATAACCACAGGCAAGTCTTTCTGTCTCTTTTGTATGTCCTGAGCTATAAAATGGACAAAGGACGGTGGCCCCTTTTCTTCCTCACAGTGATGCCACGCCGCATCTCAAGGTTTTTCCCTAATGTAATAAATCTGAGAGACCAAATAGGATCATCAGACAGAAAACTCAGTGAGTTCCCAAGAAAGGCAATGGCTCTTCACACTCCTGTTCACGTGTGTTCTTGCCGTGAAAGGCCGTCATCTGGGCAGGCGTACCCACGGCTCTTCCATCCACCTCCTGAGTTCATTGCACATCAGGTCCTTCCTCTGCTTGAAACTCTTGATGGTCTGTGTTCCATGCAGAGTCAAAGCCAATCTTCAGAATGGCCAGGACACTCCAGGGCGGCCCCGCCCCCTAAGTGACAGCCTGGCTTCTCTCCCCTCCTCCCTGCTCTGCCCAGCCATGCCGGCCACCTCGCTGCCCTCACACATACACCTGGGCCACAGCCCTGAAACCTGGCACCTGCTGTTTCCCAAAGCTCTACCTCCTGACCCTTTTATTTTTGAGACAGAGTCTTGCTCTGTCGCCAGGCTGGAATGCAGCGGTGCGATCTTGGCTCACTGCAACCTCCATCTCCTGGGTTAAAGCGATTCTCCTGTCTCAGCCTCCCAAGTAGCTGAGACTGTAGACACCTGCCACCACGTCCAGTTAGTTTTTGTATTTTGAGTAGAGACAGGTTTCCCCATGTTGGCCTCAATCTCTTGACCTCATGATCCGCCTGCCTCAGCCTCACAAAGTGCGGGGATTACAGGTGTGAACTGCCACACCCGGCACTGACTTTTCTTCAGTGTCACCTTCTTCGGAAAGGTGTCCCTTACCAGGTTGCGAACCCCCCGGGGGTGGGGGGGCGCTTTGCTGCTTTGTTTCCTGCTGTATTTACAGTACCTTTCTCAGTGCCGAGACAATAAATATTTACTGAATAAATGAGTTATAGCTCTCTTTTTAAAATAATAATATTATTAATTAATAATAGTAATACACATTGGTATGACAGTTTGCAAAGCACTTTGAATGCAAAGCCTGTAGCATTCATGTATCGCAGGCACATTTACCAATCACAAACTTGGACGTGCAAAGATGGTCCCTTTATGTGCCCTGGGAGTTAACTTGTTTCCAGACCCCTAATTCCACCCATCTTGCCAATACAAGGAAACTGAGTAAACCCCTCCCCCGGCTGATTCCAGGTGTGATTCCTCTGCTGGTCTACCCCGGCCTGTGTTGGCTGGACTGGGCAGAGAATGGACTTCACCCTATGTCAGCTCTTGGGGATGCTTGTCCTGGAAAGGACCTTGCCCCGCTCACAGCCCACCCACAGCCCTGCTGTGCACCAGCCAGTGATGCCTTCACGCTGCTGATAAAGACATGCCCGAGACTGGGCAATCTGCACAAGAAAGAGGTTTAATTGGACTTAGAGTTCTATGTGGCCAGGAAGCCTCACAATCACGGCAGGAGGCAAGGAGGAGCAAGTCGATGTCTTAATTGGATGGCAGCAAGCAGACTGTGCAGGGAAACTCCTGTCTTTAAAACCATCAGATCTCATGATACTCATTCACTCTCACAACAATGATGCAGGAAAAGCCTGCTCCCATAATTCAGTCACTTCCCACAGAGTCCCCTTTAACAACATGTGGGAATTCAAGATGAGATTTGGGTGGGGACACAGCCAGACCATGTCATTTCGGCCCTGGCCCCTTCCAAATCTGACGTCCTCATGTTTGAAAACCAATCATGCCTTCTCAACAGTCCCCTCAAATCTTAACTCATTTCAGCATTAACACAAAAGTCCACAGTCCAAAGTCTCATCTGAGACAAGGCAAGTCCCTTCCACCTATGAGCCTGTAAAGTCAAAAGCAAATTAGTTACTTCCTATATACAGTAGGGATACAGGCATTCGGTAAGTACAGCCATTCCAAATGGGAGAAATTGGCCAGAACAAAGGAGCTACAGGCCCCATGCAAGTCCAAAATCCAGCAGGGCAGTCAAATCTTAAAGCTCCAGAATGATCTCCTTTGACTCCATGTCTTACATCCAGGTCACACTGATGCAAGAGGTGGGTTCCCATGCTCTTGGGCAGCTCTGACCCTGTGACTTTGCAGGGTACAGCTTCCCTCCTAGCTGCCTTCATGGGCTGGCAGTTTACAAAAGAAAGAGGTTTAATTGGACTTACAGTTCCATGTGACTGCAGAAGCCTCACAATCATGGTGGAAGGCAAGGAGGAGAAGCCAATGTCTTACATGGATGGCAGCAGGCAAAGACACAGTTTGTGCAGGGTAACTCCCATTTTTAAAACTGTACGTTCTCGTGAGACTCATTCACTGTCATGAACAGCACAGGAAAGACCTATCCCATAATTCAATCATCTCCAACTAGGTCCCTCCCATGACATGTGGGAATTTAAGACGAGATTTGGGTGGGGAAGAGCCAAACCATATCATCGTCCTAGCTCCTTGACCACCTTCTGCTTTTCCCACACACAGCGGCTTGCTTTAGCCCTGAGGAACCAGCTTCTTCCCTTCTGCCCACAGCTGCACCCAGCATCACTCACTCTCTTCCAATTTTCTTCAAGGCCCTTTCCCATCAGAGTTCCACTCAGGATCAGTTTTGGGTTCTCTAATTTTGGGTCTCCAAATCTATCAGAGGGAATCTCAGATGCCACCCTGAGGGTTGAAGAGACAAGGGGAGCCCCACCAGCGGGTAAATCCCAGCTTCCCACTCCTCATTTTTTCTAGCCTGCCCTGCTCTGGCATGCATCCTCCCATACACTGCATTCCCTTCCCAGCCCACCAGGTTTTAGTTTTGACAGCCAACTTTTTAGAAATCTCAAAGCCCTTTCTCTCACAAACTCTTGCTGTTTGCAAACCAGACGCAAAACTGACTGTCAAACAATGGCCCAGGCATGGACTTTCAGAAGTCTATTTTTAAATCGAAAGGGAAAAAACAGGAACCACCCAGAAGGGAAAATGTGTTGAATAATCTTTCAAAACGTTATGTGCACATACATTCACTGCTGATTTACAGCTTACCAAAACATTTTTACCTACATAGGAGCATGAGATAGGCTGGGTGCAGTGGGTCACACCTGTAATCCCAGCACTTTAGGAGGCTGAGGCAAGCAGATCACTTGGCCAATATGGCAAAACCCCGTCTCTTCTAGAAATACAAAAATTATCCAGGCATGATGGTGAGCACCTGTAATCCCAGCTACTAGGGAGGCTGAGGCAGGAGAATCACTTGAACCTACGAGGTGGAAGTTGCAGTGAGCTGAGACCACACCATTGCACTCCAGCGTTGAGTGACAAGAGCAAAATGGTCATCTAAAAAAAAAAGACAAAAAACAAAAAAAGTATGAGATCTGTATAGTCCTGGTGTAGAGACAAAACAGGGGCTCCAAGGTCATAGCTGGCAAAAAGGGCGTTTCCAATCTAAAACTGCAGTCTTTTGGTTCCAAAATGTGTTGTTTTGATGACTTGTCAACCGATTACCCTACAGACTGCATTTGATTGAGTCCTAGTGTCCTATACTTAACAAATGTGGGAAGTGTGAGTTGAGTAGATGAATTCCTACCCCAAAATGCAGCTCTCTTTGAGGAACTTATTATTAGACTCGCTTTTTAAAAAAATCTCTGTCCATTGCTCTTTTTCTCTTTCCCTTATCCTGATGTCTGTTCCTCTTTCCATCTGTCAGCACTATGTCTTGATGGATTTTTTTTATATGTTTCCTTGCCCAATACAAGACTAATAGGCATTTTATAATACTTTGAAGTATAAAATTCTTATTAATTTATCTCTTTATTAAACATAAAACAGACATTAAGTTGCTGTTTCAAACAAGGAAATATTTTACAAACAAATAAAAATCAGAAGGTCTGTTGGACCCCAAAGTGGATTTTCAAAGTTGCTAAAAATATACAATCATCCAAATCTTCTCTAGAGGACTATCTCTTTTTAGGATAAATAAATGATACATGTTTCTGTATACAGGGATTTTAAAGACATGTTTTCTTCTTTTTTTTTTTTTGAGATGGAGTCTCACTCCGTCGCCCAGACTAGAGTGCAGTGGTGTGATCTTGGCTCACTGCAACCTCTATCTCCCAGGTAAAGCAATTCTTCTGCCTCAGTCTCCCAAATAGCAGGGAGTACAGGTGTCCACCACCATGCCTGGCTAATTTTTGTATTTTTAATAGAGATGGGGTTTCATCATATTGGCCAGGCTGGTCTTAAACTCCTGACCTGAAGTGATCCTTCTACCTCGGCCCCCCAAATTGCTGAGATTACAGGCATGAGCCATTACACATGGCCAGTGTTTCTGTTTGTTTGTTTTTCCTCCTTTTGCTGAGCAAATTTTCCTGACTACTCTCAACCCTTATTCTCCTTTCCAGACCATCTTTTGGTGAGAGGTTGGGTTAGGAGTTTCTTTTGATTACCTGAAAAGTCTTACTGTATTTCTCTGGTTATCAAATACACATTTTTATTCTGGTAGTTGCATGGTTAACATATTCGAAAGGTATCAAAATTTGGTTTTCCAACAGATGTTGTAATCTTTATTTCTAATTTAGGGATAGTGACAAATTACGGCAGCCTTTAACAGTTGATTGTGCAGTAGAAGTACAAAGACTGACAAACACGACATCAAGAGTCTATGCTTGTTTTCCTAATTTTCTTGCTACTTTCTCCATCCTTTTAATCCATTCCATCATTGGTGAATTCATTCAGGGCAGCTACTATGTTCCAGGGGATGCCTAGATACCTGCTGGGTGCCGGGATGCCGAGTCTTTCACAGGTGCAGCGTTGCCCTCAAGGAACTAGACACAGAGGATCAGAGGGTCAGGGAAGGCTTCCCCAAGAAGAAGACCCTTGAACTGTGCTTTAAAGGAGATGATCAAGTGAGTGAGGGCTAAGGGTGACAACCTTTTGCCAATTTCCAGAAATCATTCTCCGGTGTTACTGAATGATTTTGTGTGGTTTTGCTACTCCGTGCTCACACCTTTTGATCCTTTCTTTGTGAAACGATCCTCAGATGACAAAATTAAAATTTGTTCTCTGTCTCCTGCCATACCCCCAACTGATATGAGGGAGGTGTTTGATTGTTGAGCCCAGCTTCAAGGTGAGATCAGAAATTGCGTCTTTTTGTCTGTGGGAGACAGGGATTGTGGAGGGATCCTCTGGGTCTCCCTGGATAGAACTGGGTGGAACCAAATGCTGGAGGTGGAGGAAAAGACCCCAAGGATGAGAAGCAGAGGGAAGGGAAGAAGGTCCTCCAGCATGGGTCTCAAGTGCAAGTGATTCTGACGGAAGGCCAGGTGAGGTGGCATGAGAGCCCAGAGTGAAGAGCCCATGCCAGTGAGCTGAAGCGTGGATGAGCCAATTCCAGTGTCTGAAGCCTGGAAGGGGATGTGGAAGTCTGCCTCATTCTCCTTGAACTCTCTGTATATTAACCAGCTAATGGTAAAGTTGTTTGACAGTAGGTTCTTCTACCCCATTGAGAACACAGCACTGGGATGGATATTTGTTTTCTCAAAAAAGTAAAAAATAATTGAAAACAACCAAATGTTCAATCGGGGACAAGGTTACATTTGTTCAGTGAAATATTATTTAGTTATTGAAAACGATAACTATGTAGATAACGGTGTACATGGAAAATATCTTAATAGATCTGTGTGTTAAAAAATGAATACAAATGGTCAGTATGCTGTGATAACAGCTATGTAAAAGTAAATGCATGCTGATAAGAACTAGAAAGGAATATGTAAAAAAATAATTTCAGGTTTAACAATGTTTGTATGAGTTAAGATAATGCAGGTAGTTGTAAAAGAAAAACTCTGAAATCCCAGTAGCTTAACACACTAGAAGGGAATTTTTGCTCAGGGCAAATCCAGTACCAATGTAAAGGACCTAGGATCCTTCCAGCTCATGGCTATCCCCTCCTCCAGGGCCTCACAATCCCTTCCATTCAGCAGGTGGATCAAGAGCTAAGCCCTAGCCCTCTTGGGCCTGAAGGTGTCCATCTTTATTTTCACTCACATTTGATTGGTCTAAATGAGTCACGTGCCCCCATCTTGATGCAAAGAGATCTGGGAAATGTAGTGCTGGCTGGGCCATGGCATCCTTATAACAAGTCCACATACAGAAGGGAGCACAGTAAGTTAGCATACTTGAGTGCTTCAATGCTTTATTATTTAGTCATCTGTATCTGCCGTAGTGATATTTTTTCTTTTTTAAGTTTTTTTCTTTAGTTTTGTTAGACTTATTTTTTTTTAATAGAGAAAATTAAAAGGCTCTTGTGTATTCTTTTATTTCAGGAAGTGAGACGGGGCATATGAACTCAGGAAATGGAGATGACGGGAATAGAAATGCTGGTAGGCAAAGCAAAAGCAGAAATTAAAGCACATATCTTACTCAGTGCATGTCAGACTCAGTGTTTCCTCCCATTTCCAACCTTTTGCTGGGCTATTGGTTGTTATGGACTGAATTGTGCCACCCACCAAATTCATGCATTGAACCCCCCTACCCTGCAGTGTCACTGTATTTGAAGACAGGGCCTTTAAAGAGTAATTAAGGTTAAATGAGGTCATAGGGTAAGGCCTTATTTCAGTAGAACTGGTGTCTTTGCAAGAGAAGGAGACACCGGGGATGAGTGTGCCTAGAGGAAAGACCATGGAAGGATACTCAGTGGGCAGCCGGCCATCTGCAAGCCAAGGAGAGAGGCTTCAGTAGAACCGAACCCGTCAACACCTCAATCTCAGACTTCCAGCCTCCAGAATTGTGAAAAAGTAAATTTCTGTTGTTTAAGACACTCAGTCTGTGGCATTTTGTTATGGCAGAAAACTAACAGATTACCTCTCCCTCTACTAACTTTTTATCAAGACTGCTTGCCCCTTAAAGCTCAGATAGTGTGCCACCTCCTCTGGGAAGCCCTCCCCTTACCCTAGCTGCATTGAATGTCTCTCCCTTGGGCTGTCTCAGTGTTCTGATGTTATTTTATCCACACTGCTTGGGAAACGTGTCTGTAATGCCATCTCCTTGCCTTGGACATGAGCTCCACAACATGGGGGCCATATCTTGTACTCCATGCATCTTGAACAGTGTCTGGCACACAGTGAGTGCCCAATAAACAATTGGCTAGCAAAGGAACAAAGGAACAACTTTTTTTCCTCACTCTGTCACCCAGGCTGGAGTGCAATGGCACGATCTTAGCTCACTGCAACCTCCGTTTTCTGGGTTCAAGTGATTCTCCTGCCTCAGCCTCTCAAACAGCTGGAACTACAGGTATGCACCACCATGCCCAGCTAATTTTTGTATTTTTAGTAGAGATGGGTTTTTGCCATGTTGATTACGCTGGTCTTGAACTCCTGACCTCAGGTAATCTGCTCGCCTTGGTCTCCCAAAGTGCTGGGATTATAGACGTGAGTGACTGTGCCTGACTAGGAACAAACATTTCTAAATGAACTACCCCAGAACCGGTGGATAATCATTTTGACTGATCAAAGCTGGCTCGTGGCAGTCTTTGAACCATGTAGCAAAGAGTCAGAGATGCTTTTCTCCAGGTGCTGTCTGGGAAGACATGATCTGTGTCTGATTATACAGAGCTTAATAATACGGAGTGGCAATTCTGAATATGTTGACTGAGAAAGAGGATCTCTCTCCTTAGTATAGTGCATAATCTGAGACAGGATCAGAGGCTTGCAGGCATTGGAAAGCTATTTTTTTTCTTTTGTACTTTTTGACATTGAGTCTATAGTGATTTTCTTGCCTGGACTAAACACATAAACAGAAAATTTACTACAATAATAAATGCCCCAGTATTTCCCTTTCTGGAAGGTGCTGTACCCTCCTCCCTCCCTAAAAGATAGGTTACTTAGAATTCTTTCTTTCAATGTTCTCTTTAAGTTCTTCTGCTCCATAAATCCCAACCTGCCCACTGCAGCCACAGAAGCAGCGTTCTCACTGTTTTCTGGATCATGAATCACACTTTCCTCTTAAAGGCACCATAGGATGTTTGAGGTTGAGGTGATATCAGCAAAAAAGTTGGTACAAAGATCTCCAAAAATCACCTCCTCTATAGATACAATGAGAACACTGACTAAAATGGTCAGAGCCAATGTTTTCCAAAATTAACCAAAGGCTTGGACCAATCTGGTGAGCACTTATTCAAGAAAAACAGCTGTATCTTTGTGTGAAATGCAAGCTTTATGGCAATCGAATTGACCTTATTATCAGTGCCCACCCGCTCCTGAGCTCTGTATTATTAAACTTGAAAACCAATAGTCTGCAATCATGGCAAAAACCAGTGGCCTGGCAGGCACTGTGAAGGGAAGGACAGAGTTGAAGCTCCTTCAAAGCCTCATTTCCAGAGAAAATTGCCATTATCTGACTTGTCTAGTGGTTTCTGGAAGACCCCACTCACAAGACTGTCTTTATTTGATCTGACTGGTAGCTCCCCCGGTGTGAACAGCTTTTTCCCCCAGGGACAGTTGTCTATAACAATTAGGCAATTGTTTAACATTGTAGCTTCCCAATATGGTAGATAATAGTTTAGGGAAACAGGAAACAAACCCAAAAGCTAGGAAATGAAATGTCCATAGGGTGCTCTGAATGCCTTTGACATAGTCTTGGGAATCTAGAAGGCCAGACACATGCTTAGGACTGTGCGCAGGCCCAAGGGCTACACCCTGCTCAGGAAGGACCTGAGAAGGCCCTACATGCTCCACTTTGGCTAATTTTGAGACTCTGCATAAGCAGGAAGTGAAGACTAAGATCGGTTTGTAAACTGTCCGGCTAAGTGTTAAAGTTATACCCCCAACATGACACAAAACTCCTCAGTAAAGACGGGGAGACTTATTGGTAATAGGCATTTAAGGAAATTTCTGCACAATTCACTGGCTGACCACTGAGCTAACTGAACAAAGACTTCCATGGCCACATACAACAAAGGATGAGACTTCCCAGAAGTAGTTCAGAAAAGTCACCAAGAAAACAACCACAGCGACAACAAACCCTGCAGAGAGAGAAGAATCTCATTTCCAGAGTCGCCACATTATGTTATTATAAATGTCTAGTTTTCAGCAGCAACAGCAACAACAACAAAACACAAGACTTGCAAATAAACAAGAAAGTATTGTTGAAACACGGTGGGAAAGAAAACTCGGTCAATGGAAGTTATCCCTGATGGAGTCCAGATATTGGACTTACTTATTTAAAATGTTCAAATAGCTAAAGGAAACCATGTATAAAAAAATTAAAGAGATTGGGCGCGGTGGCTCACGCCTATAATCCCAGCACTTTGGGAGGCCGAGGCGGGTGGATCACGAGGTCAAGAGATCGAGACCATCCTGGTCAACTAGATGAAACCCCGTCTCTACTAAAAATACAAAAAAAATTAGCTGGGCATGGTGGCGTGCGCCTGTAGTCCCAGCTACTCAGGAGGCTGAGGCAGGAGAATTGCCTGAACCCAGGAGGCGGAGGTTGTGGTGAGCCGAGATCGCGCCATTGCACTCCAGTCTGGGTAACAAGAGCTAAACTCCGTCTCAAAAAAAAAAATTAAAGATTAGAATGATGTTTCACCAAAAACAGTGTATCAAAAAGAGATAGAAATTATGAGAAAGGACCAAATAGAAATTTTCAAGCCCTAGAGGGGCCTAACAACAGATTTGAGCATGTCAATAAAAAAATTTTGCAGTCCAAGGACAGAGAGAGAGAGAGAGAGAGAGAGAGAGAGAGAGAGAAAACAAAGAAGTGAATGGTCTTGAGATCTGTGGGATTCCACGAAGCATACCAACATATGCATACTGTGAATGCCAGAAGGAGAGGAGAAAGAGGATGGGGCAGAAAAAATATTAAAAAAAGTAATCATCCCAAACTCCCCAAACTTGATGAAAAGCATTACTCTACATATTCAAGAAGCTCAACAAACATCAAGTAAACTGAAAAGTTATTCACACCTAAATATATCTTAATCAAACTGTTAAAAGACAACCAGGAAGAAGATAAACAAGGAAACAGAAGACATGTGCAATGTTATAAACTAAGTGGGCCTATAAGTCATCTATTGCATGCTCTGCCCAACCACAGAATACATATTCTTTCAAGTGCAAATGGAACATTCTTCAGACCATATATTAAGGCATATGGTAAGCCATAAACAAATCCCAATTAACTTACAAGGGTTGATATCATACAAAGTATGTTCTCCAACCCAATGGAATGAAATTAGAAATCAATAACAGAAGGAAATTTGGGAAAATCATACATTTGAAAAGATTAAACCACACACTTCTAAATAACAAATGAGGCAAAGCAGAAATCACAAGGGAAATTAGGACATCTTTTGAATCAATGGAAATGAAAACACAGCATACCAAAACTCATGGGATGTAGCAAACATTGTGAATAGGAGGGAAATTTATAGATCTAAATTGCTTTAAAAAGCAAGATCTGAGTTGATAAACTAAAATTCTATCTTAAGAAACTAGAAAAAGTAAAGCAACTAAATTCAAAGCTAGCAGAGGAAGAAATAAATAAAATGTAGAATAGAAAAACAACAGAGAATATCAACAGAAACCACCAAGCCAAAAAAATTGACAAACTTTAGACTGAGCAGGAAAAAGAGAGAAGATTCAAATTACTGAAACCATTACTAAAATCAGATTTCTAAATTAAAGAGGAAACATTACTACCAAGTAAAAAAGATGACAAACTAATACTAGAAACAACTGCATACCCACAAATTAGATAACCTAGATGAAATGGACAAATTCCTATAAAGATGTAAAGTACCAGAAGTACCTAACCTGAGTTAAGGAGAAATAGGAAATTTAAATGAAAGAGATTAAATTATTAATCAAGAAACTTCCTACAGAGAAATGCCCAGGACCAAATTCATTGCTAAATTCTACCAAACCTTAAAGAAGAATGAACAGCAGTCCTTCACTTAGCCTTACAAGCGTAGAAGAGCGGGGACCACTTTCCAACTCATTTAAGAAGCCAATGTTACTGAAATATCTGTAACCAGATAAAGATATTACAAGAAAAAAACTACAGACCAACATTCCGTATGAATATAGAGACAGAAACCCTCAACAAAATACTAGAAAACCGAATCCAGCAACATATGAAAAGGATTATACACCATGACCAAGTGGGATTTACTCTAAGGATACAAGGTTGGTTCAACATGAAATCAACATAATATACCATGTGAATGGAATGCAGAACTAAACCCACCTGATTATCTCAATAGACCCAGAGAGACCCTATGTCCAATTCCTCTCTGCTACTCACTGGCTTTGTTGCATTGAGCAAACGCCTTGACGTCTCAAGCCTTAGTTTCCTTAATGGTAAAGGATTAAATCAGTTAATATAACTAGCATAATCAACATATGCTAATGTTTCCTATTGGCAAACGTGAGTGATTCTGATGCAGTCGGTCAGGAGTGGGCCCAGGAACATGCATGTACATTTAATTAGCAGGTTTCAATTGAAAAGAAAATGTATGTGTTAATCTTTCAAGTTTACAAAGACACATATGATCAAAATTCTCTTTCCAGAGGTGAATGGTTTCAGACATTTTCTGTGGCGTGTGTTTTGTTCACTTGCCCATTGGTCGTGTGCTGTAGGGTGCCCCGGGGACACACATGCCTGGATTGAGACTCATCCTATGTGAAACATCCTGGCCACACTAGATGGTCAACAAACTGTAGTTCCTCCTCTTTCTTCTTGATATATTTCTTGTGGCTCTATGAATTTGATGTTATTTGTCTTGCCATAAACTGGGTGCTTTGTCTACTGAGCTCACTTACATACCCCTTCAGAGGAGGGGGCCTGTGTCTTCTGCTCCTTTTGTGCTTACCACAGAATCATGTGCATAGTAGTTGTGTAGATTTGCCTTTTAAAGATATTGTTGAGAATATAAGATAATTGATAAGCTTAGTGAAACAACTGATTTTGATTTTAAGTTGTAAGGTCACTTGGAATTGTTATTGTCTAACAGCGGCGTGCTGGCTTCACTAGCTATGCTAGTCTAGTCTTCCTAGCAGCACTTAATTTACACAGTTGTAGTCCTTGGCTACCATGGAGTACAGAGTTACATTTAATAGCATAGCACAGAGCACATAGTAGGTGCTTAATGAGCAACTGGTGGATTCACAGAGGAGTGACAAAATATGGGCTCATTTTTATCAGTGAGAGAACAAAGAAAAGCGCAGAAGCTGTTTTAAGACATGAAAGATGTTAGTGTCAGGATAAGCAGTGTGTTCTCACCTACACCAAATGTGCAAAGCAGATTTTTGGAGACAAAAACAAAAGGTTATGTTGAAGGCAATCAATTTTGCTTAATTTTAACATGGCCACATTTATGCCAAGTGATTAGTGTTTTCTCGTTAGCCTAGCAACTGTAGTATGGCTAACGTATTTGGCAAACGCTGATTTTAGAAGTCAGATGTGTGCCAACCTTGTGAAATGATCTAGATATAGTTTTTAAACCACCCAGCCACTTCCCAGTTGTTTAAATGGGTCATAATAGGTTTTCATCAAAAGAAAGATATTTTTCTTGATGGAAAGGAAGATATTTGAAGTATTGAAGATGATGAGTATTAGGAAAAAATGAACACATCTGAGACATTTGAAAAGCAATGATATTGGATATTAAAGGAAAATCACTCCCTCAAGGAATCTGCCACCATGGGTTCCACAAGGCCAAAAATACACAAGGTCCTGAGGGTGCTGCCCTCCCAGGCAACACAGAAGACGTGCCGTGGGGTCGTGGTGGAAACGAAGATTTTGTACTGCTCACCCTGAGGTTCATTTTTATTTTGACTTTGCCTTTTCACGTCAATTGGAGACTCTTTGTTAAAATGTTGTGTAATTTTCACAGAACTCTGTTCTCACCTCAAGGGAGGTTTCTGCATACCACCTTTTTAAAGTGTAGCAGAGAGTAACGCAAAAGCCCAAGAGATACAAGCAAGGCTTTTTGGCTGAGAGAGGCGGGATAAACTCCTTGTTCAAACATCCGACACAGAGGTTGCAGGGAACGAAAGCTTCCTTTGCTTTGGAACTCGTCTCGGCGCTCGGTTCCTGTCTTGTGATAAGGTTACAGTGAATGGGGCTGGCATCCTTCAAGGTTACTGTTCCAGAAAATATTTGCAAATAATTTGATGTGCTGTCAGCTAGC
Source organism: Saguinus oedipus (assembly GCA_031835075.1). NCBI lineage: Eukaryota > Metazoa > Chordata > Mammalia > Primates > Cebidae > Saguinus > Saguinus oedipus. The sequence continues at coordinate 131,101,575 of CM063179.1, forward strand.
AGGCTGCAGTGAATTCTTATAATTCAACATACTAATGTGGTTTTTATGCCTTAAGCTATAAATAAGTTGGATATGCAAAAGTTTCTGTGATGTTTATTTAATAACAATATTTAAAAAATAAATCTTGATTATTCCATCGTGCTTCAGTGGAAATCTTCCACTCTGACGGTTGTCTGTGACCTCAGGCGGTTCCTTCCTTCCTTTGTCTCATTTGATATCACTAAAGAAACACGCTTGTTTTTCTTTTCAGGCTTTGGGAAGCAGCACTCTGATGCCTCTGCCTCCATGCTCCCCATCCAAGTATCTGCTTGTTAAATGACTGAACTCAATTCGAGTTGAATAATCCCAGTAAGTTGGTGCCTTTCTGGGTGTGGGGCCCTGGAAAGGTGGAGCTGGCACCTCTGGACTTGGGAAGCCGGTAGGCCAGTTGGAGCCCCAGGATCAATATCACAAAATCAGTGTGCCTCGACTGTATGAGAACACAGAAGGGAATATTGATCAGTGTGTGGAGGAAGTGGCCCTGAGTGGGGCCTGTAAAGATATATGTAAGATGTCACCGGGGGAGCCTCAGAAGCCAGGGTTGCAGGCAGAATGCATCAAGATGGGAGGCATCAAGAGTGAATCTCATAATGGCAAGACAAATTACAGTGCCAATGTTTCTACTGACAGTTTTCTGGAATTAGGTCATTTAAGCTGTGGCTCAGCCGAGGGTATGGTGTGGCCCCTGGTGCACCTCACAAGAGACTTCCAGGAGCCTCTGGAAGTTGGGTTTAGCCCAGAGCCCTGGGGCTGGGGCCAGAAGGTAGTAGGATCCCAGGGAACTAAAGAGCATCTGTCTGGATGGGGGCGCCCTTCTGAGGGCCCCTGCTGCTGCTGATTGTAAAGAAGCGCCTATCAATGCAAAGACACTGAAGAGTGCATCCTGTGGAACTGACACATGCACGCCTGGGGCACCCCACATGCTCCTCAAGGTTACAGCAGGGATGCCGAGGGCTGGCAGGTAGGAGATGGGACAATTCTGTGGCTTCACGATGTCCCCTGGGCTGTCCCCAGTGCCAGGGCAGTTCCAGCCTTGGGGGAATATGTGAAGAGGAGGCCTGTAATGGGGGACAGCTGGAGACCAAGCCAGTCAGCATCTACCTCCCTGTCAGGAGGTATGGTTCTCAAGTTGCTGTGTCTATTTTTTTATTACAAAACAGCTTTATTGAGATACAGTTCATACAATTTGCCCATTGAAAGTGTTCAGTGACTTAAATTGAATGATTTTATTGTATTCACAGGATTGTGCATGGACCACGCAATCAGTTTTAGAACATTTTCCTTACCCCTGAAAGAAACTCCACATCCTTTATCTATCCTCCTCCTTCCCTCCCACCCTGCAATCCCCACAATTCCACCATTCTCCCCAGCCCTAAGGAACCACGAATCTACTTCCTGTCTACAGATTTGCCAGTTCTGGACATTTCATATAATGGAATCATACAATATGTGGTCTTTTGTGACTGGCTTATTTCACTCGTAATGCTTTCTGGGTTCCTTCATGTTGTCACTAGACTATAGCTCCCTGCCCAGAAGCCATGGCTTTCTTGCTTACTCTGTTTCTAGGTACTGACACACAGTAGGTACTACGCAATATGTGTATGATGAAACAACCCATAAATTGTAGTAGCTGAGGGGCAGCCATCGCCCTGGGTGTGCCCCTTGAAGACTTGGATTTCTTCCTAGACCTCTCAGCTTCCAGCTGCCAGATGACCTTAGCCTGCCAGATGACCTTGGGCTCAGATCCTTTCTCACTTTAGTTCTCACTTTTGTTCTCATCTGTACCGCCAGGCAAATGTTCTTTGGTTCATGGAGACTTGAATGACCCAGAGATTGCAGATGAGTTTGTAGTTCTTCGTGGAGTCCCTGAATTTTGGGAAATATTGTTAATAGAGCAGTTAAGAGAATGCAAAATGCTTTTAGCCCCTGGGGCAGAGCAAGTTTAGCAATAGTCCGTTGCTTGGCAAGACAGACAACAATTTTGTGAAGACTTTTTTTGTCCTCCCCACCCTCAAGTAAAATATACAGGTAAAGCAAAGGTTAAATCAGGCTTGGAAATATTTTTGTTGCCTTTTGAACATACACAATTGTTTGGGAAAAATGTACTCATTATGGCTATACTCTACTAAGTAGAAATATATCTACAAGTATGATTTCTTTTTATATTTCAAATAAGTAGACTGCCTTTTTTTTCCTCAAGCAAAGTCATAATTGTATTTATTTTAAATTTATATCCTGTCTGCTTCAAAAAGGAATTTGAGGCAGCCAGAAAAATCATAAGCTATAAAACGAGCAAGCTCCATTTTCTACTAATAAAATAAAAGTTAGGATCTCATCAGTGAAACAACTTCTCTTTGTGCTGTACTGTGTGCAAATATTTGGATTACTAAAGTGAATTTATGAAGCAATTACTTTTAATGCTATAAGAGGAAATTAAGTACTCATTGATTCTTGATTTATAAGCTAGAGCTAAAGATCATGAAAAAGCAAATATAACTTAATTAAATGTCCCTCGGCTTTGCTGCTATTGAGGTCTTCACTCATAAAGTTAGTAAAACAAACCATTCCCAGAACATAAATGTGTATTGGTTCTTCCAGTTGGGAAGGCAAATAATTTACTGGTTAAATATATTCAACAAAGTTAACCCAAGTGAGAGATTTTCCCAGTGTCCTCTGGGGCTTGAAGAGATAAAAGCTATTGTAGTTTTAAGGAAAGCATTGTCCTAGGAATGATAGGTACTAACTTGCTGTGAAAAAGAGTAAACAAAAGGGTGTCTCTTTTTTTTTAATTAGAAAATATATTTTAATATGCTCACAGAATAGACTATAGATCTGCAAAAGAAATAGAGCTTTATAGTCTATTCATTGGCTATCCACTTGTGGTTATTCATTGCAGACAGTGAACACATTAACCTGGGATAATTTAATTGAATCTTCCAGTAATGTTGCTATTTTTCTACCCTGAAGTGTAAATGATTTTTAAATATTAGGTTCTAAAATGTAACACTTCAAGTGATGTACACAGCAAATCAAGGAGCCAGTGTGAGCTCCCCTTTGTGCTCCATGAGTTATTGATTAGAAAAGCAAGAATAAAGAAAAGAACAAAAAAGAAGAGTGAAAAAAAAAAAACAGCAGCAAAAGAGTGCCAAGTAGGGCCGGGTACCGTGGCTCATGCCTGTAAGCCCAGCACGTTGGGAGGCCGAGGTGGGTGGATCACCTGAGGTCAGGAGTTCGAGACCAGCCTGGTCAACATGGCAAAATCCCATCTCTACTAAAAATGCCAAAGTTGGCTGGGCGTGGTGGCACATGCCTGTAATACCAGGTACTTGGGAGGCTGAGGCAGGAGAATCACTTGGACCCAGGAGGCAGAGGTTGCAGTGAGCCAAGATCGTGCCGTTGTACTCCAGCCTGGGTGACAAGAGCAAAGCTGTGACTCAAAACAAACAAACAAAAACAAACAAAATGAGTGCCAAGTAGAAATAAGACCTGTTGGACCAGGAGCGCTCGGTGCAAGGAAACTCCACTTACATCCTGCTCTGGTTTGTTCTCCAAGCACCCACTGAGTGGGTTTCCTGTCCAGGTTTCCTGTCCAGCTGAGTAATGAGAGGATTTATTCAAATAAATTATAAATAAGCATGATTAGGAAAGGTTCAGAGTTTCTCATAGAAAATAAAGATTTTGAGAAATTCTCTTCTCTGTCATTAGCATAGACTGGAATCTCGTCATCAATGGCATATCAAGCTGGTTTTAGGAGTGACACAGCAAGAGCAATGAGAGAGAGAACTGACATTTCAGATTCCAGCCAGGAAGTGTTATGATAATGGTTGTGGAAAATGAAACATGCTGACTTCAAGAAGATGACATCACCACCAGCAAGGCCTGAATGTTAAGGACAATTTTTAGGAAGTGCTGATGGGCAGTCAGGATTTCTCTTGGGTTGGCCTTAGGCAGCCAGGTTGGGTCAGGCAAACGTCTTTGCATAGTTGCAAGTTGGGGTTCAAGGCATTCTGCAGTCATGGAGATGATTTTTCTCTCTGTCCTTCCTGTGACTAAGCCCATGATTTTGGCCTCCGTGGTGGTATGTTCCCATCACAGGTACTCTTGGGCCCATATCTGCATACTGGGTGTGGTGGTGTACTAGGAATACAAAAAAGTTAAGGTAGAAAGATACCTTCATTTCCAAAAGCTGCCATAACAAACTACCGCAGACTGGGTGGGGGCTTAAACACAGAAATTTATTTCCTACAGTTTTGAAGGCTGGATATCAGAGATCAAGGTATTTGCAGGTTGATTGCTTCTGAGACCTCTCTCCCTGGCTTGTAGATGGCTGACTTCTCCCTGTGTCTGCACATGACTCTCCTGCTGTGTGTGTCTGTGCCCTAATTTTCCCTTCCTATAAGGACAGCAGTCATTTTGCATTAGGGCCCAAGAAGTAACCTGGGGCAGTGGTTTCTGATTCCAATGAAGAATCTGGGTATCTTGTTCTCACTATAGTTATATCAGGTCATTTTTCCATTTTCCAAGGACAGACACTACTGGAAGGATTTTCACTCATTGGTAGCAAAGACTGGTTGAAGATTGTAAGACGTGTGGATTGTCTGTTGTTTGGAACAACGATAAAGGGCAAGAGTCACCTGTTTTGAGTACAGTTCAGTGGAGAGTCAAAGGAGCAGGCGCTGGAACACTGCCGCAGTTGTGTGCAAAAGCTGGCGCAGTACATAACCGTTCAGGTGCCTAAGGGAAACATCCAGGAGCTGCAGCTGAATCCTGGCCCACCCCAGTCCCACCAGCACTCAGAACAGCAGGTGTGTGTAAAGGCGGGCACAGGCACTCCAGACAGAAGGACCTCACTGACGCAGTTAGCTCGGACACTCCTGGCCTCTGAGGAGCTGTCCCATGTCTATGAACAGTCTGCATGGGGTGCAGAAGAGTTAGGCCCCTTCCTACGCTTGTGCCTCACGGATCAGAATTTCCCAGCGTTTGTGGAAGAGGTAGAAAAGGAATTTAAAAAGCTGGCGGGGTTGAGAAATTAATTCTCTGTATAGATATATATAATTAATGAACTTCAAAGTATTGAATGCTTCCTCCTAAAATTAAAGAAGATATTAGAATAAAGAGTATTATTCAAAAAAAAAAAAATGAGTGACCTCATTTTAACTGAATTCCCTCTTTAAAGACCCAATCTCCACGTACAGCCATAACTTGAAGTACCACGGTTCAGGCTTCAACACAGGAATTTGCTGGGCTGGGTCGGGGGACATAATTTAGCCCATAACAGAAGAAAACGCCAAGGTAGACATACACGTTTGAGTCAATAATCAAGAAACAAAATGAGCAAGTTCTGTCTTTCTTATAATCTGTGTTTTGTCCGTTCGTGACTGTGGTGTGCTGATACATGCTGGCCAACCAGCTCTCTGAGAAATAAGAAACCCGATCTGTAGTGTTTGCTGATTTCCAGGGTGTAAATATTCCCAGCATGGCCTGTTTCCACCTCTAAGATGACTTCATTGACTGAAATTGGGGAGGCAGTGCACAGTCAGCCCTCGTGAGCAGGAGTGAGCTGCCTTCAGCACGCCACCGATTTCAGTGATAAGGAACAGAAAAGTAAAGGGAAAGAAACGAAAACTCGATTTTGGTAATTTTAAAGCTATTCTTCTAAAGCTTGATAATGGGAGGAGTTTCAGAAAGTTGATTAAAATAAATTATCTGGAATTTTGTCATTTTGCTCCTATTTCACCGTACTTTTTCTCTTTCTTTTTTTCAGCAAAAGTAAAAATTTTATGGAAGTAAGGAAAATGGGGACTTGGTGAAAGGTTATAATGATATTTTTAAGAAGTTAAAAGAGCTCCTGTTTCCAGTAATGTGGCAGACAAGGAACCCTGAAACACATACATGCATGTGCTTGTACACACACACACACACACACACACACACACACACACACACACACACAGCCCTTTTCAAAGTATCAGTGAGCTGGGAAGTGACTTTCTGGAGTGTTTGGAGGCCAAAAAGAGATGATGCACTGAGTAGGTTGGTTTTTCCCCACCTACTTTGCTGAACAAGGTCATCTTGAACTTTGATTTCCATAATTCCATGGGAAAAGGAGACAAAGCTTAAGATCTACCCAAGGATGGGGTGTAAAAGGGGACCCCCGCTGCTGGTACCTGAAAGCAGTAGTTGTTTCTTTACTGGGGTGATTTTGCCTCCCAGGGGACATGTGGCCATGCCTGAAGACATTTGTGATTGTCACAACTGGAAAGGTGCTGCTGGCATCTAGGGGTAGAGATCAAAGATGCTACTAAACACGGGACGACTTCCCACAACGAGTTATCTGTTTCAAAGTGTCAGTCATAACGAGGCTGAGTAACTTTGCTCTAAAAGGTTGTATTGTCAATGTAAGAGTGAACTAGAAATTCTCTTGTCTCCCAAAATGCAAGCAAATATATAGTGGAACAGTGCATGGTGCTGGGGGTAGAGTGCCTCCATGGGGACTCATAAGTGCAAACTGCCCCCATGCAGATTTGCAGCCGAATTCCTTGTAACCGAGGCAGTAATTTACCTCAGGTGAATTTATGGTGGTTTCAGGCTGGTTATCTTCCCAAGTGCTTGGCAGAAACAAACCTATGAAAATCCACCTTCAACTTAGATCCCAAATAACCTACACATACACAGCTCCAAAAACTATATACACATAATAAAAAACACAAGAAAACATCTTGTATAATCAAGACTGAAAGCCAATGGAAAAAGAGAGACGAATCAGACCCCCAAGCCTTTTGTTGTTGAAATTACCAGGTAGAGAATATAAGAATAGTTAATATGCTTAAAGAAATAAAATGAAGAAAATACAATTAAAGAACGAGAGGTTATAGATAACGACTGAGCAGATTTGAAAAATAAACAGAATTTTGAAAATTAAAAACAGAAAGATTAGTATTAAGAACTCAATGGAAAGCAATTAGACACAGTTTCTGAGAGTTAAACTCAAGGACTGGTTTGAAAACTCCCACAGTGAAGCACAGAGAAATGGAATCCATGAGATCCTACCTTGAGATGCAGGAGGGAACAGAGGGAAGAGAACATGTGCAGCTAGGCAGACATGACCTGTGTAAAACAATATTAGGAATTCCATTGGGTTAAAGATAATAAGAACATTTATAAAATAGCACCAATGACTGGGGGATGTGATTAGAATTAAAGTCTCCGAAAGTCTTACATAAAAAACAACAGATTTTCAAAAGAAAAGGTGCTCCTGTCACTTTCCACATGAATAACACTCCCGGGACTCAGTGGGATTTTGTAAATGCCTTAACTCCTTCTCCTTCTAAGCCCTTTGTGGGTGGACCTGATGCTTGTTAAGCCTCTGTCTCCATCACTGGCACCTAACTCAGCATATTGCACATAGAAGGTGGTCGATGTGTGCTATTGCATTCAATTGAGTTTATATAAAATACAAAGTAATTATCAGTAGGGCTACTGTACTTAGAAATTAAGGAGGCATATTCATTATTCACTGAATACTTTAACTCAGGATTTTCACGGCAAAGTGGACAATAATGTTGTTCTTATCTTTGCGGGCTGTCTTAGTTTCGGTTCCACCAGGAGGAGACCTGAGACAAGGATTCGAGTCATAGGTAGCTTTGTTTGGAAGGTGATTCCAGGAGGTACTGGCAGTGGTATGGGGAAGTGAGACAGGACAGAGGAAAGCCAGAGTTATGAGCTACCAAGCCAGTGGCTGTGGTGAGCTCCATCCCTCTGGGACCTTTAGCAGAAAGTGAAGAAATGCCTGCATTCATCCAGCCGTGGGCTCCCATATCGTTGGAGAAAGCTGCTTTCTGGACATCCCTTTTCAAAACTTTTGGCTTGTCCTGTCCATAGCCCTGGCCAGAGACGAAGCTTGCAGGGAGAGCATTGCAGCAAGCCTTTGAAGCAAGCCTCCTTTGGCTTCTAGGGGTGAAAGTTGGGGAATGGGGGGCCATGGACAGGACACAGCCTCTGCTACAGCACTAGAGGCTTGAAATCAACCTTTTGGGAAGAAAACACGAGTGCAGGCAGGAGTGGCGGAATTTAACTTCGAGGAAATAAGAGAAAAGGGGCCCTTAGACAATAAAAGGGGTTGGAACTAAAGGGGCAACCTCAGGAAGTTTAATGGTCTCAGTGGCAGTAAGTGGGCAGAAGTTCATGGACACACAGGACAGTGATGGCTGTGACAGCAAAATTGGGGCTTGTCTGAACACAGGGATGGAGAATTAACAGACGGCATCACGAGCATGAGCACTCACACATGGCAAGGGTAAAAAGGTCAGCAGTGAGCCTGGGAGTTACCAGAAAAAAATGTTAGCTGCTTCATGCAGGACAGGAGTGAACAGAGATAGTTTAGGCATAGCATTCATGAGGGTGAATCAATGGATGTGGTTTCATTTCTAAATGACACAAATAGATAAATATATTGAAACACTATATAGGATAGGCAAAGATAAGACAAGCAGAATAAAAAAAAGAAAAAGAAATGAAGCAAGATCTAGCATGACTAGCAAATAAAGGAGATTGCAAGGAAAAAGGCATTGAACGAAGCAACTACATTATGAAGGTAATGCATGGACATTTGTTTTCCAGAAGCTATTCCCTCAACAGTATCCTGATTCTCCTTTGAGAATTTATCATTCTCCCATTTTTAGCCATGTGTCTTGGGGGGTGGGGAAATAAACTCTTTTTAGCTTTTGGATGGACCCCAAAACAATATATACAGACACCAAAAAGACAGATGAGGAAGGAAGAAAAATGAAGTTCTTGGTAGCAGTATTCGGAGCTGCTGGATTAAACCTAATCAAAAGCTTATTTTGTTAGTTACAAGAACTAGCAAATTCTATTATTGTTCCAACAAATTCTCTTTATTCATCTTTTATTTTAGGTTCAGGGGGTACATGTACAGATTGATTACATAGGCAAATTGTGTGTTTCTGGGGTTTGGTGTACAAAGGATTTGTCCCCCTGGCAGTGAGCTACTACTCGGTAGGTAGTTTTTTGACTTTCGCCCCTTCCTACCCTCCACTCTCAAGAAGGCCCTGGTGTCTGTTGTTCCCTTTGTGTCCATGTGTACTCAATGTGTAGCTCCCACCTATCAGTGAGAGCATGTGATATTTCGTTTTCTGTTTCTACATTAATTTGCTTAGGATAGAGGCTTCCAGCTGCAGCCATGCTGCTGCAAAGGACATGATTTTGTTCTTTTTTATGGCTGCATAGTATTCCATGGTGTTTATGTGCCACATTTTCTTCATCCAGTCCACTGTCAATGGGCATCCAGGTTGATTCCATGTCTTTCCTATTATGAATAGTGCTGTGATGAACATACGCATGCATGTGTCTTTTTGGTAGAGTGATTTATATTCCTTTGGGTATATACCCAGTAATGGGATTGCTGGGTCGAAGGGTCAATCTATTTTAAGTTCTTTGAGCAATCTCCAAACTTCTTTCCGAAGAGGCTGAACTAATTTATATCCCCACCAGCAGTGTATAAGCATTCCCTTTTCTTGTTTTTGTTTTTTGAGACGGGGTTCAAAAAACAAAAACACTCTGTTTTTTGAACCCTGTTCCCCAGGCTGAGTGCATTGGTGCAAACATGGCTCACTGAAACGTTAACCTCCTGGGTTCAAGTAATCCTCCTGTCTTGGTCTCCTAAGTAACTGGGACTGTGAATGCATGCCATTATGCTGGCTAATTTTTAAATGTTTTGTAGGAACAGAGATTTGCCATGTTGTCCAGGCTGGTCTTGAACTTCTGGGCTCAAGTGATCCCCATGCCTTGTCCTCCCAAAGTACTAGAATTATAGGCATGAGGCACTATGCCTGGCATGACTTCTTAATAATAGCTATTCTGACTGGTGTGAGATGGTATCTCATTGTGGTTTTGATTTGCATTTCTCTAATGATTAGTGGTGAGTATTCTTTCATATGCTTGTTTGCAATCTGGGTGTCTTCTTTTGAGAAGTGTCTGTTCATGGCCTTTACCCATTTTTTCCATGGGTTTGTTTTTTGCTTGTCAATTTGTTTAAGCTCTTTACAGATTCTAAATTTTGACCTTTGTCAAATGCATACTTTGCAAATATTTTCTTCCATACGGTAGTGCCTGTTTACTCTGTCAATAGTTTTCTTTTTCCTGTGCCAAAGCTCTCTAGCTTAACTAGGTCCCACTTGTCTATTTTTGTTTTTGTGGCATTTGCTTTTGGAGACTTCATTATGAAATCTTTGCCAAGGTCTACGTCTAGAATGGTATGGCCTAGGCTTTCTTCTAGGATTTTTATACTTTTAGTTCTTAAAGTCTTTTATTCATCTTGAGTTGATTTTGAATAAGTTGAAAGGAAGGGGTCCCATTTCAATCTTCTGCATATGACTAACCAATTATCCCAGTACCATTTATTGAAAAGGGAGTCCTTTCCTTATTGCTGATTGTCGAAGATCAGATGGTTGTAGGTGTATGGTATTATTTTAGGTTCTCTATTCTGTTCCATTGGTCTATATGACTGTTTTTGTACCACTACCATGTTGTTTTGGTTACTGTAGCCTTGTAGTATAGTTTGAAATCAAGTAATGTGATGCCTCCAGCTTCGTTCCTTTTGCTTAGGATTTCCTTGGCTTTTCAGGCTTTTTTCGTTTTACATAAACTTTAGAATAGTTGTTTTTGAATTCCGTGACAAATGACATTGGTCGTTTGATAGGCACAGCATTAAATCTATGAACTGCTATGGTCATTTTAATAATATTAATTCTTCCTATCCATTAGCATGGAATTTTTTCCATTTGTGTTTTCTCTGATTTCTTTCAGCAGTGTTTCAGAATTTTCATTGTAGATATGTTTCACCTGCTTGGTTAGCTGTATTCCTAGGTATTTTACTCTTTTTATGGCTATTGTGAATGGGATTACCTTCTTGATTTGTCTGTCAGCTTGAAGGTTATTGGTGTATAGAAATGCTACTGATTTTGTACCCTGGAACTTTACCAAAGTCGCTTATCACTTCTAGGAGCTTTTGGGCAGAGACTATAGGGTTTCCTAGGTATAGAATCATATTGCCTGTGAAGAGAGAGTTTGACTTCCTCTCTTCCTATTTGGATACGTTTTATGCCTTTTTCTTGACTGATTGTTCTGTCTAGGACTTTTAGTGCAATGTTGAATAAGAGTAGTGAGAATGAGCATTCTTATCTTCTTCTGGTTTGCAGGAGGAATGCTTCCAGGATTTGCCCTTTCAGTATAATGGTGGCTGTGGGTTTGTCATAGATGGCTCTTATTATTTTGAGGTATCTTCCTCTGCTACTTAGTCTGTTGAGAGCTTTTTTTTTTTTAATCATAAGGAGATGTTGAGTTTTGTCAAAAACCTTTTCTGCATCTATTGAAATGATCATGTAGCATTTGTTTTTGTTCTGTTTATGTGATGAATCACATGTATTCATTTGCATGTGGTAAGCCAATCTTGCCTCCCAGGAATAAAGCCTACTGGATTGTGGTGGATTAGCCTTTTGATGTGCTGCTGGATTTGATTTGCTGGTATTTTGTTGATGATTTTTGTGTCTATGTTCATCAGGGATATTGGCCTTCATTTTTCTTTTTCATTTCAAAAACTCTGCCAGGTTTTGATATCAGAATAATGCTGGGCTCATAGAATGAGTTAGGGAGGAGTTCCCTCCTCCTCCTCAATTTTTTAGAATAATTTCAGTAGAATTGGTACCAGCTCTTCTTTATACATCTGGTAGAATTTGGCTGTGAATACACCTGTTCCAGGGCTTTTTTGGTTTTTGGTTGGGAGGTTTTTAAAGTTGCCAATTCAATTTTGGAACTTGATGTTGTTTTAGACATTCAGGACTTCCGTTTCTTCCTGGTTCAGTTTTGGGAGGTTTTATGTTTCAAGGGATGTATCCGTTTCTTCTGGGTTTTCTAGTTTAGTGCATAAGAGGTGCTCGTAATAGTTTCTGAGGGTTTTTTGTATTTCTGTGGGATTGGTGAGATGATGTCCCCTTGTCGTTTCTAATTGTGTTTGTTTGGATCTTCTCTCTTTTTTCTTTTTTAATCTAGCTAGTGGTTGATCAGTCTTATTATTCTTTCAGAAAACCGACTTTTGGGTTCTTTGAACTTTTGTATAAATTTTCATCACTCAATTTTGTTCAGTTCAGCTCTGATTTGGGTTTTTTTTTCCTACTAGCTTTAGGGTTGGTTTGATCTTGTTTTTCTAATTCCTCTAGGTGTGATATTAGGTCATTAATTTGAGATCTTTCTAATGTCTTGATTGTATGCATTTAGCACTATAAGCTTTCCTCTTAACACTACTTTAGTGGTGTCTCAGAGATTCTATTATGTTGTGTCTTTGTTTTCATTAGTTTCAAAGATTTTTTAAAATTTCTTTCTTAATTTCATTCTTTACCCAAAAGTCATTCAGGAGTATGCTGTTGAATTTCCATGTATGGGTTTGAGAGGTCTTCTTGGTATTAATTTCTATTTCTGTTGTGCTGTGGTCTGAGTGTATGGCTGGTATAATTTCATTTTTAAAAAATTTGTTTAGAATTGCTTTATGGCTGAGCATGTTGCTGATCTCAGAGTATGTTCTATGTGTAGTAGAAAAGAATAAATATTCTGTTGTTGTTGAATGGAGTATTCTATAGATGGTTAGGTCTATTTGGTCAAGTGTCAGGTTTAGGTCTCGAATATCTTTGTTAGTTTTCTGCCTCAATGATTTGTCTAATAGTGTCAGTAGGGTGTTGAAGCCTCCTACTGTTACTGTGTGGTTATCTAAGTCTCTTCACAGGTCTCTAAGAACTTTTGTTTTTCTTTTTGAGACAGAGTCTAGCTCTTGACACCCAGGCTGGAGTGCAATGGCGTGATCTCGGCTCACTGCAACCACTGCCTCCTGGATTTAAGCACTTCTCCTGTCTCAGCCTCCTGAGTAGCTGGGTTTACAGGTGCACACTACTACACCTGGCTAATTTTTTGTATTTTTAGTAGAGACAGGGTTTCACCATGTTGGCCAGGCTGGTCTCGAACCCCTGACTCAGGTGACCTGCCCACCTTGGCCTCACAAAGTGCTGGGATTACAGGTGTTTGCCACTGTACCTGGCCTAGAACTTTTAAAAATGAATCTGGGTGTTCCAGTGTTGGAAGCATATATATTTAGGATAGTTAAGTCTTCTTGTTTAAGTTGTTATTATGTAATACCCTTTTGATCATTGTTGGTTTGAAGTCTGTTTCATCTGAAATAAGAAAGTCACACCTGCTCTGTTTTATTTTCTGTTTGTTTGATACATCTTTTTTAATCCCTTTACTTTGAGACTATAGGTGTCATTGAATGTGAGATGGGTCTCTTGAAGACAGCATACAATAAGGCCTTGCTTCTTTATCCAGTTTGTCACTCTGTGTCTTTTAAGTGTGACATTTAGCCCACTTACATTCAAGAGTAATATTGATATGTGAGGATTTGATCCTGTCATCCTGTTGTTAGCTGGTTGTTATGTAGACTTGATTATATAGTGCTTTATAGTGTCAGCAGGCTATGGTTCTTAAGCCTGTTTTTGTGGTGGCAGGTACTGGTCATTCATTTCCATGTTTAACACTTCCTCTTGTAAGGTAAGTCTTGTGGTAACAAATTCTCTTAGCATTTACTTGTCTAAAAAGGATTTTATTTCTCTTTCACTTATGAAGCTTAGTTTGATTGCATTTGACATTCTTGGTTGGAATTTCTTTGCTTTAGGGATGCTGAATATAGGCCCTCAATCTCTTCTGATTTGTAAGGTTTCTGTTAGAGGTTTACTGTTAGCCTGATAAGATTCCCTTTGTATATGACTTGTCCCTTCTCTCTAGCTGCCTTCAAGATTTTTTTTCTTTTGCATTTACTTTGGAGAATCTGATGGCTAGGTGTCTTGGAGATGTTTGTCTGGTACAGTATCTCACAAGGGTTCTCTGAATTTCCTGAATTTGCATGTCAACCTCTCTTGTGAGGTTGGGGTAATTTTCATGGACAATATCCTCAAATATGTTTTCCAAGTTGCTTGTTCTCTCTGTGTCTCTTTCAGGAATGACAACGATCCATAGATTTAGTCTCTTTATATAATCTCATATTTCTTGGAGTTTTTGTTCATTTTTAAAAATTCTTTTTCTTTATTTTTGTCTGCCTGCATTGATTCTAAGGAGCAGATTTTGAGCTCTGAGATTCTTTCCTCAGCTTGGTCTATTCTGTGATTAATGCTTCCAACTGCATTCTGAAATTCCTGCAGTGAATTTTTCAGTTTTAGAAGTTCAGTTTGGTTCTTTCTTAAAATGGCGATGTCATCTTTCAAACCTTGGATCGTTCATTTTGCTGTGTTCCTTGGAATGGGGTTTGGCCCTCTCCTATATGTTGATGGGCTTCCTTGCCATCTAGATTTTTAACTCTACGTCTGCTATTTCAGCCATTTCAGTTTGGTTAAAAACCATTGATGGGGAGCTAGTGCAGTCATTTGGAGGTAAGAAGACACTCTGGCTTTTAGAGTTGCCAGAACTCTTCCACTGGTTCTTTCTCACCTGCGTAGGCTGATGTTCCTTTAATCTTTGAAGTTGCTATCTCTCGGTTGGGGCTTTTTGCTTTTATATTCTCTGATGCCCTTGAAGGTTTTGCTGTGGTATAAGTTGAGTTTAGTTAATTGGCTTTGTTTCTGGATGCTTTCAGGGAGCCAAGACTCAACTCAGCACTCCTGGTCTATGTGCTCCAACCCTGGGGTGCTGGTACTATGCCTACAGCTTTGTTCTCTGGCCCCTTTAGGTTAAGCACCTGCTGTGCTGGAGGGGCTCAGGTGTTCCAAGTCCACTGGCAACAATACTCAGATGGGGCCTGTTGGAAAAAGCACTCCAGCAGGACACCAGCAGGCCCCCATAGATGTGTGTGCTAACTGGAGTAGTGGGGGGTCCATGCACATATGTGCCAATGAGGCAAGGGGCTGTAAGGGAAGGTTGCAAGTGAGTGCATGGTGGTGGGGGAGGGCTGTGAGCAGGGGCACACTGGCAGGAGTCTGACTTCAAAAGCATCCCAATGGTTAGGTGGAATCTGCTGGCAAAAGAGCTATGGCAGTGGCTGCTGACAAGCTGAGGCTGCACTGCAAGTAGGTGCAACCAGGCAGGAACCCTGGGAGAGGCTGGCAGACAGAGGGATGCTCAGATCAGACTGGTTTTTTTCCCATGGGTAAGACAGCCTTGCTCTGTCCAGGTCTGGCAGCCAACAAAGGGTAGAGCTGCCTAGAGGAGTATGGTGGGCCTTGGGGAATGGGCACCCATAGCTGTGTTCCACTGTAGTCATTCCTGCACCTCTGGACTCTGCACAGGTTGGAGTTCTCTCTCTGCCAACACTTCAGGCAGATGTCTGTGGGGGTGGTGGGGGCCTCCCATAGCTAGGATCCTGGAGGTCCATGGGAAGAGTCAGCCACTCCACATGTATTCATTCATCCCTTTCTTAGGAGCTCAGATCCAGGAATGAGTCTTGGTGCTTGGTCACCCTGTGTAGGGTTCCTCGCTTTCTCCCCCTTTTAGCCCAGGGTGTGTGTCCTCTCTCTGCTTTCTTTCTGAAGATCTGTCCAGAGTGTGCTGTTTTAACTATGGTCTGGTCTCTTTCAGTGGGAGAGGCTCTTCCTGGCTGTTGTCTAGTCAGCCATGTTGGCTCACTCTCAAAAAGCTTGACTTTTTTTTTTTATCACTTTCAAGGTAAGGGTTTTTTTCTGACACAAAGGGTTGTGTAGTTAAGATAAAGTTGTCATAATCTTTATTAACTAAATAATAAGTATCATTGAAATATATAAAGCAAATTCTCCAGAAATTCAGGACAAAACAAATAGAAATAAAGTTGTAATGAAATACTTTAAATTGCTCTTTGGTGACCAAATAGGAAACAAAAACCAGTATGAGGAAATCTGAATAATATAATTAACAGGATAGATCTTTGATATTAACTATACACAGTACACCTTTAACAGTGCCAGTGGTAATGGTACATGTACACGTTTTTACAATTAAACCACAATAAAAACTTATTGTGTTCTCTAAAGAAGAAAAAACTGTGACAGCCTCTGACAAACACTTGGTCTTGGAGCTAATCACAAAAACAGAAAAGAAACAAATCTTCAAAACGTTGCAAACCAAACCAAAACCTTCCTGGGTGATGTATTCTTTTGAACAAAAAAGTAAATAAAACTTGTAACTCTAGATAATATATTTAGAAATAGCTACAATAAAAATATGACTTCAGAAGCTTTGAGATACAGCAAAAGTTGGACTTCAAGGACATTTTCCATTAAGCGCTTTATTAAATATAAAAGGGAGGAACACATGATCCAAGCAACCAATTCAAGTTGTGAAAAGAAACTATATTTTCTGCTCAATTTTGCTGTGACACTAAAACTGCTCAACAAGTAATTCACAAATTTTAGAAACAAAGAAGTGAAAAAGGAAGACAGGTAAGTTAGAAATTAATAAATTT
The DNA here is from genome assembly GCA_031835075.1 of Saguinus oedipus. Lineage (NCBI taxonomy): Eukaryota > Metazoa > Chordata > Mammalia > Primates > Cebidae > Saguinus > Saguinus oedipus. The sequence continues at coordinate 131,118,097 of CM063179.1, forward strand.
AAAAATGATGTAATTAATAAACACAAGATGTAGTTCTTTGTGGGAAAAGTTGACGTCATATATTAATCTACCAGTTAGATTAGTGAAGAACTAAAAAAGAAAGCCCAAATATACAAAACTAGGATTCACACAGGGAAACTGAGTGTAGATATTGATAAATGGAAAGGATCCTAAGGTAGTATTTTGTTTAATTTTCTGCTAATCAACTTGAATATAAAAATGAAATCAATGACTTTCAAGAAAAATACATTAGACTATAACCAACTGAAAGATAATTAGAAAATCTAAATAGGCTCATAGCCAAGGAAAGGGGTGAGGAAGTTTGTTACAGAAATCTTAAACTGCAACTGAAACCCAAAGAGCTTCAGGGACAAATCACCCAAGCCTTCAAGGACAGATAATTCCTGTGCTTCCAGAGCAGAGAAATAATGAAAATTTCTAATATCTTGTTAGAAAGCCAGAACTTGTAAAGAGAGCGTGAAAAAAACTAACCAGCCCACCCACACACAATGAGTAGACTGAGCTCAATACTCACATAAAAATCAGAATCTCCTATTAAAATATGGATATTTAATATATTTATATCTTATATATGTCCTATTTAATGTGGAATATTAAAGAAATAATGGCCAAAGCAAGTTTTTGGTAAAGATGAGTAAAGACGGTTTAATATAGAGAACTCTACTCATGTATTTTATCACCTACTCTCACTAGATTCCAAACTCATTTAATACATTTCAGTATCTGTCCCTTATTTCTAAAAGCCCCATAGTAAAATAGAAATAAATGGATACTTTCTAGATAAAATTTTATGTGTTTGCATGGTGTGTGTGTTCATTACATCACACAAAACAATACCAATATTCTGCTTTATGATAAAACACTAGAGGTCATGCCCATTAAAGTCAATAAAAGACAAGAGTAATCGTTGCTCTTCTTAGAGCTTGATACTTACCACCAAATTCCTCTGAAACAAGGTTTTAGCAATTTATACTCCCATTAACTGAAGATGAAAGTGCCTGTTAATCCACACTCTTGCCTATGCTGTTTTATCACCCTCTTAAATCTTTGCCAATTTGATATAAGAAAATAATATTTACAGTAGTGTTAATTATCATTTCTTTAAGCACTTGTGAGCTGAATTTTTATGTTTAAAAGCCATTTCTGCTTTTGTAACCAACCTAATCCAGCCTTTTGCCCATGTTTCTGTTTGATATTCCTTGTTTGAAATTGTCATATTTGTAAATTAACAGTATTAACCCTTTGTCATATAGCTTACCATTTTCCAGTTTATGGTTTGTCTTCAATCCTATTTATAGTGTCTTTGTTAAACGTTTTTATATAATAATAATTTCAACCTTATCTCTTAATAGTTTTTTGGCCTTGCTATTTGTATTGAGAAGGGCTCTATTCTACGGTTATGAAAGTGTTCCCCAGTTTTATACTAACAGTTCGACAGTTATAGTTACAATTTTGCATTGAACCTGCAATTTATTATGGTGTAAGGATTGAGGTAGAGATACAACTAGCTAGCAAATTTTCCCATGTCATCCATTGATGAGTGATTTGTCTTCTCTCATTGATTTTAGGCATCATCCTTCAATACTATTTTTTTTTCTAAGCTCAGGTTTGCATGTACACATTCTATTCCATTTCACTCATCTGATTATTGCTCTTACCAGGACAGGCTCTTTGCCAGGGCAAGTGCTTCACCATTATTTTTCTATTTCAGAACTTTTTTTAACTGTTCTCAGAAGTCAGTTCTTACAGATAAGCTCTAGAATTATTCTACCAAATTCCAAAAAATGTTTTGTTGACATCCGACTGAGACTATTGAATTCTAGTTTGATTTAGAATGAAATATTTAATATTTCTCCCGAGATAAAATATGTTTCTCTATTTTAAAAATTATTTTTATGCTCCTCAGTGGAGTTTTACAATTTTATTTATGTGAATCCTACATACTCTTCATCTACTTTATTCTTAGGCATACTGTATTTTTGCTGCTATAGTGGATTTCCCATTATATTTCTTTAAATCATATTTTTAACAGGTTACTGACTATATAAGTTATCTATATATTAATTTTAAATTTGAAACCTTAATTTAAGCTGTATTATTCTTTCTATTATTTTTAGTTGATGTGAGCCACAATCAGGTCTGAAAATAATAATTTTTGCCTCCCCCATTCTAGCACTTATAAATTTTATTTCTCATGTCTAATAGCAATGACTAACAATTACATAATAATGTTAGATAACAATAGATTACATTTGCTGAGCACTCATTATATGCCAGATATTGTACTAAACTCTTTATACTAATTAACTCATTTGATTATCAGAATAAACTTAAAATGTTAACATTATTATTCTCATTTCTTAGATAAGAAAACTGAAGTATTGAAAGATAAGGTAACGTACCCATATTTTCACAGCCGATAAGAGGTAGAGACAGAATTTGAACCAACACAATTCCATCCTTTGCAGATTAATTCTTTCTTCTGTTATATCCAGTCAATTGTTATCCCATTCCATGACTTTTGAATTACAGTTATTATAATTTTCCAGATCTAGAACTTTCATTTGATTCTTTTTAATAGCTTCTATGTCTCTTCTGAAATTCTCTGTATCTTCCCTCACTTTATTAATCTTTTCCTGTAGGTCATTTAATACATTTGTCATAATTATTTTAAAATCCTTACCTGCTAATTCTAATATCTAAATTATTTGAAGATCTGTTTCTATTGATTGATTGCTCTCTTGACCATCCTATTTCTTTACTTGTCACTTAGTTTTTGATTGTATACTAATACTGTAAACATGTTGATATAGTATATAGAATATGGATTCTTTCATATTTTTTTGAAGACTAATGCATTTTCTTGCAGCAGGCAGTTAAATTACTGACAGATCACCTTAAACTTATGGATATTTGGTTTTGTACTTTCTTATGGCAGTTATATTTCAATATTTCCTTAATCTTAAATTGAATCTCTCTTGAGGTGGCTTTTACTCTGAAGGCATGGCCCCTCTGAGGTTTCAATGGATCACTCAAGGTATTTACCAAATCCATCTAACTTGGTAACATGTGAACTCTGAATTCTGTCTCCCCTATGGTGAAGAGTAGCCATGTTCAGAGTATGCTGACACTCTACTCAGCTCTTTCAGACTTCTGGATGATATTGTTTTCCTGCTGGAATCCTTGGGGTCTCACTTGCATAAGTACTGTTTTGGGGTTAGCTAAGGAGTTGGGGTAAATTTATGTATAGATCTTGGGGTTTCCTTCTCTGTGGCTCTCTTCTTTTAAAGATTTACTCCTTGATTTTTACACTCTCAGTTGTCCCAAACTCTGTTTTCTTGCTCCCCAGTCCAAGAACCCTGACACTTTCTGCTTTGAGTCTTGTTTCTCTGTGCCAAGTAGACTAAGGAACGCCTGCAGGGGAAAATCCATATAAATGTGAAATCTGCCTGTTCTTCTATTGTTCTCCAGACCTTTAAACCTTTTAAAAATGACTTTATCCAAACTTTATAATTTCATTTCATTTTTAAAAAAAATTGAGACAGATTCTTGCTCTGTTGCCAAGGGTGGAGTGCAGTGGCATGTTCATAGCTCACTGCAGGCTCCACCTCATGGGCTCAAGTGATCCTCCCACCTCAGCCTCCCGAGTAACTGGGAGTACAGGTACATGCCACCATGCCCAGCTAATTTTTGTATTTTTTGTAGAGACAGGGTTTCACCATGTTGCTCAGGCTGGTCTTGAATTCCTGGGCTCAAGTGATCTGTTCACCTCGGTCTCCTAAAGTTCTGGGATTACAAGTATGAGCCACTGCTCCTGGCCTGTCATTTCTTCTTGAGGGAGAATTAGTCTGATACACTTTACCTAATCAGTGTAAGACACTCCATCATTATCGGAACTGTAGCCCCTTCCCTGAGGCTACACCTGTCTGAGGCCATGCTTTAAACTAGGGGTTTTCTATAATTTAACTATGACCACTGTAATACTTTTTACATTAAACCAGTACACAAATATACAGATCATACATTTAAGACCACTCACTACTTTGTAGTATACATAACAATTTTATGAAAAACAATTCTATTTTCTTTTCTTTCCCTTCTTCCTTCCTTCCTTCCTCCCTTCCTTCCTTCTTTCCTTCCTTCCTCCATTCATCCCTCCCTCCCTTCCCTTCATATCTATCTCTATTTCTTTCTTTCTTCTTTCTTTTCTTTTTCTTTCTTTCTTTCCCTCCCTCCCTCCCTCCCTCCCTTCCTCCCTTCCCTCCTTTTTTTTTGAGACAAGGTCTCACTCTGTCTCCTAGGCTGGAGTGCAGGGGTGTGATCATGGCTCACTGCAGTCTCGACCTCCCTCAGCCTCCCAAGTAGTGGGCATGACAGACATGTGCCACCATGTCTGGCTAATTTTTGTATGTTTTGTAGAAATGGGGATTTTCCATGCTGCCCAGGCTAGAATAACCGTATTTTCTAAAATATCATAGTAAATAGAGTAGCCTTGTTTTACATGTATGTAAATCTTTTTAATGCCTGGTTTATTCCAAGATAGCTTGATTCTCTTGTTTGCTTCTGCATTCAATCTATTATAATATCCCAGATCGTGTAGCCTTTGAAAATTCTGCTATACCTTTGTAAAAGAATGACTTTGAAAAAGATAAATAGCATCTTTGTACTGTTATAAAGTTATTAGAACTTCCAGGGTTCCCTCAGAACACACTTTGAAAATTACTGCTCAAAGTCATTATTATCAATATTGTTTACATGGGCTATAAAACATAGTTTAAAAATTCTAGCATTTAATTATTAAATGACAACTTTGTGCCTACTTTGTCCTAAAGTCTCCATTTAACTTTTGAGAACAATCCTTCATGGTAGGTGTTATTGTCTGCCACCTCCACCCTCCCTGCCACCCCTGCTCCCCTAACACTTTAGAGCAGGTGAGCAAACTGAGACAGACAGATTCAGTTTTTTTCCCAAGGACACCCCCTAGTAGATAATGGTAGATAATTGGGTTGAATTCAAACCCAAGTCTGTCTGACTTCAAAGCTCAAACTCTTTCCATTGTCCTCATCCCTCAACATAGTTCCCCTCATTAAAAACACTCTATGAAGGAGAATGAAATGGCAGCCATTTCTTTGATCTCCCCACTGAGTGATCTGCTTAAATTCAACATGCCATTAGGGTTCTTTGAGTGGCCAGGAGCTAAACCGACCTAAGCCCTTCCCTGTCCACTATCCTTGCAGGACACTCAAAGCTCCTCCATGTGCTTCACTGCTGTTAATTCTGATAAATAGCTCAGAATATGCTTTCAGCATATTGCATCACACACTTTGGCATAAGGATGATTATTCTGTAATAAATGAAAGGATCACATCCTCTCGTGAAGAATAGGCAGCAATGTAGATCAATTCCTTAAAAAGATTTTCTCTTTATTACTGTCAAGGGGTTAGATCTAGGATAGTGTAGCATACAGATAATAAAGGTGAAATACAGGATACTTTACAGATAACTACTATCCACTTTCCTTTTTCTGACAGTTATGGAGGGAAAGGAAAACCACAGATGTCTGATAAGACCCAGAGACATCCTTTCATTATGTGTCTTAAGAGAGAGGAACAAGTGAGAGTAGAATAGAAAGAGACAGAGGAAAAAAAAATTAGGAGGATAAAGAAAAAAATCTGAGCTCTTCTTTATTATATGGGTGGTTTCTGATTACTGCACATCTGTGGACAATATTTGAGATTTATTTCTTCTCTCTGGGGCTTCCTTGCTGGGCTAAAGTTGATATCTGCAGCTATGTATAGCTTCTGTGAAAGGATCCCTTGGCAAATTAAATTCCACAGTTTTGTCTTCATTCATAATGCATACTTTATACATCTCTGCAAATAACCATTGGAATTTAAACTAGAGAGCGACAGAACAGACCTGGCTGTGGGTCTAAACACAACTGGAATATCTGAGTCTTCTGAAGTCATCCCTGATCCCTTTCCCTTTAACATTAGACTTTTCCCACTGAAATGATTCTTTTTCTCTTTATACAATTATCAACAGCGAAGAATGCAAACAAAGATGCTATATAGCACAATTTCTCAAAACAAGTTTCTATGCTAACATCACCCATATGAAAATAGGGAGACAACCACAATAAAAATTTAAAGGAGAAAGATAAAAGGAATAAAACGAACTACTCCTCACTTCCTCCCCACAAGGACCTAGCCTTGAGAACACAGTAGAAGTTCTGTGTGAGTGACCGCAGTAACTGTGGGCAGACTCAGTTTTTCAGTCTAATTATTTCAAGTTCTAACCTTAAGGTTCCTATAAGCACAATTCCAAAGTACTTCAAAGATCTTCACCCGCATTAAGCAAGAGAACTAAGGCATCCTTCACTACGGAGATCCCTAATTCAGACTTCTGTCATGCTACAAACCGGAAACTAGGATTTAACCTGCTCATAACTGATGAATTTACCAACGTTGCAGTCTGTTTGGAGAGCTGTGAATTGCCTAGATTCACTTTAAGCTCAGGTTAAAAACTTGTTCTTTTTTGTATTTGTTTGTAAATGATTAGTATACTGTTTGAAAGAAAGAGAAGCAGGATATGGATGGCAAAGAAATCATGAAACAATGAATATCAATATTATAAAAACATAAAAATAGAGTAAATAGAAAAAGGGAAACAATTATTCATAATCTCACCATTTTAATACGACCATTTGTAGCATTTTAGTTTTCTCTTCTGATTTTTTTTTTTTTTTTTGAGACAGGTTGTCACTCTGTTGCCCAGGCTGGAGTGCAGTAGCATGATCATGGCTCACTGCAGCCTCAACCTCCCAGGCTCAGGTGATCTTCCCTTCTTAACCTCCTGAGTAGCTGGGACTACAGGTGTGCACCACCATGCCTGGCTAATTTTGTATTTTTTGTAGAGGTGGGGTTTCATCATGTTGCCCAAGCTGGTCCTGAACTCCTGAGCTCAAGCAATTCTCCTTCCTCGACCTCTGAAAGTGCTGGGATTATAGACATGAGCTACTGTGCCTGGCCCAGATCTTTTCACACACACACACACACACACACACACACACACACACACACACACACACACATTTTGTATATATATATATATATATATAGTATATATATATATAGTATATATATATACACACACATATATTTCTACATATGTTTTTCTATTTATATATATATTTCTCACATATCTGTCTATCTATCTATATATATAGAGCCTGCATATAAATATATATGAGACCATATATACAGTCACTTTCCTTCCTTAAAAAAAGTCATATTTATTTTGTAACATAATTTGTCTCTTATTTTTTGAAACCTAACATCATATGTAACAAGTATTTACAAAGTTTCTGTGTAATCTTAACAATCTCTCTAATGGATATACTATAACTGATTACTCCTGTATGACTATAAATGTTGTTGTGTCTCGATTTTGTGTACATATTTGTGTATAGAGTATCTTCACACAAACTGCTTTTTCCTTTTTCTTTTTCTGTTCTGTTTTCCTTTATCCTAATCACCATCATTATTCCCCTCCCTGCCACAGGGAACACTTCTAAAAACTTTTAAATGCATTTTGTGTGTGTTCCTACAAAATGTGTATTCTTGTTTTGTATGTATGCATTTTGATCTTACATAAATATATCTCATTTTGTTTCTTACTTTCTTCACTGAGTACCAATGTTAAGAACCAGGCACATAGCTAAAGGGATATCAACGTCAGCTTCTAACGGCAGTAAACATTTTATGACCTGCCATGTAAACTATCCATTTTCCCAGTGCTGGGATTCCAGATTGCTTCCAACTCCTCACCACCAAAAATAACCACGTCTAAAATTCACCAGTAAAGGTATCTGGACCTAGAGGTTTTATTTTGTGGGAGAATTTTAAATTATAAATTCATTTTTTAAAGTTGATACAGAGCTGTGCAGATTTTCTAATTTTTTGTGACTTGCTAATTTGTATCTTTCAAGGGTTTGTCGATTCTATCTAAATTTTCACAGTTATTGACTGAAAGGTGTGCATAGTATTTCTCTATTATTTTAATATCTGTAGGATCTGTAGTGATGTTCTGTCTTTTGTTCCTGATATTTGACAATGTGTGCCTTATCTCTTTTTTCTTGATCAATCTAGACAGAGTGTTATCATTTTATTGACATTTTCAAAGAACCAATTTTTGTTTTATTGATTTATTTCCACTGTTTTTCATTGCATTGATTTCCATTTATATCTTTATTATTTTCTTCCTTCTATTTATTTTAGGTTTAATTTGATATTCTTTTTATATACTCTTAAAGGGGAAGCTAAGATCATGAAGATTAGACCATTATTCTTTTCTAAAACCAGCATTTAAAGCTATACAGTTTCCTCTTAACACTGTTTTAACATCAAACCAGAATATTATGTTACATTTTCATTATCATTCAGTTTGAAATATTTTCTAATTTCTTCCGTGATTATTTTCTTGTCCTATGGATTATTTTAACATGTATTGTTTGATTTCAAAATGTTTTGAGTATTCTTTTTTTGTTTGTTTGTTTTTTGAGACAGAATTTCGCTCTTGTTACCCAGGCTGGAGTGCAATGGTGCGATCTTGGCTCATTGCAACCTCTGCCTGCTGGGTTCAGGCAATTCTCCTGCCTCAGCCTCCTGAGTAGCTGGGATTACAGGCACGCACCACCATGCCCAGCTAATATTTTGTATTTTTAGTAGAGACGGGGTTTCACCATGTTGACCAGGATGGTCTTGATCTCTTGATTGAGTGTTCTAAAGATATCATTTATATTGATTTCTAATATAGTTCTGTAATAGTCAGACAGCAGACTACGTATAACTTAAAATTTAGCGAGACTTGCTTTGGTGAATGTCCTGTGTATACTTAAAAAATGTGTTTTGCAGTTGTTGGGTGAGGAAATACCCATTAACTTATATTTGTTCATAGTGCTATTTTCTATTTGTCTGATTTTTGTTTCCTAGTCCATCAATTACTGAGAATGGAGTGTTGAAATAATTACCTATACTTGCTTTTTTTTCTTCTCCCTATGGTGATTTTACTTTTCAATGTGTTCTTGTGTTCGTGGTGATGGGCTTCACATGCCTTTAGGATTGTGATGTCTTCTTGATTAATGAACTCCTTTATCACTTAAAACTTCCTTTTTATTGTAATATTTCTTGTCTGTAATTCTTTGATATTAATAGAGCCAGGCCAATTTTCCTATAATTTATTATGTATAGTCAGATTATGGTATAACTTTTTCTGTTTACTTAAAAAAAATTTTTTAATTTTAAATTAAAATATTTAAATAAACACATAATAATTATACATTAATATCCCTACATACTCCATGAATATAATAATTATACATAAATATGTATACTTAATTATACATATTTGTATATATTTATACACACATACATTTATACATCCATATGTATAATTATATGTATAATTAAGTATACATATTTATATGTACATATTTATACACATATGTATTTATATATACATACATTTATACATACATATGTATACATCATTATACATATGTATGTATAATTACTGCATTATATTTATGGAGTACATAGGGATATTTTGATACATACAATGTGTAGTGATCATATCAGGGTAATTAGCATATCCATGACCTCAAACACTTATCATTTCTTTGTGTTGGGAAGTATTCCGATTCTTCTCTTTTCTATATTTGAAATTATGTAATAAACTCTCATGAACTACGATCATCCCACAGTGCTATATAACTCTAGAATATACTCCTACCTAGCTCTAGTTTTGTAAAAATTATGGAACGTTTCACAGATTTGTACTCTTCCCATTTACTTTTTACCTAACAATGCCTTTACAGCCTTTATATTTAAAGAGAAGTTCTTGCAAAGAGCAAATAGCTCAGTCCTGCTGAGGTTTTTAGTCCAATGGAATCATGCCAAGAGGAGTCATCTCGGAATAGAGAATGCAGTACACGAAGATGTGTCTGGGAAACTAGTGGGAAAGTGGGAATTATTTTAGTAACCAAGACGGTGTTATCTTAATTTGCAATGAAGAACATTGTAAATCCCACTATCCAGATGGCTTTGATTTACTAAACTATTTCTTAACCTCTGGTATCATGTTTACTTAACAGTGCTGATCCAAGAATATGTTACAGGCATTGGGGGAAGAAGTCGTTTAATTTCAACCTCTTGGGGAAAAAACAAGCAAAAAATAAATTTTTGATTGTTTCTTTTTAGAACTAAGTCTGTTATTAAAGATGTGCTGATTGGATAATTTAGTACTCTAGTGATGATCGACAGTGTTAAGATGCTGAAACAGAAAGACGAGATTTCATTATTTTCCAATAACCAGTAGTCTTTAGACTGTGGAGCTCCTAAGATCAATATTTTTATCTCTGTAAGGGCAGTGTACATTCATTTTGTTACACATCTAGCATTTCCAAAGAGGTCACTGTTTCACACAAATAGAGTGGTCTAGTACTCTGTTATTGTAACGAATTCCCCTCCAAGAGACATAAAATACACAGAAAATTGCAAACTCCTGTTTTAATCAGCATGATTTCCAGCAGTTTTTTTCCTCTCAGAACATGCCGCTTTATCCAGCAGTTTTAGTAAATTTGTTTTAAAGAAAAAAAAATCACTCTGACAACAAACAGTTGCTTTTATCGTCTCTGCCATCGAAGAGTAAAGATCTGACAGCTCTTCAGGTAATCAATTTTTATGAATTACTAATATCGGTTAGAAAACCAGGTAAGTCTCCCAGCCTCAGCAACTCAACAGTTGTGTGTAGGTTATAATTTGCCTTAAAAGTAGTTAGTCATCTCGTGATACAAGTCCTGAGATCATACTGTTAACTTTTATACAACAGATATTGCCTGCTATACACACAAAGTGTACTGTCCTGTGGCGTACCTAATAGGACAATTAGGGTTTATCACCGAATTTGTATATATCAACATTTTCAATTTCACCTCAGGATTTTGTTTTCAAGTCCTCAAACGAATGTGGAAATACAGTTTTAAAATCTGAAACTGTAGCAGGGCAGATGGCCCTTTTTGAAAGAGTTTGCTAAATGATTAGAAGAAGACTATTCTTAAATCCGGGCTTCAGGAAACGTTGGATTATAAATGAAAGTGCTGTTTATAAAACCCTTCCAGAATTGTGCTAAAGTTTGTTTTAAGTGAAATAGGTTCTCTGACACACTGTATTGGAAATTGGAAGGAGGAAGATTTTGTCTTTGTTTCTTCCAACTATATATGTGCATGCCACTGGCTTTTATTCTCTGAATTTGAACAATGAAAAGGTCATATTAATGTACCACTTGCTAGAACAATGGTGGAGGTCCCTCTTGGCAGCTGAAAATCCAGATCATGAATCTTGATGGAGAAAGATGTCAGTCCATAAATATGTAAGATGTCCTTAAGCCGAGAGATCTATCATTTTGGCCTTATTTGTCAGATACAGAGAGGCAGAGCCATTCTCACGGGACCCTGGAGCTCCCAGGCAAAGCCCGCTTCTGCAAAGAAGACTTTCACATGATGCTGGCCTGAGGACTGCTTACTTCCTGGTTATTTTGCTAAAAGAATGTCCAGCAAAAGTAAAAGGCAAAGAGACATTATTAAAACTGTTCAAGGGGAAAATCCCAGCAATCAATATTGCCTACAACCCTAATCTCTTCGAATGGGTTAGGCTAAGAAATGCGGGAAGGAGATTGATTTTGATATGTTTTTAGTTTAGGAGCAAGCCACACTTTAATTCTACTCTGTGGAATTTCACCTCTTGCTATTCGATATGAATACAGATTAGAGGTCAGAGCTGAAAATTTGGTCTTGGAATAATTCTCTCATTTGCCCAGTGTGATACCTGCCTCTCAAAAATTTAAGCATTTTGAAATAACATGTATGAAATGTGTGGCATACATTTTTAACTCGCCTTCTATGGAAATGATTATATATAATACCAAATAACTATAATTTATGGTTTTCAGGGAAAACAGGAGGGATCGAATTATTCATGAAGTCAGATTGAACATGATTATCAATGGGCTATAGGAGACTAACTGGCAGGTAAAAATGCTGCCCGACAGCACCCAGTACGAAATGTGACCTCAAGTTCCCCCATGCACTGTATACCTTTGGTAACTCAGCCTGTCTTCTAAACCCTAAAATAGTAAGGCTGTGAGAATATATAGTGCCCATAAGTTAGTTATATTTAGCAAAATGATACTCTTTTCCATTATTTGCATTTGTGAATGTGTAGGGGAAGAGTTACCGAGGAGGTGAAGTTAAATTGGAAGAAATTTTCTCAAAAATTAAATTGGAAAGAAAAAAACGTAAAAAAATTTAAACAGACAAGTAAATCAACTATATTTGGAGGAAAGATTGTATCTATTTGCCTTTCATTAATAAACGTTGGATATAACAGTCGGAATTTAGACAAACTTTCAATTTTTTTTTTTTGTCTATGTTGATTTCATAGTCTTCAGGTTTTAGATGGGCGCTGAGTGCTGTAGTTCACAAATCCCTCCCTCCTGAGGCAGAGATTTCTTTTAGAACGTCCCTGACAGGCACTTATCTGGATTCCGCTGAACCTGAACCTTCCGTGTGGCCAGGACTCCTATCTCTCACGAGGCAGGCTATACAACTATTAATGTCTAAAAGGACTTCCTTGTTTGGAAGGGAAGCCCCTCTTCAGAACATCCACTTCTCAAAGCTGGCCATATCCTTTTTAATGACACAGAACAGCTTTTCACAGGATGATTCTTGACCCTTCAGAAAGAAGCCCACCTCTCCAGGCTGAATAGCTATCTCACACCCTTCCCCTTAGAAAGCAGAGTAAAGTGGGCAATGGTGGCTCTTAACTTTGTTTGGGTCATTGTTCCCTTGGAAAATCAGATGCAAGCTAGGAACCCTCTTCTCTTCCTAAAGAAAGCATGCATATGCACATGCCCTTAAAAATGGACAATAATTTCAGGGATTGCAGAGCAGTAGGTTGGGAACCACAGGGGGTCCTGGGGACGCTGGGGTCATGGGGGGGGCATCAAAGGACACTGACCAGCAGGGGGTCCCTAGATATGAGAGGAGTTGTCAGCTCGGTAGTAAAGAATGGGATTTGTTTTTGTTTTGATCCTTTTAATTAATTAATTTTATTTATTTATTTTGAGACAGAGTCTCACTCTGTCACCCAGGCTGGAGAGCAGTGGTGCCATTTTGGCTCACTGCAATCTCTATCTCCTGGATTCAAGCGATTCTCCTGCCTCAGCCTCCTGAGTAGCTAGGATTACAGGTGCATGCCACCACTCCCAGCTAATTTTTTTTGTATTTTTAGTAGAGATGGGGTTTCATCATGTTGGCCAGGCTGGTCTCAAACTCCTGATCTCAAATGATCCACCCACTTTGGGCTCCCAAAGTGCTGAGATTACAGATGTGGGCCACTGCACCCATCCTGTTTTGATCCTTTTAAATTAAGCAATTGGCACTAGGCTGTTTTGTTTGAAAAATTGAAAGCTGACAAATTTTGATTAACTAAGGGCTGTGGATTTGCTGAGGATTTTATGAAGTCATGTGCATTTTAGTGTCCCATTTTCCTGGAAGTCGCCCGCATAACTGGCCTCACATACTAAGCTGGCAGGAGACTCCACTGACTGGCAGGTCTTTCCCTTCCTCTAACCACCCTGAGCTGTTACATGGTACTCATCACTGGAAGAGCTATCAACCTCTCATCACTATAGCACTTTAGACTTACTATAGCAATACCGGAGCCTCACAATAACCAGTGAAGAAGCAATAATTTTAAAAATTGTTTAATTTCGGGGGTATATAGTAGATGTATATATTTATGGGGTATATGAGATCTCTTGATACAGGCACATAATGCATTAATAGTCACATCAGCGTCAATGAGGTATCCATCACCACAGGCATTTATTTCTTTGTGTTATAAACATTTCAATTATACTCTTTTAGCTACCTTTAAATGTACAATATATTTTGCTTGACTGTAGTCACCCTGTTGTACTATCAAATGCTAGATCGTATTCATTCTGTCTAACTATATTTTCATGCCCATTACCCACCCCCCACTCCCCTGCTTTCCCTTCCCAACCTCTGGTAACCATCATTCTTCTTTCATTTTCATGAGTTCAATTGTTTTCATTATTTAGCTCCCACATAGGTGAAGTTTGTCTTTCTGTGCCTGGCTTATTTCACTTCATATAACGTCCTCTAGTTCCATCCATGCTGTTGCAAATGACAAGATCTCATTCTTTTTCGTGGCTGAATAGTATTCTATTGTGTATATGTAGCACATTTTCTTTATCCATTTGTTGATGGACACTTAGGTTGCTTCCAAATCTTGGCTATTATGGATAGCGCTGCAAAAAACATGGGAGTGCAGATATCACTTTAATATACTGATTTCCCTTCTTTTGGATACACCTAGAAGAGGGATTGGATCAGATGTTTTGTTTTCTGAGGAACCTCCAATTTACATTCCCATGAACATGGAACAAGAGTTTTCTTTTCTCCACATTCTCACCAGCATTTGTTATCGGTTGTCTTTTGGATATAAGCTATTTAAACTGGAGCAAGATGATATCTCATTACAGTTCTGATTTTAACTTCACTGATGATCAACGAGGTTGAGCACCTCTCCATTTATCTGTTTGCCATTTGCGTGTCCCCTTTTGAGAAATGTCTATTCAGCTCTTTTGCCTATTTTTGAATTTGATTATTGCATTTTTTTCCTGTTGAGTTGTTTGGGCTCCTTGTATGTTCTGATTATTAATCCCATGTCAGCTAGTTTGCAAGTATTTTCTCCTGTTCTGTGGCTTGTCTTCTCACTTTGTTTGATTGCTTCCTTTGCTGTGAAGAAGCTTTTTAATTTGTTGTGATTCCGTTTGTCCATTCTGCTTTGGTTCTCTGTGCTTTTGGGGTGTTACTCAATAAATCTTTGCCCAGACCAATGTCCTGAAGAGTTTCTCAAATGTTTACTTGTAGTAGTTTCATAGTTTGAGGGCTTAGATTTAAGTCTTTAATCCATTTTGATTTGATTTTTATATATGGTGAGAGATAGGGGTCTAGTTTCGTTCTTCTGCCTATGGATATCCAGTTTCCCCAGCACTATTTATTGAAGAGACTGTCCTTTCCTCCGTGTATGTTCTTGGAAAGTTTGTTGAAAATGAATTTACTGTGGATGTATGAATTTATTTCTGGGTTCTTTATTCTGTTCCATTGGTCTACGTGACTGTTTTTCTTTTTTCTTTCTTTCTTTCTTTCTTTTTTTTTTTTTTTTTTTTTTTTTTGCCAGTACCATACTGTACCAGAGTACTGTGACTCTGTGGTATAATTTGAAGTCAGGTAATGTGATTCCTCCAGGTTTTTTTTTTTTTTTTTTTTTTTGTTGTTGTTGTTTTGCTCAGGGCAGCTCTGGCTATTTTGGGTCTTTTGTGGTTCCATATAAATTTTAGGATTTTTTTTTTATTTCTGTGAGGAATGCCGTTGGTATTTTTATAGAGATTGCATTGAATCTGTAGATTGCTTTGACTAGTTACAGACGTTTTAACACTATTGATTCTTACAACCCAGGGACATGAAATGTCTTTCATTTTTTTGTGTTCTCTTCAATTTCTTGCATCAATGTTTGATAGTTTTCATTGTAGAGATCTTCCACCTCTTTGGTTAATTCCCAGGTATTTTATTATGTTTGTAGCTGTTGCAAATGGGATCACTTTCTTGATTTGTTTTTCAGATTGTTCGCTGTTGATATATAGAAACGCTACTGGTTTTTGTAGTTGATTTTGTATCCTGCAACTTTACTGAATTTGTGGTTTTCTGTTTGTTTGTTTTTGTTTTCTGGTGGAGTCTAGGTTTTTCCAAATATAAGATCATATTATCTGCAAACAAAGATAATTTGACTTCTTCCTTTCCAACTTGGATGCCCTTTATTTCTTTGTCTTGACTAATTGTTCTAGCTAGGACCTCCAGGACTATGTTGAATAACGATGATTCGATCTTGCTAGGTTGTGTACATCTAGGAATTTCCATTTCTTCTAGGGTTTCCAATTTATTGACATATAGTTGCTCATAGTAATCTCTAAAGATCCTTTTAAAATTTCTGCAACATTAGTTATAATGTCTCCTTTTTATCTCTGCTTTCATTTATTTGGGTCCTCTCTCTTTTTTTCTTAGTGTGTCTAAACATTGGTTGATTTTATCCTTTCAAAAACTAACTTTTCATTTCATTGATTATTTGTATTTTTTTGTTTCAGGTTCATTTATTTCTTCTCTGATCTTTATTTTTGTTTTCTTCTACCAAGTTTGAGTTTGGTTTGTTCTTGCTTTTCTAGTTTGTTGGGCTGCATCATCAGGTTGCTTATTTGAAGATTTTCTTCTTATTGATGAAGGTTCTTGGAGGTAAAAACCTCCCTGTTAGTATTGCTTTCATTGTGTCCCATAAATTTTTGGTATTTTGTGTTTTCATTACCGTTTGTTTCAAGGAAATTTTAGATTTCTTTCTTAATTGCTTCGTCGACCCACTGGGTATTCAGAAGCATGCTGTTTGATTTTCATGTTTCTGTATAGTTACCAAAGTTCCTCTTGTTATTGACTTCAAATTTTATTCCATCATGGTCAGAGAAGATACTTCACATGATTTTAATCTTTTTGAATTTTTTAAGACTTGTTTTGTGATCTAACATATGGTCTGTTCTTGATAATAATCCATGAGCTAAAGAGAAGAATGTATATTCTGTAGCCATTGGCTGACATAGTCTGTACATATCTATTAGGTCCATTTGGTCTATAGCACAGATTAAGTCTGATGTTTCTTTGTTGATTTTCTGTCTGGTTAACCTGTCCAATGCTGAAAGTGGGGTATTAATAATATTCACGTTACGTATCTGGGTGTGTCCGTGTCAGGTGCATCTATATTTACAATTGTTATATTCTCTTGCTTAATGGAACCCTTTATCATTATATAATGACCTTCTTTGTCTCTTCTTATAGTTTTTGTCTTGAAAGCTTTTTTCGTCTGATATACAGTTATTCCTGCCCTTTTTTGGTTTCCATTGCCATGGAATATCTTTTACCATCCCTTTTTTTCCCCCAGTGTATGTGTGTCTTTACAGGTGAAATGTGTTTCTTACAGGCAACAGATTGTTGAGCTTTGTTTATATAAATTCATTCAGCTACTCTATGTCATTTGTTTGGAGAGTTTAGTCCATTTACATTCATTATTATTATTGATAAGGAAGGACTCACTGCTGCCATTTTGTTATTTGTTTTCGGGTTCTTTTGTGGTCTTCCCTTCCTTCTTTCCTGCCTTACTTTCCTTGAAGGTGATTTTCTTTTTTTCTGGTGATATGTTTTAATTGCTTGCTTTTTATTTTTGTGCATCTGCTGCAGGTTTTGTGATTTGCAGTTACCATAAGGATTGCATATAACATTTGATAACCTATTATTTTATTTATTGTTATTATTTTTTTGAGACAGGGTCTTGCCCTGTCACCCAGGTGACATGATGCAACATCATGGTGACATGATGCTCTGTCACCCAGGTGAGATGGTGCAGTGGTGCAATCTTGGCTCACTGCAACCTCTGCCTCCTGGGTTCAAGTGATTCTTATGCCTCAGCCTCCTGAGTAGCTGGGACTACAGGTGTGTGCCACTGCACCTAGCTAATTTTTGTAATTTTAGTACAGATGGGGTTTTGTTATGTTGGCCATGCTGGTCTCCAACTTCTGGCTGCAAGCAATCCATGCGCTTTGGCCTCCCAAAGTGCTGGGATTACAGGTGTGAGCCACCATGCTTGGCCTGATAGTCTATTATTTTAAACTGATGACAATACTGATTACAAATACAAACCAACAAACAGGCAAAGAGAAAACTTATAAAACTCTACAATTTAACTTCATTTCCTTGCTTTTTAACTTTTTGTTGTTTCTGGTTATATCTTACTATACGATGTCTTCAGAAGTTGTTGCAGTTATCATTTTTTATAGGTTCATCTTTCAGTCTTTCTACTCAAGAGTTGAGTAGTTTATACATCATAATTATAGTGTTGTGATATCTGTGTTTGTCTGTGTACTTTCTATTACCAGTGAGTTTTATATCTTTGGATGATTTCTTATTGCTTGTTGACATCCTTTTCTTTCAGATTGAAGAACTTCCTTTAGCATTTCTTATAGGATAGTTCTGGACATTTCTTACAGGAGATTTCTTGATGAAATCCCCTAACTTTCATTTATCTGGGAAAGTCTTCATTTCTCCTTCATGTTTGAAGGATGTGCTTACTGGATATACTATTCTAGGTTAAAAGTTTTTTTTTCCTTCAGCACTTTAAATATATCATGTCACTCTTTCCTGGCCTATAAGGTTTCCACTGAGAAGTCTACTGCAGACATATTAAGATCCTTTGTATGTTATTTATTTCTTTTCTCTTGCTGCTTTTAGGATCCTTTCTTTACACTTGACCTTTGGGAATTTGATTATTAAATGCTTGATGTAGTCTTATTTAGGTTAAATCTGCTTGGCGTTCTATAACCTTCTTGTATTTGAGTACTGATATCTTTCTGAAGGTTTGGGAAGTTCTCTGTTATTATCTCTTTGAATAAATTTTCTAACCTGATCCTTTTCTCTCTCTCTCTGCCTCCTCTTTAAGGCCAATAATTCTTAGATTTGCCCTTTTGAGGCTATTTTCTAGATCTTGTAGGTGTGCTTCATTCTTTTCTATTCTTTTTTCTTATATCTCCTTTGACTGTGTATTTTCAAAAAGCTTGTCTGAAGCTCACTAATTCTTTGTTCTGCTTGATGAATTCTACTATTAAGAGATTTTGATGTATTCTTCAGTATGTCAATTGCATTTTTCAGCTTCAGAATTTCTGCTTGATTCTTTTTAATTATTTAAATCTCTTTGTTAAATTTATCTGATAGGACGCTGAATTACTTCTCTGCATTATCTTGAATTTCATTGATCTCCCTCAAAACAGCTACTTTGAATTCTCTGTCTGAAAAGTCATACATCTCTGTCTCTTAGGATTGGTTGCTTATTTAGTTTGTTTGGTGAGATCATGTTTTCCTGGACGGTCTTGATGTTTGTGGATATTCATCAGTGTCTGGGCATTGAAGAATTAGGTATTTATTATAGTCTTCACAGTCTGGGTTTGTTTGTACCCATCTTTCTTGGGAAGGCTTTCCAAGTATTTGAGGGGACTTGAGTGTTGGGATCTAAGTCTTTGGTCACTGTAGCCACATTTGCATTAAGGGGCATCCCAAACCCAGTAATGCTATGGCTCTTGCTGACTCATAGAGGTACCACCTTGGTGGTCTTGGGTAAGATCTGGGAGAATTCCCTGGATTGCTGGGCAGACTCTTGTTCTCTTCCCTTACTTCCCCTATTTCTTTCAGCACACAGGGAGAAATGAAGTCTCTCTCTCTCTGTGCTGAGCTTCCTGGAGCTGGGGAGGGAGTGACACAAGCATCCCTGTGGCTAACACTGCTGGGAAGGCACTGGGTCAGACCTGAAGCCAACATGTCACTGCAACACTGGGTCTCATCCAAGGCGTTTGGTGACTACTGCCTGGCTATCGCCTACGCTCACTTAAGGCCCAAGGGCTTTACAGTCAGAGGTAGCGAATCCTGCCAAGCTTGTGTCCTTCACCTCATTGTGGCAAGTTCCCCCTACCCTGGGCAGATTCAGACGCCATCCAGGAACGATGGCCTGGAATTAGGAACCTTAGGAATCCACTTGGCGCTCTATTCTACTGTGGCTGAGCTGGCACACAAGCTGCAGGAGAGTGTACTTCCCACGCTTCCCTCTTTTTTCCTCAGGCAGGAGGAGTCTCTCTCTGTGGCCATCACAGCTTGGAATGTGCTGAATCACACCTGAAGTCAGCAGGGCCGACGGCCTGTGGAGTACTGCCTAGCAACCACTGATGTTTATTCAAGGCCCAAGGGCCTTTTAGTCAGCAGGTGATAACTCCTGCCAAGACTGGGTCTGTCTCTTCGAGGAAGCAAGTTCCCTTCTGGCCCGGGGTCTGTCTAGAAATGTCATTTGGGAGCGAGGACCCAGAATGGGGATCTCAGGACTCTGCCTGGTGCTCTGTTCTACTGTGGCTAAACTGATATTCAAGTCACAAGACAAACTCCTTTTTACGCTCCCCTCTCCCGTCCTGAAACAGAAGGTAGGAGTCTTTCCCAGAGCTGTGAGCTGCACTGCCTGAGGTTGGGGGAGGGATGACACAAGGACTCCCCTGTCTACCCCGGCTGGTGTCTCACTGGGTTGTGTACACCCCAAGTGCACTGGTTGCAAGCCCAGCACAGCACCAGGACTTGCCCAGAAATTCTAATCCTTGTGGCTTAGACCGCCTTTATTTAGAACCCCAGAACACTGTAGCCCACAGCGGTGGGGCCAGCTGGAGCTCAGGCTCCTGATTCCGCTCTGGCTAGGGCTGGTCTTAATGCTCCCTCCAGGAGCTAGAGCTGATTTCTTCCCTGTGTTGCTTTCCACTGCTACAGGGCGGCACTAAGTTCCCATACAAAGTGCCACAATCTCTGTGCTCCCCCTCTACCAAGCACAGAGATTCTCTCGGTGCCATGCGGCCACTGCTGCTGCTGAGGGATGGGAGAAGGGTGGTGTTGGCAGTTCAAGACTGTCTTTTCTTCCCTCTTCAGTGCCTCTTTCCTTAATAGGATGTTAAAGCCAGGTACTGTGATTCCTCATCTGATTTTTGGTTCTTATGAAGGTATTTTCTTGTGTTAATAGTTGTTCAATGTGATGTCCTTGCTAGAAGGGACAATTGGCCGGAAGGGTCTATTCAGCCATCTTGCACTGCCTTCTCAAAGGAGCAATTATATTCTTGTTTTTCATAAATGAGTAAACCAAGACTCTGAGAAGATAAATGACTTGGCGGCGCCACAGAGACGGGTGTATCTAGGATCCAGCAGGCTGAACTCCCTGCGACCCTCCCCAGCACCCTTTCATCCACACAGAGCTATTAACTATAATCTCATTAAAATAGAATGAGAAGTGTGAGGACTCCTGGCCTTTCCAAACCTCACTTGTCTAAGGCAGTGACTTTGCCCTACAGAAGGGCTTGAAACCCCAGAAGCGAATTCTTTACGGATGGTCCCAGAGGAACCAGAGTTGACCAGAGGGGAGAAGCAGCCTTTGCCAGGGGAAGTAATCATGAAAGGAACCTATCCTGTCCACTGAGGGTGGAGGTAGTTTGCTGGACTCAGCTTTGGGGAGTTGCTTTTCTTCTCTGAGATTTTGTTCAAGGTCTAAGAATATCCTGCCTCTGGGTGATTTGAACCCTGAGACTTGGGGCCAGAAAACATCTAAAAAAACCCAGATTTCTTGAGAAATCACATCTTGCTCCTGACTCCATCCAAAAACTGTGAGGACACCAGCCAGCTCCAGAGAGCTCTGCCTAGAAAAACCCACAACAGGGGATGCATGTGGCTGGCGCCCAGCTGTGTGTAGCTAATCTCTGCTTTCAGTTGTCTGATGCCAGTGTCTTCTCTACTCCAGCAATGCTTGCTCCCTATTTATGCCCTCACTTTCCTTTCTGACCTTGAAAATGCCTGGAAACAGTTTCCTCTGCTGCTGTTTGGAGCTTCAGTAGTGAAGTTTATTCACCGCAAGGCAGGCTTTGTGCTGGAGGGCTTTCTGGCAAAGAAATCCGCCCCCCCACCCCGGGACAGAAGTCACGTTCAGGAGAGCCCTTTCAGGCTGGCCAGAGGATGGGAAGGAACTGCCCCTGTGTGCTTTCTTCCAGGTCTCCACACTGCAGGCCACACGCCCTGGGCCACTGAGCCGAGTGTATGTGTGTGTTTGTGGAGGGGGCGGGGGGTGGTCGGAGAAACTGAGACAATCGGAACACATCGAGGTGGCTCTGAGGGGACACCCCATTTTGTCTGTTATGGGCTTGCCCTGGCCTTACTCCTCACACAATGCTGAACACTTTGGACACTGAGGGGGTATGACCAACAAGAAAATGAGGCAAATTCTTCTTTCAAAATCTGTGAGATGCTGAGAGCATTTGGGGAAAATTAATGAAAAACTAGCACTTGAAGAAAATGTAGCTGTTTGGTCTTTTCGAGCTTCATGGACTTTTTACTTTGCGTATTTGGGGAGAGTTTCTTCAAGAAGAATCTGGAAGGTTACAAATGTCCAGGCTTGAATAGATCTGTAAGTTCTTTGCATGAATCCACAGAAGGGCACAGCCTGGAGGACCCAAGTGGGTTCGAGCAGTGCACGGCCTTGCTCACTGCTGGCCTGTGACCTTAGCGCACTGCACATGACACTGTGTGCCGGCCGCAGGGCAGCTACACGGGATGCTCTCTCTCTTGTGCTTCTCATATGAATGTCGGCTGAGGCGGTGACTCAGGACTAGTTAAAGACAGGGCTCAGATTCGAGACTGCACAAGGCAAAGACCACTCTCAGCTGGCCACACTGCCCAACCTGTGGATACAGCACGTAAGATGGGAGTATTAGCGACAGGTGGTGTTCCCCTGCTCATGGGGTTCTGTGACAACTGGAGAAGTAGCCGAGTGCAATGTGTGAAGCTACTAAGATGACTTTAGGTGGCACAGAGATGAGCCCTAGCTACCGATGGACTCACACCGGGGGGACAGTTATTCCCACTCCAGTTCTCTTGAAATAATTCTGACTTCAGCCAGGACCAAAGTCCCAGTTGGGTGTTAGGCTTTGACACACCCATCTAATGCCATCCTCTGGCTCAGAGCCTTCTGCAAAGGACAGCATTAAGCTAGCTGTTAATAACATTGTCTTGCGCCCACTGTATTTGTTTTTATGGGTATTTTTTCTTATTTTGGTCAGGCAACACTTATTTTCCATTTACAGAGTGACAGGAAACTTAAAAATCAATGTATTGTTTTATGAAAGGTAATCAATTGAATGAAAAAGGTTAATTAATTCATTGGACGGGTGGTGCACAAAATTCACGAAGGTCTGGAAAGCACCGATACAAGACTGACAGTGCAGACCCTGGCTCTGCCATTACCTTATCATAGAGTCTTGTACAGGCCATTTAACGACTGGTAATTACATGAGGTAAGTGATACGGTTCTCCTTGATCTGTAAGATAACAGTCAACGATTCTTTATTGTTACTTAATGTATTGAATCATTATCTTAAATAGAAAGTACCAAATCTCAGTCACACTTGAGTTTTCCTTGTTGCTATGACCGCTGTGGGTAGACAGGGCATATGCAGAGAGCCGCCAGCACTCAGACATCGAAGGATCAGACTTGGGGAGGAGTTTTGGACAGAGTTTTGGATGGAGACCAGAGCAGAGGGGGAAAGGTTGATGGTCCTGTACAGGGACAGGATTTTCAGAGGTATCTTCACACCAATAGCTTCCTGATGGTGTCACAAACACAACTGGTTGTCTGTCAGCTGGGCCCGGGCATGAGCTGCTGGTCTCCCACTACCAAGGAGGGAATAAAACCATCACAGCAGTCAATGCAATGAACATAATCACTTCCCCCACCCTCACTGCCCTCCTCATCCCCAGACAGATCTGCTTTCTGTCATGAGAGATGGATACACATTTCATAGAATTTTGGATAAACAGATGCATGTAGTAGGTACTCTTTGTCTTGCTTCTTTCACTCAACGTAGTTATTTTGAGCTTCATCTGTGTTGCTGTATGTATAAGTAGATCCTTCCGTTATAGTGCGGAGTTCGTCACACAGATGTACCATAATCTGTTTATACATCCACCTGTTGATGGATATTTGTATTTTTGTCTAGCTTTTGGTTATTACAAGCAAAGCTGCTATAAACATTTGTGTACAATCTTTTTATGAACACAGGCTTTCATTTCTTATGAATAAATACTGCAAATGCAATGCTGGGTCATATGGCAGATCTATGTTTCATTTTTTAAGAAACTGACAGGCTGGGCGCAGTGGCTCAAGCTTGCAATTCCAGCACTTTGGGAGGCTGAGGTGGGTGGATCTCAAGGTCAGGAGTTCAAGACCAGCACGGCTAAGATGGTGAAACCCTGTCTCTACTAAAAATACAAAAATTAGCCAGACGTGGTGGTAAGCACCTGTAATCCCAGCTATGCAGGAGGTTGAGGCAGGAGAATTGCCTGAACCCAGGAGGTGAAGGTTGCAGTGAGCCAAGACTGTGCCACTGTGCTGCAGCCTGGGCAGCAGAGTGAGACTCTATCTCAAAAACAAAAAAAAAAAAAAACAAAACAAAAACTGACAAAATGTTTCAAAAGTAGTTGTATCATCTTACATCCCAACTAAACAGCGTGTGAGGATTCATTCCAGTGCCTCCAAAGCCTCATGAGCCTTTGGTCAGTCTGCTTCATTTTACCATTCTAATGATGTTAGTGACATCACATTGCAGTTTTACCCTGTCTTTCCCTAACTGAATAATGTTAAGCACTTTTCATGTGCTTCTTGTCACAGTATATCTTCTTTGGTAAAGTGTCTGTTTAAATATTTTATCAGTTAGAAAAGTTCTTTCTACATGCTATAAACAAGTTCTTTGTCAGATAAAGTTTTACAATATTTTCTTCCAGTCTGTGACTTGACTTTTTATTTTCAAAACAGTGTCTTTTGAGGAAGAAAAGTTTATAATTTTAATTTGATTTTACTATTATTTTATCTTATTAAACGTGATGGGGGTCTTGCAATGTTGGCCAGGTTGGTCTTGAATTCCTGGCCTCAAATCATCCTCCCATGTCATCTTCCCAAAGTGCTAGGATTATAGGTGTGAACCACCATCACTGGCCAAACATTTTTAAATTTTAATGAAGTCAGTGTATTAATCTTTTATTTGATAGCTTGTGCTTTTTAAAATGTATTTTTGTTGTATTGAAGACATCTTTGCTTCATAATATGTCATTAGGATTTTCACCTATGTTTTCCGTGGAATTTTTATAATTTTTTTACCTCCTGCCTTTAGCATATGATCCATTTCATGTTAATTCTTGTATATGATGTGAGGTAAGGGTTGAAGGATTTTTTTTTCTTGTGCATATGGAAATTCATTTCTTCCAACACTTTTTACTGAAAAGATTGTCCCTTTCCCACTAAGTTGCCTTGGCACTCTGGATGAAAACAAAATTGACCATCTATGTATGGGTTGATTTCTGGACTCTGTTCTGTTCCATTGATCTATGTGTCTATCTTCATGGCAATATCACACTGTCTTGATTGCTGTGGCTTTTTAATAAGTCTTGTCATCAGACAGTGTGGAGCCTCCAACTCTGTTGCTCTTTTTCAAAGTCGCTTTGGGTAATCTAGGTCCCTTGCATTTCCACAGAAATTTTGGAGTCAGCTTTCTGGTTCCCACTTGCCTTCCTGCGTGGTGGTCAAGTGCTTTCTGGTTTACTTGAGCATCTCAAGAAGGTGGTGAGTACAGCCCCTCTACCATGTAAAACAACAGGCAGGGGAAGATGACTTGTGTCTGTTTCTCTCTCTTTCCGCATGCCCTTTCCCCCTAACTTGTATAATTACTCAAGGAATATTCTGGCAATTAAAAGTCTTGTTATATAATCATAGTTTTTGTCAAGCATGTCTTCATGGTTGAATCTCTTCCTCTCATCTAGATGCCAGCAATTAGGATTTGCAGTATGATGAAGACTGTGGAACACTTACTTTAATGGGCTAGAAGACTTCCTGGAATGTTTTGAGTAAATTGTGCTACTGTCATGCAGAACTGGATTAATGTCTGTCTTATAAATAAGACCCACATGGTATCACTTTGTCTGCAAAATGTAGCAGCCAGTGTCACCGGTTATATCTCCGTCTGCTGTGTTAGGATGCATTCTTGTCCTGTTTTCTTTTTCCTTCAGAAGTACAGCAGAAGGACTTCATATGACTGCGTCCAGGAAAGCTTTGCCTCGTAGCCTGGAGCTAACGAACATAGAATCCAACCCTACCGTCCATTCCAGGACACAAAATGGGACAAGGATGAGAGGTGAGAGGTGTGTAAAGGACAATATTTAATAGCCAGTAAATGGTCCAAAGAGTGAGTGTCTCAATTTTTTTTTTTTTTTTTGAAACAGTCTTGCTCTGTCACCAGGCTGGAGTGCAGTGGTGTCATCTCAGCTCACTGAAACTTCTGCCTCCCAGGTTCAAGTGATTCTACCGCCTCAGCCTCCTGAGTAGATGGGATTTCAGGTAGCTGCCACCAGGCTGGCTAATTTTTGTATTTTTAGGAGAGACAGAGTTTTGCCATGTTGGCCAGGCCGATCTTGAACTCTTGACCTCAAGTGATCCACCCACTCTGGGTATCCCACTGTGCTGGGATTCTAGGCATGAGCCACAATGCCTGGCCCACATTAAATTTTGTATCCTAGGTGCTCTTCACCCTAGCATAAGGTGGCCAGGTAGAGTTGGCAGCAGGATGTTTAAAAAACTGCATTGCATCTTAGTCCTTATGAACTCTCATTTTCAACTTAGGGTCACACATTCCCTAAATTCTTAAGCATTGACTTAAAAAATTATCTTGGCCTTCCTATGCTATTCTCATCCTCACATAAAACTAAAACAATAACAATTTTTTAAAACCCCCATTTCCCGAATTGAGGTCATGTAGTGGGTTTTAATAATCTAAGTTTTCATAAATCAAACTTCTCTTTTGTGGGGTACCTACTCTGTGCCAGGCCCCGGACCATGACAGGGGAATGTGGCCTTACAAGGAGAGGGATAAGCCCATAAATCATTGAAGTCAAAAGGGAGCTGGAAGACACTTTGTGAGAAGGGCGGGGAGAGACCACGTGGAGCTACAGGGAGGGCCTCATGGAAGAGGAGGCATTTGAGCTGGGTCAGCAGATCATCAGCCATAAATCTCTATCAGTCTGTTATGGCAAACAATGACAATCCCACCACATTGGGAGAGGGTGGGGCAGGAAGCACTTTATAGGAACCAGGCAGGCACCGAACGCTTATCCTCACAACAAGCGGTGTTCGCATCTTGTGTCTGTATCGCCTATGTCTACTGCCCTATTTCACAGGTAAGAAAGCCAAGGATTCGGGAGACGCTCGGTAACTTGGTCGAGGTTTAATAAGTTTAAGAGCCAAGATCTGAACCAAGGTAGTCTCATTGCCCAAATATTAGCAGAGAAAATCTTTTCTTTATGTCAAATGGACTCATGTTAAACATTAAGTGGAAATATTTCAGGATAGGCTCTTTTTTTTTGGCTAGAATGTTCAATATTTAAGTTTAAGAGTGTTGAGAAGGCACGGCTTTGCATGCACTTCCTATCTAAGGTGTGTGTGCCTTGGCATTTATGAAGCCTCCTGCCCACACACAGGTGTGGCGAGGACAGCCGCACGGCCCTTCTGCCCTTGCAGGCATTCGGAAAGCTAAATAAGACTCTATTGGCTTCAATAACACCCATCAGTTATCTGCGCTGTAGTGTAAACAACGAAATTCTTATTATGTACTCAGAATCCACAAAGTCATTACCATGGAAACTCTGTTTTCATGTCATATCTTTAATGAATAGGTTATGAAAGAAACTCTACATTTACAACTTCGTTACCAGTTTTTATTTTTTAAGCAAGACCACACACACACACACACACACACCCCTAGCTGTAATTTTGCTTTGCATTATGGGCATTGTCAGGTTTTAGGGCATGGTGACCGTCGCAGCCGAATTTTCAAGGCTGTCATTTTGGATTGAATGAATGGAGGGAAGACAAAAAAATTATTGCCAAACCAGACCCACCATGCCAAAGACTCTGTTGGTTTCACTTTTTGTCTCATTATGAGTTTAATAATTTTGGCTCAAAATAACCCTCTACCCTTAGAAACAAGCAAGCATGTTCAGAGTGGAGAAGGGAAATTTAAAACCAACTGTTTGTCTCCTTCAGGGATTCCTGGGCTGACTTGCCTTTTTTTTTCTTTGAGAGGCATGTTAAAAATGGTTGCCTTCCTTAAGACTTTCTTATCACAAGAAGGTGGAGATAGGGATCTGATTTGCTGTTTAAGGATTGCTTTAATGTAAGATGTTCTAATGTAAGATTGCTCTAAGATGTATAACCACAACATCTAATTGCTGAGAGGAATCAATTCTTGCAACCTCAGTGCTAGAGTCTTAAAAAGAAGTTTTCCAAGAATTAACGAAGTACTATGTAGCCTCCATTCTGACAGTCTGATCAAAATGTGTGCATGGGTCTAAAAGGATAGCAGGAGAGCCACAGGGTTACAGGGAAGAAGGAAGAGGCTTTGATGCTCTCCTAACATATGTCCACACACACGCGTGCACACACACACATTCATGTACACACATGCACACACGAGTGTATGGATATGTACACACACATGCACGCACACGCATATGCAAACACGTGTACACGTGTGTATGCGCACGTGCACATATGCATGTACACACTTGTACAGATAGCACACATGCATACCGTCACCAACTTCTGGAACATTCCCCTGTATACTGTGTGCTGTTGCCGCCCACACCCGTCTTCACCCCATGCTGTTACAGAATGTATGGGTGGAGTAAAAAAATCAGCTGCAGTTCGCTCTGCATAGGAGGAAAAAGTAAAACCTTACCCGCCTTCTGCCAATCAGTCCTGCCTCTCCGTCTCCGCCTGGCCAAGTTCCTGATTGCTTGGGAAACGCTGCATGTTTTCCTGCATAGTTGCATGTTGTCATGCCACAGAGCAGAGAAATCCACGGAGCAGAGAAATCCATCCACGGAGCAGAGAAATCCACAGAGCAGAGAAATCAATCCACGGAGCAGAGAAATCCTGTTCGTTTGCTGGGCAGCAGATCCTCGGTCACGAGATCCCTTCATTTGGGGTTTGCGATCATCTCAACAGTGACCCCGTGGAAGCTCATTGGTCCATTCCTGGAGAGAGTGTGCTAAGAAAATTTGGAGGAAAAGAAAGATAGGAGAGAAGACATGTAGATTACTTTCAAGTGCCCTTGGAAGAAAAGGCCTGTTTGTTTGTCCATAAAATATATCTATTCATTAAAGTCCTTTCTTTAAGAGCTTTGGACAGAGGATTTTTTTTCAGAGTAACTCTAAGTGCTTGAAAATAATAGAGCTGCATTTCTCTAACAATCCTGTGTAGATGAGCGGCTGTATGCTGCAATGGAGGAAAATATTGCTTGGGCTCCCTTACTCACTTGCTGTGTGGTCCTGGGAAATTCACTTCTGTGAACTTGGTTTCATTTTCTATACCAGGGGTTCCAAACCCCTGGGGCGTGGACCAGTACCAGTCCTGGCCTGTTAGGAACTGGGCTGCACAGCAGGAGGTGAGTGGCTGGTGAGGGAGCATTACTGCCTGAGCTCCACCTCCTGTCAGATCATCAGGCATTTGATTCATATAAGAGCGTGAACCCTATGGTGAACTGTGTATGTGAGGGATCTAGGTTACAAGTTCCTTAAGAGAATCTAATGCCTGATGATCTGAGGTGGGACAGTTTCACCCCAAAACCCAAACCATCATATCCTGGCACCCCTTGCTGCGGAAAAATTGAATTCCATTAAACTGGTCCCTGTTGCCAAAAAGATTGGGGACTGCTGTTCTGTACACTGAAATGGGTAGGACAAGATGACATCTGAGCTCCTTCCAGCTTTACTATTTTCTGAATGCACAGCTTTTCAGTGAAACACAGCCTAAGGCCCCACCTCATCTAGCAGGAGCACAGAGTGGCCTGTGTGAGAAGCTGCTGGCTTCGTGTGACTGCTGCCACTGGAAGTGTTCTCAAGACTTCTGACTTGACGTCAGCCCCCTTTGTCATCTCCGTCCGTGGCATCCTTGGTGTACTCAAGGTTCATCTCTCCGGAGGGTGCTCTCTGATCAGGTCTCAGCTGCAGCTTCCTGGAGGATGCTGGCCTGTGTCTTTGAGGTGTGCTTGATGTGAATTTGTGTGAGCTCCATTGCCAGTATTCTACATCAGCCTCCCTCTAACGCACCCTCCGACTCTGGAGCCCAGTCAGCCAGCCATTTTTGTGTGACATGGTAACAAACACAGACTGTGCATGGTGGGGCTGGCACAGGGCCATGGCACTGGGCTCAGAGTCAGAGCTTCTGGATTCAGGGCCTGGCTGTGTGATCCCGGGCACATTGCTCCCAGCTTCAGTCTGCAAGTGAGAACATGAATGTTCCACCCCCACCAAATATCATGGGGGCCAGGGGCACGTCTGAGAACCACCCAAGATAATGTGGAGGAATTGATTTATAAACTATAGCATGCAATACAAAAGTGGGAGCTTATGCTTCCAGAAAAACCAGACGAGACATGATGATCTCCCTGGAAGGCATCTAGAAGCCACTTCAAACTCATCAGACCCATCAGCACATACAATAGTCACATTAGGCTGTAGTTCTGTCCTGCCGGGTGTCTCTGCACTGTTTTTCCTACAGAGTAGCCTTTGCTGCCTCTGATGGCAGAAGCCACTCTTCCTGCCCCTTCTTGCTGCCCACAGCACCTTCTGCAATGTGTGGGACAAAGGACTCTCTACCACTGTATATACACCAGCATCATTTAATAACAAACAATTACACACAAAGTGGTTTTTCCCTAGAGAACAAAAAGCCCTTTTGACTAATAAATTATTTCTGGAACTCACTCCTAAGGACACAATCTGAAATAGATAAAAAGTGTTGTAGGCAGAGATGTCCACTACGAAGTTATTTTTCAGAGGAAAAAGTCTTAATTAACTTAAATGTCCACAAAAGGAAAAGGGTTAAATAGATTTTAGTGTCTCAACTATGTAGACTATCTTAGTCTGTTTGGACAGCTATAACAAAATACTATAAATTGGATGGCTGACAAGCAACAGAAATTTATTTCTCCTAGTTCTGGAGGCTGGAAGTCTTCAGAGGTCAGGATGTCAGTTTGGCCAGGTTCTGGTGAGGGGCTTCTTCCGGGTTGTGGAATGCTGACTTCTCACTGCGTCCTCACATGGTAGAATGGGGGCAAGAGAGCTCTCAGAAGTCCCATGTATAAAGTCACTAATCCAAATCATAAGGGCTTCATCCTCATGACCTAATCACCTCCCAAAGACCCCATCGCCTAATACCATCACTTTGGGGGTTAGGATTTCAACATAAGAATTTTAGGGGGACACCCACATCCAGACCTTAGCATAGACTACAATCCAGCCCTTGGAAAAGATACTTGAAAGAGCGGAAGTGGTTCAGCATCACATTTAGTGAGAAAAAAAAGAACAGAGTATAAGACTGTATATGCACCACTCATTCATTTATTCAACAAATATTTCCTGAGCACCTGCCAAGTACCAGGCATTCTCACAGGCCCAGGAAATGGAGAAGTCCATGTGGCAGGTGTGCTCCAAGCTCTGGTGGGACACAACCATCAGTGGGGGAGTGAGAATGGGGGTACGCTGGCTATAAGCAAGCGAATGAGTCAGCAGGAGAAATGCCCAGCACGCGAAAGCTCCACAGAGGTGATGGTGGAGAGCAGCCCCCACCGTGGGAACAGCCTCTGTGGGGTGTTCTTTACGCTGAGGCTGGATTTACCAGGTGGGAACACCTGTGAGAATGCCAGCGGGAGGAGCACTCCAGGCAGAGGGGAGAGCTGGAGCAGATGTCCTGGGGAGGAGATAAGGGGGGCTTGCTCAAGGAGGAGACAGAGGGCAGTGTGGCTCCTGCCCAGCGGCCGCAGGATAGGAGTAAAGGGATTAGGAAGGAAAGAAGGGGCCAGGTTCCGAGGTCTGATGGAAGGGGAGGTACAGAAGGGGCTGAAACTTACACGGAAGGAGCCCTGGGAAGGAGCCCTGGGAGGCACAGAAATGAAGGAGGATGCAGCACTGAGCTGGGTGCTGGGCAGCCAGGAGACGGGGGAGGCACGAGGACAGAAGTACTGGCCTTCTCAACATGGGGGTGAAGGACAGGTACCTCCAGATGGCAGATCAGAAGCCTGGCTGGAGCAGGCTGAAGAAACAGGCAGTGGCTGGAGTCAGTTCCATCAAAGAGTCCTGTGGACGAGGGGAAGAGAAAAGAGGTGATGCCTACCTAAAGAGGGCCATGGGGTCTCAGGAGGCCACTGTCCCCCAGCTGAAGATATAGGGGAAGAGAAAAGAGGTGATGCCTACTTAAAGAGGGCCATGGGGTCTCAGGAGGCCACTGTCCCCCAGCTGAAGATCTGGGGTGGCCTTTTCCTTCTGATGGGAGGGAAGAGGGAGACATGGATGATTCAGGAGGCAGGAGGGGGAACGAGTTCCTGAGAAAGCAAGAGAAGACAGAATCCAGGGAGCAGTGGCTGATGGTGCTCCCCCAGGAGCAGGGTGCTCCCTCCGCAGGCCACACAAGGACACAGAGGGCGTGGGGTGGGAGCCACTGGGCTGGGGACATTGGTCATGGGAAGATGAGAGTATTCCTCAGATCACTTCTGTTCTCCCACTGAAGTATGAGTGCAGGAGAGATGGGAGAGCTCATGCAGGCCTGTGATTCCAGTAAGGAGGAGAAGTCAGGAAGCAGGGAAGCGTGGGTGCCCATTGAGACTCATGGCTGGGAGTTTAAAGTTCCCCTCCCCCAGCAGGTATGTGAGTTTCTAGATAACTAGAATGTGATAACTACATAACCGGGACACAGGATGACCGCATAGTTCATACCGTGTGCATGCATAAAGCCAAACTTTAAAAATCGGAGGGGAGATACACCAAAATACTAATGGAGGGTGTCTTGGAGAGGGGGGACCATAGGTGATATGTTTTTCTGTCCTTTCAATATTATGTGTCTTCCAAATGTCCTATATTGAGCTTTTGTCATAGCAGAAAAATTAATTGTAGCTTTTTAAAAGAAAAAAATATGGAAGCAAAGGTGAGGATAGACACAACTCCCTATATCTCAGTTTTATCTGACAGGTTTCTCAGTGATACGCCAGCAGCGTATTCAAATCAGCTGGAAAGTATTTCCAATTAGCTTTTTTAAAGATAAACTTTTAATTTTGGATTGCAATGAAAAGAAACGTTCCAAAGCTGGTACAGAGAGTTTCCCATGCTGCTCACCCTGGTCCCCGCTGCCACCATCTCACAGAAATACGGTATCTTAGTCGGAATTAAAAATTATCCTTAGTCCGTTACTATGAACCAAGTCACAGACTTTAACTGGATTTTGCTAGTTTCCCACTAATATCTCTTTATTTCTCCAGGATCCAATCCGATCTATCACATTGCATTCAGCCGATTAGCTCTAAAGGATTCCTCAGCTCATATGCAAGAATTGTCGATTTTTAAAATCTATCTCAGAGGGTTGCTGTGAGAATTAACTGAAATAACCCAGAGGGAAAAGGTTTGTAAACCATAAAGTGCTACATAATATTGGATGAGGTTGATGTTGGGTTAGATTCACGAGCTGAAACTGAAGGAAAAACATGCTACTAAAGACTTGCATTTATATATCATCATGTACTTCTTAAAATGCTTGAGTCTCATTTGCTAATAAAAAGCTGTCACTTATTAAGTGGTTGCGGCTCACGTCAGGCACTGTGTGAAATGGGCTTACCTCTATTAGCGGCCTGGGACTGCTGCACCAAAGCACCACAAACTGGGTGCCTTAAACCAACCGACATGGACTGTTTCACATTCCGGAGGCCAGAAGCGCAAACCGAGGTGCCGGCAGGGTTGGTTCATTTTTGGAGGCCCTGAGGGAGACTCTGTTCCACATCTGTGTCCTAGCTTCTCGTGGTTGCCAGCAGTCCCTGGAGTTCCACGGATTGTGGAAGCTCCACCCAATCTTTCTTCTCTCATCACGTGGTATTCTCCCTGTGTGTGTGTTTCTGTATCTGCGTCCACGTTTCCCACTTTTTATGAAGACACTGATCTTTAGTATACCCTAATCCAGTATGAGCTCATCTTAACTTGATTATACCTGTAAAGACCCTATTGCCAAAAAAGGTCCCATTCACAAGTTCCTGGTGGAATGGATTTTGGGGAAAACTTCAACCTGCTATAGCGCTCCAGTTTATTAACTCATTTACTGTGGCTCATCAACCTTTTGAGGCGATATTTTCCTCATTCCCAATTTACAGACAGAAAAACTGAGGCTTAGGGCCTGGCATGGAGGCTAATGCCTGTAATCCCAACACTTTGGGAAGCCAAGGCAGGTTAGGCGTTCAAGACCAGCCTGGCCAACATAGCCAGTATCTATCTCTACTAAAAATACAAAAATTAGCAGGGCATAGTGGTGCCTGTAATCCCAGCTACTTGGGAGGCTGAGGCAGGAGAATCACTTGAACCTGGGAGGTGGAGGGTGCAGTGAGCTGAGATGGCGCCATTGCACTCCAGCCTGGGTGACAGATCAAGACCTTGTCTCCAAAACAAACAAACAAAGGGAGGCTCAGGAAGGTAAATGACTTGACCAAGGCTCAAGAGCTTTAAGTGGTTGTGTGCAAACTCTGGCCTCTCAAAGCATCTTCTTTATCACTTTCCCAGTGTTTTCCAAACTGGGATTCAGGGATCTGTCTTGAAACTCCTCTGTGCCTTACCAATAATTTTTAAATCTTGTTCTTTTATTCTGACAATACTCTTCTAAAAATCATTGTCAGCATATTGTGGCACCTTTCCCTGTAACCAAATACTGCGATGTAACTGCAGTGCTCATCCTTGTGACATGGCTAGAATTGTGAGCAAAGAGCAGCAGACTGTCGATGTAAAGAACGCATCTCGCAAGAAGCCCAAATGACGCCAGGAAATGCTGGACAAACACATGATTGTGGGAGTTAAACTGGGAAAAGGGTGAGGAGTGTGAGGACCGGGTCTCATCATGAGACACACAGGAGCACACACTCACAAAACTCCAGGGATGTGAACGGGACCAGCGGGCATGAGAGTCACATTGTGAGAGGATGTTAGTTCTGGCACAACAGTATCTGTTACATTAAATTCCTGCTTTGAATTGAGCTTTTATAGGTTTTCTGGCTTTGTTCGTATTGAACCTTCATATTTCTTTTGGTTTTTATGGATATATGAGAACCACCAGCATAAGAAGTTATACCGAATTTATAGTTTGCACATACTTGAGTAATACTATTATAAGAAGAATTAAGCTCAATACTTCATGAGAATTTTGTTCTACTTGGAGGAAAACTACCTTCTGCTCTCTTGCGTTCGGATTTCACTCCTGCCAGCAGCCAGCAGAGTGGGGCATGCTGTCACCCTGCATTGGAGCGGGGTTGGGGGGGCACCTAATCTCAGAGACAACTTCCCAAGTGGTGTCACAGGAGTTGTTCCTGGAAGAGTGGAAGAGCTAAGAAGACCCTCCAGCCGGTCAGGACTCCAAGCTGTAAGACACAGAGAACACAACTCACTGCCATAAACTTAAAGGGGACCTATTGGTGCATGTCACCACACAGGACAGGGTGAACCCTATTTCAGGCTGCTTTTGAGCTGAGGTCCAGATCTGTGACCAGGACCTGGCTGAGCTCTTCCTCTTCTACTCCGCTCTGTCGCTCACAGGTGAGGACTCTCAGGTTAACTCCCCGAGGGTCCCCAGGGGCAGCTGGCAGCTCCCAGGACTTTGTGCTTCTCCTTTCAAGTCCAGGGGGACACAGCGGCCTAAAGGAAGCCTGCAAGTGCCCCGTTGGCACCAACTGGGCCCCATTCTCCAAGGGATCCCTGGACCTAGGGAAGAGGTGAGCTGGTCGACTTAATTCCAGGTTGTGTGCTCATCCCAGACCTAGGGGACACAGCCAGGAGATTGAGGATGCAGTCAGTGACCTGTGATCGCACCATTGCACTTCAGCCTGGGCAACGGAGCAAGACCTTGTCTCAAATGAAAAGAAAGAAGAAGAAAAGAAATGGGTTTGAGGTTGGGGGCCAGGTTTCCTTAAGGGTGGAGTTCTACTTCAGGGATGTCCACTGTCAAAAAAGACATGTGAGCACCTGTGTTGGCTGTCTGTGTGTGTGTGTGTGTGCATGTGGGAGGCATGTATGTGTATGTGTGGGACATGTGTGTGAGCACATATGGCTGTGTGGGGACATGCGTATGTGTGTGCGTGCATGTATGTGGGGGATGTGGTTGTGGGCATGTGTGTATGTGTGCACTTGTGTGTGTACAGGGGATCTGGAAGAGTGACTTGAGTTCCTCTGACTAAGCTCAGTTTTGGAGCCACACAGGGAAGAGGACACAAAAGGTCTGGGTAGCCCAGGGGGACGAGGGCCCATGAACTGTGACATCTGCCTGTGGCTGAGACACAGCTTAGTGTCTCCTGAGCCTCCCCCTTCCCCTTCTCAATGAGGCTTTGCCATCACCACTGCTGACTTTGGTTCGAGAACCAGGAGGATCCCAGGTGTGTGACGCTCGGTGAAACGGAAGTGCATGGGGATAATGTGTAATTTCTCTCCGCACACGATAGAAATCTGTGTACCAGAAGGCAGAAGAGTAGCAGGAATTCCTCTATTTTCCCTGCAACTCTGGCAGGACCCACCTGTGCCTTGCAGGAAATTAGGCAAAAAAGAAAAGCCAAAACCCCGAAACAAACACAAGCAAACAAGGAAACAAAAGCGTTGCTGTGTGTGGTGCACCTGCTTCTGCCCCGTGGAGCCGTGTGCCCTCGTCAAGTTCTGAATTCTTGGCCAGTGCCTTGGAACTCATTTGAAGTGTGTACATGTGTGTATGTGTACGTGTATGTGTATGTGTACGTGTACATGTATGTGTATGTGTATGTGTGTGTTTGGGGCGTGTCTTCTTGCTGCTCTTAATCTACCTGCCACACTGCCAGGTAAGTGTGTAAGCATCATGCGTGTGTGTGTGCCCAGCTAGGATCTGTCCCCTACTTCCCCGTCTGGTACTAAAACAATGAACAGCCTGCAGATGGGCATCAGGCAGCAGTAGGGTGGTGTCCTTAGGCCAAGGTCACAGCACTATTCCACACTGCATGTCAGCAAAGAGGAACAGAGCCCGCGGGT
Source organism: Saguinus oedipus (assembly GCA_031835075.1). Taxonomy (NCBI): domain Eukaryota; kingdom Metazoa; phylum Chordata; class Mammalia; order Primates; family Cebidae; genus Saguinus; species Saguinus oedipus. Next base: position 131,155,034 of record CM063179.1, read on the forward strand.
GCTCTAACTCCCTCCAATTGATCAGAAATTTACAAAGGAGATTTAGATGCTCCAAAATTCTTTTTTTTTTTTTTTTTTGAGACAGAGTTTTGCTCTGACATCCAGGCTGGAGCGCAGTGGTGTGATCCCAGCTCACTGCAACCTCTGCCTCCCAGGTTCAAGCTATTCTCATGCCTCAGCCTCCCAAGTACCTCTGATTACAGGTGCACGCCACTACATCTGGCCAATTTTTGGCATTTTTAGTAGAGATAGGGTTTCACCATGTTGGCCAAGCTGGTCTCAAACACCTGGCCTCAAGTGATCCACCTTCCTCAGCCTCTCAAAGTGCTGGGATTACAGGCATGAGCTACCTCACCCGGCCAAGATGCCCCATTCTTTTCAAAGTTTTGGTTTTCTAGATAAGGTTCTAATTCAAGTCAATGTTGAAAATTTAATTAAAAACCATAAAAAGGAAATGTAGGGAGTAAATCAGTGAGGGCGCCATTGGTGTGAGCACATTGTATCTCTTAGAAAGACAGGGCCTCTCTCTGACATGCAGTCTGAGGATTTGTGGTATGAAGGATTGACAATCATTTTTGAAGACAAAACTGCAAAAAAAAAAAAAAAAAAAACATGTAGTGTGCCTTCTCAGAACCATCTGATTCATAACCAGGATGAAAATGGAAGGACAGAATTAATGATACATGCCAAGATTTATGTACAGGGGTATTTATCACTGTGTATCCACAGTGCCCAAAATTTGGAAACAGTCTAACTTCCTAAAATAGGGAAATGCTTAAATCATGTCACTTTCACATGCTGGACTCGCATGTAGTTATTTAAAAATCAAAACCCCCAGATTGCCTAACAGAGAGAGGCTCTGCCATTTTAAAAGAAAAGGATGTACTCACATGCGCCCACCCTCACTGATTTGCTCCTCATATTTGCTTTTTATGGTTTTTATTTAAACGTTCAAAAATATTTAACAACAGGCAAATACCTATCACTCAATGCTCAGCTTAAGAACGCAGAAATCGGCCAGGCGTGGTGGCTCACACCTGAAATCCTAGCACTTTGGGAGGCCAAGGCGGGCTAATCACGAGGTCAGGAGATCGAGCCCATCTTGGCCAATGTGGTAAAACCCTGTCTTTACTAAAATACAAAATATTAGCCAGGTGTGGCAGTGCAAGCCTGTAGTCCCAGCTACTTGGGAGGCTGAGGCAGAGGAATTGCTTGAACCCAAGAGGTGGAGGTTGTAGTGAGCTGAGATCCTGCCACTGCACTCCAGCCTGGTGACAGAGCAAGACTGTCACCAAAAAAAAAAAAAAAAAAAAAAGCAGAATTAAAAACTCTACATATTGCATGATCCCAATTTTGTGTTAAGTACAAATTTAAAAAGACTGGAAGAAAATCTTCCCATATGGTGACAATGAAAACGATGTCTTCACCACGGAGTGATGAGATGGGTGGAGTATTTTGTTTTCTTCTCTACATTTTCTTTACTTTATTAACCTTTTGCAAATGAATATGTATTGCATTTTTGCTCAGAAAGCAGTTTTAAGGACTTTCAGAATCACAGGAAATAACATCAGGACACATCAAGGCCTCAGTACACATCGTCAGTAGATTAAAAGCCTGGACAGTTACCTTGAGAATTTTCACTGAGCTGCAAGGAAATAAAAAGACCAAACCTTCCCTAAACTAAAAAGCTCTTTCCTTCCCTCTGCTTCACCCTGATGATTCCGAACTCTTGCTGTCCTCCTTCCTTTGCCATCCAGCCTGCTTGAGTCTTTCTCTGTGTCATCTCCATGTACCTTCATTCCTGTCCTCAGCTCCATGGACATTGGTTATCTTTAGATCACTGGTCACCTGCTGATACTTGGATCCAGAAGCCTAGACTAATTGCCATCTGTCTTGGTCACCTCAGGTTGCCATAACAGGGTAGCACAGACGGGCTTAAATGACATACATTTATTTTCTTACGGTTCTGGAGGCTGGAAGTCCAAGGTGACGGTGAGGTTGGTTTCTGGGGAGGGCTCTCTTTCTGGCTTGCAGACAGCCACCTTCTTGCTGTGTCTTCATATGGCCTTTCCTCTGTGAACTTTTGGTGTCTGTTCCTGTTCCTATAAGGACACCAGTCCACTGGATTAGGGCCCCATCCCTAGGACCCCAATTGACCTTAAAGGCTCTGTCTTCAAACAGTCACATTGGGGGTGGGGGCTTCAGCATAAGGGCTTGAAGGGACACAGTTCAGTCCATAGCCCCTGCCTTACTGACAACTCTAGGTCCACCAGCTCCCATTCAGCTTCCAGGCACCAGGCTCCTCTGGTTCTGTGCCTGTCTCTCTGGTATTTCTTCTCTCATCCACTAACTGGTTCACCTTTTTAACTTGCCTCTTAAATATTCAGGCTCCCAGGACCCTCCTTTGCTTGTCTTATCCTGAATGACTCATCCATCTCCAGTGACCTGTGTGCTGATGGCACCCAAATCTCCACCTGCCACCCTCAACTCCTCGCTTGGGATTCAGTCCTGTACTTTTTGCCTACACCACCCATTGTCAACTGTGGGTGATTCCACCTCCCAGGGTACATTTGCCAATGTTTGGTTATTTCTGGTCATCACAACAGGGATTGAGGAATGCTCCTGGCATTCAGTGGTTGTGGCTACACATCCCTCAATGCCAAGACAGCCCCACAGTACCCAGCCCCAAAAGGCAGAAGAGCTGAGGCTGGGAATCCCTGGCTGTATCTTGGCTAATGGTATCTCCATTTCCTCTGCCTCCCAAGCAAGACCCTTCTCTTCCGTGCCCCTCACACCTGGATCATCCAAACAGATCCCCAGCCCCTCACCCTTTGCACTCCCGGGGCTGTGGCTGAGGCCGTCTTCAGGTCTGCCTGCACTTGTCTCTTCCACTCCTGACCGTGTGTCACTGCGTTGGAGCTGCCTTTCTACAATGCACATGTGACCATTTTGCTCCTTCCACTTTAGATGCCTGTTGGCTTCAGGACATGATTTCTGACCACATCCCACCATGCAGCCTGGGCTCCTGGGATGAGCCTCTCATCACGCCCTGGACATGCCACATCACATGTCACCTGCTTCAAACATACCATATCACGTGCCGCCTCTGGCCCACCTGTTGCCTCTAGGCCTGGTGTGCCCTCTTCTACCTTCTCACTTAATGAGGTTCAACTCCTCTCAAAGGCCCAGTTAAAACATCATGTCCTCGGTGGAGCTCCTTATCTGCCCGGACAGGTGGTCAGGCCATCTTCCTGTCACAGCCCTCCTTCCCCTCTGCTACAGGTGTGAACGTGGATTGTCCACTTCTCTGGGAAGGTTGGTACTGGCAGCTCGGGAAGGCAGGGGCCAACTCTCCAAGACTCAGATGTACCCCAGTGGGGTTCTGCTCATAACAGATACTTAATGAAGGCATGTTGAAGGAGTGCCTGCTGAGGCATCTCCCGCAGACAGGTTCCAGCTGTGTGTGTGTGTGTGTGTGTGTGTGTGTGTGTGTACCGACTTACACAGAGCCAAATGTCTAAAAAAGTGGGGAAAGTGGACAACCCAGACACATGTACGAACATGTGGGACACCAGAAATACCGTGGTGTGCAGTATCAGGAAAACGCAGCTGACGTCGGCAAATTCTTTGGGTTCAGGGATCCGTCTTTTCTTTCCATTGTTTTCTTCCTCCAGAAGAATTGAAAAAATACACAAAAATATACATCAGAAAGAAAAAAATCATCACAATCCTGCACTTGGAATATAAAGTAAAAAGTGATATTCTTGCCTTTTCAATTCCTTCAATTACACAGCTGAGAGAGAACCACCAACAGCAGTTTGGAGCACATCCTTCCAGGTATTCTTCTGAAAGGATATGAAAAAATAGACGCATATACTGTAGAAAAATATGTATAAATAAAAGAGGGTTATGCTATGTTTATTGTTCTGCAAAAAGCTTTTATCCCCTAAAAAGGTATCTTTTGCCCAGTCAGTATGTATAGCTTTTCTTCATCCTTTTTGACAGTTGTGTATTTCATTATATGCACGTACTGTTACGCTCTTGTAATACCACAGACTTTTGCAATGTAAACGAACATGTTCACAGAGCATTGTTACATGATTTTGAAGGAACCATATTCCCAATAAAGAACTATGGGCCTCAATTATTGGCTAAGTCAAGGAAAGTGTTAAAATGCATTCACTTGCGAAAGATGCTTTATAATTGAAAATGAAACCTTTTCCTCCCCTACCTTTTTAAAGCCCATGTACTGACCATTGGAGATTACTGTGATATATTTACATTTATCATAAAGTTGACAAAAGCTCTGACTGAAAAAGTCTCTTCTGCAGAGAACCTGTTGAAGAGGAGGCAAGTCTCATGCATTCCTGTTCTCCCTTTTCTCCTTCCCCCCATCCTTTCCAGTCATTCTCAGCCAGGGAAACCTAAGCATTAATTTGCCTTCAATGGCCCATGGAACAAGTCATTTTGTCACATTTGAAAAGAGTTGGTCTCTAACCTGGTGAATTGTTTGGGAACTTTTGAGTTATGAGTCCCTGATATAACTCATATAGATTAATAAATTATCAAACAAATAAGGAGTACTTAGAATAATTTGCCTGCAGGTATATTTGTTTAGAAACAATTAGATTCAACACAACTGCAGGAAGATATTTTCATCCTATTCTAGTGAATGCAACAATGAAGTTTGGTGGGATAGAGAAGTTCTTGCTCAATATAAAAATACAAACACTCAGGCTGGGCTCAGTGGCTCATGGCTGTAATCCCAGCACTTTGAGAGGCTGAGGCAGGTGGATCACCTGAGGTCAGGAGTTCAAGACCAACCTGGCCAACATGGTGAAACGCCATCTCTACCAAAAATACAAAAATTAGCCAGGTGTGGTGGCACTCGCCTGTAATCCCAGCTACTTGGGAGGCCGAGACAGGAGAATCGCTTGAACCCAGGAGGCCAAAGCAGCAGTGAGCCGAGACTGCACCACTGCACTCCAGCCTGGGCAACAGAACGAGACTCCATCTCAAAGACAAAATAAAACAAACAAACAAACAAAGAAAACAAAAAAAAAACTCAGCGTCCTGCAGCAGTGTGATCTTCCAAACAGGATTCCTGGATTTGTATGGTTTATGATAGGAATCTGCTTCTCTCAGTTCACTTGTAAAGTTGACTGACCAGTGGCCATGAGAAAAATATTTACATACAGAATTTCAAGACTGAGTTTCTTTTGTGTAAAATAAGTGGGTGCTGTTGAATATCAGAGACCAAAAACAACAGATGAATTACGTGGCACATACAGTCAAGGTGGTAAATATCCAAGGAATTGGGATTATGTAGTGAAATCTAAAGGATCTTTAGGCCGATCTCTTCCTCTCATTTCCATGGTCTTTTTCATAGAACTTGGTAATTTAGACAACATGCATTTTGACTATGAGTAGTTTGAAAATGAAGTGGCTACAAGTCAGAACCTTTCAATCAGAAGTGAGACCACGTAGGGTCAGGCTCTCTTGAAGACATCAGGGAATAGTATGAGATCTTTCCTGATTTCAAGGGCATACATGTTAATTTAGAGTTTATTTAGGGCTTTCTTAGAACTGGAAGGGCTCTCAGAGTCACCTGGTCTCAAGGCCTCTGGCATCAGAAGACCACAGTCTACTGGTAAGATATCTTCTCACCACTTATGGTGGCAGACATAGAGGCCAGAGGAGCAGAGCAGCTGGACATCTACAGGGGGACACTTTGAAATGAAAGACCCGCAGAAGAACTGAGATCTAAACGCTGCTGAAACCTCTGGATGATTACTGTCTGCATGTGCATAGAGACCCCAGAAAACCTAGCCAAAAAATAGGCAGAAATCAGGGGACAGGGCCCACCTGGAAAGACAGACTGGTCCTGGTGAAATGTGCTGTGTCTTTGACTACGTGTGTTCTAGACTTACTCAGAGCGTGGGCAGCAGTAAGCAGAAGCCTAACTGGCTGGAGGCATCAGAGGGAAGAACTTGAGCTTGGCAGGGCAACAGGCAGTTTAGAGGACCACAAAGAAGAGTCCCAGAATCTGAATGCAAATTGTGTCTAATTGCTGATTCCTGGACTATGCAAGCATATTTTTTGAATGCTTGGCAGGTGGGTGCAAGGGCACTAGGAATTGCTACAGTTCAAGCATATTGTCATTAATTTCCTGTCTCACCTTGTCGATGGGGCAGGCAGCAGCCAGGTCTGCGGTCCTTCAGCTCCTGCCAGGTCCCCTTCAGCTTCTCTGATGTCTAAGCCAACCCCATCACTAGATGCAGAAGCAACGAACAGACATAAACTGTTTAACCATCGCCCATCATTACATAAGGTCAAATCCCAATGAAACTGCATATTCTCTATCACCTAGTGGTTCTTGCTGTTGCTGTTGTTTTTAAATCACACTCTGACCAATATACCATAAGAAAGCTGGAGTGACTACGGTAATGTCAAATGAAATAAACTTTAAGTCAAAGAGAAGCACCAAAGACCAAGACGAATAATTCATAATGGCAATGGGGTTATATGGTAGGAAGATAAATCAATTATAAACGTAAGGTCTGTGTAATAACAGAGTTGCAAAATACATGAACAAAATGGACAAAACTTAAGGGATAAATAGAAAAAAATCTACAATTATAGTTGGAAATTTCAATACTCATATTTCAGTATTGATTTTAAAAATCAATAAATATATGAAAGTCTTCATCAACACTATCAACCAATTGGAGTTAGTTGAGATTTATTCCATCTAATAAGAGCAGAATACATATTATTTTCAATGACACGTGGAACATTAAAGTCAACTATATGCTGGGCCATTAAACAAGTCTTAGTAAATTTTAAAAGACTGAACATGGGTTCTCTGACCACAACAGACTTACACTAGCAATCAGCAACAGACTGTGTTTCTGGAATGTCTCCAAGTATGTGGAAATTAAACAAACACTTCTAAATAACCTACGGATAAAGAAAGAAACTTCAGGAGAAAGTAGAACTTCTTTTTGAATTGAATAAAAATGAAAACACCTTGTCACAATTTCTGATAGGCAACTAAAGAAGTGCTTTGAGGGAAATGAATAGCCGTAAATGCTTGTATTAGAAAAGTTCTCAAATCAATAATCTGAGTTTCCACCTTTAAAAGATAGAGCTAGAAGAGCAAATTAAACCCAAAGTAAATAGAAAGAAGGAAATAATAAAAAGTAAAATTCAGTGAAATAGAAAACAAAAATCATAGAGAAAATAACTGAAACCAAAAGGCTTTTCTTGGAAAATGTCAATAAATAAATTCAATGAAGTTCTCTCTAGACTGATTAAAAAGAAAGACAGAAGGCACCATGTGTCAATATTATAAATGAGAGAAGAGACACCAATACAACAATTCTACAGGAATTAGGTAAACAATTAGGAGTTATTATAAAAAAACTCTATGCCAATGCACCTAATAACTTAGACAAAACATACAGATTTCTTTTTTGGAGTGCAGGGGCACGTTCTCGGCTCACTGCAAACTCTGCCTTCTGGGTTCCAGCAATTCTCCCACCTCAGGCTCCCAAGAAGCTGAGATTACAAGCATACACCACCACACCCGGCTAATTTTGTTGTATTTTTAGTAGAGAGGAGGTTACACCATGTTGGCCAGGATGGTCTCAAACTCCTAATCTCAAGTGATCTGCCCCCATCGGCCTCCCAAATTGTGGATGACAGGCATGAGCCACCACACCCAGCCTGCAAATTTCTTGAAAGATAGTATTGTCAAAATAAACTGACTAAGAAATAAAAATATGAATAGTCTTATATTAATATAAAAATGAATTCTCAATTAAAATCATTCCTGCAATAAAAATTCTAGACATTAACGACTTTGATGGTGACTTGTATCAAATATTTAAGAAAGAAATAATATTAAAGAAAGAAATAATAATTGTATAGCAAATCTTTCAGAAAACAGAGAAAAGGGAAGCACTCCCAACTTATTTGATGAGTCCAGTATCACCCTGATATCACTGCCAAATAAAGACATCAGGAGAGAAAAAGGGAGTCTATGAACCAATATCGTGCATGAACACAGAAGCAAAAATCCTTAACAAAACATAGATGAGCCTTGAACAACACGGGTTTGAACTGTACAGGTCACTTACCTGTGAATTTTCTTTTGCCTCTGCCACCCCTGAGTCAGCAAGACCAACCCCTCCTTTATTTTCCCCTCCTCAGCCCACTCAACATGGAAATAACAAGGACGAAGACCTTTATGATAAGCTGCTTCCACTTAATGAATAGTAGATATATTTTCTATTTATGTTATCTTAATAACATTTTCTTTTGCCTGGCTTACATGTAACATACAAAATATGGGTTAATTGACTATGTTATAGTAAGGCTTCTGGTCAAGAGTAGGCTATTGAGTTTTGGAGGAGTCAAAAGTTATATACAAATTTTTGACTGCCTGAGGGTCAGCACTCCTAAGCTCTGCATTGTTTAGGGGTCAACAGTATTATAAAATCAAATGCAGTACAAGAAAATGCATATGTCAGGAATGCAAGGTTGGTTTGTTGTTAGAAAATTAATCATGAAAAATTACAATATTCATGGAATAAGAAGAAAAGCATATGGTTATCTCAACAGAAGCAGAAAAGGCAGATAAAACTTGTTCCTGAAAACTCTCTGCAAACCAGGAATAGAATGAACCTTCCTTAACCTGATACAAGGTATTTATGGAAAGCTTATAGCTAATATCATACTCGATAAAATAGTAAACATCTTCTTCTCTGGGATTAGAAATAGGTCAAGGATGTCCACTCCCACCTATTTTATTCAGCTTTGTACTAAAAATCCTAAAGTTTGCAATAGGATAACAAAAAAGTCATACAGATTAGAAAGGAAGAAATAAAACCATTTTTATTCTCAGAAAGCATGATTATGTACATAAAAAAATCTTAAGGAATCTCTGTTAAGTACTAGAACTAATCAACGAGTTTAGCAAAATCTCAAAATACAAGGTCAGTATACAAAAGTCAATGATATTTTTATGTACTGGCAATGAACAATTGAAAAATATAATTTTAAAATACCATTTATAGAAACATCACAAATACAAAGATTAACAAAATATGTGCAAGACCTGGACACTACGAAATATTGGTAAGTTTTTAAATATAATGAAAAGAAGAGTTGTAACATGCACAGGGACTGGAAGATTCAATATTGTGAAGATATCGAGTTTTCCTAAAATTGATCTACAGAGTCAAGGTAATTCTGATCCAACTCTTAACACTAGGCCTTTTTTTTTTAATAGAAATTGACCAGCTGATTCTAAAATTTATATGAAAATTCAAAGGACCTAGAATAGCCAAAAGAATTTTTTAGACAAGAACAAATTGGAAGACTCAAATTACTGGATTTAAGGCTTACTACTATAGAGTTGTAGTAATAAAATAGTGTGACGTGATATTGGCATAAGGGTAGACATATAGACCAATACTCATTTATATGGTTAATTGTTTTCCATAAAGGGACCGGGTCAACTCAATGTGTAATTTTGGTCTGTGTGTTTGTGTGTGTGTGTCCACTCTGTTGTCCAGGCTGGAGTGCAAGGGCACAATCTCAGCTCACTGCAACCTTCGTTTCCTGGGTTCAAGTGATTCTCCTGCTTCCGACTCTTAAGTAGCTGGGATTACAGACATGCATCACCACAACTGGCTAATTGTTTTGTATTTTAAGTAGAGATAAGGTTTTACCATGTTGGCCAGACTGGTCTGAACTCCTGAACTCAGGTGATCTGCCCACCTCAGCCTCCCAAAGTCTTGGGCTTACATGCGTGAACCACAGTGCCCAGCCTGAAATTTTTGTTTTTTGAATAACTGGTGCTGGAACGATTCGTTAGTCATATAGAAAAAAATGAACCTCAACCCTTACCTCCCAATATACATAAAAATTAATTTAAAATAGATTGTAGACCGGACTGCATGAGCTTAAAACTAGAAAATTTCTGTATTTCAACATGAGAGGAAAAATTTGTGACCATCAGCTAAAAAAGATTTCTTAAAACACAAAAAATCAAAAACTTCTGCTTTTTAATTTTTGGGGTATGAAAATGAACAGGTAAGCTACAGTCTGAGAGAATACATATGTTTATAAAACACACATCTGACAAAGGGCTGGTGTGCAGAATATATAAAGAAGTCTTAAAACTAAACAAGTCAAAATGAAGACAAACGGCCTAATTTTTTTTTTTAAGCAAAAGGTTTGAACAGATACTTCACAAAAGGAGATCTACAAATGACCAAGAAGCAAATGAGAAAATGCTCAAGGAAGCAAATCAAAACCTCAGTGAGAGACCGTTAATCAGCCATTTGAACGTCAAAACAGCAAACTGATGATATCAACTGGTATTGGTGAGGATAGAGCAGGTGGAACTCTAATATATTGCTGGTGAAAATATGAAATGATACAGCCACTTGGGAAACCAGTTTGAGAGTTTCATTGAAGTTTAACATATACTTGTCATATGACTCTAACAATACCTTTTCTAGGTATCTACATAAAAGAAATGAAACATGTCTACACAAAGACTTGTACATAAATGTTCGCAGCAGCATTACTTCTGCCGGGAACTCTTGACCAGCAAGGGGTTCCACCCTGAATGGGGAGCGCGCTGGAAATAATAAAGAATACACAAAGCAGGGTCAGGAGGGATGGAGAGATGTTGCTCTCTCATCAAGTTTATTATCTGAGGGCTAAGAATATATAGTTTTTCAGGGTCTGGTTGACGTCATGGTAAGGAGAAAAATAAGTAGCTAAATCATCAATTCTATACAATAAATTGACAGCTAAGCAAAAGGTGGCTATGGAAGATAATAATATCTTTGGTGCTCATAAGCAAGTTTCTTGTAGCAAAAAAGTTTGTTCCTCATGAATGCAGGGGGCCATCTGGTTTCGCCAGTCTGGTTATCTTTTAGTTAGATTCTCCCTTTTTCCTGTCCTCGACTTCCCTGTCTCTACTTCCCTCTGCCTAGGGGCTCTGCTTCTGGAGTCAACCTCCCATATAGTGAACACCGCTTTGCAGTCTCACACGGGTGGGTCCCCAACAATTACTCGTAACAGCCCCAAACTAGAAACAACCCAAGTGTCTATCACAGGGTTAAGGGATAAACACATTGTGATTTATCCATTCCGTGTGGAATATTACTCAGTGATGGAAAGGAACAAACTACGGATACAGAAAACGACATGGATAAATCTCAAAAACATCATGCTAAATGAAAGAAGACAGGCACAGAAGATGCACGATGAGTAATTCCATGTATGAGACTAGGAAAGGCACACTACAGTGACAAAAGTAGGCGGCCAGGGGCCAGGGTTAGGGGAGCTGATTGGCTGCACCACAGCATGAGAGGACTTTGGGGTGATGGAGTGTTCTATGTCACTATTGGGTGGAGCTTATGCAACTGTGAACCTGTGCCCAAACTCACAGAACCTACTATGGGTGGATTTTATTACATACAAATTATATCTCTATTGTGCCTCCCAAAGGCAAGAATAATTTCTGGACAAACAAGGACTCAGGCAAAGGATATTTGCAAAAACAAAGATCCGTTCTTCCTTGCTGTACATACACAGCCTATCACCTGGAAAGGGATAGGTAGATTTTGCTTAAGATCAGAAGACATGGGTCAGAGTCTGTTAATCCCACCATTACTTTGAGATGTCAGAAGGGTTTTCCCCAGGATCTCCCATAATCACGTGCAGCAGTGCTGACTACTGCTTCCTTTCTCCTATCAACAGCTACAGCCCTTATAAACCATGGCTTAGATTGGATTGTTTGTAACACAAAGGACAAATGCTGGCGGAGATGGATACCCCATTCTCCATGAAGTGATTATTTCTCATTACATTCCTGTATCAAAACATCTCATGTACCCCATAAATATACACACCTATTATGTACCCACAAAAATTAAAAGTAATAAACTGTGGCTTAGAATGAGTTGTATACCTGCGTCTTTTCCTTTTTGTCTAGCATGACACCCTCAGGCAGGACCAACCCAATGAGACTATTTTATTTTAACAGCATCCAGAGGGACATTTAACTTCCTGTGGTACCCAGTTCCCTTTCTATCGATCATCGCCATCATCTAAAAGATCCTCCTTATCTAATCCAAATTCCTACTGTTTCCAACTTCCCTCATTCTCTTCGACTTCCCACAAGGTCAATGAAGTGAAGCTCATAACTATCTTCTGTAAAACAACATTTCCTATCCTTGAGAAGAATCACTAAATCATACTTCATCCTTGCACACTGAGATAAATACTCCTCATGTTGGTGAGTTTCCTACTTCCTTGTATTTATCCCCAGAGACACGCTCCCGGGGCCTCTGGATGGGAGCACACTGTAGGAAAAGGCATGCTTTGCTAGGGGCTTAGCATCTGGTGTTCCAGGAAGTGAGAAATAGGTTCAACTTGTGTTTCTATTACTTACTCAATGATAATTTTGGGGCAAGTGGCCTCTGAGTCTCAGTCTCTCCATCTGATTATTGGGTGTCCTAATATTTACAAGAAGTGCTGACGATGAGCAGATGCTCACTGATTCCCTCCCCAATCCGGAAACCTGGGGATGCTCCTCATCCCTTGGAAAGTGTCCCTTGGAGAACACTATGATGGAATTCTACTTATCTGGATGATTAAGGTATTGCTTAGACACTGTATTTTTGAAAATTAATGAAGCAAGGTAATAATACCTAGTATTGATATAGTCTTTGGTCTGTTATCTTAATTATGCTTTATGAAGCTACTATAAAACTGTGAAGTAAGATTACTCAAAATTAATTAATATTTATTATACTCCTGGAAGCAAAGTAGAGCCTGTATAAATCAGGTGTGGCCAACTAAAGAAAATTCTTCCTGAATTTGCAGGATCCAGTGGCACTGAGGCTGTTGACTTGCAGCTAAATTAACCCTCAATTTTAGCCAATACTGCTGAAATCAGCAGGAATCCTCAAATGAGAAACCTGGCAAGAACTCAGGACTAAGAAGAAATAACTCAGAATTAACTGAGGACCCATAATCCATTGGAAAGTACAGCACTTCAGATAATGCCTGCAAATGACAATGGCTGTCCTTTTCCCTCTCTTTTAGTCTTCTCACCGGCTCCCTAATTTGTTGTCAGCCCGTTAGCACAAACCAATTGTTTCAGGAGAAAGGAGAGGAGCGGGTGGTGAGTGGCAGGGTGGGAACTGCAGATAGGAAAAGTGCTGGACTAAAAGTAGCTGTGACTTATCAACTTTCATTTAGTGCTGCAGCCATGCTCTGTCTTCCTGTCCCTGTTTTACGTTGGGTGGCCTGGTGGTATCTATAATCTGGTGACTTAATAAATGAACAGAGATTTCTCAAAAGAAGACAAACACACTGTGGCTCATACCTGTAATCCCAGCACTTTGGGAGACTGAGGTGGGTGTATCACAAGGTGAAGAGATTGAGACCAGCCTGGCCAACATGGTGAAACCCCATCTCTACTAAAAACACAAAAATTAGCTGGGTGTGGTGGCACACACCTGTTATCCCAGCTACTCAGGAGGCTAGAGCAGGAGAATCTCTTGAACCTGGGAGGAGGAGGTTGCCTTGAGCTGAGATTGCACCATTGCACTGCAGCCCGGGTGAAAGAGTGAGACTCTGTCTAAAAAAAAAAAAGAAGAAGAAGACATACATACAGCCAACAAGCATATGAAAAAATGCTCAATATCACTAATCGTTAGGGAAATGCAAACCCAAATCACAATGAGATGCCATCTCGCACCACTCAGAATGGCTATTAATAAAAAGTCAGAAAATAACAGATGTTGACGAGGTTGCAGAGAAAAGGAAATGTTTATTTGCTGCTGGTGGGAATGAAAGTGAGTTCAGCCATTGTGGAAAGTGATTTGGTGATTTCTCAAATAACTTGAAATAGAACTATCATTTCACCCAGCAATCCCATTCCTGGGTACATACCCAAAGGAATCTAAATCATTCTACAAAAACGACACATGTACTCATATATTCATCACAGCACTATTCGCAATAGCAAAGACATGGAATCAGCCTAGATGCCCGTCAACAGTGGATGGGATAAAGAAAATGTGGTACATATATGCCATGGAATAGTATGCAGCCATAAAAAAGAACAAAATCCTGTCAGTCCTTTGCAGCAACATGGATGCAACTTGAGGCCATTATACTAAGCAAATTAATGCAAGAGCAGAAAACCAAATACTGCATGTTCTCACTTATAAGTGAGAGCTAACCATTGAGTATACATGGACACAAAGCGGGGAAGAGTAGACATCAGGGCCTACTTGAGGGTGGCATGTAGGAGGAGAGTGAGGTCAAAAAACTACCTATCAGGGCTGGGCACAGTGGGTTGCACCTGTAATCCCAGCACTTTGAGAGACAAAGGCAGGCGGATCACCGAAGATCAGGAGTTCAAAATTAGCCTGGCCAATACGGCGAAACCCTGTGTCTACTAAAAATACAAAAATTAGTTGGACGTGGTGGTGGGCGCTGTAATTCCAGCTACTCGGGAGGCTGAGGCACAAGAATCACTTGAATCTGGGAGGCAGAGGTTGCAGTGAGCAGAGACCGCACCGCTGCACTCCAGCCTCGACGACAGAGCGAGACTCCATCTCAAAAAAAAAAAGAAAAGAGAAAAACTACTTTTCGGGTACTATGCTCACTACCTTGGCGACGAAATCATTTGTACACAAAACACCTATGACAGGCAATTTACTCATGTAACAAACCTACACGTCCACCCTCAAACCTAGAACAAAAGTTGAAAAATGAAAAAAAAAATTTAGCATGATAATTGTATTTGGCTACCTTTTTAAAAAGTCCTTATTGTTCAGAGATATATGTGGACGTTCATATAGGTGAAACCATATGATATCTGGAATCTTATTTAGAAGACTCCAGAAAAGTTAAGTAGAATTAAAGGTAGTGGATGGAGAGTGGATAAAATAAAGTGCTGATGACAGTAGATGCTCGGAGTTGGGCACAAGAGGGGTTATGACACTGCTCTCTCTGCTTCTGTGTATGTTTGAAAATTTTCATGATAAAAAGTAAAATGAAAAATAAGTAATCATATTTGGTGTCCGTACATGCTTCAATTTACTCTATCTTACAGAGATGGCTCCGATGAAGCGTAAACATACTTTACACATGGCCCCACCCTCATGTATCATCACAGATGTTCTATTTGAGTTTATTTCAGAATTGGCTTACATGTGATTCTCTAATGGAATATCTTGACCAATGCAGGGAGAGGGAGGTGGGTTACTGCTTCATATCTAAAAGCCTCCCCTAGGTCCTGAATAGGTGTGCGTGTGTGTGCACACGTGTGTGTGTGTGTACTCATGTGGACACATAAGTCATATATAAATATTTACATAGTACCATATGTACAAACCATATTTCTAGGGTTTGTTTAGAGGTTGGGACTTACCTACAGTGTGTTATAGGGGAAGGAATCTGCCAGTCAGTAGAACAGCCGTGAGAGTAAGTCTTGGCTCTAACGCTTCCTAGGTATATCATCTTGGGAAATTACTGTGAGTTCTTAAAACCTCAGTTTCCTCGTCTTTAAAACGAGAACAGTAACAACAACAATAATAGTCATTCCATCTATCTCTCCAATCCTACACTTCATCGTGTCTTCCAGGTACACAAACTGTGCATTTGAAAGTGCTTTGTAAACTGAAATTCCGCCCAAGGCGAGCTGTTGTTTATAGATTTTCTGGTAACATGAATATCCAAACTCTAAGACTGAAACTGAATGTAATACAGTCTAAATAAAAAAAATTATCTAATGATTGTAAAAGACCTGAATTCCACGCTTTCCCACAATGAGATACCACTTCACAGCATTAGCATTGTGATGATCAAGACACCTAAGCCGGCACGGTGGCTCATGCCTGTAATGTCAGCACTTTGGGAGGCTGCAGTGGAAGGATCGCTTGAGCCCAGGAGTTTAAGACCAGCCTGGGCAACATGGCAATAAAAAATAAATAAGTAATCATATTTTGTGTCTGTACATGCTTTAATCTACTCGAGCTTATAGAGATGGCTCCGATGAAGAATAAATATAGTTTACACATGGGCTTTCCCTCACATATCATCACAGATACGTCTCCACAAAAACTAAAACACAGTAGCCAAGCATAGTGGTGCATATTTGTAGTCCCAGTACTCAGGAAACTGAGGCAGGAGGATTGCTTGAACCCAGGAGGTTGAGGCTGCAGTAGCCGTGATCATGCTACTGCACTCCAGCCTGGACAACAGAGTGAGACACTGTCTTAAAAACAAAACGAAACAACACAAAAAACAAACAGCAATAACAGCAACAACAACAACAAAACAGGGCCAGGCACAGTGGCTCATGCCTGTAGTCCCAGACTTTGGGAGGCCGAGGTAGGGGGATCACTTGAGCCCAAGAGTTCGAGACCAGCCTGGGTAACATGTTGAAACCCTGTCTCTACAGAAAATACAAAAATTAGCCAGGCATGGTGGGGCACACCTGTAGTCCCAGCTACTCCGGAGGCTGAGGTGGGAAGATGGCTTGAACTCAGGAGGCCGGAGGCCGAGGCTGCAGTGAGCCATGATCATGCCACTGCACTCTGGCTTCAGTGACTGAGAGAAACCCTGTTTCAAAAAATAAAATAAAATAACAGCAACAACCCCAGGAAACAAGGGTTGGAAAGCACGTGGGGAAACTGGAACCTTGTGCATTGCTGGTGGGAATGTCAAATGGTGCAAAGTGGAACAGAGGTTACCAGGGACTAGCGGGAGGGGCAGGGATGGATATTTTTCGACGGGTCAGAGTTTCTGTTTGGGATGATGAAGAGTTCTAGACATGGGTCCTGGTGCTGGTTCCATAACGTGAATGTACTTAATGCCACTGAATGGTGCATATAAAAATGGTTTAAATGAAATATGTTTCGAATGTTTTACCAGAATAAAAAAAATTTCCAAGCTTTTCTTCCTGTCCTAGCTACTTTGAAACTACTGTCTTTTATATGTCAAATTTCAAAGTCACCCAGCTCAAAAGGCATGGTAGAAAACTGGTTGACAAACTCACTTTGGAGCCGAGGAATGCAGGCTGTCACCTCATGTTCCCCGCTTTCTGGCAGTGTGACCTTGGTCATGTAACCTCCTCCTTTCCCTAAGGAGGGTGCCAAATGCTTTTGCCCAGTGAGCTGCTCAGCTGTGGTCACTCTGATTTTAAAGCATAACTGTGAATTAGAGTAGCTTTAGTCCCAGCTACTCTGGAGGCTGAGGTGGGAGGATTGCTCGAGCTCAGCAGACCTTACTTCCTATGTAACACCGTCTTAGAAAGAGTTCTTTCTATGTTTGGTTTTGTTGGGGTGGTGGCAGCTTTTGCATCGTGTCATGTGGTGTTGTTCCCCACTACACGGCATGGTCACACCCTGGTTGTGACTAGGTTTCTTTTCACCCTTCACTTTATTGACTCTTGAAGTTTCTGAGTTAACTGCATAATTTGCATGTGTATCAATGAAAACACAACCCTTCACCTGTGCCATATTTTCAGGCAGTCCTCGGATCTGTCTGGTTTTCTTCCGAGAAATGGGCAATTCACTGGCCACCCCATGTCACGGTTGCAGTTACCCTCCTGTCTCCTGCCAGAGTGTCCAGTCTGCCTTAACCCGGACCTTCTCCACAACAGAGTCCCTATTCACCCTTGGTAAAGGAACGTTTTCTCTCATTTCTTGGTACATTTCCCTCCATTTCCACCACTGCCCTGGAACTAAACACTTTTCCAATGCTGTTGGATGGACGAACACGCGGTGACTGCGTGCGCTTCGGTTCGGCCTTTCCTCCCCTTCACTAGCCAAGCTGTTTTCTCGGCCTCCACCTGCCTCTGCCCAAGCGCTTTCCCCTTTCCCTTTGCTGGTGCTGAACCGTTACACAAAGTATCTAGGTAGGAAGTTGGGAATTTGAGAACGTTTCTGTTTTTTCTTTGCCTAATGATACTGTAGCATGAAAACCGTCTAACTCCAAAGAAAACCTGTGAATTTCATGATGGTTCTTCTCCCTCGGGCACACTTCACAATCTTGTCATCATCTTGGCATTTAACCACACCGGTCTTACTTTTCCTGCCATCTTGCCTTTCTTTGGCTGTGGTCTCTGGCAGCCATGGTGTGGTGGGTTTGAGCGTGGTGGTCTGCCACTGTCTAGACAGGGAGGCGGTTCAGCACGGTGGCTCAAAACCCGTCTCCGAGCCCGACGTCCACGTTGGACACTATATCAACCTCTTGCAGAGGGTCGTTAGCTCTGTGAACTTGGGCAGGTAACCCAACCTTGGTGTTTTCTGCTCTGTAACACATAGGGTCTCTACAGTGTCTAACTCACTGCAGGAACCGCCATGCTAATGCACCGTGCCGCTGACCACATGTGGACGTCATTCAGGGTCTGGACTCTGCGGTCCACCTGGCCAGGACCTTGCCTTCCCTGCCTTGTCACTGCCATGTCACTGGGCCCAGCACCTGGCTGGCGGCTAAAGTCACACATGAATGGAGGCAGGCCAGAGGATCAGAACAGAGGATGCTTATGTTACCCCGTGTGCCCCGGGAGACTCCAGCACCGACGCTCAGGCCTTCTCCATATGACCACTCTCCTCCCTGAGGCTGGCTGGGCTTCCCACCCTCATGCCCACACTGGAACATGGACACCCTCCTTTCCAACCTCCTTCCTTTGGTCCGGCACATTCTTCATAGTCAGAGACTTCTCACATTTCTTCTCAACTTGGATGCCCTTGTACTTTTCTCTTGCCTCATACGGAAAAAAATGTGCCCTGTCCTGCCTAAACCCATCCCCGTCCCCTGTCCGGGCTCACCAAGTGCTTGACTTCGCTTTCACCTTTTCTGCACCCTTCAGCCTTTCTCCAGGAAAGGCAATCTGCGATCTGCTTGCCTTTGCTTACATTTTTTGGGAACCACGTCAGCCTTTCTAATGAAAGCCCAGCGTGTTATTATAATCTGATATTAATAACACTGGGCTCCCCGTCTCAGAGGGAAGCCTTTTCCCGTTTAAAACATGACTTAGCTGCTGCCTTTCCTAAAGTACTGGAGTGCAGGCTCTTGTGCCAGGCAGCCTGGGTTTGAATCCACCTCTCCTACTTCCTAGCTGTGTAACCATGGGTAAGTTACTTAACCTCTCTGTGCCTCATCTGTACAAGGGGGATAATAAATGCTTCCACATCTCACAGAGTTGTCCTGGGATGAAATGACATCGTGCTTGCAAAAAGCTTACTGCTTCAAAAGTACTAATGTTTCTGGTAAATATTTTTGTTAGCATCCTACTTACAAGTAGCCATTCTTTCCCCGTTTTCTTGTTTCTACTTTTTGCTTGGCTGAGTCTCCTGGAAATTTCAAGAAGTTGTCTTGGGCAGAGCTCCCTTCCAGCTCCTGCCCTGGTCTCATCCACATTCCCCCTCCCCGTCCCGCCATTGCTCCACTGGCGCCTCTTAGGCGCTGGACACACTGGGTGACTGGGAGTTAGGAAATGCCTTCTCCAGCATCAATGGGAGGAGAAGCAATTGCATTAAAAAGCACACATTTTGTTTCTGTGCCCCCAACAAGTACCACCTTCAGTTTCTCCACACGTATTGCTTGTTTCCTGAGGGACTGGCACAGGGCAGGGACTGGGGATACAGACCCTCTCCTGACCCCTTGTAGTGGGCGGTGGTGGCAGATACACAAACAGGGCCTCAGAGACTGACGTGGAAGAGCAGAGGGAAGGCCATGTGTGAGAGGCAGACAGGTGACCACCCTGGGCGGAGGAGGGGAAGTGGCGGCCACAGAGAACCCTGAAGGAAGTGGTGCCAAGGCAGAGTCAGAGATGAGGAGGGTGGGCCAGACCGGAGAAGGGAGGGGCACATTCCAGGCAGAGGGGACAACTCGAGCTAAAGAACTCTCCATATGAGGCAAGAGAAAAGTACGAGGGCATCCAAGTTGAGAAGAAACGTGAGAAGTCTCTGACTATGCAGAATGTGCCGGACCGAAGGGAGGAGGTTGGAAGGGAGGGTGTGTATGTTCTTGTATGAGCACGAGGGTGAGAAGCCCATCCAGCCTCGGGGAGGAGAGTGGTCATACAGAGAAGGCCTGGGTGTTGGTGCTGGAGTCTCCCGGGGCACACGGAGTAACACAGAGCATCCTCAGGCTGGAAACCATCAGAGGTGAGCCAGAACTAAAAGCAGGTGAGAATTACTGGAGAGTAATGTAACAGGACAAGTGCTGAACGGTGGGAGGTGGACAGAAGTCGATCGAATACCAGCTCTATTGTGGATAAAAAGGCTGGAGAACACAGCTTGACCCTCAGCTACAGGCTGGCTCCCTGACAACAGCCCCAAATAAACGTACCTCCCAAAGCTGCAGGCCTCTTCCTTGGGGGTGACACCTTTACTGGGAGTGGAACCTGCCCAGTGGGTGCCCTTCCGTCCTTCCCTGTGTGTGTGAGTGGCACAGAGTTCAGCCTTGTCCCCTGCCACCCAGCGTGCAGCAATTTAGACATTGGGAATTCTTGCCTGCTCTTTTCAACCCTGGCCACCAGAATCTTGGCTGCAGCAGCCCACTGCTGTGGATCAGCCCACTGCTGTGGATCAGCCCGCCGCTGTGGATCAGCCTGCCGCTGTGGATAATGCTACTTGGACTAACTTAAGATTCAGAACTGCATGAAGAGAGAAAACCGAAGGATGCGTTGAGGTATCAAGGCATCTCAGACTCAGGACCCTTCCCCATGACCAGGTCCCCTTTCCACATGGCCTGTGTCAGTAGATTGGTGCACTAGCCACCCATGTGCACAAGCAAAGAATTTCAGAGCCATCCTTGACAGGTTCTCTCCTCTCCGTCCACTGCTGAGCTCTGCCCATCCAGCCCTAGATCCAAGCTGCCATCACCCACCGTTTCATTCCTGGACTCCTAAGAAAATCTCCCAACTAGGCTGCCCACCTCCAATCTTGAACTCTCTCCACTCATTCTCCAGCCAAAGCCTGGGGAACTGTTTTCAAAATAGAAATTTGATCCAATCTCCACCCACCACCCATCCCTTCTCGGGCTTCCCATGGCATTTAGGGTACAGATCCAAATGCTCACCAGGACTGACGGGCCTTGTGTGGTTCCAGCCTCCCCACCTCCCCATTGACACTTGGTCCTACCCAGCCTTCCCTACCCCTCACAGTCCCTTGAAGACTCCTGGGTCTTTGTGCATCTTCTACCTGGGATCTTCTGCACCCACTCCAGGCCTCCGAAGCATCCTCCAAAACTCGGCTCACTTGTAATTCCCTCAGGGCGGCTGTCCCTGCCCTCAAGCCTAGGTAGAGCTCTGGGTTAGAAGTTCCTAGAGCTCCCCGTTCCTTTGCAGCCCTTACAACGTTGGTTGCTCTTTAGTTTCTGCAATCATTCTCTCTTTCACAAGACCACAGGTTCCCTGAGGAGTGTTTTGGCTCACTCTTATCTCTCCGTGGCCTACGATAGTAGTAGAAATGCAATATAAATTAATGAATTCTTCATTATTAATTTAGAAGCCATCAGTAGAGCCCCACCAATGGGCTTCTTTGGTGTGGAATTGTATGCCAAATTCCTATAAAATTTTAAGGAGTTTTTTTACTAAAATTTGGGGAGAAATGTCATAATGTGAGGCACAGGGGGGCTACATTTTGCATATATTTGCAGAAGTGGAGATATATGTAAAATGACATTCTCTGGAAAAACTCCCAGTCTATTAATATTAACCCAAGGTTAACACTAAGAACCATTTTCTCGGGGAGTTGTACTGAACTGCAAAGAAATGCACCAGGGTGTGACATTGCATCAGAGACGCTGAGCTTTGCATGACTTTGGGAGAGGGAACAGGAACTTCCCAAGCAGGAAAGAGTAAGACAGACAAGGTGTTTTCAGCAACTGCTCTAGCAAATTCGTTTTCCATTACAAGATGATGTGATGCCTCCATGAAATTAGTCGTATCTGTCATTGGGGTGCTAATGAGAAAACATCACACACATATCACCGGAAAGCTGCAATTGAAAGAATCACTGTATCACTAGAAGAAGCTAGAAATGGAGTAATCAACATCAACAAAATCTATTGTTCCCAGGTTGCAGAATTGAGGGATTATTTCTACTGCAAGTCAGAATGAAACCTGTCTGCATTCGTCAGCAAAATGATCGCATTTTACACCGTTAACATTTGGCAAGACAGAACACCATCCATTAGCTAATCTGCAGATGCCCCCAGCACAGATTCAGGAAAACAAAGAGCAGCACAGAGCTGTCTTGTCTGCACCAGGCCAAAGCGATGAGCTAAACCTGCACCCCGGTTAAGACTCAGGTAAGCTGGGTGAAAATGAATGGCTCATTGAAACAATTCAGGAGCTGGTGGCTGCTAGAAACGATGTCACTAGGACGCATCGGATGTCAGGAGGTGCTCAGGCAGGGACTGCTGGCACGTTAAAATATGCCTGGGGTGGCCAGGGAAGGCTTAAGACATAGCAGTAACTAAACACCACTCATAAACCCTGGTCTCCGGGAGGCTGAACTGGTGTTCACGTGTTGGGCTCTAACGTCCCCTCTTGAGCTCCCAGTGCTGACTGCTGTGCTGGGACCCATGCCATCGAGAGTAAAGGGAGGAGTGGAGGACCCTGCCCCTTCTTCACTCTCCTGGCTTTCTCCTGGGATGTGGCCTACGTCCTCTAGTTTCAATCCTTGGCAGAATCCAGCAAATGGCCTTCCCAGTGCAACCGCAGGCCAGGGCGCACAGTGAGCGGGACAGCTCTCCTTTCTGGCTTAAAACTAGTTAGTCCAGGACCTAGAATTCACAGGTGCCACCCAACCCCTGGCCACTGGACATTCTCCCCAGAACATTCAGCCTTCACAAGATGCTGCAAAACCAAACTCGTCTGTCTGGGAATTGATGTAGCTCAGCAATGAGCAGTGAAGCCGTGAGCCTAGAGCGTGCTCCTAACCACATGCCAGAGATGATCTGACATATCCGTCTATACTGTCAAGATTAAACACCAGCAATTGGCTTCCAAATTCGTCTTGATAAATGGGTCTGTGGAGTTTTGTAGATATGAACCCAAGAAAATATGTTAAAGCATAAGCACTATAAGATGTATTAAGAGAGAACCGTAATTCAGAATTTCTCCTGGCACATAGTAGGTGTTCAACCCTTTAAGGAATGAATGAATGAGTGAATCCTGACCCCAGGAACAGGCATGCCACTGTGGAGTCAAGGGAGGCACTCCGGCTTGATACTCAACATGTCTTTCCTGACAGAAATACGGCAAAAACAAGTCTACATGAAGCAAATAAATATAGGACTCAGAGCAGAGCTGCCACGAATATATGTTTGGTTTTTTTTTGAGACGGTGTTTCACTCTTGATGCCCAGGCTGGAACTCAATGGTGCACTCTCAGCTCATCGCAACCTCCGCCTCCCAGGTTCAAACTATTCACCTGCCTCAGCCTCCCGAGTAGCTGGCGTTACAGGTGCGCACCAGCATGCCTGGGTAATTTTGTATTTTTAGTAGAGATGGGGTTTCTCCATGTTGGTCAGGCTGGTTGGTCTCAAACTTCCAACTTCAGGTAATCCGCTCACCTTGGCCTCCCAAAGTGCTGGCATTACAGCTGTGAGCCACCACACCCGGCTCACAAATATCTGTTTTACTCATAAGATTAGCAATTGTGGAAGCTGAGAACCAATAACATAAACTTCTCTTCATGAGCCAATGGGACCTTATAATATGTACTAGTAGGACAGCTTACAACGGTGAGCGTGAGGCCGACACCAGACCCCGGAAGACCACACTAATGCGCTCTGTTCTGTGACAGCAGAGCCGCAACGAGCCGTCATTTGACCTGAGCTCTAGAGGACGGCAACGCTGTTTTGCGTTTCTGCAATGCTTTGCAAATGTACTCCTAGCCATTACTTCACTTGCACAGACGGTATCTCTGGGAGGATAGTGGGGCAGATACCATCCTCTGTTGTGAAGGTGGGAAACTGAAGCTCCAAGAAGCTATACTGCTTGCCTTTGGCAGGCCAGGGCCCACGGTGAGCGGGACAGGAGCCCCATGCGCCCTGTCAGCTCCATCTGAACCCAGCAGGGGATCCACTTTGGCCACGACACCAAATTCTTCCCACCTCTGGCCACTTGTCTGTGCCGCTCCCTCTGCTTGGCAAGCATGCTTCCCCGCCTTCGCCTTCATCCTCCTGTTCTCTAGCAGAGCCCTTCACGCTGTACTTCCCGTCTCAGCTTAGACAGATGTTTCACAGAGCCGTCCCCAGGTCACCCCATCCAAATACGTCACGCTATTCATGTCCTTCCCAGAGCTTATCACAGTGTGCCATTACATATTTATCTCCGTGTGTATTTTTCTGTGCTGCCCATCTCAGAAGCCCTAACCTGCATGAGGGCAGAGACCTTTTCCAGGGTGTTCCCTGCTGTCACCTCATTCATTGTCTCCATCATTCCCAACCCCCCCTACCCACGACCCCGGGCCTGTGATGAAGCTCTGGCTGTAAGCCCCAAACCAGCTTTCCCAGCTCTGCAAACTCCAGCTCACTGCCACCAGCTAGTCCCCAGAGGGGGCGCTACAGGGAGACTGGGCAGGCGCAGGAGGAGCCGGGAGAGATTTTCCCTTTCCTTTTGCTGGCTCTTCCTGCTGGAGTTTCCCCAGCAATGTGTTTTTGCTTTTTCCCTACTAGTTTCTTTTCTTTTCACATTTCCAGAAGTCCTCATTGTGCCCCCTCAGGGCTCAGAGGTCTGAGTTTCGTCTCTGTGGGGTCTCTCCTCCACAGGTCCAGATTAAATGTATAATAACAATATAGTATAGTAGAGAATAAAAATGCTATATCATACAACACAACAATAAGGTAATATAGAATCATCTCAATGTTCCGCAACCCTGGCTGGATGGCGGCGGCTTCCTGGCAGTTATATTCCTTAAATTTTTCTGTTACCCAATGTTTGCTTAAGCAGTTTCTCGCATTACGTCATTTCTATTAAAGAAAATGGTTCTGGCCGGGCGTGGTGGCTCAAGCCTGTAATCCCAGCACTTTGGGAGGCCGAGACGGGTGGATCACGAGGTCAAGAGATCGAGACCATCCTGGTCAACATGGTGAAACCCCGTCTCTACTAAAGATACAAAAGATTGGCTGGGCACGGTGGCGCGCGCCTGTAATCCCAGCTACTCGGGAGGCTGAGGCAGGAGAATTGCCTGAACCCAGGAGGGGGAGGTTGCGGTGAGCTGAGATCGCGCCATTGCACTCCAGCCTGGGTAACGAGAGCGAAACTCCGTCTCAAAAAAAAAAAAAAAAAAAAGGTTCTGTTTCCCTGACAGGACCCCTGCTGATGCGGTCACCGTATCCATTGTGGTCACGGTTAACACTGACTGAGTGTTTATTATGCCCCAAACTCCACTCCAAGTGTTTCACATGAATTCATCCAATTCTCGAACCCTGTGGGGCAGGTACAACCATTACCCTCGAAAGAAATGAAGAAACAGAGAGATTTGGTAAATTGCCTAAGATTTCACAGCTACTAAATTGCAAAGCCGGGACACTTCTGAATGAACCGGTGAGTCACCCAATGGTGGAAGGAGCCCGTTTGTGCGGGCTAGAAGCCATGTAGACAAGTGTGCAGCATGCCGGTGTGCAAGAGCCTTTCCTTGAATCCTTTTCACGGGCGTGGAAGCTCTTCGGTGTGCTGGGGTCTCCGGTCTGGAGATTTCTCAGGGCTGCTCCTTGGCTCCTCAGAGGCACACCTATAAGACACAAAACGCGCCTTTCCTTGCATCTCAGCACAGCCTCTACCTTCAGCCCAGGGGTTCATCAACCAGCTTAAGAAGGGGATGAAGGTCTGAGAGGACCACAAGCTGTGGCCTGGGAAAGCCTCAGGGTGACACCACAGTGACGTGGGCCTCTGTCCCATAACCCCCCCGTGCTGCTTTCTTTGGCTTCACAAGACCCCAAGGAGCCACCAGGAAAGACACTTACTGGGGATGTGACCTAGAGAGATGAAGCTTCAACACATTGGTGAATGCCTAACCCTCAAGTGGAGCTAGGATTTTGGAGAAACAGTTATTACAACTGATGTGGCGCACTTTGAGGGTGCTTCGGAATCGAAGAAGCTTTATTCTACTCTTCAAGATAATGACTTCAATTCACTCACAGGGATGTTTAATTTTATAACGTTGCTATTGGGCCCAGAAAAAACTCCCTCCAGAGCCCATTATTAACATCCCGAAAATGGAAAACATAATCTCAGAATGAAGAGCTAGAATAATATTTTGCCAGGGTTTTGTTTTTGCATTGTGAAGAAGGAACTCGATGCTGCTATTCCCCCTTTTTTTTCCCTTTTCATTTGGAGTTGAGGGCACTAGAACAAAAATGCCTCAGCAACAATGGCAACTAGCCTGAACGAGGGGGAAGAGATGGGGAGGCTTCCTTCCTTCGCAATCTCTAGCTCAGTGATTACGCCCTTGGTAGGGAGGGGATGGCGAATAGACGCAGAGGTGAGGCCTGTCTCCAAGGAGACCCCCGCCTCCTGCATCTTGCCTAGTTGCTTCTGTGCCCTGGTTTGGACCCTGGATCGCCCCCATCCATTTTAACTCTTGTATCTGCACGCTCAGAATTTGGCATCTCTCGGTTACTCCCTCAGATAATCAGCCCTCCTAACGTTGCACACGAGGCCATGGCTGGGCTCAATGCTCTAACCACAGCTTCCCATTCTCTGGACCTTCAGGCTGGCAAATGGTTTTGGACTCAGGTTTTCAGCCCTCAGCCTGAGAGTTTGGATCAGGCCTATTCACGGGCCCGGACAGCCTGGCTCAAACATCATCCTGAAAATCGAAAAAACGACAACGACTCTCCTCTTCCCGAATCCCCTTGTCTGTGTTGACTTGGTGCCAGCACGTCCACGCACGTTGATTTGCAGATCTTCGTGGATTCGTGCTTGGGCTTCCTCTGCCACGTCTTGCTCTGTGGTGTGAGGGTTTGGTGAAGCCAGAGCCCCTCGGAGCAAGGCAGGGGGACTTGACACGCCACTCACCGGAGGAGACCTGGGCCAGGAAGTTGTCTTGAAGTAATTAATTGAAATGTGATTTTACTAATAAGTGATTATAATAAGGTGGTTTATAAAATACATTTATTTATTTACTGGTACAGAGACTTCTCATTTTAAGAGTTATTCAGAAACATGTTTTAAAACTATCATCTAGAAATGCAATTTAAATTTTAAACAAATACACCAAACAGTGCAATTTGAACAATGTGATGATGCAGTGAATTGAGGACATTCCTCTTGGAATTCCAGTTCCCGTCCCCAATCCCTGTGGGTTGGAGGAATTGAAGGTGTGTGGGAAGCTTCTGAGGATGCAGAAACCTGGATGTGAAAGACTCTCCTTGGATGCAGAGGCCAGGAGAAAGAACAGGGCTGACCCAGCCTCGAGCCAGAGCACTAAAGCAGCTGCTTGTTTTAATGATCCCTTCTGCGTTCTATAGGAACACGTTAGGTGCTGAGTTACAGTCCCTTCTGGAGAACTCCCCTCCCTCCTCACAATCCTCCTCCCCGCTCCCACTCTCCCCTCCCCACTGCCTCTTCCACACACACTTCAGGCTTTATTTCACCCACTTAATGCACTCTGCTCTGTGCTCAGGTACTTAAAATCTCCCATTACTATCACTCTGGCTCTTTTACGGCTCTTTTTATTTGCTCTATCATTTCACAGTCCAGTTGTTCTCTTTGGTCAGGTGGACTATAAAATACTCCAATAACAAGTTCACACTAGGAGCCGATGGCGGCCTCGATCTGTAATGACTGCAGACTCTTCCATTCCTGGTGTGCCCCAAATCAACACATTCTCCAAGCTGCCCACCCTGCTCCTACCCAAAGATCAGATTTCCTTATTCTTCTGATGGCTGCTTCGAGAAGATCTCCTTTCATGCTCACGACTTTTCTTTTAAATAATCAAGACTTTTTCACCCTTGCTCCTTAATTACTTGTCTTCTCCAAAGGTGTTTTAATCTATTGCTATGCATTTAATATTATTTCTCTCTACATTAGCGTCCATAAACATGAAATAAAATCAGTCTCTGTGGAAAGTCTTCTTTGGCACGCTACCTTTGTATCTTCAGGGCACACCTTTACAGGCTCTGTACCCAGAGGGGAGGGACACTGGCTGAGGGTGTCACCCCTTCAGCCAAACTGCCCGTAGGCTCACCCCACACTGCCTCTCAGCTCTTCTGTGACTCTGACCCTGTCTGAGCCATTTCCTCTGTGATTTGGGAATAATAATAGTTCCTTCCCACTCCCTCTGGAGTTATCCTGAGG
Source organism: Saguinus oedipus (assembly GCA_031835075.1). Taxonomy (NCBI): domain Eukaryota; kingdom Metazoa; phylum Chordata; class Mammalia; order Primates; family Cebidae; genus Saguinus; species Saguinus oedipus. The sequence goes on from CM063179.1 coordinate 131,183,405, forward strand.
ATAGAACGAGATACTGATCCTTCCTATGTGGGTTAGAGTGGGGTGCTTCTCTCCCCCAGGAGAGGAGAGGATCTTGTACAAGAGCATGGTGCCTTTCCTGTTTGGCTAGTCCCAATCTCAAGTTCAAAACCCACCATTGCTGCTGCCTTTTCTGAGACCAAACCTGCATGAGCCAAAGCCAGCTGGCCCTAAGCAGTCAGCGTCTGCAGAAGGTGGAGTGGGCACTTGATATGGCTTGGCTATGTCCCCACCCAAATCTCGTCTTAAACTGTAGCTCTCATGATTCCCACGTGTTGTGGGAGGGACCCGGTGGGAGGTAATTGAATCATGGGGATGGTTTCCCTCATACTCTTCTTGTGATAGTGAATAAGTCTCACGAGATCTGATGGTTTTATAAGGGGACACCCCTTTTGCTTGACTTTCATTCTCTCTTGTTTGCCTCCATGTAAGATGTGCCTTTTGCCTTCTGCCAGACTGTGAGGCCTCATGGAACTGTTAGTCCATTAAACCTCTTTTTCTTTATAAACTACCACATCTTGAGTATGTCTTTATTAGCAGTGTGAGAACAGACTAATACAGCATTGCTTACCAATTCTGATCCAAGACAACTTTTAGCCTTGCATCAACCACGTAACAATTCAACATTTCCCTTCACTCTATTGATCCAAATTTGCTTCAGAACTTATACTCCAAAACCATATTCATAGCTTACAATATCATTGATTAGAACTTGGTATCAACTGAGCCAAATTCAAGAATATTAGCATTGCTGTTTTAAAAAACAATAATTTATTACATATTGACTGTATGCCAGGCTAAGTGCAAGGTGCTCAGTAAGTACTGTTAACCTGTAAAGTCCTTTGATGTGGGTATAATTTTCACCCACTTTACAGATCAGGAAACTGAGGCTGAGAGAAGCTAAAAGTGTTTAAGTTCATGCAGGTAGAAAGTAAGTGGCAGACGGGATGCAAGCCCAGGCTTGCTGGCTGCTACTGTCAGATACTAACTCCCAATCTGCTGTCTGGGAGAGGACTGCATCTTGTAGGCTCTACCTGGTCCCATGTGGCCTACAATAGGCTGGACCCTCACTTCCCACAGCCTCCTGGGGTCCTGGCGCCCGACCACCTCAGGTCAGAATGCACCAGTGGATCAGGGCAAAGTGTTGACAGATCCAGAACATCAGCTCCCTGTGTGAAGAATGGAGAATTTATTCCCTGCAATCGTTCTTCACATTGAACTCCTGCCATGCTGATGACCAGCTGGGTTATAAGGAGGTATCCAATGACAGCAGTCCCTTCGTATCTCATAAATCTCCTTTCACATAAAATTTGAGAACTTTTTCTTCTCAATTTGTCCAGCTAAAAATAATAATCCAAAATAGAAATTCTTCTCTCCTCCATCTTATTTCTCTCCTAGTTTATCCTTTTCTGAATAGAAAGCACCTTGAAAATAAGATGAATGAATGAATTTGTCTGGAGGACATGAGTTCCACTTATTATCCCAGATAACTATATTTATTTATAATGTTGTCATGTACCCTCATCCATTTCTAAAGATTATTTCAAATGACTTATAGTAACAAATCTACGGGAATCAAGATCATGAAGACACAAACAAAATCTTAAAGACCACAGACATAGAGGGGAATGTGTGATATTCAGCCAAGTGAGATCCTCAGGAAAGCACAACGTCCAGCAGAGATTAATTATCATCGTAGTAATCATTGCATCTGCCAGTTGTTACCATATACTCTGTTCCAGCTGCTTCATAGACACTATTTCATTAAAGCCTCCTGACTCACCTGCAGGTAGGTATCATTGTCCCTGGTTTCGAGATGGAGCAGCAGTTCGGTGGTCATGATAGTTTGCCAAATGTCCTAGCTTCTACAGGTCCCCAGGAGCTCTGTCTGCCTGTGAGATCAGTTTGTCCAATGGAGACAAAACTCTATCCCCAGGCTTCTTGACCCACTGACATCTCAGGAAAATTCTCTCTGCAGACTTTGCCTCTCAGACCACTAGCTACTGTCCTGCCCCTGTTCTTTGAGGCTAACCCATCCCCTCAGATCCCTTGCTTGTCTCCTCCCCACCCCTCTGGCCTTGCTGTTTTCCAGTCCATCACTCTTCCTGGACTAGCCCGATCCAAAGATCCTTTGGCCACAGGACAGCTCTGCCTCCCACCTTCCTCCCTGAGCATCACTACTTCCCAGCGCTCAGGCCACCCTCCTGCTGGTCTCCATTGGCCCCCACTCAGACCACTCTCCTGTTGGTTCCTGAGCGGGCCTTGATCTAGCCCTTAATCCACTGCCCGGCCATCTCCTGCCAAACCATCCTCTTTTCTTCAGGGGCACCTGCTCTGCACAGTTGCCCCTGAATGATTTGTTTATTGCAAGGGCCTAGTGAATAATGTATTGAATAATGGGTGAATAGTAATAGAAAGATAATGACAACTAGCAGAAGCCATGGGCACATCAGACACCCAAGATCACAGCCCTGTAAGATGCAGAACCTTCCTGTCAGTCACCAAAGCCTGGGCTCTTGGCATGCTGTGACTCCTTGGGCTGTTTTTTGACCATAAACCTACCAGAGCACTGAAAGTATAGTACAGTTTCAGGTCACCATCTCACCATACCGCTTAGATTCCATGAGGATGGTGCTCCCTGGAGTTGTGCAGTGCTACAGGCCTGTCCTTCCTCTACAGTCTCCGCATTTAACAAGGCTCCTTAGCAGCAACAAAGTCTAGTCACCGTGATTCCAGAAGGCTGGATATACCCTAGTGTCTACAACGAGGTTGTATCTTGCTAACGCACTGCCAGCCCATCCTTGATGGAAGGCCATAGGGCTTAGAGCAGAACCAAACTTAACTACCTTCGCAAGCTGTGGCAGCTGTCTCTACCCTGGAGAGCAATGACAGAATATTCCATGGAAGTCACACTTGGCTTCCTTATAATGCCCATTCAATAGATTGTTTTGATGGAAACATCACAAATTCATTTTGTGAAAAGCCAATGATATTTGCACCCAGGAATTCAATAATAGGACATGAAACTCAGGGAAAGAAATAATCAAATTGTCCATCCAGAGTGGAGTTAAAATTGTCATAAACATTGATCCTTCATTGCAGGGAACAGAAATAATAAACAGTTGCTGAAATTGCATAGCTGCAGAGATTTCATTCTCTAATTGTCAAAAAGCATTAAACGTCAACTATTTATTTTGCAGCAGAGGAAGCAAAAACAGACTTCAGTGCATCCCTTCACCAGAGGTTGTCCCTAATTGTCATGCATAGATTGCAACAGAGGTTACTGAGAAAAATTGTTTGCATTTATTAATCAAAAGGAGTCAAAGGCACACAAAGATATCATCAAGGCTCCCTTGTGCTAGGGGGAGGCTGACAACTAACATTCCTGATGAAGTGTTTGCAGAGTGTTTGCAATCTGTTCAAAGCCTTTTTCTTTGCAGGTGCAAACCTTTCTATCTGAAACCTCGAAGAAACAATTGAAAATTAAACAGAGTAAACATCACAAAACAGGTTTCAATCTTCCATTTTTTAAGACAATGGGAGAGGTATAATTAATTTCAAAGCAATATTTGTGTTCTTTGAAAACTCATTTGTGCACATTAGCATTTCATTAGTTGCATATTAAGCACTGTTGCTCCTTTCCCCCTCTTTTTGCTCCTTTTGTTTTGTAAAAATTAGAAAGTTGAACTACTCCTGCGATGTCTTTTACTCCAAAGCATCCATGCATAGATAATCATCTTGCTCAGCCTGTTTGATCAGATCAGTAGAATAAGTCAAAACTGTTTGGCTAAAGTCAGGCAGCAGAAAATAGACTAAGGGAGAGAGAATTCCTTTCTGGTGATGGGAAGACCTTCAGAAACAAACGCAGCCCCACTAAATTTTGCTAGTGAATAGTGTATTTTAAAATACTCATTGTGGGAACTTTTAAATATGTTAATTTTCTTTAATTGCTTCTCTCCATCCCCACTCCATTGAGCTTTAAACTCATCTTTACTCAAGATAAGTTAAATAAAAATACAACCAGCATATGCTATTTTGTCTCACATCTGAATGTTAGAAGCATGTTTTTCATATTTTGTTTATGAAACTGTATCTGGTTTTTGGACATGATATTTAACCTGCCAGATTTCCTGCATTATCTGAGTTAGACATGAATAACTTTCTCCCTTAAGGTATATTAATTTTATACATCCTGGACAGGAGATTGACCTTCTCAAACAGTATACAATGTCACTCGTGTTCATAAAAATATAGCCCCTTATTGTGTTCCACAAAATGGCACAATTTAACCTGAATTCTGTAGTCAGTAATGGGTTTTTAGCAAATAAGAGGAATGCTGAGTGTTCTCACTTGAAGTGGGAGCTAAATGATGAGAACTCAGGGACACATAGAAAGGAACAACACATGCTGGGGCCTTGTGGAGGGTGAGAGGAGGAAGAAGGTCAGGAAAAGTGACTAATGGGTACTAGGCTTAATTTCTGAGTGATGAAATAACGCGTACAACAAACCTTCATAATACAAGTTTACCTATGTAACAAACCTGAACTTGTACCCTTGAACTTAAAAGTTAAAAAAAAAAAAAAGAATACAGCAGGCACAGTGGCGCAAACCTGTAATCCCAGCACTTTGGGAGGCCAAGGTGTGTGGGTCACTTAAGGTCAGGAGTTTGAGCCCAGCTTGGCCAATATGTCAAAACCCCATTTCTACTAAAAATACAAAAAATTAGGTGTGTGGTGGTGTGCACCTGTGGTCCAAGCTGCTTGGGAGGCTGAGGCAGGAGAATCGCTTGAACCCAGAAGGCAGCGGTTGCAGTGAGCTGAGACCATGCAACTGCACTCCAGCCTGGGCAACAGAGTGAGATTCTGTCTCAAATAACTGCTCAGACAGGGGAAAGCCAGGGTTCTACAAAATCTCAGAAAAACCTAAAAGGCAAATCTTCAGAAGAGTAATTTTCAGTGCCTGTGGGGCTCTCTTCGGGTGTGTGCCAAATCCTTGTCACCTGTGATTCCTATGCCGGCTCCAGGGACACAGGGCTGCCTAGAGCTTCATCTACTATCGTGGTAAAACATCTGACGAGGTCACTTGGAAGTGTACCACTTTAAAACTGTCAGCTTCTCTCAAGCAAGTAGTTGTTAAAGAACACACTAAAGTTCCCAGTAATTGACTTGTTCAAGATGTCCTGCAGGTTGTCTTTGAGGCTGGAGACAGCAGCCAGAGAAGACACTTCTGCAGCTGAAGAAGCCCTGCTCTCTGGGGGGCTCACAGCTGGAAGGAGATTTACATCCTGGGAGGCTTTCCAGGCAATAGAGGGTCCGTGCTTCCGGTGCCCGGCAATAAAAGTTAAGTCTAGGGTAGCTTTGTTTATTTGCAAGGTCAACAATTTCAGTGACTTCTTTTCAAAGACTTCCTTCGGAGAGGAGAGAAACAGTCCCGCTCGGATGTGGAGCTATAGTCTTCGGTGAGAAACGCCATCTTTTTTTGAGAGCCTAAGACCACTTACTGATCAAGAAATATGAATTCCATTTTACACAGAGCCCAGTGATTTGCACTATGATGAAAACTCAAAGTGTGTCGCCTCCCAAAATTTCATATGGCTAGGGAGACTTGAAAACCTTTAAATTCTGGGGAGATGAAAAATTTCTATTCTGGTCCAACTGAAAGAACACAGGATTAGTTTATTCCTTTTTCAGTTCTACAGTGACTTGCTGTGTGATCAAAGGAGAAAGCAATTGCTCATTCATTTATTTTATAGGAAATATTTTAGTAAATATGTACCTGTGGCAAGTCCTAAGCTACTTTCTAGAGGTGAGGATGAAAATGCCTGGTTCTTCGTCCAAGGGGCATATGCCTAGTGGGAAGATGAACTTGAAACAATGGAGAAGACCATTCAGTGATAACAAGCATCAGCTGAGCTTCAGTCAAGTGGGACACAAGGGGACAAGAGAGGCCATTTCTGGCTTCCTGGGTCACAGGCATCCATCATGGGACAAGGACATGAAACAAAGGATTACACCATTACTTAGTGATGATATGGCCAGTGCCATGAGCCCGCGGAACACGGCAGTGACCCACGTGCTAGGAGCCAAGGGAAGTGACATTCAGTGCCAGCAAAATCAAGAGCACCAGAGAAAGAAACATGTTCAAGAATTATATTTGAGACAGTTTTTAAAAAAGGATCAAAGTGGTTATTGTGTGAGAAAGCAGAACCTATTGAATGGCTGCACACGGATTGTGTGGTTTAATATTGCCTTTGTGTTTCCTCACAATTTGCAGAGAGGAGCCGTCACCACTCCAGTGCTTTTGCTTCGAAGTCTCACCCTGGTTCTGGGCTGGTTCTAGGCAGGACTTGTTCATTGTTTGTCCTGCCCGCCCCCACGCTAGACTATATACTCCAGAGAGTGAAGGTCTGCTTTGTTCTATTCACAACTAGGTCCCCAGCCCAGAACAGTGCTGGCCTACAGTAGGCATCCAAAACGCTTTGTTTAATAACAAGTGAGTTCAACAGGAACCTAAATAACTATAACAACTATAACTTAACCCTCTGCAACCTGGGGAAGGTACAGCACATAACACATGTCCTGAGACGGAAGGAAAAGGTGCTCAGATGAATTTTAGCTCTGAGTTGGAGCTTTAGCTCCATATGAAATTTTGGAGCTAAGCTTTTCGGCTTGGAGCCAGTTGTCTAATATAAGAATTTCAATGACTCTGCAATGCAGATATTGGTATTCCCATGTTACAGATGAGGAAACTGAGGCTCACAAAGATTGAGTGACTTGCCTCGGGTCACACGGGGAACAGGAGAGTCAGGCACTGGTCCAGGGATACTGGATGGTTACAGCACAAATCCAATTCTGACTTGGGACCCAGTACCCAGATATTTGATTGAACATTATTCTGACTTTTTTGGTATAGGTATTTTTTTGGATGAGATTAACATTTTAATGGGTGGACTTTGAGTAAAGCCGATTGTCCTCCATTATGTGGATGGGCCTCATCCAGTCACTTGAAGGCCGGAATATCACGAAGACTAAATCCCCCTGAGCAGGAAGGAACTCTGCCTGCCAGGTGGCCTCAGGTCCTCCCTGCCTAACCTGTCAGATTTGGAATTCACTTGTGGTTTCTCTGGAGAACCCTGATAGAATTTCTGAAAGAAAATAGGATATAAATTCCAGCTGATAGGGCTTCAAAGTCTATATTCTTGTCACTGGGCCATGGTGCTTCCAGATAAAAAAGCAAGAAACAGCACGTCAGGAAGACATAAAGACGTGTAGAGGCTCAAATAAGGAGTGAATTGGCCAGTCTCCTGCCGTAGCGGCTCAGCCCTTTGGTGCGCCCACTAAGCGGGGTCAAGTTCCAAACAACAGAATTTCTGGGCCAGCTGAGGCTGATGGTGACAAGATAGGGATGATTTCTGGCAGAGGTGCAAGTAGATAAAAAAGATCTTGCCCAAAACTTGTATGTTGTAAAACTCCAAGTTACACATTGTTGAGATCTGACATCAGGATACCCGATGATTACCCAGTCCATCTTAGGAGCCTAATAGTCAGATAAAGCCTGATCCCAAGACAGGCATTAAAGGGCTTTGATAAAATTATTGTCACTCAACCAGTCTGTGACAATATGGGTAAAAATGTCGAGAAGTTTGGAAAATTTAATCCAATTAGTAGCTCGGGCTCTTAATGTGCTATTATGTCCAAAAATGCTTTTAAATTGCCATGTTTTTAATAGAAAGATGAAAAACAGGGATCTTTTATTAAATATTTATCTTATTAATAAACACAAGATAATCATTGCTTTTTATTTTGAATTAACTTTTCCATTTGGGTTCAATGCACATTTCACAGACATAGTCGTTTCTCTTGATGTGAGGGGACTTCATTGCAAAAGCACAATTGGACTCTGTATGAAAATGAAGCAAATGAAATTGCTTTTCCCCCAATGGTGGTTGCTATGAAGACACACAATTGAATATGACAGTTTTCTGCTACCCAAGAATTGTTTTTGGATGAAGTTTGGGGATTATATGCAATTATAGAACAGTACATTTTCTACGACCATTCATGTTCAAGGACTTATTTTAAAAATAAAATGAAAGTCTAAGTACAGAATAAATGGAACCATGATAACAAATGTCCTTTACACCTCTGTTACATTGGTATAACAAAGATAGAGTTGTAGCAGAAATCAGTACAGTATAAGCTAATTCAGTCCATGGGAAAACCATGTCCACACAGCATGACATCTTTTTATATCTCCTTTTCTATGCCCTAAATATCCACTGTTCTTCCTCTAAATGTAGTTCTTTCTTCTTTACTATATGGCCAGATAAAGTGAAAGCCGAGGAATATGGCGTCGGGCAGATTGGATCCGTGCAGCCCCTGTGGCTGAATAGACGTTGCTGTCTCCTCGCCCACTCCCCTGGTTCCTGGCAGTTAGGTTTGCAGATGGGTTTCCCCCAAGAACCAAGGCTCAGGAATGTTGCCCGAAGCCTTACAGACTGTGCAGTCTACAGTGGTTGGGGGTGGGGTGGGAGGGAGAAATGGGCGAAATTCACTCAGCATACAGTGCAAATGGAGGCCCTGGAGTTACACCATGTGGTGGCACACCCCACTTTCCAAACCGCCTGAGGAGACAGGAAAAGAAAATCTTTCCAAATCTAGAGGTAGGGTATGTGTAACCCCTATTTCCTGGCCTCTGGGACCCGCCTTGCAGCTCTTTGCTTCCACTGACCCCATGGCACTAAGGGTCCTTCCTGGTGCCCAGCCCTAGAGCCGTTTGCACCGGGTTGAACTCTGGATTCCTGAGCCACAGCACCCTTTCCCGCAGTCACTGTGGTTGGCTAAGGCTCTCCCATCTGGCTTCTCAGTCCCTCCCCCCCAACCCCCTTCTTGCAGCTCATTCTTCCTACTAGGGTGGAAGAAAGCCACACCCATTTGCCCCATCTAGCTCTTGCTGAACTCCTTCCACAGAGGTTGCATCCTGCCCTAATCCTCCGTGGGGCTCATGGTCAGTTCTTCTGGAACAATGACTGCTGATTTGTCTCTGCTGGTCCCGTCACCCTGGCCGGATACTCACAACTCCTAGAATCTGAGCGGGGGTGGCTGCCCCCTCAGCCATGCTGTTTGGGGTTGCCTGAAGGTTCTCTTTAAGAATCACCTCTCTCCCCCGATGGTGACTGGCCTCCTTTGACCCGGCTTCCAACTCGTTCAAGGAAGCTAGTGTGCCTCCAGCCAGTCCGGTATGCTGTCCCATCTCTGACAAGTGTCCCTTGAGAAATAGTTCAGGGAAGAATTTTTTCTGATCACTACAGGCAATGATCAAAGAAACTAATTCCACTGTGTTTGTTACAACATCAGTGAGAGAAGTCAAGAATATAGTCTCAGAAGGAGTATAAAGTATGCAATAAAGGCCAATACATAATTAATGAATAGCATGTCTCTAACACGGTGCTCTTCAAAACCAAGCACACATCATCATGGGGAGTGGGCAGATGCTAGTTGCCTCTTATAAATAAGGAAACGGGAGAAAAGCCAGACCATCTTTCCAAAGGAAAGCGCCACTAGAAAGTAGAATGAATAATCCTGAAACTCAGTTGTGATCCGGTTAAAATGTCAGCACAAATGTCCATTTCAAATTTTCATTAATCTGAAATAATCACCGGGCATAATTGTTTTCAGTCATGGCGCTGAGAATCCCAGTGCTGCCCAAGTTCAAACAATTTATGAGTCACGACTTGAGTTATGACAAGAAAACCAGTCCAATTTCTTACAAATGGAAACATGGCTCAGCAGGTGAGAAAGAGTGGAGAACTAGTGACCTGTGACTTTCGTTCCAATCCCAGTGCTGCTGCTACTTATCTCACACGGATTCTTCGGAAGGGTTAAGTTAACAGATAGGTAGATTAATGATTACCAACGTGTTAATAATGCATATGCCTGACATGCCCTAAGCACTGTGTAAATGGTGCTCTTACTCTTACATTACATTCACATTTCATTTTCACCCCAAAGTGGAATGAGTTACCCATCTTGATCACCCTTGTTATTGATTGCAATTGATTCAAAAAGTGTTTTTTGGTAGTTTTGTTTTAAATCAAATGTATCCTCAAAGTTAGGTAAGTTGAATGTATGTAACAGAATGGTTAAACAGTTTCTAAAAGCAACAGGATATTCTGAAAGGGGCACAGACTCAAATGTTTCCACCCAGGTAATAGGAATGGGGTAAGTGGCCTGGTATAAGACAGTAGGAAAAAAGAATTATAAGCAATGTTGGCTCAACAAAGCCTGCCTTTAGGTGATGGTCGGTGGGTGCTAGTTCGAGATGAATTCATTCTAATACATTTATTGAAGCATTTTTAGTCTCTTGATCAAGTCGTTGCTTCTCTCTCACACACCCATAAAAAAAGTTTTAAATAATATACACACTAAATTGCATTCTATTTGTAGGCTTTCTTTCATCTTGATATTTCAAAGGGGCCTAAAACAGATTCTAGGTTGCAGGTGAGTTTATGGACTCAATCCCCTTACGTTTCAATGATTCTAGTAATTCCAGTAATTCGTCAGCCTGCAATTGGTGAGATGTATTTATGCCTATCTATGTAAATCTAATTTGTGTCTTTCGGAATTTGAGTTTTCGTTTGTTCTCTTTTCTCAATTAGAGTGGAAACTCTCGAGTGTGAGAACTGTAGTTTCTACTCAGCTTAATAATCAAACATATCTATTAAATGCCTAACTGTATCCAGTGCAGATAGGGAGAGATTTCAAAGCTCAGCTTGCCTCTCATCCCTGTAGTCTTAGGGGAGCTCACACTCTCTGCAACGCCCCGTTGTACATCACTATGTCTGTCGAACGGTGCTCTACAGAATAGTGCTTGCATCTATTGTTTTATTCAGTCCTACAAAAGCCTTATGAGGCCGTCATTCTATTGTTATCCACATTTTACAGATGGAAAACAAAGCAGAGAAAGACTGAGATGCCTTGCCACGGTGGCAAAGCTGCCAATGTAGACTTAGGATAGTAACCATGCTGCGCTCCCTGTGGTCCGCCTTCCACGATCACACTGTGTGCAGTAAGCCCTCTGTGGCTGCAGCACTCCCAGAAGACTTCCTCTCTCCCAACACAGATACTTTTCGTCATACTAGTTTTTGAACATGTGTAGGAATAGTAGAAAGGCAGGGCTAACTGGGCTTACATACCCAGTTCTTCCTCCCGTCCCTAAACCCTAGACATAATAGTCATTTTTTTAAAGATGAACGTTATAATATTGGGAAGAAAAAAATGTTAATGGTTTCCTGAGTAAAGGAAAGCAGACAGGAGAGGCTTTATGACTAAACAAGACGGGAGGATATCATGGCAAGAGGAGACACTTCTGAGAAATGTACAGATTGAGTAGACACACAAGTAAGACCATGAGACATTGGAATAGCACAGTTTATAAGTTTGATCTAATCACTGTAACACAGAATTTTCTGAACCAAAACAGAGACTATATATTCTCTTCAAACATCCATGAAGCATTCACAAAAACAAAACATGGATTATGCAGAAAATAAAAACCTCAATAAAGTCCCCAAAGCAGAAATCTCAGTGGCCACCTTTGCTGTCTGTACTGCATTAAAATTTAAAATTAGCAGTAAGGGGCAGGAAAAGAAAATCTTTGGAAATGGGAGTAAAAATGCATTCTTTTAATTTGTTCTATGTTACTTGTGATTGTTATTTAGAAATAAATGAGAAGTGCCACATATACAAATATGTGTATTTGTATACACGTAGCAAAGATGTAAAGACAGGCGATTTTACTAGGGAGGTGGTGGAGATGGAAATAACAGAATGGACTTTTAGAAGCAGAACCAACAGAATGAGGGAGTGGAGCTGACTGGCCCTCAACCACCACCTCTGCCCAGCCTCCAGCGTTGCCTTATCTGAGCCAGGCAGACAAGGTCTTGCTCACCAGCGTGCCCCAGTGCCTAGCACAGACCCACGCCCAAGCCAAGTGATGAATACATTGTTGGTGAAAATCTGTATTTAGGCCTGTCTATTCAGCATGTGATCCCACCCAATGACACCATTGAAATTCAGTTCCGGTCCCTTCCCATCTCCAACAAATATTATGCCTGGCCAAGCTTTGAGAGATAATGACCATCTTATATTTATGTATACTCTGCCATTGACAAAACTCTTCAGTGTAAGTTAACGAGCTTTGATCCCAAAAACAAGATTATTATTTCCATTTTTCAGATGCTAAAGCTGGGGCCCAGCTTACCATAGACAAGATTTGGATTCACAAGTCTAAATGGAAATTAAAGAGTATACACAAATAAATAAATGAGCTAACATTTACTGAGTGTCTATGATATGCTAAACAGTGTGTTAGGTGCTTTTAAAAAGTCACTATTACCTTATTTTATCCTCAGAAGAACTTTGCAAGGATATTTGTAATCTATGTCTATTTTCTATACCAATCAGGAAACAGATGGGAATCTGCTCAACGTCACGTGGCTAAGAAGTTGAGGAGCCAGGATTTGAAGCCAGGTCATAGGTCAAAGCTCCTCCTCTTTCCCCAAGGTGGACCGCCCCTCATTTGACCCCAGGGCTTCACCTAACCATCATCGGAGCACTGACAAGTAAAACTTTCAATGCAATTTAATTCTGACCTCGATCTTTCCTAGAGGAGGATGCTGCCTCTGTCATTTGAAAGTGATATTTTATGAAACTAACTAAGCTAAGGAACTGTTTGAAAAAGCAAAATGCTATTGATTGCTTAATAGCTGCTGCATAAATCACCCTGGGACACAAATCATCCATTGCTCTTCAAAGAGCAGGAGCCGATATCTGGAAGAGCCTGAACATATGAAGACACAATGCATGTTAGGATTCAGTAGGAAAGACCCACAATAAAGCCGGATTATAAATATTTCATAAGCTTCATAGATATTTGTTCTGTAGTGCTAGTTTTTATAACCGTTATAATCGGTTATTTTTAAGAGAATATCCAGAAGAGAATCTTAAATTCTGATTGGTAACTACAATAATATTATAAAAGCACAAATCATGCGGGTTCACTTTATGTGAACTATAGTCTAAAATATATCAATGTATTGATTTAAGAAGTAGGTCTGGAGACAGAAGCAATTCTTGGAAACCTCCGGACGGCAAAATAAATAGCTCTAATTATGAGTGTGATGCCCACTCTGTGTTTGCTGCACATTTTACAGCTATAAATTTAAAAGCTACTTAGTGCTCCATGGCTTAAGTGTTCTGATAGTGGGATCAATTTCTACCCACCCCAGGAAAATTGCCCCAAAAGGATAAACTCCACACTCCCATTCTTCAGAAGAAAATGGTAATATTGAGGAATTTATGTTAGGACATAGAATAGGTTGATAAATGGGTGCATTTGTTCATTCTTTTACTCATTCACAAGTTCAAGGAGCATTTTTGGAATAGCTACTAGGTACCTTTAGGTTAACTCTTTTGAGGAAGGAGATGAGGTGTAGGTAAGCTAGAAGTAGTATAATCCATTGATTAGTATCCCTTTAAAAAACTTTATTTAGGTACAATTGATATACAATAAACGGCACATGGTTTAAAGTGTACAATGTGATAAATTTTGCTCTGTGTGTGCACCTGGGAATTTATTATCACAATCAAGATAACGAATACATCCATTATCCCCAAAGCTCTCCCCATGCCCCTTCATAATCCTTCTCTCCTGCCTCTCTTGGCACACCCTCCACCCCGCTTCCCCAGGCAACCACTGATCTATTTCTGTCATTATAGATTAGTGTATATTTTGTAGAATTTCATATAATTGGAGTCATACCATACATACTTTTGTCTAGCTTCTTTGACTCAGCATTATTATCTTAAGATTCATCCACATCATTGCCTGTATCAATAGTTTATTGCTTTTATTTCTGAGTAGTATTCCGTCGTGAGAATATACCACACTGCCTTGAGCTGAAATTCCATAGTCTCCCACTGTTCCTTCCAAGCCCCAATGGATTAAAAAAAAAATAAAAAGAATGAAAACTGAACACACATCTAAATTCATTGTCTGCCTTCGGTCATTTTCTAGAATTATTCTGAAATGATTATTTTTGACCATTAAATCTAGCTTTATGTTGCTCTTTTGGAGAGAAGATTGCTGCTGTATTTTATCTAACCCAGCAGTGCTCAAGTCTCCATGTATTCAGGATAAATTAGAAGCATGGTGCCAGGATGGAAGAATGACGGGCAGAGCCAGCCGAGCAGTGGCAGTGCTAGCGATCGGGCCGGACCTTGCCTGGGGAATGGGAAGAGCAACGCAGTTCAGAGGAAGAATCGGCAGCACGCAGGCGCTCGGGTGAGATATTGAGCAGACATTCCTTAAGGACCCACCCATAAAACATCCAATTGATGCTTTTAAACTAGTTTTTCCCTGTGCCTTTTCTTAATCCACTGATAGGCGGACAGCGATGCCAACCAGCACTGCGATGCAACAGACTTTATTTTCAAGTGAACAGCTCAAATCCAGCATCGTTGAAAATCTGAAGTGTTCCACGTTCCCTGCCAAGTAAAGGCATCACATTAAAAAAAAAAATAACATTTTCAGAAAGTCTTTTTAGTTTTCTCATTAGGACAAAGATTTCTGAAAAGACAGAGGCAAGCTTCTTTAGATATCACATAAAGCAAAGTCCGCTCCAGGGACAACTGCAAAAACGAACTAGGGGAAACTGCAGCCAAATGAAATGCGACAAGCAACTGTCACATTCCAAATGGTCAATCAAAAGCTGGAACAACGTGAATGCAACAGAAGTCTGTTATGAGGAAAATAATGATCTCCGGACAAGGGACACTTAATGATTTGCAGATTTAAGTACAAAATAAATATTCATCCATGTCCAACGGGTAACTTTTCAAGTTCTAACCATTTTGTGTGGCCGAGAATATTACCTGCAATAGTGGAGGCCCCTTTAAAGTGAAAGTGGAAACAAATAATTCATCTTCATTTAAATTTCAGTACAATTGCAGAATACACTCGTCTGCTAGAAATGCGAATGATACACCGAGGATATCTTTTTTACATTCCAGAGTATCTCACTCTTTGGACAGAATGGTTCTCTTACTGGAATTGTTCACAAAGCAACCTATTATATGGTGAGAGGTACCCTCCAGGCACCATTGAAATTAATATGAAAGGAAAAATCAAGAATGCCAAATGCAGTGCATAAAACGCAGGTGGGTGGTGGGAGACAGATAAGCAGCCTAGGAGGTTTAAGTTGTGGAATCTGAAGCTGCAGAAAGATGTGTTACACAATTTATATTACAACCAGTCATGATTTTAGAATGGGTAATGAAAAGCTCATATAGTTAAGTACTGAGTCCATAAAAAAACACAAAGAGCTTTGCAGCACAGGGGAACTAAATGATGGGTAAATAGACAAAGAAGGTAATCAGGGAGCAGGAGGAGAAGGCCGGACTTGCTTTCACAAAATTCATCTGGTTTTGGCAACTCCACCTGCACATGGCACATGGCAATGTGTCTACAGTTAAATTCTTTTCCAAGCAGGGCTTGTCAACCCTGGCACCACTGACATTTTGGGTCAGATAAGTCTTTGGGGTGCGCCTGTCCTGTGCAGGGTGGGATGTTCAGCAGCACCCCTGGCCTCCACCCTCTGGACGCCAGTAGCACATCATCCCTCCATTGGGAGGGAGACAAATGGTCTCCAGACGTTACCGAATGTCTCCTGGAAAGCAAAATATCCCCCGGTCAAGAACAGTTTCCTTAAAGGAAAGCGACAGTATAAACAACTCGAGTGAATTATTTCTCTTTGCAATCTGTACTTCCTTGTTTGAAGAGCATTAATTATAATAATATGTTAATTTTGGTCCAAAAGCCCTATTGCACCTTAAATTAATCTGGAGGTAAACAACCGATTTACATGAGTTCTAAAAAACGTTTTTGCTGATTTCTGCCCCAACTGCCTTAAAATAACTGGGAAAGTGTTTGGTTTCCTATTCATTCACGCAGTGACCGATGCTTGGTCACAAAATGAAACCATATCTAGGCTCTCCCAAGATACGGTGGCAGAATAGTAATTCAAGTTTCTTCACGTGAAGACATGTAAAAAGAAAGCCAGGTATATTTAGTAGTGGGGAGAGAGACAGAGAGAGAGAGAGAGAGAGAGAGAGAGAGAGAGAGAGAGAGAGAGAGAGAGAGAGAGAGAACGGCACCTTTATACTTCCTATGAGCCATTAAAGCAGCACGAATGGGCCCCTGGTCACTAGTGGTCAGAGGTATGCAGAGGTATTACAGATTCCTCCCTAGTAAGTTACTCTTTCCAATTGCATGCCAGCGGTGTTGTTATTGCTATAAGTTAAACTAGTTTCTGCTGTGTCTTTTTCCAGCCTGGAAATAGAATTCTACTATCAACTCCATGAAGGCAGGGATGATGTCTTGTCTGCCTGTTCACCTCTGTATCAGTAACATGTAGCCTGGTACCTGGTCCACAGCAATCATGCAACACATGCTTCTTGAATGAATGAATGAAAACAGAAATGTCCATGTACAAGCAAATAGGTTAGAATGTCAGTTCCTTAACAACAAGTCCTTTCCTTATTTCTGTGCCACAGACAGCTCTGTGGTAGGTGCATATTGGGGGTTACCATAGATGTTTGAGGAACTCACCTAGAAATGCGAGGTCTCTGACTATATTGTTTGGACAACAATGCCCATCTGGGTGAGTCCGGGGCAGATGTGCTGCTGGGATCCTTTGTTCTAACGCACAGAGCATGGTCTGGTGACCACACTCACCCACTGGGCTGTGTGTCCTTTTGCAACAGAGAGACAATAAATACTCTACCATGAAGACCCAAACTAAGACCCCTTGTGCAGAAAGATGCCAATAGATGCTTTGCAAAAAGACAGTCACCTTATCTGAAAGGTGAGAATGCAGATTTTGTCCTCGGCATCATGGTCCTATTACTAGAGAATGTCTGAAGTGCCACAATGACCACCCTTACGCAAGGTGTGGCATTATCAGCCATGCTGCAGTCTAGGCAAAGACTGCAATTAAATCGTCTGAGCCACCATGGAGTTTATCCTCATCTTAAACGGCATTATCTCTCAGATTGAAACTTGAACAATCATCTAAAATGAAAAATCAAAAATACGCCAAGAAGCAGAGCTGCTGGAGGAATGAGGATGTGGCTCTTGGGGAAGGTGCCGAGATTCTCTCTAAGAACAGAGGGCCGGGGGAGTGGCACGCTGGGATCTAGGAATGACAGAAGCTACTGTGAATGATAATGACAGGCAATAAAATACCCCTTTAAAAATCCAGCAAAAGATAAAGACAGTAGATTGTAACAATACTGCAAAAACCGACCGTTAGTAGATTAGCACAGGCACAGCAAGAAAACACAACTAAAAATTATTCAATCAGACCAAATGCTTGCAGGAAAACTAGGCCAAGAAAGCAATCAAAATCAAATAGAAGCAAGGTGTGTTTATATAATTCAGCAGTTCAAAAAAATTGAGAAATGCATTGCAAAGATATTTCAAGGGTTTCTAGCCTTCGTTTAAGGCGAAAAAAACTAATGAAACCTTCATCAACATAAAGAAAGAATAACACAATTCTCTATTCCCTCCCCCAATTCAACCAATGTTACTGGGAGATGTCATATTTTCTGTGAGAATTCCAGGATGCAATCATAAAATATAACATACATTTATACAATTTATGTTAAGTTTGGTTATACGACATATGTGCCAGACCTCTTGAATTAATTGCATTAAATGTTTTCAGTTATAGAAAGAAGATTCATGACTCACAGAGACCATAAATGAAGCATGGCATACAGGTAGTAATTACCTTGAATTGCATTCTTGAGTCTTTGACGATAAATTAACCAACAATGAGAATTTGATAGCTAATGCTGCAATTAATTACAGGTAGAGTGCAGTGACCTATATAACTCACTATTTTTAAAAATCTAAAATTTACACAGGTTAATAGCATAAAGGATTCTTCACTGCTACTCACGGCAGAAATGCAGTTCTATAAAGGTACCACTGTGGCCTTCTTATAATAATTGCTTAATTCTTCATAAAGAGGTAGAATTACTCATGGTAATTCGTTGGCTACGAATAGGAAAGGCTGAGATGAAGCCAACATTCTCTGAGCAGTGCTGTGTCCTATGCACCTGGATAAACGACACCTCATTCTGTTTTCCCTTGGTTCTATGTGATTAGATACCCTCCCATTCCACAAATAAGGGAATGGCAGGGGTTGGGGGAGGAGCAGTGGTGCTGTGGCTTTCTCAAGGCCACATGTATCCACCCTTCATCTCACTCTCACCACTGGGCAAAGGTTGGGTGTGTCTAAATGAGATCCTGCCAAAGCATTCTTGGTGAGTTAAGAGGGTAGAGTCAGTCTACCGGATATCCGCTTCTGCTGCTGAACACCTCTCCTGGGGAACAAGCTCTCTCTGTCCCTCGTAGTCTTGCTGGGCCCACGGGGTTTGAGTGGAGCTGACCTCTGAGTCCAGGATGGAACACATGACTGCGGTTGGCCACTCAGAGCACGAGTGAGGCCAGGGTGATCTGAGAACCTGTTCCCTGGGTTTTCAAGCTCAAAGGAGCACACAGGCCTGAGCTACAGCAGTCGCATTGTTCTATGTGGAGTCCCTCTGCCTGAGAAAGACCAACATGGGAACACGGGAAATGGAGACACAACGATATCGACACCATTTTAATTGTACCCTGAAGCCAACTCTATCTGAAGAAAAATGTTTTTAATTAACTAAACTCTATACACTATTCCTATTTTGTCAGTTTTTTTCCTAATGTCCCTTTTCTGCTTCCGAATACCATTTAGTCATCAGGTATCCTTAGACCCCTCTGGGCTGTGACACTTGTTCAGACTTTCCTGGCTTTTGTCGACCTTGACAGTTTTGAAAGGTGCTGCTCCAGTATTCTGTTGAACGTCCCTTGATTCTGGTTTGCCTACGCCTTTTCTCATGGTTACGCTGGGGTTATGGGTCTTGGAGAGGCAGACCACAGAGATTAAGTGCATTCTCATCCCACATGATATCAAGGGTATAGGACTTATCATCACTGCTGTGAATGCCCTTCAGTAGAAGACCCCAGGGACACACTGCTGGTAAACAAGCTGGGTCTCTTTCTCCTTGCAGTGAGGAAGAACACACACCATGGGGAGCTGTAGGGTGTCTCAGTGGGAGGCTGTTGGAAATAATATATTATAGGATTTTGGCTTTGGTTGCGTGATTTCGGGTGGGTCTGAGGAAGTGGAGGTTTCTTCTAGGTTGTATGCTGTCAGAAAGCAGGGCAATTCTATGATTGGGTATCTCAATAAATCTTATCTATCTGGAGGGGAAACTGGTGCAAGTTCCCCCCACTCTCACAATCATCAAAATATTACTGGAAAACCAACACCAAAATGGGAGATTGCTGCTATCTACCTTACAGAATCCAACATAATCACATCATCTTGTTAGATTAACTAGAATTACTGAACTGATAAGGTTTTCTGCAACAAGCGCAGAGTCAGGAAGTTGTGTGGGTGATTCGAGTTGCTTTCTTGTATGAGCATCCTTCTTTGGGTCTGGCTTTTCCCCCTGCAGGCTGGCACAACCCTGTTGAACAGCCTACACAAAGAACTACTGTCTGAGGATGGATGGAAATCCTGCTAATCTTGTAGCAACCTGGACATTTTATATCTATAAAATAGGGATCTGGAGTTTGAACTAGCTGCTTCTTTTTATGTCCTATTCTTATTTCTCTTCCAAGGATGGATATAGTAAATCCTCTAGCCAAAGGCATGCAATCCTTATCTATAGCAACCTACCTATATAAAGATGAATATAGCTGTAGAAATCTTATCTATACGGAGGGGAGACCAGCTCAGGGAAAAAGCTATAATCGGTGAAGAGGTAACAGTCACTTACTTTGGCTGATAGACGGGGTGTTAGGTATTTTCTGGGTGGCATAATGACTTGTTATTGTCTGTGCTTAGACAAAGTTTTAGAGTAGCCTTGCTTTGTCTCATTTTATCAGAGTCTCAGAATAACTTTGAGTTTGGTACTCTATGAGATGGCATCCAATTGGAAAATCGTGTGGTCTAAGAGCCGGACCAGCTTTGGAATGTCAGGGAGTTTTTCTGTCTCAGCGCTAACCTGGATCACCATTTTTTGCCAAATTCTTTTCCATTGAGGTACTTTTCCTTCTCTTTCCACTCTCTAGTCTTTGGAAGAAAGTGGTAAAGTGTAGCTGATGTTTAAGGGGTGGGGAGTTATGCTCTACCTCCTTGAGGGGTTAGGCCTGAAATTGCAAACCTCTTTTTTGCTTAGGCTGGTTTGAGTTGGGGTTTGGGAACCCCAAACCGTTCTGATGTCTGATCTCAGGCCTCAGTGTCCTTGCTGGTTGACTGCCTCTGTCAGGGCCTGGCCTCCTATCTGCGATCCTGGTTCCTGCAGCCCAGACCCTTCTCTCTGAATCTGTCTCTGCCAAGATCCTGTGAGATCCTTACACCCAGCCTCATTATGGAGAGCACCTGGATTAGCTTTTCTTCCTCCTCTGGTCACCTGGCTCTGTCCTCTGTTACCTGGAGTGACTCCCCCTGTACTACGCCCCTGGCTCCAGGTGAGTGGGGCCCCAGCAGTATGGCTTTCCCCTGGGTAGGGTCAGTCCCATGACTATGCTGTTGAATGAATGACCTTGGGATGCTTCCTCTTGAAAGGATAGGGATCTGGGACCGAAATGAAAGCAGAGTGGACTCGGTCAGAGAGATGGGAACACCTAGGTAACATTTCTGTGCCTGGCTTCCATGAAGATGCAAGTGGATTTCCAAACTCCAGAAAATGGTTGTATCTTGTAAACCATCACTCTCCTCCTTCGTGAATCAAGTCAACATCCTACTTTTATCTCTCCAAGTGCTCTTGAGCCTCAGGGCACTAGAGGGACTTTCCAAGGGCTACTGCTCAGGCAGACTGCAAGGTGTCCCCTCTCAGCCTCAAGCCAGACAGATGTCAGCTGAAGTGGCTGGAAGGTGGCTGGCGCCATGGTTAGGAATGTATGTGAAGTCCCTCAGACCTAGGTCTGAGTCCTGCCTGTACCAGTGGTGATCGTGGAGTGTGCACGTTACCTAACCTCTCCAATATTCACAGTCCTCATCAGTGACATGATGACAACATTAGAATGAAATATCTAAAATTATTATTCTTCAACTATTTTAAATGGAAAATGCACCCATTTCATGTGTCAGCCTAAGTAGTAGTCTCCACCCCAGGGACCTGCTGTTAGGAAGATGAGGAGAGAGGCTGGTGCTGGTATCCATTCGCCCATGCCAAGCCCTTCAAATGCATTAGCCATTGGGGCAGCTGTGCTTAGTTTAGGTCCTGGTTTTTTTTTTTTTTTTTTTTTGAGATGGAGTTTTGCTCTTGTTGCCCAGGCTGTAGTGCAATGGCACGATCTCAGCTCACTGCAACCTCCGCCTCCCGAGTTCAAGAGATTCTCCTGCCCCAGCCTCCTGAGTAGCTGGAATTACATGTGCCACCATGCTTTGCCAATTTAGGTCCTCTTATTAATGAAAAATTTATTACAAAATCACCAAGGAGATTTATTTAAAAACAGATTAAGGAAGATGACGTGTCCAGACCAATGAACTGGATTCTCAGTTTTTTTCTAGGTATCATGTTGTGGGCGGGGTGATCTCCTGTATCAATTAAGAACCTGTTGAGGGGTCCATCCTACATTTCAACTAAGAACTACATGTGTTTCTGGGATGCTGGGTTGTCCACCATGCTCCGGGCAAGGACTAAGTCTGAAAACTCGACCTGAACAGAAAACAAAGCACCACTCAATGTGTCTGTCTAGAAACGATAAAATGTCATACTAATGGGAGAAGAATACGTAACGAATGAAGGAAGCGGCAGCATTCTGGCTCCGAGCTGGGATGATCTAAAGAATAGGTTGCTCTTTAAAAATAAAACCCCAAGGAAAAAAAATAGAAGCTTTTGTTCTGCACTAGGAAAGGTAGAGTTCTTCCACTTCGGCAGTCAGTCGCTGTACACCACAAGCATCCTCCTGTGTAGGAAAATCAATAAAGGCAATAAATAAATGGCAATCCCATTGAGGGCCGCCTACTAAGTGATTAAATGTTTCGAACCCCAAATACTTGCAGGCTTCAGGGATACAAATCTGAATGAACATATGTAAATGGAATTAATGCTCAAATAATTTTCTAGTTATTTAGCACAAATGTGCAATTATTAATACTGCCATAATGTATGTTTGAATATTTATCCTTGTTTTCCTAAGCATAAAACCTTTAATCTACTTTTCTGACATGATTTGAAAATAGACGCAGGAATCTTTTTAATCACCTTAGGCTTTTTGTGTGGAGGGGGGAAGGAAACCAAAGAAAGTCTTTCAGGGAAAATTGTTCCAAGGTGAGGTGGGACAATTTCAGATGTCTCTACTTCCCCCCGGGAAAGGGGGGCATACGGTCTTTCCAAATCCATGATGAAGTTGGTGCTAGGATATCAGATTTCGATTCCACTTTTTGTTACAAGGATCCTGTATTAGGCTGTTCTTGTGCTGCTCTGCAGAAATACCTGAAGCTGGGTAATTTATGAGAAAAGAAGTTTCATTGGCATATGGTTCTGCAGCCTGTATAGGAAGCATAGTGCCTTCTCCTTCCCAGGAGGCCTCAGGAGGCTTCCAATCACAGCAGAAGGCAAAGGGGGAGTAATAAGTCACAAACTGAGAACAGGAGCCAGAGAGAAAGATGGGGGCAGAGGTGCCACACACTTTGGAATGACCCTATTTCAGGAGAACTCACTCACTATGACGAGAACAGCACCAAGGGAAAGGTGCTAAACCACTGATGAGAAATCTGTCCCCGTGATTTAGTCTCATCTCCAACATTGTGGATTATGATTTAACATAAGATTTGGGTGGGGATAGATATACAAGCTATATCAGACCCTGACTGTGCAAATAAGGGTTTTTACAGTTGTTTTCCTCCTGCCCCCTGCCCCAGATGGAGGCTTGCTCTGTCACCCAGGCTGGAGTGTAGTGGCACAATCTTGGCTCACTGCAACCTCCACCTCCTGGGTTCAAGCAATTCTCCTGCCTTAGCTTCCCAAGCAGCTGGGATTACAGGCGCTCACCACCACACCCAGCTAATTTTGGTATATTTGGTAGAGACAGGATTTCACCATGTTGACCAGGCTGGTATGGAACTCCTGACCTCATGATCCGCCCATTTCAACCTGTCAAAGTGCTGGGATTACAGGCGTGAGCCACTGCGCCTGGCTGGTTCCGTTATTTGTTGTTGTTTGTTTTGTTTTGTTTTGAATATATAAGAAAAGTCCTTTGAGTTATACTGACGTGCCTGGAGGACAGAGCCCAGAAACAACCTGAATCTTTCCACACATCAGCACTGAGAACTACTGCACCTGAGTCCAGATGCTGTTTTCTGTTCGCTCTGGAACTCCATTGGCAAACACAGGGTGGGTGCTCAGGGCTGCCTTCTCCCTGCACCCTGCCTCACTCCAGCAGGGGTTCATGTCCAGTTCATCACTATGGCCTACAGCTATATCACCTTGGCTTGAAATTATTGAGCTTTTAGATGCTTCCCTAGTGTTTTCTAAACTTTGGTGCGGCATAGAAATGCCTTCATGTCCAACGTCTTCACCTCTGCTCCCTTCCCCTCCCTGCCAGACACGGGAAATAGCCTCTCACACCTGCATCCCTCTACCAAGACAGGAGGCTTGGGTTTGAATTCCAGCTCTGCCCCTCACTCATTAGTGACCCTGGAGAAAGTTCTTCTATTTAAAGCTCAGGGGTTTTTTGTTGTTGTTGTTGTTGTTTGTTTTGTTTTTTTGAGACGGAGTTTCGCTCTTGTTACCCAGGCTGGAGTGCAATGGCGCAATCTTGACTTACCGCAACCTCCGCCTCCTGGGTTCAGGCAATTCTCCTGCCTCAGCCTCCTGAGTAGCTGGGATTACAGGCACGTGCCACCACGCCCAGCTAATTTTCTGTATTTTTAGTGGAGACGGGGTTTCACCATGTTGACCAGGATGGTCTCGGTCTCTTGACCTCGGGATCCACCTGCCTCGGCCTCCCAAAGTGCTGGGATTACAGGCTTGAGCCACCGCGCCGCAGAAACACTCACGCTCTTAAGGAAATTTACTAAAACAGAATCCCCATGAAACTTAAACAGTCAGGTGATAAAACTTAAGAATAACAACAAAGGGGATGGGAAATTAAGGAAAGAAATTGAGGGCAAAATAAACTCCAAGGCAGAAATAATTGATTATTAACATAAGAAGAAAAATTGGCTTTGCAGAAAACTGAGTCAGAGGCATAAGGAAGGGATTTGCGAAAGTTGAACAGATGCAAAAAGAAACAAGAATAGTGACAGGTAAGGAGGGCACACCACAGAGATCAACATACAAACAGCAACGTCCTGGCACAGAGAACACACCAAAAGGTACAGAAAGACGGATTGAAAGGATGATGGGAAAAACTCTCCTGAGGTGAAAAAGTGGAATCTTCCCACCAAATGGACCCACCAAAGTCAATGAAATCATGATCAACAAAGACGTGTCTTGGGGAATCTGCCGAACTTTAGAAATAAATAACACTCACTAACTGAAGGCAGGACAAGTCTCTTCAAATGGTCAATTGTATTTAATGTCAACAGGTATTTAAAGATTTTGGGAAACAGAAAAGTAGCCCAAGACTTTGGACACGCAGTTAAATTGGCATTCATACATAACAACACAAAGGCATTTGCAAATGCGCAGGGACTAAAGAGAGGTGTTGCCCTTATATGTGTGAATCAGCAACATCTGCTAAATAAATCAGTTTAAATAAATAAACTCAGAGAAGATGTAGACTAGGAGCGCCAATGTCTAAAAGGATTTGAGGTGAATATCAAATCCACATCAGTAAAGCTAACTAACTGTGATGATGATGCTATTAACAGAATGTAAGTTTATGCATGCATGCAAAAAAAAAAATCTACTGGAAGTAGTGAACATAAATGTTTTATATAAAAATTAAAAGATAATAATAGACTAGGTTAAAAGATATATACTAAATAAAAATATCAGAAAATACCAATTAAACTTAGGAAGAAAGAGAGGGAAGCAAGCAAACGGAATGCAAGAGTCGTAATTTCCTCACACTGTTCCATATCCTAAATTCACAGAGGGATTTAAGCATATTGTTTAAAGTTGCAAAGGTAGCCATTAGTTAGAAATTAAAACAGATTAAATATATTCCGTATGCCTCCAGGACAACAAACCATCAAAAACATATAGTGAAAGAGCAAAGGAAAAATCAAGGAAGCAAAAAACCCAAAAAACATTAAATAGGAGTAAAAAATGGAAATGAAACACAGCTATTATAAAAATAAATGTAAATGTGATAAAAGTTAAGTTCTATTTTTAAAAAAAGAACTTACATTTGGGATCAGAAACTAAATCCAGCTAAATGCTGTAAAAGACAAACTTAGAAAGTGAAAGGATGGCCAGATACAGCAGGCAGCACATGGAAAGCAGGAGGGTTTACAAAGCACTGTTAATATTAGACAGAGTTGAATTTAAGAAGAAAACTATGATAATGCGGAGGTGTAAAACCCACAATGAAAATGTATGTTTGGTTGATCATTATTCATCAAACAATATAACATTAAAATAGACACAGTGAAAATTTCAGGAAATAAAAAAGTAAACTGTTTGAAACAAGGCAGTAATGGGAGAATTTAACCTGCCATTTTTAGTCACTACCGGCCTCTATAGACTAAAAATAAGTAAGTAAAGAGAGGAAAACAAAAACAAGAAAACCTCGCGAGATCTGACTAACATAATTAACAACAATTTCAAGTTTTCATGTGTTTTGTAAAAGTTGAGTAACAAACACAACTAGTAAATCCTAAGAAAAAAAATGGTTCAGATTTTCTGATCATAATACAATAAAATTAAAATTAATAACAAAGGAGGAAAAAACCCTCCCCTACTAATAAATGTTCAAGCATCTTCTAAACTACTCTCAGGCCAAAGAATTCAAAACCACAAATGCAGAATAACTAAAGATAATGACACACACACAAAAAAACACAACACATATTAGATGCTAAAGCTGTACTCAGAGGAAAAACCAGTTTTACATTATTTCACTACTAATCATTTGAGAGTGAACTAAATGAACTAGGCACCCAAATCAAGTATTTAGAAAAATAACAAAATAAACAAAAACAGCAAAATTAAGGAATTAATAAAGATAAATGCAGATATAAATAAATTAGCAAACAAAAACGTCGGAATAAAATCAAAAGCTTGTTCTTTAAAAGAAAAAAACTCACAGTAAAATAAATAAACGATTTGCTAGACGAATCAAGAAAAATGCTAGAAAGCACAAAAACACAACATTAAAAATAAGAATAGAAAAATAAACATAGATACAAAGGGAGTTAAAGGAATTGAAGACAATATTTTGCACAACTCTAGCTAATACATTTCAAAATGTAGATGAAAACGCAGGCTTGCATTTCTGTTCCCTGCTTTTCCAGTGTCCTTTCCTAGGGAGACATCTGCAGGGGTGGGGAGTGGACTTTTGGGAAAATGTCTGGGTTCCTGAAAATGGACAGACACCACCATATTCACAGAGCTGCTGTAAGCTTCTTGCAATTAAGAGGGAAGAGCCAGCTGACTCCGATAAATGACACGGCTAAACCATGGAAGGAACCATAATACACTTCTACTCAGTATTCTTGTGGTTGGAGAGAAGAAACTTTTTATTTGAACCTCTCTGACCCAAGTTTTCTGTTATTAAAACAAAATGCATTTCTAATTGGAGGTATACCTTGTTACCACAATAAAGCCAGTACCTTGCATTCATTTTAAAAATGGGAACAAGTCAAGGATGTCTCTCTGGCTTGTTTCATCTATTGTTTGCTGAAAATGTTGGGCAATGCAACGCAACAATAGAACCAAATGAGAAATGGAAACAGAAAAAGGAGAAGGCACATTTTTGTTATTTTAGATATTGTGACTGATAATTAGAGCACCCAATGAATTAACTGAAAACGCTTATTAAAAAATGTAACTTAAGGTGGCTGGCTACCCAATTAATATTCAAAAATAAATAGTTTTACTATATAAAATAATCACTAATTACAATATATGGTAGAAGAAAAGATCCTACTTGTGACAGCTACACATTGATGAAATTACTAAGAACACATTTGGAAAAACAGGACTTAAACCTGTAAAAATTTACGTATTCTTAAAAGGTTATGCTTAATATTATGAGTTCTCACCATATGAATTATGAATTCAATAAA
This sequence comes from Saguinus oedipus, assembly GCA_031835075.1. Lineage (NCBI taxonomy): Eukaryota > Metazoa > Chordata > Mammalia > Primates > Cebidae > Saguinus > Saguinus oedipus. The sequence continues at coordinate 131,210,778 of CM063179.1, forward strand.
TCTTAACAAAAAGAAAGCTAGTGGAAATATTAAATAAACCAAGATAAAAATCATGAAGAATAATATTAAACGGAGGAGAAATACTTGATTTTTTTTTTTTTTTTTTTGAGACAGAGTCTCACTCTGTCACCCAGGGTGGAATGCAGTGGCATGATCTCTGCTCATTGCAGGCTCCACACCCTGGGTTCAAGCTATTCTCCTGCCTCAGCCTCCTGAGTAGCTGGGCACGTGCCACCATGCCCAGCTAATTTTTTTTATTTTTAGTAGAAACAGCGTTTCCCCATGTTTTCCAGGCTGGTCTTTAACTCCTGACGTCAAGATCCACTCACCTCTGCCTCCCAAAGTGCTGGGATTACAGGTGTGAGCCACCACGCCGTCCTTCATCATCTTAGAGAAGCAATCTACTAAGAAGATAAGATAGTTAGGTTTTTATGTCTAAAATTGTGCAATACAAAAACTGTTAGAAAAGTCAAAGCAATACTAGCAAAACAAATAGTGAAATAATTTAATACAACTCTCTCAGAAATTAACCGATAAATGAAGACACAAAGAATGAGTAACATAACGAACAATTCTAACTTAATAGATATTTGCAGAAATGTATGGCCAAAAAACAGAAACCAAGCATTCTACTCAAAACCACATAACCTTTCAAAATGTTTATATATTATGCCACAAAGAAATCTCAGTTTCTAAAGGTAAAAACCATAAATGTCACTTTCTCTGACTATAATTCAATTAAACTGGAAATTAATGACTCTAAAACCTTTAACATTAAAAATTTCCCCTGTAGATAACACTCAAGTTAAAAATCAAGTACAAATCAAATTATAGAACATTTAGAAACTGACAAAAATCAAAGTATAATAAAGCAAAATTCTTGGGTTATGGCCAAAATAGCATTTTAATAGAGGAAAATGTATTTCCTTAAGCACATTTTTTTTAGGAAACAAAGAAGTCTAAGATTAAATGACTAAGCATTCAACTCTAGAAGTTAGAAAAAGAAAGAACAATAACATCAAATAAAAGGCTAATTCATTCATATCTCATCTCAAGAATAAAATTAGAAAGCAAAAAGGTAAACTTGATAGACAAAATCAGTAGTTGGTTTTTCCAAATAGCTGATAAAATAGACCCAATCTCTTGGCAGTTCTAACCGAGGAGAAAATGGAGAAAACACATTTAATAGAAAATATGTATAAAATATAGGCAAAGCCATAAAAAAAACCATACAAGGAGAATAATTACACACTTTCTTCTAAGAAGATGTTTTAAGTCTCATAAATATTATAAGATTATAAGTAAATCTTATAAATTTTGTTAAAAGAAATCTAAAGCACGATAAGAGGACTATATTGTGGCAGTGGTCATTCCCTGCACCTGCGTGAACTTGACTTTGTTTAGAAGCTCTCTTCATTCCACTGTCACCCCAACAAAGGTATTTACACTGGTAGCAAGACAAGCAGTTGAAATTTTTAGTTTAATTTAGACCCACTGTGATCACATAAAATATCTTCAAAACTGAGCGTAAAATAAGGAATCATTGAAGGGAGTGGGGCCATGTGTGCAGAGAAGCCCAAGAAGCTGAGGTCCCCTGCCTCCCTACAGAGACTGGAAGACATACCTCAGAGTGGAGAGAGGACCTCATTTTTAGTTGTTTCCTAGAAGAGTTCACTAAATTGCTGAAAATTTTAGCTATGAAAATAACATAGTTGGCAAAGCCAAGGGCAGGAAATTGTTTTAAAAGAGAACTGGAAAAGAACGCCCCAGTAAGAACAAATGCACCAACCACCCAGATCTCGTTTGCCAATCTCATCCTCCAGTGAAAGGAACCAAGTCTTCTTGGAGAAATGACTGATTCTGGGAGTGGAGCAAGAAACATACAAAATCAGCCTGGAGCTTCTTTTAGGGACAGAAAGTAAACTAGTGCTAAAAAACAAACACACTGAAACCCCTCACAATGATGGAGGCTCTCAAAGCGTCCCAGGAACCAATCGAAAGAGCTCCCAAGGGTGGAAAGTGGAGCAATATGAGCAATAAAATGAAGTAGCATCAGAAATATAAAATACGTATCTATGAGTCCATGCTGATAATGGATTAGAGTAGATTAATAAATGGAGGTGTATAGATACATCTCCCTGCAGAAGATTTCCAAATAATTTGTGTGGATACTCTGGTCTCAAACAGGGGACACATAACTCCCCATTCCTTAGGTGTTGGCTAAGGATGGTGACTTCCTTCCAAAGTGTGCACTATGGAAAAGGGGAAAAGAGTAGTTTTACAGCAGGGAAACCTCAAAAGCACTCTCCCAGGTCAACAGGGCCAACATGCACGACTATAAATCCCATGCGCCGTACGCACTCTTGAGACGATGCGATGAGACTGGCATTCTATCTCTGTGGTGCCCCTCCCAAGAACTCATAACCCCAGTCTTATCATGAAAAAAAAAACCCCTAAAGATAAATTCCAATAGAGCAGCATCGTTCAAAATGCATGATCTCAAAACTGTCAAAGCCATTCGACACGAACAAGACAATCTGAGAAACTGCCACAGTCAAGAGAAGCCTAAGGACACGTGAAGACTAAATGCAATGTGGGATCTTGGATGGGATCCTGGAGCAGAAAAAGGACGTTAGGTAAAAATGAAAAGAATCTAAACAAACTATTGCTCTGGTTTGAATGTGTTCTTCAAAGTTGGTGTGTTGGAAACCATCCCCGAGGCAACAGTGTTGAAAGGCGGGATGTTTAAGAAGAGGTGATTAAATCATGAGGGTTCTGCCATCGATGGATGAGTGTCCTTATCGTGGGACTAGGTTCTTTGTCACTCCTCACACATGCTCTTGCCACATGGTATCTTCTGCCATCAGAAGGCCCTTGTCAGATGCAGCCTCTCAATCGTGGACTTCTCAGTCTTCAGAACCCTGAGCCAAATAAATTACCCAGTCTCAGATATTCTTTTATAGCAACACAAAACAAATGAAGACAACTCTGTTCTGTAGCTAATGATAATATATCAATATTGAGTCATTAATTATAACAAATGTATTATACTAACATGTTCATAAGAGAAAAAAACTGGGAGTAGGGTATGTAGAAACTCTCGATTATTCTGTAAATCTAAACTGTAATAAAAAAAAGTCTTGGGCTGGGTGCAGTGGCTCACGCCTGTAATCCTAGCACTTTGGGAGGCTGAGGCAAGAGGATGACTTGAGGTCAGGAGTTTGAGACCAGCCTGGCCAACATGGGGAAACCCCATCTCTACCAAAAAAATACAAAAATTACCCAGGTGTGGTGGCAGGTGCCTGTAATCTCAGCTACTCAGGAGGCTGAGACAGGAGAATTGCTTGAACCCAGAAGGCGGAGGTTGCAGTGAGCCCAGATTGTGCCACTGTACTCCAGCCTGGGTGACAGACTGAGACTCTGCCTCAAAAAAATAGTCTTAAAAAAATACAGTAAGTGGTGAAGTGGTGGTGGTAGGAGGGTAGCTTGACTCCTTAGCTGTACTCTCAACAAGTAAATAATTTTCTAGGAAAATAAACATTATCACTATTTTCTCAACTAAAGAAATGACCTAAGTAGAGCGAGAGCCTAGACAAATGCAACAGGTAGGTAGACTTGTGTACTGCACTGCCCTCCCTCCCCAAAAGGTCAACAGGCCCAGATGGCTTAATAAACAAGTTTTGCCAAAAGAACCAATAACTGTGACATTTAGGCTTTTCCAGATAATTTAAAAAAATAGAAAGTTGAGTTTTTCCTAAATCATTCTGTAGAGCTGGTATAATCCTGACACCAAAATGAAACAAAAAAATAGCACCCACACAAATATAAACCAATGCCATTGGTGAATGTATGTGCAAGATCTGTTCTAATAATAAATGTTATGCAGGGGAGAAGCTGGGGTAGCTCAGGGTGGGTGAGCAGGGAGGCCTGGGGGCGGCGGCTGTTAACCACCTTGTATGGAACTAGTCCATGTTTAACAGCTTTTCTGGTATGTTCTGGCTGTCAGCCCAGTCCTGGTAGAAGCCCATTTACGTTTATCTGGGCACACTTGTGTTTTTAGTCTGTAAATACATAGATCAGGGTCTGGAAGGACACATACCAGGTTGCTAACAGGGCTGAGAGGGCTGAGACCAGAACCATGGCTTGTAGTAAAGGGAACTTCGGCTTTTATGGCTCAATTTACAATTTTTCAACTTTAAAATGGTGCGAAAGCTATACAAATTCAGTCAACAGAAACTGCACTTCGAGTACCCATACAACTCTTCCGTTTTTCACTTTCACTGCAATATTTGATAACTTAACATGAGATATTAAATGCTTCATTATAAAATAGGCTTTGTGTTAGATGATTTTGCCCAACTGTAGGCTAATGTAAGTGTTCTGACCATGTTTAAGATAGGCTAAGCTAAGCTATGATGTTTATAAGATGCATTTTCAACTTATGATGGGTTTATTGAAACAAAACTCAATTGTAAGTCAAGAAGCATCTGTATATTCACTGCAATAAGATAAAAATTCCTGTGAAAAATTTTTGACTTGAGATACGATGTAATAATATGATAAAATGAGTCAAAAACTCATCTGTGAAAATAAGCACATGCAAATGGAGAATCAAGAGCTTGGGAGAAAAAACTTGCCTTCATTAATATTCAAATATATTGGAAGCTTCAGCATTTTAAAGGGTGCCATACTGACTCAGGAATAGGGAGAAATGCCAGTAGGTCAGAATACACTGTCCAAAAAAAGACTCATATATAGAAATTTAATGTATGATTACAATAGCATTTCAAATCGATGGGAAAAGGATGGATAACTGAGGTGGTTAGCCATTGGGAAAACATGAAGTTAGATCTCTATCACACTGTTTACATGAAATAGATTACAGGTGCTTCAAAGATTTAAATGTAACAATCTAAAACTATGAAAGTACTAGAAGAAGACATGAATGACTTAGGCAATCTTGGCATAAGGAAGGCGTCTCTAATCCAGTGACAAAGCTAAAAGTCACACAAAACTGGGTAATGAGGCTCCCTAGAAATTAAATATGTTTGCACAACAAAAAATATGATAAACAAAGTCATAAGATAAAGAATAAGCTGACAAAAAATATTTGTCACACATATAGAATAAAAATTCACGTCCTTTGTAAAAAAGAAGAAAATGTGAAAAGTCTCAAGATAAACTTGAATAGGAGGTGACAGAAGAGGAGGTAGGTAAAGTCCTTACAGATTGCCATTGGGTAATACTTTGCCCATATCAAATGTGTGCACTCCAGCCTAGACATTCCAGTTCTAAAAATCTATTCTCTAGAAATATTTAAAGTGTAGTATTGGTTATAATTTTTAAAATCTGAAAAAAATCCAAATATACATTAATAGAATATTGATTAAATTGTGGTACATACATGCAATGGAATACTCTGCAACTGCTAAAAATAAAAAAGTAAATCTATGTGTGTGGACGTGGAAGTGTTTAAGATAATTATTTAAGTGGAAAAACATTGCAAAACAACATGATTACATTTTTGAAAATGCTTAGAATATGTATATTTGTAGAAATGCAGAAAGGATTTTGAAAGAATATATATCAATCTGTTATGAGGATGATTTCTGAGAAGTAGAAAAGAAAGTGAAACTGTGAGAGGTATCTCTATTTTATATCTTACATTGACACAGAGTTTGAATGTTTTTACAGATTGCATTACACCATCCAGAAAAATAACAATTAAAGTTCAGAAATAACAATTGTTAAGGTTATTTTCTCACTTCCATATTCATCATGATTAGTAAAATAAAATTTTCCAGAATAAAAAAAGGCAACCAGCTTGACTGATGTGCCAGCTGAACGAGTTCAGTGTCACGGGCCATCTCCATTTTCAGTCCAAGTGTGAGTTCATTCACAAAGGACTTCCAAACATGAGATTTAGAGAAAAGCCCCAGGGAAAACCATCACAACTCCCCCCCACCCTTCTGCCCAGTCCTTCACTCTTCTAACAGGCTGAGGGTGGCATTGGCCAGGAACAACGAGTGGTGAATAAATGGTTTTGGACAGGAAGTTGCCACTCCAATAGGAAACTTGGCAGCAAAACTGAAGCAATGGAAGTTTTGTGAAGTGAAGAAAGCCCACCAGCTGTGGAACAATATGGCCACTGTGGGGTAGTGAGAAAGCACTGGATTTGGGATCATAAAATTGGGGTCAGGGATTCATCCCCCCTGATGATTGAATTTGAAAACCACATAAGGGCTTTGAGCCTCATTCTCCTCATCTGAAAAGTGGAAGCGTGATACCTGTCTCACAGGGTTGCGTAAATATGTATATGGAATGCTTTGTGAATAGTAAGACAGCATACACCTGTGAGGGGTCACTCTACTACTTGTGGAATGTTAGCTAGCAGGAGCCAGCAGTGGCACCATCCATTTCACTTCATGATGGCCATGCACCCACAGGGCTAGGGTTGCCAGAGGGAATACAGAATGCCTGGTTAAACATTTGAATTTTAAATAAGTAAAGATTTTTTTTTTAGTATGCCCCATGCTAACTGAGCATAGCCAGCATTTGATTTTAACTATTTCACATTGTTCTCTCTTCATTTCAAATAAATTAGATGCATCTTAAGTGTTTGGAAAGCCCCAGGGAAGTACAGATCATAGCATATGTATCTTGGATGCTTCAGATGCCTGAACACTGTCATGCACAGAACAGGTACTAAATAAACAATAATGAGAGCAATGGGTTCGTCATGAGCACCTCTACTGCCTTCAGTCTTTGAATACACATTCCAGTATCCATGGGGCCCTGTGTCTCATCTGACTACTGCACAGTTGTGAATCTGCTGGTGCTCAGGAGCTCAGGTACTGTCCTTAATTGTGGGAGTTAAGGAAAGAAGTTCTCCAGGATCTAGCATGACGAAGACCTGCTTGCTCCTACACCAACGCAATCACTCTGGAATGCGACTGAATCTTCCAGAACTTGTCTTAAAACATTAAAAGCCCTCCTATACTTTGGATTCTACTTTATGCTTGTGATTCACTATGAGATAAATAGGAATTTTTAGGCTTCATTTATTTGAAAAGAAGAAAGAGAACGTATGCCTTTAAAACACAGAAAGGAACTCAAGTTTGGCTGGGTTTGGGGCTACTGGGTTTTGAAAAGAAGGCAGCATTTCCTAAACACTGGTCCCTGTCATTCTTACTTGGCTCTTTCTTGCCAAACTTTTCAATGAGGATTTGGAGCTGCCACAAATGTCCCTGGGTTAAAAGAACATATTAAATCAGTATTTGGTAAGAAGAGAGGTAAAACCCCCAAAATATAGGAGTCACTCTACCCATGGACTAGATGATAATCTAGATACACTATACGTAATCAAGGGTGTGTTTTTTGGGGGAAAGATACAAAGCTTTTTCTGGAATTCTTTGATAAAATATACACTTGAACCACAAAAAAAGAAATGTGACAAGGAAATACTTTGCATATTGAGTTGTGGCCATGGTTATGTAGGAGTGTGCACCATTTCCAATTAAACAGAGAAATAGGCAGCAGAAAACACTCTAAAAAAGAAAACCACGGAGTCTCTTTCAAAGAAGAGTGGAATTTTCACTCTACCTTATTCATTAAAGTTAGAAACTGCCATGCCTTTAATGAGCAGCCTGAGGGTGGAGAAATTGTCTTGAATAGCTATATTCCAGGGAGCGCTTGGCATCATCACCGAAACATAATGTGGGATTGCAATTGTGTGGGGTTTTTTTCCCAGCGAATAGGAAGCGATCAAAGATAACATTGCCTGAGAAAGAATTAAAATAGTGTAACATTGCATCAAGTTATAGCCAATGCCAATCATTATATGGATGAATGAACAAGATCCTTTAAATAATGGTATAGACGTGCTGTGGTATTCAAAATATAATGACCAACATCGGTGGGGTTCAAATAAAAACGCAAAAGCATGTGCCCACTCATCTTGCCAGAACAGTGAAGTATAAGCACATCTCTTTAAATAGATCTGCAAGCCACATCCTTCATTTACATCATCTGTAAAACACCGGACTATAGGAAGTAAATTAATTCACAAAGGCTGCCACAGGAATTTTATATTAGCAAGGGGAAATGCTATCTATGAAGAAACTAGGAAATTTAGAGGCACAATCAGAAAAAAATAAAGTGAAAGGGACTTATGTAATTACAATGTGATCACCTTTCCCTCTGTGAAAGGACAGGAAAGGAAAGCACAATGCAGGAATTGAATTCATCATTGTGCAGATGAGAGTTTCTGGCATATAATGCTAGAGAGAGCTATTTACTGGGAAAAGTGTTGGTTTATTTACATGCTAAACAGCATCACCTTCTAGCTTCAGAAGAGTGACAAATAACAGCATAGCAAGGAAGAGAAAGAAAAGGCAATCTTCCCTACTCCAAAGAGAACTGGAACAGGATGGACACAGATTGCCACAATTCAAACATCTCGACCCCATCATTATAAAGTGGAATGCCCAGCTTCTCCAGACATCTCTGAAAAGATCATCTTTGCTTTTTTGGTAACAAGAATCATAACAAGGAAACTCGATTCTGCATCCAATAGGAGGGAAGAGAGCAGGAAAAGAAAATCAGCACACTACTTCGTCTAGGAAATCTCCATACCACAAGTATTTCAAAAGATGGAAAAAATAAAATTTAGTCTGTGACAGAGAATGCAGAAATGAGTCCAAACGCACCTCCTTGTGCACTTGACCAAAACATAAAAAAGAAAAAAAAATTCCGATCAAATGAACAAAGAAAGACTGGCTGATGAATGAAGTGCATTGTTTTAATACAGTAAACAGGAGATCTGAAAAAAGAGATCAAAGGAGGCCAGAGTGTAATGCACCCACAATCGCAATGGCTCCCCAGGGAGTGACAAGAATAAAATTGGAAGATTTTGCTCTAAGAGATATTGCCACTGGTTCTAATCTAGTTGTCTATGCTAATCAAGGCACAGCCTTTGAGCTTCCTCCAAAGAGTTTTCACTTTTTGATTTGGAAAATAATGCTTGAACTTGCGGTTGGTATTTATACATTCTGACAGATACCAGGAGGGAAAATGAGAGCCCTGTGTGGGAAAATAAATAAAATACCCAGGATATTGTGCTACTCTTTCCCATTCCTAGTTATGAAAGCTTTGGCAAATAATTTTATCTCTGGGAAACCATGTCCACATTTCATGCATTTATCTTGTCCTGAATAATCGTATTTAATAATAATTATAACACCAACAAATTTTTTTCTTAAACACAAAAATAAAACTAGATAGAAGATTTACATAACAACCTGTATTGACAAAATATCCATAGTTTTCATTTCTCATTAGCTATTTAGTTTATTGAGTGAGATGAAGTCTTTAAGATTAAAATTTGTTAACGAGACTATAAATAGTTGATTGGACAGAAATGAACAACAAATATCTGCACAATTCAGTTTGAATTTTGGTTGAGATGAATTTTGCTGGAGATGGACAGGGGTGGTGAAAAGTTCACACTGGGGAGGGTGGTGATGCAAATGCCAGGTAAGAAAAGAGGGTGGTGGTTTGCTGCCTAGAATCGGCCATATTTCCTTTGCAGATCCCAGTATACTGGGGGCTCAGTTGGCAGCTCTGTGGAAGGTGGACATTCACCAAGGATGTGTCCCAGGAGGAAATAAGCCCCACCCATCCCACCAGGCAGCTGACCCAGGGTGCATGTAGGCCAGCGAGCAGAGCCATTACCCAGCAGCCATTATGCCATTATGCGGCTGCCATTGTTTCATAGGAATTACCCAGCAGCCATTGCCCTGAAGCCATTACCCAGCAATCATTGCCCAGCAGCCATTGCCCTGCAGCCATTACCCAGCAGCTATTACTCAACTACCATCCCCTGGCACTATTATGTGCTGTCATCATCCATCAGTCATTTTGTGTAGGTCTCCAGTGACGCAATGTGGAGCGGCTGCCACCAGTGCCCAAGTTGCACTGCTGTGAGAGGAGCTGGCTGCTGTCTCCCTTCCTGACTCAGAAATCCTTTATAGCCATAGGGCCCAGCATAGGGGCCTGGGCCATGCTCCCAGAGGGAGCCAGGTTGTTTGCAGGAGGGATCCTGGACTTGGGGGACTGCAGGAGGCCAACGGGAAGTGTCCTTTCACAGCGGGTGGAGAATGAGGCTGATATAAGCCTGACCATCTAGGCAGTTATCCAAGGGCCAATCTGGAGGAAGCCTAAGGGAATTCTAGAATTCCTCTGGAGTTCTAAAGGGATTCAGAAACTGTTTTATTTACCACAATACATCTCACTTCTGGGCTGGATGACTACTCTGAGACACTGATTTGAGTGCGACAAAATGCCTATGATTCCGCTTTGCCCAAACAGGTGTGCCCTGGGCCTGCCAACCCCATCTCTGTGCTGGCCCACCTCTACTCTTCCTCCCTGCTCAAATGTCACCTCTCACGGCCCCACCCCCCTACCTCTCCCTCACAGCCCTCTTACCTATAAGTAAATGCAAGCCACAACCGTTGCGGGATGGTGCTCTGTGGTGGAGGAAGAGGACTTGGAGGAGTGTGTCACTCAACTGTACCCCAGCCCAGAGCTCTATCACTCTTGTGTGGGTAGGACCAGGACCAGGGTTTGGTCACCTTGGTATCAAAGGTGTCCACCTCTGAGACTTGGGATGAAGCAGGGTCTCAGAGCAGCAGGAGACCTCATCCGTACAGCAGTTGGAAAGGAAGGGGAGGCACATGGTACATATCGCAGGATTTTTCTGACTCCGTCGGGGGTAGAATTAGAGGAATCTGCTTTGTGACTGTCATTGTGGCTATTTTGGGCCCAGGCTGTGTGGCCTGGGAAATGTGGACAACCGAAGCTGCGATGGCATCGCAGAGCTTGGACGTTTGACAGACAAGCACTGGCAAAGAGACTGCAGGCTGTGGGAGCACATTTTGTAAACAGACCTCTGTTTGTGAAAGTGTTTGTGGAAGGTCTTACATTCGGCTTCCTGTGTACAATGAGTGAGTTAGGTTTCGGAACCCTGGACCAAGCCAAGGCACTATACATTCCCAAAGGCTCACTAGGTCTCTGTTTTTCCCTGGACTTATCAGCGGCTTGTTGAGTTTTGTTCCGGCTAAAGTGTTCATATAAATGAGGTCACCAGGCATGTTCTAAAGTGGTAGAAAGATTCCTGTGAAGAAATCAACACACTGGATTTGTTCCTGTTAATGAAATTTTGAAATCCATGCCAGATCTACACACAAATCATGGACTTGAACTATGTCCTAGAACAGCATAAAAAGAAGAAAGGTTTTAGGTAGAAATATGACACTTCTGTCCTGGATATAGAATTTCATCTCAGAAGCCTTAAAGGTACAAGCTTATCACAATATTTTCGGTAGACTGATTATGCAAATAAAATGGTGAATGTATTGTTTCGTTTCTGAAAGAAACTTTTTTTACATCATTTATACACCTTAGGTCAGGTCAATTGTGTGTGTGTGTTTGTGTGTGTTGTGTCTTTGGGAGAAGGCATTTTGAATGAAAATGAAATTCACAAGGAGACCGCCATAAGCCCAGGTTCCAAGAAAGCTAGTCTATGGGCTTTGACTTTAAAACAGGGTGCTTGACAATGTTTTCCAGGTTTGATTACATCCTGTGCTCTGCACTGTTGATCTTCAAATGGAGAAAGTGAAGAGGCATGTTGGAATTTCAGCATAAACTCCATAGTGTAGTGAAGAAAGACTATTAATATACAGACTTATTTTCACAATGCAAATTATAGAAGTTAAAGTTTGAGAAAATCTTTTTGGCTAGTAGAGATATTTGCAAAGGGTAGACAGGAGCAGTGTGAGCTAATTAAAAGAAAAAAATTAAATAAAAGTTGAGAAACTCCCTAAATATTCGATAATTTATTTACTAAAAAAGGAACTTGGGTAAAGAAAACAATTACATAAAAGAATAAAATATTATACAAACTGATAGAAACTTTACTAACTCATATCTGATTTAAAAACTCATCAACATGGTGTTAAAAAACTTCTGATAAACTGTGGAACCCAAGATTTCTAAAATTAAGGAACTAAGATAATGAAATTCACCTTTTCGTCCCTATTTTTAGATCAAAATAAACTTAAATTTAAATTTGAAAGCAGACAGGTATTCAGAATCTTAAGACTGTGATTTTATTCTGAATAATTGCCTTTTATTTTCAATGCCTATTGTGTCTTTACTGCACCTCATGTCACAATTTAATCTCTCTTTAAACTTAATTTAATGCCCAATTTAATCTCAATATGACAGCTAATAATTAAGAGACCTCATGTTGCGCAGCTTAATGTTTGGTTGTGTTGGTCACGTATACGTGTCATGTGTGATATTGCTTCATACCATGCAATTTAATGAACAGCATCACTTGATATGCTTATTTCTAAAGAATTAAAACCAAGCCACCATCTTTTGAGAGTCAAAATGTAGGTTTTCGTGGTAATGTTATGAACCACAAGATTTTATACGTAACAGAGGCCCACTTTTAGTATCTGTACAATACATGTACAAATGAACAAATCTCTGGATTATGCGCACCTTACATGTACAAATCTAAATATTAGATGCAAGAATCTGAAATGGTCATTTTGTAATTACAAGTTAATTGCTTGGATTAATAATTCATGTCTGTACTTTTCAGCCCTCTTCCCCATTTCTATTGTCGGTTAAATCTTCCGGAGGAATTCTTCCTTGGAAGCCCAATCTGCAAAGCAGATCAAGATGGCTCTGCTCTGAGCCAAGGGTTTGTGGGGCCAGAGATGGGGGTGCAGGGGCTGCAGGCAGCCTTCTAGATTCACTCTCAATGACCCTCACATCCTTTCATGCAGCCCCTAGCATTTCTAGAGCCTAGTGTGGAAACCATTGGCCAATATTGTGTCCTACATGCATAGAGGGCTTCCATATGTGTCACAATATTTCCTTCTCATAACAGTGTCCAGTGTCATTCCATTTTGCAGATGAGAACACAGGGACTCAGGTCCATTTTCCTATAGCCATGTGGGAAATAGGACCAGAACCCAGGCCTTCTGACAACTGTTTTTCCCTTTATTTCATAGTCTATGACAATAGAAAATGTGCTCAGCATCTCCAAAGGAGCTCGAGTAGAGAGATAGGATTTTGGTAAAGCATGAGTGTTTCTTAATATCCTATTTCAGCAGACATGACTGATGGTACCAGTCATGTGGGTCACGCTCCTGTGCTTTGCCCAGATTACCAACCGAAGAGTGTTATGAGATGTATGTAAGACCTGGCCCCCGAGCCGTAAGCCTAGCCTTTTCTCTCCCACTCAAGAAAGAGTATTTCAATACAGGTTTTGAAGGTAACGTTATTATCTTAATCTATTTTTTATTTATGAACAGTTTACAAATTTTAGGACTTCAATTATTAGTGGGAACAATTGCTGTTCATCATACTAGTTGAGAGACTTTCTGTATAAAGAAGTAGAACTGGTGATAAGCATCTTGTGAAATAATATTAGAATCAAAAATTACTTTGGTGGGAGAAGAGAAGACCCAACTAGAGTCAATGAAAAAAAGGGAAGTTAAGAAAGAAAAATAGGCCAGTCATGGTGGTTCATGCCTGTAATCCCAGTACTTTGGGAGGCCAAGGCTGGTGGATCACTTGAGGTCAGGAGTTTGAGACCAGCCTGACCAACACGGCAAAATCCTGTCTCTACTAAAACTGTCAAAAACTAGCCAGGTGTGGTGGTGTGCACCTGTAATCCCAGTTATTGGGGAGGCTGAGGCATGAGAATTGCTTGAGCCTGGGAGGCATAGGTTGCATGAGCTGAGATCTCACCACTGTACTCAGCCTGGGTGACAGAGCGAGACTCTATCTCAAATAAAGGAAAGAAGGAAGGAAGAAGGGAGGGGAAGAGAGAAAGAAAAAAGAAGGAAGAAAGCAGGAAATCGAGAAAGCGAGAAATCAAGAAAGCAAGAAAGTGAGGCAAGAAAGCAAGAGAAAGTGAGAAGGAAGGGAGGGAGGGAGGAAGGAAGGGAAGGGAGAAAAAGAAAAGAAAGAAAGAAAGAAAGAAAAAGAAAGAGAGAGAGAGAGAAAGAGAGAGAAACTGCCTGGTATATGATGAGAAGCGTTTGAAAGGAAGGAAGGAAGACTGCCTGCTTATAAGACAAGGAGCGTTTGATGTAACTGGAATTAACACAGCAACCAGAGTCATAGCGCTTAACACCAGGCAGTGATTTAGCACATAATTTTGCTTGTGGCAAATACGTTCAATTAAGCATTCAGTCAATGTTCACAAATGAGTTTTCCCAGTTCTACCCTCCTTTTCTTCTGCGTATTTCGAAGGATCCTGGAGTGGAGGAAGAAGGAGCCGCAACTTAAGGAATGTCAGGAGTCTGGGGAAGAGAAAACTGAAGTTTTAATTGTACCACTTTGAGGAGAAAGATCATGAATGATGGGTTTGAAACCAGCTTTTCTCAGTCTTTTAAAGGGTAAGACAAGGCATCTACACGAAATGCACAGGAACGTCTTCTGATGTTGAGAGTGCCAGACAAACTGAGACAGGAGAGCAAGTCAGGCTGAGAAAAGAAAATGTTCATGTATCTAAACAGTTAAAGTGCGTTCTTGAAGGTAAGCGTATGGATCAATAATCCCCTCTGGAACTCATAGAAGATTGTGACTCCCAAGACTATCAGAATACAAGAGAATTTTTTTCTTTCAATTTTTATTTTAGGTTCAGAGGGTACCTGTACGGGTTTGTTACATGGGTAAATTGCATGTTGCAGGGGTTTGGTGTATTGATTATTTCGTCACCCAGGGAATCAGCATAGTACCCGAGAGGTAAGTTTTCCTTTCTCAGCCTCCACCCTCAAGAATGACCTGGAGTCTCTTGTTCCCTCTTTGTGTCCATGTGTACTCAATGTTTAGCTCTCACTTGTAAGTGAGAACATGTGATATTTGGTTTTCTTTTTTCTTTCTTTTTTTTTTTTTTTGAGACGGACTTTAGCTCTTCTTAACCCAGGCTGGAGTGCAATGGCTTGATCTCAGCTCACAGCAACCTCCGCCTCCTGGGTTCAGGCAATTCTCCTGCCTCAGCCTCCTGCTTAGCTGGGATTACAGGCACGCACCACCATGCCCAGCTAATTTTTTGTATCTTTAGTAGAGACGGGGTTTCACCATGTTGACCAGGATGGTCTCGATCTCTTGACCTAGTGATCCACCCGCCTCGGCCTCCCAAAGTGCTGGGATTACAGGCTTGAGCCACTGAGTCCGGCCCAAACATGTGCTAATTCGCTTGGAATGATGGCCTCCAGCTCCATCCGCGTTGTTGCAAAGGACATGATCTCATTCTTTTTTTTGGTGGTTGTGTGGTAGAATACAAGCGAATATTTAGCAGAGGAATTTAGTAGACATGCAGCAGTAATAATACCCCACGAAATTTAATAAATGCTGTGGGAAACTGGAGTGTGTGTTCAAATCATTTGGGGGAAGTAGTAGGTTCAGGAAGGGTCTACAGATGTCTTCAGGGCGGGACTTCTCAGGGCCCTGAATATGCTAATGGACCTTGTAAAGCTTCCAGCACAGCCGGGCGCGGTGTCTCACACCTGTAATCCCAGCACTTTGGGAGGCCGAGGCGGGTGGATCACGAGGTCAAGACATCGAGACCATCCTGGTCAACATGGTGAAACCCCGTCTCTACTAAAAATACAAACAATTAGCTGGGCATGGTGGTGCGTGCCTGTAATCCCAGCTACTCAGGAGGCTGAGGCAGGAGAATTGCCTGAACCCAGGAGGCGGAGGTTGCGGTGAGCCGAGATTGCGCCATTGCACTCCAGCCTGGGTAACAAGAGCGAAACTCCTTCTCAAAAAAAAAAAAAGTAAAAGAAAAGCTTCCAGCACAAAGAACCGGAAGCATTTTACAAACCTATTTAAACTAAGAACTTTCCCCGCCTCTTCATACCTCACAGAACACTAGATCTCTGGGGAACGCATTTTGGGAAACGCTGATATATAGTACTGCTGTTAAACAGGGATACATTGTAAGAAAGTTGGCAAATTCCTCCTAATTAAGAAGAAAATGTAGTTTGCCTGAGGCCAATCTTAGTAATTTCACTGCAGTCCTTCCCTACCCACCCCCGAATCACACAGAATGAGAGTTCTGTGGTACCCACTCAGTCCCTTGGGACATGCTGTTCTAGCCCAACTGTTTTTGCTCGCCCAGTGCCACCTATGAATTCCCACCTTGCTCCATCTATTTGACTTCCTCACTTAGAACGTCCTTTGCCAAGCACCTGTTAGACACAATCAGAGCACACAGCTGCAGGCAAGGAAGGAAGAAATGGAGGGATCCTGTATTAGTCTTTTCTCAATGCTGATAAAGATATAACCAAAACTGGGCAATTTACAAAAGATAGAGGTTTATTGGACTTACAGTTCCACATGGCTGGGGAAGCTTCACAATCGGCGGGGAGGCAAGGAGAAGCAAGTCACACCTCCTGTGGATGGCAGCAGGCAAAAGAGTCTGTGCAGGGAAACTCCCCTTTTTAAAACCATCAGATCTTGTGAGACGTATTTGCTATCAGGAGAACAGCACGGGAAAGACCCGCCCCCATGATTCAATTACCTCCTACAGGGTCCCTCCCACAACACATGGGAATCAAGAGATGATATTTGGGTGGAGACAGCCAAACCATACCAGATCCCATGTTCAAGGAGTTCCCAGTTCAGCATACGGCCTTGACCTGAAGCCTTCTCAATGTTTCCCTGCTATGTCTATACCTCTCACAACTCTTACAGTATTCTTTGTTCAATAGTTTTATTTTATTCTATTTATTTATTTATTTGAGACACAGTCTCGCTCTGTGGCCCAGGCTGGAGTGCAGTGGCACGATCTCGGCTCACTGCAACATTCTCCTCCAGGCTTAAGCGATTCTCCTGCCTCCGCCTGCAGAATAGCTGGGACTACAGGCATTCACCACCATACCTGGGTAAGTTTTGTGTTTTCAGTGGAGATGGGGTTTCGCCATTTTGCCCAAGCTTGTCTTGAACTCCTGGTCTCAGTGATCCACTAGCCTCGGCCTCTCAAAGTGCTGGGATTAGATGCATGAGCCACCACACCTGGCCTCAATAGTTATTTTTATTGGCATTTATTGAATGTGTAGTCTATGCCAGGCACTGGGCTGACTACTATAGGGGCAAGGAAAGGAGTCTTGCCTTCAGAGCAGTTAGCATTTAGGGTGAAAAGTAATCCATCACATAGGTATTATTGACTGTTAGTACAAGTCTGAAGTCCCCTGATTTAGGAGGAAATGTAAAGGTTTCCCACACATTTGAGACATAAAAGTGTACAGACACACCCTCCAGTGCTGTAGTTCCCTTTGTCTTGCCTCTCTGGACTCCACTCCAGCACAGGAAATGAAAGCCTCTTTCCTGATTAAGGTTCAAATTCATATTCTTTTCTTCATAGAAATGGGACCATGTCTAAAGTGCCCTGAACCTATTTTTAAATTAAGTGATTTGGAGAGATAGGAAATTTAATAATCACATTGTCCAATATTACATTCTTTTTTCTTTATAATCTTTTGAGCTTACCCTTTATTTATTAATTGTTTTTCTTTCTCCATATTTATTTTTTCCACTTAAAGCCAAATAACACAAAATGAAATGTAAGTGGAGATATTTGAAAGAAAACAATTATTCAGTATTACCCCTTGGAATTTTGCTTTATGAAAATATTTTTAAAGCTATTACTCATGTTGAAGATTTAGCATTCATTAATATATGTATTTTGTGCAAAATCAGCAAACTCCACATTTCCAGTTTGGCTGTTACACACACAAATTAATGAATGTACTTAAATGAATTTGATTAATATGCAGCAGTTTAAAATTCACTTTGTATTATTAGCACAGAAATTTTCCTCATTGAATGCTGCTGAATCAGAATACTGTGTTTGCTTGGGAAACTGTCACACACACACGCACACACACCACAATTAATGTAAAGCTAAGATTTTCATAATTGTCATAATTGCCTCATTAAGATATTAGCAAACTGCCCCAACCGCAAGAGATTCTCCATGCATGGAATTTTCCATCTTTTTTGCCTGCATTCAAGATATACATGCAGTGCCAGTGCCATAGAGTGTTAAATGGAAACCCCACTTCTGCATTTTATTAGCAAATTTTGCAAACTACAAACAGCTTGGGAGTTGTATAAATTTATAGTTGTACTTGCCTATTCTTGATGGTGGTTTTCAGCATGCAACTTTTATCTAAGAGCTTTTACATGGAACTGCACAGAGCAATCCCAAAACCTCAAAACTAAAGGAAAATAAAATTGAAGTGCCTTTACAACTGAGTGATTTATACATTAAAGTATTTATTTTAAAACAAGATTAAAAATACTGCACTCCTAGAAACATTCTCTCCCGGTAGAAGCACTCAGATGGAAAATTCCATCTATTTCAAACTGATTTTGTGCCTGAACGACTCTCACATATTTTCCAAAAACCTAGTCATGTCAAATGATTTATTCTACTTTAACAATTCTGTGCAAGTAGCCAGGAAGATTCCAGTGTTGAAGTGTTAGAAGGTAGTTGGCCAATTAGGTGCTTGACTACGTTTTGATTTTTTATGCTCACACCTGTTCTTTTCTTACCTTCCCATCTCCAACTCAGGAGCACCTTGTTCTAGATGAGAACATATTTCTATCCTAGAAGTATTTAGTCAAATTTGAGCAACAGAATGTATTTTACATCAAAATCCCAGTAAGGATAAAGTGAGAACATTCATTACTCACAGTTTAAGAGGTAATAGAGGCCGGGTGCGGTGGCTCACGCCTGTAATCCCAGCACTTTGGGAGGCCGAGGCGGGTGGATCACGAGGTCAAGACATCAAGACCATCCCGGTCAACATGGTGAAACCCCGTCTCTACTAAAGATACAAAAAATTAGCTGGGCATGGTGGCGCGTGCCTGTAATCCCAGCTACTCAGGAGGCTGAGGCAGGAGAATTGCCTGAACCCAGGAGGCGGAGGTTGCGGTGAGCCGAGATCGCGCCATTGCACTCCAGCCTGGGTAACAAGAGCGAAACTCCGTCTCAAAAAAAAAAAAAAAAAAAAAAAAGAGAGAGAGAGAGATAATAGAAGGAGCCCAGGTATGGCATCTACAGAATGCACACGTTTTTAATGTCCCTTCCTGATACACTTGCCACCCCCACACCCTTGCCACAGTGCAATGCCATCTGTGCCCCCGCCACGCTGCCTAGTGATGCTTACACCCTGCATATTATTGAAAGTGAATGACCCACCACTGAGCTACGGGCTTGCAACACAGGAAGTCATTTTTTAGTCAGATAATTGTCTTTAGATTCTTCTCTTTCTTAGTCAGATAATTGACGTTCTTTAGATTCTTCTCTTTCTTGTCATACAATTGTTTTTTACTTCAACTGTTTTTGTCATTTACTCACCATCTTCTGTGGCAAGTATATTCTTTTTAAAAAACTAATTGTATTTATTTAATTAGTTAATTTATTTTTGAGACAGACTTTCATTCTGTCACCCAGGCTGGAGTGCAACGGTGTGATCTTGGCTCACTGCAACCTCCGCCTCCCAGGTTCAAGCGATTCTCCAGCTGGAATTACAAGTATGCACCATCACACCAGCTAATTTTTGTATTTTTAGTAGAGTTGGGGTTTCGCCATGTTGGCCAGGCTGGTCTTGAACTCCTGATCTGAGGTGATCTACCTGCCTCAGCCTCTCAAAGTGCCTGATTACAAGTGTGAGCCACTGCACCTGGCCTGAAAAGCTTATTTTGAAGAAAACAAGCAGCATGTAATGTTCTTGAGGAATAATGATGAGGCAGAAAATGTAGCAGAAGTCTATTCTTTGGTGGGTTTATGTCACGATCAGGAAACGAAAGGATTAAGAATATGGGACAAGTCTCAATTTATGATCTCAGGTTGTATGTGAGAAACCTAAAAAGTAAATTCAAACTTTGAAATTCGGAGCTGTCTTTGCTATAGGGAAAAGACTTTGCTACAGGTAATGACAGTAATGGCTGGTGAATTTTTTCTAGGGGTAGACTCTCAGCAATGTTGATGCACTCAACAAATCCAAAGGACCATCATTATTTTTCTCTAGATAGCAGGACCCAGACCAAACGAACATTCTAGACTAGGTACTTACCTTCACCCATCCACACTGTTCCGACTATTCCTTTGAGTGAAGGAGTGTGAAGCTCCCTGTGGCAGCATCAGGCAATCCACAGAGAAAAAGAGTGATGGCCAGCTGAGTTCTGTCCAAAGAATCATGTAGCTCTGTAATGACAGGAAACTGACTAAGCGTAAATCTCAAGCTTATTCCCTTAGAATCCTCCATTTTCAATGAAGGGGTCTTCAAGAAAACATTCTTTCTTGCTACCCTGACGCATGACATCCAGGGGGTGGAAAGAGATAATCTGTCAATACCATTCATCCAATGCAGTTGTGACCCCTGTGTCTTACCTAAAAACTATCTTTATTTTTCCACAATTTTAAGATAGAGGCATACTTTGTCTCATTGTGCATCACTTGATTGTGCTTTGCAGGTACTGCATTCTCTACAGAAGGAAGACCTGTGGCAATGTTGTGTCAAGCCAGTCCAGTTTTCCAGCAGCATCTGCTCACTATGTGTCTCTGTGTCACATTTTGATCATTCTCACAGGATTTCAGCCTTTTTCATTGTGGTTATATCTGTTATGGTGATCTGGGATGAGTCATCTTTGATGCTGTAATTGTCATTGTATTGGTTTGGGGTGCCACACGTCGTAGCCATACAAGATGGGAAACTCAATGGACAAATATGATGTGTGTTCTGACTATTCCACTGACTGGCCATTCCCCTGTATCTCTCCTTCTCCCTGGGCCTTCCTATTTTCTGGGACACAGCAATATTGAAATTAGGCCACAACCACACAGTGGCCTCTAAGTATTCAAGGGAAAGGAAGAGTCAAACATCTCTCACTTTAAATCAAGAGCTAGAAATAATGAAGCTTAGTTGGGAAATGCATGTCAAAAGTTAAGATAGGCTGAAAGCTAGGTCTCTTGTGCCAAAGGGTAGCCAAGTTGTGAATGCAAAGAAAAAGGTCTTAAAGGAATTTGCAAGTGTTACTCCAGTGAATGTATAAATGATAAGAAAATGAAACAAGCTTATTGCTGATATGAAGAAGGTGTTAATGGTCTGGATAGAAGATCAAACCAGGTACAACATTCCCTCAAGCCAAAGTCGAATCCAGTGCAAGGGCCTAACTCTCTTCCATTCTGTGAAGGCTGAGAGAGGTGAGGAGGCTTCAGAAGAAACATTTCAACCTAACAGAGGTTGGCTCATGAGGTTTGAGGAAAGAAGCTTTCTCCAGCACATAAAAGTGTAAAGTGAAGCAGCAAGTGCTGGTGGAGAAGCTGCAGCAAGTGATCCAGAAGATCTAGCTAAGACCATTGGTGAAGGTGGCTGTGCTAAGCAATAGATTTTCAATGTAGATGAAACAGTCTTCTAATGGAAGATGATACCATCTAGGACTTTTATAGCCAGAGAAGAGAAGTCAATGCCTGGTTTCAAAGCTTCCAAGGACAGTCTGATTCTCTGGTTGGATGCTAATGTAGCTGGTGACATTAAGTTGAAGCCAGTGTTCATTCACCATTCTGAAAATCCTAAGGCTCATACGAAATATGCTAAATCTCCTCTGCCTGTGCTCTGTAAATGGATCAACAAAGCCTGGATGACAGCACATCTGTTTACAGCATGGTTTACTGAATATTTTAAGCCCTCTGTTGAGATTTACTTCTCAGAAAAAGAAGAGATTTCTTTCAAAAGATTTTCACTCATTTACAATGCACCTGCTAATCCAGCAGCCCTGAAGGAAATGCACAAGGAGATGAATGTTGTTTTCATGCCTGCTAACACAATGTTCATTCTGCAGCCCGTGGATCAAAAAGTAATTTTGACTTTTAACTCTTATTATTTAAGAAATATATTTTGTAAGGCTATAGCTTCCATACATAGTGATTCCGTTGATGGATCTGAGCAAAGTAAATTGAAAGCCTTCTGGACAAAACTCATCCTTCTAGATGCCATTAAGAAAATTAACAATTCATGGACGGTTAGAATGTCAACATTAACAGGAGTTTGGAAGAAGCAGATTCCAATCCTCATGGTTGACTTTGAGGGGTTCAAGACTTCAGTGGAGGAAGTAACTGCAGATGTGCTGGAAACAGCAAAGAACTACAATTAGAAGTGGAGCCTGAAGGTGTGACTGAATTGCTGCAATCTCATGATAAAACTTGATGAATAGATGAGGAGTTGCTTCTAATGGACAAGCAAAGAAAGTGGTTTTTGAAAAGGGATCTGTTCCTGGTGAAGATACTGTGAACATTCTTGAAATGACAACAAAGGATTTAGAAGAAACTTAGTTGATAAGACAGTGGCGGGGTTTGAGAGGATTCACTCCACTTTTGAAAGGAATTCTGCTGTAGGACCCAGGTAGCTCAGTGTCTAGTCCCACAGTGCTATGAGTGCCACCCCAGGGCCAGCCACTGGGCTAGTGGGCAGCTTGGCCCAAATGCTGCCATTGCTGTTCCCTCTGCTTCCTTCTACCACTGTCACATTCAGGTAACACCAATTAGGGCTTTTCCTGTCTCCTTTCACATATTAGAAAGCTTGACCCAGCCCTCACTTGTATGAAGAAACCCAAACTCTGGTCTACAGCTGCACATAGGACACTCCTGTCTAGGTCACTCTACAGGAATAAAATCTTCACCACCCCTGCCTACTGCAGTGCCCAACTCTTTCTGCTTTATAGCTCTTTTTCTGGTCCCTAGGGATGTTAAGCTCTTTTTTTTTTAAGCATAGCCATCCTTTTAAATTTATATATTTCACAAATAATTTAATTTGCAAAACACATATGAAATATTTATTGACTGCTGTAGCCATAACAAGGAATGAGATCATGTCCTTTGCAGGGACATGGATGAAGCTGGAAGCCATCAACCTCAGCAAACTGACACAGGAACAGAAAACCAAACACCACATGTTCTCACTCATAACTGGGATTTGAACAATGAGAACACATGGATACAGGGAGGGGAACAACACATACAAGGGCCTGTTGCAGGTTGGGGAGCAAGGAGAGGAAAATTAGAGGGTCAACTGGTATAGCAAACCACCATGGTACACGTATACATATGTAGCAAACCTTCACATTCTGCACAGGTATCCCAGAATTTAAAGTAAAGAAAAAAAAAGAAGTATTGACTGCATATTTTGTCATTACTGTGTTTGGAGCAGAAGGGAGAAATTTCAAGCACCACCTTGGCCACAAGACCGCCATATGTAGAATGTGTGTTGAACATTTAATATTTCACAGAACTCTGTGTCCCCGGTTTTCACCATGTTTTCATTGAAGAGATAATGTAGTGAGTGGTTAGATATTTCCATTACTATCAGCGATTTGCTTCCTGCATTCCCAGGGATGTCATTTTCTCCAACAAATAATACCCTTTGGCAAAGGCTTGGCTGGTTGAAAATTGTAAGAGAAAATTTCATTGTATTGCACCTTCACGTGGTTGTTCTAGAAATTCATCTCAGAATTTGCTATTTCAGGAAGCTTGCTCAGCTCCTTTGTTTTTTTCTGTAGTCCATCAATTCCATAAACTGGCTAGGTGTTACTCAAAGATGATTGTTAAGGTCAGGAGCGGGGAGGAACACAACACCAGGTGGTACATTTTAAAAGGTGGCATAAGCCCCTGGTTGAGTTATGTCCTTCAGGAGTGTGGGAAATAGCTGTTCACACAGTTAACACCAGAAGTGCTCATTAAGCTGATTTTCTGTTGGGAATGATTCCTCCAAAATGTCTCAGGCTATAAAGTAGCTAAAATTCTATCAAGATTATGAAATCCACCGAGTTACAACTTATAAGAAATGATACTTGAAATAAAGGCTTTGCAGGCAAATTAAAATAGTAATAATTTCAGTTAATGTAACGATACCTTTTTTTAAAAAAAATCCCTTAATATCATTCAGCCAAAATTACATATTTGGAAAAAAATGAGCTATAAAGAAGATTCCCTAATTGTATGTAATATGCCTACAGGCTTATTGCGGATGTAATTCAGATGCCTGGACACAGAACAAGAGGGCTCTGATGAGAATATCATGCAGTGGAAGTACATTTTAGTCACAAACAGCCATCACGTACAACTATTTCCCAGAAAAAGGAAGCAGGAAATATGTTACAGCGTCTATGGTAAACTCTGGAGTCCTGGGTACAGACCCTGGAGATCCTATTTCCATGTGTGCAGACTTTTCTGTAAGCCCCCAAACCTTTCAGATCAAATTTTGACATGTAACATTTCAGTATTTTTTAAGTGACAATACTTATTTTCCTGAATTTCAGTTGCATCTCGAGCTTTCTTTGTTTAGTTTCCACCAATGTGGTCTTTCCTCAACAGGCTCATTTTGACTCCTGTCCCATCCACAGACTAACAAAGCACTACATTCAATTCTTGAGGTAAAAGAATAACTTAGACTATGCACGAATTATCTTTCCTACTTACAAGTAGTCATGACTTTTTAAATGCCATTTTTAAAAATTTTACATTGTTTAGTTACATCTTGTTGTATATCAGTCTCTCCATTAATGTTTTTTTACAGTTATACTCAAAAACCGTAGAATCTTGCATAGAATTTCCTAAAATGTGGTCTCCACACATGAATAAAGATAAAAACTTTAGGACACTCTATTCTGATTTGTGGTCTAACTCAGGTGAGTCCATTTGAAAAGAAACTTTTTTGTTTCATACTCAGGCCAGATTCACAGCCCAGGCTGATGAAGGCTCCTATAAAAGTAGGTTTCACGGTGGCTCTCACATCCCTGGGCCATCAAACACATCAAACCATCAGCTGCTAACAACCCATGTTCCCCACCTTTCCCCAAGTCCTGTGCTTTCTTTTCTTGCCTTTGCTGGCTTGGAGGTCAGAAACCATCGTCTCTACCATGTTGATTTTATTTGTTCTGCGAAGAAAAACTCCATCTGACCACACTGTGGTGACCTTGGCTTTCTCACTGGCCTCTGGCCTCACCATGGTGTCCTTGTCCTTCAACGAGGCTGATTTCCTTTCTGCCTTCCTGTGTTACCTTTCTTTTTTTTTTAAGAGAAAAAAGAAAGGAAGAAAAAGAAAGAAAAAAGAGAGAAAGAAAGAAAAAAAGAATAAAAGAGAGAAAGAACGAGGAAGAGAAAGAGGGAGAGAAAACGGGAATCTTGCTCTATTGCCCAGGCTAGAATGCAGTCTAAAAATGGATATTAAAGGCCAGGCGCGGTGGCTCACGCCTGTAATCCCAGCACTTTGGGAGGCCGAGGCGGGTGGATCACGAGGTCAAGACATCGAGACCATCCTGGTCAACATGGTGAAACCCCGTCTCTACTAAAGATACAAAAAATTAGCTGGGCATGGTGGCGCGTGCCTGTAATCCCAGCTACTCAGGAGGCTGAGGCAGGAGAATTGCCTGAACCCAGGAGGCGGAGGTTGCGGTGAGCCGAGATCACACCATTGCACTCCAGCCTGGGTAAACAAGAGTGAAACTCCGTCTCAAAAAAAAAAAAAAAAAAAATGGGTATTAAAAACCTCTTTTATGCCAATAAATGTGCTTAACAATGGAGACAGGAAGGAATCAGGGAGGAAAATAACAAACAAGCAGCCAACCAATATTTCATTTAAACCTGTGAAATGCTGTGCGATTGCTGAGGAGTGATTTACTTCCAATTATGTGGTCACTTTTAGAATAGGTGTGATGTGATACTGAGAAAATGTATGTTTTGTGGATTTGGGGTGGAGAGTTCTGCAAATGTTCATTAAGTTTACTTATTTCAGGTCTGAGTTCAAGTCCTGGATATCCTTGTTAATTTTCTGTCTTGTTAATCTGTCTAATATTGACAATGTGATGTTAAAGTCTCCCACTATTATTGTGTGGGAGTCTAAGTCTCTTTGTAAGTCATTAAGAACTTGCCTTATGTTTCTGGGTGCTCCTGTATTGGGTGCATATATATTTAGGATCGTTAGCTCTTCTTGTTGTATCGATCCTTTTACCATTATGTAATGTCCTTCTTTGCCTCTTTTGGTCGTTGTTGCTTTAAAGTCTATTTTATCAGAGACAAGAATTGCAACTCCTGCTTTTTTTCTCTCTCTCTCTATTTGGTTGGTAAATCTTCCTCCACCCCTTTGTTTTGAGTCTTTGTGTATCCTTGCATGTGAGATGGGTCTGGATGCAGCATACCGATGGATTTTGGCTTTTTATCCAATTTGCCTGTCTGTGTCTTTTGATTGGGGCATTTAGTCCATTTAAATTTGGGATTGATATTGATATATATGAGTTTAATACTACCATTTAATGCTAGCTGGCTGTTTTTCCCATTAGTTGATGTAAATTCTTCATCATGGTGATGCTCTTTACCTTTTGGTATGTTTTTGGAATGGCTGATACTAGTTGTTCCTTTCTATGTGTAATGCTTCTTTCAGAAGCTCTTGTAAAGCAGGCCTGGTGGTGATGAAATCTCTGAGTACTTGCTTGTTTGCAAAAAATTTTATTTTTCCTGTGTTCCCTTTTTACTGAGCTAAATTTAGTCCACTGGGGCGGCAGACAATGGATTCTTCTGTTATTCCTGGTGGCTCCTGGGGTAGTCATGACTTCCACATAGGCCTCCTGATGGGTGAGTCTGAGCACACCTTCCAGCCTCCCTACTCATCCTGCAGCCTATTTATGCCTGTCTCCCAAACCCTCGGAGCCACCTGCACAGATGCTTTTCAGTTGTGTCTCCGCTGCACAGAAGCCCAGCTGCGAGGGTTGGCTACCATTTGGCCGGGGTCGGCACTGGCTTAGATTCAACACATTCAAGGAAGAGCCCAGAGATGAGAGAGCAAAAGGGAAGAACACAGCAACTTCTCTGGCCGAGGTCAAAATTTCTTCCAACTGTTTCCAGATAACTTGAAGAGACTCAAGAGTTGAGGAAAAGCTCAAGGGTCAAGTGTTTCCGGAAGATGAGGAGGAAGGCCCATTCCTAACTTCAGGGTGGATGTTGTAAGAAGATCTCCTGGGCAAGGTGAAACAGAAGAGGCCCTCAGCTGTTGTTTGTTTCCTAGAAAAGTCCACTAACTCTGGACAGTCCCAGCAACTGGGGGGACATACCTGAGTCTTGCAGGCATCGCTAATGCCAGATGAGGTCTGAAGATTAAGCTGTGGTTTTTCAGACAATGGAAGACTTGGGCCAAAGCGAAGCATGAGGTAAAGCTAGGAATGGCACATACTACCTTGTGAGACCTCCTGGCATTTCTTGATACCAGAGATCTGTCTTCCTGCCTGCCGAACTGTCATTATTTATGAAAGAGAGATGCAGGGTGTAATTTTCTTCCCTCCCCAGGAGAAAGAGTCTATGTAGGTATCCGTTTAATCTGTCTAACTTTTTCTTTGTCACCCTGTGCATGTGTCTTTCCATTTGCAATGGGGAAGGGAAAAAAAAGGCACATTTCTCTGGTGCCACAGAAAGCCCCTTGAACTAGGCCTCTGAAGTCTAGGATTTGGGTTTTGCACTCATGAGATAGTGCTCCTCAGTTCTCAAAGGCTTTCCTCCTCAAAAAATTTTTTACTCCCAGTTTTGTTGGGAGAAGATCAGAAGAGGGATGTGCAAGATCTCAGGAAAGAAATTGACAGGCCAGGCGTGGTTGCTCACACCTGTAATCCCAGCACTTTTGGGGCGTTGAGCCAAGCAGATCACGAGGTCAAGACATCGAGACCATCCGCTGTCTCTACTAAAAATACAAAAATTAGCCAGGTGTAGTGGTGTGCGCCTGTAATCCCAGCTACTCGGGAGGCTGAGGCAGAAGAATCGCTTGAACCCAGGAGATGGAGTTTGCCGTGAGCCAAGATTGTACCACTGCACTCCAGCCTGGGCGACAGAGTGAAACTCACTCTGAAATAAAAGTCTACAGACATTTCAGAAATTTCTAGTGGGCTAGGAACTGGGGCTTAAAAAGGAAGACACTGGCCCTGCTGTCATGACACCAATGCTGTTAACCATTAAGAGGTCAAACCACAGCTCCTAAAGATGTAACATTGTTATGATCACATTATTTTAATGACTTTAATTCTATCTCTGTGCTGCTGCAGGGTTGTTTATTTCCAGGCATTGGTCTACACATGCTTCTTTCTCCTCTACTTCTGACTAATTTCTTCTTACATCTTCTTCTTCCTACAAAACTGTAGTGCTTGGGGAAAATAAGGGACTGTGAGTACTGGGTAGTATGTCAGAGTTGATGAGCAAAGAGAGAATCTGTCCTTGTCCTCAGGCTAAAATTCTAAATTTCACGGGTGAAGTCCTCAGGCTGTGACTTTCTGTTTTAAGAAAATGCTAGGACAAGGATGGAGGCAGCCTACTCAGTGTACACATCAAGAAGATAATGATATGAGCTCTTAGAGGATGATATAGTTTAGCCGTGTACCCACCCAAATCTCCTCTTGAATTGTAACTCCCACAATTCCCATCTGTTGTGGGAGGGACCCAGTAGGAGGTAATTAATCACGGGGGTGGATATTTTCCATGCTATTCTTGTGTTAGCAAAGAAGTCTTACAAGATCTGATGGTTTTGCAGTGGGGAGTTTCCCTGCACAAGCTCTCTCTTCTCTCATCTGCCACCACGTGAGACATGCCTTTCACCCTCCACCGTGATTGCAAGGCCTCCCCAGTCACATGGTATTATGAGTCCATTAAACCTCTTTCTTTTGTAAATTGCCCAGTGTCAGTTATGTCTTTATAAGCAGTGTGAAAACAAACGAATACAGAAGAACACTCGCTGGAAATAAAAGGCAGCTTTTTAGAAAATAAATTTCTAAGCATTTTAGAAAATAAGTTGGGGAGTTCACTGTGATTTTTCTGCCTCTAATTCGTTGTATAATTTATTATTATTTATTTGGATCCTCTTCACTGAATGGTGAACAAAAAAGGTAATTTTTCATTATTTTTGGCAATAAGTCAATACAGGGGAAAAAAAAGTTCCTGTGCATTCTAACCTATGTGGTCTCCCATAGTGTCTTTTAATGTGATAGAAAATGAAGAATTATTATAGAAATGTACCCAAAAATGTTAATGCCAAATGAACAGAGCCGTTTTGTTTCTGCTAGTGGTGCAATATTTTCTCACGGTTATGTTTTTGAAACATGAGTCTGTGATAGTTTAAGAGCTGAATACATAATTTAATACTGCCCAAGGCCAGCATTAGCGAAAGCAGATGTTTGTGAAAGATGCGTGTCTTTATTAAAGGGCCGTGCTGGCCTAATTCTGTCCATTTCACTACACCCCCACTCATGGTGCTCAGGTCATCCTGCTCCTCCGCAGGGATGGAGACTAAGAATGCCTCCCTTCGAGGCACACCAGGAGGGTGGCTCTGCGAGCTGCCCATTACATGCATGACAGTAAAACTGCCCAACATGGAGAGGGTGGTCTTCTTTGAGAGCTGTCTTATATATCCTGCCGTTGACATGTCATTCAGTCTCTGAATCTCCTAACTGGAAGTCCCTTGGAAGTCTACTGATTCTGCTTAATACCTAAATCCTCTGCAACATCCCAGCCAAACGGTTAAATTCCTTCCATGATGGGAAATTTCTAGAGTCACATGTTAACTCTGTGACCACATAATTCTCATAAGGAGGCAGCTTGAGGGTGGTGGCTAAGAGCATGATGTCAACTTTGGAGTCATGGTGCTCTGGAACCCCAGCTCTGTCCATCTCAGGGGCATGACCTTAAGCTGGTTCATTTAACTTCTCTACATCTGTTTCCTCACAACATTTACCCCATAGGCTTGTTTTGAGGATCCAGTAATATAATGGGTATAACCCTTTAACACAGTGTCTGGCATGTCTGAAGAGCTAAGTCAGTGGAAGCCATTACTTTAATTTAATTTTTAGTCAATGTCCTCACTGAGATTTCTACCATTTGATTCTGGTTCTGGCCCCCGGAACCAGCTGACTGCACAGGCAAACCTAATCTCTCTTCCACGTGACTGTCTCTCA
This sequence comes from Saguinus oedipus, assembly GCA_031835075.1. NCBI lineage: Eukaryota > Metazoa > Chordata > Mammalia > Primates > Cebidae > Saguinus > Saguinus oedipus. The sequence continues at coordinate 131,240,856 of CM063179.1, forward strand.
GATATTTGAAAATATGTTTCACTTTAACCTCTTTTTCCTCCATTCTTTGAACTCCTGTTGCAATCACCCCTGAGTAGTTCATTCTGCCAAGTGTCCAGGGTTTCCTCTCCTCCCTGGACTTTCGCACATGCTGTCTTCTCTCAGCCTGGGCTTCTTCCCCATCACTTCCATCCCCACTTCTGCTGGGCAGGTCTCAACTAAGAGGCCCCTTCTGCCTGGAAGCCTTCTCTGATCCCCTAAGCCTGGGTTAGATACCCTTGTTTGTGCTCCTGCCCCTGTAACTCTTCTCATCTCAATGTCGTTGTCCCTTGTCTATTCTCCACCAGATTATAAACTCCACAGGGACAGGAACTGGGTCAGTTTTGCTTATGGCTAAACCCCCAGTGCCTACCATTGTGTTTCACCCACAATGGGTGCTCAATACATATTTATTGAATTTTTAAAAAAGATATATTCATTGGTCCTGGCCATTGAGGAAAGCATGTGTCTGTTGACGGTAGTGGAGTTTCCATTTGATACTTTTCTTTTTTTTGGAGACACAGTCTCACTGTCACCCAAGCTGGAGTGCAGTGGTGTGATCATGGCTCACTGCAGCCTTGACCTCCTGGGCTCAAGCAATCCTTCCAAGTAGCTGGGACTCCAGGCACCCACCACCACACATGGCTAATTTTTGTATAGAGACAAGGTTTTTTTTTTTTTTTTTATGTTGTTGTTGTTTTTGTAGAGACAAACTTTTTGTAGGCACAAGTTTTTGCTATGTTGCCCAGGTTGGTCTCACACTCCTGAGCCCAAGCAATCTGCCCACTTTAGCCTCCCAAAGTGCTGGGATTACAGATGTACACTACTGCTCCTGGCGTCACTTAATACATTTAAATTTATAATTTTTGGTGGTTAGGAGTCAGAAAATAGTGTTTGGATTTGACCAAAACGTGTACATCTCCAAAATTCCAATAAAATAAAACATGAAGAGTCATCCACAAAAGTGTCCCTTGAATTGGCAGCCCACTTACTTGTAAGCTGATGGAGGATGTTTTCCATAGTGATAACAAGCACAGCAACCTCCTTGAGCAAAACTCAAAAGAGTTGATTCTCTCATTTTAGCTGTGATGACATATTTTCATTCTCTGCCTCTTTCCTCTTCCTCCGAAAACATGATAGGTCTCATATCATGAGTGCTTGCTCAGTTAAAGCCTGGCATTCTGGATTCTTCTCTCTTTAATGAGCAGGGGGGAAATATCTCTGTTCTTATATGTGTATCAGTAGTATATGCAGAGTACATACCCTTAATTGCGGCAAACTGAATATTTGAAAATTACATTTGAAAGCATTACTTTTGCAACAATAATTACCTACTTTACCCTTTTCATGAATTGTAAAATAACTTTTTAGATCATTGTTTAAAGAAAGTCATGTTAGTTACCCTATATAAAAGAATATTTCTGGCAACTTGAAACGGTAGTTATGTACAAAAAATAGATAGTAAAGATTTTATAATCAGAGCTCTGCAAGAAACAAAATGTTTCGGCTGGAATAATCATGTCAAGAAGCAGGCAGGTGGGCAGGTGATTTTTCTTGAATCGAATTCCACCCACACCAGTCGGGGTCTGAATGTGGGAGCAGCTGAGACTCACGGCCAGGAAGACAGAATTGTCCAGAGACTGTCAGAGCTGTGGACAACTGAAAACATCTCTGCTCATTTCCTCTCCAGTCGAAAGTACACGGAAGAGGCATTGATCTTTGCCAGCTGGACCCAAACACATTCTGTAAGAGGAAGATGAATTAAACTCAGCAGAAACTGGCTTGCTCCCGCAGCTGCACAAAGAGAAGGGGAGGATTCTGATGTGGAGGCAAGCGGGACCGATGGTGCTTGCTATGAGGGCAGGTGGAAGTTTCAACCCAGGTGGAGGTTTGCATCCATCAGAGACTGGACTTCAGGCTGAACCTGGCCCCTGCCAGCCCAGCAGCCGATGACACCTTGATGACTCAGTACCACGGACAGAGAGGCTAGAGAAGAAACCAATTCAAGGCTCCTTTTTGACAATGACTTGGCTCTTTAAGGTGTTCAGCTGGTCTAAGTGATTCTCACTGCCTTTGTACAGCATCAGTGAAGTCAAGCTGTCCAAACCCACATCAGTGTCTTCTCATGCATTTGATTCCTCACAAGTCTGCACAAAATTTGAGATCTGCAGTATGTACTGCCAATATTTTCTTTCCTTTTTTCCCCCAAAAGCCTTTTTTTTTCAGGTTGTATATATGTGTGTTTTAAAGCTAAAAGACATCTGTCAAAAACTGTTTCATTTAAAGTAGTTTTTGTGTTTGTCTTTTCATAGATAGGAAGATGCTTTGTTTTACTTGACCATTTGTCTTCCTTCATCTGGCAAAGACCAGGCTGTCCCCTGCACACCCAGTGATTTAGAACAGAGGGGAAATTAATATGAGGGCCTTTGTTTAACAGCAACAACTACCTCTGCCATTAGACAACTTTCACTTCCTCTCTGAGTAGCAGAGAAACTGTCGTTCCTCAACCAAAATGTCAAATGAACACCGTCCTTAAATAAGAACATGAATTTGACCTTTCCCGGATGTCTTTATTCTTTAATATTCTTTAAAGACACACACTTGAAAAAGTTAGTGCTTATAAAACCCAGCATGGATGCCTTCTTGTTTGTTGTTTCCAAGCTGCCAGAGGCTTTCTGATGTGAATGAAATGACTATTTCCATCATAATGGAGCACAATTATTTATTCCACCTAGCAGACTAGAGGAAATGATTGTAAAACTGAAAACACAAAACGGTTTGTTTCTAGCACCAGCTTCCCACAAAAGCAGAAATCTTCCTTCCTAAGTAGAACCAGACCCTCACTCCATTCTTTGCCCAGCAGAAAAATTACATGGCTTTTAGCTTTAATGGCCTTTTAGGCTTGTCGCCAGAAGAAGTTCCAAAAAAACTTTTCTGGTCCCAATTTGCCCTCTCAGCCCAGTTCTTTTGTGAACAGGGAGGAGATGGCTGGAGAGTGGCCAAAGCCTGGGGGCCAAAAAACCACCCCACATAATTGGGAGGAGAGGAAGAGGAGCCCCAAGGACACCGCGCCTCCAGGTGCCGCCTTGGGGGTGGAGGGGCCACAGTCACACTGCGGTGCGCCTCAGTGCGCCTGTTATCCACGTCCCACGGTTCACAGCCACCTCCTAGGTGGGGCTGGAAGAGCGCTGGGTCGAGCGTGTCTGTAGATATGGCCCGGGCTGTCATCATCACTGCATTCTCATCTGTCTCTGTCCCCAGTCAAGTCGGTTCCTGGGAAGCTGCAAAATGCCTTGGCCATGACAGTGGCTGTGCTCCACGCACTGGCTTCCCTGCAGCCATCCAGGTTAAAACATGTTTTTAAAAGCTGAAGGAAATAGATAAAAATAAAACAAAAGCTTAAAGTGATCTGGACTATATCTATATCTATATCTATTTTTTTAAGGCTGGGCAAAGTGGCTCATGCCTGGAATCCCAGCACTTTGTGAGGCGGGTGGATTATCTGAGGTTGGGAGTTCAAGACCAGCCTGTTCAACATGATGAAACCCCTTCTATACTAAAAACACAAAAATTAGCTGGGCATGGTGGCGCATGTCTGTAATCCCAGCTACTTGGGAGGCTGAGGCAGGAGAATTGCTTGAACCCAGGAGGTGGAGGTTGCAGTGAGCCAAGGTCATGCCACTGCACTCCAGCCTGGGTGACAATGCGAGACTCTGTCTCAAAAAGAATTTTTTAAACAAAAATAATAAATAAACAAATAAAACAAAGAGAGGAATGCTTTGTATTTTCATGCCTCATTAGCTGGGGTTCTAAACAGTGCTTAGATGCTCTCTGGGCCCTACCTTAGAGTTGCTGGAATGTTCTGTGCATGTGGGAGATTCGCAGAAACAACAGGCCAGCTAGAGCCCTGTTGGCCTCCAGAGATGGAACTTGAGTAACTGTGATAAAAATAAAAGACGATTCCTGAGAAACAGAGACCTGCAAAAGCCGTGACAACCTTACACCTTGGGTTTCTTATGAACACACCTGAACCTGTGACTGGAACGTTCTCACAGTTATTTAATTTCCCTGAGTACAGTCAGTTTTCCTCCTCACGGTATCATTATTATTGAAATGTAAGAAAAAGAAAACTGAGAAATTATATCCTTCCAAATAAGTGTCAGAGAGCCAAAACATGTAATCATTCAAGTACAAACATTTCCAAACCTCTCAGATATAAGACAACACAGTTAAATCATTTTTATTATAGGCATAACATAAAAATTATAAAATATTAAATGTTTGTAAGTACAGACAATGCTTTTAATCATTTCCAGTGTAGATGAAATGACTTAGCAATCAAAATTATCTCAAAATTATTTCCATGATACATTAAGTTCACTCAGTTTCACCTTCAGGCATTGAGTGGCAAAAGACCATGGTATCTTTATCATATTTGAAATATCAGATCTACAGTCAAGAACGTTTCCACTGAGGCCTTTCCCTACTTTGTTTCCTAGTCTCTCAATGGTGCATAGCAAGACAGCAGGATGGCTCAATCCCCTGGGGAGGTGGGCGGTGGGCAGAGGGCTTCATTCCATCTCATGTCATCTGGGACAGCTACACCCAGCAAGTTCTGTCTCCAGTCAAACTGAAGAAGGGGTGGCTCAGGAAAAGGCATCATTTTCTGTGGAAAGTGTTAAAAGGTGAAAAACACCATTCTGCTGCCAGGGCCCTGCATCCAGGCTTTGTAGTGTGTGGGTCACAACTGGACCCACACATTTGTGTTATATACGAGCCCAATGACAACTTTCATTCAGGCTGGCCAGGTGGGGCAGAGGAAGTGACTGCCTCTCTCAGGCCCCATTAGAGGCTCCCTTAAACCATACCCTCAATTTTCTGAGACTATGCAGCCCCAAGAAAGTCCACTTAGGTTATAATGTCTTACTAAGCCAGTAGAGACTGGTAAAGAGGTTGATAGAAATTAATGCAAAAGCCCACAGGTAGGGTTGAATATGGTAGACATCTGTGCAGGGGATGGAACTGGCAGAGCTACAGGGGCTCAGAGCAGGGATGTGACACCCAGCTGGAGTGAGGTCGGTGTCCACACTCAGGGGAGGGCAGCTGCCCAGTGCAGGATGTTGAATGGGTAAAGAAGGATATCTTCATGGGGTGGGGGGTGGAGGCAGGTTTATGAGGGCTGTCAAGGCCTGTGTGCATGAGGAGGGCATTCACATTGGGCTCTGATTAAATAAATACTTAATGTTAAGGATAATGGGAGCTAGGTTTCTTGTTGTCAGAGTAAAGAGTTGCAGTTGTGGAGAAGAATAAAGCTAAAACCTTGTGAGTGTTGGTGTGAACACATGGTTTTCAATGTATATGGAGAAATAAATGTCAGTGTCAATGTGTGCATGTGTGTGCACATATATTCCCTAGTTCTGTTCACCAAAAGAACCTGGAAGCAGGATGTGCCAATAGCATTGAGCACACCCAGCACCTAGATATTGGTTTCTAAATCCCATTCTTGCTCAAGGAAACCTGGGCTCCCTGGAGAGATGGCTGCTTTCATGGCTGGCACAGAGAAAGAACAAAATGAGCTTGGAAATTCTTGTTGTGCCCCAAAATAAGAAAGTACTTAAGAAATAATGGGATTATCGGTGGCTCAAGCCCGTAATCCCAGCACTTTGGGAGGCCGAGGTGGGTGGATCACGAGGTCAAGAGATCGAGACCATCCTGGTCAACATGGTGAAACCCTGTCTCTACTAAAAATGCAAAAAATTAGCTGGGCATGGTGGCGCGTGCCTGTAATCCCAGCTACCCAGGAGGCTGAGGCAGGAGAATTGCCTGAACCCAGGAGGCGGAGGTTGCGGTGAGCCGAGATTGCGCCATTGCACTCCAGCCTGGGTAACAAGAGTGAAACTCCGTCTCAAAAAAAAAAAAAAAAAAAAAAGAAATAATGGGATTATGCCAAAAAGACATAGGAGCCAGGTTGAAGGGGCTCTCACTGCCAAATCTAGGACAATTTGAGGGTCAAATTAAACCATTTTAGTAAAGAATTATAACCCAATGGATAAAGTATGAAACCATGCGTCCACATTGATATAAATAAATGAATAAATTGAAAGTATGATGAGGGGTAGGATGTTTACATAGTCTCAAATTACATCCCCACAAAAAACTTATTAATTACAAAGAGGAAAAAAACAAAAACAAATAGAAAAGTTAATTACAAATAGATTTTTTTTTAAAGTCTAGCAATCCCACCTTAATCAAGTGATCAAAATCAGCAAATTCAGTAATGGGACAAATTGAGATTTTTGTGCTCCCAAGAGGAGGCAGTCTCATGTCTATGGCATTCCTGCCACAGATACATACCATGAATCTAATCATGAGGCAATATCAAACCCAAATTGAGGGAAGTTCCACAAAATAACTAGCCTGTAAACTTTAAAGTTTGAAGGTCATCATAGTAAAGGAAAAACTGAGGAGATTAAAGAGAAATGACAACTATTACATGTGACTCTGAACTGGATCTTTTTGCTCTAAAGGACATTATTGGGACAATTAGAAAAACTTGAATGCAGTCTGGGAATCAGACAGTAGTGTTATATTGGTGTTAATTTCTTGAGTGTATGGTTGAATTTTATTTATGTAGAATACCCTTGTTTGTAGAAATACACAATACATACCAAATATTCATATTGGCAACTTTTTCTGGCTCCTAAAAAGAGTTCTTTTCACTATACTTGGAATTTTTTTCATAAATTTGATATTTTTTAAAAAGTAATTGATAATTACTTGTCTCTTCAATAGACATTGACTCTCCTGGGAAAACTGGCCATGGTCAGTGTCATCAGGTTGTGCACAGTCTGACATTCTGAAATACACACATTGATGAGGAGATGGAGTTTGGGAACAGTAGAAATAGCTGACTATAAAGACAATTCCATTTTTGTTCTTATTACTACAAATAGATTCTTCATTTTCTTTTTGCTAATCACATTCTCTGTCTATCAGGGATCTCTATATTGCAGTTTTCAGCTAATGTCCAAATGAATGTATCCTATCTTACTGAATATGATTTTTCAGTAGATGCAGCCTCATGATTTCTTGAAAGATTATATCCTAATGATGCAAATTATTTAATTATGTCATTACAAAATGAGTCTTTCACTTTGATTATATAAATTACAGTATACTTTCTCCTAATTCACGAAACTCACGTACCTGAGCCTTTGAGGCTGATACTCCCAGTAAGTAAAAACCTTTCAGCAAGCAAATTTGCCATCTCTTTACTTCCATCTTAACCTAAATCTTCATTTCTCTTGAAACCATAGCTTATCTTCTCAAGAAAGCCTTTGAGTCACCCCTTCTTTGGAGTTTTCCCACATTTCTAGTCTGTTGCATAATCATTTTGTAACTCTATAAGAAAATAAACAGTGTTTTTGTATAAATCATCAATGAAGTAACATCTTTTTTATACAGAACAATTTTTTTTTAATTCCCTGGTATGTTTGTATTATTTCTCAGTACATTGTATACACTCATTTTATGTTGTTGGCAGGTAATAGTTTTTAATGCTAATAATTTTATTCTATTAAAAATTTTTAATACTTACACACACAAATGATATTATGCACATATTTCTGCATCTTGCTTTTAAAACTCAACCACATGGATATCCCTCCAAAACTAGAGTAACTTTAATTCATTTTAAAGTGCTGCTTAATATTTTATAATGTGGATGTACCGTAAGTTTCTCAGTCATTCTCCTACTGACAGAGGATATTTAATTTCCTTAAATGTTTTTTCCCTAAGCATTGCACAAATAAACATCCTTTTATATATGTCTTTATGTCCTGCTTTTATCTCAATAGTTTAGAATCACAGCGTTGGGTGATACATGCATGTTTAATTTTGATCGATGTTTCCAGGTAAAATTTTTAAAGGGCTGTAACAATTTACTATATATATATATATATATATATATATATATATATGTGTGTGTGTGTGTGTGTGTGTGTGTGTGTGTGTGTGTGTGTACATATTTTTTATACTTCTCCCGAAAAATATCAGGTGTTAATACTGAGTTATTTAAACTTGTTTCTAGTCCGCTGCCTGTAAAGTGATTCATTCATTCAGTAAGAAAACTTACTGAACACCTTTTGCCTACCAGGTACTGTTGCTGGCACTGAGGATGGGACAGTGAGCCAAGCTGGTCAAGTCTCCACACTGGCAGAGCTCACATCCTAGGAGCAAGTCAGATGATAAACAAACACATAAGTATTTGGCAAGTCAGAGGGGACATGAAGGAAAGGGAATAGGGAATGAGAGGTGTGGAGCAGGTACTGCTATTTAGGGTAGGGTGCTCAGGACAGATGTCTCAGAGGTGACATTTGAGCCCAGACTTGAAGCAAGTGTAGGCATGTACCAAGGGGAAGATGCCCTGAGCCTGGTACATGTATTGGGTGCGGGAGTAACAGGAAGTGGGTCAGTGCGACTGGCAGAGGAAGTACCACTGCTGCCCCCTGGGGGTCGCACTGCCAGGGGTCCCACAGGCCCCATGTGCACCAGCTGAGAAGATGCGCCTGGAGGGGAACTTCCGACAGTACCGAGGCAGAGGCAGTACCACAGCTTCCCAATCGGGGGGCGCACTGTCAGGGGCCCCACAGGCCCCACTTGTTCCAGCTGAGAAGACCACTTCCTCCTGGGGCCAGGAAGAAGAACCTCCTTCTGCTCCAATTTCCCTCCCGTGCTTCCCCTGCAAAACTGGCACTGAATTCTAGGTTGGCTGCATGACAAATAATTGTTTCCAAAATTGCCATTTGTCTGTTGACTCTATATAGAGCCCAATTTGTCTTCTAAAAGTTTGAAAACTGCATGTACTATTAATCTATAACTTCTAGGTTTCTAGTTGGTGAAGAAGGCCTCTTCAGCCCCTAGATGGTACGTGTAGACCCACAGATTTTATTGAAATGTTTAGAGTTCTGGTTTTTTTGCATTCAAGTCTTTAGTCCATCTGGATCTTAATTTTTAATTCAATGTGAGATAGAGATCCAATTCTCTTTTCTTTCCGGCAGCCATTGTGCTGCCACTGTTTATTAAATAATCCATCTTTTTTCCACTGAAATGAATCTTTGTCATATATTATATTTTTGTATCTGTCAAGATCTATTTTTGGATTCTCTCTTCGGTTCCACTGATCTGTTTGTCTATTCCTAGCTGATACCACAGTGACTTGATGGCAGGGCTTTATGCACGATCTGTTCTTTTGTAAGGCAAGTGTACTCACTGTTCTTTTCCATAACTTTCTCAGCTGTTCTGGGGGCATTTATTCTTCCATATAAGCTTTAATGTCATTCCATTCAATAAAAAATAACTGAGATTTTAATCAAAATTAGATTCCTTTTATATATTAATTTGGGAGAATTGACATTTGACAATATTGTCTTCTAATCCAAGAATATTTGTTCAGCTCTCCTTTTAGATCATTCAGTAAGTCTTTGGTTTTCTTCTTTTAGATATTGCCCTTTTTCGTTGAATTCATTTTTAAGTATCTGTGGCTTCCGTTACTATTGCAAATCAAATCTATTTTCCAGTTTCTTCTTCCAGGTGCCATGTCAGTTTCCTGGCAGGAAACACATGGTGCACTTGAGTAGGGTACAGAGGAGAGTTTAAATATAAAGTATTGATTAAGGCGAGGGCATGAATAAGGGAAGTCAGCAAGGAGAAGAGAAACACCCCAGGGCTCAGCACAGTGGGGCAAGGTTTTCAAAGGTAGGATCTGGAAAAAACACTGTGGCTGAGGCTGTCACTGTAGTAGAGGATGTCTGGCGAGGAGCTTAGCCTTTGGTAGAGGAGCCAGGTTTCGCCAGTTCTCAGTCCAGCAGAAAGGAAGACATCCCTCTCTCATCCTCCTCCAGCCCGCCACACTCCTGACAATGCTTCCCATAAGATGAACCCAGCTGTGAGCTTTGTATTAAGATACTTTAGGTGGTAAAGCATTAATTTTAATAACAGCTGGGCGCGGTGGCTCACGCCTGTAATCCCAGCACTTTGGGAGACCGAGGTGGGTCGATCACGAGGTCAAGAGATCGAGACTATCCTGGTCAACATGGTGAAACCCCGTCTCTACTAAAAATACAAAAAATCAGCTGGGCACGGTGGTGCATGCCTGTAATGCCAGCTACTCAGGAGGTTGCGGTGAGCCGAGATTGCACCATTGCACTCTAGTCTGGGTAACAAGAGCGAAACTCCGTCTCAAAAAAAAAAAAAAAAAAAACCAAAAAACAAAAACCCAAATCCCTTGGGTCTTCTAAGTATTCAATTGTATCACTTTTTAAAATAGGTAATTCTATCTCTTCTTTTCCAATGTTTATGTCTATTATTTCATTTTCCTGTTGTATTAGTTTGCTAGGGTTTCTTTAACAAAATATCACAAACCAACTGGTTTAAACAGCAGAAATTTATCATCTTACATTTCTGAGGCTGGAAGTTCAAGGTCAAGGTGTCATTAGAGTTGGCTTCTTCTGAGGGCTCTGGGGGAGCATTCATTCCATGCCTCTCTCCTAGGTTCTGGTGGTTTGCCGGCCCATCCATCACCCCAGCAGAGTGATCTTGGCTTGTGAAGGCATCACCCTACTCTGTCTTCATGGTGTTCTTCCTGTGTGTATTTTGTATCTATTAGAGTGGGCCATTTGTATGTCTTCTTTGGAAAAATGTCTACTCGTATCTTTGCTTATTTTTAAATTGGGTTCTTCTTCTTATTGTTATTGAATTGTATGAGTTCCTTATGTATTTTGAATATTAATTGCTTATCAGACAGATGGTTTGCAGATATTTTCTCCAAATCTATAGGTTGCCTTCCATTTTGCTGATTGTTACTATACTGTGCCAAAACTTTTTAGTTAGATGTAGGTCCACTTGTTTATTTTTGCTTTTGTTGCTGTGCTTTTTGTGTCATTGCCCAAAAATCATTGCCAAGATCCATGTCGAGGAGCTTTACCCCATGTTTTCTTCTAGGAGTTTTAGGGTTTTGGGTCTTACCTTTAAAAGTTTAATCCATTTTGAGTTGATTTGGGGCTATGGTGCAATGAAAGGGTCCAATTTCACTCTTTTGCATGTGGGTATTAATAATTAAATAAATTAATAAATTTTAAGTAAAATACAATTATGATATTTTAATTATATATATAACAATTTATATTACAATTTGGTAATTTAATTTCCTTAATTTTTAAATAAAATTAATTATAAAGAAATTAATAAAATAACTTTATTAATTCAATAGACAGTTTTCCCAGAACTGTTTATTGCACCAGTCCTCTGCCCATGGTGTTTTTGGCACCCTGGTTGAAGATGTATCCACTGTAAACTCATGGATTTATTTCTAAGTTCTCCCCGTGCCATAGGTGTGTAGACTGGATTATTCTCTTCATCATTGTCTAAGCAGTTTTCTAGTTTTCTATTTACCTTTTAACTTTCTCTTTGACCCAATGATTAGGTGGAATTGTGGTTCTTAATTAAGATTTTTGGGTGAATTATTTATTTATAATTTAAAAAATTTTGAATATAATAACCTTTAATTATCAGCTTTTTTATTTCACTAAGATGTTTTAATGTGACCAAGTGGGACATGAGTGATTTTTGTCAATGATTCACACACATGGGGGGAAGTGTGTACTCGCTATTTGAGGTATGTAAAGCTCAATGTACATCAGTGAAGTCAAGTTTGTTGATGGTATTAGTGAATCCCTTTACGTCCTTACTTTATATCTGGTAGATCTATCACCTTTCATGCTGATATTTTGAAAATGAAGTTTTACTTGCATTTTAACAGTTTTAGCTTAACGTGTTTAGTTGCTACATTGTTGGTGCACACAGATTTATGACTATAACGTCTTCTAGGTAAATTTTGCCTTTATCATTACACAATGTACCTCATTATTCTATTTAGCTCTATGAACCTAAAATTTTATTTTGTGACATTAATATTGCCATGCCAACTTTCTTTTTATATGCTTTTATCTGTTAGCTCTTTGACTACTCATATTTTCAAACCTTTCATGAAAGTTGATTTCATTTCTCATAAATGGCATAGAGCTGGGTTTTGATTTTTCACTCCATCTGAGTCTCTGTCTTTTAATAGGATCATTCAACTTTTATATTTAGTGTAAAAACTGATATTCTTGATTCTGATTCTTTTGTGTCTATGTTTATTTTTCATTTTTGTATCCTCTTTTTCCTTTTCTAATTTTTTTATTTAGTCAAGTTGCTATTGCTTCATTTTCCCCTAGTTAATGGGGAACTTCTACCAAACATTTCTTTTTTCTCTTTTCTTTCCTTTTTCTTTCTTTCTTTCTTTTTTTTTTTTTTTTTTTTTTTGAGACAGAGTCTCACTCTGTTGCCAGGTGCTAGGCTGGAGTGCAGTGGCACTATCTCCGCTCACTGCAACCCCCACTTCCCAGGTTCAAGTAATTCTCCTGCCTCAGCCTCCCAAGCAGCTGGGATTAAAGGCACATGCCACCATGCCCAGCCAATTTTTGTATTTTTTAGTAAAGTCGGGTTTCACCATGTTGGCCAGGATGCTCTCGATCTCTTGACCTTGTGATCCAGCTGCCTTGGCCTCCCAAAATGCTGGGATTACAGACATAAGCCACCACTCCCTGCCACATTTCTATTCAATTAATAGTCATTGGCCTTTCCTCAGAACACTTAATCAAAAACATATTAATATTTCTTTTTTTTTAGAGAGAAAAAAAGAAAAAGAGAGAAAGAAAGAAAAAAAAGAATGAAAGAGAGGAAGAAAGAGGAAGAGAAAGAGTGAGAGAGAACGGGAGTGTTGTTTTATTGCCCAGGCTAGAATGCAGTCTAAAAATGGGTATTAAAAACCTCTTTTATGCCAATAATTGTGCTTAACAATGGAGACAGGAAGGAATAAGGGAGGAAAATAGCAAACAAGCAGCCAACCAATATTTCATTTAAACCTGTGAAATGCTGTGCGATTGCTGAGGAGTGATTTACTGCCAATTATGTGGTCACTTTTAGAATAGGTGTGATGTGGTACTGATAAGAATTTATGTTTTGTGTATTTGGGGTGAAGAGTTCTATAAATGTTTATTGTTTACTTGTTCCAGGTCTGAGTTCAAGTCCTGGGTATCCTTGTTAATTTTCTGTCTTGTTAATCTGTCTAATATTGACAGTGCAATGTTAAAGTCTCCCACTATTATTGTGTGGGAGTCTAAGTCTCTTTGTAAGTCATTAAGAACTTGTCTTATGTATCTGGGTGCTCCTGTATTGAGTGCGTATATATTTAGGATCGTTAGCTCTTCTTGTTGCATTGATCCTTTTACCATTATGTAATGTCCTTTGCCTCTTTTGATCTTTGTTGCTTTAAAGTCTATTTTATCAGAGGCGAGAATTGCAACTCCTGCTTTTTATTTATTTGTTTTTGCTCTCCATTTGGTTGGTAAATCTTCCTCCATCCCTTTGTTTTGAGTCTTTGTGTATCCTTGCATGTGAGATGGGCCTGGATGCAGCATACCGATGGATTTTGGCTTTTTATCCAATTTGCCTGTCTGTGTCTTTTGATTGGGAAATTTAGTCGATTTAAATTTAGGATTAATAATAATATATGTGAGTTTAATACTGCCATTTGATGCTAGCTGGCTGTTTTGCCCAATAGTTGATGTAAATTCTTCATTATGTTGATGCTCTTTACTTTTTGATATGTTTTTGGAAAGGCTGATACTGGTTGTTCCATTCTATGTGTAGTGCTTCTTTCAGCAGTTCTTGTAAAGCAGGCCTGGTGGTGATGAAATCTCTAAGTACTTGCTTGTTCACAAAAGATTTTATTTTTCCTTCTCTTGTGAAGCTTAGTTTGGCTGGATATGAAATTCTGGGTTGAAAATTCTTTTCTTTAAGGATGTTGAATATCAGCCCCCACTCTCTTCTGGCTTGTAGAGTTTCTGCTGAGAGATCTGCTGTGAGTCTGATAGGCTTCCCTTTGTGGATAACCTGACCTTTCTCTCTGACTGCCCTTAGCATTTTCTCCTTCATTTCAACCCTGGTGAATCTGATGATTATGTGCCTAGGGTTGATTTATTAAGGGGAAAAACTCAACAAACACAAAAACGAAAAAGGAAATTGGGATTGTGGTGAAATGTCACTGAATAGGTTTTGAGGAGTAGTGGCATTTTTACAACATTGACTTTCCTCATCTGAAAACATTATCTGTCTCTATTCAGGTACAATATAATAGCCTTCTGCAAACCTTTGTCAGTACTTTCCATACCAAAGTTACACATTTATCCAATTAATTCCCCAAATTTTGTACTTTCAATTGCTATTGTGAATGGGATCTCTGTTTCCTTTATATTTTCTAGCTGGTTATTAATGTTATAAAGGAAAGCAATTGAATTTTGTATATTTATCTTGTATCTAGTTAGAAAATAGCCAGCACACTAAACATTAAAATGGATTATAATATTCTGTTGATTCTTTTAGGTTTTCTGGATAGACAATCATATAATCTGTTATTAATGATTTCCAACATTTCTATCTTTAATTTTCTTTCTTGTCCTGTTGCACTAGCTATGCCTCCAGCAGGGTGCACAATAATAGTATTTAGAGGAGGCATTCTTGTCTCATTCCTACCTTCAGTCCAAATATCTTTAGTGCAATACTATTGTGTATTAATTTGTTGTATTCCAAGATACAGTCTATATTATTTTAATAAAATTTTTATTTGATGGTTATTTACTAAAAGTTGTTTCTTTTTTGAAAATCCAGAATAAATCTGAAATTTTGTAGAATGTCTTTTTTTTGTTTGTTTTCTTGAGATAGTCTTGCCCTGTCACCTAGGCTGGAGTGTAGTGGCACAATCTTGGCTCACTGCAGCCTACGCCTACTGGGCTTAAGTGATTCTCCTGCTTCAGCCTCCAGAGTAACTGAAATTACAGCTGCCTGACTCCATGCCCAACTGAGGTTTGTATTTTTAGTAGAGATTTGGTTTCACCATGTTGGCCAGGGTGGCCTCAAATTTCTGACCTCAGGCCATCCACCTGCCTCTGCCTCCCGAAGTGCTGGGATTACAGATGTGAGCTAACACACCCAGATGGAAATTTTGTAGAATGTCCTGATGTCCCTTGAGATGATCATGTAAGATTTTCTTCCTTAACCTTTTGATTTAATAATTTGTGTTAATGAGGTTCCTAAGAGTGAATGATCTTTGCATTCTTAACCTCTTATATACTGTTGTAACTGAATTGCTATATTTTATTTTGGATTTTTGCGTTTTTGTTCATGAGTGACAGTGACCTATAGTTTTTCTACGTCAAGCTGCAACTGTTTGATTTCAATATTAGGGATATGTTAGTCATTTAAAATGTTCCTGGGCCAGGCGTGGTGGCTCATGAGCACTTTGGGATTCAGAGGCAGGAGAGTCGCTTGAGCCCAGGAGTTTGAGACCAGCCTGCACAACATAGAGAGACCCCCATCTCAGCGGGGCGCAGTGGTTCATGCCTGTAATCCCAGCACCTTGGAGGGGCCAAGGCAGGCAGATCACAAGGTCAGGAGCCTGACCACTATGGTGAAATCCCATCTCTACTAAAAATACGAAAACTGGTTGGGTGTGGTGGTGCATGCCTGTAGTCACAGCTACTCAGAAGGCTGAGGCAGAAGAATTGCTCGAATCTGGGAGGCAGAGGTTGCAGTGAGCCGAGATCACACCACTGTACTACAGCCTGGGTGACAGAACAAGACTCTGTCTCAAAAAAAAAAAAAAAAGATAGAGAGAGACTCCATCTCTACAAAAAATAAAAATAAATTAGCCAGGCATGGTGGAGTATGCCTGTAGTTCTAGCTACTTGAGAGGCTGAAATGGGAAGATCACTTGAGCCTGGGAGGTTGAGGCTGCAGTGAGCTGTGATTGTGCCACTGTCACTACTGACAAAAAAATTTAAAAATAAATAAATAAAATGTGTCTGAAAGAAATTTTGATTGTGTTTTTTGGAAAAAATAAATACATCTTTATTCTATTGAAAAGTATCAGTCATGATAATAAATTCTTCCTGAATGGAAAGGATTTTGTGCCAGCAGGTCTGGGAACCATATTCCTTTGTTAGGGCTTCAAAGTATACCATGTACAAAGGCTCTGAAAATTCTTGCAGGGAAGAAGCCTGTTTTTCCAACCCAGCTTTGTTTAACTTAGCTTTTCCCAAACTAATTTGAGCGCAGAACACTTCTTCTTTTTTTTTTTTTTTGAAAGCTTACCTATTAAAACATCCTATAGGATATCTTTAAAAAGATATTAGTTTTGGAAATGCTTTTTATTTTATTTTTTTGAGATGGAATCTCGCTCTGTCACCCTGGCTGGAATGCAATAGAATGATCTCAGCTCACTGCAACTTCCACCTTCCAGATTCAAGTGATTCTTCTGCCTCAGCCTCCTGAGTAGCTGGGATTACAGATGTGCACCACTGCACGCAGACAATTTTTGTATTTTTAGTAGAGATAGGGATTTGCCATGTTGGCCAGGCTGGTGTTGAACTCCTGACCTCAGGTGATCCACTGCCAACCTCAGCCTCCCAAAGTGCTGAGATTACAGGTGTGAGCCACCATGCCTGGTCAGAAATGCTCTTTAGGTGCAAAATTGTTTCTTGCGAATTATTTACAGTAGCAGAGAGTAGGAAATGACCTTAACAAAAGGGGAATGTTTAGTTAAATTGTAACAGAATGGACCATTATACAGTCATAAGCTGATGTGTACAAATATTTCATAAAGGCATGAAAATGCACCTGTTTTAATGTTAAGTGGAAAACCTAGATAAAAATATACCATGTAATCACACCTACATTAAAACCAAACGACAGAGAAAAAAATTAGGAATAAAATCACCAAGATACCGAAATTATTTTGGATGTTTTTTTCTTTAATTTTCTTCTTTCTGCATTTTTATAAGCATACAGTGCTTTCTGTTTTGTGGAGAATTGGGTTTGTTTGCTTGTTTGTTTTGTGATGGAGTCTCACTCTTTCACCCAGGCTGGAGTCCAGTGATGCGATCTCGGCTCACTGCAATTTCCACCTCCCGGGTTCAAGCCAGTCTCGTGCCTCAGCCCCCCAAGTAGCTGGGATCAAATGCATGTGCCACCACAACTGGTGAATTTTTGTATTTTTAGTAGAGATGGGGTTTCACCATGTTGGTCAGGCTGGTCTTGACCTCCTGACCTCAAGTACAGGTGTGAGAATTATAATGCCGAAATAATAGAAAACTCACATTTCCACCCCAAGGGAGCATGGGGGTTGGAGTTTGTTGAAGAGGAAGAGATGGCAGGAGAAGGCAGGGGCGCTGGGGCCTCTACCTAATATTCTTTCCTGCCTGGTCCTGCAGAAGGGTGCCTGTCATGGATTACAGTGGGAGGGGCGTCTCCTATAGCCCAACATCAGGTTCTTAGCACCACAGGCTGCTGCACATGTTACCCTCTCCATCCAATTCCCTTCCTAGTCCACCCTCTCACTCTCTAGGCGTGACTCCTTTCCATTTGACCAAAGGCTTCAACGAGGATGAGGATCGTGTCTGATGGACCTCTGAGTCCCTCTGGCCATTAGCACAAGACTTTATTCATGACACATGTTAACAACTGTTTGTTCATACTCTAAAATAACACAAGTCATGTCATTCTCTTTAGATCCCCCTGAATCAACCCTGCTCAGCATCGAGGAGTTGGGGAAGCAGCAAGATCCCATAGCTTCGGGAAGGACAACTGGCCCCAGAGGGACAGTCAGCACTCTAGGTCACTGTGGCCACTCACATTCTCCTCCTCCAAATCCTGCTTCTCTGTTCCTGAACCTTGATCTCCCTCACCCTCAAAGTAGGGATGCTCTATTCTGCATAATGGAATTTTAATTGGTTACATATGACTATTACCCAATTTCAGAGTAACAATGATGTTTTGCATATTGCACAATCATCCAGGCACATCTTTTCTCATTACAGGGGTGGAGAATTGGTATATGTAATCAACTCTTGACATATTTAGTAATGGTATCCCAGTTCTAAGTAATTCCACAAACGTTTACATAATTCTTGATCTCTTCAACACAGGAAGTATTTTGTTATGCAATTTTTGAAGTTTAAAGGTTCGGAATCTCCTGTAAGGGCTGAATCCGCACCAAAAAAGGTCAAGAGCTCATTTCTCAAGGAGTAATCTGTTTCCTACCTCCACATTTCACATGCACAATCCAGAATGTTTCTGGCCACTTCATCACTCTCTATTATTTTTATGTCATCTATCAAATAAGACACAGCCCAGTTTTCCTAGTATATTAACATATTTTGATGAACAATAACAACTTAATCCTGAGAATGGCGTGATCATAATCACTTTTATGGACAGAGGTCTTCCTGTGTGCCAGGCATGAGTTACGTGCTGTACATACCTCATTGCGCTTCATCCTCATTACCCCCCAGCCCCCAACCCCGGGTGGTGGGTTCTGCTGTTAAAGATGTGCAAACCGAGGCTCGGGGAAGTGAAGTCACGGCACAAGGTGACACAGCTGGTGCATCTTTTGCAGACCAGGATTCGGGCACAGGTCTAACTTTCTCCAAAGTCAATTTCTTTGTATCTGCTACATGGAAAAATCAGAATTGGCCTATGAAATAAACAATGCTCATTCAGGATGACGAACGCAGAAGGAAAACTCCAATCAGCTAACCTCCAAGCGTCACTTCATAAGCACCAGGCACTGTTGTAAGCACTTGTCAGATAGGAACTCTTTATAAAAGATCTCAGAGTGACCCTATGGGGTAGGAACTATGATGGCTTGCAGTTTGTAGGTGAAGCAGTTACAGCACTGGGAGGTTAGATAAACTGCCCAAGGCCATGCCCCTGTCAGCAGCAGGGCAGAATTTGGAGCCTGAAGAGTCCAGCCCAGATCTGGGGATGAAGCCGATCCTTTAACCCACCTGAGAACAACAGAAGCTTGGGACTCTCCTGGGCTGTCAGTCATCTCCATTAAAACCAACAAATTCAATGTTTCCTCCACCGTTCTCAGCTTGGAGAGGTTTGGGGGTTATCTTTGGAAATCAGCAGGCTGTGTTTGTTCTGGATCAGTCAAGCTATCCCAGATTTCTTTTAGCTGAACACGTATCTTCAAGCCCCTTTGGGGAAAAAAAAAAGCAGTGGAAAAAATCTGGTTCTTGAGTCAGTATTTGTGAAATCTGCGTGTTCCTTTGGTATAAATTAGGCTTTGGACTGACTTTTTGGTTTAATCAAATATCTACTTCCTGGGCTGTGTGTGCATGTGCATGCGTGTGTGTTGCATAAAAAGACTTTCCTTCAGCTTTTCCTGAATCCGGCAAATAATACGATGGTGGCATTGAGAAAGTTTTGTATTTCACATCTTCACATTCTGGGCCACCAGCTGCCTTAGAACCACATTGGCGACACTGGTGACGTACTGTTTTCCTGAGAGATTTTTAGCATCGAAAGAGTGCCTCAGGTTCACATTTTCCAAGAGCTTCCATCCTCCTCATAACCATTATTTGGCTTCAAATTACCTCAGTCAATAAAATTACTATCATTGGTTCGCACCTTTCAGAAAATGTGTGTGCATTAAACACTTTGGCAATATTTATTTATTCTGCCATCTGTCCCACTATCTACACATTCTCAACAGTCTGGCCTAGAAAGTGCCCAAAATCACCTGAGCATCGTAAAATTAGTTCATGGCTGTCAGAAAAACGCATGGAGAACACAGCTGCTGCCCTGCCGCCTGATTTAATGAGGTTCCGAAAGTATGTGGACAAGGATGCTTTCCCTTAGTTACCATGGAAACAGGACGGGATGCTTAGAGCAGGTGTCAGCAGCATCGAAATCAAGATGAATCAGCTGATGGCTCGTCATCTGGGAGAGGGGCTGACCGAGCCCCGGTGGCTCCAGAACTCACACGATTGCACAATCCTGATCCTTTCTTCCGAGGAACAGGAGAACAGAGATCCAAACTCCTTCCAGACTTTCTTCGGAACATATTGTGTTGCCATATAAACTCTGTGAGCCTAGAAGGACTTCTACGTTAAGGATTTCAAAATTAGAAATTCGGAGTACTTCTGTTCTTTCAGATCCTAATTAATTGGTGATCTGTTGTTTTACTGAAAAAGAAAGAAACAATACGGGATCCACCCCCGTACCATCATCCCCTCCTCCAGCCTGGCTTTATCTGATTTTATTCGAAGCCAAACTTGCCTCCAGAAGAAAGTTTTTGTTATAATGAACAGAATGGGATATCGGATGTTTCTGGTGAAACTCCCCATTTGTAGGATCAGAGGCTTTTTACACAAAGCTGGTTTTCATCCTAAATTATGGTGTCAAAAGTGAAGCAGTGTAATTTGTAAACTTGAATGTTAGACCTATGAGTGACTTCTCAGACTCCACATCACTTGGAAAGACTAGAATACTTTTAAAAAAATTTTTTCGAGACAAGATCCAGCTCCGTTAGCCAGGCTGGAGTGCGTGATACGATCATGGCTCACTGCAACCTTGACTTCCAGGCTCCAGTGATCCTCCCACCTCAGCCTTCTGAGTAGCTAGGCTGGGACCACAGGTGCACGCCACAACACCTGGTTAATTTTTGTGTATTTGGTAGAGATGGGATTTCACCATGTTGCCCAGGCTGGTCTCGAACTCCTGAGCTCAGGCAATTCACCCACCTCAGCCTCCCAATGTTGGGATTACAGGTGTGAGCAACCATGCCTGGCCAGAAAACTTCTATATAAAATAAAAGCTCTCAACAGTTCATTTTACTAATGATTCCATAATATGGAATCATTTTCAGGTGAAAAGTTAAGAACGGAGAGTGGGGCTAACTGAAATGTTACTGAAGAAATAAGAAAATTCTTGAGTTCTATTCTTCAGAAAGTTCCAATTTGACACCAGGAACTTAAAGCAAATGACCTTTGGTAAATACAGATCTCTCCAGCTTTTGCAAAGCGAAAGAATCTTTAACTTTCTGGCTTCATCTTCTTAAGTTTTTTCAGGGTCAAACAGAATTCATTAGCCAATTAGCTCAGAGAAAATAAGGTGGCATATATGCTATTTCATGTAGAAAAAGAGCAAAGTGTTCAAGTTTTCTGCTTTTTGGCTGAACTGACAGATATTCTTTGTTCTCTGGGAATGTGATGATTTAGGCCAAAATTCTGCTTCCTGAATAATTCACATAATAGCCACAACTCCACACTTTGCTTGAGTCTAAGAGATGTGACTTCAAAAGGCAGGTGATCAAATTAGAATCATGTTTTGGTGACCTTTGTTTTAGGCTCTTTTTGAAGGAAGGGGATAGATATTTACCACTTCATTAAACATTTTGATGTATTTTGAAAACACAGATGAACCACGCAGACCCCGAGCATTATTAGTGCACTATTAAGCGTGGAGCAGCGGACCATGTGTTTCATATACTAGACTTTGTTCCCTAAGAATCGTCCAATCAGACGTTTTTGTCAAGCAGATGTTACAGTTTAGATGTTCAAGGAAACAAAGCTTTCCTCCTGGCCCTCAGGAGCTGTGTGCCCCAGTGATGCTTGTTACGCGGCTCCATCGCCATCGGTCTGTGTCATGTCACTCAGTGCCATCGTCCTGTGCTGTAAACGGAAGAGAGAAGTCTGAGGGCTAGAATTATATTGGGCATTCTTTGGGTCTGATTGACACAGGAGCATCTAACATGTGCACATGGAATTTTACTGCATAAAAAGAAATGTAATTCGAAGATTTAATTGAAAGCAAAGTCACTGCTGCCAGGCTTGCCCCCTGTAATGGAAGACAGTCTTCTGTTTCATATCACAATGTGATTGTTTACCCACGTTGTGGACATGTCCTCAAGCCCTTGGGTAACAGCATCAACTTAGAGCAGCTCTTCATGCCCATGTGGTTTGAGCTGTTTGCCTGGCAGGGTTCATAATTTAGCCTGAGCCACCTGCATGCCTCGTCCCAAGTGACCAAAATGCAAGTTTGCTGCCTGGGGTGGACGTGTGCCTCTGTAGCTGCAGAGCCGTCAGGAGTCATGCAGTCCTGGCAAGCTGAGCCTTCAGAGCAGTGATGACTCCACAGTCCGGGAAAGAGGTGATGGGGCCTGAATCAAGAGATATTTTGCAAGTAGAGACAACAGGTGGTGGGTGACTGGGTGTGGGGATGAGGGAGAGGAAGCACATACGGCTCAAGGTAACTGGCTGGGGGCCCTGCAAATAGACAGATTTCTTTTCTTGGAAACAGCCTGAGAGGCCAGCTGGCTGGTAGACCCTTCTTTCACGTGACGTTTGTGCTTAAATCCAGGCTATAAACAGGTCAAAGTGAAGCGACCCTGGCAGATGAAGAAGCTAGGGGCAAGATGCTCAGGTCTTGCCCTAGCTTCCTTCTCTCCTGCTGTGGGCACCCTGAGCACCTCCAGAGAAGCTGCAGGCAGGGCCCTGAGCTTGAGGGCAGACGTCACAGGAAAGCCGTGAAGAGCACAGGCTCAGAAACTCGGCTTCTCCTGCATGGCACTGGGCAGGTGGCTTAGACTCTGCCAGGGCTCTGTGGTCTCATCTGTAAGCTGGTGATCAGGATGGCCGGGCAACCTGGCTGCGAGCATGCCAGGAGATAAGGACAGTGTATTAGCCCATTTTCACGCTGCTGATAAAGACATACCTAAGATGGGGTACTTTACAAAGAAAGAAAGGTGTAATGGACTCGCAATCACGGCAGAAGGTGAAAGGCACGTCTCACATGGCAGCAGGCAAGAGAGAATGAGAGACCAACTGCTCTTGCCTCTTACAGACCAGGAGCCTTCCCAGGGCACACAGGCGTCCATGTAGAGACAGCACTGGAATCAAGCTGCCCAGAGTCCTTGCATATCCTCTCTCAGTGGTCAGCAAGCTTCTGCAACACGTATTTCTGTATCACATATTTGAGGCTCTGGGGACCATATGGTCTCTATCCCCACAAGTCTCCTGCACCTTGGAGAGGAAGCAGCCACAGACAACATGGCAGTGAATGGGCGTGACTCAGCAAACTCAGCTGTGCAGGAGCAGGGGGCGGGTGGTCCTCTGTGAGCCCCTGTTCTGAATTGCCATGAATAAACCACGGCATCTTTAGTAACTGAGTTCTGAGATGCTGGACTGTCCAGAATGGGGACTAATTTGGCTGTGTGCCATGACTCAGGCTTCCTTGGTCACATGAGCGGCTGTCACCTCTGGGATGTCTAGTTCATGCTGTGTCCTCCTGACACCTGCCCGGGCCACACTCCTGCTCTGCCAGGAGTGACCACTCTTACCACTGTGCTAAGTTGGAGGTCAGCTCTTCATCCCCGGGCAGTCCCTCCCACAGGCTCTGGACCCTGTCTCATCCCACCTTCTGGACTTGCTCCGGGGGCCATCTCTGCTTTCTCCTGGGCCATCAACCTCGCCCCTCCTACTGCCCCCTTCCTGTCAACAGTTAACACACGCAAAGCCACTGCCCAGCTGCCATCTTTAAAGCATTCTGATCCTTCTTCTGTCTCCCTTCCACCCTGCTGTTTTTCTTCTCTGCTCTCTTCTCTCCTCTTCCTCTCTCTCTCCTCTCTCACCTCCTCTCTCTCAGTCTTGTTCTCTCACACACTCTCCCCACTCTCCTCCCTTAGCAGCCAAGCTTCGTGTAAGCATCACCAGCACTCAGGGGCTCCATTTCCTCACCTCCCACTCACTCAGCCCACGGCAATCTGCCTTCTGCCCTCGTCACACCCCCCAGAAACCTCCCTAGCTTGCCAGTGACCTCCAATGGGCTGTTTCAGTCTCCATCTTGCCACGTATTGACTTTAAATAAATGTTTATATAAAATAAATGAATAAAGGGATACACAAATAAACGAACATATGAAATCTTACAAGAAAAACTCCACTCATTTCCTACCACTCTGTTCCACATCCCTCTAACCAGCTTAGCTCTAGAGAGCCCCAAATCAGGACACCCTGATATCATGACTTCTCCATCTGAGGTCCTGGGAGTCTCATACCCCATCCTCACCCCACCCAGATCCACTGAGTCAGCGTCTCTGGGCATGGGTCTGGGACCTGCACTGTGAACAGGTACTTGAGATAAAGCTTAGGCACGTTACAATTGGAGGACCACTGCCCCATGCCTGCTCTTCTGTGAATTTTTCTGATCCAGCTATCTCTTTATAATCAATTGGATTGAAAACAATGAGTGGGGATTCTGCCTTTAAAAACATCCACAGAAACGAAGGGAAAGTAAGTGTTTTCTTTGGCTTGCAATAGAGCTTGATGCCTGATGGGTCCTCGGTTTGCTCGTGACACTTGCCTTTCCCACCAAGGCTGTTAAGAAAGGTTGCTACCACAGAACAACACTTGGGGTACTCTGGCGCAGGGACCCACACTCTTATCAGCTTCCGCCCACATCTTGGAGATGGATGATCTGTTTTCTCTGCTTCTGATTTTTGGAACAAGCAAGTCTTATTTGGGAGGCAGAATTGCTTCTCAGAAAAATGCAAATGAGAGAACACCTCCCCCCTTATGTGGAATGCTCACCCGTTCTCGGTCCTTGTGATTAATAACTCGAGTCCTTTCTGTTTGTGTGTTAGTTTCCATTTACACAACACTGCATAGACTTCAGCCCATTTGACTCTAACAACAATAACAGAGAGGTGGGCAGGACAT
Organism: Saguinus oedipus; assembly: GCA_031835075.1. NCBI lineage: Eukaryota > Metazoa > Chordata > Mammalia > Primates > Cebidae > Saguinus > Saguinus oedipus. The sequence goes on from CM063179.1 coordinate 131,265,535, forward strand.
TCACCTCATCGTTCCTTCCATAGATGCCTGTTACGTGCCCGGCGCCAGCCCTGGGTGCCATGGGAACACTGGAGAGAGACTGACATGGATGCTGCTGCCTCGGATACCTCCCAGGCTGCCGGAGAAGATAAGCCATGGACACAGCCTCTAGCATCACTTGCAAAGTGCCGAGTGCCAGGGACTAGATAGTAAGTTCCTCGAAACCAAGAACGGAGATGACCACTCATAGCCTCTGTGTCTTGCACAGGGCCTGGTGGGAGTCAATTTTCACTAAACCTGGTCAAATGAGTGAGACCAGTCAAGTGCTTCAGAAATTCAGAGTTGGGTTGGGATAAATGGGGTCACTTCCTGATGGGTGTGCCAGTGGATTTGGGGCTTTCTGATGAAGCAGGTGACCTTTGGACCTCGCAGCTCTCACCAGCCTGCAGAGCTTCACATGATCTCTTTGCTCAATCCTTTACCGATTAAATGTAAATTCGTGGTATCCTTGGAAAGTCAAGTTTATTTCTCAGAGCATCAACCTGCATACCTTACAACTTGTACTTGGAGGAACTGTTTTCTTCATCCCAAAGGTCCATTTTCATTCAGTATTCTCTCGCTTAGTATTAATTGAAAGAGTTTTCTCCTCTTTGTTTTTACTTTATTTATTTTCTGATTAAAAATGTAACACAGTGTCATTATAAGTAATTTGGAAAGCAGAAAAAAGTTTGAAGAATTAGGAAAAAAGTCAGCATAATCCCATTACCTAGAGGTTATTCTGATTATCATTTTTGTTCTTATGTCCTTATAGTATGTTTGTATGTGGGTAATTTTAACATTGATAAGCCCATAATAAATACACAATTTAGAGTTCTTTTCCACTGTCATTAAAAACTCTTAAAACCTTTAAGAAACACTACAGAATGTGACATTGTTTGTGCTAGAACTTAAATTTTCATCATGTTTGACATTTGAATGATTCTTTTTTTTTAATTTTTATTGCATTTTAGGTTTTGGGGTACACTTGCAGAACGTGCAAGATAGTTGCATAGGTACACACATGGCAGTGTGTTTTGCTGCCTTCCTCCCCTTAACCCACATTTGGCATTTCTCCCCAGGCTATCCCTCCCCAGCTCCCCCCACCCCCCGACATTTGAATGGTTCTAATTTAATGTTAATATAAACAAAATATGTGGAAAATGTTGTCTATATTTTGGGTTATTTGCTCAGAATGGATTCCTCAAAAGGGAATTACGGAACCAATGACAATGAACATTTAGGATCTGAGATACATATTACCAAATTGCTTTCTAGAAAGTGTGCCCCAGCGCGCACTGCCCCATTGGGTTTGAGAGCGCTTACAACACCAGCTTCCCAGCTCTTTCAGTTACACGTCACTGCAGAACAAACTAGCTCCAAACCAAGAGACTTCGAGGAATAGTCATCTGATTCTCTCTTACCATGTTACGGGGCAGGGATTCAGGCAGGGCTCAGCCAGTCAGTTCTTCCGCCCTATGTGGCATTCACTGAGGTTTCTTGGTGGTGCTGAGCTGGCAGCTGGTCAAAGGGTCCAAGCTGTCCTCCCCACATGCCTGCAGTCTGGCAGGAATGGCTGGAAGGCTGGCTTGTAGCTCTCCTCCCCTGCTCATGCACTCTGAGGGCCTCTTCACAAGGTCTCTCCCACTGGGCAGTCAGACTCTGGGTGCCACCAGTGAGCCAGTGCTCCCAGACATGGGAAGGGGAACCTGCCAGTCTCTTAAGGCACGACATCACTTCCACTGTATTCTGTTGGTCAAAGCAGCCATAGAGCTCACTGAGGATCAAGGGAAGGGCCCAAGACCCTGTTTCTTAGGAGTGTCAAAGAATATTTTTGGTCCTGCCCTTTGGGCCTTTTCCATTTCTGCCACTTACAACTCTGTGATGTCAGACAGGTTAATGGAACTTTCTGCATCTTCAGTGCTTCCTCTGTAGCATGGGGGTAATCATCTTACCCCTCTGCAAATCTTCAAGGTTACTGTGAAGCTCAGATGAGAGAGAACATGTAAATGGTATATTCAATACCATGCCTGACCTATGACGAATGCCTCAGTACCAACTATTGCTAATAGTGTCATCTGTTCAGAGTCTTGTCGTAATACTCAGGTGCCAAGTTGGTGGAAGCACGTGTCGAGACGATGCAGGGTGCCTGGATTGCAGGGGCACCCAGTGACTGCAGGAGAAGGAAAAGCCGAGCATCCTCTGTGCGCCACTTGGTGCCAGTTTAAAGCCACAATTCCCTGGCACCTCTGCCCAAGGGCAGGGAGCTGCCGGCTTGTGAGTGGGCACAATGCCATCCTACGAGATGGGAATGAGAACAGGCAGCCAGGGGATCATGTGTGTCCTGCTGTATTTGTTAAACAAATCGTTCCCAGCCGGAGAGCACTAAAACAGCTGTCAATCCTGGTCTTACAAGCCCGTGGTAATAGGAGACGTGCAATCATTAATCCAGCTCTGAGGACTACCTTTCCAAATTTTTTTTTTAAAGAAACAGTACAGCACATATACAGACAGAGGTGGGCATCGAAGTTGATTTATGTCTCATCCATCAAAGTGAAATAAATGTTATTCCGTGGAAATGAAACCAACACGTGGAGACTTAAGGTAGTAAATTCCCTGGCTGAACCCTGACTGAGCGGTACCCCCATTTATCACTACCTCCTTTTGTCTGAAGGTGACACTCTGCACCCTGCCACCAGCAGTGTAAGTGCCTTTAGTGGCTCTTCCTCCCCATGAGTGATCAAGGGTCAGGTATGGCTAGCCACTTGCTTTCTTCTTGATTCCTCTCAACACCTGGTCACAACTGGCAGCCTCTTCTGGTGACATCTTGGACGGCAAGTGGATTGAGATGCAGCCTTGTCGGCCTCTACATCCCAGGATGCTCCAGCGGGGGACGAACCTGGAGAAAGAACAGGCAGGTGCCAGATATGGCAGGGAGAGGAGGCATGCACTCTCCCAGCACCTCAAAACCATGTGACTCAGGCTTCCTGGGCCTCAGTTTCTACATCTGCTAAATGGACACAAATGCCCACCTTGCCTACTTCACAAGAATGTGAAACCACGCAAAACAAAGGCCTCATGACTGCACGAGATGCAACCACCTCATCTTATGCACCGAGGCAAACCTTATGCGTTCTTTCTGTATTGTTCTTTTAAAGAGGTTTTCACGTCTAATATATATTTGAAGAGGTTTGGAAGGGTTTAATAAATATTGTTGTCCACTTCCCAGAGTAGAAAACTGAGGTGTGTTGAGAGTCAGTGACTCTTCAAGGTCCTGGAGTGGAACCCTGGTCTCCTGCTTCTCAGCAGTTCCCACTGGACCACACTGTCCCCCAAGTGCAAGGGGAATACAGGGCCTGAATATCTTTCCAGGGCTTTGTTTCCAGGTCGGTTTACGTCGGCAGGTCAGTTCCAGCTGCACTGGTGAGCTGGGACTCCACTTGCACGACTGTAGGCTTCTCACCTGAAGAAGCCCTTCAAAGTCCATGTTTCATCTTTTTTAGTCCATAGAGCTCTGGATGGGAGGCTGGGTCACTTGCAGGGGCTCAGACTGGGAATGTGGCGTGAGTCCTGGAATGGCAGAAGCCCTCAGTACAGAGGCCAGACCTGTCCATCGGCAGAACTAGGTTTCACCGGCGGGGTAACTTAACCTCTCCAGATCTCAATTTCTTCACAAATGAAGGGGACTAAGTCATGCTGCGTGTGGCTTTGGAGCTCAAACCATTCTCTATATGTAAATTATCAGACCCAGTGCCTGGCTCTGAGTGGTGGAAGTGCTGTTCTTCCTTCCTTTCCCTTTTTTTTTTTTTTTTTGAGACAGAGTCTTGCTCTGTCGCCAAAGCTGGAATGCAGTGGTGTGATCTCAGCTTACTGCAAACTCTGCCTCCCAGGTTCAAGCAATTCTCCTGCCTCAGTCTCAGGAGTAGCTGGGACTACAGGCATGTGCCATCATCCCAGGCTAATTGTTCGTGTTTTTAGTAGAGACAGGGTTTTACCATGTCAGTCAGGATGGTCTCTATCTCCTGACCTCGTGATCTGCCCACCTTGGACTCCCAAAGTGCTGGGATTACAGGAGTGAGCTACCGTGCCTGGATTTTCTTTCCTTTCTTTTATTTACTTTTTCTTTTTTCCCTAGGAATCTTGGAAACATCTCTAATATAAACCAGAATATCTTGAACTTGAGGATGCGTTGAGTAGATATGTGGATGCAATGCCAGCGATCCAGTGGATAAAATGGGGAGGTAGAGTCTCTCCCCTGGAGCTTGGGAGGGGCCAGGCTGGCCTCTGAGGATGCTGAAAAGCAAGAGGGAGGTGACTGTTTACATGGTCCAGGGCACTCCACTCCAACATCCACTAATGGAACGTGGCTCCTCTCGTGCTGGAGAGGGGAATAATCTCAGAAGCACTGAACACTGCTCTCACTTTTCCAAGACAACCATGTGTGACCTGGGCAGCTCCTCAGGTCCCGTGCAGTCCAGCCTCAGCTGAGTGTCACATCAGAAACTTTTAAGCAACAACAAATGATGGCAAAAATATCAGTCTCCTTTGGAAGAATATTTGAGGAAATCCAAATTATAATATCTAGAAACACTGCTTTAAAAACCCTTTTTCCAAAACAAATAATCCCATCCAAAAGTGGACTAAGGACATGAATAGAATGGCCATCAAACATATGAAAAAATGCTCAACATCACTCATGATCAGGGAAATGCAAATCAAAACCACAATGCGATACCACTTTCCTCCTGTGAGAATGGCCATTATTTAATAATCGAAAAAATAATAGATGTTGGCATAAATGCGGTGAAAAGGAAACACTTCTGCACTGCTGGTGGGAATGTCAACTAGTACAACCACTGTGGAAAACAGTGTGGAGATTCCTGAAAGAACTAAAGGTAGAACTACCATTTGGTCCAGCAATTCCACTACCAGGTATCTACACAGAGGAAAAGAAGTCATCATTCAAAAAAGATACTTGTGCACTTATGTTTATAGTGGCACAGTTAGCAATTGCAAAAATATGGAACCAGCCCAAGTGCCCATTAATCAACGAGTAGATAAAGAAAATGTGGTATATATATGCCATGGAATACTACTCAGCCATAAAAAGGAATGAAATCATGGCATTTGCAGCAACCTGGATGGAACTGGAGTCCATTATTCAAAGTGAAGTAACTCAGGAATGGAAAACAAAACATTGTATTTTCTCACTTAAGTGGGAGCTCAGCTATGAGGATATAAAGGTATAAGAATGATACTGGACTTTGGGGACTTAGGGGAAGGGTGGGAGGCAGGTGGGGGATAAAAGACTAAATCCATATTGGGTACAGTGTACACTGCTCAGGTGATGCGTGCACCAAAATCTCACAAATCACCACAAAAGAACTTGTCCATATAATCAAACACCACCTAGTCCCCCAAAACTATTGAAATAACCAATAAACCCTTTGCCTTCGTTTTTTTTTCTCTCCAATTTTTACACAATCCCTACAGGAGTTCTCAATTTTTAAACACTTCGCTCTCAACATTCTGCCCCCGAGAGTCCCAGAAGCCCTAGCCCGTGTGCCTTTTGAGTCTCTCTCCTGCTTCCCTCCTCTCCCTCACCTCCCTAACCCTGTCTCTGTCCACTTAGTCTTCCAGTTTTGTGTCTTAAAAGTCTGAAAAGTGTGTAGGAAAAGACAGAACTCTCCTCAGAGGACAGCAGAAGAGGAGATGGGCCAAGGAGAGATGGGGCCTGGGGGTGGCAGGTGACAGGACGGGAATATCACATTTGAGTATCCCATTCCCATCCCTGTCTGCAGACCAGCAAAGCTCCCGGCATATGCTGCTCAGGAAAGCCAAGATGATGGAGCAGAAACAGGACTTGGCGTTCTCCTGCTATTTCCCTAGTGTTATTCCTCCAGGGAATGGCAGGCAAGGGTCCTGTGTGCATAGCAGGGTTTCAGGGAGATCCCTGGGACTGCAGAGATAGACACAAATTCTTTTAAATCCCTTCCTTTTGAATAAAAGTACTAGGTGATTTTAAAACGATCTGTGTTACCAGGAATACATTTTGTAAATTTCTTTAAGATTTAGATACTAGGTTTCCATCCCAAAGACATTTTTGTATATCCCTGAATAGAATAAAGTTAAATCAAGGCTTATCCTATTCCAGGCCATAAGGAAGCCTCTCATCTCCTGGATGACTTGTCATCTCACCTGGTTCTATGCCATGTACTTGACAACATCAGTGCCTTTCCAAACCGTTGCCTTCAGCTTGATTTTACCGCCTTGCATTGTTGCACTTTGTATCACTGAGCTCAGCTGCAAGAACAGTAAGAACAGTGGCTTGTAACGTCCCTGCGCTTCCATTCAGCTTAATGGTCAATGAGCCTAGAGACAAGGGAACCCTTCTGAAGGGCAGGAGGATATTATGGGCACTACCGAATATTTTTAGAATTTCTTTTTCTTTTTGGAATGCGGACTTTTTGATACAGGCTGAGCATCCCAAATCTGAAATCTGCAATGCTCTAAAATCTGAAACATTTTGGGCACTGACATCATACTCAAAGGAAATGCACATTGGAGCATTTTGGGTTTCAGGTCTCAGGATTCCGTATGTTCAACCAATAAGTACAATGCAAAGATCCCCAAACTGGAAAACATTCAAATTCCAAAACACTTCTGGTTCCAAGCATTTCAGAATAGGAATATTCTACCTGTACTAACTATGCCACGTAAGTAACATCGTGTGTGCGCATGTATGTGAGTGCATGTACACGTGTGTGTGGCTGGAAGAACGAGCTTGGGAAGCCAGCCTTCTAAGCTCCCCAGGTTGCTGTTTTTTCAGCAACGCAGTTATTACTAGCAGTGACGTCTTCCATTGCTAGGGCACTTTGTTTTAAACTGCTTGACCTGCATTACCCTATCTGGTTTCCACAAAAGCCCTGGGGTTTTTCTGCTGCTGTTTTCCTTTGCAGAAATTGCTATGTTTCACGTCGTGAGCTGTACCTCACGGTCCAGGCAGATGTGCCCTCAAAAGTCCCAAGCAAGCTACCAACTTTTCCTGCCGGAAGGAGTGTGTTACACTGTGGCACTGCCATATCCCGGCCAGGCAGCTGCTTCCACCCTGAGCTGTCCCTAGTCCCTCTGCCCTGTTTCTTTCCTGAGAATTGTGGGTTTTGAACTAGATCCTGGAGTGTCACAGCTACAAGTGACTTTAAGACTGACTCAATCCAAAGCCCAAGAGATCACGTGACTTGCCCAAAGTCACACCGAGGGTCGGTGACAAGGCTGGGACTGGACTCCGAGCATCCTGGTTCCTACTGCCCTGGCTGTCTTCATGACCTCAACACAGAAGACCCCTTTTCTTTTCTTTTCTTTTCTTTTTTTGGAGATGGAGTTTCATTCTTGTCGCTCAGGCTGGAGTGCAGTGGCATGATCTCTGCTCACTGCAACCTCCACCTCCCAGGTTCAAATGATTCTCCTGCCTCAGCCTCCCAAATAGCTGGAATTAAAGGCATGTGCCACCATGCCCAGCTAATTCTGTGTTTTTAGTAGAGACGGGGTTTCACCATGCAGGCCAGGCTGGTCTTGAACTCCTGACCTCAGATGATCCACTGCTTCAGCCTCCCAAAGTGCTGGGATTACAGGCATGAGCCACTGTGCTCAGCTGAAGGCACCTTTTCAAAGGCACAAATTCGCACACCTCTGGAAATGCAAACATTGCCCTTTCCCAGGGGTCCCTACCTCTGCACTGGAGACATCGTGCTCTCTAAAAATGATGCAGTTTTAAGTACTGACTCTGGAGAGTGTGTATTGCGGGGAGGGTGTTTCTTCTTTGTAACGGTTCCCCCCAAAATCAGCCTGGCCAAGCTAACAGAAAACCTCAGCTTAAAACACCCTGTGCCCCTCCTGCCCCCCGGAACTCCAGAACAGTTCACACCAGAGAGATGCCAGCTGTCTTCAGCTCCCAGGACCTCGTTGTGCCCCTCCTGCTGTGGGTGGCCTCATCCCCAGCAGGGCTGCACCCAGGAGGTAGAGGGGGAGCTGTGCCCCAGGGTTCTTTCATCCTGAACAGCTCTGTTCTGATGGCAAAAGAGCCATCGTGAGAGCACCACGATCTCTTCTGGCTGGTATTTCCTAAACATCCTCACATCTGTCCAGTTCCCCCCTCCCCAGCCTAGAAACCTGGAATTCTGCAGAGCGGTGTCTGGTCCCCACTTCTCCCCGTGCCAATCCGCAGCCACAGGGCTCTTGCTAGTCATATTCCTCCCCTGCTAATGGCCCATTCATAACATCAGCTGCAAACCTGAGGGCTCCCCACACTCGGTGGGGTCTTGGCTCCTCCTTCCACCTTGCCCCCAGCTACTCCCTCTCACAGGTATGAGGGTTTCCTTCTGAAAGGCAGTAGTAGGATATTATTGGTATAAATACAGGAGTACTGCGCCACCTGCATTGCTCAAGCCAGACTGGGCCTTCCGAGGACATTCCATGACATGCTGTTCCCTATGGCTAGGACACTGTTCCCTCACCTTTCTTCACCCAGCCACAGCCAATGTAGCTCAGGTACGAGCTCCTCCGGGAAGCTTGCCTGACCGCTCTCATCCCATCCGTGCCCAGTTTTGTCCACGCAGGGAACCCCTCCTTTGTGCTTTCCTTCATTTGGCAAACACCTGTTGGCTGTCTCCCATATGCTGGGCCTGTGTTGGGTCCCGGGGATGCAAAGGCACAGAAGACATAGTCCCTGCCTGCAGGGAGCACACAGTCTACTGCCCGGGAGCCAGAGATGGGAGAAAACAGAACAGTCCTGCTTCCAGAACTTTCTGTGCCTGTGCTGTTCCTGTGTTGTTTTTTTTCTCCCCCATTGTGCACGTGTGGCACCCTGGGGAGGGTCTGAGCTCCGTTTGTACCCTTACACCAAGCCCCGTTTCTAGCATGCATCACCCTATGCCCTTGATGTACACACAAAGGCTGAATCAACAGACGGGCTTAGCTGTGGGTTCCCTGCAGGTTAGTGTCACCTCTGTCCTCTTGAAGAGGTTGCTGATGTACCTGTCATGCATGTGTATTGCAGTTCCCTGAGGAAACCCTCCAGGGAAAAACCAAGGGGGTCTCTCTTGGTTTTTCTCTCTTGGTGAACAGATGCTGTTGAAATACGTACTTTCTTCTAGCCAGCACTTTTCATGCAAACTTCAGTCTTAGGTTAGCTTCCTCCAAGGTAAAATAATTCCTGTGCAAGAGATTTGTGAAGGAAGTGCTCCCGGGACCAGGTGGGAGTGGGGGCAGGGAAAGGGAATAAGCCACGCCAGGGTGCAATTTCAGGAAAGCTGCTGGCCTCAGCCTGCTCCTGTGGAAGGCTGAGTGAGTTATACCTCGGCCTTGAGGCTAGCAGTGGTGTCACTGCCCTGCGCTGTCGTTGGCTCTGAGCCCCAGGGGAACACAATCTCTCAGGCCTTTTGGGCTCTTGGACACGTGGGCAAAGCGATTTTAGTAGCCCTTGGACAGGCCTCCAAAGGGGCCGCAGGTGCAGGGGTGGGCAGGAGAGACACAGCTGGGGGCCTGAGAGGGGTACAACAGTGTCCTCTACAGCTTATGGGGACAAAGCTGAAGGGCCCTGGGGGTGAGGGAGCCCCTTTTTCTGTTTTTACTTCAGGGTCTGTGTTTAACTGACAAATGCACTCTGCCTGGTCTGTGACCCGTCCTCCTGCTTGGACATGCGAAGTAATGCCCCGGGCATGGCGTAAGCCAAAGGTGGGGCTCTTTTGTCCAGCGCTAAGAGAGACTCAACTCTTGGCTTCAAGTTTTCTGCTGAGGTGAACGTTATTTATTAAGCCGTATTGAGTGGGAATAGATGGTAACCCTGTACCTCATCCAGAAGAACAGAGAAAGAACTTTCTCAAGATGAAAGCATGTCCCTCAGATGTCTGGCAAATGAGTGAAGATTATAAATGAGAAGGTAGCCAGCCGGGCACGGTGGCCCACGCCTGTGATCCCAGTGCTTTGGGAGGCTGAGGCAGGTGGACCACAGAGATCAGGAGTTTGGGATCAGCCTGACAAACATGGCGAAACCCCATCTCTACTAAAAACAGCAAAATACAAATCATACTAAACATTTTAAAAAGGTGGCATGCACCTGCACTCCCAGCTACGCAAGAGGCTGAGGCAGGAGAATCCCTTGAACTCAGGAGCTGGAGGTTGCAGTGAGCGGAGATTGCAGTGATCAGAGATTGTACCATTGGACTCCAGCCTGGGCAACAGAGCAAGACTTGTCTCAAAAAAAGAAAAATAGCCAAGGATGCCTCAGGGGCTGAGCACAGAGCGATCAGAACATGTATTCCATCTTTGTCATGCGTTTATTTCTAGAAAAGATTATTTTTTAAAGCAATCATTAAAAGCTCTCGTAGATGCCATGACCAAAATATCTTAGTAAGACTTACTGTTACCACCTCACTGCCTACTGCCTCCAATTCTTAGGAATACATTTTGTTTTTCAGAGAAATGAAGACTAATGTTAGAAAGAAGCACTTGGGGAATTATACCACTTAACTGATTTCATAAGTGTTTACAGCAGACACAGCCTTGGTGGAAACTTTGGCAGGGAAAAGGCAGACTCCCAAAGTCTTTATGAAAGGTAGCAGTGCCCTGTGACACAGAGCAGAAGGGGAACCACAATTAAGAGCGTCAAACTCAAGAGGAAGAAAGGGTGGCTGGGGAGGGTGAGGGGAGGCCGAGAAGGCATGAAAAGATATTATTCCCTCTACTGCTGATTACAGAGATCAACCAAATCCTCCAACATTGGAAAGAACAAAGCACTCATTTTTAACAACCCAAGAACAGAAGAAGGGGATATTGGCGGAACCTCTTCCTATTAAAGACCAATTAAGTTATTAGGAAACTTCGGAGAAGTTCCAACAGAACGGAAGCTTTCTCTTACACTGCAAAATACCTCTGAGCCCTGTATGAAATCAGAAGACACAACGCGGTTGTGTTACTCGTTATATCTTTGGCTGTCACATTCACTCATTCCTCCCACAAATATTTAGCAAGTGACCTCCACGTGCGAGTCATGGAAAACTACTTGATGGACACAAAATCCTACAGAAGAAAGAACCTAAGACCTGGTGTTAGAAAACCTCGATTTGAGTCACCACTTTGCTGCACGTGGGATTTTTAACACGCCAGTTACATGCCGGTTTCTGGGTCTTAGTTTTGCCACCTGTAAAACGATGATCAGATACTGCTTCACACAGTTTGGGAAAATCTCTGTAAATGCTACCGTCCTTTACAAAGGTCAATTGCTCTTATTTTTGTAAGTTTCCTAGCAGGATGGGGTGACCCCACTCCTGGTTTACCTACAACCGTCTCAGTTGCACCTGCTCTCCCAGCCCCTTTTTATTCTTACAGGAGCCCAAGTTCGGCAAATAATTGGTGTGATCCCCTACTGATAGGGTCATCTGTGTAGGAGAAAAGCACACGAGAAGGCCCGAGTTCCAATGCTATTGCTCAGTTGCAGTCAATTTCCATCTCTTACTCTCTGTTCATGGAAGTTTCTCGCTGCCTAACAATACTCTGTTTGCTCTTTTTGAAGGTGCGGCCAACTCTGCTGTGAAAACTCAGCATGTGCACGGAAGTGGGTACTCTGCTGTGCATTTGCACAGAGGTTCCACATAAAAAGAAACAATTTGTGGAGCACCTGTCGTGAATGCAGAATTTGGGCATAAAGAAATGTTCTCCTGCAAATGGTGTTCTTCAATTCAGAAACGCAAATGCTGTATTTCAAGGCGACAGTGTTGTGGGCCTTTATAATAAGCACAAAGCACTACCCCAGTCTGGCAATAACTGAAAACCAGGGAGATTTTGGTCTTACCAAGCAGAATTAGGCTGCTAAATTGTGGCTGAGTGGGTGACACTGGCCGTGGGTTGGATCTTGAACTTCAAGAGCCCTGTTCCCAGAGCCCTGGGCTGTGTTTCCCAATCTCACCCAGCTCTGTTTCCTGACTAGGGGGCAGGCATGACTCTTGCACCTGCCTCCTGGTGCTGCTTTGCGGGTTACAAGCTGATGCATAGAGTATTTAGCACCAGGTTGTCTGTAAGTTGTAGAAAGTCTTATCATTATCTGCTGTGCTGCTCCCAACAGGGCACTCTGCAATAGTTAACTTGAAGGGACAGGTCCCTGCTATGCCCTCTTTCCTTTGGCCTTGTTTCCAAATACTTGTAGGAGGTGTCCAGACCAAAGCCTTTCAAATGTGGGCAGTGAGTTGCAGCCCTGTCTGTATCAGTTAGCCATTGCCACAATGATGCTGCGTAACAAACTACCCCCAAAACTTGGTGGCTTAAAACAACATTCTCACCAATGTGTGGGGCAGCTGGTATCCATTCATCCAGGCTGAGCTCTACTCCAAAGTGCTCTGCTTGGCGAAATTTTGGCAGCAGCTCTACCAGTACATGGCACTCATCTTGCTCCTGCAACCAGGGGCCTCTCCAGGGCATGTGCTTCCAATGACGATAGCAGGAAGCACTCAAGGGCCCGTGGAAACCCTCCAGGTCGCCTAAGGTATAGCCTCAAATCCAGCCACTGCCACTTCTGCCCAGATATCCCAAGGCCAAAGATGGCAGCACTCCCTTAAAAGGGTCATGGTGAGGGTGTGCTGGCAGAGAGGTGGGAAGAACTGGGACCAACAATTCAGCCAACTGCTCACTCTATCTCATCTTTCACAGAAAAGATGGAGTAAATTTGGGGCACCTACTGTAGGCCAGGACTCATTTAAGCTTCAAGAATCCTATGAGGTAGGCAGTTTCTCTCCATCTTACAGGTGAAAAGACTGAGGGTGAATACTGAATTGATTCACTTTTGCTACATAACAAAGTCCTCCCGGAGTGTCCTACGGTCAGCATTTCTTTCACTTGCAGTGCTATAGGTAAGCAGTTTGGGCTGGACTCAGGTGGACACCCTTCTGATGATCTCAGCGAGACACTACTCACTCCTGGTCAGCTAGGAATGGAGTGGAGGCTGACTGCTCTCACCCGCCTGTCTGATAGTTGATGGCTGTGGGCAACACGAATGGGGGGGCCATGTGCTCTCATTAGCCCCGCTTTCCAGGACAACAAGAGAGCCAGATCCAATATGTGAATGCTTTTTCAAGCCTTTGGTGGCTTGTTTGCTAATGTCCCAGTAGCCATGTAAGACATAAGGCCAGTTCGGGGCTGTGTGGGCGGGGACTATCAAAGGGGGCAGATAGAGGAAGTTAAACAAATTATGGCCGTTTTTGTAATCTGCAACAGGAACCCTGCTCAAGGCACACACTAAATGCATGGCAGAGCCTCGTCTTTGATCCTCTGAGCTGACAGGCATGTGGCGAGCGCAGCCTCATGTGTCCCTAATGTGTTCCAGACACACTAGGCACTTCCCACAACTGCCATGTAAACTGCCCAGTCCTCATTGAACTTTCCACTCCTACTGATCTCAAGGGGCTTATGTCTCCGGAGTTAACCAAACATGAATGAATACATGTATTTACACCACCTTTGGAAAAACAATGCAATGTCTTAGAAGCAAGATTTATTTTCAGAGGAAGAAGTCTTGTTTATGTGATTCTAGATGAATTCTCAGAAAGCGTTTTTATAACGGAAGCAGGGAATTCTGTAAGTCTCTGGCCTCCTGCCCATGGCAGTGCCTCAACCTCTCAGGGCATTGCTGGGCTTGGGTTCCAGAGAAGTGACTGAGAGTGCCCAGATCTTAGTAAGTGAGCTTTCACCCTGTAGCTGTGTTTAAACAAATTCGCCCATTTTGTAGCATATATCTGGAAAAGGGCAAAATCATTTTCCAAATTGGAGAGGATGGAGAAGAGGGGAAATGTGTTCGGTGTTATTGCAATTAGTCACGCTTTGGAATGTCCTGGGGAAAGTCGACTCTTGAGTTCTTATTGGCGTAGTGAAGTGGAGGAGGTTAAAAAGAAGTCTGCAGGCACCGTTAATTAACCTCGCCATTACTTTACTTCCCTGTGCGTTTTTCTGATGGACAGACGATCACGGGGTCAAACCCTGTTAGAGCTTCAGGCATCCTGCATTCACGAAGCCCAAGCCTTTTGCTTTCCAGAGATGAGAGGAATTGCTGGCATTCTTCACAATCACAGCAGGCTTTCAGGTGGGCACAGATCCTGGGCCCACAGGGTTTGCAAGTTGGGTCCCCTCCTCCACATTCTGCCATTTCTCCAAAGGCTGCTCATACATTGCTAATCCTCCTTCAGGAAGCCTTCCTGGATGGATTTCTACTTCCTCTGTAAACCTCAGCCTTTCTTGATGCCTCCTTGTAGTGGATTCTGGGATACTCTGCCAAGTTCCCCTCTTTAGGCCAAAGCATACATCCCCCAGCTATTCCCAGCTGTAGCCCTCCCTGACAACCGCATTTAGCCATAGCGAATAGCCCAGCCCAAGTCTATGGCTCTTGCAGGAGCAGCCTACGGCCGGTGCTGCTGAAGCAGGGAGACCGAGCCCAGTCCATGTCCCTCAATCTGGGGACAATGCTGAAGGGCCACCCATTGGAGCAGCTGGGCCTCTGTTGTGTCTGTGTTGGAGATGCACTTCTCCTTCTGCCCAATCCTTACTGCCATATGGGTCCATCACTCAAAAAACCTGCATGCGGCTGTCTACCTCAGATTCTGTTCCAGGGAACTCGGCCTGGGACACTCCTCGTGAGGCATTCCACATCTCATTTTATGTTTACTAACTGGGTGCTCTGACACTGGGCTCACCCCAATATGTATATTTAAAACCCTTGATGGCTATAAAGGAGGGAAACTGCAATGGTAACGTTGCCCACAATTTGCTCCTTTGCCTTAGGTGGAGGTCAATTTTGTCTCTGGAAACGACTGCACCCCTGTCTGTTGGAGGGTAGGAAGGACACTTCAATGTCCTTGTGCTCATGCAGAGGGGACCCCAAGCCTGCGCTGGCATGGAGAGGATGAGGCCACAGTGCCATCCCTCGAGCACTGTGCATGGATGTACAAAGTTGTCTGCACCAGGCAAGCGGTTCCTTCTCAGCCGAGTTCACCATGATGCTGATGGGAAACCAGTCATGCGGGAAATGTGGGTTTCTTTACACCTCTGAGCTGAATCCACCGGGAGTTAGAAGAATATGATGAAAGCTGTCCCCTCATTCCTGTGGGAACCTGGCCAGCCCTGTTGAGAGTGGTGTCTGGGATGGACACCTAAGGAGAGCCAAAAGGGGAGCCTATGAAGGCCACGACCAGTACCCTCTAGATGTTAGTTCAAGAGGTAAAGAATTGGTTTAAAAAATGTCTTCAACTGCACTGTAAACACTGATGCTACCCCCAGACCCCCATGGCCACCAGCATGGTTTGGTCTTTGCTAAACTTTGCAGAATCAAGTTTAAGTGCCCGTGTTCACACTTGGGATGTATAAGGAGAGTTCCGGAAGCCTAGATCACGACCGTGGCCTGAAGGAGTGGACACACATAGCCGACGTGCTCAGCTTCAGTTGAGCTGGGCTCACCGAGCCCGTGTATTTCTCAGAGACTTTCAGAAACTCTTGAGGTGGGATGAGGGTTCTGACAAAAGCACGTCCTGAGTTGCAAGACGGCCTGGGACTTGCTGGCTGGGTACTGAACGGAAGCTGCATGCTGGAAACGGCAGTCTTTTGGACTCTGGTTAGTTGGGCTGTTTCCTTGCGTGAGTGTGTAAGCTCCCTGCAAGCAGGAACCATGCCTCATTCCTTTCTTGGGTTGTCTATAGTGCCTAGTACAGTGTTTGCACATTGTGGGGCCTGAAGCGATCTTCAATTGTGGACCCCAAACCTGTTAACGGGGAGCACAGTGATGCCTCCATTAACATGAAGAGAATGTGGCCTGTCAGGGTCCCAGAGCAAGTGAGTGGCTGGATCCCCAGCCCCCAGGGCCATGCTGTCTCCAGGCACCTCTTACTCCTCAGGAAGGATGGATGCCCTGAGTAGAACTAGAGTCAGCTTCAACTTCCTGGGAGGAAGGATTTACTGTGTTCCTTCAAACCAAGGATCCCCTGCTGAGCGCCTAAGAGCCAGCAATCCCAAGCCCATGATCTCTGTAGTGAGCAGAGCTCTAAGATGGCCCTCAGTCTTGTGTAAGTCCCTCTCATGTGTGTGTGATAGCACTCCTCTGATTATGTTACATGATGTGGCAAAGGGATTTTGCAGCTGTAATTAAGGTTACTAATCAGTTAACCCTAAGATGGAGATATTGTCTGCATGGGTTTAACACAACCAGAGAGTTTTCTCCACTGGTGGTAGAAAGTGAAACCTGTGAGGGTGAAGAACACGCACATGCACACACACACACACAATCAACACACTGTTGTTGAATTTGAAGATGCAGGGAGCCACATGTAAAAGCTGGAGAGCAGCCTGCAGGAGTTGAGAACAAACTTCATCCAACAGTCAGTAAAGACAGGGGGACATCAGTCTTACAACCCAAAGGAACTGATTTCTGCAACAACCTGGATAAGCTCAGAAGCTGATTCTCCCCCACAGCTTCCAGATAAAAGCTCAGAAGCTGGCACTTTGATTTCAGTCTTGTGAGGTCCTAAGCAGAGCCCAGTGGATTTCTGACCTATAGAATTGTGAGCTGATAAATGGGTGTTGTTTTAAGCCACTGCAATTGTGAAAATGTGTTGCCTAGCAATAGAATGCTGACACAGTCTTTGAAAAGTCTTCACAGAATGGAGCGTGGACCAGGTTTGAATTCCTACTACTCTGCTCACTAGTTGCACAACCCCCGAGTCTCAGTTTTCTCATCTATCAAGTGACAGAACACCCGCATCTCATGGTCTTCCCAGCGTCTGCAGTCTGAGGACTCGAAGTTCAAGGACTTCCTTCTTCCCAAGGTGGCTGCTCTTGGGATAGTGGCTTCTGCATCTTAGTCATCTCCTCTGTGAAATGGGCACATGAACCATCATCTTCTTGTTCTAAAGATTGCATCAGATGAGATAACGGATTTATAAGACATGACACCAACGTTTATTATTTACACCCCCACTCTGAGCACAAACCACAGATATCCTACACCCAAGAACATACCATAAACAACCATTTTCTGCAAGCCTGTCATCAAGCACCACCAATTTTGTATAGTTCAGAGCCCTCTCATTAAGATATTTATTTAACGTTTAAGGAAAGTTGCCTAAATACCATGCTAACCCTTTGAGGAGTGTTGTTGCACCTTATGCAATATTTTATTTGCTCAAAAAATAAGACATCACTGCGCTCAGAGGACGTCCTGAGCTTTGAGCTCGCTCTCAGGAGTGAGCATGACTGACTTGGTTATTTTGACAGGAAAGAACCTTCTCCAAAGAACTCTGTGCACCAAAAAACTTTTTGCTGTTAGAAGTTGTCAAACCATGAACGATGTTGTCATTCATCCTTTCACGCAGATCCCCTCCCGCGTTGTCCCACAAGGAAAGCTCCTGATTAAGATGTAGGGGCTGTAAATCAGGAGAAGGCGCCGGCGCGTTCCGCATGAGGGAGCCAGATGGCCGGCTGCAGGGACTGCTGGGGAGGTGACCATCGCCCACTCACTGCACCGTATCCGAGTGCCCGCATCCTCTACGGTGATTCATGGGCGCCCCTATCACAGGCCCCATGTTATCTAATAGATTTCTGAAGTTTTCCACCAAGCATTTTATTTTAAATGACAGTTATTTCTATTAATGGGGGGGCTCTGTCAGTCTCCTGACCCCGGTCGGGAAGGATGTCTTTCTGTTCAAATGGCAGTCATCATTTCTGTGAAGACATGCATGTAAAGGAGGCAGCCAGAGCAAGGCACCTCGCACAGGGCTGTCACTCAAGTTGACATCTCCATGTTGGAGCATTTTTTGCAAAGTTTTCTCCATGTGACCTGCAAGTTAAAGATCAGGGGGCTCCCTTCATCCAAGCCATCCATGTGCCAATCATCCTTACCTAAAAATGAAAGTTACAAATAAGCCAGCGCTGCTATTTATACCCTCCTGCCTGGCCCATCTTCCTCCTGTCAATCTCGGTCTTTCATTATGGATACATGCTCAGCACCTCTTCTCCATCGAGATCACAGATTAGCTGCTCCCACTTCTCCACTGTTTGTTTGCCTCTTTTGTGATGTTTTATAAAATAACCATGTTCTCCTGGCATTCAGGGTTTTTTCTATTAATAGAAGCGGAAGTTTTTCCCTCTCCTCTGTCCTTTCTTTCTTCCCTTCCTTCTCTTTCTTTTCTTCCTCCCTTCATTATTTCCTACTTTCCATCTTCTTTTGTCCATCTTTCCTCTCCTGCCCGTCCTACATTCCCTTCTTCCTTCCTCCCTCCCTCCCTTCCTCCCTCCCTCCTTCCTTCCTCCTTCTTTCCCTCCCTCCCTCCTTCCTTCCTTCCTCCTTCCTTCCCTCCCTCCCTCCCTCCCTCCCTCCCTCCCTCCTTCCTTCCTTCCTTCCTTCCTTCCTTCCTTCCTTCCTTCCTTCCTTCCTTCCTTCTTCTGTGTCCTCCTCGTCCTCTTTCCCTTTCACTCCTTCTCGGTCCTCTTCCTTTTTCTGTGTTCCTCCTCTATTCCTCCCTTTCCCTGATGTCTTCAAGCAGGAAGCTGGGAGATGGCCTGCCCTTCCCCAGCCCCTTCCTGTGGACCTGCTTGCTGCCAGCCCTACGCAGAAGGCCCTGTCTCCCAACACACGCCATCCCGAGCCTCTTGCCCAGCTGCCAGTCTGAACCCTGGGCCCAAGTGACACCGTTCCACTCACCCTTGACGGAGCCACCAACTACTGACGGATTCATTTCCATAACTGGACTTTCTCTGCCTCTCCCCTCGGGTCCCCATCCCCTCTCTACCTTGGAGCCTTTGCTTCAGCACCACAGGGGATCTTTCCTAGCTCATCCAATAGAAACCACCCTGCATAAATACCTTGTTTATTCCCTCAACCAGTGTTCACTGAGCACCTTCTACATGCCAGGCTCTGCAGAGGCACTGCGGAGAGTCAGGCAGTCACAGATCCTACTCACAAGAAGCATGATGTTTCCCAGGGAAAACTGGCAGTAAGCAAACATCTACCCAGACTTATTTAATGACAACTGTGATGCATGTCACAGAGGGAGAGTCTATCATCAATCATACATGTCCTTGTGTGCCCCGTTCCCCACATGGCCCCCAGGGTGCTGATGGTCATTAGAGCTGCCTGTCCTTGAAAAATGTACTCTGTGGGTACGTGGAGGGAAGGTTTAAGACCTCTTTTATGGGACCCCTCCACTGCACCCAGACGTCTTCTGAGTGCTGGTCAGGATACCAGGAGACAGAATGGGAAAAGATCCGCTGTACCCATGTGGTCCTTCCCAGGGAGCTAGGTCTGTTTTCTGGCCACGTCTAATGTGTTTTTTACAGTCTCAAGTGTATTCTCAAGGGCGTTGTTCTGAAGTGGAGCATGAGTGCATTTTCTCAAACTCCCCTTCCACGCGGGGACCGCTGCTTGCCGCACATGTTCACCAGCCATTTGCACTCACATGGGGCAAAGCTTAACTATGGATTTTTATACAAGAATGTGAGTACTGAGCTGTGAGAGCCCAGAGGTGCCTGTACAACTACAGAAAGGAGAAGAAGAAAAAAAAGGAGAGTTTTAAAAAGCACAAACACAGCGGGAAATAAATTCATGTATTAACTTCATCAGCCTCAGTGTTTCCATATGCAAAATGGGGTGATGATTGTACAAGAGATACTTTTAAAGCATTGCACATATCATGTGCCCCACTAAATGTCAATCTTGTTTCCCTGATATTTGCAGTTAAAAATGTCGATGGGGAATGTGGTTGTAACTGTGGGAACTGTACAGAAAGTCTCAGCGTTCGTTGGGAAGGGCTCTGGTGGTCACCACTGCTAGGGAAATCTGTAAAAAGATCCTCGACATTCAAACAGGGCAGAGAGAAGATCAAGGAGCATGTATCCATTCTTTTTCCTACTTCACCCTCTACTAGGTGGCTGTCACAGGGAAAGGAGTTGCATGGGGGTAAACTGAGGAAGCCGGGCACTGTGGGAAGCTGGGTTTGCACTTTGAGAGCCAGTCTTGATGTCTTCCACACAGGTAACGGCAAACTGAGATGCACAACAACTTTCTGGACTTTTCTGTGAGGGGTTTCGCCTCATAACTACAGAAATTTACTATCTGTATGAAGCTGAACGGAGGCAGGCATTGCTAACCTAACTGATGCGAGGTCATGAGGAAATCACAGCACTTTACCTGGAGGACTGGTTCCAAAAACTGAAGAGTTAAAAAACAGAAGGAAAGAAAAAGGGAAGCTACAATTAACTTTTAAACTCAAACAGCAACCAAAAGTCAGACAACTAAATGGAAGCCGTGCACAAATGTCACACACAGAGGAGGAGATCAGAGGAAATGGCAATCCCCGATAAAGATCGAGAGGGACAACCTGGGTTTTTACAGCATCTGCCGGCAAATGGCTCAAGTGGAAAAAACACCTGGTAGCTTGATTTCTCAATCTACTGCAGAACGGCCTGTGATTCCACAGAGATCAAAGGCTCGCCTTGGAAACAAAATGCCACAAGAAATGGCACGCTCTTTGTTTTTTATTATTATTTTGAGGGGGCATTTTGTATTTCTGACCCATGACTCAAGGAGTTGGGAATTTATGAGCCAGTGTGGAGAGAGGTCAGTGAGCTGGCTGAACGGCAAGGAATAAAAATTATGCGCTTAGAAATTCATTCTGTTCCTTCTCAGCTTACCCCTCTGGAATAAGAAGGTGATAAAAGACCTTTGTAAATTACATGGCATCTCCATTAAACCTTCACAGGTCTGAGGCAACACTGTGTTCAGAGTGTGATACTGTGTAACTGTGTGTACACGTACCAGCTGGTCCGTCATTGTCATTCCTGGCATTTGATTCTCTCCTAATGTGTCCCTATCCCCTGGATTTTCCCCTCCAAGTTTCTCTTCAACATCATCTTTTTCATCATCTAAGTCTGGTCTTCTTCGAATTGCCCATAGTGACATCTGTGTCCACATCACCAAAATTCATCCAATTCCCTGATCTGTCCAAACGTGTAGACATTTGGCAGCAGGTAAATAAAAGACCCAGATGTGCAGCTCCTTTGGTTTTCATCTGGAATTCTGGCATAATGTAAGATACCTTGAATGAAAGCTAGCCTATGCTCTTCATTTTCCACATGTGGTTATCGTTATATTGTTATTTATTGTGATTTTTCTATAATTTACCAATCATCTAGGTAGCCATCAACAGGCATAATAATATGGTTAGTATTTATACAAACAATTATTCTTCAAATGTAAGTTAGTAAATGGATTATAAATGAATCCAAGAATATTTTGGCAAATATCCCTGGGAAGCTGTGTTGGGATTTAAGCCATGTAAAGCACAGGATTCTGGCTGGGGGATTGAGATGTGTTTGAAAAGCTTAATAAAACATTAAGATGGCTGATACTGTGGATTCTGGGAAGGCAGGTAGAGAAGTTTGATCAGCTACCAGGTGACATAGAGAATATAAATGAAATCTATCAGAAATGTATTTAGTAAATTTGCATCTCAACAATGGAAAATTACAACACAGAATAATGCTCTGATTTTTGTAGCATGTCAGAGGAACCTGAGAAAAAGAAACGGTGCCATCTACTATTGCGGATGACGTTCCCAACAGATGTGGTCTGGAGTCTGGCAGGCAGCACAGAGCTGTCCTCTTCCTCTGCAATGCCAGAAGTGACCCCTGTGCAAATGTGCATTTCAGCCCAAGCTCATACAGTCTCAATCCTGAGTTTTTGGGTGTTTCAGAAATCTAGACCCTTGCTGGCTGAATCTTTCTCAATGTGGATTCAGTTAAAAATAATTGTGTTTTCTTAGTTACTTTTACTTTATTGAGATAGAGTCTCACTTTGTTACTCAGTCTGGAGTGCAGTGGCATGATCTCAGCTCATTGCAACCTCTGCCTCCTTGGCTCAAGCAGTCCTCCCACCTTATTGCCCAGAGTGGCTGGGACTATAGGCATGCACCATCATGCCAGGATAATTTTTGTATTTTTTGTAGAGACAGGGTTTCACCATGTTGCCCAGGCTGGTCTCAATCTTAAACTCAAGTGATCCACCTGCCTTGGCCTCCCAAAGTGCTGGGATTACAGCCATGAGCCACCATGCCTGGCTCTTAATTATTTTTTATTACAGATTTTTTCAAGCATGCATTTTACTGAGTTTGGTAAATTCTAACTTTATTTTCAGGCACGCCTTGTTTTTTGCACTCTGTTTTATCACCCTTCGCAGACATTGCATATTTTTACCAATTGAAGGTCTGTGGCAACCCTGCATTGAGTGACTCTATCAGCGCCATTTTTCCCACAGCATGTGCTCACTTTGTCACATTTTGGTAATTCTTGAAATTTTTTCTTTATTATTATACAGCAATCTATGATTAGTGATCTTTGCTGTTATTATTGTAATTTTTAGGGGGCACTGTGAACCACACCTATGTAAGACAGTAAACTTAATAGAAAAATGTGTGTGTTCTGACTACTCCACCCACCAGCCGTTCCCTTGTCTCTCTCCCTCTTCTTTGACCTCCCTGTTGTCTGAGACACAACAGTATTGAAATTAGGCCAGTTAATAACCATACAGTAGCCTCTGAGTGTTCAAATGAAAGAAAGTCTCTCCCTTCAAATCAAAAGCTAGAAATGAATTAGCTTGGTCAGGGAATGCATGACAAAAGCAGAGACAGGCTGAAAGCTAGGCCTCTTACCCCAAACAAGTAACCAGGTTGTGAATGCAAAGGAGACGTTCTTGAGTGAACTAAAGTGCTTCTCCAGTGACCGCATGAATGATACGAACATGAAACAGCTTTTATTGCTGAGATGGAGATGTTAGTGTTCTGGATAGAAGAGCCAACCAGCCATAACATTCCCTTAATCCAAAGCCTAATCCAGAGCAAGGCCCTAACTCTCTTCCATTCTTTGAAGGCTGAGAGAGGTGAGGAAATTGCAAAAGAAAAGTTTAAGCTGCAGATGTTGGTTTATGAGGTCCAAAGAAAGTTGTCTTCATAACATAAAAGTCCAAGATGAAGCAGTGAGTGCTGATGGACAAGTTGCAGTAGTTATCCAGAAGATCTTGCTGAGACCATTGATGAAGGTGGCAATGCTAAACAATAGATTTTCAATGTAGATTAATTAGCCTTCTACCAGAAGAAGATACCATCTATGACTCCCATAGCTAAACAGAAGTAGTCAATGTCTGACTTCAAAGCTTCAAAGAACAGGCTGCCTTTCTTGTTAGGGACTAATATTGTCTTTAAACTGAAGCCAATGCTCATTCACCACTCTGAAAATCCCAGGGCTCTAAAGAATTAGAGCAAATTGACTCTGCCTGTGCTCTATAAATGGAACAACAAAGCCTAGATGGTAGCACATCTGTTTACAGCATGGTTTACTGAATATTTCAAACCCACTGTTGAGACCCCCCTCTTAGAAAATAATATTCCTTTCAAAATCTTACTGCTCACTGGCAATGAATTTGGCCACCCTAAAGCTCTGATGGAGATACACAAGGAGATGAATGAATGTTGTTTTCATTCCTACTAACATAACATCCATTTTGTCGCCCATGGATCAAGGAGTAATTTCAACTGTCAAGTCTTATGATTTAAGAAATACATTTCATAAGGCCATAGCTGGCATAGATAGTGATTCTTCTAATGGAGCTGGGCAAAATAAATTGAAAACCTCTGGAAAGGATTTACTATTGTAGATGCCATTAAAAACACTTGCAATTCATTGGAGGAAATAAAAATATCGTCATTAACAGGAGTTTGGAAGAAGTTGATTCCAATTCTCATGAATGACTTTGAGGGGTTCAAGACTTCAGTGTTGGAGATAGCTGCTGATGTAGTGAAAATAGCAATCAAACTAGAATTAGAAGTGGAGCATAAATATGTGACTGAATTGCTGCAATTTTATGATAAACCTTGAATGGCTGAGAAGTTGTTTTTTATGTGTGAGCAAAGAAAGTGGTTTCTTGAAGTGGAATCTACTCCTGGTAAAGAGGCTGTGAACATTGTAGAAATGACAACAAAGGACTTAGAACACCCCGTAAACTTAGTTGATAATACAATAGCAGGGCTTGAGGGATTGACTTCAATGCTGAAAAAGGTTCTAACGTTGGTAAGATGCTACAAAACCACATGCTACAGAGAAATTGTTTATGAGAATAAGAGTAAGTGGAGTGGCAAACTTCGTTGTTCTATTTTAAGAAAGTGTTGGCCAGATGCGGTGGCTCAAGCCTGTAATCCCAGCACTTTGGAAGGCAGAGGTAAGGCAGATTGCCTGAGCTCAGGAGCTCGAAACCAGCCTGGACAACAGGGTGAAACCCCATCTCTACTAAAAATGCAAAAAATTAGCCAGGGGTAGTGGTGGATGCCTGTAATCCCAGTTACTCGGGAGGCTGAGGCCGGAGAATCAATTGAACTCAGGAGGCAGAGGTTGCAGTGAGCCAAGACCCCATCTCTACTAAAAATACAAAAAATTAGCCAGGTGTGGTGGTGGATGCCTATAATCCCAGTTACTCGGGAGGCTGAAGCAGGAGAATCACTTGAACACAGGAGGAAGAGGTTGCCATGAACCAAGATCATGCCACTGCACTCCAACCTGGGTAACAGAGCGAGACTCTGCAAAAGAAAGAAAGAAAGAAAGAAAGAAAGAAAGAAAGAAAGAAAGAAAGAAAGAAAGAAAGAAAGAAAGAAAGAAAGAAAGAAAGAAAGAAAGAAAGAAAGAAAGAAAGAAAGAAGAAAGAAGAAAGAAGAAAGAAGAAAGAAGAAAGAAAGAAAGAAAGAAAGAAAGAAAGAAAGAAAGAAAGAAAGAAAGAAAGAAAGAAAGAAAGAGGAAGGAAGGAAGGAAGGAAGGAAGGAAGGAAGGAAGGAGAAATTGCCAAGAAAGTAAGAAATTGCCACAGCCACCCCAACCTTCAGCAAGCACCACCCTAATCAGTCAGGAGAAGGAAGGAAGGAAGGAAGGAAGGAAGGAAGGAAGGAAGGAAGGAAGGAAGGAAGGAGAAAGAAAAGAAAGACAGAAAGATAGAAAGTGAAATTTCCAAGAAAGAAAGAAATTGCCACAGCAACCCCAATCTTCAGCAAGCATCACCCTAAACAGTCAGCAGCCATCCATATTGAGGCAAGACCCTCCACCAACAAAAAGATCATGACTCATTGAAGGCTCAGATGGTTGTTAGCATTTATTAGTATTTTAAATTAACATATGTACTTTTTTAAAAGAGATAATACTATTGCACATTTAACAGACTACATTATAGTGTAAATGTAACTTTTATATGCACTGGGAAACCAAGAAATTTGTGATTCATTTTATTGTGATATTTGTTTTATTCCAGTGATTGGGAACCAAATCCACAATATCTCTGAGGTGTGCCTGTACCAAATTTATTCTAAATAAATTTTAGAGAATTCTATGCTATAAAATAGAGAGAGCAGAATAATGAACTTCAGTGTACTCATCACTCAGCTTCAACATTCCACATTATACCAATCATAGAGCTGATTTCTTCTCGTTTTTTTGTATGTTAAAAAATATGACATGAAATTTACTCTCTTCACTATTTTTAAGTGTTACACTTCGGTAGTGTTAAGCGTATTCACACTTTGTAGAAGAGATCTTCAGAAGTGTTTCATCTTGCAAATCTGAAACTCTATACCCATGAAACACTAACTCCTCATTCCCTTCCCCCACCCGCCCCTAGCAAACACCATTTGATTTTCTGTTAATTTGACTCCTATCTAAATGAGTCAAATTCTTGTGCAAGTGGAATCTTACATATTTATCTTTCTGTGACTGACTTGTTTCATTTAGCATAGTGTCCTCAAGGTCCGTCCATGTTGTAGCATGAGGCAGGATTTCCTTCCTTTTCAGGGCCAAATAATATTCCATCATATGAGTAGGCCACCTTTTGTTAATTTATTCATCCCTGGGTGGATAGGTCACTTCCACCTCTTGGCTATTGTGAACAGCCAAGAACATGGGTGCACAAATATCTCTTTGAGACCCTGGTATCAATTCTTTTGCATAGGTACCCAGAGCTGGGATTGCTGGATTATATGGGAGTTCTACTTTTAATTCTTTGAGGTGTGTCCACCATCTTTTCCATGGTGTTTGCATCATTTCACACTATTGCGTCCTACCAACAGTGTAAAGGGGTTCTAATTCTCATTCTTTTCTAGCTTTTTTTGTAATAGAGAATGTGTTCTCTTTCCGGGTCCATGAGGGGGCGTAGCTTTAAGGGCAAGAATTTCCCGGCGCCATGGCCCCCTCCCATCTCTTTCCATCTGGGAGATTCAAGGGTTTATGTTTGAATTTGACGGGTGCGGGAAGAAACTAAGTCAATCACTCCAGCAGAAGTTCTAGGGAACTCCTTTCATTGGCCCAGGGTCTTGGAGAAGGCAGGGGTTTCTCCCAGGATAAAAGTCCGTGCTCCCTCACCTGCACTGGATTTCCAACCTTCTGGAATCCCCTCCCACAGGGTGGGATTGATTTACTCCAGGATTTCCCCTCTGGAACCCCTTCCACACTTCGTGGAAGCCGTTCTCTTCTCCTTTCCTTCTTTTTTCTCTACCTAAATAAAATCACCTTTCTGCAACACTTTTTGGGTCCGATATTTACTTTTACACGCATACGGTCCACCTGCAGGGGCCCCACTGCTTATTCCTTGAGAGGTTGGAGGCCAAGAACCCACAACGATCACGGGCATTCAAGAAAAAACCCGGTTACAGTAGCCACCCAGCAGGCGTGAGGTTTGGATTTGCATTTCTCTCTTGATTAGGGATTGAGCGTCTTTTCCTGTGCTTTTGGCCGTTCGGCGTATCTTTGAAGAAATATCTATTTAAGTCCTTTACTCACTTTTTAATTTTTATTTGATTTTTTGTTATTAAGTTGTGATTTTTTTTCTCTGTAGAGAAGTAAAGATTTTCTATATTGTTTTGCGTTTAACCGCAAAAACTGAAAAAGAAAAAAAATGACTAGATGGCTGTAATGGAGATCCAGATACTTATACATAGGTGATTTCCTATATAAGCCAGAAAGAATTAAAGGGTGAATTTGAACTGTCAACACAGCCACTGTGAATCATCATTCAGACAACAAACATTTCCTGGCAACTTTCTCAGGCAGGCCTCCTGCAGGCACTGGGTATGAATGTGCAAAAGGCAAGGCCTCTGCCTTCAAGTTACTCCAACAATTTAGAAGAAAGGCAGGGGTTTTGTCTGATTTTTAAAAACCACCTTTATTGAGACATACTTCACATACCATACAATCCATCCATTTAAAGTATATTACATTATTAATTTTTAAATTTATGGTAAAATATAAACAGCATAACATTTACCATTTTAACCATTTTAAAATGTTGTTTGTTTAATCTTTTAACCAAAGGATTGTTTTGCGGTGTCAGGGTGCCTGCTGCCTACTAAGCCTATGCAGTCTTCTAAGAGAAGCTTCCCTCTGCTGGTGGGATGATGGCTGGATGTAGTCAGATGCCCACATCTTGACCACACAACCCAATCTTGTCCTGTCCGCTTCATTCAGAGCCATACACAGGTGCCGCAGCTAGGGAGAGCTGTGGAGCACAAGACTTGGGTGTGCTCATCGACGGCTGGCCAGCAGTCTTCAAGGTGGTTGAGTTCTTCCTGCCACACCGGCTGGATGGTCAAGTGCTACTCTTGGGTGGCTCCTGAGAAAAGGTAAATGCATTAGCCCTTATTCCTGCCTCACTCGTTCCCTTCAGTTTAAGGATAAATACTAGAGGAAAGCTGGTAGGGTATCTGAACATGCCCCTCCATCATTTAGCAACTAATCACTAATTACTTTTTTAAATTAAATTATTATTTGGGTTATTGGCCAAATTACTCATTCACATGAATGAGTTTATTTGTTCAAGCATCAAAAAATCCCAAAAAGCACCCAGTGGAAAGCCTTCTTCCCATTCCTAACTCCTATCTGCCAACTCCCCATCCCTCTCAGCTGGGGGCCAGGGTTACTGGATTTCTCTTTTGCTTTTATTACTTTTTCCTTTCAGACATTTTAAAGCCTTTACAAGCCAATGCAAATGTATATTCTTCTCCTCTCTTCTTTTATCATAATTGGTACTATAATACATACAGTCTTCTGCATCTTGCATTTTTCAGTTAATATATTTGGAGAGCTTTCATTCTGCTTTTTTATTATCACAAATAACAAGAAATCAACACTCCTTATGGGAAGAATTTCTGCAAAGTATTTAATTAGTACCTCATATCTAATATGTGAGTTTTTTAAAAGCAGTGTCTACAGAGTACACCAAAATTTACACCTCGGTAATTGACAGCCTAAATTACCTAGGTCATTTAAATGGAAAAAGACCCCATTTCTACCTGAATTATCTAGGCAATTGTGGTGGATTGGAGTGGATTTAAAAATACATGAATCTTCACCATTTCCCATCAGCGACAAACTCTGGGTCTTGATCCAAACTTCTCTCAACATCAACATAGCTGGATTGTGGCTTGAATTGATTTGCCAATGTTTCAAATGTAAGGCAATGCTCAGAAAGATGAGAGATGACTCAGTGGGAACCATTTTGTATTGTAGAACACCAGCAGAACACTGAAGAGTAAATAAAGAGCCCCTGAAATGTCAAAAACATTCACTGGAATTCAAGGTTGTGGCAGATTCTGAATTAGGAGATCAGCTCTCCAAGAAAAACCACATCATTAATCAAAAATGAAAAAAATTCTCCTTTCAAGAGTAATATATATGGCAAGAAACTGGACTCAACTTGAAAATTCATCTAGTCACTGCAGCTGGGCTATTCTGAGCAAAGCTCTTGAGGATCACCCAGCTAGGGCCCAAGACACACCATGAAGGTGAATGGAATTAATTGCACTGAGGAAACAATGGAGATACAGAGATGAGTTATTGAGAATTAAAATGGACTAAATTTAATACACCTCAACTGATAATTCTTTCCTTTTGACCTTATGTGGGAAAATAAAACGAGGTGAGAAAATGGGAAAATTGCATTTTGGTGAAAATATCTCATGTATAGCAGCAGTCCCCAATCCCCAATCTTTTTGGCACTAGAGACCAGTTTCATGGAAGACAACTTTTCCACAGACTGGGGAGGGGGATGGTTTTTGGATAATTATACAACTCACCATCATGTAGAATCAGTGGGAGCCTGAGCTTGTTTGCCTGCAACTGAATGGTCCCATCTGGGGGTGATGGGAAACAGTAACAGATCATCAGGCATTAGATTCTCTTAAGGAGCGTGACAACAGATCCCTCCCATGCACAGTTTACAATAGGGTTCTTGCTTCCATGAGAATCTAATGTCACCGCTGATCTGACAGGAAGTGGAGCTCAGTGGGTAATGTGAGCAATGCAGTGGCTGTAAATACAGATGAAGCTTCGCTGACTCACCTGCTGCTCACCTCCTGCTGCGCACCCAGTTCCTACCGGGCTAAGGACCTATACTGGTCCATGGCCTGGGGATTGGGGACCCCTGATGTACAGGTCTCTGTGATGACATTCATCATCGCTCTGTTAAATCTTCCCCTCCTTATTAAATTATCACCGAAGGCAGTCCACCAGCTGCTATCTCATCCCACCCTCCCTCACTTGGCCATTGCATCTCAACCCTCAATCCTTTGAAAACGGATACCCACTTTAGCGCTGGTGAAACAAACAGGCTGCACACAGGCGAGTACCTCCTAGTCCAGCCCAGATTCCACCCCTGAAGATGATGAATGGAGTCTGCTACCTTGGACTTCAGGCTCTGGCATGCTCGAGAATTCACAGAACTTTTAATATTTTTCCCAGATGTCTCATAATTATGCCAATTTAGTGTTTTTAAAATAATCTATATTTTATTTCCTTAATCCCTTTAACAGATTTATGACTTAACATTTCGTCAATAGCACGAACTCGTGGGGTTTTGCCAGAGAAAACAACTTTAATCACTGGAAGTTGTCTGCTGCAACATTTATTCTTAAACCTCAAGTAAGCGGGACTGGTTGAGAGATTTCATGTGTGCCTGGGGAGGAATTCATTTGTGCCACCTGCCCCAAAGCCATGTCACAGCTCCAGCAAGGAGAACACTGGGGTTTGTGAGCACATTGTTTTTGGAGAAGGATAACGTGGCAGGAGTTTGTTATTTAATAACCAGTTGCCTTCCGAGCTGGAGAGTTAATCACTACCATTAAGTACTGATCACTCCAGGTGAGAAGATGAGAACAGCTTCACATTTGCAAAAGTTTGGAAGTCAAAAGGCTAACAGGCTAATGCCATCGAAACTTGAGAAGAACGCTGTTTTCTCTTCCATTGCATTTGAGCTCCGTTACCTTGCTTCTGCATTATGTTCTTTTTATCTAAATGGGAATGAAGATAAAACAACTAGATCCTAGGGGACTGCCCCTTTCCAGGCTTTATCTGTGTATCATGTTTGACATTTTTCACAATAAGCCCATATAATTTTTGTAATTAGAAAAAGCAATTGATATTTCTTATAACAAAAGAAAACTGTTTTTTCATTCTTGTTTTTGTCTGGCTCAGCCTTCTGTGGCTCACAGGAATAGCTCGGGGTTTAAGGGTGTTTATTCAATTGTGATCAACAACAGCAGGTTCTGGTTTGTGCTTTCCGACTCTATGAAAGACGAGATACATGAAGGCTGCGTCCAAGTAAGACGGCAAAATTAAAAGCAACGAAGAAGGTGGAGAGGAAGCGGTCGTTTCTATCCTACTAGGCATTTGTCTTCAGTTTTTGTCTTTCAGTTCCTCAAAGCCATTCCGTACACTCTGCCCGGAATCAGCTTTGGCATTAAAAGCCAGAGAATGTAAGGTACAGGGGTAGGAGTGCTGTGGCTTACAGAGGGATAAATTCAGCTGACACTGACTCTGTGACACTGCCACTCAACCTTGCAGGCAACTTTAGTCTCCTGGGGAGCTTTACAAAACACTGATGTCTGTGTCCACCCCCAGAGATTCGGATGCCAGCGCCCTGGATGTGGGCCAGGTGATTGTATTGTGTAGTCAAACTCAAGAACCTACACCGGTGTCCTCCCCTTTCCACCCTCTGCTATTGCCAAAGCCCTCCTTTTTAATGTGTGGTTGGTCCAGGGACTCACAGCACCAGCAACATCTAGGAGCTTGATAGAAATGAAGAATTTCAAACTTCGACCCAGAACTTCTAAATCAGAATCTGCATGTTAACAAGATCCCCAAGTTTACTGTGCGCACATTAAACTTTAAGAAGCACGATCCAGGACTTCATAGCTCTTGCCCAGACTTGTCCCGTCTCCAGAGGGATCTTCTGTTCTCTATTCTCTCCCATTTCAAAACAATCTCCATATTGAAGTGATCCAGAATAAGCTATTGTGGCATAAAATTTATTTTGAGCTGAAGGCATTTGAGTTTCCAAAATTCCCTTATCTACCTAAAAGAAGAGCTTCCACAAAACCCAAAACACTAAATTGTCATCAATTTCCTCCCCAGGAGCAACTCAAATCCCTGCCCGCTGTGAACCAAAAAGTATCTGAGACATGTCTCAATCAATTTAGTAACTTTATTTTGTCAAGGGTAGGACACACCCGAGGCACAGCCTCAGGAGGTCCTGCCGACATGTGCCAAAGGTGTCAGGGTACAGCTTGCCTTTATGCATGTTAGGGAGACATGAGGCATCAATCAATACATGTATGGTTTACATTGGTTTGATCCGGAAGGGCAGGACAACTCAAAGGGCAGCCAGGCACTTCCGGGTCATATGGAGATTTCAATATATTCTGATTGTGATTGGTTGAAAGAGTTATTGTCTGTAGAAGGGAACGTCAGGGTTAAGATGAAGGATTGTGGAGATGAAGGTTTTATTGTGCTGATGAAGCCTCCAGGTAGCAGCCTTCAGAGAGAATAGATTGTAAATGTTTCTTATCAGTCTTAAGGTCTGTATTGATGGTAATGCTGGAGGGGTACAATTAAGCATGTTCGGCCCCCAGTTCCCATCAAGGCCTGAACTGGGGAGTGGGGAGGCCTTTGAATTTTATTTTTGGTTTACATCCCAAACAAACATCCAAACCCATCAATCATATCTCTCGTCTATTCTCCTAAGGGCACATTTATTTTTCCAAAAAGACATTTGTTTTTCCATAAGTGACCCTTCTCCCCTTCCTCTAAGAAGTCATAAGTGCCCTTTCCCTGTTAAGATGATCCATACGCCCCAAATTCCAACTGCCTCCTTGAGTCACATTTCTTTGTGAACTCCCACACATACATGTGTAATTAAATCGGAGAGGTTTTTTTCTCTCAGTATTTTGTCTTTTTTCAGTTTAATTTTCAGGCCTTCAGTATAAAACCTAAGACAGCAGAGGAAAAGAAATTTCTTCCTGAAACTGTGCACATGATCATATCACATGCATGCTGATACAAACAGGAGGCACAAGGGCGGTTCCCCAGCAAAGGCCCCACCCTCAAGCCTGGAAACCCACGACCCTAAATGGGAACAGGCATTCCTGTTTTCATGCTCAAATGTTGCCCTTTCCAAGACCACTCTGGCCCATCACACCCCTATTGAGTGCCCATATAAACCCCAAGCTCCATGAGCAGAAAAAAAGTAGAGCAGAAGAACGGCAGAACAGTGTGGCAGAGGAAAGAAGAGAAGGAGCATCTGAATATTGAGAGGAGTTCGGCTGGGGATGTTCAGAGAGGAGATTGACTGAGGGAAGGCTGGATTCCAGGGAAAGATAATCTTCCAGTCCATCCCCTTTCCAGCTCCCCGTCCATCCTGCTGAGAGCCACCTCCATTACTCAATAAAATTCCCACATTCACCATCCTTCAAATCTAAGTCACCTGATTCTTCCTGGATGCCGGGCAAGGACCCAGGTACCAAGAGGGCAGGTGTAAAATGCTGTCACTCTGACTCGCCACTGAGCTGGTTTAACACTTAGCCATTTGTGGACTGCAACTGCTGAAACAGCATTAACTGTAACACATCCCTAGATGCTGCTGTGGGGCCGGAGCTTAAAAGTGCTCACCCTGGCTCCTGCACCTGCCTGTCGGTGTGCTCCCTTTTCCAAAAAGGGTTCGAGCACACAACAGGCCAAGCAAATGAGCCACACCCCTGTTGCAAGTCTTGCAAGAGGGTCAGGGAACTCTCTCGTTTCAATGCCTATAGGATAGATTATAAACTCCTTAACATGGCAACAAGGCCACTCAAAACTAGGCTCCAGCACACCTCTCAGGACATATGGTGTGTTCCTGGCTCCTTGAAACTTTGTCCATCAGACATGTCCAAACCTAGACATTAAAGCCCTTTCATGAATCTGTGCCTTTGCACAGACTGTTCCCTCTAGTCTGTTTTTCTCTCTCTTCTACCCTGGTGATCTCTGACTCTTCAAGACCAGCTTTAATGTTTTCCCATCCAGTATAGCCCCTAGTCTGTGACCTACCACATGGCATAGTACCTAGTACATAGGAGATAGTCAAAAAAATAAATGTATTTGAATAAATAGATGGATGGATAGATGAACCAAAACCCTAGTTTCCCAAATCTCTTCATCCACAATGATAAAAAATATTTAAACGTTGGTTCTACCCTTTTCTAAACAAGAGGAGCCTCTGTTCTGGGTTCTGAAATTCTGAGGGCTCTGCATATCACACATACACACAATGAATGTTTTAACAAAATATGCAGGTGGGCTGTGCATGGTGGCTCATGCCTGTAATCCCAGCACTTTGGGAGGCTGAGGTGGGCAGATCATGAGGTCAGGAGTTTGAGACCAGCCTGGCCAATATGGTGAATCCCTGTCTCTACTAAAAATGGGAAAATTAGCCAGGCGTGGTGGCACACCCCAGTAGTCCCAGCTACTAGGGAGGCTGAGGCAGAAGAATCGCTTGAACCCAGTTGCAGTGAGCCAAGATCGCACCACTGCACTCCAGCCTGGGTGACAGAGCAAGATTCCATCTCGAAAATAAAAAGAACAAAAAAAAACAAAAAACAAGAAATACGCAGATGCCTCTGTCCCTTGGGAATGCTGGCATAGTGCTATGTGCCACCTGCCACCTTAAACATTTACTCAGGTGACTAACATAGCTCAGGTCCCAGGGAAACACTTCTCTACATCTCTTGCCCTATTCCTTGAAGCAAAAAGTAACTGAGTTTGGTCGCCACGAAGGTTTGCGGGTTGTACCTGCACATGTCAGAAACAGACACTGCTTCAGAATCAGGGAGGACTTCAGCAGAAGTGCTTAGGTAAGATAAATGACGAATTAATTACCTTGTCAACTCCATCTTCTGAGATAAGGCAAACATAATAGATTCTCACATAATGAAGCATTCTCTCTCTTTAGTGATGAGAGTCCATTTTCTTCTGTCTCTTCATATTCTAATTTGCGGCCCAGAAGTCCTAAAGAATTAGTGCATAATTTGCAACCTTTGTATCTAATGTCTGAAGAATATTTTTCAAAAGTTAAATAATTCATATTACTCTTGAATTTGCATGTATGTGGATCTAGCTATGACATGCATGAAGCCTGGTACCAACTCCTACATGCATAACTAGACAATCATTGAACTCTAGAATTAAAAGTCCTATTGTTGTAAACTATTTAATAAGATATGGCTAAGTTTTCAAAATTAAATAAAAATTTTATTTTTAAAAAATGATTCTTTTCTGTATTTCTTGATGATGCTATTTTTCCTTTAATTTTAATATTCAACATCTCTTAAAAGTAGCATTTAAACATATAAAACCATTTTTGCCACATTTGCTTTCATTAGCTTTTTAATACAAATATATTTAAATTGTTTTTTCTTAAAAGACAATTACATTCTATTTTTAGTCTTTAAGTGGCTGAGAATAAATGTAAGGCAAGATCATGATAGGAACAAAAGTCGACAATAGAACTCAAAAGTAAAACCTGAAAGAAAAAAAAGCCCAGAAAACCTCGAAAGAAATGGTTTGCTTAAATTTTGTAAAGCGTAAATAATAAAAGTCAGGAGTCTTCTACAGAAGCATGAGGCACAAAATTTGCTAGTAAGACATTACAACATAAAGTTTTAATTATGGATCAAAACAAGATAAATGAGCAAGAAAATGATTCTCATCAAATCCACAACTTCAAGAGTCGAGGAAATCCCTGGAACCTCACATTCTCCAGTACGGGAAGATTTAATTAGTGCTCAAAGCAATGAGAATGAAAAAGAGGATTGCTCTAACAAATTCACAACTCAGGAGTGCAACTCCGGCCTGTCCATGAGAAGGTGAAGAAATATCCACCGTGAAGGCAGCAACCTGGATGAGAAAGATTAAAGTCTCCCAAGCCCCTCTCATTTAGGTCGATCCTAAAAATGACGCTCATCCCCCTGACAGCATGAGAATGTTTTCTAGCAAAACACAATCTGATTCAAATTAGCAAATACAACTTTTCACTGGGTGAGGATGGCAGGAAACTCAGCATTTCGTTTTATACCAAACACTCTCAAATGGAAAAAGAACCCATAGAGACAGGTTTTCATATTTCAAAGTGAAACACAAACCTTTTGGTTAAATGGGTTACATGATTCACACCAATTTTCAAGATGAGTTTTGGCCAAAGAAGTTATTTTTGACCAGAAACATTTGAATTTTTAATTAAAATAACATTAAATGTCATTCACACACGTTAAAAAAAAAAGTACACATGCAAATATTAGAAATTTTTAAATAGGCCAAATCACCAATAATATTCAACAATGAAAAGTGCTCACCAGTTTCGAACATTGTTGTGATGGCCTGAAAAAATATATTAGGGGTCCAATATGTAGTCAAAAGCAGTAATGCTTTTCACAGTGTTAGCAAGCCCCATGTTCACAGAAACAATACAAGAATTTGAGGTATAATAGATATAACTCCAATTTTTATGCTAGAATGGCCAAAAATGTAAGACGAATGAAAGTAATACAACAATCACTATCTAGGAAGAAGAATTCAAAATGGGATTGCTAATTTAGTAGGTAATAGAGTGAGAAAATAAATCATACATATCACACAAACGAGTAAATATTACTCAATTGACTAGGTGGTAGCAGGGACAAAGGTCATGTTGAACAACAAACATTTATGATATGTATTGTTGAAGAATAAAACAAGAACATATTACATTGTCTCCACACCTTGAAGTACAGGTTTTGATTTAAATGAGGAACTGGAAAGATAACTTGCAATTTTAGGAATTGAGTTAAAAGATTGTTGAGGCTGAGTCTCTGAAAATTGCATGAACGTATTTGGTAAAGGAAAAGGTGCATGAGCCAGAATACTGATCAACATTCAGCAGTACTTGCTGTAAAACCCGTAGTATAAATTTGTTGCACAGTATAAATCTCAGTATAAACACGTGGTCTCAACTTGACCTATGGTGTTGCCGCCTTCAGAACAATCCACCAAGTCTGAAGGGTAGTTTCTGGACCCACCCAAAGAAGGAACATCTTCACGAAACATGTGTCCGATTTGACCTTACAGGCTCTCTCAGCATATGATGGGAAGGCCAACGAAATGTTGTTCAAGCAATTAGATTTCATTTAAACAAGACAGGAGAAGAGTTAGGCAAAGCAACAGAAGAGCTACAAAAAAGGGACGTGAACAGAAAATTAAATTTATTTTGAATTTGCACTGTCCATAATCTTTTGGTATATATTGTTGCTCGCTCTAAATTATCAGAAGCTTTCAAAAGAAAAATTAATTCAAGTGTGGCTACGTCACTTTTTAAATATTAAAATGTATTTTTGAAATTTTAAAGAGTTTTCTAAATCAAAAGAGAATACATGTAAAATATGTGACGTTCCAATAAAAGGTAAAGAAATTAGAAAAAGGAAACAAAAAATAATTGAGTAACTGTGAAGAAGAGCTACATAAAAATAATTCCCAAATGAATTTTCCTTAGATGATATTTTGGGGGTACTGTAGATCAAGGAAGAGTATTAGTTGAGTAAAGACATGAAAAATTGAGCAATTTATTGACATTTT
This sequence comes from Saguinus oedipus, assembly GCA_031835075.1. Lineage (NCBI taxonomy): Eukaryota > Metazoa > Chordata > Mammalia > Primates > Cebidae > Saguinus > Saguinus oedipus. The sequence goes on from CM063179.1 coordinate 131,302,564, forward strand.
CAGCTTTCTTCATAATATCCCAGCATCGAAAATTTTGAAAGAAGAAATTGAGAAATATTAAATCAATCTAGACACTACTTTAAGAGATGGCTGAAATTGCTAAATACATGATTGTTGTGTAAATGATAAAATTATGATATTTTATAACATTTTCTGCAATAATTTATATGTTATTATAATATAATAATAACATATATTTATGTTTATATTAAATATATGTAAATAACATATATATTTACATAAATATATGTAAATAACATATATTTATATATTTATATGTTATTATTAATAATTTATATGTTATATTATATTTATATGTAATAATTTATATCATATGGGAATGTGGTATGTAAAATTCTCGGTCTCTTTTGGCATCTAAGTTTTACTGGAAGAAGTTTATTAATGACTCCAGCAGCTACTGCTTCAATTTGAAGTTAATAAACACAACTGAGAACTATGATAAAAATGTTGTCTAATTTGGCATATTCCATGTGACATGTAAATTATACGGAATTCTTTATTATAACAAGATAATTAGCGATTTCACCGAAATAAAAACAAGAAATACAAATTTTATGGAATACGTATATAATTTATGAGTTAAGCAACTCGATTTTATTACCAATCCGTCACCGGCCCATCGGTAAAATGCTTAAACACACACAATAATAATTAAATTTAGTCGTCTTTGAAATTTTGCCAACTTTCTGTCATGTACAAACTACAAACATATTTTCAACACATTTAACGCATTTGTTGTTAGTACGCATGCATGTGCTGGGTCCCGCTGACGTCAGGAGTTGGTCTTCTTGTGCCCAGTGACAGACATTTGACCCCAGGCTCATGCACTGTCACTCCTGGAACCTCAGCAACACTTTGCTTTCTCTTCGTCTTCTGGTTTTCACTCAGCAGCCGGGAAGAGGAAGTGGGGGTCAGGGGCACCCAGCATTGAACTTCCCTGCAGACCCCCGGGGACTGGGGCTGCTGAGGGGCTTCTCAGCACCTGCTCTGGCCCCTCTGCTGCCCTCCTGTCTGTTGATGGCTCCCGTCAGATGCCTTGTTGCAGCAGGATGTGGTTAGGAGTATGGCCATCACCACCACCTACCTCCCACGTTGCCTGCTTGTGCCACCCGAGAGGGCCTGCCTCCTTCCCCAGCCTCAGTTCAGCAATCCCAGGGGCCCCAGGTGTACCTCCAGAAGTGTGGCTGCATGTTCCAAGCCTGGTGACTGACAGCTCCCCCGAATGCCATGGCTGCATGGGGTAGGAGTGGTTCCCTATAGCTTCCCCGAGGTAGCCTCTGCAGCCAGTGTTCAGCCGTGGCATCTCGCCCTGGCTTTCCACATCTATGGATTTGGGACCTTCTCTTCTTATTGATTTCCTGTTGCTGCTGTAGCAGATGTCCCCGTCTTAGTGACTTAAAACAACACAAATGTATCATCTCACAGTTCCAGAGGGTGGAAGTCCAAATGGGGTCTCCCTGAGCACAGGTCAAGGTGTTGGCAGGACTCAGGATGCATCCGTGTTCTTGGTGTTTCAGGCTTGCTAGAAACTGCTTCATTCCCTGGCAATGGTCCCTCCCTGGATCTTTAAAGGCAGGAATGGTGGGTTGAGTCGTTCCCAGGTTGCCTGACTGTGGCTCTTTCCTGCCTCACACTTCTACTCAGGGGGACCCTTGTGATGACTCTGGAAGCACCTGGATGATTCAGGAAACTCTCCCCATCTCAGGTAATGGTTGGCAACAATAATTCCATCTGCAGCCTTCACGGTCCTGTGTCATGCATAGCATATTCACAGGATCTAGGGATTAGGTTGTGACATCTTTAAGGGGCAGAGTCCACCTCCCACACCTTCCCTCACCCAACCCTGGCTGTGCTGGCCCTGAACGAGAGGAGGAGCTTCCACTTCCTTCACCTGGCAAAGGAACCTCCATAGCCCAAGAATAGTAACATTTACCTACCAGGGGCTGGGCATGGGCCTTACATGTTTTATGTAACTCATTCCTCCCAACAAACGTATGAGGTAAGTACAATAATTCCCACCATTGTACAGATGAGGAAAGGGAGACACGGAAGATCTTGGTAACGAGACTAAGGCCCCCGAGCTAGGAATGGACAGTGCTGACATTTAAGGCAGACGGTGAATTCCTACAGATTGATTCACGAGGCCATTCATTGGGGAATGGATGTTAATTGCTCACCTCCTAGTGCCAGGTGTAGTGCCCAGCTGGGGACACAGAACAGGGAGCGGCACTGATATGGCCTCTGCTTCTCTGTAGGGAGGATTTCTCCTGCATGGAGAACTCGGTTCTAGAATTGGATGGGGGCGAGGGTGATGGTGGGCAGAAAGGGAGGAGCAGGGTAGGCAAACTTCTCCCGCCCTGCAGTCTCCCCTCCACCATTTTGTTCTGTATCTAGCAGCCAGGGTTGTTCTTAAACCCAGAACTGACAATTCTCTGCTGAAAAACCTTTCATGTCACTCGACTGCTCCCACAACAGAGACCACACTCAGGCCAGGCACAGCGGCTCCCACCTGAAATCCCAGCGCTTTGGGAGGTGGAGGCAAGAGGATTGCCTGAGCCCAGAAGTTCAAGACCACCCTGGGCAACGCAATGAGATCTCATCTCAATTAAAAAAAAAATTAGCCAGGCATGGTGGTGCATGCTTGCAGTCCTAACTATGTGGGAGGATAGGTTGAGCCCAGGAGTTTGAGGCTGCAGCAAGCTCTGATTGTGCCACTGCACTCTAGCCTGGACAACTGAGCGAGATCTTGTCCCCAAAAAAAGCACCATCTTAAACTCTTAAACCTAGCTTACAAGCCTTTGAACATGGGGCCTGCCCACTTCCCCCACCACATTCTCTCATCTTTCAAGACTTGTTCGCCCACACCCTATGCCCCAGCCATCCCAAAATGCCTTTCTTCCACGTCTTGCCTCTAGTCCTTTGAACACCCTCAACCAGGGATGCCTTCCCTGCTTCCCCCACCTCTCACTGCATTCAGCGTCTCCTCCCCTACCTCTTGCTCCTCAGGACTCGGCTCAGACTCATTTCCACCTAACTCCCTCAGTGGGCAGCAACCGGCTAGAGACTCATCTTCCTACTGCACACTTGCTGCCTGCTCGTCTTCGGTTGTGACTTGACTGCAAGTTCCTTGAGGTCAGGGGCTACCCGTCTAATTCAGTGTTGTACTGTCGGCGCCTGACGTGGTGCCTGGCTTATGATGCTCAGAATACTTTTGTGGGTGGATAGATGGATAAATGGATGGGCAAATGAATGGACAGACTGGTGCCTCCAATTTTCCTGCTTTAACCCATTAACCCACTGCTACATCAGAGCCAGTCCTGCACCCCAGCCTTCAACATGAGCAGCTCCTGTTCTCTGTAGCTCCAGCACCAGCCTGGACCCATTTCTCACAGCCACAATGCTAACACAGTCCCTGAGTCTTGAATGACTTATGTGAGTACCTCCACCATCTCCATGGCACACCCATCTTTCATGCAGCCGGTGCCTGCCCACCTCCTCCTTGGGCCAGCCATCATACCACACCAGTGTCCCCATTCCTGAGTCCCTCTGGGTCCTTCCTGCTCTCTTGACTCCTGGATGGCTCTTCCTGAAGGACAGTCAGGATAATGCAAAGTTCAGACATGCTCTCTCTGCATGGGATGGGCCCTGCATGCGTAAGGAGCTGTGCTTTTTTCAGAAGAGGACTCACAGTGTCCACACGGGGCAGTTTCTGTTTGCACAACATTGAGTAAACTTCACATCCATCAGGGGCAGTTATCCTTTGGGATTTCTGATGGAGGTATACCTTTTGAGATTCTCTCAAACAACTCCAAAACATGCACTGTCAGGGGCAGGGTGGTCCCATCTGACTTTCAGGGTTTATGCATTTACTCTGAGAGTGAAACAACAGGACAGACATCATCTCACCGGCTTAAGAGAGCAAACAAAAAAGACCATTAGACAGATCGTTCTTCCAGCCAGGGAGACAGCCCTATTAATACCTGCGCCCACACAGGGAAGCGGAATAAGAGGATTTCTCCATAGCTGGGAATTTATTTTCCCAGGAATACTGAATAAATGCTGGTGGTTACTAAGCAGCCAGGCCAAGACTAAAGGTCCTTTTCTTCCCAACGAATACACATTCTATTAGTCAGGACTCTGGGGAATGGGTGACAGAAACCTGCCACCAAAGAGCTCACACTACAAGGAGGGGTGCATTAGTTCTCAGGCCGGGACGAGGAACTGACTGGGTCTTCACCGGCTCATAGGACTCCTGTCTCTTGTCTGATTCTCCCCGTGGGTCTGTTGCGATCATTCTTTCCTGTGAGGAAGAGGGAGGAAGTAACCAGGAGTAGTGTGTGCTTAAATCCTCATAGTTCAGCAATCAGAGAGGAAAGGAGTCCTTATTCTCCCTGCCTAAGCTTTAAAAACACCCCAGAGAAGTAAAAACGCCCCAGATAGTGAGGCTTAGCCTGAGCCCAAGGCCCACTGCTGAACTGGGGCAAGGGAACAGGGTGCCATTACTGGCTCAGTTGGGTCCCCTCCGGTTGGAAGGATGGAGTGCAATGAGGGGCAGCTCTCAGCAGAAGCACAGGGTTGAAACAAGACAAGAAGGTTTCCAGAAGGTCTCAGATGCTCTTCTGCATGGACAAAACAGTAAATATCAGACTGGGTGCAGTGGCTCACGCCTGTAATCCCAGCACTTTGGGAGGCCGAGGCAGGAGGATTGCTTGAGCCCAGGAGTTGGAGATCAGCCTGAGCAACATGGCAAAACCCTGTCTCTCCCAAAAATACAAAAAATTAGCCAGGTGTGGTGCCATGCACCTGTAGTCCTAGCTGCTCAGGGGCTTGAAGTGGGAGCTTCACTTTAGCCAGGGAGGCAGAGGTTGAAGTCAGCTGAGATTGTGCCACTGCACTCCAGCCTGGGATATAGAGTGAGACTCTGTCTCAAAAAAAAAAATACCCAAAAAAATTGACTATAAGTATTCATTATTTTATATCATAAAAAGAATGTTAAATGTGGAGTGAACACATCACCCATAATCCTGTCATCTCCAAACAACTGTAATTAACACGATGGAGTATTTCCTCCAAGTCTTTTTTCTCCAGGCACATGTACGTGTTTAATATAGTCCTGCCATATTGTATAGACAATTTTGCATCCTGCTCTTTTTACTTAAAATTATAACAGAAGGATTTTCTCATGTTATTTCCTTTGACTCTGTTCCCTGAACAATCTACTTCCTTTCCTCCTCAGCTCTTTGGCAGAAAAAGTTTGTAGACTGCACAAGTAACTGGAAGGAGTACTGACTTTCTTTGGTTTCCAGGGGAATGTGAGCAAAGAGAGGAAAAAGAAAGATTAAAAAGGGCAGGTCTTGGTGACCCTCACAGGGCTGCTGAAACAGACAAAGGTCGTATTCTATGTGAGTGTGCCTTGAAATGGCTGTGTTTATCAGTGTTGCAGTCGTTAATCACTAAATTTATTTCTCCTCATTTTTTAAAGAACTGAGTCCACTCGACAGTCTTGAACGCCAGCGGAGGGTGGTGCTTTCCTGCCGTAGCCCACTGCAGTGAAAGCAGTAATTTCCCAGGGAATCTATGGATTTACTGTGGGTCGTGGGCGATAACAGGGTTTTCCAAAAGCACTTTCTGCTTCAGGTGAGGAGAGGATGCTGTTCTGACAGCTGCTGATAATACATGGAGCCAACCCCACAGGCTTGAGCTATTTAATTGAAATTCACATCAAAATGGAATTCTGGTTTAGCTCAACTTGACTACTATGGATGATGAAAATAAATCCCTGGGTCACACAAGGATAGTGATTGAGTAGGGCTTGTTTGCTGGCACAGAAATGACATTTCAACTGGAATTAAATTGTCATCAGTTAACAAAACTGAATTTTCTGTCATTCTTTGACTTGAATTTTCCTTTTTCCCAAGATAACATGGACAGGACCCAGGTATTTTCAATGACTCAGAAAAGAGTTCATTTGGCTACAGGCTTACCCAGCTTTAAGCGGGCTCTCCTCTCCCTGAAGAACAGAGCCAAGGGAAGGTGGGGTACCTTGTTGTCCCTCCTCCTCTCATTTCCCATCCTATCTAGTCCATAAACATTCTGTGGCCCTACCTCTCGAATCTCCTCTGCTACACCCATGGCCAGACCACCCCGTCTCATGCCTAGAGTACTGTGGTCCCCTCAGCCATTATCCCCACAGGAGTGAGAGCAACCTTTCGAAAAACAAACCCACCTGTGCCAATCCCCTGCTCACAACCCTCAATGGCTTCTTGCTGCCCTGAGGCCAAACCCCCATTTGTAGCCCTGCTCATAGACTCCCTTTCCGACCCACTTGTACCTTTCCCCACATGCTGTGCCCTGGTCACCCATGCCTCCTTCCTAGTTCCTGAACCTCCCAAACTGGTTTCTGCCTTAGGACCTTGGCAAATGCTCATGCCTCTATCTGTCTCCTCCCCAAGTCATTACACAAAGGACTCCTGATTATTCAGATCTTGACTTAAAAGTGCCTTCCTTGGTGAGGTTTCCCTGAATAGCTTCTCCTTTACTTCATTTCTGGCACACTCATTCTTGGAAAGAAGCCTGCTGTATTAGTCCGTTCTCATGCTGCTATAAATAACTGCCCGAGACTGGGTAATTTATAAAGAAAAGAGGTTTAATTGACTCACACTTCTTCATGACTGGGGAGGCCTCAGGAAACTTACAATCATGGTGGAAGAAGAAGCAAACACATCCTTCTGCACAAGGCAGCAGGAAGGAGAAGTGCAGTGCCAAGGGGGCAACACCCCTTATAAAACCATCAGATCTCATGAGAATTCACTCACTATCATGAGAACACTATGAGGGACCTGCCACCATGATCTAATCAGCTCCCATGAAGACCCTTCCTCAATGGGTGGGGATTACAATTTGGGTTACAATTCAAGATGAGATTTTGGGTGGGGACACAGCCACATGTCACTTGCTTTCTCATTCCTGCATGCCCATCTTTTCTCTCTGATATGGTTTGGATTTGTGTTCCTGCCCAAATCTGATGTTGAATTGTTAGTCCCATTGTTGGAGGAGCAGCATGGTGGGAGATGACTGGATCATAGGAGTGGATTTCCTCCTTGCTGTTCTCATAATAGTGAGTGAATTATCATGAGACCTGGTTGTTTAAAAGTGTGTGGCACCTTCTCCTTTGTTCTCTTCCTCCCTCTCTGGCCATGTAAGACATGCCTGCTTCCCCTTCACCTTCCATCATGATTGTAAGTTTCCTGAGGCCTCTCCAGCCATGCTTCCTGTACAGCCTGGGGAACTGTGAGTAATTTAAACCTCCTTTCTTTATAAATTATCCAGTCTGAGGCAGTTCTTTAGCACAATGTGAGAATGGACTAATACATTGTCCCCAATTTGAAACCTTCTTGAAAAGAGGAATTTTGTAACCTTCTTGAAAAGAGGAATTTTGTTGGATCTTGGTCAACATGATTTAGAAAGTACCTGTTGGGTACTTACTATTAGTTGAATGAAAGAATGAATAAACATCTGATTCTGAAAAGACATGGTCTGTATTATTAGACATGGAGGAGGATATTTTGGAGTTTCGTCTTCCTTCCAACCAATGGCTGCTTGGTTCTTATCACTAGTTTCTTGCACATTGGACTTGTCTTTAATCCATGAAAGGATCCCTTTAACATTCATTAAGGTCAGGCAAGTGCAAGTTTTATTTCTAGTACAGGAAAGCAAAAGCTTGAATCTAACTAAAATGTCAAGTGCCCTAAGGTGTGAAAAATATTTAAAAACTCTCCATTTGCTCTTTTGAGGTAGTACCCTTTGTCAAAACCTTATCTCCAATTTATGCATGCTTGATAATGGAAGAGGAGAGTTTTCCCAGAATGCCATAAAACACACCCAGCTAAACAGGGCTATGAGATTTCAGTGGCTTCCTCCTGTCCCAGTGCCTGGAGAGGTAAAGGGGAGGAAAGAAACCTTTGAGCTTGAAGACTGCAAGAGGGAAGAAAAGAGAAAACATAAACTTAGAGCCCAGAAGCTTCTGAAAGGGAAGGGATCAGATCCCAAATCCTCCTCACCAAGGGCCCATATTACTGAAGCCCACTAGGTGGGCTGGGGGGTCCTGGTCAAAGTCCAATGGCCAGAAACAGTGTAAGCTTCTACTGGCCTCAGCCTCCCACTTCCAGTTACTGGTGCCATCCCTCTGACAAGGGGTGGTGAAATGACTCATCCTGGCCCAGTCAGAATCTTCCATCACCCTGACTACCATGATTGGCATGAGGATGGTCACATGACCCAACCAGGCCAATCGGAGTCCTTCCTTGGGACTTTCCTGCCTGGAGCTTTCATGTCTCTATAATCTGTAAGGACCTCAGCCCAGAGTTGCCTGAGATGGAGTACCCTGAAGAAATCCCATGTGCTGTCAGAGAGAGTGAAACAACCAGCAGAGACAGGCAAAGGAGTCTAAAGAACATTTGTGCTCAGAGCAGAAGGTGTTGGTGCCCACTCCATAGCCCTGGCCCACCTGAGTTCTCCAGCAGCAGCAGCCTAGGACAGCTGCCCTCCCACCTCAAGTCCCCACATTTTTCCTCTCTGCCTGAGGCCTTTCTCCAGCCTCGTTCTGGCTCTGATGCAACCAGGCACACACCAAACAGTGAGACTTCAGTTCCCAGGGACAACCCTCAGTGAGGGAAGGGAGTTGATTGACAAACACCCCCAGCCACCCCACCCAGTACCAAGAAGATTCTGAGGCTGGTGCAGTGGCTTCTCAGAGGGTTCCTGCCAGAAGGCCCTGTTGCCCCCAGCATAACTCACTGCTCAGGCACATCCTCCTGGGTATTCTCCATTTCATGTCCCACATTTCCCCTATGTCCTTACAAGGACTTTCTGGAAACACCTTTTAAGTAAACTACCTGCACTGACCTACTTGTCTGGGACTCAGCTTTTGGGGAACCCAAACTAATCAGTAATGGCCTGTCTGTGGGTCATCCCTAAAGCCAGTTCTGTCTCTGCTTTTTTCTCCCTTAAGGTTGTGTGATTGAATTTGATCTTGTCATTCTCAAAGAATCATGAAACAGAGCAGGTGGGTAAGCCACTCAACCCTGGGATTTTGAGAGACGTGGTCACTGGGTGATGTAGAGTGGTGGTCTCCCAACTTTATCTGAGCGGACACATCCCAATCCAGGGAAATGAGTGACGCCCAGGCACCACAAGCTGGGCATATCCTTGTAGAGGGTAGGTAACTGTCTGTCATCCCACCCAAAGAAGCCTGCCGCTGAGCAGAGTTTGGCTTCAGCCATAAAGGCAGCAGCAAGAAGAGGAGGCTGAGCTCCACTCAGAAAGGGCCACAGTGACACATGGTCTTCGGGGGTAAGTAGGGGATATGACCAGATCTCAATGCAGCCAGCTGGAGGCAGCGAGTGTGAGTGCCTTCCCATGGCAGGGGCAAGGGAGTGAGAAAGCCAAGGCACGTGCTCAGAAAGATGGCCACCAGCATCCTGCAGGGGTGGGATGGAGTGGTGCCCTCAGGGAGGGCTGGCAGCTTGTATCCTAACTGCTGCATCATCCCTAAAAAGAACCATGACTTCCACCTCCATGATGTCTAGCTATAAAGCACTTTCACTCCCACAATATTTTTTGGGGGGGATGGTGTCTCACTCTCTTGCCCAGGCTGGAGTGCAGTGACACAATCTCGGCTCACTGCAGCCTCCACCTCCTGGGTTCAAGCAATTTTCCTGCCTCAACTTCCCAAGTAACTGGGATTACAGGCACCCACCATTATACCCAGCTAATTTTTGTATCTTTAGTAGAGATGGGGTTTCACCATGTTGGCCAGGCTGGTCTCAGACTCCTGACCTCAGGTGATCCACCCACCTCGGCCTCTCAAAGTGCAGGGATTACAGACATGAGCCACTGTGCCTGGCCACTCCTATAATTTATCTGTATCTTCTTATCCTCGAATCCTAGACCACAAATTTTGTGCACATTTCACAGAGGAGGAAGTTCAGGCTCTGGGAGGTGAGGTGACTGTCAGCTTCACAGGGCCACAGCACATCCACAAAAAGAGACAGCAACATCCCTAGTCTCAAGAGCATGACCACATCTTTCAAATGTACATACGTAACTTTAAGTTTGGTTCTTCCTTTCTGCTGTGTGTATGCTTACAGATCCAAAATGGTGGCCAAGTGCACTGGATTTTATCATTTATTTGAGTGAACTTGACTACTTAATTAGCTGCTTGGAAGTTTACTTTAGAGAGTGATTCAGCGGCATACACCTATAGGCACCAATTCATCATTTGTTCATTCAGACAATCAACAAATAAACCTCAGGAATTTACATGGATTAAGAGCCCAAAATCTTCTTGAAGTGGCATTTTTCAGTGCTTATTTCACTTGGGGTTGCTAGGAGATAAATTGGTTTTTTTAAAAAAGCAATTTGCATAAAGACCAGGAAAGCATTTTAATAATGTCAATATATAGCCAAATGGACTAAAGTGCTAAAGTGACAATTTTTCACTAGATAATTAAGCCTCCAAATTTAAATGTTATAAAAGAGATATAGTTGTATTCCATGGAGATCTATTCCACTTAGGTAGCTAATTATTTCTCAAGAACAACACTGAGTCATGTTAGACATTTTCTTGCTAATCTAATAATATTAAGCCACTGGGAGATGGTCCTATCCTACCACACAATCAGGAGTGGAAAAGTGGTAGGATTTTAATTGCAGAATTGTGGGAAATTTATTCTTCTAATCACTAGCACAAATCTGACAATCTGTCCAGCAGCCAGGAACTAAATTGAAGTTTACTTTCCCTGATACATATGCTGTAAATTTCACTAATTCAAACGGAATTAGTGAAAGAGGAGGAAGAGTGTCTTAGTTCAGTTGTGCTGCCATAACGAAATCCCCAAGACTGGGTAATTTATTAACAACAGATTTATTTCTCACAATTCTGGAGGCTGGAAGTTCAAGATTCAGTTGCCCGCAGGTTCAATGTCTGGTAAAGGCGTGGTCTGTGTTTTCAAGATGGTGTCTGCTGCTGTGTCCTCTTCCAGAGGGAATGAACACTGTGTTTTTGCATAGCAGAAGGGGTGGAAGAACAGAAGCTTTTTTTGTTTTGAATGCTGCATGGATCGTCTTTTGTAACGCATTAATCTCATTCATGAGGGCAGAGTCTTCATGACTTAATCACTCCTAAAGGCAGAACCTCTCAATACTGTCATAGTGGCAATTGAATTTCAACATGTGAATTGTAGGAAGCACATTCAGACCATAGCAAGGAGCCCATCTATTTTCGTTGAAAATATCAACTGTAGGACTTATGTAACACTTTTAAAATGTTTTCTTTGAAGTCCAAATAGAATCTTGAGTCTGGCACAAAATAATTATATAAGTGTTAGCCATTATTATTGCCTCAATATAGATACAGAGCCTGGAAGAAATTTTTAAAAATTCTTTGAGATGGTAGGGTAGATCATTCGCAGAGTCTGATCATTTTTCCCATCCTTGTACTCCCGACTTTTCATCACACACATACACACATATACACACATGTATTCTTCTTGTTATAACTAAAACAAGTAACAGTTCTTCTGTGCCTTGCTTTTGTTCATTTTGCAGTGTATCTTGGAGATTATCCCATATTCGTCCTTAAAGATTCCTTTTCTTTTTTTTAACTAGATTCTCCATCATAGTATGGATACCATAATCTATGCAATCATTCCACTGGTGACTGGCGTTTAGCATGTTTCTAATCTTTTGCTATTTCAAAAACACAGCAATAATTTGTAAATATATCACTTCGTGCACATGTGAGTATATCTCTAGGATAAATTCTTAGATGATGGATTAATGAGTCAAAGGTACAGACATTTGTAATTTGGATAGAGCTCTCCATAGGGGTTGTACCAATTTACACTTCAAAACGGTTGTATACAGGAGGGTTCCTCACCCTCCTCTCAGTGTGATACTGACCTTCTCTATCTTTGCAAGTGTGATTGGTTAAAAGTAGCATCTCAATGTTGTCATTTGATTTCACTTACCTGTGAATGTGCGTTAGACCATATTTGCGTTGCTTTAAAGAAATACCTGAGACTGGGTAATTTATAAGGAGGTTGAATTGGCTCACAGCTCTGCAGGCTGTACAGGAAACAGTGTGCTGGCATCTGCTTCTAGTGAGGACCTCAGGTAGCTTCCACTCATGGTGAAAGGTGAAAGGGGAAGCAATACAGCACATGGTGTGAGCAGGAGAAAGAGGGAGAGAAGCGGGAGGCCCCAGGCTGTTTTTTGGAGTCTCACTCTGTCGCCCAGGCGGGGGTGCAGTGGTAGAAACTCTTCTCACTGCAACCTCCGCCTCCCTGGGTTCAAGCGATTCTCCTGCCCCAGCCTTCTGAGTGGCTGGGAAGGCTGCCACTAGGCCTGGCTAATTTTTGTATTTTTAGCAGAGAGGGGGTTTCACCATGTTGGTCAGGCTGGTCTTGAAGTCCTGACCTCAAGTGATCTGCTGCCTTGGCCTCCCAAAGTGCTGGGTTTACAGGCGTGAGCCACCGCACCCAACAACCCGATCTCACGTGGACTCATAGAACAAGAGGCCACTCATCACCAAGGGCTGGTGCTAAGCCCAGCCCTTGAGGGATCCGCCCCATGCTTGAAACACCTCCCACTCAGCCGCACCTCCAACTCTGGGGATTACATTTCAACATGAGATTTGGAGACATCAGACAAGAGCAGAATGATTTTCAGCATCTTCCCATAAGTTTACAAACCATCTCTATTTCTTTTTTCTGAGAACCACCCATTTATGTTCTTTGCCTATTTCCTTTAGATTGTTTATTGTATAGATTTGTTAAAAATGGCAAACTCACTGGATTCTCTTTTTCATTCTAATAGTTTGTCAGTCGATCTTGGATTTTGCAGATGAAATAATTGTGAATTATTTTTCATAATTACCACTGTATCTTCTTTCTAACATTCCTTTTTTCTCTGCGTGTATTTTTACACTGATTTAGAATTTCCAGAAAAGCACTGAAAAATAGGGGTGGTAGTGGCCATCCCTGTCTTATACCTGACTTTAGGGAGAAGGCTTCTAGCACTTCCGTAACAGGTGTGATATTGATTGATACATTGAGATGGATACTTACTCCTTACTATTTTAAAGGAGTGTCTTTCTATTCCCAGTTTACTGAGATACCATTAGTGTTTTATAAATTTGATCAGTGTTGGACATTGAGTTTTATTAAAATATTTTCAGAGTATATTGAAAGAATCATATTATTTCCTTGTCTTATAATATGATGTTATATTAATAGATCCCCTAATCCTAAACTATCTTTGCATTCCTGGGATAGTGCAACACTTAATTATCTAGTATTGTATTTAGGATTTCTGCATCTCTTATGTATGCAGAAGTCATATGAAAAGTTACAGTATAATTTTCATTTGGGAAGAAATTCACCGTATGACCTTGAGCTGTTCTCAGAATAATATTGTCTAATGAAGAAGTATGATTCCGTGTACGCTCATCTTTTGAATTGATGTTGTTTGTAAAGTCTCGGCATCACCATTGGTTCGATTGCTCCTGGACAATCTGCATCTTTGAGAATCATTTTACTCTTCCAAATCTGCATGATTAAGTTGCAGGTCTCCTTTCTCGCAACTGCGATTCCCTGTCTGTAGGGTGTCTGCAGGAAATCCACTTACTAGCATTATATGACCTTGGACAAGTCTGTTAATGTCTCTCAGCCTCATTCTCTCCCTTTTTTGTTGTTTTACTTTGAGACAGGCTGTTGCTCTGTCGCACAGGCTGGAGTGCAGGGGCACCATCTTGGATCACTGCAGTCTCCACCTCCTGGGCTCAAGCAGTTCTCCCACTTTGTCCTGTGTCTGGGACTACAGGTGGGTGGCACCACATCCAGCTAATTAAGAAAAAAAATTTTTTTGTAGAGATAAGGTCTCACTATGTTGCCCAGGCTGATCTCAAACTCCTGGCCCAAGTAATCCTCCCACCTCGACCTCCCAAGTGCTGGGATTACAGGTGTGAACCACCATGCCTGGCCCTCTTTCTCTTTTATTTTTTTAAAAGGTGGGGCAGGTAATATAGTACTATCTTCAAGGTGGCAGTATTTTATAAAGATTAATAAAATTTTACAAAAGCCTTTAGCACAACATTATAGAGTGAGAGCTCAAAATGTGGCAGTTATTATTATTACTATTATTACTAGGCTAAAAATCCTGTCCTGATAACCAGTCCCATTAATGGGAGTCCATGGCAATCATGTACTGACTTAGCGAGTGCTTGCTCAGTGCTCAGATAAGATGATGTTTATGAAAATGCATTGGGAAAAAGCTCTATACAGAAGTTAGCTATAATGAGAATAACAGTGTCTGATGAAGAAATATGATTTACTTTGTGTTGACCCTTTGGATTGGTGTGGTTTACACAAACATATCATGGCACTACAGAGAGATTCTCTATGCAGATATAGATATATTAACATATATATACATATTATGCAATCAGGAATTATAAAAGGGCTCCAGAAGTTGTTCTGTTGCACAGCATGTATGTTTCTCTTTGGTGTACTCACATGAGCAATGTTCATGGGATACATTTTTTCCCCACATATGGGCCAAAGGTAAATCGTCCCACAACAGGCCTGGCCTGTGCTGTACTGTGCCTGGACAGCACAGCTCAGTGATGAGGGTGGATCTGAGCTCCTTCCTTCCACCCAGCTATGAGGCCACATGTAAGTGATTATCTTTCTCTGTGTCCTAGAATGACAATGACAGAAATCCATTTCATTTGGAATTTGAGAATCAAAAAATGAGTTACTAAAGGTAAAACATTTAAAATAGTGTCTGGTCTATCTGGGAAGCATTCAATGAGCATTCAATGTCATCTATACTATTTTAATTACTGCAGTCTCCTCTCATCTATCAACAGGAGGGAAGATTGGTGGGTGGATGCTGAAAGTTAAGATTCGAAATAGTCCTCAAATCCCCCAAAACCCTTGCCATTTGGCTCTACCCTTAGTAACTGGGAGCCACCAAGGCCCAGGGGTGAGGGCTCCCAAGCTGCATGGATTTGTCTTGAGGATCTTCCCGCAGTGGGAAGCCAGCAGCTGGGAGGATCCATACTCTGTCCTCCCGGAATGTCCTGTGGTACTCTAGAACTGACCCAGCTTCACCATCTACATGTACACGCGCTGGGAAACCGCACTGATCAATACCCTTGTGTCTGCCATGGTTCTCTCTACACCGAATTTACTTGAATCAATAGGAAGTTAGTGTTCCTGTATTATAGTAAATCTTCGTCTTAGCCTTGAAAGCATAGCTGTAATACACATGCATGTTCGTGAAGCTGCCACATTAAAGGGAAATATCCCTCAGACTCAGAGGATCAATTAGCAGAAGCATTCATGACAGACTTGTTTACTCTGCTGTTGTCAACGTTTCTTTGTTGAAACTGACCTTCCCTGCTTTTATGAGAATTATTAGTGCTGAACAGGAAAGACAGGCCTTTCCGTTTCACAAGTCTGAGAGCGTTCACTTCTGAGTAGGGCCCAGGCTCAACAATATTTTCACAGAGTGACAGTCATAATCAAGTCCTAACAAATGACTGTCCTGAACAATAGAACTGCAAATAAAACTCTACATGTTGAATGCTCTTATTGTTCCTCCTTGTTTGCAAACATGTACACAGTGAGATCTTGATTATTTCAGAGCTTGGAAAAACAAAATTGTCTTCCAGTCTGTTTGAGCACTGGTTTATTTTTCTGGCTCCTGGAGAAATGCCCAACTTTTTTGGAAGAGCGCATCTTGTGCATCCTAAACCCTCCCACTGGGAGAAAACCTTCAGTAAAGACAGCAGGCATGAGGAAAGCAAGGCTGGGGGTGGCAAGTGGAGACCATCCCCACACAGCCAGACATGCATTAGACCACCAGGGCCGCCAGCCACAGTCTCCCTTTGATGAGCTTCCCGTGGGTTCTGACCTCTGTGTAAAGACTCTTGTCTAACTACACACCACAAATACAAACATAATTTTTCTTTGCTTGTATAGAATGTAGCTTCTTGAATTTTACGTTTAGATTTCTCTAGAAGATATAGGAGAAAGCAGTGCTTTTCCTGCTCTCTTATACAGTCACTCAACACAATGCTTCTGACACCAGATGTGCAGGGTCTCTTCCCTGCACACCCAGCAATTCTCTAGCAGACACCAACTGAATATCCCATAATTCCGCTCAACTCTGGCACTATCCACCTAGAGATCACATGAGATCCCACAGGGTGAGCGCTCAGTCCCACAGCACGGCTCCCACTCCAGATGCCAGTCCCAAGCTCCAGATTGTGACCCATACTTCCAACCACCCAGCTATAAACCAGGGTTCCCACAACCCCCTTCCCAACGTTTGATTACGTTGTTAGAGCAGCTCACAGAATTCAGGGAACGCTTTACTTAGGTTCACCCATTTCTTGTAAAGGATGCTACAAAGGTTACAGAACAACAGCTAGAGCGAGGTATGGAGGAAGGGGCACGTAGCTTCCACGACGTTTCCGGGGCAACACCCTACAGGAACCTCTATGGGTTCAGCAATCTGGAAGCTCTCCAAACCTTGCCCGTTTGAGTTTTCATGAAGGCTTCATTATATAGGCATGATGGATTACCTCACCGGCCACTGGGGATGAAATTAACCTTTGCCTCTCCCTGCTCCACTGAGGGTGGGAGGTGGGGCTAAAAGTTCCAACCTTCCAATCACAGAGTTGATTCTTCTGGCAATCACCTCCCCCCCAATCCTGGGACTGTCCAGGGGCCCCAGCCACCCGTCATCTCATTAGCATGACACTTGCCACTTTAGCGATTCCCAAGGTTTTAGGAGTTGTGTGCCAGGAACCAGGGGCGAAAACCAAATGTATGTTTCCAATTATATCGTAACATCACAAGATTCAAGAGGAAAGAAATCATCCCCAACTCCTGAGAAGTTGGCATACTCTAGAAAGAATAATGGAATTTGCAGACCTGGGCTTCTCATCTACTTCTGCCACTTGCTATGTGACTTTAGACAACATGAGTAGCTTCTCTAGACTTCAGAGTCCCGTTAGGGTACTAAGGTCTGCGGTGCTTGACTTAAAGGATTGTTAAGAGATTCAAACAGGCTAATACATCAGAAAATTCTTTGAAGGTGCACATCATAAAGGAAGGTATTATTCTTTACAGAGCACATAAGGTTAACTCATATTAAATGGTTGATGAGGAAACAAAATAAAATTTTAAAAATGAACAGATATGCAAAAGGGCAACTATTGTATGCTTCCACTACAAATAGGCGAATTCACAGACAGAAAGGAGAAGAGAGTTTACCTGGGGATGAGGGAAGAGAGAACAGGGAATCCGTGTTTGATGGGCACGGAGTTTCTGTTCACGATGATGGAAAGTTTCTGGGGATGGTTGGTGGTGATGACTGCACAATCGTGAATGTACTCAATGCCACCAAATTATACACTTAACATGGTTAATTTTATGTTATGTAAATTTTACTTGAATTTTAAAAGAGAAAAGAACAGATGTAGTCTTCTGAGTGGCGGTAACACAGGGATGTTTTGACAGAGGAATGCTGGGTAGCGCAGTGGACAGGTGAGCACACTGTCCACTCAGCTCTGGAGCTCTGGAGCTGAGAGGAGCTGTCTGAGGCTAGAGTCACAAGCTACCTCTCTCCTTAGAGGGAGGAGGACCCAGCTGCCATCTGGATTACATTTTGGGGACGAGGGAGGAGAACTTACATTTTAAACCTCTGGTTTCTACAGTATAACAACCAACCGTCTTCTCAAATAAGTAGAGAAATGGATGATTTACTAGATATATGTGTAAATAAGCAAAGTTTGAAAGTAAAAGTATATTTAAATGTCCCAGCTAAGTGAAAACAAAAAAGAAAGTAGATGTAGTAAAATTAATACCAGGAAAAAAAACTGAATTCATGGTGATATTCAAAGAGACAACAGGGCTCTTTTACACTGATGAAAAGTATATGCTGGAGCTTCATCTCCTCAGCAGCACAGCTTCGAGAGAGGGGAAGGAGCTGAAGGATCAGACGGGATTGAAAAGCCTCCATTAGAGTTTAGCACGTCTCTCTCAGAAGCTAATCTAGTATATTTAAAAATGTTTCCTTCAAAAGAGCCCTCGAACCTACATTTTTAGAAATTTAAACACACAATTCTATATAAACATGGGTCAAAGAAGCAATAATGCTGGCATTTTTGAAATATTAAAGAATGACAAAGTTCGAAATATCAAAATCTATGTTTCTGCCAAACCATTATGGGGAAAGTCACAACATATGTTTGGGAAGAAAATGATTAAAATTGTTAAAAACTGTCTGCACAAGTTAGAAAAAGAACAGCAGCATAATTGCAAAGAAAGCTGAAGAAAAGTATAAAACTACCAAGAAATAAACAGAATAACAGAATAGACTCCACAGAACCAACATTCATTTTGTAAACTTAAATAGACAAACATCTGACAAGATTGAAGAAGACCTAGAAGGAGAAAAAGAGAAGTCACAATAAAAACTATTAGGCATATAAAGGACAGTATCACTATAGTCACAATTAAGGTCTTAAAAATTAGAAGAATGCTTTGATGTAAGACAATATTCTTTACACTACAGTATTTGAAAATTTAAGTGAAAATAAATCATTTTGTAGGAATACACATTACAAATGGTGAATTTAGAAAATCAGAATGGATCTCTTAAATAAATGGAATCCAAGTCAAAAAGTTTTCTCAGTCCAAAGGCTCTGACTCAGCCAACTCGACAGGTGAGCTTCACCAGGCCTGCAAATAATAAATTTATTTTTCATTTCCTCCCTCGTATAAATAACCCCCACACCAAAATCAATAAATATTAATAAATGAAAAGTTCCCCGACTTGTCTGACATCAAAACCAGACAAGAACATTCAGAAAAAGGAAAATCGTTGACCAATCTTTGCAGCATCCACCTAGCTAATCTCTCTGTTGCCATTCTTGCCCACTTAGGGTTTCTCCTCTTTGTGGCCCAGGGTGATCTGTTTAAAGTGTAAGTCAGATACATCACTGACATGCTCAGCAGCCCCTCCTGCTCAGTACGTCCTGCCTTCCCTCCGGGCTCCTCCCCAGCCTCTCTGTCTTGCCCTCTACTGCTGACTGTATACCTACTTGCCGCTCCCCAAGCAGGCTGAGAGTACTCCTGCCTCAGGGCCTTTGCATGGGCTGTTCCACTGATACTCACATGGCTCATTCCCACCTTTCTTGAGCCTCGGCTCAAATGCCCCTTCCTCAGAGCTTCCCGCCCCGACCAGTTTGTCTAGGACGCAGTCAGTCTCCACCTCCTTCCCCTGTTTTCTTCTCTGCCTGGCACATAGCATTACCTAGTTTCTGTCTCCCCCTCTACAATGTAAACTCCACAAGGCAGGGACTTTGTCTGTTTTATTCCCTGATGAATCCCAAAGTTCTGGAGCCATGCCTGGCACATTTCTGAGGCTCCAAAGTGTTTGTTAGACAAAGAAAGAAATCTCACTGGTAAAGTTAGGGGTCAGGTGTCTGATGACGTTATTAGCAATCTGAATCCAGAAACTATTTTAAAATATTAACAAAGCAGCATCATGACTAGGCAAGTATTTACCTGAGGAATGCAAGGGTGACTTAAATGAGAAATGTCCTGATGTAACTGTGGTGGACTCAACAATGACCCCCCGACGTGTCTGTGAATACGTTGCCTTATACTCTGAAAGGGACTTTGCTGATGTGATTGTTAAAGATGTTGACATCTGGATGTCGTCCCGGATTATCCAAATGTGCCCATAAAATCACAAAGATCCTTGTAAGAGGAGAGAAGAGGGCAGAGTCAGAGAAGGAGATACAAGGCTAGAACCAGGTGACGGGGTTAGAAGGAAAGGGAGGAGGAGGCAGAGCAAGGGAGAGGCAGAGATTCAAAGACGAAGCAAAACTGTTGGCTTTGAAAATAGAGGAAGGAACCATGAACCAGGGAATACCAGTGGCATGTAGAGGCTGCAAAAGGTGAGAAAACAGATTATTTCCTGGAGCCTCCAGAGGAAACACAGCCAAGCTGAGACCTTGATTTTAAGACGTTTGACCTCCAGAACTGTAAGATAATAAATATGTGTTGTTTATTATCTTATTGTTGTTTTAAACCATTATGTTTGTGGCAATTAGTTACAGCAGCAATAGGAAATTAACACAACAATTTACCACCTTAGCAGATTATAGAAAAGGAAATCATCTCAATAGCTGCTGAGAGAGCATTCGGCCACCTGCATGAGAAATCAGCAGATAGGCCCTATAGTCCCACTGGCAAGGATCAAGCCAGCCATTCTTTATAGAGTACTGGTCCAAGCACAGCTCAACATAACACATAACCTGGGACTCTGGATTCAGAGATTCATGGCTGGGAATCTGGACTTAAAATGCAGTTGTGTAATTTTGTACTCTCTCCTGTTAACTTTCCTCATTCATAAAATGGGTTAAAAAAAAAAAGTTACCTACTTCAAAAAGTCATTATGGGATGACATGAGATGCCCCTCTCGACGCCGCTAGACCAGCGAGCGCCTGAGAGCTAACTGCCCAACAAGAGTGATCGACTCGTGGCTGAGCCCTGCAGGGGAGCACATGCAGTTTTAGGGGTGTGGCTGCTGACGTCACCATCACTTAGAACTGCAAAGTTCTTACACTGCGCAATGCTGTACTCTGTCTTCTCTGTCCACTGCAGGTGTGTGTTTGCACCTGAGGCTTGGACTTCACATCAAACTCCACTTGTGTTCACCATGTGAAGTCCATTCTTTGTCCCACCCAGTGAGGTTCCTCCAGAGCCCAACCAATGTTACCAAACCGAACTTGAGTCTGCTCATCCAGTGCACAGAAAAAAAAAAAAAAGAAAAAAACACTGACATGGAGATTTGCAGCAAGAGAAACGGAGACATTCGTTACAGGGCACCGAGCAAAGAGAACCTTGGAGCTAAGGCTTAATACCCAAACTGCCCAATAGCTTACAAGGAAGAGTTTCTAATGGTAGGGGTACATTTCAGGAAAGCAGAAGTTATGGGAAAAATCATAAATCAATACATGGAGGTTTTATGATGGTTTGGCCCAGAAAAGCAGGATATCTTGAAATGAGCACTTAAAGGCCATAGGTGGATTCAGAGATTCCTTGATTTGCAATTGGTCTCGATATGTGTGTAGAGAGTTTTTAGTGATAGTAATTTCTTCTAGTAATTTACTATGAAACAGTAATGTTATTATTCTAACCGTAATTTCTAGAAATTACTATTCTAATAGTGAATTTTACTACAAATATAGTATTTATAGTACTTACTATAAATAGTAAAATCTAGAAATATCCTCCAGAAATAGTAATCCTAGAAATATTTCTTCTAGAAATAGCAGCCAAGGAAGCAAGAATACAGAAGACTTCAGCTCTGGCCTAGGGGACTCGCTCCAGGCCCCACAGGAAGAAATTTAGAAGAAAGAACAGCAGTCAGGGTTCAGCCCTCAGTTCCCCCTTATCTGAGACCTACATAACAGCGGTTGGGGTTTTCCATTTGGTGGGGTCTGGATTTCCAAAACACAACTCAGGAACATATGCCCAGACGTTATATTTTAGATTCTGTAGGGATCCCAAACTCCTGTGACTCCAGCTCACTTGGGTGACTGTTGGGGAAGTCATTATTACCTTCTGGTTTAGTGGGTTATTTATTTGCTTTCCTAATTGCTGATTATAGAGCTAGCTAGGTGCCTGGAATTTCCCTTTAAGGGACTCAGAATTTGTCCTTTATCTCTATGCCAGGGCTGAGGAGGGTAGGGGTTACAGGCCCCCAAGAGGGTCCTTGCTAGGTCTCACCACCTCTTCATTCTGTGGGCCACCTGCAAATACCATTCTAGCCTTATGTCAGCAGGACACACAGGTTTCCCAAGCCTCCACTGTGTGGTTGTTTGCCATGTTCTCTGGCCTGCCTTTGAAGATACAGTGCCAATATAATGTACATTTGTTGAGGTCGTAGTCTGCGCTGGACCCTGCCCCGCTATTACGTGTAAGCTCACAACACCACTTCGGGGTAGCAGCAGTGGAGGAAACAGAACTGCAAAACCTGGGTTAGTTTTTTGGTGAGTGATGGTAACCCCGTCTGGGTGACACTGAGGCCAGCTGCCTGTGCCCCTGAGCCGGTCTAGTCCTGCAGGCATCTCAGCGGCCAGCTCACTCTAATCTCTAGGAAGAGGATTCTTGGGAAAGTTGTCCTTTAGGACCTTGACAAGGCCACTTTTCCCCAAACCAACACAGCCCAGTGCCAATCATCCATTGCCGAGCTGGCTCAATTTTCGTGCAAGGAAAATGAATCCAGAAAGTGCATTCCTAGCATTCTCAACATCTCTTCTGCCTCTATATTTCGCTAATCAGTAGAGTTTACTGATTTTTGATTGGAAGTTTTTAGAGACCCAGCAAATTCACTATAGGAAATCAAATTCATTCAGCAAACGGGCAAGTCCTGTTCAATCATTGGCCAGGCTCAAAATTTCCTCACCAATAACTCACTTTACCTGAGTTACATTGTACCTTTCCTGGAAAAGAAATGCCTAGCATTGAGTTCCCTCTTGAAAATTCCCTGCCATTGTTGGAACCCCCAATCCAAACACTTATATTTGGTCCTGCTGATTAACCACTATCAAATCGGCTAAATGTGAAGTTGAGCATATCAACCCTCTTTTTCCATAAATTGGAAATTTCCTGTGGAATCTCATCTTTCTTAACCATGACCTTGCCTGTTCCCGTCCATGCCCCCTGCCTTCTTCTACCTGAAGAGACTCACTGAAAGATGAAAAGGTACTCATCTTGGATTTTTCTTCTTAAAATAATAGGAAAAAATCTTTTTATTACAAAATATAACCGCATTAAAGAAGATTTGGAAAATGTAAGAAGAAAAAAAAGCCCACCTATAATCGTAGCAAACTGCAACCGGTAATAGTTTATGGCAGAAGTCCACACTGTGGCCCTTAAGATTTAAAACTGAAGTCTGTCTCAGTGTGTAACTATGGAGACGCCTGTCCTGGGCTCTCGGAAACCGCAGAGGACCAGCTGACACCAGTGCCAGGCACCACACCTGCCCTGGGAGCAGCGTCCTCTTCTGTGTGTGTTTCCTCCTCACTTCACTCTCTTTGGCTGCTCATTCCTTTCATTTTGCATTTTTGGTTTTGTTTTTCTGCATTTCCTTCCTTCGTACGAGGAGTCTTTTATTATCGTGTTCTCAGATTCCATGCATGCAGGAGGACCTGGATAAACAGCAAATGGAAATTGCCCATCTGCTTAGGGAAAGATGGTGCACGAGAGCACCAAGGTTCACCCAATGCCAGGCCCACACGCCTCACTGGAATTAATAACGTTTTAACTGCCTCAAACAACTGGCTAAAAAATATGTGGTGATATCTCTCTCTGAATATAATACCCTTTGTGTTGTATTTGTGCAAATACTACTTTGTGGTCCTATATTTCTGGATGGACAATGGTCTGAGGCTTCAAAAATGTAAATCCCTTTCTGAGTCTCAGTTTACCCATCTGTAAATGTGAAGCCCCTCAGGTGGACCTTCACTGGCTTCTGCGCCACCCCAGTCCTCCTCAATGGACGCTGTGCCTGTGAGACCTCCAATCCCCAGCTCAGCCCTGCCCTAGACTCCAGGATCCATGCTGTCCTGAGAAACAGGTGGGAATTAGAAAGCTTCAGCCCCTCGTTCCAGGATTGGCCTCTGATTCAGCCCTAACGTCTCAAGCCCGGTTCAGGAAACTGGCCCTGGATCCAATTTATTTAGGCAGCAAACACAAATGAATCCCTGCCCAGAACAGAGGAGCCAGTCTTCAGGCTGGTGGATAACTTATGACCTGTGTCATGTTTGTAATAAGATGAGCTGGGCCAATCCAATTACTTCCTCAGAAAGTCTTCATGAGAAAACTAAGACGTCGGAAGAGTTGGCTGCGGGGATGGATCACAAGTTGATGTAGAGGGGTCCAGGAAGGTTGTGCTGGGTCATGCGTGGACTGAGGAGGGAGTAGAGACTGGGGACCTGGGGAGGGAAGAGATCTGGGCAGGCAGATGCAAAGAGAGGTGGAAAGGTGTCCTGGGAGTGACCATGTGGCTTCCCAACCTTTGTCACCCTTCCCGTGAGATCCTTGCTGACTGGAATCCTGGACTCCTGATCCTGTTGTACTTCTGGTAGACCTTCCTTTACTTAAACTCATGTGAGTGAGTTTCTATTTCTATTTGAATTACTTAAAATCAGAAAAAAGAAAGCCCTCGGATCTAGCCCCACGTGCTACATTTGTGGAAAGTGAGGATCACCACAGTTAAGTCACTTGCTCAGGACACCCAGTGATACCCCGGGGTCCCAATCACAACTCTCCATGCAATGGCCTTTGAGTTACAGAGCTCAAGAGGACAACCATCCCATCTTTAAGCTAAACACAAATCATTCTGTTTCTAAATATAACCCCATAGAATGACCTGAAAGCCTCTCGGCATCTCGTTAGTGTTTCAAGGGTACGTGAAGCCCCGTCTATGAGAGAGCACAAAGATTTGACTTTGCAAATGTGAGATGCTGAATACCATGGCCCATTTCTATTTGGATCCTACCTGGAACTGCACTAACCCCAAGAGCCTCACTGATGACCTTCGCAAGCAAGAGCAATTGCTAAAGAATACAGTATATTTGCTGAGTCCAAAAGCAATTTTGTTTTAGCTTCTTCATTTGGCCAGAGGAGTTGGCATGCAGAAGTGTTGATTCAATTTGGCTCTCTGCTTGAAATAGAAGACTCAGGAAAATTAAACATGTTTGTGAAATCTAAGCATACTTTTAACTATAAATGCCCACATCCTAATATTTTTGGTTTAATTTTCAGTGAATCATAACAGCTGACATTTATGGTATGTTTAGTCTGTTAGAGGAACTTTTAATCATTAATGACATTTAATCTTCGCAATAACCCTATACGATAAGTATATTATTAAAGAAACGATTATAATTATGGCATGGTTGGGACCTCCCTATAACTTGCCCAAGAGACATAGCCAGGAAGTGGCAACGCCAGGTCCCCATCTCAGAGGCCCACTCTCTCCCAACCTTTTAGCCATGTAGCCCCAAAGTGGGTTAGCTAAGGAAACAGATGATTGCTTGTTTGTTTGAGTTACAGACAGTGAAGATAATTCAGGAATTTGTAATTGCTCATCCCTGCTGGGGGATATTAGCTAGACATTAGCTGTAGCATGTGAATCATCACACTTGTTCCTGGCTGAGTTATTACCTATGCACAATGGTGTTCTCCAGCTTGCCAGCTTGATTTAGAAAATTTGGGGAAAAGACGGTGCACACTGCATCCAGTTGCTCCCCACGGCTAATGGCTCAACCAGGGATCCGGGGGCCCCCACCCACCCTCAATTGTTAGCAGGCAGTCCCTGGCTTCAGTTTTGCATCTGGAGGGTGAATTGCGACCCTTGGACAATTTGGGGGATGCTGATGTATCACAGCCCATGAACTCTTCAGACACCTTTTGAGAACACTGAGCTGCTAACCAGTTGGAGGGAGTGGTAGACACTCTGCAATCTTCCGTGCATTGTACGCTGGGGTCCTCACTGTGAACAGGGTCCAGAGGCAGCAACTGTGTGTGGGGAACCTTCCTTGTCCCTGCTCTTGCTGCTCTGCCAAAGAGGCAGGACACACATCCGAGGACCATCGCCACATCCCAGTAAGGAGATGAGCAGATTTGTAGCAAGATCCAGGAGAGAAAGGGAGAAAGGGAGGCCTGCTGGGCTCTGCCCTTATCTGCTGAGCAAGCCACCACCCCTCTCTGTGCCTCAGCTTCTTTGCCTGTCAAAAAGAAGGGGCAGGAGTGTCCTGGGGAGAAGAAGAGGGCTCAGCTGTGACTTAATGAGGCAGAGATGCTGCCTGGTTACTCGGGATATGGGGCTGGCCCGCCACCCGTCTCCTGGCAGGTACATCTCAGGATACACAGGGCCTTCATTTTCACCATGAAATTTAAAGTGAATATTGTCATTCTTGTGCTTAAAGACATAGGTGGGAAAGTGCTTTACAACTATTAAAAAAAATTCTCAGCTCCCATGCCATCCCTTCACCACTCTGTATTCAAGCCATGGAGGATTTCATTGCTCCCTAAGCCCCACTAGGCACTTTCTGCCATGTCTCGTGCTGTTCTCCTCTATCCATCCTTCAGGGGTCAAGCCCCATCTGATTCTCTTCACTGGAATTTGTCTATCCTCCTCATGCTCCCCAGCAGCTGTATTACTCTACTTGGGTTTGATTCATTCATTCATTCATTTTCATTCATTCATTCATCATACATTCATTCATCATTCACTCAACAAACTCACTATGAGTGCCTGTCTCAGGTGATCTGCCTGTCTCAGTTTCCCAAAGTGCCTCAGCCACTGTGCCCAGCCAGATTTACCTACTTTTAGATTCTAGTTACAGGGAATCTATTCACCTTTCATCTTATTTATTAAAACGAACTTTGTGAACTAAAATCAATGATGCACTTAAGTCATTCATCTACCTAGCTTTTATTTAGCACCTACTATGTACTTTTTGTATTTGGGAGTTTACCAGCCTGGAGGGAACTTTGTATCTGGAAACGTCAGACTGTGGAGCCATGTTCTAAAAAATCAATTCCTAGAATCCCAGCAGTCATGTAAGTAGAAAAAGGGAAATTGCCAGTCCTTCTAATTCAGCACGCTTGTAGGACTTATTTATTCCCTATAATAAAATGTATTCAAGAACGACAAGACATCAATAGATTCCTAAGTTTTCAAACATATCTGCAAAAATCCAAACCCTAGACCACATCTTCCTGTCTGTCCAAACAGGTAATTACACTCTGTGTATTAAAGTCATATCTTTGACCTATCCAGTGCACAAAAAACAGTTTAACCTTTAAACCAAGTCATGTACACCATTTTACTCCTAGAAAGTTGAATTTATGTTATTCTGTCAAGTCAGTATCAACCTGACCTTTAAACACATCAGTGTTTCTTGGAAAAAGTATTATGGCTGGGATGCCTACCACGGTAAACAATATTAGCCGCTCCTACCCAATACTGAGCCGTGCTGTGCTGTAGCTTATCAAATCAGGGGGTGGAAGTCGGCAGGGACCAGAGTTCTCCTGACAAACTCTACAGGATACGAAGAACAATGTAAATGCACCAGAGTTGGCAGCTATATTTTTACATTACTGCTCCGGAGATAACAGCTAAGGTGAATCATTTCCTACCACCTACCATTCCAAATTATTTCAGATTCTGAAGGGACTCTATTTATTTCATTGGTAGCTAGCAATTTACTTCGTGGAAGATCATTATATTTATGTGTCTGTGAAATCCTCACAATAATTACACATTTGAGCCGTCTCAGATGTGCTATACGTATTCTCATTAGTCATATCCTTGCAAGGATATTATCACATTTTTTGCGGCAACCTTCACAACGTACACATAAAGCGCCCAACTGGATGTGAACTTTGATTCTCATGGTTTTCCTACATATCAGATCTATCAAACAGCAGGAAGCTTTCATTCACATGCAGATGCTTACAGAAAGCTGGAAAATTGTCTTAATTTCTCTTTTCTCTGGATCACTTTGGTGCTGCAGCCCTGGAAGATATTGTATTGGGCAGCAGGGAGAGCAAACCGAGCTGAGATCTAAAATTACTTTAGGAGCTTACCAGAAAGTTCCATAATGGGAAATATTTATAAGACAGTACACATCCTTCCAAAGCGTAAAGTCAGCGAAAGGTAAGTGTAAGACATTTGTAATTTCCAGTGCTGTCAAGCAAATGTCCCCAGGTTGAATCCTGGACAATATTTGTGAGGCTGGTTGGTTTATCTGAAAGGTCTATTTGATCATGTTAAAGTCAGAGATTATGAAAGGGAACGGACTGCCTGGTGCTTTTGCCCATGTCTGCCCTCCCCACCTTTATTTCAGAAGCTGCTGTTAGTATAAACATGGTGATTCTCAGAACATCTCTAACCTTGAACGATTCTCTAACCTCAAATTTGAACGATTCTCCCTCCTGAGCAGTGATTCCAAGAAAACATGGCAATTCATTCAGGTGCCAAAGAGTACTGTAGAACCACTGAGCTCAGGACAGAGACACATACTCATTTGTCATAGCATCTCAGAACATGTGTGTATTCATTGGGTTTACATGTGACTCTCCGACTAGCTGGTAGGCCCAGGGAGCAGAAGCACTCTGTCTGCTCGTGTCCTCCTCTGCATCCCCAGCATCTAGTACAGTTCCCAGCCCATAGTCAGTGCTCAAGAAATATTTACTGGATAAGCAAATGACTGAGGCCATGAGCCGAACTGGCTCCATGCCAGAAGCCTTTTCATGGGGAACTATAACCCCATCTCACATTTGAACTGTCTGAGGCTAAGTCACATGACTTTCCCATAGGAGATTTAAGCCAAAATGAGAATTCAAGTCTCCAGACCCAACAGGTATCATCACCTTCTTCCGTGCATGGAATGATGATTTAATGAGTACGTGCTATGAACCCAGAGCTGTGCCAGGCATAGGAGCAGCCATGGTAAACGAGTCACGAAGATCTGGCTCTTGCAGAGCTTGGAGGCTGAAGAAACAAGTTTAGAAGGGCTCACAGTAAAGGAGATTCCAGAGCAGGAAAACAGTCACTAAACAAGGACATTGTTCACAGTAAACGCAAAGGAGGCTGTGGTTCCTGTGGGTGCTGCTGTATGTGAAACCACCCCAAAGCTCGGGTCTTAGGGGAGTTTGTGGGTGGTGGAAACGTTCTATAGATTGCTTATGATGATGGTTTCGTGACCATATATTTTTCATGAAAACTCATCGATCTGTATACTGAAAAGGGATGCCTTTTACTAAGCATAAATTGTACCTTAATACACTGACTTTCACAATTAAACAAAAAACCTTAAAGAATGAAAACAACAGTCGTGATTATGCTCACAGATACTTTGAGTTGGGAATTTGAGATGGACACCATGGAAAAAGTCGTCTCTCCTCCACGAATCCTGCGACCTCAGCTGGGAAGACCCATAAGCTGGAAATGACCACATGGCTGAGGGCTGGAGGGACTAGGAGGTCCCCACATGTCTGGTGTCTGGGCTGTGGGCTGGAGTGACTGGAAGACTAGAATGCCCCCTGAAGCACCCCTATTTCATACTCTCCACTCAGCGCATCCCTGTTGAGGGCCTACTGTGGGCCAGCGTTAGGGATACAGAAATTAACGCCATAGACAAATAGCCCCTCCCCTGTTGGAGTTGACACTCTATAGAGGGAAGGCAGACAGGAAACAACATTATATGTAAGAAAACAAATGGCCTCTTAGAGGTAATACATGCATGGAATAAAAATTTAAACAGCAGTGCCGGGTGTGGTGGCTCAGCCGGTCTGGTAATCCCAGCCCTTTGGAAGACTGAGGTGAGCAGATCACTTGAGGTCAGGAGTTTGAGACCAGCCTGGCTGTTAAAAAAAAAAAATAGCCTTGTGTGGTGGCATGCACCTGTAATTCTATCTACTCGATAGGCTGAGGCATAAGAATCACTTGAACCTGGGAGGCGGAGGTTGCAGTGAGCTGAGATCATGCCATTGCACTCCAGCATGGGCAACAGAGAGAGACTGTCTCAAAAAAAAAAAAAAAAAAAAGAGCAAAGTTTTAAACAGGGGAAGGGGATAAGAGGTGAGAGAAGGAGCATTCTGTGGAGTTGTGTGGTCGGTTGATGGCCCTATGCCTTGTTTTGTCAATTCAATGGTACAAAATGGAATCACATTATGGTTTTAATTGCCTGAGTTCGGTGTCTTCAGATATGTGGCAGACACTGCTAGCTGGCCACCCAGCATGGTTCCTCTTTTCTTTGGGCACAAATTCTATTTCCCAGCCTCAACTGTATTCAGCTGTGGCCGTGAATGGAGATCTAACCAACAGAATATGAGCAGCAATCCCCTACCACGTCCAAGTCCAGCCCAGGAAAACCTCCCACGTGGGATCCTTCTCCCTCTTTTCTTTTTCCAGCTGCCCGATTCCTATGGCAACTTTGGAACTACCGTATTGAAGATAGCAGAACCTCCCGCAGCCAGGAACTCTGTAAGCTGTGAAGAGAGAACTTTGCCCTTTCCTTCACTCGCCTGGAACATTTGCCCTGTTTATATGAGCAACAGAGAAACTTCTGTTGTGGGGGCGCAAGTTGCAGTAGCAACCCCTTCCTAACTCACACCCCATGTTTATTGGTCATTTGGTTTCTCTCTTCTGAGGATTACCTGCTTAGACCCTTTGCCACATTTAGGATGGGATTATATTCTTTTATTTGTCTATAGTGAGATAGGAGTTTGGCAGGACTGGTTTCACAAGATACAGGTCACAAAGACCTTGCTGAGAAAACAGGAAGCAGTCAGGAACCTGGACAAAACCTGCCAAAATCAAGATGGTGATGAAAGCAACCTCTAGTCATTCTTGCTGCTCGTTTTGTGCTTATTGTAATACATGAGCATACCAAAGGAAACTCCCACCAGCGCCGTGACAGTTTACAAATGCCATGGCAATAACCAGAAGTTATCCTATATGGTCTGAAAAATTGGGAAACCCTCAGAGAACTCCCTGCCTCTTCCTGGAAAGCTCATGAATAATCCAGCCCTCATTTGACTATCAAGAAATAACTATAGGAGTAGCCGCCCTTTCGTTCCTTTGCTTCCTTAATAAACGTGCTTTCGCTTTACTCCAGTGGCTCACTCTCGAATTCCTTCCTGCACGAAGCCAAGAGCCCAGATGGCCTCCCAAGCTGAACCCCAATTTTGGGGTTCACCCTGTGACAGTAGGAGTCCTGTACATCCTGCTATTTTCAAAGTGTGGTCTTTGGACCAGAGCATAAACTGCACCTGAAACATTGTTAGAAATGCAGAGTCTCAGGCGCCACCCAAACCTGCTGAATCGGAACCTGAATTTCAAAAGATCTCCTGGTGACTCCCATGCATATTAAAGTTGTAGAAGCTTTGCTTCAAATATTCTGAGATGATTTGTTCTCTTTTATATGCGTTGAATTCATTTTCTGCCAGTCTGTAGTGGCTTTTGCATTTCAGGGATCTATCTTTTCATGTACAGATTTTTTTTTTAAGTTAAACCTTGTAGTATTTACCAATATTTTATGTTATACTCTGTTTGCCCACTTTGTCACAAAAAAACCTTCTCTTCCTGGCCGGGCGTGGTGGCTCAAGCCTGTAATCCCAGCACTTTGGGAGGCCGAGGCAGGCGGATCACGAGATCAGGAGATCAAGACCATCCTGGCCAACACAGCAGAACCCCGTCTCCACTAAAAATACAAAAAATTAGCCGGGTGTGGTGGCACTCGCCTGTAGTCCCAGCTACTCGGGAGGCTGAGCCAGGAGAATTGCATGAACCCAGGAAGTGGAGGTTGCAGTGAGCCGAGATTGCACCATTGCACTCCAGAGTAGCAACAGAGCAAGACTCCATCTCAAAAAAGAAAAAAGAAAGAAAAAGAAATCCTTATCTTCCTGAGATCATACAGATATGATGCAATATTTTCTTCTAAAAGTTTTGGTTTTTCTTTCCACAGATTGTTCTTTCATCTGGAATTTACATTTGCCTGTAGTTAATGTTCTCGTGTCATTCATTGAATTATCCACCCATTCCCTCCTGACTGGTAGTGTGACTCCAGTCGTAGGTGCTCTCATGTTTCCATGGATGTGTGATTCTTGTGTCTGGCCTATTTGAATTCTTCAGTTGTATAACCTGCCTTTTTTTCATTTAAACATGTATCGTGAACATTTTTCTGCAACATCAGATGTTCCTGTAAAATGCAAATTTTAATGGCTGCCTAGTATTCTGTCACACTTTATTTTGTTAGACAGCTATGTTGTTTTCAGTTTTACTCTATTGTAAATAACGCTGGAGTTAATATCCTTCACACAATCTTTGTACACATGCATATTGATTTCCTTAAGATAAATTCTTTGAGTGAAATTACCAAGTAGGTGCATTTTTAAAGTACTTGATAGATACTGCCAAATTGCCCTCCAGAAAAATTGCACCAATTTATATTCCCACCTGTTTCCCACCACTTTCCTCAACATTTTAATACCTCAGCATTCGAATCCTTGCCAATTTCACACGCTGAATAAGTAAAAAGATGTGCTATTGTTGAATCCATGTACCTTTGACAACAGAAGGCAAATATTTTTTAGATGTTTATTGGCCTTCTGTATTTACTTGTTTTAATGTGTGTGTGAGACTGTCCACTTCTAAGCCCATTTTTTTTTTTGTAAGTGCATGTATCTTTTTCTTATTGATGGATAAAGCTCTTTATATATGAAAATTTTAACTCTTGCCTAGGCTTATTGCACACCTTTTATTGCAATTTGCACTTTGCCTCTCACTTTTGCATATGGTGCTTTTTTTCAATGAGCAGAAGCTTTAAATGTTGACAGGGTCAAATGTTGCTATGTTTTTCCTTAGTATTATGCTAAAAGAAAAATAGAAGCCTTGCCTCCAAATTATCCCTCCATGTTTGCTTTCTGTTCCTTTAGATTTCATTTTAAATGTTCTACTGTTAAAAGTAAATTATCCCTACGGTCTCTGCTTATGTTTTTCCTGATTTCGCAGATACCTGCTCTGCTAGCACTTTGCACAATGGCAGTATTTTCTGCCTGTGTGAGTCTTTGATTAACGTTCGTGTCCTACTATAGCATGCAAGCCTCGTGAAGGGGGCAGCACTGTCTCTTTTCTACTTCTTTTCTTTTCTTTTCTTCTTTTTTTTCTTTTTAATTTTTTGAGACAGAGTCTCACTCTGTCATCCAGGCTGGAGTGCAGTGGCGATCTCAGCTCACTGCAACCTCCGCCTCCCAGGTTCAAACAATTCTCCAGCCTCAGCCTCCCCTGAATAGCTGGAATTACAGGCACCAGCCACCACACCCAGCTAATTTTTGTGTTTTTAGTAGAGACAGGATTTTACCATATTGGTCAGGCCGGTCTCGAACTCCTGACCTCAGGTGATCTGCCGACCTTGGCCTTCCAAATTGCTGGGATTACAGGCATGACCTACCACTCCACAGCACCCATCAAACTGCCAAGAACCTGCATCTGCTCTTGTGTTACCACTCAGAGCACCTGAGGCTTTCTGTGTCTTTCTGTCAGCCCCACCTGTTCTATTGAGCTCAGCTAATATACATATACACATATTTACACATGTACAAATACACATGTATACAGCTTTATAGTAAACAGTTATATCTTATCCAGCCTTTTGGTGAGTTTGCAGCCAGAGGACTGCCTTGGCGCATTGGCCAGCTGTCCTCTTCTTCCCTGCAGCAGCTCTTAGTAATCCCCCTGGGCTTTATAAGCAGGCAAACATGATACCTAATAGTAATTGAGTTTATCTTACTTTTACTAGTTACAAAGTGCACCTTTGATTTGTTTATCGCATCCACTAAAACTTCCGGAACATGTCGGGTTTTTTTTACAAACAGGAAAAAAAAAAAACATATAAAACCAAAATAGAAGAAAATGACTAGATTTCATTTGGGTTGTAATTTTTTTCCATTATAACTTGTAAAACATATCTGGATGTTCTCCTGATGTGCACACAAAGATAATTTCTGCCATTCTTATATCAATACTAAAGGCATCCACCAGCCACCCCCACCAGGAGCCTGCTCTGGTCTCTTTGCACCACTGCAATGAGTCTAGTGTTCCAGCTGGAAGAAAAGTCCTGTCCGCTCCAGCCAAGAGACCGAGAGCAGAACAGTAGCAGAATGTTGTGTTGAGGTGTTCCACCGGCTGTCAGGAAAGCTGGGGCAGTCCCAGCTCTGCCCCTGGGCTGGCACACTGTCTTGGACAAGACTGTCCTTCTATAGGTCTCGCTTCCGCACTTCCTAAGGGAGGTGCCTGCCTCCCAGCCCCACAGCCTAGGCTTCTAACACGGTGGCCTTCAGGTAGTGCGGGTCTTGCGCATCTCCCAGATCTTGATCTCCAAGAAAGGTTGTCTTTGCCAGAATAGATGCAAGCCAAGTGAGGACTTAAATACTGACTTGCAAGCCCGCTGCTGTGACGGTGTTAAAGAGGTAAGCCTTGGAGAATATCCATTATTGGTTGAGTTCAGCCAAGATAGATCATGGAGAAAATCAACCCTAAAGCACTGTAAACCTGTCACAGAAACAGAACAGCCAAGACGAGTGCTGGCGGGGAAGAGCAAAGTCAGCAGCAGCCACCATCGCCAGGTTCAGGGGAAGCAGAGACAAGGGCTCAAATCATCCAAAGCCATGTAGGCACCACCTCTGCAGGGACCCATCCTTGGTCCCCATCCCAGCCACACCACCCCACACTCCCCTCCCGTCCACCACCGTGCCGTCTGCTCCTTGCGAACAGGAACCGTGCCTCATCATTCCGTGTCTTCAAGCACTTTTTGGATGTTCAGATGATGAAGTATTTTTTTTTACTATATACATATATATGCATATATGTGAAATCATAAGTGGAATCATACAGCATGTGTGATTTATTTTATTTAATGTTTTATTTTATTTTATGTAATATCCTCAAGATTTACCCACGTTGTAGTGTGTATCAGAATTTCTTTCCTTTTTTAAAGCTAAATAATATTTCATTGCATGGAATATTATGTATATATATTTACTGAATATATATTTAACCTATGTGCATATATCATTGTAAATTTTTTTCATGTCCTTAAATATTCTTGTAAAATAAGATTTTTTACTAGCTACATAATGTTGCATCTTGCCCCTACGTGTTCTCTATTTTGCCAGGTATTTAGCTTTGCTCTTTGAGCGGTTATAAGTAACTCTGTAACATGCATCTCTGCCCCTAAATCTTTGTCTGAGTATTTTGTCAGGCCCCTAGGATTTGTCCTTCTTGGGTCAAAAGCTATGCAATTTATAGAGCTGCTAATGTGTACTGCTTCATTCCTTACAGAAATATACCAGTGCTGTATGAAGTTACCCATCTCAACAAATCCTTGCCAGAACTAGGTATTTACATTATAATAATGAAAACCTTTGCTCATTTGGTAGAGAGAAATGGAAACTCATTGTTGCTTTAACGGCCTTTTCTCTGATTACTAGTGAAGCTGAACGTTTCCTCATTTGGCGACTGTCCATTTGTAATTGATCTTTTGTGTTTTCTGTTCATTCCTTCTTCCCTTCCTCTCTGTCTCCCTCTTTTCCTCTGACATTCGGTGAAGATGTGCTGGGCATCGATTTGTTGGACCATGGCGGAGAGGGATCAGGAAGATACAGTCAAGGACTCACAGCACACCTCAGGCCGGAACACAACCTGAAGCCAGTCACAGCTGCTGCCAGGTGGCAGTCACAAGTCATTTTTTTAAATTGTGGTAAAATACACATACGAGAAAATGTACCATCTTAACCATTTTTAAATATATACTTCAGTCGTGTTAAGCTTATTTACATCGCTATGCAACCCATCTTCAGAACATTATCGCCTTGCAAAATTCAAAATCTGTACCCATTAAGCCATAACTCCTCAGACCTCCCTCCCCCCAGAACCTGGCAACCACCTTTCCAGTTTCCGTTTCTGAATCTGACTACTCTGGGAATCTCAATTAAGTAGAATCAGACAGCATGTGTCTTTTTATGGCTAGTTTATTTTATTTAATACAATATACTCAAGATTTATCCATATTAAAGAATGTGTCAGAATTTCTTTACTTTTTCAAAGCTAAACAATATTCCATTGTGTGGATCAACCACATTTTGTGTATTCATTCATCCATCAATGGACACTTGTTTCTATGTTTCAGCTGTTGTGAATTGTGCTGCTGTGAAAATGGGTATATTATCCCCAAATATCTGCAAATATCTTCTGGGTATATATCCAAAATATTATTTGGGGATATATACACTCCTGGGTATATAGAATATATAGAATAGATATCCAAAGAATGCTTTGGATATATACCCAGGAGTAGAATTGCTGAGTCAGGTAGTAATTCTATGCTTAATTTTTTAAGGAAGCAACATGTGTAAGCAGTTGCACCATTTGACATGCCCCCCAACAGAGCACAGGGGCTCCAATTTCTCCACATCCTCACCAACACTTGGCGTTTTCCGTTGCTGCTTGTTTTAATAGTAGTCACCCCGACAGATGAGAGGTGATATGCCTCATTGTGGTTTTGATGTGCATGTCCCTGATGATTAGTGATGTTGAATGTCTTTTCTGTGCTGTTGTGGTGTACGCCTTCCCAACGTGTAATTTTTGACATTGCCTTTACCGCTCATATTAGTCAGGGCTCTTTAGCAGGACAGAAGTAATAGGATATATGTATATATAAAAGACAGTTTATTAGGGAGAATTGGCTCACACGATCACAAAGCGAAGTCCCATGATAGACCATTTGCAACTTGGAAAAGAGAAAAGCTGGCAGTAGCTCAGTCTAAGTCTGAAAACCTCAAAACCAGGGAAGCCGACAGTGTTGCCTTCTGTCTGTGGCCAAAGGTTCAAGAGTGCCCAGGAAGTCACTGGTACAAGTCCCAGAGTGCAAAAGCCGAAGAACCTGGGGTCTGACGTTCAAGAACAGGAGTGGGAGGAAGCATCCAGCGTGGGAAAACAAGGAGGCCAAAAGACAGCAAGCCAGGTCTCCCACCTTCTTCTGCCTGCTTTGTGCCAGCCTCACTGGCAGCAGATGCGATGCTATCACCACACTGAGGATGGGTCTTCCTCTCCCACTCCACCACCTCAAATGTCAAGCTCCTCTGGCAACGCCCTCACAGACAGACCCAGAAACAATACTTCACCAGCCAGAAAGGCATCCTTTAAGCCAATCAAGTTGACACCTAATATTAACAAGTCCACTCATTGGCAACTTGGCATCCATACACAGCTCCTGAAATCATACTTAATCTCCAAATAAAGACAATAATAAGGTCATAATTATGCCTAGCATAATACAGCTATCCTTTGTACAACCAGAAGCCACTAATCCTTAACATAAATGCTATTACATAAAGCAAGCAACACTTAAATGCTGATATGAAGTCAATAAATCTTATGTTACACGATAAAGGAAAAAGGAAATAAAATGAAGATATTTTCTTAGTACAGGTGTATACGTGCACAAACATATATATATATATATATATATATATATATATATATATATATGTATGTATTTTTTGAGACAAAGTCTTGCTCTGTTTCCCAGGCTGGAGTGCAGTGGCGCACTCTCAACTCGTTGCAATCTCCACCTCTGGGTTCAAGCAATTCTCCTGCCTCAGCCTCCCAAGTAGCTGGGACTACAGGAGCACAGCACCACGCCCCACTGATTTTTGTATTTTTAGTAGAGACAGGGTTTTGCCATGTTGGCCAGGCTGGTCTCAAACTCCTGACCTCGTGATCTGCCCACCTCGGCCTCCCAAAGTGCTAGGTTTACAGGCATGAGCCACGGCACCTGGCCACACAAACATATTCTTAACAAAATAAGGTGGAAGTACTCATGACAATCACAGTCCTCATTTCTACAGCTGGTCACGTGGTCATAGCTGTTATTGATGACTACCTTCTTCTGCCCGTTCCGTACTCCCTTTGCCTTCAGCAAGTACCTTGGGTGGTCAGTTTTTCACCTGGTAGAGTGACCCAGACTTTCAATCCTGAGCGTCTGCGTCATTTGTTCCTGCCTGCATTGGATTGTGGTTTCCCATTGACCTTAGCTTCCGATCAGACAAGATGGGGCGTGTTCAGGGTGGTATGGCCGTAGATCCATTGACATGAATCACAGGGCATGGTGATACTGAGAGGGATCTCATGTATTCCACACATACTCTTCCTTACCTTCATTGTGGGGTAGCAGTCTGATTTCATCTTGATAGTCTGGGTCAGTCATCCCAGCCAACACTGTAACTCCCTTCTTAACCTGTTGACTTTCAGGCAGGAGGAGCCCGAAGTGGCCAGGTGGCATCTTAACTTTCAGTTAAATTGAATCGTTGTTGTGTGTCCTGGTGGCAGCGTTTCCCTCTGGAACTAAGACCTTGTCACAGTAACAGGAAGCAGCAATTTTGCTAGTGGATCACTAGGGATTATGGCGAGTGGTGCCACTTCCACTTTCACCCCTTGATTCCTGGACCCATGAATCCTGGCTATGAGAGAAAGAGTACCATCTATTGGACGCGGATTCAGAGCATACACAGCCTTCTAGAGACCTTTGCCCCAGCCCTGCAAACTATTGACATCTAGTCTATGTTGTAATTTGACTTCAAAAGTCCATTCCACCATTCTGTCAATACAGTGGCTTCAGGATGATGCAGAACGTGGTGAGACTAGTGAATTCCACGAGTGTGAACCCACCGCTGCACTGGCAGCTGCCCACCCTTCCTCTCAAATGTCAGTCTCCTCTGGGAACACCCTCCCAGACACACCCAGAAACAATAGTTTGCTAGACATCTAGGCATCCTTCAATCCAATCAAATGGACACCTCATGTTAACCATCATGCCGCCATTGCAATTAGCACAGCAATACTGGGAGAGATTTGCCTTTTTGCATTAGCTCATGACTTGTTAGTAATATCTATAACATGAAACTGACTTGAAAATATCTCCTGGATTGGCTGGTTTCAAAATGTAAGGAAAGGCTTCTGTCAGTCCCTGATCAACCAAACCCTGCCCAGCCCTGAGACAGGATGGTGTGAGGCCCTGTAGGGGGGACTGACGGGCAGGTCTGAAGTGACTCTGTAAGCGTGAGAAAGGCATTTCATGTTCGTTCTGGCTCTTCAAATTCTCTCTGTGATGTTGTATCAGCAAATATGTACTCAGGGATTTAATAACACATTAAAGAAAGGATTGGATATAAATTATTTTGAATGGCTCTCTATGCAGTTTGAATCCATAAATAATCAGTCGCCTCTGCTTTGGCTCTGGAAAGGGCATGGGACATATGAACAGGGATCATCTTGTCCTCACCTCAGAATGGACACATGTGAGAGTTGGTCGGATTAACCCATGTGGACAGGCTGGAAGTTTTTCTAAGATGTTGATTTTTTTCCCCTCTTGGTATCATTAATTCTCTATGTCTCTGCTTTTAGATTTATCTGCAGTAACTTTTTGATTTTAAGCTGGACAAACTCCTTTCTCCCAGTTGTGAATTGTTACAGGCTCTGAAAGGCAGGTGAATTTCAGCGTTTGTGGAAGCAAAACACGTTCTGGTTGCTGAATCTCTCGATCTCCTCCTAAGACCTCCCTGCCATTCACTGTCCCTCTAAGAAATTCCCAAATGATGGTGACAGATGCCAATGCTCATGTATTTTGTCAGGATTCTCCTTTCCCTGAGCTGGGGGCAGGTATGGCTCAGCACAGGTAAGTGTTGGAGGCAGTCAATGACCAGAGAACAAAGTGGGGAAACCCAGGGGCAGGCAGCTTCGTGTCCTCCAGTCCTGAGCCTGTTTGGGCTCCGAACCAAACCAAAGGATTTGATTCTCAGCCTGTCTTGCAAAACACATCAGAGGGGCCCAAGGAAGAGTTGCAATGGGTCATGACTGGTGGGACTGGTCACAGCCAGTCAGAGACGCCATGCAGTCCCCGAGGACTCCATACACTCCCCACCAAGCTTGTTCTGGTGAGCTCATCTTCACTGGATGTGGGGAATACCCTTCTCAGGATGACCAAATACGAGGTGTATAGTTCGGCAGAAAAAAAAAAAGTCGGGAAAGCAGCAGCAGAAACAGAAACCATATGAATTTTAAGGAAGTGTTGCCCAGCGCTCTTAGGGAAGCAGCACAGAGGGTTTTGTGAGAGGAGGCTCCACGGCAGATCCCAGACAAAGTGACTGTCCTTTCCACAAGCAAGTACAACGATCTAAGAGCAAGCCACCTTCTTGCATAGAGAGGTAAGGACGGGGCACAAACGGAGGCATAGAGGTACAAAGGCAAGAGCCATCAGCATAGGAGCCTTAACTGCAGAGGTGGCTAAGGTCACCTTGGCCTCTGGAGAACAAACACAAGCAAAACAAAGTTTCCAGGAGACGTGCCA
Organism: Saguinus oedipus; assembly: GCA_031835075.1. Taxonomy (NCBI): domain Eukaryota; kingdom Metazoa; phylum Chordata; class Mammalia; order Primates; family Cebidae; genus Saguinus; species Saguinus oedipus. Next base: position 131,342,657 of record CM063179.1, read on the forward strand.
GAAAATTTAGATCGCAATCTCTCCAGATCTGGCAAGGACAACGCCTCTCCCAGAAAGCCCATGCTGACCCCTGTACCTCCCCAGTACTGCAGGTGGCACCTGGCTCAGCCCTTACTCAGCTCTTCACGGAACACACAGTCAATATGTGTACATCCTCATCTCCCACCAGACACATGCCTCTCCTGGGCAGGACTGCCTTTTTAAGCCCTGGGTTTAAGCTCAGAGCCAAATGCCAGGCCCAGCACACAGTAGATGTTCAATTAAACTTTGGTGACAGGAACTGAAAATAGTTTCGCTCCCCCACCGAATCCAGATGTTTTACTTTGCAGGTGTGCATGTGTGACATGGGAGGCCATGAAAGGGTTTGAGGAAAGGATGGAGAGTTACCCAAAGTGAAAGTAAGAGTCAGGTTTGACCCAAAGCTTATTTTGATGTTCTGGATCAGTTCACAGTTTAGTTTAAAAATGTTTGTTTCCACCTGGGGGTTGGCAGAATTGTGTGCAGTAAAACCCCAGTGACTTGTTCTCTTTCAAAAGGAGAAATAAGAGGCAGCCTGGAAGATGGAACATGAAGCAGTTGTTATAAATTTTTAAACTAATTTTAACAACTTTATTGAGACATAATTTACATAATGTAGACGGAGAAGTGTAAATATGTCATATGTATTCAATGAGACGCAACCTTACACACAGAGCAAGGAACAGAACGTTGCCAGCACCACAGAGGCCCAGCCCCGGACGCCTCGGTCTTGGCACCTGACCCAGTACAGGGCCACTTGCACGGCAAACACTTCCTATGTATCCGCCAGGCTGTGTTCCTCCAACTGAGGCCGCCTCTGCCACGGGGGAAGGATTTTCTCAGCTCTGGGCATGCTCCCTCTGGTCAAGGGTTCTGTCGGAGATGGTGCAGGGGACACCGAGGTGTGCTGTCCGGCCCCCCACCTTCCATGAAGGAGGCATTACCCATCACATGCTCTCATAGACACCTCCAGGGACCACAGCTGCAGAGAGCCACCTCCACCTCACCCAAGGTTACACCCCTTCCTGGATGAGCCATATCACAGATCAGCCCAGAGCAAAAAGGTTCTTAGCCCAGCTTCGCCGTCTTAGCCCAACTCGGGACAACTCTGAAGGGCCATTCTAGCTCAGAGCACCCCTGGGGTCAGCCAAGAAGCCCCGCTTCTGCCGCTGCCCAGTCTTGCTCCCTTCCATAGGTTCGGTCCCACCAGCCCTCCCTGGCAAACACCCTACATACTGAACTCCACCTCAGACTCCGCTTCCTGGGGCCCAACCTGCAACAATTGGCTCCCCATTCAGTCTTACTGCCTTCACTTTCCACAGAGGGTGCTGAGTACCCCCTAAGTCCTGGGCCAGGCATCGAGACTGGCCAGAGTCGACAGAATAGTCATTAACGTTCATGTGCCTGCTGTGGTGTTGTGGTGTTTTGCTGTGTACAGAGCACTTTCATGCCTTTCTTGGTCTGTGCATTCATTCATTTACTCCTTACCTGACAGACAGTAAGTGCCTGCTCCATGCAAGAGTGAAGACAGAATGAAGAAAAGACCTTTCCTTCCCCTGGAGAGCTCACAGTCAAGTGCATAAGGCTGATGTCAAGCCAGAGAATTTCCCCAGGCATTAAAGCCGTGATGCAGAAGACACAAAGGCCATGAAGTGGGGAGAAGGAGGGCAATCAGGGAGGGCTTCCTCGGGAGGTGGGAACTTGGAACCAGGAGCTGGAACCAATGTGATCCACTGGAGCACTAAATCCAATACCAAACACCACAGTCGGTCCTAGCAATGCAAGAAACCTGCACACAAACCAAGCTACTCAGAGGTTTCTATTGGTCTAACCAGGGATGGCAGGAAGTCAGAGACGTCTAATTGCCTCACGCTTCCCTCCAGTGTGACCTCCGGGAGGCTTCTTCCCAAATAGAAGAGAGGAGACTGAAAAGGGAAGGAGGGAGTTTTAGGAGCCAGCTGGTCTGATGGCAAATGAAAGAATAACAGGAACTTGGAAAGCTGCCCCAGGTCCCACCTCAAGCAATAGATGAATTTAAACCCTTCTGTGCCACTTTCCAGAGTCAAAGGGATTTGCTAAATTTTGTATCTCCAGTAGGAGAAGAACCTTGAGAGGACAAGATCTTTAAAAGACATGTAAGTGAGATGTTTTCACTAATCTGATTTTGGGATATATTGACACTTGGAAAATATTTAAATGCTTAACTGTGCTGTCAGACACACTACTTCAGAACGTATCTGGATAGAACAATGAACATTAGATTATGCTTTTAGATGTTACAAAGATGAAAATATATCTTGGCTATTTATCAAATTAATCACCCTATAATCTAAAGACAAATGGGATTCCTAGGGCTGTATTCAGCCAGTAATTTAATACCTAAGTTTTTCTGATCAATAAACCGTTGGCCTGTTAGAATACTTAAGTCATGTTTAAAGTCATTCAGAAACAAAAATCTATTAACTTAAGTTCTTGAAAGCATGTCTTTAATTTACAACGTCGTTTTCTATTTGAGCATTGCATTTTACATTATTCTAAAACAATCCTGATCTTTTTTGTCTTAATTTTAATAAAAAGAGTGAAACAAATATTTCGAATCAGAACTATATCATAATGTATATCTTTTGCTCAACAAATATGCTATGTGTCACCACATCGTACAGCTCCAGGGGACAGAATTCCTGTTTTGCCCTCAAGAAACGTCTAGGTCTGCATGAGTCCTTGGGACACCAAGAGATGACACAGAGTTCTGGGAGCTGCAGGTGCCAGCACAGGGCACTGAGGAGCCCAGAGGAAGGTACCACTCACTGGGGGATTTGAGAAGGTGCCCAGGTGGTAACTCCTTGAATGTCAAAGCCATAAGAGGCTCTTCAAAGATTATCCAAATGAGTCATTCAAAGACTAGTTCAGGTTAACGCAAGTGACTTTAAGACTAGAGTCACATTTTACTGCCTGTCCAAATTTAGCATGCTTACACCCATGGGTTAAAGGTTACAGAATTTACTGGTGCCTTTAAAAAAAACTATTAATAAAATGTATTTGAGACCATGTAATGATAAGAAACATTTGGCATTTAAAGGAAAAAAATGCAAGTGTGCTGCTGTAGAATTCTCTCCTATAAAAACATCTGGCTTTGTGTGCTTGAACTGGAAGGGAGCAAAGCTTTAAAGAATTCCATTTGGAGTCCTGCATTAGCTGGGCCTACTTCATGCTAACAGGCTGCAGAGCAGCACATGTTCTGTCGAAAATGGGCTCCGCCTCAGCACCTCGGGCACGGAAGCACAGTTAATGTCCCACTATGTCTTACTTGCTATTGTGACCTCTGGTGTGGGCTTGTGGCTGCTGTGCAGAATCTTCCTGGAATCATATTGCAATGAACCTTCAGAGAGGACAACAGGAAAAAGAAGAAGCTGCCTTCAATGTTGCTTTCTTTTGGAATAGACGTGCATATCGGTCTCTAATGACACCGACCAGGAAAGGCTTCATTTGTCTTGACTTCTTTCTTTTGATGATAATAATTAGATTTCCAGACACAGGAAGGAACCGTGGAACAGAGCATCATTTTGGAGGAGTCTTTTACAAGTGCTTCTAGAGGTCGTGCATGAGTAGGCAGCCAGTACAGAAGACACAGCATTCAGCTACCACCTCTCTTTTCAAAATCATTTCTAAAGACTTGTGTAAAACAAAGGGCTGCGGAGTAGCAAGTCATCGTAGTTAACTGTCTAGGGAATGCCTGCTGCTTCCCTGGCATTGTCACCGACATCTGCAGGTGATGCTTGATCGCAGGGAGGTCTGTGGCTGTGGTGGGGGAGCAGAAGAGTTACTGAGCACTGATGACACATGTGCCAGGCACAGAGTCTCATGCTTTTTTTTTTTTTTTTTTTGATGGAGTCTCACTCTGTTGCCAGGTTGGAGTGCAATGGCATGATCTCTGCTCACTGCAACCTCTGCCTACCAGGTTCAAGGGATTCTCCTGCCTCAGCCTCCCGAGTAGCTGGGATTACAGGTGCGCACCACCAAGACCAGATAATTTTTGTATTTTTAGTAAACACTGTGTTTCACCATGTTGGCCTGGATGGTCTCAAACTCCTGACCTGGTGACCCGCCCACCTCAGCCTCCCAAAGTGCTGGGATTACAGGCGTGAGCCACCGCGCCCGGCCAAGTTTCATGCTTTATATTCATTATCTTTGTCTATTCTGCACAACATCCTCTTGAGGAAAATAGACGTGTGATCTCCATTTGACAGGTGGGAAAGCTAAGGTGAAGAAAAGCTATTTCATTGCCCAGACTCTCAGTCACAAACCTCTGTGGCCTCCCCTCTGTAGTTCAGAATTTAATGCAGGTCAGAAATTGCACGTCAGCCATCAGAGTCTGAAATTTCAGCCCAATCTACACCATAACTGCAGTTAAGCTGGACTGCAGAGACCAGCACTGCTCACACACAAAAAAGGACTGACTGTGTGCTGTGCAAGGAGTTCCCCGTGATGGAGATGATCGGAAGTTCATAAGAGATATTTGAAAAAAAAAATGTAACCAGAAAACCCCAGGTTCTGAGAAGCCTGTTTCCTCATCTTTCCTGAAGAAATTGAGGCGACTTCAAATTTACCCAACAAATTCGTGTGTTTTAATGTCAGAATGCATGGGGGGAGGGTCTGAAGTGAAAGAACAATCAGTGTCATTGCTTCTTTTTTTCAAAATCACCTATTACTTCATTCATTATGAAATAATGAAGCATTATTTAATCCCATTATGAAAAAAGTGAGATTGAGTAAATAGCACATCTGCATTCATTCGGTGATATAAAGTCAGGATGTGTTTATCCCGCTGACATTTAAAAACAGCAGCTCGGTTTTTCTTAGTAATGAAATTGTAGGTGTTTTCATTACAGAAATGTATTTTATAATAAATACAAATATGGCATTGTGAAATGAACCGTTAGGGAATCTCTACTCCTGAGGGCCTTCCCAGCTAGTTGGGTTTTGAAATGGAGATTCACTTCTTCAAAACCGAAGTTTATCCATCACCACGGTCCATATAAAACAAAATCATCGACGAAATTTTTTTTCTAAGTCAATGTGAAGACTATGGTTAGGTCCCAAGGCCTTGTTCCAGGATGTACACCTGCCCCCTTGTGGTATGCATCTGTATGATCACGTACCATGCATTTTTCAGACCATAAGAAATGCAATATTCCAAGTGGCTATCTATAAGCCTAGCCATAGGTCTTAGGCCTCAAACAGTTCTGATTCTTTACAGTTTACGTGAGACGCCTCCTCTGCTAGGCATTAAAAACCTCAGTGTGCTCATATTTAACGATGGCAGTACTAAAATGAAATTCTTTTATTGGCGTTGTATGATTTTGTTTCAGCTACTAGGGGTGCATAACAAATTACCCCAGAACTTCATGGTATGAAATGTCCGTTCTGTGAGTCCGGAATTCAGACAGTGGATGGATTGTCTGGGGTCCTAGGAAGAAGACTCAAAGGCTGGGGGCTGGATACACTTGAAGGTTTGTTTACTCCAGTGCTGGATGAGACTGGCCATAGGCGGGAGCCTGGGTTTTTCTCAGTGCATGTGGGCTCTTCATGTGGGCTTTTATGGGACACAGTAGCTGTGCTGCAAGGGTGAATGTCCTGAGAGAGAGAATATTAGGCAGAAGCTCTATTCATTTTTATGCCCTCAAATTAGACATGGTCACCTCTGCCATATTCTACTGGACACAAAGGGCCAGTTCTCATTTGGTGTGGGAGGGGACTGCCTAAGGACACAAATACGGGGAAGTGCTGGTCCTTCGGGCATCTGGAAGGCCGACTGCCACGCATGTCAATGGGAAGCTAGTGTCTGTTAGGGGGATGGCGCTGGTCCCACTGTACTCTCCATCGGGCCAGTGCTGAGGGCTGACGTCCCCATCACTTCCCACTTGAATGTCTCCGGGAACATGGTCCAGGGAGAAGTCGTAATAGAGGAAATTCCCCGGGAAGAGACCCAGTCTTCCAGGATGTAGCTCTGGAGTTAAAAAGGGAGGGCAGAGGCAGGGCTGTAGCACAGATGGGCAGGAGGGGTCAGGCTCCAGGGAGGGGTGGGAATGGAACTTCTCCCTGTGCTCCTCTGCAAGGTCCCCTTCCCCATCCCCGCTGCTGCCTGCTTCTTTATAAAGTCCCATCGAGGACTTCTGGGAGAAATATGAATGACTAATAAACATTTCTGAAAAATCTTCAATCCCACCAGTAACCCTGGAAACAGACACTGAAGCAACAAATCAGGCACCCTGAAAGGATTTTATTGCAGGAAAGGTATGGTCAGAGTGCTTTCCCCAATGACTACAACAGCATTGGATCAGAGCACTGGCTGCTGCCTATAAGTATCTGAGCACATCTCAAGTCTTAATTCAGATTTTTTTTCAATGAGTATTTTGACTCCTAAAAAATAGCTGGTATTTAGGAACACCAGCTGCTGACATTGTGATCGCTACTCACGAGCTATTTCAGGAGCCAGCTGTGTAGCCCCACGCCCTCGGGGTGGGGCTCCGCTGGATGATGGAGGAGAGCTCCATCCTGATCTTGAACATTCTGTGTCATCACTGGAATGAGAGAAAAGCGCATTTCCTGAATACGTTCTCTTAGAGGCAGGAATGATCCACGTAGAAGCCAGAAGAGGGTGCAACTCATTGTTCCCGAGTTTGGAGGTATTTAATAAAACGGAGTGGCCAGGGGCAGCACTGGGATATGCGAGGATCCAGAGAAGATGTATTGCACCTGGGTTTTGAAGGGCAGGTGAATAGGATTTTTTTTCTAGGACTTCTCTTCTGGTGGGGTCTGGGGAGAAGCAGTCTAGGTACAGAGAGCAGCACGGCCGAGGCCCAGCAATGGCAACATGTGCTATATGTGAGGGAAGTGGCAGGTGCCCAGTGCCCTGGTTGGTGACACAGAAAGTGAGTGTTTGGAAGCAAGTGAGGCCGCATGGGGAGGCTGGTACAGAGTGGCAGGGGTCATGCAGGGAGGATGAACTTGATCCACTGACTGGGAGCCTGGCATGGTCTTTTAAGCAGGAACGCCATGCAGTTGGGTGTGTATTTTAGGAGAAGCCCTCAGCTGCGTGGTGTGGGAAGGAGCGAGAAGATAGGACAGAAGATGGCAGCAGAAAGCTGGAAGTGAGGGGGATCTGGGGCAGTGTGTGTGGGAATGGAAAGAAGGATGATGGAAGAGACTGTCCTCAGGCTGAATGGCAGGGTGTGGGCTAGGGGCATCTATGAGGACTCCCAGGCTTGGGCCTGTGGTGACTACGTAGATGGCGGTGTCTTTAACCAAAATGTGGACTCCGAGGAGGAGAAGAGTGGTCTGGGGGAGAGCCGGCACTCACTTTGGGACAGGCTGAGCTGAGGTGTCATGAGATGTCCAGGAAGCAAGTCCAGCAGAAACCAGCCTGGTTCTGCCTCGGGACATTGTCTGGTGAAATCCTCTTGGCTTGTCTGTGTGTCTTCCATCCGCTGAGATGCACAGTCCTAACGGAAGAAACGCTCCTTCTTTGTCCCACATCTCCTGTGCCTAGTACAAGGCCTGGCACGACGGAGGGTTCAGCAGGCTTTGCTGGATACACGGCTGTCTACGTAAGGGACTGGCCCGCAAATGCACACAGGAAGAGGAGGGGAAGAGAGGGAAGAGGGCCGAGAGCGCGACTCAGAGGACCACCTTTTGAGGAATATTTAGAAGAGAAGCTGGTAAAAGTGATGGGAAAGAAGAGAAAGGAGGGAGTGGGAGAGCCAGCCCAGCGGGCATATCTGTCACCAGCTGCATGAGCTGCTCAGTTAGAGTCCCTGTCCCACCTGGCCGTGTGGGCTGGGGTGGGCCAGAACTGGGTCTGTCCACTTTTGTGCAGGATCCTCTCCCAGTGAACAGCCCAGGTGAATAAGCCCACTCATGTCTCTTGAGCCATTTTCTTACCAGAGATCAGAATTACATGCACACTGGCTGGGCGTGGTGGTGGCTCACGCCTGTAAACTCAGCACTTTGGGAGGCCAAGGTGAGTGGATCATTTGAGGTCAGGAGTTCGAGACCCGCCTGGCCAACATGTGAAACCCCTGGCCAACATTGAGTATTTTTAGTCTCTACTAAAAATACAGAATTTAACTGGGCAGTAGTGTTGCATGCCTGTAATCCCAGCTACTCCGGAGGCTGAGGCAGGAGAATTGCCTTAGCCTGGGAGGCAGAGGTTGCTGTGAGCCGAGATTGTGCCACTGCTCTCCAATCTGGGTGACAGAATGAGACCCTGTCTCAAAAAACAAACAAAGACACTGTGCACAGTTCATCGCCTCATCCTTCCCCTTTGTCTCTCCCTTCCCTAAAGACTGCCAATCACCTGACGGAAGTCGATAGGTGGAAAGAGCTGATGGGAAATGATTTTTCGCTAATGGTGGCAACTTTGGATATCCGTAGGGGTCAGTATCTCTCCAGATGAAAGCTGACAAACCCAGGCCGGTGATATTTGGTTGAATTTCTTGGATGACAGCCGATTTGCTTGACATTGGATGCCTCCTGTAACGCTTTTCGTTCTGACTAATGGCGTCTGCTAAATCATTAACTAACTGTTTTACCAATCGATTTTTAAAAAACATTCTGTTGTAAAACCAGTATAGCAGGAGAAAATTTGGAAAACAGAGGGAAAATGATCTGCCCAAATCCCGCCCCCCACACAAAGGTTCCGAGAGCAATCGTGCACTTCCAGTCCCTCCCCGTAAGCAGACGGCTTTTTCGTTGTAAACACCATGTACCTTGTACCCTGCTTTTTTCCCACCGAACATTATCTGATTCTTTTTTATGAGCAACGAAATTTGACACGAGGTGCTGCTCACGTGCTGTTTGGAAAAGGCCATTGTTGGAAGGATTGGTGAGGACTTTCTAGGCCCCGTCAACTTCACGGAATCAGGAAATTAAACTTTTTATTTATTGGTCTTTGACTTTCTCATAAATGGACACAGTTCTACATTGTTTGACTGCGTTGTAAAAGCAGACGCCTGGAGAACAAAGGCAGGCCGATGAGTAATTAGGCATCAGTTGGGAGGCAGGGGCACTTTATGGGGCCCCTAGTACCCACCCCGCTGCCTCCTGTACCCATCCCTAGGCTGCCTCTAGGGTTTAAGTCTACTCCTCAGGGTTGGATACCTTTAGTTTTTGGATTAAAAAAAAAAAAAAATCTTTTTTTTTTGGAGTAGGGAGGTTGTTTCTGGCCTTTTTTGTTTTTGTCCAAATGTTCAAAAACAATGAGCTGACCTTTGTGTATTCATTTAAGGGAGAGCATAAAGGATGTTTGTTACATAAATGATTTTTTTTAAAACCCTATTGTCTGACTCTGATTAATCTTGCATAGCGCTTGAGTGACTGGGGACTTAAAATAGAGAGAGTGTGATTCCTTCTGCAGAGCTGGTGGAAGCCAGGTCCCAACTTTGCACCTTCTCTCTTTGATGCCAAGGAGAGGAGTTGATCTGGCCTCACTTACCTCCACACATTTGATGTCAACCCGGAGAGGGTGCATTCTTATGACAAGTTCCTCTGCGAGCCCACTGGGGTTGTAAGTCTTGATCTGAGGACTGATGGGGGAGCAGATTTTGCTCTGGGCACATTTCCTTGTGAAATACATCTCTTCATCTGCTTAGTCCAGAGCGAACTTCTTATCTTTTCTCCCTGTGATCACAGCTATTAATAAATAACAAAACGGAATCTATCATCTCAGAAGGAAAACGGAAGCATTCTTTTCTACTTTGGGAAAATGTTGTCATCTCTGCAGACACGTCTTTGCTTGCGTGCTGCAAATTTGTAAAGCAAAATGGTAGTTGCTGCTTGCTAGAATGGATAGCATCCATTTCGTTAAAAATCAGAAAGTTAAAAAATGCCCAGATCTGCAAACAATGGTTCAGTGGTTGGCTGTGTTGGAAACATCCCCGAGTTCATTAGTGCAATGTGCCGTCACTGAGGGTAGAGAGAGTGAAGTACCCTGACAAGCTAAACGTGAAACGATGGATGGTGAGCCCCTGTCCCCAAAGCGTGTGCAGCTTGGGAGGAAGATAAAGCTGTAAGAAGGCTGTGCTTGGGGCTGTGAGGGAGCTCAGAGGAGGAGGGAACGTTTCCTCCAGCTGGGGCCAGGGTGGAATGACGAGGTCTTCCCTTAAGCAAGGCGGGGAAAGGGATTAAGGCCACACCAGACCCACTGCCAACCTAACATTCCTTGGTTTTCTGGGAACCAGCAGAATCTACCCACGGTGCATGAGAAAGAAGTGTAAGTAGTGTCTTGATTTTGTAAAAATGTAACAGTCTTGCCAAGAAGTGGACACCACCACATTGCTCCATGATTCCGGAGAAGGGACCCAGCAGGGCATCGGGCAGGCCTCACCCAGTAGCCACTGGAGTCTTCTAGGTAGCCAGAGCTCTTACCCTGCACTTAGCACTTTGAAGAACGTCGGGCATTCATTTTCTCATGAACTGTGCAAGGTAGGTCCTATCATCAGCCCCAATAGAAGGATATGAAAACTGAGTAACTTGCCCAAGTTCACGAAGATAGCAAGCAACGGAGCTGGGCACCAAGAATGCTTCAGTTTTTCTTCTGAGAAGACAGATTCCCTTTTGTTATTTATTTAATAGTTGTGATCACAGGAAGAAAAGACAAGAAGTTTGCCCTGGACTAAGCAGATGAAGAGGTGCATTTCACAGGCAAAGTGCCCAATGCTCTCCTGTCAACCAGTAGGCCAAGACCAGCCTTGACAACCAGCCAGGCATCGCGTGCTGGGGTACGAAGGTACAGCGGATGGGGGAAGTGCACCGTCCTTCTCTTGTCCCCCAGCACTGCCATCCTCCTGGCCTGAGAACCCAGCAACGTCACAGTGGTCTCGGGCCCTGCCTGCTTTCTTACAATTTCTCCTGTTCTCCACCCAGTCCAGCCAGTGCCCAGTTCATGGCATAAATGAGCTTCTGGGATGGTGGGCTCCACTCCCAGCCAAGACTGGATCCCGGCCATCCAGGGCTCTTTCTACCCCTCTGGTTGGTGGTTGGGCAGCCTGAATTTCTAGGACACTTCTTTTTTTTTTTTTTTTGAGACAAGGTCAAGCTCTGTCACCCAACCTGGAGTGTAGTACACAATCATGGCTCACTGCAGCCTCAACCTCCTGGACTCAAGCAATCCTCACACCTCAGCCTCCTGAGTAGCTGGGACTGCTGATGTACTACCACTCCTGACTAATTTTTAAAAATTTACTGTAGAGATGAAATCTCACCATGTTGCCCAGGCTTGTCTGGAACTCCTGGACTCAAGTAATCCACCTGCCTCAGCCTCCCTAAGTGCTGGGATTGCAGGTGTGCCTCACCACACATGGCCTTCAAATGTTTACACATTGTGTTTGCTGAACTGTTTTATATGGATGACTCATTAAATGAATAACCAAATGAAATTCAATTTTGATGCCTTCATAAAAGTTCCAAATGAGTTCACAAATATGACCTTTCTAAACCCATGTTCCAATTCTGTAAATCTGCCCCGCACATGGGGACTCGTCGTCATTTCAGTGGCAGTCCCCCAACCCGCTCAGCCCCCGCCCCATCCCTACTCAGGCCAGTTCTCACTTTCTCCAGCCACGTCTCTCTCACCCTCAGTTCCCTGCTGGGATACTTGTGTGTGGGTGAGCTAAGAACACCCCGAGTGAAATGTGTCCTCTTCCATGTTAAGCGTGTAATACGTTACTGTTGACTGGGGGTGCAGTGTTGTAGAGCAGGTTTCTAGAGCTTATTCGTTGTAGTGAAATGAACCCTTGTACCCATCGATTAATAACTCCCCATTTCTCCCTCCCCAAGGCCCCAGGTCACCCCATTCCCATCTTTGATTTTATGAATTTAACTGTTTTAAACATCTCAGAGAAGAATTATAGGCCAAGTGCAGTGGCTCACGCCGGTAATCCCAGCATTTTGGGAGGCAGAAGGGGGCAAATCGCTTGAGCCCAGAAGTTTGAGACCACCCTAGGCAACATGGCAAGACCCTGTCTCTACAAAAAATTAAAAAATAAAAAATTAGCTAGGCATAGTGGTAGACACCTGTGGTCTCAACTGCCTGGGTGCCTGAGGTGGGAGAATCACCTGAGCCTGAGAAGTCGAGGCTGCAATGAGCTGTGATCACACCACCACACTCCAGCCTGAGTGACAGGGTGAGACCCTGTCTCAAAAAAAAAAGTATAATTATGCAGTGTGTGTTCTTATGTGTTTGACATTTCACTTAACATAAGATTTTCAAAGTCTGTTCATGTCGCAGATTGCAGAGTTTCCTTCCTTTTTAAAACTGGATGGGATCCCATTGTAGGTATCTACCACATTTTCTTTATCCATTCACCTGTTGACTGGGTGACCACATCAGTTTCACGTCTTAGCCATTGTGAATAGTCCTGCAGTGAACATGGGTGTGCAAGACATCTCTTTGAGACCTGATTTTATTTCTCGTAGATATACATTTCCTCCAGCCCTACCAGCAGCTGTCAGCCCTGGCTGACCCTAGAATCACTTAGGGAGCTTTTTAAAAATGCCGAGGTTGACCCCACCCCCAGGGACCTGACTCAGCTGGTCCTGTGGGACCCCCGTGGTGGGCTTCCAGGAGACTTGCCAGGCAGCAGCCTCAAGAACCTTGCCCCATTCCAGCTCATGGCAGTCTCCTTGCTTTTCCCCAAAGGAACGATTTCCACTTCATGTTCTTCATTTTCTCCTGTCCCACTCCTGAGCTGCTGAGTCCTGTTGGGAAAATCCCACATCGAGACCACAAACCCTCTATAAATCCAGACCACCTCTCTGCTGCCACCCCCCACCCCCCAGCTTCCTCTTAGTTATGGCCTTCCCTTGAAATGGGGTGCCAACAGCCTGTCCATCTTCCTCTGGTGCCTCATCTCAGGTGCCTCATTCTCAGCTGAAGATCTATCTCCACCTCCCTCAGTCACTCCGGAGAAATCCCCCAACTGCCTCCCTCACCACTCTCAAGTTTCTCTCATCTCTTCCCATCCGCTTGAGCCATGTGACAACTCCCCCTACCCCCACCACCACTTACTGCCAGAGGTGGGTCTCCCTTCCAGCTGCAGGCCCTCCTTCCAGGTGCAGATCCCTCCCTATGCTGGCCCTGCTTCCCTTCCCCACTTCCCTGTCCTCAGGCAGCCTCAGCCTAGCCATTCCCATTTTTTGCCTTGGTCTGTAAGCACCACTCATTCCTGTGTTAAAAAAAAAAAAAATCCTAAAACAGAAAGAGAGAGAGAGAAGAGGAGAGGGAGTCAGAGGACAGAACCAGAGACGGCAGTGAGGGAAGGTCTCAGCTCCACGCTGCTGTCTTGGAAGATACCAGGGGGCCGCACACCAGAGCAGCCCGCAGAAGCTGGAGAGGGAAAAGAAATGGACTCCCCCTGAACCCCACAGAAGGGAAACCAGCCCTATACCTTGATTTTTGTTCAGTGAGACCCACTGTGAACTTTGACCCCCAGAATTATCAGATAATAAATTTCCGTTGTTGTAAACAACAACCACAAAAAAATTTGCTATTTCTCCATCGAGCTGTCACCACGTCATCTCCCTACATGCCTAGTCCTGAGCTAAGCCGCTGTGCCCAGTTGTCCTAGAGATTTCCCTCTGCTTGCCCTGGCACCTTGAACTGAGCTGGTCTGCAGCCACACTCACCTCCCTGTCCTGGGCCTGTGTGCAGGTCACTGCACTCCAGCAGGGCTACATGAAACCAAACATCAGCCGTGGGCATCACTGAGACTTCAACTCTAAGGTGGAAATGCATCACACCTCCTTCCGTCTGCCAAATAAACCCATCTTCCCTCTCCGTTACACTATTAATTCTTCATTTTACCTATCATTAGGCTTTCAGTAAATAAGTAAATGAAGCCAAAACAACTGCCTTTATCCATAAGTAATCAAAATGTGTTTAGGGCTTTAGTAAGTAGTTTGTTTTTCTAATTTTCCTTTAATTAGCAGAGAAAGAATTCAAATCAATTCCTTATCTGGCAGATAAAAAATTAGACTCAGCTTTTGCTCTTACACATATATCCAAATTTTAATGTACACAAGAAACACAAATTCACAATTGTTCTGTAATATAATATGCCTCCAATACTAAACACATTTCTATATTTATCTTCTTGCTCTCGTCACCGCTTAATAAAATTATAATGATGACTTTTTAAAGTATCATCACCCGATCCACCTTCACACTGTATCCCTAGCTCCAAATCTTGGCTATTGCAAGGGGCCTGCCTCATCTCACTGCCTGACAGTCTACGTTGGATGCACTACAGGCAGCAGTGGGGTCTATGACAGCTCAGGTAAGCTGTAAAGCACCCAGAAGCCAGCTCAGTGCTGAACACAGAGTTAGGGCTGTGATGAAAGATTGTCATCGAATGATGAGCAAATACATAAGGTCTTTGGGCACGTCTTCCATTGTGTTCATACCAATGCATGTGATACTGTCGCTACATCACCTGTCCCAAAGGGAATGGGGCAATAGAGAGGGGTGTGTGTGTCATGAGGCTGAGGGTAGGAGGGGCCAGGGCCATTTTAAGGAACGAGCTGTAAATCAGCCCAGATTCCATTGGCAAACATGATTGCTTCAACCCAGACTATCCTGGTTGATTAAAGATATTCAGCAGAGTGAAATCCTTTCTCTAACGATCTAGAATGTCACAGATACTAGGCATTGGTTTCAATACAAAATATTCTTTGTAGGAACAATAAGATTTCTCCTGCAGGACTATGCAGAGACTTCTCGATGGTCTTTGGGAACCATGACAGAAGTTGGAGAAGGACTGGATACGCCACTCATGGCCGATACCAGTCATGGAATCTTAGACAGAGGCTATAAACAGCAGAGGATGTTTAAAATGGCTTCAGTGATTCTCCTTCAGGCCAAAGGCATTACAACCGTGTGTTCTCAGCAGAGAAGGCGTAGTATTCCACTGTGGTCACTTACTATCCTGTCAGTAGCTGTGTGGAACGTGGATAACGAGCAAAGTTGTTCTTTCCGTTCAGAACTGGGATTGTCCCCTGCAGATGATGCAACCGGGTCCAGTGCTCAGGTGAGGCGGAAATCATTGCTCTCGGACCGAACATTCTGATTGATGCTCCCTCCTATTTGGCAAGAGGAGAGGAAGAAGGGAAGAAAATAGGATGTGTGTTCTTGTGCCTGTATTACCCAATTTGGGAACTTACAGATCTGTTTAATTTTGATTGGGAAAGAGAATAAAGCATTTGAGGTTATTTCGGTTACTCTCTGCGGAAATCACACGCTACACCTCACAGATTCAACAATTTCATAGAGCCGTAGTCAAGCACGTGAGTTACAGTTTTATTCATTCCATTTATTCAGTGAGTCAGGCTCTGACAGGGGGTTGATTTGTTGTTTAATATTTGGGGGGATTATTTTGGTATAGCCATAACATGTTTACTTAAATACCGTGTGTTAAATGAGATGTTTTGGTTTGTTTTGATGGGTACTTATAAAGGCAATATACAGCATTTCACACTTAGCATTTTCCCATTCTCAACATGGCACCAGGATTAGCGCAAGGACTGCCCTGTGTGTTTGGGAAGTGCCAGGTTGATTTCACCCAGAGAAAGGCAGGACTGGAAGACAAGGTTACTGCCAAGGCAGAGCTGAGCTGAGGGGATCTTCCCAAAACACTGGGTCCCAGTGCCATGCTAGGACCGAAGACTGTGGGTGGCAGCAAAGAGCCCGAAGGAAAAAATTGATTCTTCTTGCTTGTTTTGTGGTTCTCAGGGTGTTACCATAACAGCATGGATTCTTCCCTGTACTCAGCAGAACATATGGGAAGCCTATAGTTAGCTCATCACTTCAACCCTTCCTCCCCCACACCCATCTCTCCCCCCTCCCCTGGGAATCTTCAATATGGGACCAATTTTTCTGTCGGTGAAAAAAAAAAAAAGTTTACTTGGGATGAAATGTCCTTCTCTCCTGAACGGTAGATCAGCTGTGATACATCCTGAACTTGACTGGAGTTGCAATTGACCACTAAACTGCAACGTAGACATTGTTCCCAGAAAGGCTGTGGAATTAGCCGTGGTAGGAGAAACACCCTCACAACCTCCGATTCCCCGGCACGTCCTCCCAAACAGAAACGGCTTTGGCCAAAGGCAGGCGCAAGATACTCTAACAAAAAGAAGACACAAGGCAGCCTTAAGTCATGGTCCGTCCTAAACACTAAAGCAGACCAGACGAGAATGTACTTCTCTGAAAACAGGCAGTATTTAAAAGCTGGTTTCGTATAGGAAATTATCACTTTGCCCTTCTAACCATCATGTCAGAGGGCTTTAGATCCGATCTTTGCAGATATCAATCAGATACTCCATAGCTATGTAGATGCCTGCTACAGGCGCTCTAAGTGACTGAAGATTCCTAGTATTTCAGTACTAGGAATACTAGTACTGAATGGGTCTAGGATGGGTACTAGACAGCCTCACTCAGACATGTTTTTACACTCAGGTGTTCCTTTAGTGTCTAAGTCGTTTCTCAGATGACACAAATCCAACTCTAAGGTATTGAAACAGAAGAAATCTGTAAGTGCCTGCATGTATTTCATTAGTAAGTTTCGGTTTCTTTAACTGGCTGTTTATTCCTCTGCTCAGAACAACACATTAAAACATGGAACCATCAACAGCAAGTCACTGACGTTGTGCCAAGTTATTAAAGATTTTTATTTTTGTAAACTGGGCTATTGCGTTGGGGCCGTCTATGCTGGAGTCCCCGGAACTACCCCTCCATTCCTTTGCAGCGTCCTTTTGTGTTTGGCTCACTGGATTGAGAATTACGAGGTGGTCGGACAGTGCTCTTTCTTTTGTAGGAAACTATTAAGAAAGACTGGTTTCAAGGGGAAGTTATCGAATTTGTGGTTCCATAGGTGGTAAATATACCCCTCCCACTCATTAATCTCTATGTCCCTCCACAGAATTGCAAATTTGATTCTCTCCGTCTTTGGGATAATTTTTTGAATTTCACTTCCCATAAATTGAATTATGTGCCACTCCTGTTAGAGGCTGTTGGTCAGACAGAGAGGGGAGGAGAGGCAAAAGGTTCTGCAAGCCAGGACTTTGTGAGGACTCCCCGGGAGAAGAAAAGGAAATATACCTGGTAGAGAACAAAACTCCTGCATATAGAAGGCAGAGCCTTGCAGAGAACTTACTGCAGGCAGAGATAAAGCCGTGTCACCCTGTGCATCAGAGTGCTTGAGAGCTATGCAAGTTGCAATCCTCTGATGTCACCAACCTGCCTGTTAAATGCTTTCTGTTAAAAACAAACCACAACAAAAACAGCGTCTCTTTGAAACAGAGGATGAGAGAGAACAGCTACCTAGTTTCCCTCAGAAAAAGGAATGAAACATGGAAACTACGATGCTCACTCATTTAAGATACATGAAATGTCATTTGATATTCTCTTTACTTGTGTCATTTTTTAAGACTTCATTTTAGTGAACATAAAATCCCTTAGTCCGTATGGATTTCCTAAAGTGTGGGAGGGAGTTTAGGTGGCTGCCAGGTGCAACATTAAATAATATTGATTTACATGTTAAGGAAGTTTTTTTTTTCTATTCTATTTCAAACCTTCTGTTTAGGCTGAGGAGAAAACTTTGGGTTTGGTGATAAGTCAACGTCAGTGACTTGCTGTTGATGGTTCCATGTTTTAATGTGTTGTTCTGAGCAGAGGAATAAACAGCCAGTTAAAGAAACCGAAACTTACTAATGAAATACATGCAGGCACTTACAGATTTCTTCTGTTTCAATACCTTAGAGTTGGATTTGTGTCATCTGAGAAACGACTTAGACACTAAAGGAACACCTGAGTGTAAAAACATGTCTGAGTGAGGCTCCAACACCTCTCTAATATCTACTAATCTGCTATTTCAGCAAAGCGAGAGCAGGCCTCAGACGAGAGGTCTTCACGAGGCAGCAGTGTCCATCTGGAATTGAATCCCCCGGTTGGCTGCTCGGCTTTTCCATTGTATTTACTTTTAATTGCCTTCTCTCTGTGACAAGCGATCCAATTTTCTAAGTAATGGAAGATAGACAGGGTCAAATTGGGCACAGGTCAGGTTGGCTACAGATGTGTTAACTACTCCAGGAGTGCCGGCATAGAGACAGTAAATTTGGGAAGAGGCAGGGCCCAGGGCATTTGATGGGTTACTCATAGAGGTTCTCTGCCAGGGCTGGTCCTCAGCACATTCTCTGTGCCAAGTGATGAACTAGTATCGTGTCAGTGACAAAGTGGATGAATTGAGAGTTATGACTGGGTCAGAGGGGCAGGGCAGTATCCCAGAAAGGTGGCGACAGATGGGCTGGGAGCCCCTACCCAGAAGAGGACCTAGTGGCCACTCCTGGGGCAGTCTTTCCTGCCTCTCGCCCACCCTTATGCAGATAGTGTGAGGAGAACATATAGACCGCTCACAGGTGAGCTATCAAGCATCCTCAGAAACCAACTGTAATCCCAGCACATTGGGAGGCCAAGGTGGGCAGATCATTTGAGGTCGGGAGTTTGAGACCAGCCTGGCCAACATGGTGAAACCCCATCTCTACTGAAAATACAAAAAATTAGCTGGGCATGTGGTGCACGCCTATAATCTCAGATACTCTGGAGGCTGAGGCAGGAAAATTGCCTGAACCCAGAAGGCAGAGATTGCAGTGAGCCCAGATCGTGCCACTGCACTTCCAGGGTAGATGACAGAGCAAGACTCAATCTGAAGAAGAAAAAAAGAAAAGAAAAGAAAAACGAACATGAGCATAAAACCAAGTCACAAAATGTTTGTACCGTGCAATAAAGGCAAATAGACATAACAATACCGTAGGAAGCCAAATAAGTGGAGAAAAATAAGATATAGAAATAAGTGAAATCGTTATCAGGCAGGATTAAATATTATATCCACAAACAAAAGCCAAATAGAGACCTTGGAAATTAAAACGTTGTTTGGTTACAGGAAAACCTCAATAGATTGGCTAAATAGCAGAATGGATCATCGAAGAGTCACTCAGTAAGCTGGAAGATGAAGTTTGGGGATCTCCCAGAAACCAGTGCAAATAGACAAGTACATGAAAGATATAAAGGAATACTTGAGAGCTGAGGAAGATAGAACCAGGTATTTAAATAACCATCTAAGAAGCATTCTCTAAGAAAATAGAGGAGAGAAAATAATCAGAGATATAACTGAGAAAAACTCTATAGCTAAAAGAAAATTTAAAATAAAGAGACAATACTGAAAATGAAATACCTTACCTAATTCCCAAGTGTGCATATTATGTAAATGTCAGATTTAATTAGCTAATGAAGAAGCTAGATATAATCTAATTTCATGGCCAGCAAAACACACACACACACACACAACTGTGAAAATCTGAATAAGGCCTGTGGATTACACCAATACTAATTTCCTGGTTTTGATATTCGTGGCAAGCAGAGTTCTAAGATGATCTTCAGTGAATCTCACTCTTGTATAATCCCCTGCCCTTGAGTGTGGCAGCACCTGTGAATATGATGCCATATAAATCCCATGATTATGTTATCTTATATGGCAAGAGATTTTTCTGATGAATTAAGGTCTCAGCTCAACCTTAAAATATGAAGATTCTCCTGAATGGATCAAGCCCAATCAGGTTATCCCCTTAAAAAGGGGGCTGAACTCTTCCTAGTGAAAGAGTTTGCAAAACCTGAGAGGGATTCCGCTTGAGGAGGTTTTCCATTGCTGGCATTGGTGACAGAGGGGGCCGTGTAGCAAGGAATGCAGCAACTTGTAAGAGCTGAGAAGGCCCCTGGCTGGCAGCAAACGAGGAAGCAGGAAATCTCAGTCCTCCAACCACAAGGAACTGAATTGTGCCACAACCACATGGGCATGAAAGAGAACCCCTGGCCTCTGATGAATGCACCTCAATTTTAGCCTGTGAGACCTTGAGCAGAAGCCCTCACCACATGCACCCAGACTTCCGGCCTGCAGAGCTGTGTGTTAAATGGTGTTGTTATAAGCCACTAAGTTTGTAGTCACCTGTCACACAGTACTATGGGTTTAATATTTTCCCTCCAAAATTTGTGTTAACTCTTAATCTCCAATGTGACGGCATTGAGAGGTGGGACCTTTAAGAGGTGATTGGGTCATAAGGGTTCCGTTCTTCCAAATGGATTAACCCATTCATGGATTCATGGTTAATAGATTAATAGGTTATCATGGAAGGAAGAGTGGTGCCTTGATAAGAAGAGAAAGACCTGAGAGAGCACACTGGCGTGCTCAGCCCCCTCTCCATGGGATATCTCCATTTCACCCTAGGGACTCTGCAGAGAGACCCTCACCAGATGCAGCCCCTTGACTTTGGACTTCTCAGCCTCCATATATGTAAGAAATAAATTCCTTTTCCTTATATATTACAGTCGTAGTTTATAACTTTAAATTATCATTCCAGATATCCTATCCTAAGCAACAGAAAATGGACTAATACACGCAGCAATAGAAAATGAATATTCTATTTTACCACAGTTATGCCAGATATTAGCATTGGAGAAAACCTGGTAAAAAACAAAAAAGGCAGAGCCTTTCTGTAGATTTTTTTTTTTGCAGCTTTCTATGGCCTTGTAATTATTCCCTCTAAAAAAGAGTGTGTAAAAGGGAGACTGTGTATTATTGTCAAATACAGGTAAAACAGTGACAGAAATTGACCATGTGTTAAGCCTCAAGAATATTTTTAAATGTTCAGTAAGCAGAAATCATACAAATCTTAATCACTGACCACAACGCAGAAATTACTTAATAAAATATTGACAATGAAAAACAACAACAAAAGAAAAAAATACACTTCTTAATAATTATTGAATTAAGAATGAAAACAGACCAGGAACAGAGGCTCACACGGATAATCCCAGTATTTGAGGATGCCTGGGTGGAAGAATCACTTGAGCTTGGAAGTTTGAGGCCTTCTGAGCAACGTGGTGAAACCCTGTCTTTACATAAAAATACAATAATTAGCCAGGCATGGTGGTGTGCATCTGTAGTTCCAGCTACTGGGGAGGCTGAGGTGGGAGGATCACTTGCCCCAGAGGTCAAGGCTGCAGAGAGACATGATCATGCTATTGCACTCCAGCCTGGGCAACAGAGCGAGACCCTGTCTCAAGGCCAACAAAACAAAACAAAAAAGTAAAAGGAAAAAAACCATTGCAAACTATTTTAAAGTTAACAGCAACAAGAACACCATGATATGTCTATGCACAGTGGCATGCTGAAAGAGTAGTCTTCACTACATTTACAGGAAAACAGGAAAGACTAGAAATGATTGAGTGATGTTTCCACCTTGAGAAGCTAGAGAAAGAGAAAGAAAATAAGCTCGAGAAAGGACTTAGTAACATGCAAGCCTACCTTAATGAGCTCGAAAGCAAAAAACAGCAACAAAATGTAGAGCTGGTAAACAGAGCAAAGGCAGGTAAACATTCAAAATGTCAGCGGACAGGATGTGACTTTAAGAGCCTTAAAAAAGAGAACTGTATTAAAACACCAAAATTTTACAAACTCATATGAAACAAATGGTTTCCTCTAAAAATAAAAATGACCAAAATTAGAAAAAGAAAAAAAAAATGGAAGTACCATACAGAGCAATCTCCATAAAAATAAATGGAAAAGAAATGCCAAGATTTGCACCTGAAAACAGCTCCAGGTCCAGGAGCTTTCCTGGCAAACTCTACAGGTATTTGCAATTTACATAGGCAGTGTCAGAGGATCCAAAAGGAGAGAAAGCTGCCTTCAACTGAAAGTTAAAATAGCAATTGCAGAAGTTTAAAAACTAAAAGACTGCAATTAAGCTAGTTGCATATTGAATTCTGAGTGTATCAAAAGCATAATACCTCATAACAACTAGAGTTTCTCCCCAGAATGCTAGAATGGCTGAAGTGTAGAAAATCCATTGACACACACCTTATTATATTAACAGACTAATATAGAAAAATATAAGATTATCTCAATAAACACCAAAACATCGTTTGCTATAATGTCACTCCATACATACAACCACAGCAAAATTCTTAGAATTATTTGATAATCTCAAGCAAAGGAAGTCCTAAGCAAGATATGAAATCCTGAAGCCATTAAATAAAAAATCCATTCATTTTACCTGCATTAAAAAAAAATGCAGGGCTTTCATATGATGTGTACCTCACCAAAGCAAGATGTTAACAGTAGGGGAAACTGGAGATTTTGTGGGGAGAGAAGGGAATACAGGAACTCTGAACTTTCCATTCCATTTTTCAGTAAACCTAAAACTGCTCTAAGAAATAAAGTTTATAAGCAACGAGGAACAAAAAACAAAAAATTAGATAAAACACTTGAAATATATTTGAAACAAAGGCTTAACGCCTTAATATTTAAATAAATCAGTGTTGAAAAATGCATGCTTTGAATGAAGAGACCTTTCAAACAGGCTTTGTGTGAGCCACATGGCTGTTTATTCACCTGGGTGCAGGTGGGCTAAGGCCGAAAAGGGCATTAGCAAAGGGCAGTGGGATAGGAGTCGGTTTTATAGGTTTGGGTAGTTTTTTGGGGGGGCGGGGTGTTGCAGAGTAAGTTCAGTTACGGTGGTGAGGTTGGGTGAGAGGTATTTACATTATCATAAGAACAGTTAAGATGGCAGGGTTGGGTGAGGGGCCTGTCCGGGGAAGCTCTGCTGGGTGATTAGGGGCAACAGGAAACGCAGGCAGGGGGTGGGAGACTTCAGATGAGGCAAGCAGGACTTCAGACTTTCAGGCTCCAGGCTTGCACATGGAAACCTGACAATCAGGACCAGGCACAGTGGCTCATGCCTGTAATCCCAACACAGGAGGAACACTTGAGACCAGGAGTTTGAGGCTGCAATGAGCTATGATGGCACCAGTGCACTCCAGCCTAGGCAACAGGGCTAGATCCTGTCTCTTAAAAAGCAAAGAAAAAGGCCAGGCTCAGTGGCTCATGCCTGTAATCCCAGAACTTTGGGAGGCCAAGGCAGGCAGATCATGAAGTCAAGCAATTGAGACCATCTTGGTCCACATGGTGAAACCCTGTCTCTACTAAAAATACAGCAACTCGTAGGAGCTGAGAAGGCCCCTGGCTGACAGCAAACGAGGAAGCAGGAAATCTCAGTCCTCCAACCACAAGGAACTGAATTGTGCCACAACCACATGGGCATGAAAGAGAACTCCTGGCCTCTGATGAATGCACCTCAATTTTAGCCTGTGAGACCTTGAGCAGAAGCCCTCACCACATGCACCCAGACTTCCAGCCTGCAGAGCTGTGTGTTAAATGGTGTTGTTATAAGCCACTAAGTTTGTAGTCACCTGTCACACAGTACTATGGGTTTAATATTTTCCCTCCAAAATTTGTGTTAACACTTAACCTCCAATGTGACACCATTGAGAGGTGGAACCTTTAAGAGGAGATTGGGTCATAAGGGTTCTGTTCTTCCAAATGGATTAACCCACTCATGGATTCATGGTTAATAGATTAATAGGTTATCATGGAAGGGGGACTGGTGCCTTGATAAGAAGAGAAAGACCTGAGAGAGCACACTGGCGTGCTCAGCCCCCTCTCCATGGGATATCCTGCTCAAAAATTAGCTGGGTGTGGTGGTATTCACCTGTAGTCCCAGTTACTCAGGAAGTTGAGGCAGGAGAATTGCTTGAACCTGGGAAACGGAGGTTGTAGTGAGCCAAGATCACGCCATTGTACTCCAGCCTGGCCACAGAGTGATACTCTGTCTCAAAAAAAAAAAAAAAAAAGGATATATACTATCTGTAATAATATTCCAATTGTACGTGAGGTCCTATCCAATGCAATAAGATGGGAAAAATATAAATGTTGGAAATGACATAAAAGAATTATCACTTTTACAAATGATATAATTTTCCATCTAGAAAAATCCAGAAGAGAATCAACTGAAACATTACTAGAACTTTCTTTTTACTTTATTAGAATATTTATTTACTTATTATTAGAAGTTTAGCCAGGTTGCCAAGTAGAAGATTCATATACAGAAATCAATAGTTTTCTCATGCAACTGCCAAAACCAATCTAAAAGTGTAACTAAAACATTCAAAATAGCCACAGAATTTCAAAATATACAGGAATAAACATGGAAAAGAAACATATCAAACCCATGTGAGGAAAATTATAAACTTTGCTGAAAGACAAAGTAAATTCGAACAAAGGGGAAGATACAGCGTAAAGCTGTTGGTTTTCCCATAAATTAAAAGCTCAATTAGGGGAAACGCCTATCACGTCGGCAATGCTATTTTCATTGTTGTTTGTTTACTTTACAAGATTATTCTAAAATTCATATACAGAAAACATATCCAAGATAAACAACAGCATGTTGGTATGGAGTGATGGGGCCATTGCTCAGTCTATAGAAAGGAAACAGAGGAGGCCACTGCATGGGAAAAGGTACTCAACTTCACTAATAATTAGAGAAATACAAAATAAGAAAATAACAAGTTACCGTTTTTCCCCCCTTAAATATCCTGAAATATTTAATGAGAGGGGAAAAAAACAGAAATTCACAGGTACTGTTGGTAGGAGTTCCACTGGTCCGGGCTTTTTCAAAGGCAATGGCAGTATTTCTCAACACTTCGCGCGTGACTGTCAACCAAGCACCAACGAAGCAACTTTTCAGAGTCTACCTACTCCAGAGGTGCAAGGAAACATGTATCCAGAGAGGCCGATCAAGCATGGTCATGTGCCACTGTGTCTAGCAGGAAAAAAACTAAAAATGATTCAAATGCCTATTAAAATAATTATTTAAAACAGTGAATTTGTATTTGGGAATATAGGCAGTGATTTTTTAAAAAATCAGCCTATTCATACTGACACTGCAAGAATTCCAACACACATTATTAAGTATCAAAGGAAAGCTGTAGAAGGCCAGGCGCAGTGGCTCATGCCCATAATCCCAGCACTTTGGGAGACTAAGGTGGGCAGATCACTTGTGGTCAGGAGTTCAAGACCAGCCTAGCCAACAAGGTGAGAATTCATCTCTACTAAAAATACAAAAATTAGCCTGACGTGGTGGTGCACGCCTGTAATCCCAGATACTGGGGAGGCTGAGGCAGGAGACTCGCTTAACCCAGGAGGCAGAGGTTGCAATGAGCCGAGATGGTGCCACTGCCCTCCAGCCTGGGAGACAGAGTGAGACTCTGTCTCAAAAAAAAGAAAAGTTGCAGAATATTTTACACTGTGTAACATAGTAATGTTCAAAATTTTGTGGTTTATGCACATGTATATGATTGTAAATGCAGATTAAAAACAAGTGGTTAACTTACTTCTGAGGACATACAAGATTGCAGATTTGATGAACTCAAGGAGGACTTTTGTCTGAAATTTCAAAATGAAAATGTGACCATATATTAAGGATGTACTTTAAAAAATTCCCCAAAAGTAAACATGGCAATCTGAAAAGCTTATTTACACATGTGTATGTCACCACATATTTATTTCATAATGATATGAATGCCTTTTAACCTTACAAAAATCATAAAAGTACTAAAAAAATTAAATAGTAGTGTTGGATCAGAAAACATGCACTTGTAGGATGTCTGATGGAATACCAATATTACAAAATTCATCAAGAATCTTCTGGAAGGATTAGGACTCCAGCGAAGAAACAGCCTTTTTTTCAATAGCAAATCTTACTTTGGGTTTCTTTTTCAAAAACTCTGTATAGCTTCGCTCAGGAAGAAACATAAACGTGTTCCACATCTCTTTATAGCATCGTGGAAAGCGTCTGAAACTTGAGACCACCATGGCTTCT
This sequence comes from Saguinus oedipus, assembly GCA_031835075.1. Lineage (NCBI taxonomy): Eukaryota > Metazoa > Chordata > Mammalia > Primates > Cebidae > Saguinus > Saguinus oedipus. Next base: position 131,368,493 of record CM063179.1, read on the forward strand.
TTATACACATATGATATTTGGTTATTTGAAAAGCCATCAAGATAAGATGGAACATAGTCACATGCCCAGAGATTAAAATTTCTCGAAACATGTTGCCTCCTATCTGGAGAGATCTTCTTACGTCCCAGGCCCTGGAGAAGAATTGAAGAATTACAAGATTAGAAGGAAAATATTCAAGGTCACATAGTTTTGTTTTTTTTGTTTTGTTTTGTTTTCTGAGATGGAGCTTCGCTGTGTCACACAGGCCAGAGTTAAGTGGTGCGATCTCAGCTTACTACAACCTCTGCCTCCCGAGTTCAAGCAATTCTCATACCCTAGCCATCTCAGTAGCTGGGACTACAGGTACATATCACCACGCCTGGCTAAGTTTCTTTATTTTCAGTAGAGACAGGGTTTTGCCATGTTGCCCAGGTTGGTCTTGAACTCCTAAGCTCAGACAATCTGTTCGCCTCAGCCTCCCAAAGTGCTAGGATTGCAAGCGTGAGCCACTGTGCCCAGCGTCAAGGTCATATAGTTCTGAGGGTCTTCCTGAAAATCAGTTACATGACATGCATATGTTTAAATGCACCCTAGCATGACTATCTCGAGGTCTCCTTTACCAGCCTGTTGAAAGCTACGCATTGACACTCACAACACCCTGATGGGGTTCTGTTATTGTCCTCACAGTCTTCTGGTGCCACCAAGGGGCATGGGCTTTTAGAGACATAGAAGGCAGAGCCAGAGGGAATGCAGCCAGAAACAGCCTGTAGGCCAGCCTCAATCCTACAGACCAACATAGGTTCCTACACCCCAACACCCCGACCGTCCCCACTCCCCAGCATTGAGCTGCCTCCCCAGCACTCAGTGGGACTGATGATGACTCTTTCTCTGAAAAGTCTGAGGAGGCCAAATTATTTCCCAACCCTGAGGGCTCCCCTGAAGGACCCAGCACCTTTGGATCCTGACCCACAGACTTCCTCATTCACTCCAGCACCTTCCGTGTAAACCTGAGAATTTTTGTGTACTCAAAATTGTAAATTCTGTTTGATCACAACTAGGCGAAAACTAAGAAAGAAAACGCTCTACTGATGTGAGTGACTGAAAGGAAATGGACATTACATTACATAGACGTCACATCAGTAAAGTGAGGTTGTCTGTGATGAAGGTCGGTGTCAGCTTCACAGCAGGTGACACAAAGCACATTCCAATTAGAGTAATTGGAAAACAGTCTATAAAGAGACTATCTATATATGTGTGGGTATGTGTAGGGACACCCCAAGGGGCTGTGCAATAGCTCCAGGACTGAGGGGACTGGGGAGGAACGCAGTCCCTGTAGACCAGCCCTCAGAACCAGAGTGGGGAGAATAGGAGGGGCATGGCACTGGAGGGACAGGTGTATGATGAGGGGCACAATGTCCAAGTCAGCTTCTAAAGAATTTCTTGGCCATGTGCAGTGGCTCACACCTGTAATCCCGTGAGGCCAAAGAAGGCAAATTACCTGAGGTCAGGAGTTCAAGATCAGCCTGGCCAATGTGGTAAAACCCTGTCTCTACTAAAAAATACAAAACATAGCTGGGCATGGTGGTGAGCGCCTGTAATCCCAGCTACCGGGAGGCTGAGGCAGGAGAATCACTTGAACCCGGGAAGTAGAGGTTGCAGTGAGCCAAGATTGCACCACTGAACTCCAGCCTGGGAGACAGGAATTAAAACTCTGTCTTGAGGATACTCCAGCAAAAATTTTAAAAAAAAGTAAAAGAAAGGGATGATGAAAATTTGGGAAAGAGCTGCCAGGAAAGTAACAAGTAAAATTTATGATGAAGTCTAAATGCTTGCTAATAATGTGACTATGAAATGTATTGAACTGTATGAATTAACAAAAAGGAAAGGAAGTAAGGAGGGAAACAGAAGGAAAAGAATCTGCAGCTGACACTCCAGGATTTCAACTTGATTAGGGAAATCGAGGCAACATCTTTGAGCTCCCAGTGGAAGTCCAAAAATGGCACCAACAGTTGTGGGAATACAACCTGGCCAGCAGCACAGCAGCCCCGGAACAGGAAATGAATGAGATAAGGCACGCTGGAAGACTTAACCTTGTTCTTGGGAAAAGCTATAGTTATTAATTTTTATACATAGAGTAATATAGTATTAATATAATTATCAAATATTTATACTTGAGAGTAAGTACTCCTAGAATATCAGAAGTCAGAGTGAGCAAATAAATTCAATCAATCTAGCAAAGTCAGGAGAGAAAGAAAAAAGAAACGAAATATAAGCATAATAAATAGGATACATAGAAGTGAGACGGCAGAAATAAAACCAAAACTATAAACTGTCATCATAATGTGAACAGGCTAAATTCTCATATAAAGAAATAGATTCTTGGATTTTTTAAAACTGTGCTGTATTCTATTTATAATAGAAAACAAATGCAAAGCAAAATGATTATAAATTATGGAGACAAAGGAATGGACCATAACACAAAGAGAAAACATTAGCAAAAAGAGAGCGATAGGGGCAATGCTACTATCATAATGTAGATAGAATTTATGGCTGAGGGCATCACACGTATAAAGAGAAACACTTCATACTGATAAATGGCAAAAACCACCATGAAGATAAAACAACAAAAATCAAAAATTTTTTACGCAGAAAGATGTGATATTAAACTATATAAAGCAAAAAAGAACGTTAAAAGCTCAAGAATAATCTTAGAGGCAGAAATTGACAGATCAGTACAAAAATTTAAAAAAGGGTATGAAAGATTTAAATAACATAATTACAGTCCTGAATTAATAAGTATAAAGAACTTTGTAACCAACGGGGGGAATGCATGTTATTTGTAAACAGTCATGACACACTTGTTAAAGTTAATCATATACAAGACAACAAAGAAAATCTCATAATTCAAAACATGAAAGTCTTAGATATTATTCTTTAAAGTTTACCATAAACCATGCAACTAGATATTAGCAAGATTATTTCTAAAATTTTTAACCATATAGATAATTCAAAACAGTCTTCTAATTTTTCTTAGGAAAAGGGAAATTAAAAATTAAATCATAGGCTATTTGAAAGCAAATAATGAGACCTTAACTGGAAAAACCTTTGGGATGTAGCCAAGCCAGTAATCTAAAGACTACTTACAGTTTTAATAAATTATTAACAAAAACAATTGCAAGTATGTGGTCTAAACATTCAACTAGAAAAAAAAATTATAAGGAACAGCAAAATAAGACTACTGTGAGAGATGTTATGCCAGTAAAATTGAAATGAATTAGATAAATTTTAGGCAAATACATATCAGCAAAATCTACCCAAGAAGATGTAGAAAGTTTGAATAGAATAATAATCAAGAGAGAAAGAAAAGATAATACAAAACTTACTCTAAGAAACACATCAAACTCAAGTTATTTCGTAGGCAAGTTCTGTCTAACCATAAACTGAAAATCCAAATGTTATATAAGCTATTCCAGAACATAGAGAAAGTTGGAAAGCTTCCAAGGCTTTCTAGAAGACTATCATAACCCCGGCAAAATACATGTGGTACAATTCTGTTTATATCATTAACAGATACACATCTATGTGTGTATGTTTGAGTGTGAATTGGAAAAATTCTCAAATTTTACCCACGAAATCATTACAAGCAGTGAATCATCAAGGTCAGCTTGTGAGGAAGGAAAGCAAGGGTGTGAATTTATTTTTAATTTTATACAATTCTATACTATTTCAGTTTTTTAAAGGACATATGTCGCTTTGGTTATTTAAAAAACAATATTAAGCACTCCATTTACAGAGGCAGGCGAAGTGGATATTCTGGTTCTGTTTTCAACATTCTGCCAGAAGGAAACCAGATTTGGGAGGTTAAGGCATTTCTATTTAGTAAAGACATTGCAGTCTAGAGGACCGAGAGATTTGGGGCAAGTTGTTTAACTTTACTGGATCTCAGTTCGCTCATCTCTAAATCAGGATGATAAGTGTAATTGGCCTGTAGGATTGTTGTGAGGCTGGAGTACAATAATATGAGATGTTGGTATATGGCAGAAGCTTTACAAATGGTGGGCCATTTATGTAAAAGTGTAAAATACAAACTGGATTTTAAAGCATTGGTTCGAAAGAAGGGATGTAAAATATCTCATGAATTGTTTATATTGATTACATGTCGAATGGATCACTTGGAGAATTATCGGGCTAAATAAATTATTTTTGTTTGAGATAGCATCTCACTGTGACACCCAGGCTGGAGCGCAGTGTTCATGATCATAGCTTACTGCAGCCTCGAACTCCTGGGCTCAAGCGAACCTCCCACCTCAGTCTTCTGAGTAGCTGGGACAACAGGCATGCACCACCACACCTGGCTAATTTTTTAATGTTTTGTAGACACGGGGTCTTACTATGTTGCCCAGGCTGGTCTCAAGCTCCTGGCCTCAAGTGATCTTCCCACCTCAGCCTCCCAAAATGCTGGGATTACAGGTGTGAGCCACTGTTCCCAGCCAATAAACTATATTATTAAAGCGAATTTCACCTGTTTCTTTGTACTTAATTGTGACTACTAAAAATTTAAAATTATGCACACAGTTTATACTACATTTCTATCACATAATGCTGTGTTAACCACCACTGTGGCAGACTTTGTGTTCTCCAGTGACGGGGAACTCACCAACTGTAGAGAAAAGGCAACTCCAGTTACGAGGAAACCCTTCCTTATATTATGTAAGCTCCTCCTCCTTCCAGTTTTTCCTCATGGATCCTGGCTCTGCCATCCTGAGATACGTATAGCAGTCCCTCCATGTATAGCGTAATGTTGGGTCAGAGGCTGGCCATTCACTGCTCCTGAGTCCAGCCTCAGCTCTCTCCTATCTCCTAGGAAAGCCTGATGCGAGAGACTAAACATTCCCAAGCCTCGGTTTCCCTATCTGTAAAATGGGAATAATACCAACCTGATATGGTAGCTTTGATATAAAGAGAAAATATATACAATCCAATAGTGTGAATAGGTTGCAAATATTTGTGCTTGAATAGCAATCACTTTTTCATTAACCATTCGTCAACTGACGAACACTTAGATTGATTCTGTAGCTTTGCTATTATGAATAGCAAATACATATTCGGTCGAATACGTATACAAAAGATCTTCACAGGAAAGCTCGCAAAAGACAATTTATAAGGCACTTGGAGAAGGATGAAGCGCACATAACCCTGGGCAGAGCACTGGTGCAGGTCATGAAAGCTGCATGGAACTCTGAGAGCTTCCAGCATTTTTTTAAATGTTATGAGTCTCACTTAAGACCTCGCTTGGTTTTGCCCTTGTTCCAGTTTTGAGGTCAGACCTCTATCTTCAACACACCTCCAAAAATCAAGATCTCCTTTCTTGCTCCCTGTTTTATTAATAATTTGGAAAGAAATACTCACGGAGTCAAAGTAGGATCCATGGTTCTCCAAAGTGTGCCGATTGTCATGCATGGAGAAGGGGAAGTGGTTATTCACTGCTTGCTGGAAAAGGGGGATGGAGAGAGAAAAGGCACACATTAGAATCCTGCATGCTTTCAAAACTGGGATAGGGTGATGTGGGAGGAAGACAGATGAGGCAAAGCGACCTCTAAGAGAGACCATTAAACCTGGCCCCAGAGATGGAGCAGACACACGGGGTGGGGAGGATGTCCATGTGCTTGTCAGCACAGGGCTTTCAACCCCGACCTTATTTCCAGCTTTCTGAAAGTCATAAAAATTCTCTTTCAAAACACCTTACTTGGAGGCAAGGACGGAAAAGTGTATAGACTCATGGAGCCAAAAGCTGGGAAAGACTTTTGAGGCCGTGTATCCAAACTCTGTCATCTGACCATTAAGGGCCCCAGGAGACCAGAGCCCTGGTCCAAGGCCTTGGGGTGACCCTGGCAGGCATGGAATAGGACCCTGGCTTCTCCTTCATGCCACTTCGGGGACTTGAAGTTGCCCAGGAATCAGCCGGGGAGGAGGGAGGTGCATGTTAGTGAGCTGTGGGCTGGAAGGGGAGGTTGCTTCTTGTTTGTGGAAGAGCTAACTTGATTGTCTGTAGCAGGAGGTAATTCCTTCTGGAGAGCACCAAGGTACAGGTGGGGAGAATACCAGCCCTTAGGAGTCCAGGGATAGTACATGCACAGTCTCTTACAGGAAGAATTGTTTGGCCAAACCTGCCAACGGAGCTGCCTGCTCTGAGATCCACAGGAGCACGTGGCTGTGGTCAGTGATCAGGACTCACCTTCTCCCGGACTTTGTATATGGGCGGCAGCTTCCCCTCCACTTGCCGACACAAGTGCGGACGATGGGGCTCTTTTAACATAGCACTGGTGATGGATTCTGGTGTCTTTTGCGTTAGCCCGATGTGAGGGAACTGGAAGAAAAGCACACGGCTCGATTAAAACCAGACACATCTGAATCCACAAGCCAAGTATCAGGGCTTCCTCTCCACAGTGATTAAAATGCAATTTGGTTGCTTTTGGCATGCAATGGAAACGGCATAATTTTTGTAATTTTCAAGTATTCTTTCCAAGACAAAAAACATTGTGATGGCCCAGAGCCATCACTGCCGGTTGTTTCAAGTTACAGAGGCCACCCCTGCTGTGCTGGCACCTGGAAATGCTTCCAGAGCCTGGGAAGGAGGGTGTGGTCCTCAGAGAGTGAGCAGGGGAGAAGGAACTAGGGGAGAAATGCTCAGAGAGCGAGTTCTGAGAAGACAGAAATGTGTTATTCGAGATCCTTCCTGCGGTCAGGGAGCTCCTGGTACTGGGGTTCTAGGAGCCAACCCACGTTCATGGCAGTGAGCCAGCCTCCAGCAATGTAGGTTTGAGGTGGCCCTAAGACAAGGGGAAGGTGAGGAACAGAGTCCCCAATGGTTCTCCGCTGGTAATGTGGGATGACAGAGGGGAGGTAACATCCAGGGGTAGAGGGTGTGAAGCAAGAAAAGCGAGGACAGTGAGGATTATCTTTTTTTAAATTTTTATTATTATTATTTTTTAAAAACCTACAGCACCCAGTATTCTCAGGTGGTCTCCCATCCAAGTACTAAGCAGGCCTGACCCTGCTTAGCTTCTGAGATCAGATGCATTCAGGGTGGCATGGCCATAGACAGCAAGGGTTATCTAGAATGTGTCCTTTCGATCTCCCAACAAAAGCCTGGGAAGGAACCAGGACTGGGCAGAGGAAAGTAGTCCCAACGAGGGCCTTTGTTGACCCAGCTGGGAGCTCCAGACATGGGGCGGCCCCTCAGAGTTGCGGAGAGGGGACCCAGTCTCCGTGCACCGTAAGCAATGAGGCATTGGATTGATTTCCTGGGCTACCCCCCAGAAGAGGGGGTGACCGCAGGGAGGCAGCTGTCTTCAGCCAGCGGATCCCTAGGGGTGGGCAGTCAGGGTCACCCTCCCCGCAGCCGGAGTGATGAGTCTTTCTCATTCCTGAAGGGGAATGTGGCTGGCTCTTGATGGTGAGAGAAACTCACCCCAACTTTGAGTGGCACCTCTTTAAAGCCACCCTAACCAAGTGAGCTCTGATGCAGGACTCTCTAGGGGGAAATAAATGGAAATAAAAGACAAAACCCAATTCAATGAAAATTCCCACAAAGGGAGAAGGAAGCTTAATGTGGTTGGGCCAGAGGCTGGACATTCAGCGCTCCTGAGTGTAGCCCCAGCTCTCTCCTATCTCCTAGGAGAGCCTGACGCAAGAGACTACACATTCGCAAGCCTCAGTTGCCCTATCTGTAAAATGGGAATAATACCTACCTGATATGGTAGATTTGATACAAAGAGAAAAGGCGTGTAGTCCAATAGTGTGGACAGTTTGCAAACGTTTTTGCCTGAACAGCAATCACATTTTCATTAACCAGGCGTCCACTGACGAACACTTAGATTGACTCTGTACCTTTGCTATTGTGAATAGTGCTGCAGTAAGCATGCAAGTGTGGGTATCCCTCTGATACACATTTTTTATTTTTTTTTTTATTATACTTTTTCCGGGGTACATGTGCAGAACATGCAGGTTTCTTACATAGGTATACACGTGCCATGGTGGTTTGCTGCACCCATCAACCTGTCATCTACATTAGGTATTTCTCCTAATGCTATTTCTCCCCTAGTCCCTACTCCCCAGCAGTTCCCGGTGTGATGTTCCCCTCCCTGTGTTCATGTGTTCTCATTGTTCAACTCCCACTTATGAGTGAGAATATGAGTGTTTGCTTTTCTGTTCTTGTGTTAGTTTGCTGAGAATTATGGTTTCCAGTTTTATTTATGTCCCTGCAAAGGACACGAACTCATCCTTTTTTATGGCTACGTAGTATTCCATGGTGTATATGTGCTGCATTTTCTTATCCAGTCTATCTTTGATAGGCATTTGGGTTGGTTCCAAGTCTTTGCTATTGTGAACAGTGCCACAGTAAACATACATGTGCATGTGTCTTTATGGTAGAATGATTTCTAATCCTTTGGACATATACCCAACAATGGGATTGCTGGATGATTTATTCTTTAAGTAGATACTTAGTAGTAGGATTGCTGGATCAAATGGTAATTTCTCTTTTTAGTGTTCCAAGAAATCTCCATATTATTTTCCATAGTGGCTCTACTAGTTTACATTTCCACCGAAATTGTATAAGAGTTCCCTTTTCTCCCCATCCTCGCCAACATCTGCTATTTTTTGTGTTTTCAGTGATAGCTATTATCACTGGGATAAGATGATATCTCATTGTGGTTTTTATTTGCATTCCCCTGATGATTACTGATGTTCAGCATGCTTTCATAAACCTGTTGGCCATTTGTATGTCTTCTTCTTTAAAATTTTTAATTTTTATGTATACATAGTAGATGTATACAATCGAGTATTATTGACTGTAGTCACCCTGTTGTGCTATCAAATACTAGATCTTATTCATTCTAACTATATTTTTGTACCATTTTCCATCCACACTTCCCCCACCAATACCCTTCCTCGCCTTTGATAACCATCATTCTACTCTCCACGAGTTCAACTGTTTTAATATTCAGCTTCCACAAGGGAGAGAGAACATGTGAAAAGTTTGTCTTTCTGCGCCTGGCTTATTTCACTTAACATCATGTTCTCCAGTTCCATCTACATTGTTGCAAATGACAGCATCTCATTTGTTTTTATGGCTGAATAGTACTTCATTATGTATGTGTACCACATTTTCTTTATCCATTCATCTATTGACAGATGCTTAGATTTCTTCCAAATCTTGGCTATTGTGAACAGCACTGCCATAAACATGAGTGTGCAGATATCTCTTCAGTATAATGATTTCCTTTCTTTGGGGCATATACTGAGCAGTGGGATTGACGGATCATACGGTAGTTCTATTTTTAGTTTTTTGAAGAACCTCTATACTCTTCTCCATAGTGGCTAATATGGTTTGGCTCTGTGTCCCCACACAAAACTCATCCTGAGTTATGATCCCCAAATGTCAGAAGACACACCTGGTGGGAGGTGACTGGATAATAGGAGTGGATTTTCCCCTTGCTGTTCTCATGGCACTGAGTGAGTTCTGATGAGATCTGATGGTTTAAAAGTGTGGCACATCCCCCTTTACTCACTGTCTCTCCTGCTGCTGTGTAAGATGTGCCTTGCTTCCCTTTCACTTTCCACCATTATTGTAAGTTTCCTGAGGCCTCCCCAGCCATGCAGAACCATGAATCAATTAAAACTGTTTTCTTTATAAATTACCCAGTCTCAGGTAGTTCTTTATAGCAGTGTGAAAACAGACTAATACAGAGGCTGTACTAATTTATATGTCCACCAGCAGTGCACAGGTGTTCCCTTTTCTTGACATCCCCACCAGCATTCGTAATTGTCTGTCTTTAGGTTAAAAGCCATTTTAACTGGGGTGAGATGATATCTCATCATAGCTTGGATTTACATTTCTCTGATGGTCAATGATGTTGAGCACCTTTCCATATACCTGTTTCCCATTTGTATGTCTTCTTTTGAGACATGTCTATTCAAATCCTTTGCCCACTTTTTAATGGGATTACTTTTTTTGTTTTTGTTTTGTTTGTTTGTTTGTTTGTTTGTTTTTGTTTTACTATTGAGTTGTTTGAGTTCCCTGTAGATTCTGGATATCAGTCCCCTGTCAGATGAATAGTTTGCAAATATTTTCTCCCATTCAACAGATTGTCCATTTACTCTTTTGATTGTTTCCTTTGCTGTGCAGAAGCTTTTTGATTTAATATAGTTCCTTTTGTCTATTTTTATTTTTGTTATATGTGCTTTTGAGATCTTAGTCACAAATTCCTTGCCTAAACCAAGGTTCAAGAGAATTTCCCCTAGGTTTTCTTCTAGTGTTTTTCACAGTTTCAGGTCTTATATTTAAGTATTTAATTCATTTTGAGTTGACTTTGTATATAGTCTATCTTTAATTTCTTTAAAGATAGGGGTCCAGTTTCATTCTTCTACATGTGGCTATCCAGTTCTTTCAGCATCATTTATTGAAGATGGTGCTGCTTCTCTGATATAGGTTCATATTGGCTTTGTCAAAGATTGGTTTTCTGGGTTCTTTATTCTGTTCTATTGGTCTGTGGGTCTAATTTTATGCTAATACCATGCTGTTTTGGTTACTATAGCCTTGTAATATAGTTTGAAGTCAGGTAACGTGATGCCTCTAGCTTTGTTCATTTTGCTCAGGATTTCTTTGGTTATTCCACCTCTTTTTTAATTCCATATAAATTTTAAGATTGCTTTTTCTAATTCTGTGAAAAAAAATGGCATTGGTATTTTGATAGAGGTTGCATTGAACTTGTAGATTGCTTTGAGCAATATGGTCATTTTAATATGTCTTCTGAACCAGGAGCATGGGATATTTTTCCATTTGTTTGTGTCATCTTTAATTTCTTTAATCAGCGTGTTTTATAGTTTTTCTTATAGAGATATTTTGTCTCCTTGGCTAAATTTATTCTTAGATATTTTTGTAGCTATTATAAATGAAATTCCTTCTTGATTTCCTTCTTGGCTAAATCATTACTTGTATATATAAAAGCTACTGTTTTCTGTATGTTGATTTTGTATCCTGCAACTTTACTGAATATATTTATCAAATATAAGAGGGTCTTTTTTGGTAGAGTCTTTAGGTTTTTCTAGATATAATATCATATCATCAGCAAATTGAGACAATTTCACTTCTTTTCCAATTTGGATGCCTTTTATTTCCTTCTCTTGATTGATTGCTCTGGCTAGGACTTCTAGTACTATGTTGAATAGGAGTGGTGAGCATCCTTGTCTTGTTCCAGTTTTTAGAGCAAAGGCTTTCAACTTTGCCCCATTCAGTATAATGTTAGCTGTGGGTTGGCTGTATACGGTCTTTATTATTTTGAGTTATGTTCTTTCTGTACCTAGTTTGTTGAGAGTACTTATCATAAAGAAATGTTGAATTTTATCAAATGCTTTTCTGCATCTATTGAGACAATCCTATGGTTTTTGTCCTTCATATTGTTGGTGTGATGTGTCACGTTTATTGATTTGTGTATGTTGAAGCATCCTTGTGTCCCTGGTATAAATCCTATTTGATCACTGTATATTGCCTTATTGATGTGCTGTTGCATTTGGTTTGCTGGTATTCTGTTGATAAATTTTGTATTTATGTTCTTCAGGGATATTGGCTGTAGTTCTGTTGTGTCCATCTCTGGTTTTGGTATCAGAGTGATGCTGGCCAGCCTCATAGAATGAGTTAGGGAGAATTCCCTCCTCTTTAATATTTTGGAATAGTTTCAAGACAATTGGCATTTGGTTTTTGTTTGGTAAAAATTCAGCTGTAGGCCAGGTGCAGTGGCTCACGCCTGTAATCCCAGCACTTTGGGAGTTCAAGGAGGGTGGATCATGAGGTCAGGAGTTTGAGACCAACCTGGACAAGATGGTGAAACCCCATCTTTACTAAAATTACAAAAAAAATTAGCTGGGTGCAGTGGCGAGCACCTGTAATCCCAGCTACTTGGGAGACTGAGGCAGGAAAATCTCTTGAACCTGTGAGGCAGAGGTTGCAGTGAGCCGAGATCACACTACTGTACTCTAGCCTGGGTTACAGAGCAAGACCATGTCTCAAAAAAAAAAAAGAAAGAAAGAAAGAAAGAAAATTCAGCTGTGAATCCATCCAGTCCTGGACTTTTCTTTGTTGGGAGATTTTTTTTTTTTTTTAATTACTTATTCAGTCTCACTATTCAGTATTGCTCTGTTCAGATTTTCATTCCACCTTGATTCAATCTTGGTAGGTTGTATGTTTTCAGGAATTTATTTATTTATTCTGGGTTTCGCAGTTTGTCAGCATATTGTTGTTCACAATAGTTTCTAATGATCTTTTGTATTTCTGTAGTCTTACTTGTAATGTCTTTGTAATGTCTCCTTTTTCATTTCTGATTTTGTTTATTTGGGTTTTCCCTTTTGTGGCTAGACTAGCAAGGAGTTTATCAATTTCGTTTATCTTTTTAAAGAATTGACTTTTAATTTCATTGATCCTTTGTATTTTCTTTTAGTATCTATTTCATTTAGTTCTGGCTCTGGTCTTTATTTTCTTCTCCTGATGTTGCGTTTGGTTTATTCTTGCCTTTCTGGTTCCTTGGGGTGCATTGTTAGATAGTTAATTTATGTACTCTTTCTACCTTTTATGATGTAGGTGTTTATTGCTATAAATTTCCCTCTGCTTTTGCTATATCCCAAAGGTTTGAATATGTAGAGTTTCCATTTTCATTTGTTTTAAGAAATTGCTTAATTTTTCTCTTTTTAAAATTTATTTAATCTTATTTTAAATTCTGGGATACAAGTGCGGGACACACAGGCTTGTTACATAGGTAAATGTGTGGCATGGTGGTTTGCTGCACCTACCAACCCATCACCTAGGTAGTAAACCCTGCATGCATTAGCTATTCTTCCTGATGCTCTCCCTTCCCTTGCCCCCATAACAGGCCCCAGTGTGTGTTGCTTCCTTCCCTGTATCCATGTGTTCTCATTGTTCAGCTCCCATTTATAAGTGAGAACATGTAGTGTTCGATTTTCTGTTCCTGTGTTAGTTTGCTGAGGATAATGGCCTCCAGCTCCATCCAGGTCCCTGCAAAGGACATGATCTCATTCCTTTTCATGGCTGCATAATAGTCCATGGTGTACATGAATGTTTTCTTTATCCAGTCTATCACCGATGAACATTTGGGTTGACTCCATGTCTTTGCTATTGTGAATAGTGCTGCAAGAACATATGTGTGCATGTATCTTTATAGTAGAACGATTTGTATTCCTTTGGGTATGTACCTAGTAATGGGATTGCTGGGTCAAATGGTATTTCTGGTTCTGAGTCTTTGAGGAATCACCCACTGTCTTCCACAATGGTTGAACTAACTTACATTGCCATCAACAATGTAAGAGCATTTCTATTTCTCCACAGCCTCACTAGCATCTACTGTTTCTTGACTTTTTTTATTATTTATTTATTTATTTATTTTTGAGACAGTCTCTCTCTGTTACCAGGCTGGAGTGCAGTGGCGCCATCTTGGCTCACCGCAACCTCCACCTCCCAGGTTCAGGCAATTCTCCTACCTCAGCCTCCCAAGTAGCTGGGATTACAGGTGTCCCCCACCACGCCTGGCTAATTTTTGTATTTTTAGTAGAGATAGGATTTCACAATATTGACCAGGCTGGTCTTGAACTCCTGACCCTGTGATATGCCCACCTTGGCCTCCCAAAGTGCTGGGATTACAGGCATGAGCCACCATGCCCAGACTTTACTTTTTAATTATTGCCATTTCTGACTGGCATCAGATGGCATCTCATTGTGGTTTTGATTTGAATTTCTCTAATAATCAGTGATGTTGAGCTTTTTTTCATGTTTGTTGGCCACATAAATGTCTTCTTTTGAGAAGTATCTGTTTATGTCCTTTGCCCACTTTTAAATGGCATTGTTTTTTTCTTGTAAATTTGTTGAAGTTCCTTGCAGATTCTGGTTGTTAGACCTTTGTCAGATGGATAGATTGTAAAAATTTTCTCTCATTCTGTAGGTTGCCTGTTCATTCTGATGATAGTTTATTTTGCTGTCCAGAAGCTCTTTAGTTTAATTAGATCCCATTTGTCAATTTTTTCTTTCATTGCAATTGCTTTTGACATTTTAATCATGTAATCTGTGCCTCTTACTATGTCCTGACTGGTATTGCCTAGATTTTCTTCTAGGGTTTTTATAGTTTTGGATTTTACATGTAAGTCTTTAATCCATCTTGAGTTAATTTTTGCATAAGGTGTAAGTAAGGGACCCAGTTTCAGTTTTCTCCATATTGCTATCTAGATATAGGACTGTGTCATCTGTAAACAGACAGTTTGACTTCCTCTCTTCCTGTATGAATACAGTTTGTTTCTTTCTCTTGTCTGATTGCCCTGTCCAGAACTTCCAAATACTATGTTGAATAGGAATGATGAGAGGGGGTGTCCTTGTCTTGTACTGGTTTTTCAAGGGGAGTGCTTCCAGCTTTTGTCCATCCAGTATAACATTCACCGTGGGTTTGTCATAAATGGCTCTCACTGTTTTGAGGTATGTTTCATCAATACCTAGTTTATTGAGTTTTAACATGAAGGGATGTTGAATTTTATTAAAGGCCTTTTCTGTGTCTATTGAGATAATCATGTGTTTTTTGTCTTTAGTTCTATATCTGTGATGAATTACATTTATTGATTTGTGTACATTGAATCAGCCTTGCATCCTGGGGATGAAGCTGACTTGATTGTGGTGGATAAGCTTTTTGATGTGCTGCCAGATTCAGTTTGCCAGTATTTTATTGAGCATTTTTGCATCAACATTCACCAAGGATATTGGCCCGAAGTTTGCTTTTTTTGTTGTATCTCTGCCAGGTTTTGGTATCAGGATGATGCTGGCTTCATAAAATGAATTAGCAAAAAGTTCCTCCTTTTTAATTCTTTGGAATCGTTTCTGAAGAAATGGTACCAGCTCTTTTTTGTACCTCTGGTAGAATTTGGCTACAAATCCATCTAGTCTTGGGCTTTGTTTGGTTGGTAGGCTATTAATTACTGCCTCAATTTCAGAACAGTTATTGGTCTATTCAGGGATAGATTTCTTCTTCCTGATTCAGCTTTGGGAGAGTGGATGTGTTCATTTCTTCTAGATTTTCTGGTTTGCATAGAGGTGTTTAGAATATCTTCTGATGGTTGGTTGTATTTCTATGGGGTCAGTGGTGATATCCCCTTTATCATTTTTCATTGTGTCTATTTGAGTCTTCTCTCTTTTCTTCTTTATTAGTCTAGCTAGTGGTCTATCTATTTTATTAATTTTTACCGGCTCTTGATCATTGATTTTTTTTTTTTTTTTTTTTTGAGACAGAGTTTTGCTCCTGTTACCCAGACTGGAGTGCAATGGCGCGATCTCAGCTCACCACAACCTCCGCCTCCTGGGTTCAAGTAGTTCTCCTGCCTCAGCCTCCCGAGTAGCTGGGACTACAGGCACACGCCAGCATGCCCAGCTAATTTTTGTATTTTTAGTAGAGACGGGGTTTCACCATGTTGACCGGGATGGTCTCGATCTCTTGACCTTGTGATCCACCCGCCTCGGCCTCCCAAAGTGCTTGGATTATAGGTGTGAACCACTGTGCCCGGCCAATCATTGACTTTTTGAAACATTTTTTGTATCTGTATCTCCTTCAGTTCCACTCTGATCTTGGTTATTTCTAGGATTCTGCTAGCTTTGGGGTTCGTTTGCTCTTAGTTCTCTAGTTCTTTTAGTTATGATGTTAGAGTGTCCATTGGAGATCTTTCTAGCTTTTTGATGTGGGTATTTGGTGCTGTAAATTTCCTTCTTAGCACTGCTTTAGCTGTGTCCCAGAGACTGTGGTACGTTGTCTCTTTGTTCTCATTGATTTCAAAGAATTCCTTGATTTCTGCCTTAATTTCATTATATTCCCAGGAGTCATTCAAGAGCAGATTGTTCAATTTCCATGTAGTTTTGTGGTTTTGAGTGAGTTTCTTAATCTTGAGTCATAATTTGATTGCACTGTGGCCTGAGAGACTGTTTGTTATTATTTCAGTTCTTTTGCATTTGCCAAGGAGTGTTTTACTTCCAATTACGTGTTCGGTTTTAGAGTAAATGCCATGAGGCACCAAGAAGAATGTATGTTCTGTTGTTTTTAGGGGGAGACTTCTGTAGATATCTATCAGGACCTCTTGATCCAGAGCTGAGTTTGAGTCTTGAATATTCTTGTTAATTTTCTGTCTCAATGATCTGTCTAATATTGAAATGGGGTGTTAAAGTCTCCCAGTATTATTGCGTGGGAGTCTAAGTCTCTTTGTACGTCTCTAAGAACTTGCTTTATGAATCTGGTGCTCCTGTATTGGGTCCGTATATGTTTAGAATAGTCAGTTCTTCTTGTTGAATCGATCCCTTTACCATTACTTAATGCCCTACTTTGTCTTTCCTGATCTTTGTTGGTTTAAAGTCTGTTTTGTCAGAAACTAGTATCACAACCACTGCTTCTTTCTGATTTCCATTTGTTTGGTAAATTTTCCTTCATGCCTTTATTTTGAGCCTATGTGTGTCTTTGCATATGAGATGGGTCTTTTGAATACAGCACACCAATGTGTCTCGACTCTTTATCCAGCTTTTCATTCTGTCTTTTAATTGGGGCATTTAGCCCATTTACATTTAAGGTTAATATTGTGATGTGTGAATTTGATCCTGTCGTCATGAAGCCAGCTGGTTATTTTCACAGACTTACTGATGCCGCTGCTTCATAGTGTGGTTGGTCTTTGTACTTCAGTGTGTTTTTCCAGTGGCTGGTAATGGTTTTTCCCTTCCACTTCTAGTGCTTCCTTCAGGAGCTCTTGCAAGGCAGGCCTGGTGGTGGCAAATTCCCTCAGCATTTGCTTGTATGAAAAGGATTTTATTTTCCCTTCACTTATGAAGCTTAGTTTAGCCAGATACGAAATTATGGGTTGGACATTCTTTGCTTTAAGAATGTTAAGGCTGGACACAGTGGCTCATACATGTAATCCCAGCACTTTGGGAGCCTGAGATGGGCAGATCACCTGAGGTTAGGATTTCAAGATAAGCCTGAGCCAACATGGTGAAACCCCATCTCTATGAAAAATATGAAAATTGGCTGAGCGTGGTGGCAGGTACCTATAATCCCAGCTACTCAGGAGACTGAGGCAGAAGAATCAATTGAACCCAGGAGGGAGAGGTTGCAGTGAGCCAAGATCACAGCATTGCACTCCAGCCTGGGTGACAAGAGCAAGACTCTGTCTTTAAAAAGAAAGAAGGAAAGAAAGAAAGAGAAGGAAGGAATGAAGGAAGGAGGAAGAAAGAAGAAAGAGAAAGAAAGAAAGAAGAGAAAAGAAAAAAGAAAAGAAAGAAGCAAGGAAAGAAAAAATGTTGACCTCCCCCAGGTTCTTCTGGCTTATAGGGTTTCTGCTGAGAGGTCTGCTGTTAGTCTGATGGACTTCCAATTGTAGGTGACCTGGCCTTTGTTTCTGGCTGCCCTTACCATTTTTTCCTTCCTTGGAGAATCTGATGATTATGTGTCTTGGGTTGATCTTCTCTTGGAGTATGCTACTGGGCCCTCTGGGTTTCCTGAATTTGAATGTTGGCCTGTCTTTTCAGGCTGGGGAAGTTCTGGATGATATCCTGAAGTGTTTGTCAACTAGATTCTGTTCTGCCTATCTCTGTCAGGTACCCCAATCAGTCATAGGCTTGGTCTTTTTACATAATCCATATTTCTCACAGGTTTTATTCATTCCTTTTTATTCTTTTTTTCTATTCTTATCTCCCTGTCTTATTTTGTTTTCCATTTGCATAGAATATCTTTTTGTCATGACTTTATTTTCAGTCTATCTATACGTCTTTACTGGTAGGTGAGTTTCTTATAAGCAGCATATAGTTGGATTCTTTTTTTAATTCCATTCACACAGTCATTCTGTGACTTTTAAATGGATAATTTAATGTTTAACTTCAAAGTTATTATTGATATGTGAGGCTCCGTTCCTATCAAATTATTAAATTGTTTTCTTGCCGTATATATATTCTTTGTTCCTTTCTTTTTATCTTACTGATTGCTGTTGTGATTTAGTGGATTTCTGTTGTGGTACAATTTGAATCCTTTATTTTCTTCCTTTGTGTGATTGCTTTACAAATGAGTTTTATACTTTTGTATATTTTCGTGATGGCGAATATTGTCCTTTCACTTCCAGGGATCCCTTGAGCATTTCTCAAAAGGTCAGTCTAGTGGTAACAAAGTCTCTCCCTCAGCATTTGCTTGTCTGGGAAAGACTGTATTTCTCCTTCAGTTGTAAAGGATAATTTTGCTGGAAATAGTATTGTTGACTGGCAGTTTTTTCTTTCAGCATTGTGAAATTTTCTTTCCCATTGTCTTATGAACTGTAAGGTTTCTGCTGAGAAACCTACTGTTAGTCTGATGGAGTTTCCTTTATTGATGACTAATGCTTTTCCCTTGCTGCTTTTAGAATTTGTTCTTTATCTTTGACTTTAGATTGTCTGATTATAATGTGTCATGGAGAAGACTTTTGTATTGTATCTGTCTGGGGACTGTTGAACTTCTTGTACCAGAATGTCTAAATCTCTTTCTAAACGTACGAAGTTTTTTTTCTATTTTTGTGTTAAATAGGTTTTCTAATCCTTTCTTTATCTCTTTCCTCTGGAGGATGCTGATAACTTAAATGTTTGATCACTTTATGTTGTCCAAAATGTAACAAAGACTTTGCTCATACTTTTCAATTTTCTTTTTTTACTTTGTCTGACTGGATTATTTCAAAAGACCTGTCGTCAAGTTCTGAGAGTCTTCTGCTTGATCAATTCTATTGTTGAAGCTTTCAAATGCATTTTGTATTTCTTTCCATTAGTTCTTCAATTTCAGAATTTCTATTTGGTTCTTTTTTTTTTTTCCTAAGTATCTACTTCCTTGGCAAATTTCTCATTTATATCCTGAATTATTTTTCTGATTTCTTTGTATTATTCTTCAGAATTTTCTTGTATCTCACTGAGCTTTTTTAAAATGTTTTTTTTTTTTTTTTTTTGAGACAGAGTATCACTCTGTTGCCCAGGCTGAAGTGCAGTGGTGCAACAGCTTCCACCACCCAGGCTCAATTGATCCTCCTGCCTCAGCCTCCTGAGTATCTGGGATTACAGGCACGCGCCACCATGCCCAGCTAACTTTTGTATTGTCAGTAGAGATGGGATTTTGCCATGTTGGCCAGGCTGGTCTTGAACTCTTGACCTCAAGTGATCTGCCCACCTCAGCCTCCCAAAGTGCTGGGATTATAGGCATGAGCCACTGTACCTAGCCCCTCTAATGGGTATTTTCAATTCTTTATCTGGGATTTGGAAATTTTCTTTCTGATTAAGATCTATTGCTGGGAAGCCAGGTGTGGTGGCTCACACCTATAATCCTAGCACTTTGGGAGGCCGAGGTGGGCGGATTGCCTGAGCTCAGGAGTTCCAGATCAGCCTGGGGAACATGGTGAAACCCCATCTCTACTAAAATACAAAAACTTAGTATATAAAACTACACCTGTAGTCCTAGCCACTTAGGAGGCTGAGGCAGGAGAATTTCTTGAACCTGGAAAGTGGAAGTTGCAGTGAGATGAGATTACCCCACTGCACTCTAGCCTGGTAACAGAGCAAGACTCTATCTTAAAAAAAAAAAATCTATTGCTGGTGAATTAATTTGTCACTTTGGAAGAGTATTTCCTTGCTTTTTCATGTTTCTTGTGTCCTTATCCTGCTATCTGCACATCTGGTGTAACAGCCTCTTCTTCCTGTTTTTAAGTTTACTTTCATAAGGGAGGACATTTTCCTAAAGATGTTTCTATGGTGTCAGTTGGATAGGGTACTTTGGCTTTGATTCTTCATGCATGCAGTCATGCAGGCTGTATATGATTTCTTTGTCTGTAACCACAGTTAGTGATATATACGATTTCCTCAGTGGGTTATGGTGTGGTTAACAGTAGAGGCTGTGAAGAAGCTGTGCTGGGGACTAGGATGCCAGGTAGGTCTGTCTTCAGGCCCCAGTGGTGGCAGCAGTTGGCTGAGCCTGTCTATCTTTGTGCCTCAGAGTGGTATAAGCTGGCACCTGTTTTGGCAATTCCTAGTGGGCCAATTCTTGGGCCTCCAGGTGGCTTGCTTGGATACCAGTAGTGGCAGCAGTGAAGCAGGCAGGTGGGTGGGTTCTCAGACCCCTAGGAAGCTGGTGTGGCATGGGCGATGGCATTAGCAGTGGCAGGATGATTTTTGGGGTCCTGAGTGGTGTGCATTGATGTTGGCAGTGCTTGCGATGGGCTGGGCAGGCCAGTCTCTAGGACTGCAGGTGGTGCTTGCACAGAGGGGCCAGCTGAGATGGTAGTGGCCAGGAGTTTAGGCCCAATCTGAGTTTCCTGGGAGGAGCATACTCAAGGTGGTGGATGGGTTGGACAAGCCCAAGGACCCTAGGCTATGTGCTCTGCCATGGAAGAGGAGCCAAAGCCAGGGCTTATGGTCAGGCCCCCAAATTATGACAGCAGGCACCAGCCATCGTGAGCAGGAGCAGGCCCCAGGTGGAGTGCTCAGCTGAGAAGTGGTAGCAGCTGTGCTGAGGCCCTGTCACTGGAGGGAGGGTTTGTCTTTGGTGGCCACAGCCTGGGCTCATGCATGGGGAACACACATCTCTCTCATGCTCCAGTCCTGGCAGGGCTTGCTTCCCAACCTTGGCAGCAGTAGCCCACACCTAGCTCGCCCCCCTTGCCTCTGGCTACAGGAGCACCCCCCAGCTCACAACTAAGTCCCAGTGTCAATTTGTGTCCCGCTCACATCCCAGCCTCCTGGCGGTGCTCACTTCCCAGCACCAGCAACTGCAGCTGCAGCCTGTGCCTCACTTGCTTCTTAGCCTCAACTGTGGAAGTGCGCTCAGCTCACTCCTCAGTTCTGGTAGCAACAGCCAAAGTTTCCATAATACCCCAGTCTGGATGCTGCTGGGCCCCAGGACAGCGTGCAGTCTGCCAAAAGCTAGATTTGAAAATAGTACCTTGCTGTAGCAGCTTGGGTCTCAGAAAGGAACCCTGCACAACGTTCCTCACTGGAGCAGTTCCATCCCACAGTCTCCAGGAGTCTCTCTATGTTAGTTTCAGGGATGAAAGGGTTGAGTTCTCCATGACCAGAACTGCACATTTCTTATTTTATTTATTTATTTTTTTTTGAGACAGAGTCTTGCTCTGTCACCCAGGCTAGAGTGCAGTGGCACAATCTTGGCTCACTGCAACTTCCACCTCCTGGGTTCAAGCGATTCTCCTGCCTCAGCCTCCCAAATAGCTGGGACTACAGGCATGCACCACAGAGCCTGGCTAATTTTTGTATTTTTAGTAGAGCTGGGGTTTCACCATGTTGGCCAGGCTGGTCTGGAACTCCTGACCTCAGGTGATCCACCCACCTCAGCCTCCCAAAGTGCTGAGATGACAGGCATGAGCCACTACATCCAGCCAGAATTGTACCTTTCTACAATGGGCACGTGGGCTACTGGACGTCTCTCACTTACCCTTTCCCCATGCTGGGAAGTCACTCCTGGCTCCCAGCCAATCCCGGCCAGGCAAGCTGCCTTTTTCTTTTCTCTTTTCCCACTTGCGGTGTTTCCTGTCGCTTCTCTGTTGAATTCCGGCATTCTCTCTTGGATAACGTACTCAAAGTGTGATTACCAGCCTGTACACTATTTTGGTTCTTATAAGTGGGGGAGGCAGGCATGCAATGCTTCTAATCAGCCATCTTGATGCCCCTCCCCTGCCTTGTTATTTCACAGTAGCCTTTGGTTGCTTTCTTCTTTGCTTCCCGTCATACCTCCCAACCCCAGATAATAATATTAACAACCAGGCGCTCATAGGATCACATATAAACACTTGCACCTGTGAGAGGACTTACACTGCTTTACAAAAATCAGATTATATCATACATACTGCTTTGCACCTTGCTTTCCTCTCTTAACTATATATTCTAGAAATGTGTTCAAAGTCAATCTACAGATTTCTCATTCATTCTTCTATTTTTAAAATATCTTCCAAAGAAATATTTTTAGAGGTAAATATAAATAATACAAAGGGCCTTTGGTCTCTGAACCTTTTCCTCTACCCTCCAGTCTGACTGAGTCAACACTTCTCTCTGGGAAACTGTGGAAAATCAGGCTGAGGGCTGGGGGGAGGCTGTTCTAACATCAAGAATGATGGCTCTTACCAGTTAAATGACAACTGACTTGGGTTCATTTGTATTCAGCAAGTCTGTAGACTAAATCACTGTAAAAAAAAAAAAGGCTCTAGCATTTTAATTTCATTCTTTTAAAATATATATTTAATGGCTATAACATGATAGCTGTGAAATAAACCCTTCTGTTAGATATTGTAACCGTGAAATATAGCTTTTTAACTAGTCGGCGGTGAAATTTTTGCTGCGTTCAATCACTCAATGACTGAAATATTAAACAGGAAGGGGAAAGTGTGTGGAAAAAGTCTTTCCTACCTGGCAATGCTAGATTACAACCAGCAAGGTCAACTGCAAAATCACTGTCACCTCTAATGTGGAAATTACTGTCCTCCCGAATGGGCTACTGCTGACTCAAAGCCAACAATTTCTTTAATTTTTCCCTCCTCATCTACAAGTTACTTTGGGAAACTTCATGATCAGCACTATTCTTTTTATACTCTTAGGTGCTGACAGCAGAAAGGATTTGTGCCAAAGGCTCAAGCCAAGCTTTGGGGAACAGTGCCTTTCTCCCTAAAACACAGGGACTGGGCTACGTTTCCAGGCTCTTGACAGAAGGACAAAATAAAATTTCTACCTATGAAATGTTGATTCTCACTTTCTCCCTTACTACAGAACTCTAGTTCTTTGTTCAGAGCGGCAATGGAGTTGGTTAGAAAAACACCTCCCCAGACTCCCTTGCAGCTAAATTGACCATGTGACTCAGTGAGATGGAAGCAGAGGTCTAGGGGGCAGTCTCCTGTGAAAGCAGGAGAATATTGTTTTCCTGATAAAAAGGGGCAGACTTAGGTGACAGGTGCCTTCCATCTTTTTGTCCTTTAACCTTCCCCTTATTTTCCTGCCTGAGTTGTGAACTCACTGCCTGGAGCTGGAATCACCCCACACTAAGGATGGCGAAACGGGACACTGAAGAGGGAGCTGCTGATGACTCCCTTGAGCAGCTGTACCAGCCTGGGATGGCTGACTTCTAGATTTCATTGTTATTTTAGAAATATAAATCTCTATTTATTTAAGACACTGTAGTCACTTTAGTCAGGCTTTCATAAAATTCAGTCTAACAAGCCTAACCGATACATAGGTAATAGCTAGAGGGAAAGCTACTTAGTCTGAGTGACTTGCACGTTTCTCTTCATGGGCACTTAGCTTTATGGAATTGACATTAGTTCCCATTTTGCTTTGGTTTGCTTTGGCTGCCAGGGTGCTCAGAGTGAAATGTGGTGCCCAAATATCTACCATATAATCCTAGACATATACCTAATATTATATCTATGATATATATGTTCTCCGACTCAGCCTCTTCTTTCAAAGTATTTATAGAACTGATTATAACTTTCTATTTGATTTATACTGTATTATTTTATTGTGTACATTTTCCATGCTTTCAATTTTTGTGGAATGAAACAAGGTATACATTTGTGTGTACACATATATGTACACATATATACAAAAGCGTATATATGTTAAGTGGTTTCTGTGTGCACACTCATTGAACGAAGCACTTGTGAATTAATCATGAATCCCCACAATGGTCTTCTACCCTTGGTACATTATTCTCCCATTTTAAAGATAAAGAAACTGAGACTTAGAAAGACTAAGCTACTGAGCCAAGTTATATCCAAGTGAGTAAGTCAGTTTTTGAAAGTTTTCAAACCCAAATTTGCTGAAGTCTTTTCTGTTTTTCTTTTAAACAAATAAAAATTTTAATAACTTTTTACCTATTGCTGTCCTAAAAGAAGTTGACACCAGGTTTCTCTCTGATTGTGTCAATTTCTCTCATTGTGAGTCTACTGTTGTGATTTCCCCTTCACATTCTTTTTGTGAATGAACTGTAGAAATTAGAAACGGGAAAGACTTGTCAGCCATGAAATATACATGTTCGAGAGCAAAGGAGAGAAGCGCTTGGCCGACAGGGCTAAGACCTCGCACTTAGGAGTGACCCAAATGTGTTTTAAAGATGGTAGAAGAGCGATAAATCCCACGGGCTCTGACATCAGAAGAGCAAGGGCTGGGGTGAGCGTGTAGCTGGAAAGGGAAAGTTTTCAAGTGATGAAGATGAGTGAATGATGCGTTCCTGGACGCTTCTCATTTCATAGGCTGGAGGGGCTAAGGAATCGGATTGGGAGCCAAGAGGAATTTGTTTAGAGGTTTCTAGTACAATGTAATTGCTTCAACAAATATTGATTGAGTGTCTCCTGTGCTCCAGATCCTGTTCTAAGCACTGGGGATACGTCAGTGAATAAAATAGACAAGAATGCCAGCTCCATGGAGCTTACATTCTAGCAAGGGGAGACAATGCACATAAGAGAATGAGTTCTGTGGCATGTTAGAAGATAGATGATACAGAAGAAAGAAAAAGTAGAGCAGGAATTACTGCTTAGTAGACATTCACAAGTTTCCAATGTGCTGAGCATTTTACATGCATTATTTCCTTCAGTCCTCCCAAGAATGTTCGGGGATTCCCTTTTCACAAATGGAGAAAGTGAGGTTGAATAAAGTGAAGTGATTTGTCAAAGTTCATGCTGCAGTAATGGCAGAAGCAGGATCTGAACTCCTCAGAGTTGACCACACCCATGTGGCGTAAGGAAAGTATCAGGAGCCACTGTCTTCCTTACCCATCTCCCATCCTTGTCTAAAGGTGGGTTGAAGCGCCGCCCTTTGGCCATTCTCTCCAGGAAGCTGAATGTGGTTGAGGTTGGCTCCCTCACCTCTCCATGGCTTCATAATCGCCACACATCTGGGAAGCCACTCCTCCTCCTTGTTCCTGATTTTTGCTTCTCAGCCTCTACCAGGAGGGGAAGGTGCAGGTGCCCATTGTTGTCATGGAATGGAGCTCACCCATCACAATGGGTAGAGGAGACTTCCAAGCCCTCTGAGGATTCCTGCCACCAGTTCCTTGCAGCTGTGACTCCCCAGGGTAAGAGGCAAAGAGCCACCAATTCCCAGCTGAGGAAGCCCCGTGATCAGCTCTGACAGGTGAGGACAAGACGATTTGGGGGTAATGGCAAACATTTTGTACCCTCTCAATTCCTGAACCAATAGTGTTTGAGTTGAATGTCCACCATGGCAGTCATATGTTCCAACCTGTTAGTTTTCAGCAAAATAAGTTGTGTCCCAGGCTGGGTGTGACCTTGTCTGCATCAGTGGCACTGCTGCACCCAGGACCCGTGCTTCCTACCATCTCCTGTGGCAGCCTCTGTGTCTCAGCTCAGGCCCAACTTCAGGATTCACTCACAGCCACTCTTACCTGCCTGGCACAGCATTGAGGCCACAAGGAAGTAACACCCATGAATAATTACTATATGCCAAGTGCTGTGCTAAACTAAACAGTCATCTGTTTTTATTTTTTCTCCGTGACAACCTTCAACATTTACAAATAAGAAACAAGAATCATACAGCAATGGATGGGATGCCAGAAGCCCCAGCAAGGTCATGGGACAGCTCCAGAGCTCCCAAGCCTTGCCAAGGACCACCTGGCCTCCCCAGGGCTGCAAAGGCTGCTCCTGAAATCTGCCACTTCTCTCAGGGCCTGGACACACATGTCCTGCCTCCCTTCTACACAGTAAGGTATTTTCTGCTTTTCTTTCTCCTTTTTTTAAACGTTGTGTCTTGCCAATTCTTTTGGCTATTCCGTGTGAATACGAGAGTAAACATGTACAGGACAACCTGTCCAGCTGCTCTCTCGCTCGGGAATTGTGTCCTACGCCCTCTCCTCTCCTCCAGTAAGAGTTGCCATAGTAGTGATACAAGATCATATCCACTGCCAGCACCGAAGAGCCAGAGGTGGGCCCCTAGATGTGACGCCAGAGATGCATAGGTCCTCTTACACTGTGATGCCAAAAGCCACATGGGAGAGAGAGAGGAGGAAAAGATGGTGGGCTGCATCTGTTGGTGTTGTGGAGCTGCTGCACCAGGCAATCCTGTCATGTGGGTAGTAAATCCTTCCAGGATTTCTGCTACCTGCCGACAAACCCAGTGCAATGGACACAGTGTATTTTTACCAGGCACTGCCCGCTGCTCTCCAAACCCCAGGTGTAAAGAAATACTCCCAGCAGCAGCAGTGCAAGGGAGCCTGCCATCTCACAGCCTTGCCAAGATGCACTATATTGATTAGGATCAAATTTGACTGGGACAGGAAACCCAAACTAACAGGGGCTTCAACATGAAAGACATTTAAGTCCAGAGAGAGGTTGTCCAGGCACAATATGGTGGCTCTGCTGTTTGGAATTCTCAGAGATGAGGCTCCCTCCCACCTACCACCGCTCATCAGCCCCAGGGGGCAGCTGTCATCTTGTGGCACCAGATGGCATCTATTTTCCAGGCAGCAGAATGCAGGAAGGGAAGTAGATGGGAAAGGGCGTGACCCCATGGATCATATTGGGCCAACCCCAACTGGCTCAGCTGCTTCCTCCTAAGGAAGGCTCCTGGTGGCTGTCACACAACACTTCCTCTCGTGGGCCGGGACTTCAACCACATGGTCAGACCTTACTGTAAAGGGGACTGCAAAGTAGGCTTTGTCTTGGTGGGTTGATTGCCCAGCCAAAAGTTTAATCACCATGGAAGAGATAGAGAGGCAAAATCAAAGGACAGCCTGAAGCCTCTGCCACCCAGCGGGTGTTCTTTCATCTTTAATTTGATCATTTAATTCCCCAAATTCTTAAAAGAATAAGCCTAACTTCATTCCAATTAGCCTGGGGAGCGGGAGGGCGGAAGAGGATGCATAGTGCTGTCTACTTCTCAGCGTTGTGCTCCCGTAGCATCTTATAAATACTCCGTAAACTCTAACGTACTTTGCAAAACTAAGGAAGAACACATGAAAGGCATTTCAATGTTTACTAAGTACTTATATATTCATTGTTTTCTATAACTTTCATGACAACCTTAAGACATGTGCTGGTTACTTTTCTTCTGTGTATACCCCTCTCCCATTCATTCTTCATCCAGTCCCTATTCTGCAGCCTGGAGTCTAACCTGTAAAGGCTGTATCCTCTGGTCCCCTATGCTTTGGCTCTTTTTTTTCTTTTTAATTAATTTTTTTTGAGATGGAGTTTTGCTCTTGTTGCCCAGGCTGGAGTGCAGTGGCATGGTCTTGGCTCACTGTCTCCTGGGTTCAAGCGATTCTCCTGCCACAGCCTCCCAAGGAGCTGGGATTACAGGTGCCAACAACCACACCTGGCTAGTTTTTGTATTTTAGTAGAGACAGGGCCTCACCATGTTGGCCAGGTTGGTCTCAAACTCCTGACCTCAGGTGATCCACCCGCCTCGGCCTCCCAAAGTGCTGGGGTTACATGAGCCACTAGGCCCAGCCCATTCTTTGGCTCTGGTTGGATTCATCCCATAGGAATTAGGAATGGAAATCAGAAGGGCAGAAGGATATAGGCAGTGGTGTACCCCTAAATGGTTCACAACCAGCCCTTCAGAGAAAAACCTGATTTGTAGAGGCATCTGACAATTTCCATGCATCAGGACTCCCACCGTGCTGGATTTCAAGCTACTGACATCACTGAACATGGTGTTCGGAGGACATGTACATAACACGTTCTGATACATCACATGTTCAAAGTATTGGCCCTGCAGGCTCAATTCCTACCAGGCCATAATTTGGAAGGGGCTGTGTTTGTCTACTTACATCCATAGCTCCGGCTGGGCAGCCTGTTCCCCACAGCCACGGTTCTCCCCCTGCACAGTTCCCTGTCCCTACCCCTTCGGCCCAAGGCTTCCTGCTATTGCTGGTCCCAGGAAGCTGCACCATTCTTTGTCAGTTCCTGTAACCTGGCCCTCATCTCTGAGAGGAGACCCCCCATTACAGTCTCTTCTGTCATGGAGTGTGTCACTGGCTTCACTGCAGGGATGCAGACTGCAACTGAAGCAGATGTTCACAATTATCTCACCTACCACCGAGGAAACTGAGCCTCCGTGAGGTGAAGTGACTCACCCACAGTCACACGGCTAATATATGGCAGAGCCCACACCAGAAGCCACATGTACTGAAGCCAAGTTCAATGCCAGCATAAATCAGTTTTCGTTTTAATGCTCTTGCTTGATGCTGTTAAATTATTGAGCAGTGACTTTTTAAGAGGATTCCTTTTAATTCCCTTTCCTTAACCTGCACAAAACAGGGCTTGTTGAAATGCCTACCGCTTAGCCACAGTCCCTCTCCAAGGTTAGCTCTTGTAGGCCAGGGGCCAAATGACAGACACCATGTGCCACCAACGCCACACAGAGGAAGGTGATGGGCCAGGGCAGAGTTCTGGTTCTCCTGCACCCTAAGACGAAAGGAAAAGTCAGAGAGGAGGTAGGAAGTCAATGACAACATCTAAAACCTAAAAACAGTGGCCATTTCCACCTCAGTATTTCACATGCATTCACTTTGTCTCCACCGATGGAACAGAAAATCTCCTAGAACTGAAACTTCATTTAAAAATATATTTCACATCGCCTCTGTATTTAGTCTTATGCTCTGTTAAACATGGTATATGACTGCTAGTTAAAATACATTCTAATTTTCTCCTTTTGAATGATTGTTTAAAATTCTAACAAACTTGTCCAAGAAAATCAAAACTGAACACAGAAACCTGGCCAGAAAAAATGAAATTCCACTTCTCTTCAGCTAGGATTTCCCAGCCACATGTTAGAGTAGGGCTCTTTATTGTGGCTGTTATTATTTTCAGAGGTTTAAATTACTGGGCTGTGCTTTGTGACCCACCATTCTGGAAACAAGTCCTATAGCACTAAGGGTACTCAGACCACCAGGGCCGAGAACGCAGGAGGGTCAAGTTCGGTCCTGGCTCACGCTTTTGCACATGCTCACATGTACTGGTCCAAAACCGCCAGCTAGGGACTGTCTGCAAAGACAGCACTGAGCCAGTCATTCAACAAATATCACTGCGCATTTGCCATGTGTCACCGCTGTTTTTGGACCGCATTAAGGCAATCAGTTCTTAGTAAATAGCAAATCGCGAATTTAACAATACATTCAATGACCAGTATGTCAAAACTATTGATTAACCAAAAACGATTTTCCCTGGACTGCCTGCAACTTTACAGCAAATTGTTTTGTCCAGTGTATTTTTTGACGTGACAGTTTTTGTGTCCTTCGAACCTTAAGTCTTTTCTTAAAGGTAGTACAGGGTAAATGCGTTTGTATCTTCCACACATTTCCAGGGCAGCGTGCTATTCGTCGTTTTAATTAAGAATGTGCTGTGTTTTGCAGGAGAGGAAGTGGTAGTAGGGACTTTGCAGGAACGTTCTCACGTGTGTGTCTGCACATGCCTACCCACACGTGCACCCACAAACACTCAGCTCCCACATGTGCAGGCATGTGACGGTTTGTCATTCTACCAACTGAAAGATTCATTTTCATGTTAATGTCCCCAAACCCTGGACAATTAAGCATGCATTTGGGGAAGGCCGATCCATTTGTCCGTAAAATGTTAACCATCTGAGAAATACTCAGGTATCTTAACTATAAAGCACATTTTGGGTTCACCCTGTAAGGATGAATCTGGATTCTTTCTGCAAATAGCAACCAAATTGAAGTGACTCAGCTGCACTTATTTATTATGATACATGATTCATATGGTACTAATAGAAATTGTCGTGAATATCCAGCACATTTGTACACCATCTTGAAAATCACTCAGGCATCTGTAACATAAAGCACATTTTTGTTTTACCCTATGCTGCAAACTATCTGGAAAATTAACTGATCTCTCTCCCTCATTCTCAAGGGAACAATTCCTGGCTCAACACTAAAAAAGACAAAACCAATTGAAAGATAAGTTGGCCAACTAGCACTGTTTTTGTTTTGAGACAGTGGTTCACTCTTGTTGCCCAGGCTGGAGTGCAATGGTGCGATCTTGGGTCACTGCAACCTCTGCCTCCCAGGTACAAGTGATTTTCCTGTCTCAGCCTCCCAAGTAGCTCAGGATGTGCCACAGGCATGCACCACCACACCTGCATATATTTTTTTCTTTTTTGTATTTAGTAGAGATAGGGTTTCACCATGTTAGTCAGGCTGGTCCCAAACGCCTGACCTCAAGTGATCCACCCACCTCAGCCTCCCAAAGTGCTGGGATTACAGGCGTGCACCACTGCACCGAGCTAGAACGTTAATTAAATTGAAAGGTAGAAACTAACTGTAATAGTTACAAGACCACCGATGCCCGTGACACCCCAAATTCGAATTTCCTAAGACACTGTCATTGTAATAACTGAATTTTTGACATCCTTGCCGAAACAGGAATTGCTATAACTGTCCAAATCATTTAGAAAAGCTTTTGGTTAATTGATAACTTGGAGAATTGGTCACCCAAAGAAATGCTGAGATCTAGGAAGTTGTACTGGATCCAGTGACAGATACAGTAAATACAGTCACTGACCTCATGAAGCTGAGGGGAGGGAAATAGACATTATCACACAAATGATCGTTATGACCGTGAGAGGTCCAGGTGCTCCATGAGCCTGTGACAGCGGGGCCTAAATGAATGGGAAAGGTGCTGAAGAAATGATGAATGATGGCAGCAAACCAAGGAAGATGGAGAGTGTCCCAGGCAGCTGGACTGACTGCTGCAGCCCTGATGTTGGGAGGAGCGTGGCTCACTCTGGAGCGGGGCTTTGATGCCATTGAGAAGGGCATGGGCGAGAGCAGAGGCTGAAGGAAGGAGCAGGGAGGCAGATCATTCAGGCAGCCCGAGAAATATGGACAGGCGCCATGTCCTCTGTGATCTGGACCAACTGACAATGTCATGAGAGGCGGAAACTCGGGGAATGGGCAACAACAACAAAACCAGTTGGGAGCTTTGGCCTTTTACAAAAAAGCACCTTAGAAATAAGACTCACCCTAAAATGTAGCAGGTGTGTTGAGCGTATTTGTTCTTTCGCTAAATGCTGAGAAAGAAAGGTAGAAATATTTAGTTGGATTTCTGTTTCTCTGCTTTTTTGGGAGTGTTATTTCTGTTTCCACTCCTGTGTTTCAGTGTTTTTTGAGGTTTACGTGAAGACTTTATGCTACTGTTTTCACCCCCTGGAAAGACAGCTGCTTTTGTCCTCTCGCAGTTTGAACGGGCCAGTCCTCTGAAAACACAGACTAAAAGACAGCCGTAATTACATGTGTGGTTCAAAATGAAGAGCCCTAAAATGGAAAATGCCAGCCTCTAGAGTCGTCAAGCAAAATGGCAAAATAAATATCTATTTTTCAACTGAAGAGAAAATGAACAGTGTCTTAGAACATGACAGAGAGTTGATCTGTACCCCACACAGGGACAGAATTAGAGCAGGCCGGGTTCCTAAACGGAGAAGAGATCCTCAGGCCTTTTAAAGCCCCCTCTTATCCTCTTATTTTGTATGAGAAAACATAATGGAGATTTCATCAACTTGGCAGGAAATCGCAAGCTCATAAAAGAGCCTTGTTACAAAGATAATAAGAAGACAAAGTCATAAGACAGACTTGGGCTGCGTGCTGGCTCTAGGCTTCACTTTCTCCAGCTCTACAGGGGTCTAGGGTTCATCAATTCAGTTAATCGTGTGGATGGCCACCAATACAAGGCGTTCTTTCTTGATCTTGCTCTTTGTTCACATTCTGGGGCATTTTTGCGGATGGGGTGTGCCTCGGAAAGGCGAACGAGAAACATACACTGCATTGAGCCTTACCATGTTGCCTTCTGCACAGTCTGCTCAGTGAACGATACCGTAATGGAGAGCCGATAG
This sequence comes from Saguinus oedipus, assembly GCA_031835075.1. Classification (NCBI taxonomy): domain Eukaryota; kingdom Metazoa; phylum Chordata; class Mammalia; order Primates; family Cebidae; genus Saguinus; species Saguinus oedipus. The sequence continues at coordinate 131,400,414 of CM063179.1, forward strand.
GGCTGCCGTCAAACCCTCTCTGGACACTTCCCTTCACTCCAGGGATGACTGGCTGGTTCTTTGTGGCTGTCAGCCTCCCCTCTGGCTTCCAATGCATCTTGTCACCAAAGCATCAGCGGTCTTTTTCTTTTCCTTCCTCTCTCCCATTTGCTTTGGCTGTCAGGTAGGGGAACCCTCCCACTGGGACCTTGCTGCTTCAGTTGTGGACCTGGGACCAGCAGCATCAGCATCACCTGGGAGTCTATAGGAAATGCAGACTCTCAGGTCCCAGCCAGACATACTAAATCACAATCTGTGTTTTAACAAGATCCTCCAGGTGATTCATTGCTCATTAAAGTTTGAGAAGCGCCTCCTTACAGAATCAGGAGATGCACCTGGGTGGTGGCTATGTCACTACCACCTCAGTTCTTCTAAGGGAAGGACAACAAATTGCCAGTGCTCCTTGGGCATTTAACCTTGCACCTGCAGATAAGCACTGAAGCCTTGCCTCAACCTGCTACCTTTAACTGGACAGTGGTTACTGTACTGCTAGACCTTTAAAGATTCAGAAGCCAAAGTCGGAGGCTAAAGGAGTGAGTTGGCATTGTGTTTGCCTAGATTTTCCCTCAGGAGCTCAAAACCTTTCTAGACTGTGCCGTAACTCCCTTCCCGTGTGCCTGACGCGCAAGTAGGGAAGCGGATGATGTTTTCCCCTGGAGGATCCTGAGACACATGCTGTTTCTTTGCATAGTTACATAAACATGTTGCAGTGGCTGTCTTAATGTTTAATTTAGATTGCTGCCCCATTGATTCAACTGTGGCTCAGGCACATGAGAGTAAGCCAAATTCATGGTTTTGCCGTGCCACGGTCCAGTCGTTTTGACTGTACAAGAATGACCACAGAAGGGCTGTGCGCCTAATTAAGCACTTAGTCAATAACCCACTCCCTCTGGACTGAGTCATTTGCTTTATCCATTGCGGAAACGAGATCAAGCTGGGCAGTGAATGTGGGTAATTCATGCAGGAAGAACACATTTAAGGTGAGGGTGGATTGATTGGAATTAGTTATTTCAGACAGCAGAGAGAGAGAGGGAGAGAGAGAAAATGAGAGAGAGAGAGAGACTGTGTCTGTGCACGCACGTGTGCATTCCCTCTCCTGGTGATTCAAATATTCCTTTACAAACAGCAAGGCAAGGTCAAGTCCAGCCTCCAAGCATGCAAATATATGTGGGGACTCTTTAGTGCCAGCGTCCCAATACGGAGGTGTTGACGCCACCGTGCTAAGTCCAGAGATTTGGGGACAGACTCTGTCATTAGTATGCACACAGCTCACTACTGCATGATTTTTTAAAGTAATTTGATGCATCTAATTGTTCTGCAGTGAGATAAGAACATTCCATTTTATCTGAAGTCACAAGACAGCTTATTGACCGCACTGTCTTACTGGTACAGCACATAATAGCATTGTTAGGGGAAATGTCAGCGAAGTCACTGAAGGGTGGAAAAACATGAAATCAAATTTCTCACATGACAATGGCCCAAATATTCACTGGGCTCTTGCTTCCACCTACTGTGGTTGAGGCTTCTTTTCAGGCTGATTTGTTTCGCCATGGTACAGTGTCCACACAGCCAACCCAACCAGCAGCCACACATTTCGGCAAGTCCTCCACGCTTCCTCCTCCCAGGAAGAGGTCTGTACATTCTTCCCTATACTTCACCAGTCTCTTCACAGAGAATTCATTTTCATAACATCCCGAGCGTCCTAAGACTTCATGTGTATTCTTTCATCAGCCATCTGCTAGGGGAGATGCATCCATAAGCCATCTTCCTTTGCTGGCATAATTAAAAGAGATCTCTCCCTTCTAATGTTGTGTTACATTTACATTCAAAGTTATTTTGCTCTCTCTTTGCCCTTGCCCTCAAGGAATTGTGGGAATTCAAGTTAATAGGCTTTTAATGGTTCTGTGATAACTGTGATTATAAACTGTGAATCAGATCCGGGGAGCCTCCAAGTTCAGCTGCATCTCACGCAAAGAGATGCCACCATTGCTTTTGATCCTCAGTGGAGATTTAGTTTTCAATGTTCAGACATCACCATCCTTGGGGACAAAAAGGTAATAATAAGAAGAAAGGTACCTCATTTGCTTTGCAGTTGCTTTGATAACAATGTTAAAGCCTTTAACTACACATTCTCCTTTTGATATGTTAGTGGTATTTAGAAACACATCCTGTTGCTAAAAATTAAATTTCAAAGTCTACGATTGTATTTCCTGCTTCCTTTTAGAGGAGAAGATGCTGGGTTTATTTAAAACACATGCAACATGTTGGACACACACACACACACACACACACCGCCTTCAACCTTGCACTGCCAAATATTTAGAAATAAATTTTTACTGTGTTCTCTGAACATATAATTACTGCGTTGAGGCTAGTTAATGAAAATATACTTTGCTTTGAAACATGTTGGCTTTACTAAACGAGACTGTCCTTGTGAGTCCATAGATGAATCGATTGTGAGCCTCCTTGAAAAAAGAGGCATTCTGATCATTGTTGCCAGATGTCTCAAGAAAGCCTGCCAGGCTGGGGCTAGAAACGCAGCCTTAAAATAGTAGGCACGTAATTGCACCATCAGCCAATTAGGGCCCTGAGAGCAAATTAGCACTCACTCCCATTGGCCAGAATGGCTATGACTTTTGCATGGCCGGCCCAGGGACATTCTGGCAAGAATCTCCTACTTTGGCCAATTGTTGCTGGCATCTGAAAAGGCCACTATAAATGATGGGCCCTCAGTTTTAAAAAGTTGCTTTGCTGAAACACCTCAGCTCACTTCCCAGCAAAATCCTTACGGCCATTTCTAGAGACCAAGCCATTGTCTAGACAAGTTAACCTGTGCAGTTGGAATGCATAGTTCTGAATGGCACGGCCCTTGCTGACATTGGCCTTTGGAGAAAAGATCTTGCTCTTGGGTAGGGAAGTCCTTACCTACAGACCCTCCTTCAGGGATTACCCAGTAGAAAACCCATGGGACTGAAAGCTGAGTAATTGAGTGGCAAGACGCACTGCCTTCTTGAATAAGCACTGTCTCAAATTGGAGATTGCATTCACCCCAATTTAAAGAGACATTTGAATGAGAAGCAATGGGAAGGAATAGACCCTCAAAGACCAGTTCGTCTGTAAAGAACGAAGAACCACTGTAGCAGGAAGTCTCACCTACAGAGGTTGGCTCTCACTTTAGGCAGTATTCAGGAGCTGCCAGGCCTGCCATTAGGACCAAGAATTAAGAAATTACTATTGGCTGCAAAAAGTAATTGGGTAGCAATGGCTCCAGAAAAGACTTTAAAAATCCATATTTTATGATCCAGCAATTCTACACCTGAGAATTTACCCCAAGAAAATACCCCTGTATTTGCACAAAGATTTATTCCCAAGTATGCTCATTACAGTATCTGTTAGGGGAAAAAATGGAAACAATGGACAGTAGTCCTCCCTTATCTGAGGGAGAGACGCTCCAAGACCCCAGTGGATGCCTAAAACCACGGAAGGTTCAGACAGTCCCACCGTAGAATGATTCCACTTGCAAGTTTTCAGCTTTACAATGGTGCAAAAGTGATACTCAGAGAGTACGCTCCTGGACTTATGATGGTGTTCAAGCTAAGTCATGTTAAATCTACAGTAAGTTTCCAAAGATGTAACCCCATTGTAAGTCAAGGATCATCTGTTTATGCTATTTTGTTTTCTATACATACATACTATACATTCTATACATACATATGATAAAATTTAACTTACTAGACACAGTAAGAGATTAAAAACAACTAATAATAAAGTGGGGCAATTATAACAGTACACTATAGTAAAAAAGTTACCTGAATATGTTTTCTCTCTCTCTGTCAAAATGCTGTCATATTTTTGGATGACAATTGACCTTGGGTAACTAAAACTGCAGAATTAAAAAGAAAGGTAAATATATAAATAGAATAATCCTTTTTTGTAAATATATATCCATATATTATGGGAAAACTGCAGATTACACAAATATTTAGAATGATTTGTTTCTTTTTTCTTCATTGAGTGTTCCCAAATTTCCATATGGAACATATATTCGTATTGTGGTCAGAAACAAAATGTAATAATCTTTTGAAGAGAAGGTGTGGCAAACCAAGTAAGGTGTGATCAATGCCTTGCAGCAATTCAAGACCCAGACAATTAGAAGGATGTTTAAGCTACAAAATACAGAGTATTGCTGATGCTCTGCAAAGAACAGAGATGGTTAACGGTCAAATCATAGATTTGCATGTGTTCCAGAAAAGTGTTCTACAGGCAATCCTCCAAATTGCATCAGGTGCTTAAGATACTACAGTGCACAATGGGTGATCCCTATTCAAGGGCTCTAAGCCTGGCCAGGGAATGCATCCACATTCCCACAGAAGCACGGTCATTCCACCCTGTGGCAGGCAGAGAAGTTCTCCTGTCAGCTCCTATGGAATCCACTTTAATAAGCCTGTGTTATGGAAAGTGAAATCATATAAAACTTAAAGACTGCTGAGACATGATGCTTGGCCTTACCCCAGACTCTTAAGAGGGAAGGCTTACAGTCAAACAATGAGTAATAATAAAGCTCCAAGTTCCAGTAAAATCCCTGATAAGATCTTTAAGCAGGAAGGCCACAACCAGCTGAAGTGTCTTTATGGGTTCCTCTAAACACAGTCATGAAATTTTCAAAGCTTCCACCCTCAGGAATCAGACCCAAAAGAAATAAAGAGTGTGCGTGCGTGTGTGTGTGTATGTGTGTGTTACATATAAATCCTCTCCATTGTTGAGAGCTCTTGCCGTGATTTCTTCAGTATCCAGTGATAATTTTTATAGTAAATAGACCACCTGGCAGATTCTTCCCTAAGGGGTTAGGGCAGGCACCATGGGCACTGGCCAAGTGATCCAAACCAGGGTTGGGTCGAAGGGGCCAGATGTGAACTTACAGGGCAGTCATGGGGGACTTGAGGAGTCCCATGACGTGGAGGCAGAGGAACTGGGGGCGTGGAGGTCATGGAGGCCATTTGGGGCTCGCCTCTCCAGCTTCCAGCGTCTCTCTTTTCCCAACAATAACTCCCTTTCCATCTCCCTCATTGTTATCAGAAGGCTTTAGGTGGAGTTGATTCTGCCCTTGCTCCAATACAGCCGATCAGAGCAGCTCACTCCCCTGGCAGTAATGTTTGCTTCTGCAGTGGGTACACGCCCCAAATCAGAGCAAATTAAACTCCATTCCAGACTCTTATTTGGGCAGAGAATCTCAATCTTTCCTGACAGATTTGAATCTAAAAGCACATGAGCTGGCATTTCTGCTGTCGCCTTCCCACGTCCATGCCTCGAGAATGAGGCCAACTCTTAGAGAAGGCTGTGGGAGGAGCTGAGGGGTCTTGGGTCCTGCCAACTCGAGCTGAACCTGCAGCTGAACGCAGCAGTACCCCTGAACCTTTCTGCACATGAACCAATAAAGTTTCCTTCTTGCTGTCAAGAGGGAATGAAGATTGAGGGAGAAGCTAGGAAAGAAAGAAAGGTTGGCCTCCCAGGCTAAGTTGGAGAGGACCCTATGGAGATGTGCCATACTGGGCAAGTTTCTTTCCAGTAGGAAAGAAAAAGATGGGGCCACTGAAGGGTAGAGGGAAAGAGAAAAACAGGCTCCACTCTCCCAGGATCAGAGACTCCTACCAGAGTCTGGGCTAAAGCCGCCAAAGCCCGGGACCACATGCGTCTCTCCCACCCATGTTTCTGACCCGTCCCCTGCTGTCCAACAGTGCTGAGCACTCTTAGCCCTCTACTGCTTAGCCTCTGCAAGGCAGGGTCTCCTGGTATTGACTGTCCCCAGGAGAGTAGGAAGGAATCTGAGCCCTGATGTGGGTGGGGAGAGAAGAGGGGGAATTCCAACTCCCGGGTCCCTGTGGACCCTCCGACCCCATCCCACCCACTTCTGGGTTGATCTCACCCCAAAGCACCATCTGCTCCTCCTGGAAAATGACTTCTTTTGGAAAATCCTGGGGCCTTCACGACAGCCCCACCACTCACCCTATAACTTCGACTTTCCATCCACCTGGCACAGGGCAGATGCACAGCGCAAGGACCAAGGTCTGGTGGGCCCTCAGATATCCTCACCTCAGGGCCTCATTTTTTTGCAAACTCCTCTCCTCCCCCGAGGGCAGACCCAGCCAGCTCCCAGCCTCTGCAGCTCCCCAGTGGGCAGGGTCACTGTGCCTAGAGTGCTGCAGGGCGAGGCCTGCCGTGCTGCCCACACGCCTGGGTGCAAAACCAAGCACTACCAGCCTCCTGGCTCCGAAGAGCCTGACTGTGGGCATGTTGTTTGTTCCCTTCGCTAGGGCAAAGTACACCCTCTCCTAGGCTAAGAGGAAGTGGCACCCCTCCCCTCGCCATGGACGCTGAGATGGTAGGTAGCGTAGAAATGACATCTGGCCCCCTTTAGCACTGGAGCCCCACTCCCTCCTCCCATCTGGCCTGAGATTAGGGGAGGATTGACTATTTCAGAGGTGGCAAGTGGCCTCTCTTGCTGCCAGGGCTCTTGTCAGAGCAGCCAGGCTGGACAGACCGCCTCCCTCCTCTCCACGTGACCAGTACTTGCTGCTTCAGGGCTCAGGCCCCCCACTCCCTATCCCTAGAGGAGATAGCCCTAGATAGACTGGAGTGCTGTGGCATGAGAGCGCGTGTGTGCGACTGCCCCACCATGGTCCCCTCTCTGTCCCTCCATTTGTGTGTTTCTGTGTCCCCTGCCTGTGTGTGTTAGAATGAGTGCGTGTGCATCAACTCATTGGGCTCTTGGCTGCTTACAAGGCAACTTTGACTTGGAAAGACTTTCAGCTCTTTGGAACCAAGACTTCCTGGGTCCCTCTGGCCTTGGTGCTGTTCCACCATGGTTTTCTGGGTACTGGGGAATGGGAGCTTGGGGGAGTGACTTTTTAAAGAAACACTTAACAGTTTCTACTGCACTACTGTCCATTGTGGGATGATTAAACGTGCTATTTAATTGTAAAAAAAAAAACAGAAAAGAAGGAGTGTCGCCCTTCTTGTCCCGAGTGTAGCTTCCTTTTTGTTGACAAGACCAGCTCATCTGTTACATGGGGCCCAGGTTCTCCCTTTAGGGCCTGACAGTCATGGTAAAGAAGTTATGAAAACTTGGAAAAAGCAAAAAGCAAAGGCCCCACCAATTCAATTTCATGGAATAAAATTGAGAAGTTCCATATTCAATATATTCCCTTAATCGTCCCCATATCAGTATCTTTTTTCATAAACAATTGTTTATTTTTCTGTTAAAAATCAGCATCCTCATCTTGCATCTTTCTTGACCGTGTTTTCTGGATTTCAGTGCACTTGGGCCCTTTGGTCTGAAAAAGTTGCTAACCCGTTTTAACTCAATCTCCTGTGCAGTAAAACGATTTTTAAAAGCACATACAGAAATAACTTGTTGTTATTATATAATAAGTCATACTTGAAAACAAAACCCACCTGGATGCTAATGCCTCACTCTTTCTGTGGACAGCAGGAAAACTTCCCAACACTTAGAAAGGAAGCAGCAGGCTGGGCACGGTGGCTCACGCCTGTAATCTCAGCACTTTGGGAGGCCAAGGTGGGCAGATCACATAGGCCAGGAGTTCAAGACCAGCTTGGCCAACATGGTGAAACCCCGTCTCTACTAAAAGTAAAAAATTAGACAGGTGTAGTGGTGGACGTCTGTAATCCCAGCTACTCAGGGGCTGAGGCACAAGAATCATGTAAACCTGGGAAGTAGAAGTTGCAGTGAGCCAAGATCATGCCACTGCACTCCAGCCTGGGCAACAGAGGGAGGCTTGGAAAATAAAGAAGAAAGGGAAGGGAGGAAGAGAGGTGGGGAGGAAGGGAGGGAGGGAGGAAGGGAGGGAGAGAGGAAGAGAGGGAGGGAGGGAGGGAGGAGGGGAGGAAGGGAGGGAGGGAGGAAGAGAGGGAGGAAGGGAGAGAGGGAGGGAAGGAGGGAGGGGAGGAGAGGGAAAAAGGAAGGAGGGAGGAAGGGAGGAAGAGAGGGAGGGAGGAAGGGAAGGATGGAGGGAGGGAGGAAGGGAAGGATGGAGGGAGGGAGGAAGGGAAGGATGGAGGGAGGGAGGAAGGGAGAAAGGAATGGAGAGAGAAAGAGGAAGGAAGGAAAGAAAAGAAGGAAGGAAGGAAAGAAGGAAGGAAGGAGGGAAGGAAGGCAGGAAGGAAGGGTGGAAGGCCGGAAGGGAAGTAAGCAGCAAAAGCCCTGAGGAACCCACGGAGGGATGGCCTGGGGGCAGAGGTACCCTGAGGTAAGAGCACAAGATGTGGCGGTGGCCAGCCTGGCTTTCCACCCTAGCACTGCTGCTTATCAGATGCGCCACACTGGGCAAGTTGCTTAACCTTTTCATGCATCAGATTCTCACCTATAAACAGTAGTGCCTGTATGGAAAGGCGGTGACGGCTGGAGAGAGAAGGAGAAACAGGCCTAGGACATGAGAAATGGGTGAGACTAGAGCTAGGGGCGGGTGCAGCTCAGAGGCTCTGGAAGTGAGTCCTGGAGACAGGGCTTTGTGGCATGAGAGGAGGCTGTGGTGGAGGACATGGTCTCTGCAAATCCAAGGAGCCCACCAGGAAGACCCCTAATTCCCATTGCTGGCATGTCCCCAGGCTCTCACGGTCCTGGCCTTGGAGTCTGCCTCTCGCTTTCCTTTTCTTTTCTGCTCAGACCACTGCAGCTGTGTTGGTAGCTGTCCTTCTAATGGTTCGGGGGCGTGGGCGTATGGCCAGGAGGCATGCAGCTGGGATGGGGGTAGCAGGGGTGCTCTGGAGAAGGGGTCTCAAGTAGTAAATTGAAGCCTGGAAGGCTCAAAGGCAAATATGGATCCTCTACAGCTCTGGTGAAAAAGCCTTGTTGCAATCTGAATTCCGATCTTCCAAGAAAAATCACAAGCAATGACAGGCTCTTTAATATGGGTGCCAGCCACAGGCCAGAGATCAAACGTTGCTGAACCAGAGTGAGGAAAAGAATGGCAGGCAGGCGTCTTCTTTTTCCACACACAGACTGTAATCAGCTCTCCACAAGGTCATCCCGGAACACCAAGGACAGTCCAGATACCTCCTGGCTCTCCTCAGTAATGGACGGAAGCAGTGGTGCAGATAATCTTCCCAAATGGCGGGTAATCCAAAAGCCATTTCTATTTGGCCTTGGGAGAAGCTTCTGTGCTCGTTCTGAGTGCGGGTGTGTGTGAGCCTCCCTGCCAGGTCCATGTGCACAGGGAGGCTGCTTTCAGGGAAGGGGTCCTCCTGCGGGCAGCAGGGGCCATGGGCGCTGGCAGGGAGTCGGCGAAGGAGAGGGCAGTTCAGGAAGGGAAGGCTGCAGGTGGGCTCCGTTTGGCCTCCTTCCTTGGTCCCTTCTCAGCTCCTGGGCCCTGCAAATGCATGGCCTGGGTGCCTTTGCCCTCTGGCTTTCAAGCTGGTTTGAACTACAGGAGATGGAGCAGGGAGAAAGGAGGGAAAAGCCAGGATCTTTCTTCCATGCTTCCTTTTGGCTCTGGCACCGGGCAAAGTCTCGCTCATCATCTCTGCTTCCCTCTGCTTCTTCCCAGCTCCAGGAACACCATCTCCTCCCTGGTCCCTTCTGTCCCAGGGAAGGTAAGAGCACCTTGACTGTCATTAAATAGAGAAAACACTGATTCTTAAACCAAAGCCTAGAAGTAAAAAGATAATGTAAGAACAGGTACGTCAAAAAGATAGCTGCCCCAAAACAAAGACTTGAACAGATATTTGTACACCTATGTTCATAGCAGCATTATTCACATCACCACAGGCAGAAGAAAACCAAATGTCCATAGAGATGAACAGAAACGAAATGTTACATACACAAACAATAGAACATTATTCAACCCTACAAAGGAATGAAATTCTGTACAATGTAGATGAACCTTGAGGACACAATGCCAAATGAAATAAGCCAGTCTCAAAAGGACAAACACGGTGTGACTCCACTTACATGAGATACCTAAAATAGGCAAATTTGTGGCTATGAAAAGTGGAGTAATGGTTCCCAGGCTGAGAAGGGGGAATGGGGAGTTATTGGTTCATGTGGACAAAGGTTCTGTTTACGAAGATGAAAGCATTCTGGAAAGGGACGGTGGTGATGATTGCCTGACATTGTAGATGTACTTAATGTTAGTGAATTAAGCACCTAAAATAGTTGAAGTGGTTTAAAAGCTAGCTGTGTAAGAATCCTATTTAAAGCTATGGTGGCGACCCTCAGGAGCAGCACGGAGAGGAGCTGTGAGCGCTTACCACCGGGAAGGGATACCCGGGGCTCAAGGAGTACTGCAAGAGAATGCTGCCTTTCGCTGCAAACCTTTCAGTGCTTTTTGACTTTAGACGTGCAGTTAACATTGATATGCTGCTGACGGCGTGCCAGCCATGCTTTGCACACTTACATATATGCTCATGTAATCCTCCTACCAACGCCATGATGCTGTAGTGGTACCTGTGAGGATCTGCCTTTTGCAGAAAAGGAAACGGAGATCCCCATGTGATAAAGGCCTCCGTCGCAGGCAGGCTGTCCAGAGGCCCTGCTCTTAATTCATGCTACTTTGCTGCCTCTTGTGCACATATATGACTCAGATGAAAGAACAAAATTAATTTTAAAAATATGCTGCCCTGAGTATCCTTGTATACATATTTTACGTGCTTGTGTGAGGATATCGGACTCCTAGAAGTGAAATAACCCCGAGTTTTACAAAAGACAAAACCTGGCATTCAATTCATCATGTGGACGTAAAAACTATTAGAACACTGATACTGACATTATACTCATTTTATTATGGAATGGAAGCACAGAAGCAAATGACTTTTCTTTGTATTTATGAGTGTTAACAGGTCTTCTGGTTCTTCTAGCCCCTCTCATTTCCTCTCATCTCTCCTGTAACGACAACGATCAGAATGATACGTGAGGAATAAACCGTAAGAAAAATGAGCATTGAGAGGGTAGATCAAGCTTCCTTTAGGAAGAGAGGAAAATAATTTTGCAGCTGAGAAACATGTTGAAATATTATTTTTACAGTGAAAACAGTTACATCACAAGTTTAAATTACATCTCCATTTGAAATGGAGTCGATTTGCACCACCTACTGGAATATACAGCTCCACATAGTGAGAGGTTTGAAATTACAAAACGACTTTCAAGAATTTAGAGTTACATTTCTAGTTATCTTTAAGAGACCAGCTCCTTAGACATGTTGGAAATGCCAAACACTAATTTCCTTCAGGGACTATTTTCTAAAACAAACTCTCTTTAGAAGCCAAATTTAATCATCTAGCTAAATTAACAAATTGTACAACTGCTTATAATAATAAAATGATTAAGCCAGATACATCAACCAAAGAGATAAAAATGTAAATTAGAAGCAAAACTGAAATCAATACACATTATCAGTTGCTAAATCACTATTGAAAAACAGAATTCAAGCAGACAACTGGAAAATGACAGGAAACATAAGCAAACAGGATAATAAACAGAACATAACTCAACATTAATTTAAAAAGAACTCACCCAGTGAAATTTTGATAGTGTTTACATCCAAAGTAATAATCATTGTCATGGCTTAATTACAGCCTGAACATCAATACATAAAGTATTCACATTTAGGCTCTTCGGCATTTTAAAGAAAACCCCAACAAAAATTTTCATTTTTTTATGACAAACTACTCCAAGCAATACATTTCTGAATATATAGTAGCAACATTTATTATGATATAATTGACAGGAATTTGTAGAAAAAAATTACATCTACAATATCTGCTATTCTAGATGAAATTGCTTTAGAACAGAAGCCTAAATATATTACATTTTAATTTCTTGAAACCTATTATAGCATTTCACTTATTTTATGGGTATTTTGTCTGAAAATTGATTTTATTTTTATATGTCAACTAAATTAGATGTCAATTAAATTAACTGAAGCATAAAATATGTTGGCAAGATATATTTACAAATACACATCACAAAATGTTGTGCAAGTAACAAGATCCTGATTTAAACTCCCAGATACAAAGAGACCTTTGCAGGGCGACCAACTCATCCACAGTTCTCCTTGGGTGCAAGTGATTTGTGTATGACAGGCCTGTTAACAGTGACAAATGTCAGGTGCAAGGTTGCTAGAAGGTTTGCCTTTCTCATTTTAGTTCACTGCTTGTGTGATTTCATTTCTAAAGTTCTCATCTGCATTGGAAAGCTTGGATTGTTTCATTTCTACCAGGTAAGCAGGCAGGTGCCCTTCCTCAGGTGCCTCCTCCATGGCTTACCTCACCAACTCCATGGGGATGCCTCCTACCTATTTTAAATCTGCAGCCTCAATCTCTTTTTTTTTTTTTTTTTTTGAGAGAGAGAGAGAGAGAGAGTCTTGCTCTGTTACCAGGCTGGAGTGCAGTGGCGTGGTCTCTGCTCACTGCAACCTCCACCTCTCGGGTTCAAGGAATTCTCCTGCCTCAGCCTCCCGAGTAGCTGGGATTACAGGCGCATGCCACCACACCATGCTAATTTTTGTGTTTTAGTAGAGATGGGGTTTCACCATGTTGGCCAGGCTGGTATTAAACTCCTGACCTCTAGTGATCCACCCCCTCAGCCTCCCAAAGTGCTGGGATTACAGGGATGAACCACCACACCTGGCCCCAACCTTGTTTCATAGCTTGGCAGTACGTGATTCTGTCTACTTGCTGCCCTCTCAGATGTCCCAAAGGCATCTCAAAATGCACATGTCCTAAAGTGAGCTCATGATTTTCCCCAGCCTTCAAGTCTCAACCTCTCTCAGTGTCGCCAGGTCATCCATTCCATTTGACACAATTTGGCTCTGTGTCCCCACCCAAATCTCATCTAGAATTGTAATCCCTACCTAACAAGGGTGGGACCTGGCAAAGGGGCAGTCTCTCTCATACTGTTCTTGTGATAGTGAGTTCTCATGAGATCCGATGGTTTGTAAAGAGTGGCACTCCCCCTGCCCCACTCTCCTGCTGCCATGTAAGACATACCTTGCTTCCCCTTTGCCTTCTGCCATGACTGTAAGTTTCCTGAGGCCTCCCTTACCATGCCCAACTGTGAGTCAATTAAAATTCTTTTCTTCATAAATGGCCCAGTCTCAGTTCTTCATAGCAGTGTGAAAACAGACTAATACATGTTCATCCAACCATATGTGCCTCGTACCTACTTTCACCCTCATTCCTAACCCAATCCATCCCCAAAGCCCTGGCCGTCTGACTTTCTACATCCCCGTGAAGCCTGTCTGCCCTACTCCATCTCCTCCTCTCCTTCACTATTCCAAAGAATTATCAGGTCTAATGGAATCAACCTAAATGCCCACCAATGACAGATTGGATTTTTAAATCTGGTACATATCCACCATGGGATACTATACAGCCATAAAAAAGAATGAGCTCATGGCTTTTGCAGGAATATAGATGGCGCTGGAGGCAAATTATTATTCTCAGCAAATTAATGCAGGAACACAAAACCAAATATCACGTGTTCTCACTTATAAGTGGAAGCTAAATGATAAGAACTTATGAACACAAAGAAGGAAACAACAGACACAGGGGTCTACTTGAGGGGGAGGGTAGGAGGGAGAGGAGCAGAAAATGTAAAGGTACTGGGCTTAACACCTGGGTGATGAAATAATCTGTACAACACACCCCAGTGATATGCATTTACCTGTTTAACAAATCTTTACATGTACCCCCAAACCTAGAATAAAAGTTTTAAAAAAATCACACAATGCTGTTATCAGAAAACATTAATTCTTTAATATTATTAAATGTCTATTTGTATTTATATATTTCACACTTCTTTGTCTAATATTTCGCTTTTCTTAAATACACACACACACACACACACACACACACACACACACACACACACACAAAAGAAAGAAAAGAAAAGAAAGGAAAAAAATAGGTCCATCCTGGACTGATTTAGTCTGGTCTAGCCTTATTGTTCCAGATCATGTGACTCCTTGTAACACACCTTGTAACCTCCACCACACCTTGTACCTTTCCTGACCGCAGCTCAAAGCCTTTACTGCAGATGGACCTAGTTTCTTAGCAACACCCTTCCTGATCTGGTGCCCATTGCCTGTCCAGCCCAACTCACACCTGAGCTCCTGGCGGCTTCAGCCCCACGTCCTCTTAGCCTTCTGTGCCTCACTCTGGCTGTGCTCTCCACTGCCGCTGAGACTTTGCCCACACTTTTCTCTCTGCCTGAAATTCTCTTTCCTGCTTTGCAAAGTTACCTCCTCCTGACTTTCCTGACTGGGTCAACCCAGAGTTGCAAATTTACAGTTTAGGAGGCACTTATTTGGAAGTCTGTGTGCTCCCACTAGACTGTTCTCGCTCACCTTTGAGTTCCCAGCACCCAGCACATGACCTGCACATAGGAAATATGGAATGATTCACTCAGACCAGAGCCAGAGAGGTGCCTGCTCTGGGCCCAAGAGGCTGAGGCTACATGCTGGCCCTCCTCTGACCACCATCCCCAGGTAGGGTGAGGAGAGAGGTGCACCTGAAGCTCCAGGAAACTGGCCCTGATGGCTCCAAGCCTGCTTTTAGGGCCTGTCCCAAGAGGACTTGGTGTAGACACCCCAGCCCAGAGGGGCGGCCAAGGGGCAGCTGCAATGAAGGCAAGAGGACAGAACATATTTAATAGCTTCCAAGGGGCAGCTGCAATGAAGGCAAGAGGACATAACATATTTAATAGCTTCCAAGGGGCAGCTGGTATGAAGGTATATTTATCAAGGAAGGAGGCTAGAACAGATTTTCTTTAATAATGAGTTAGCTTAATCTATAAAAACTTTAACTATTTAGACATATGCTATTTAGACCTCCATGTGTAGTTTTCCCAAAGCTCTGCAAATGTTAGCAGTTTTCGGTTTCACATGTATCTGAGAATAAGCTTTATATCATTACTTATATCGAGATGGTTCCCTGCACCCCTTCTGAAATCTGAGTTCAAAAGAGAACTGACTCTTTAAAAAGTCAATACGATTGCCCAAACTCATTGATAAACATAATGAAGGGGTGCAGGGAGTGGAAGAGAGCAGGGAAAAAATATTGAAGCCATTCAGTAAGAAAAGCATGTCCCAAAATCATTATATAACACCAAAATTCTAAAAAAAAAAATGTCATTTGGGTAGTGGGACAATGAATTTCCTTGCCTTTTCACATTTTACTACAGTTTGAGTTTTCTTTCATAAATATGCTTACATTTGTAATGAAAACCTCATCCTTTTGAAAAATCAAGTTACCATTCCATTTCATTTATAAATGTGAACATTTTGCCAGCGTCTGTCACCTTTGTTATCCCTTGCATGAAAGTGGTGCTAGGAATTTTCTGTCTATAGATTTGTTTTGCTGGCAGAGGCAAAATCAGTATATTCTCAGAGCACAGCGGAGAAGGACAATAGCTTAACTTACATTTTATGTAGGGAGAGTCACGGACATACTTCATTTATAGGTAAAAACAAAATGTTGCCTGGCTGGTGGAGCTGGAGTGCACCGGATTCAAGGCAGCTACTTGCATTTTCTTTTATTACCCCTACTATCTAATTTCCATTAAGCTCACTTTGATTTCCTATCAGTTTCCTAATTGGGGTCTGGAGTTTTTTTTTTTTTAATAGCCATGCTTCTAGAAAGCCAGTGGTTTTTTTTTTTCCTTAGAAATAATAATTGCTATCACCCTAGAAAAAGCCCAAGGGTTTCTTTGAGAGCCCACATGCCTACCTCCCCCACCCCTGGTCCCCTGCGGGCCCCTCACACCATGTGTTCCAGCTGCTAGACTCTCCTGTGCCCACTGCCATGCCCACCTGCACACCGAAGTGTTCTGCAGTCACTGTCCCACTCTCTGCCCAGGTTTGAATGCTCGCTACAGGCGATCATCCAACACCCAGAACTAAAGCCCTGAACCCTGTGGGCCAGAAATCATGTTTTACTGATACGTTGAATCCACCACTGAGCCTAGGACTCAGCAAGTAACTGTTGAATTGAACTAAATTAAGCATACCTTGTTTGGTCAATCTGAACATTTCTCTCAAAATTTCTCTTTCTTGAGTCTTTCCCTAGCCAACCCAGCAGACTGTCTGACTTAAGACAATGATTGACAGACAGAAGAATGTGGCCAGAAAAAATGCAACAGAGAGGATTAAATGAAATATAACTAGGGATGAACTACTTTTGAGAATAATCTGGAGCAAGGACGAAAGTAGGGAAGACGGAACCATGTGTTGATGACTGTTGATGGTGGGTGATGGGGATGGGTCATGGGGGTTCCTTTACTGTTCTTTCTACTTAGGTCTGCACTGAAAATTTTTCGTGAAAAGATTTGAAGAAGATGACAGGAGATGGAGAAGCAGCAGCTGATCTGCAGACTCTGAGGAGGTCCCAGGAAGTGGTATAAGGGAAGGGGTCTGAGATATGGGTCTTCCTTCCTGTGGGTATCACCCCTTCCTATGGCAGCTCTCCTGTTCTCTAAGCACCTCGACTCCCCCCAGCCCCTGCTCACTTATATGGACCTGGCACTCATATCTTTCACCCATATAATGCCACTCCAGGCTCTGCCTCTTGGGTAGTGCCCCATGTCCTAGAATATTCCCAAATGAGAATGGGAGCCCCTCAGGTAGAGAGAGCCATGTGCTCTGCCTCACCTAATCCAGGTGGCAATCTCCACAGGTGTCATCTGCCAAGATCTTCAGGGACAGAAAGGCCCCTTGACACCTCTTACATCACACCAAACAGAGCCCCACACCAAAAAAGGAACTGCCCACACCTCACTGAAGCCATGTTAGTGGATCTTTCTCCACTCTGCAAGCCTTCCTGCACAGTGGAGGCCAGTGCATACCATCCTCTGCCCAGGACTGTTGCTTTCCAAATGACCCTGCAGAGAGCCCTCCGGATGGCCGCCTCTCTGATGGTTCCCTGCAATCACATAAAAAACACTCATTGGAGCCAAGATGCACAAAGCACTGTATTGATTTCATACTCAGGTTTTTCCAGAACAAATCATAAACCCACACCAATTATGTCCAACCAGTTTTATGGATAAAGAAGCCCGAGACTCTCCAACAGGAGAGCTTGAGTTTCCCTTCTGACTCTTGTGCTGCGTGTCCCTTTCCTACCTCCAGACCATTAAAAGAATATTTGTAATGTAGATGAGGCCAGTCCTTTGGCCCAACATTGACAGACAAGAGGAAGATTCCAGGGAGAAATGCCACAGCAGCAAATAAATATGAATGATGCTTTTCCACTTTGTGCTTATGAAATGTCTTTTGTACCAGAATCTCAAAGCCCTCCAGGAAGCAAGGCTTTGACTGGGACTTTCACTCAGGGTAAACATGAAGGGTCGGAGCTTCCCAAGTCTTGTGATAAGAAAGAACAAAAGTCTGGACACTTCTAAAATGCAATATTCTTGCCTTCTGGGTAGTAAATGAAGGCTGCAGATGGATAATGACATCTGTGGATTCTGGCTCCACTTCTTATAGAGAAAAAAACATGTAAATAAATATGTAAAAAAATGTCATATGTGGATGACACCCATGGTTCATCCAGTAGTTACCATCCTGCCCAATGTTCACAAGCAATGGATTCTATTACTGGGTGCCTTGTGACTGCATTACACTGAGAAAGTAAAACATCTCTCTCTTCAGTGCCCGGGGGAAGACAAATGTTAGAGAAATGTCCAGTCAGTGGCTTTGACATTTGATGCTCTTGCACCAAGCAATGCTCCTTTTGTTCTCTCCATTGGAAGCCTCCTTCTAAATGTTTCATAGCTAAATGACTCATTAGGGTCTGCATAGGTCAGGCCCTTAACTGGAAAGGTGGAGGGGAACTCACAAGCAGTCCCTATCAGATTGATTGGAAGGTTCATTTGAAAATTCCTTCCTTCTCTCCCTTAGTTTAAGATGCACATGCAGCATGAATAACAGCCTGGGCTCCAGCCACGACATGCCTGAAGAGCAGACGTTAGTGACTTTGAAACCGTTCCTACAACTCATTTAGGGCATTTATCAGCTTCAGAGGAAAACTCACAAAAACTCTTAAGAAAAATTCTGTTGCAAAACATCTAGCAGACAATCTGCCCTAGCAGTCACTTGCATTGTATCCTGAAAGTTAATGCTAAGAATTTGCAAAAGAATTTGAGTTCATCAGGTGTCCAGAAAATAAACTCCTTCAAATGCAGTCGAAATAGTTTCAAATAGCTTCAAATACTCTTGCTTGTTAGGAATCTACAGAGCAGCAATTAAATCATTATCAGTTACTGACTAAATATCAGATAGCTACAACCAAGGGTATCTTGTGATTACACTGAAAAATAGCATATCAAGCTTTTGCTGGGGTGCGGAAAATGATCCCCCAAAATATAGTGCTTTGGCATGCTGAGTACTTTGCAAATCAAAAGGCCTTAAATAAACCTTAGACCCAAGTTCTCTTTCTGACCTTCCCCACCCTTTGTTTCTCTGATCCTCTTTCTAGAAGCACCTGGAGGGACTCTCTGGCGTTTTCTTGTCTAACAAAGCTTCTTTCCAAAAAAAAAGGAAAAACAGGCAATTGTCATAAGACCCCCAACTTTAGGAATCTCATCAAATGACCAGGAAAGAAGAGAAGAGACGGAGTTGTCACTACACCCAGATAGACTTTTCTTCTCTTGAGCACAGGTCTGACAACCTTTGTGGAAGGTGAGGTTTCATCCCTCACCTTCCCAGCACCTGCCTCAGAGCTCAGAGGAACTTTTGCCATTTACTCCCACACACCTCATCCCCCTTTGCTATGAAGAGAGGATATAGAGGCATCTGGACCTTGTTGGGTGATGAGGTCACCACTCTTCTACAATTCTCCATGGTATGCATGTTAAAATAAACACATGCCTCTTCTCCTGTTGATCTGCCTTTTTCGGCTCATTTTCAGCAAACCTTCAGAGGGTGAAAGGGGAAGCTTTTCTTCTTGGCCCCTACATTTTGCATTGTCTTATACCATCACATTTTTCTACTCTTGTCAAGTTACACTGTAAAGCAAAATATAGATCATTAGCTGGCTAACTGTTTTTGACTTAAAAAGCTGGTACCATTTGGTTTTGGGTATCACAGTATATCTAATATAGTCTTTTTTAGCAGCAATGATCTATAAATACTTTTTATCATCCACCATTATTAAAAACATTTCTGGTTGAGTAAAGTGACTCACATTTATCATCCTATCTATTGAGGAGGCTGAGGCAGAAGGATCACTTAGGCCCAGGAAGGAGTTCAAGTACAGCCTGGGATCTCTTTAAAAATGTTAAAAAAAAAATTCTGAACATGCAACCCCAATATAATGCATATTTATTTATTTGTAAATGATACACTGGCACTAATACATTGACATAAAAACATACAACAAATAGGAAACAATGTAACGTTTTAATTTATTGACTGAAAATTAGTTCTATTTTCATTAATATTTTTAAAAAGAAAGCAAAATTGCTGAATAGGCTTCTTTTATTTTTGAGAATCTTTGTTTGAAAACTTTGTGGTATAACAGTTTGGGGTCTCTTTCCAAGTTAGATTTAAAATGTGGTTTTAATGGCTGTCATCACTTAAAATCTCTGAAAAGATAAGCAAGCCTACTTGAAAAAATCGCATGGTCTCAGGGTTTACTAATCAAACTGCTCATTTCAGTTGTATGCACAAATCATGCACAGGCTTTAACTGAAATGTCATTAGTTACATTTCCATCTTCTTTGAAGTCCATCAGTCTTTTTTTTTAACTAAGCAATCAAACAGTATCATGGAATAACGCAGAGATATTTAGTTAGTTGTTTTATATGCAATTTGTTTACTCGTACAAGAGGAAGAAAGGTCAATAGACTGTTGTCATGGAACAAAATTAAAAACAGGATGTTTAACAGACAGGAGAGAGAAAAACCTGCCGGCAGCCTGGGGATTGTGAATCTTGCAGCCATATTTTAGGGGTAAAGAAATCAGTTGGCTGCTGATAAAGAGTCTGGGCGTTCTGGGAAGGACAACTAGGATCGAAGAAAACAATTAAGTGCCGACAGATTTTTTGAACCCCCTGCTGGCGCGGCCGAGGAACGCTTGAGGCTTGCTGCCTCTGGATGAACTCTGCTGGCCCTCTTCCCTTCACACGCCTTAAGCAAGCCAGAACTGCGCCACTGTCCTCCTTAGAATTCTTCAATATATTTAAAACTCAACCTCTCCATTTGGAAGATTTCTAAAAGAGGTTGGGAATTTCAGTTTCTAAGTTAAGTGTGCAGATGAGTTTTTATAAGCAATATACATCATTTTTAGAGACAAAAATCACATAATGTTGGAAAGATTTCCAAACAGCTATTTCAAAAATGCTCTCCATAAGACTCTTTTGAAAACCAAATACTGGCCAGGCACAGTGGCTCACGCCTATAATCCCAACCCTTTGGAATGCCAAGGTGGGTGGATCACCTGAGGTCAGGAGTTCCAGACCAACCTGGCCAACATGGTAAAACCCTATCTCTACTAAAAATACAAAAAATTAGCCAGGCTTGGTGGCGGGCGCCTGTAGTCCCAGCTACTCAGGAGGCTCACGTAGGAAAATCACTTGAACCTGGGAAGTGGAGATTGCAGTGAGCCAAGATCATATCATTGCACTCCAGGCTGGGCAATAAGAGCTAAACACTGTCTCAAAAAAGAAAAGAAAAGAAAATGCTTTCCCACTCATTGTTAAAACATCACCTTTGTTTTGAAGAAGCAAATTACATGTTTGTTTTGTGAAACCTTCTCCTGATATCATCCTAATGACAGCTACATGTCATCACAGATGAGAAAACGTAGAACATTCTTTGTAAAAGAAAATATGGTAACTCATTTTCAAGCTTGACAATTCTTTTGAGTGCTTTGCCACTGATGATCTGTGATCTTGCTGTGGTACAAAATTTTCAAGGTCACTCCTTGCTCTGGTCTGGATATGCGTATGTTCCCACCAAAACTAATTTTGGAATTTCACCCCAGTGTGGTAGTGTTGGGGTCTGGGGCCTAATGGGAGGAATTCAGGTCATGAGGGCACTGTCCTCTTGGGTGGCTTGGAGCTGTTCTCATGGCAGTGAGTTCTTGCTCTGGCAAGACTGAATTCGTTCTCTCAGGAATTGGTTAGTTCCTGCAAGAGTGGGTTATTATAAGTCAGAAAACCCCTCTAGCTTTGCCTCTCTCATACATGTGCATTTACCCGTTGATCTTCTCTGCCGTATTGTGATGCAGCATGAAACTTCTCACCAGAAGCTAGAGCCATGCGCTTGACCCTCCCAGCGTGCAGAACCATGAGCTAAATAAATAAACCTTTTTTTTTTAAATAAATTACCCAATCTCTGGTATTCTGTTATAGTGACAGACTAAGATATGCTCCATCACAAAACTCTGAAAGGATTCTGCTACCCTGTTTTTCACCAAATTTAGCCTTGTGAATGGCATCGAATAGCCCATCCAAGCCACCATATATGCCTGTGGTAGACTGCATAATGGTCACTGATAACCAACATCCCTCCTTGGGGTTCACAGTCTCCCCTGCCACATGGATGCTTAGCTCGGCCATGTGATTTACTTGGCCAAAAAAAGGCGAAAGGCATGATGTCTGCCACTTTTGACCACAAGCTTTTGGAGCTAGTCTGCAAGGCCCCAATCTTTGTCTCTCTGCTGCTATAACTGGTAGTGCTGCTTCATCGGATGGGACATACTTATGACTTATGCTAAATGTTTGGGGCATTCTCATCCTAAAACCTTGTTCACTGCTTATCTGAAATTCCAATTTAACTTGGCATCCTGTTCATTTTCTGGCTGCCATAGTTGGAAGCCACTGACACTTGCGGATCATTTTTTGTCAGCATAACCCAATCTTACTTGGACCAGCTCACCATGACCCAAGGAGGGGCACCTGTGTCAATCTGTATATTACATATTAGTAAAGCTTAATTGTGCCCTTTTCAAATTTAATAAAAAGGGGCCGGGCGCGGTGGCTCAAGCCTGTAATCCCAGCACTTTGGGAGGCCGAGGCGGGTGGATCACGAGGTCAAGAGATCGAGACCATCCTGGTCAACATGCTGAAACCCCGTCTCTACTAAAAATACAAAAAATTAGCTGGGCATGGTGGCGCCTGCCTGTAATTCCAGCTACTCAGGAGGCTGAGGCAGGAGAATTGCCTGAACCCAGGAGGCGGAGGTTGCGGTGAGCCGAGATCGCGCCATTGCACTCCAGCCTGGGTAACAAGAGTGAAACTCCGTCTCAAAAAAAAAAAGATAAATAAATAAAATTTTTTTAAAAAAGTTAGTCTTCCCACACTCCAGGGGATTGTCTTTGTAGTCTATAGGACAAGGTTGTCAGAAACTAACAATTGCACTAAAAACGTAGACTCATCAGCACTACCTCAGAGATACTAGATTCTGGAGGTGGCTGGAGGATCTGTTTGCTTAACAAGTTCCTCCAGTGATTATGAGACAACTTCAAATGCCCCTGGCCTATGTCTACTATTTGACTTTTTAGAAGGCTAAGTAAGTCGGACACCTGGGTACTAGTCCTGACTTTGTAACTACTTTTGTATGATAGTCAACAAGTCAATCCTATTCTCCTTTCTGGACTGCATTGCTCCCAGTTAAAGAGGCAAGAGATTGGCTCAGACAACCACAAATCTTTTTTTCAGCTCTAAGAGTCCAGAATCAGGAGTCAGAAATTCAGAACCTTCTAAGGTCCAGAAAGTAAACAAACGAGGCTGGTTAGGAATAAGACGTCAGATTGTGGAAGGGCCCATGGCAAACCGAAAAGCATATTCCCCAAATGGTCCCTGAGTTTCGAAGGTTTTCCAGTTTGGCATGCTCTTCCAGTGGGGCTAGACAGGAAGCAAGAGTACCCTGGACGCTTGTACTGTTACCAGCAGCGTCAACCACATCTGCCTTCCTTATAACTGTCTTGCTGTAGAGGTTTGGAAAGGATTTCTAATTTTGCTGAATACCACAAATAACTAGATGAATTTACAAATGACTGGGATTTCTCAGGAATCAGTGCATGCTGGGAGGATTTTTGCTATCTAAGAGAGTCTAATCTACAAATCATTTTAGGACGGAACAGAGTGTATGTTAACACTAATAATAACATTGACATTGCAGTATTTTGGAGCTAATTCATTTAAACATTTTTAGCTTGATTTTGCAGACTAAAAAAATACTCTGGAGCCAACAACATTGTTTTTATGTCTCAAACATTTTGATGAGCCTTTTAAAAGCCTGTCAGCCCCAGTCATTTTCCCTCCATTGCCTAAGGGCTGAAACAGTTCTGTTTGCCGGTGCTGTACCTGCCGTCTGTGATCAGACAGGGCACCAACCTTTGAGGAGCTCAGTCAGAGAGGCAGGAAGATACAAACGAGTAACTTTTCTATAATGTGACAAGTGCAGGATAAAGCAATACAAGCAATTGGAACAAAGAAAGGGACCCTGAAGGGTAAGAGGTGGAGGTGCCAGGAGAGAAGTCAGGTGAGGAAGGAAAAGGTATTTTAGGCAGAGGAAAGCACCAGCAAACGTGGAGCTATAGGACAAGCAGCTGGAGCAGCAAACAACAAGCATGCTGCTCATTCATTCATCAAACACTCTTAGTAGCTAGAGCATCAGGCACTTAAGAGGCAGATAAATACTTGAGAGCCATGGGTAGTTACAAGAGCCAGGATAACTACACAGACAGGCAGAGCAGGCCATGGATGATGGAGTACATCCCAAATGGGGGCCTGGGGCGGGAGGATAGAGATGGAGGAAACAGGCAGGCACTGGTACAATATAAATGAAAATCAACTAGTCTCTGAAAACTTGAAATTCTGAAAGTCATGACTTACCCTCCATGTTTTCCCACAAAATATTTCAATCTCCTATATTAAAAAGTGACAATAATTTTTTAAAAAATGCTACACCATGTAAAAGTGGTTTTTTTCCTCCATTTATTTTAAAAAATTTCCCTGACCACTATGAGCTCCAGTAGCATTTTAAAGTGTTTGACTAGGGAAAAAGAAAAAAAATAATAAGCCCTTAGAGCGAGACGCATATATAAATTTTATGTTACCCAGATGTGCCCAATTGCTCCAGGCCTCAGGGATCATGCTCCTTTAAGAACTAAATTACAGTACAACAACCCTGGTCCTGTCTGTGTCTGCTGGAGACCCAGCCTCGACTCCGGCTTTCCTCCAGTCAGGCCCGAGCGTCCCTGGTCCCCACGGCCTGACACTCTCAGCAAGCATTATTCTCTGTGTGCTGCCAACCTCTGTTTCTGTACTGAGTTTCCGGTTGATTGTCTTTTCAAAGCCTATTTCCAGCACATTTTCCCACTAAGCATCAACACATGTCTAGGCACTCACTTCTCAAGAAGCATGCAAAATATTTGAGTCCTGAGGAAAGAATCACATCTATTTCTTTTTTTTTTTTTGAGACGGAGTTTCCCTCTTGTTACCCAGGCTGGAGTGCAATGGCGCAATCTCTGCTCACCGCAACCTCCACCTCCTGGGTTCAGGCAATTCTCCTGCCTCAGCCTCCTGAGTAGCTGGGATTACAGGCACGCGCCACTATGCCCAGCTAATTTTTTGTATTTTTAGTAGAGGCGGGGTTTCACCATGTTGACCAGGATGGTCTCGATCTCTTGACCTCGTGATCCACCCGCCTCGGCCTCCCAAAGTGCTGGGATTACAGGCTTGAGCCACCGCGCCCGGCCTTCTTTCTTACAAAGATAAAATTAAAACAATAAAACAACAGAATTTAAAGATTATCACAAGCTGAATTATGTATGTAACAGCTTAATTACATATAATAATCAAAAAGAAAACTAGGAAAAGAAAATGTTAAAGAATAAATTTTAAATCACTTCATTTTACTACTCAGAGATCTATTTTTGTGGACACAGACAGAAATAGAGACTTTTTAAAATTAAGATCATAGTGCCCATTGGCTTTTAAAAACTTATCTTTTAACATTATATGATATCCAATTTAAATGTTCTTAAATATTCCTGAAAAACAAGTTTATGGTTGCACAGGGTTTATTATGTATCAAAACCAGATTTGACCAACCTCCTCCCAGTGTCAGATACTGTGCTCAACTTTTCACCATAACAAACAATGCATAACTTGCAAAACCCAAAAAAGGAATTATTGGCTGCAACCTTCAAACAAAATGATAAAAATCAAAATTAATACATGCGGAAGTAAATGTCTACAAAATACACATCTCAAATTGGCTGTTTAATTCATAAAACTGTTTTGTTATATTTGAAAGCAACCTGTAAGTTGAACGCTTGCTCATCAGGAGCATTCCTGAAAACGGACAGGATAGTGAGTTTATCAGAGCCAAATGTGAATTCCAAATTGACATAGCCAAACAGCAAGAGCCAACTTTTAAAAACACTTTCCGCATCTCACGGCACGACAAAACACTTTCACTACAAAACATGCACTGTATGACGGATGTGGCTGCGTGGACTGTTTGAGATGACACTGAGCAGTGGGAAAGTAAGAGAGCCTGGACCTTCAAAGCCTGCAAAAGGCCCGGGCTATTTCCCCACCTCCTCGCTACTCAAAGCGCTGGCATAGTTTCCTGGCAACCTGGGAGAAATGCAGTCTCAGGACCATCCGGAGCGCCCGAATGGAAACGGACGCGTTACGAGGCCCCAGGTGCAGCGTCTCAGGGGCCCTGCAACACCTGGGACGCCCGGCAAGCAGCGGGCATGACGGGCCCCCAGGAGCCTCCGAAAGCCACCCGTTTCCTAAAGGCGAAGGGCCTCGTCCGCGCGTCCCAGCGCCCTTCCCGGAAGCCCCGTCGCTCCCACACGCAGGATGGGGCCACACGGGCACTAAAAGGCGAGCAGGGCGCCCAGTCTGAGATGGCTGGCTCCCTTTCCATTCTGGGCCCTCGGGGTGCACCTGTGAAACGAGGGAGCACTGAAGCCTAGGGAAGGAAGAGCGGGAACCCCTCGCTAATTCTCGTAACGGGAGCCACCAGGGGCACCGACTGCCGCACCTCCCTCCCCACTCGGTGACGACCTGCGACCTACGGCAACCCCCAGAACTGTTTGCCAACAAAGACGTGCGGGGGGCGGGGCCTGAGCGTCAGATTTCGCGAGCAGCGTGCAGAGGGCGGAGCCTAGGAGTCAGATACCGCGAGAAGTGATCTCCCGTAGACGTTCTAACAAGCGCAGGCGCACTACAATTCCCGCCCCGGTCAAGAAGGTGGCATCTGCGGCGGGAGGTGGGGCCGGGCCTATGTACGAAGCTCGCGAGATTTAATGGAGCGTCACCGCTACTTCTTCCTGGCAGAGACCGGAAGTGCGGTCCACGGAGCGTCTGGGGGGCTTACTCTCCTTTGGGTCCGAGTTACTGTCGCTGCTCCTTCGCTCCCCCTTCGCGTCGCCTGCCCTAGATCGAAGTGATGGGGGATCCCAAAGAAGCCGAAGCTGAGGGGCCGCCGGCCGGGGCCGCTGTTCGAGGAGGGCTCAGCCTCCTGTCACAGGGAGAATCCGAGGAACCTTCTACACAGGTGAGTCCTCCGCGGAGGGGAGCCTGCCAGGTCCGGGAGCCGAGGACCCGGTCCACCTGGAGGGATACCTCGGTTCCCGGCAAATTCTGGATCCTTCTCTGTGCTTCCCTGACAACCCCGCAATAGGGA
The DNA here is from genome assembly GCA_031835075.1 of Saguinus oedipus. Taxonomy (NCBI): domain Eukaryota; kingdom Metazoa; phylum Chordata; class Mammalia; order Primates; family Cebidae; genus Saguinus; species Saguinus oedipus. The sequence goes on from CM063179.1 coordinate 131,427,112, forward strand.
GTGGAAGTCCGTGTTCCTTTCGCCAGGTATTCGTATTAAAAGCAGTCCTGGTAGCCGACAGGTGAGTTAGACACGATCTCTGCTCTCAAGGAAGGTACATGTAAATATGTCGTTCCAAAATGTGGCACAGTCCTGCAAAGCTGGTGGGAAGAAAAGGTGCCAGCGAGTGACTCTCTGAGAATGAGACCGAACTAGTTCACAGAAGGTGCAGAATGTTTGCCAGGCAGAAAAGGGACTGCGTGAAAGATTATAATATTGAACCCAGACACTGAACTTGCCTTGGGAGGGTGCGAGTGCAGGCTGTGAGGAACGAACCCCCAGTGCCTTGCCATGAAGTTAGAGACTCAAGAGTATTTGCGAAATGAACCGATGCATCAATTACTAAATATTTACATTAAAACAGAAAAGGGCCAAATATTTTACCCTACTACTTTATGAATGATGTGTTGTTAACACTAAAATACATCTGTGGCCAGGCACGGTGGCTCACGCCTGTAATCCCAACACTGGGAGGCTGAGGTGGGTGGATAACCTGAAGTCAGGGAGTTTGAAACCAGCCTGGCCAACATAGTGCAACCCCGTCTCTACTAAAAATACAAAAATTAGCTGGGGGTGGTAGTGCACTCCTGTAATCCCAGCTACTAGACAGGCTAAGGCAAGAGAATTGCTTGAACCCTGGAAACGGAGGTTGCAGTGAGCCGTAATTGCTCTACTGCACTAGAGCCTGGGCGGCAAAATGAGACAGTGTCTCAAAAAAAAAAAAAAAAAAAAATTAAAATACATCTTTAATACTAAAAATAGGCTTTATTAAAGTTTGCACTTAATTAACATGACATCATTGAGCCTTCAGGGTTTCTGCCTCTCCACTTTATATGAATAAATTTGAAAAGATAGAGTGGGTGGTCCATTTTCTAGCTGATAACCATAGCCATCGTACTCCTTCACTCATCTTTTTCTTTGAAGTTGGTGTAAAAGAACTAAGTGTTACCATTTATGCTGGAATTAATTATTAAGTGCTGTTAGTAACATGTGGCATATGTTCCTTGTGAAGCCTGGTGTGACAGGTTCTTGTTTTCTTTTTATGAAGGTGAGATTTTTCTTTCCCAGTAATGTTCATTAAAGTTTCATCCAATATGTTAATTAGGGATCAGCTTTATTTCTTGGCGGCAATGAAGTGAAGAGCCGAGCTGTGGTGAAATACTCTTCTGCCCCTCCTCGAACAGCATTTGCACGCCTTGAAGAGAAAACAGACTTGAAACTCCCACCTGCCAACTGGTTACGAGAGAGTGCCAAACTAGGGCCAGCAGGAACTACAATTCTTGGTAATAGCAAGAAAAGCAAGCCATTTTCAAGGTAAATAATAATCAGTGGCAATTTTACCTGCCCTCCACCCTCACTTTAAACTCTTATATGCTTTTAAATTCAGTTTGTAATGCTCATTAACTTGCCGAGATTTTTCTTTAGAGAAAGATCATATTTGCTTTTCAAAGGCTTTTTATTCTCCTGTTAATAGATTATGTTACAGTAGGAAGAGGTACATACAATATCAATTGCATATGCTGCTTTCAAGTCTACATCATGTTATTAGCAAAGATGAGTTTTGACCGCCAAAGTTCAATTAGCCCTTTCATTTTAGCCAATTTGGATACCTTTTGAATATGTGAATACAAAGGATCAGCTTGATGCAGGAGGAGGAAAACCCTGAACATTGCTTCATCTTTCCTGTGGAGTTTTTCATTTAATGGTGGTGGGTTGTCTGATCTGGAAAGGCCAGATTTTAAAACTCAGCATTAGCTGAGCCCAGTGGCTTACACCTATAACCTCAGCACTTTGGGATGCCGAGGCAGATGGATCACAAGGTCAGGAGATTGAGACCATCCTGGCCAACATGGTGAAACCCCATCTCTACTAAAATACAAAATATTAGCTGGGTGTGGTGGCACATGCCTGTAGTCCCAGCTACTGGGGAGGCTGAGGCAGGGGAATCACTTGAACCTGAGAGGCAGAGGTTGCAGTGAGCCGACATTGCACCACTGCATTCCAGCCTGGTGACAGAGCAAGATTCCATCTCAAAAAAAAAAAAAACAAAACAAAACAAAAACCCCAGCACCTTGGGTGACCTACACCTTGACTTTGACACTGGAAATTCTGCTGATGGTATTTAAAGTTGAGAGAGTAGCCTGAGGTCCTATAGAGAAAAATGTCCTATTATCCATATTGTTGTAGGGTATCTAATGTGTGGAGTTGTCTTTCCACCCCCGTTTCTCAGCTACTCAATCTAAAATATTTCCATGTAACTTGTATCGAGAGGCACAAATACACTACTACTTTACAAGCTGGTAGTTTGGAAATTATCCTAATGCCTCGGAAGATAAAAGTTACATTTGCAAAATGCTGTTTGTTTTGTAGCATCGTTTATAGGAGCAAAAAGCTGGAAATAACCCAGATATCATTTTTTAAAAGAATGGCTTAATCAGTCATGATTTGTTAACATACTTTAATGTGTGAGGAAATTTGAATAATTATATTGACTATACAAATGCTGTGCAAAGTTTATGTGCTTATCTCATTTAATTCTCACCACTCTTTGAGAGAGGCACTGTTAATTATTTTGCACCCGAGAAAATGGAAGCTAAATAATTTGGCTTAGGCATACAGTAAATCACAAAGCATGCTTTGCAGTTAGGCGATCCTTTAAGTGTTTTGACTCTGCCATTTAGTAATTGGAAAACGGTGATGTCAGGTCCGTTTCAGGGTTGTAGACTACAGCTGTGCCTCAGGTGGTATGTGGCATCAGTTGGCTGCTTAACTTTTTTTTTTTTTTCATTTCCTTTTGTGGCTTAATTGGTGTCAGGTGTATTTTTTCATGTCTGTTTTTTAAAAGAGGTATGTCACTAGAAACACAATCTCAGAAAGTAAAATCCTGATAAATGTTTGTTTCTGTTTTTCTTCTCTCTCTCTCTAAAAAGAATAAAGTCTTGAACTCACTGTTTTGGAGACTTTTTGGGTTTTGTGATTACAAAATTAAAAATAATTGTTTTTATTTTAAATGTTTCCTACTGGATGCTTCTAATGATTATTATACATTTTATCAAATATAAGATGCCACTGACTTTAAGACACACCATTATTTTATGTACCACTAAGAAGAAAAAATTTGTCAGTTGTAATGGTGATACGTATCCTGATTTCAGAGTTGTTAAAATGTGGAAAAAATGTGTATCCCAGAAGCAGTGAACTACGGAATTGTTATTAAACTCACTTGCATGATTACGAGCATGACGTTTTAACATGTGGCCTTTTTTCTCTTTGGTAGCTTTGGCATGGCATATGACTTCATTGATTCAGTGGGAAATGATGTAGATGTTGTCTCTGACTCTGAAGTAAGTATTATTTGTCACTTACTGTAATTTTGGGGGTGTTTTGTGCTAGGTGTTTTATATCATGCTGTGTTTTACATGATCTAAGCATGCAAGTCTTGAGAAATTAGTGATGAGATAAGATAAAACTATCTGATTATTGAATATCTTTTTTTGTTATTAAAGTATCATTCTTTACCACATCTTTATTTAAAGAGGAAGAAACAGTCCCCAAACACTGGCAGTGGTAATAATGTTAATACTGATTGTTATATTTTAATGATAGTAATTGAAACTGATTATAATGTTTGGGATTATTCTGTATATGTTACCAATTGAAAGTTACAAATGATATTTCTACTGAAGTCTATTGATCCTTAGTGGCTTTTATCTGATATGCCAAAAGTCTGGGTCAGCACAACAGTGTGACATATACACCCTTAACTTTAAGAAATTCTATCATGTTAAAATAGATGTTTGTCATTAATATAAGGTGACTCAAAGTGTACGTGATTATGGTTTGAAAGCTCTGTCCTCTGTGTTTGCATGTACCTCTTTGTTTAAAGTTCTGTTTGTATAACCTTAAGGAAATAAGGTTTATTGTGCTTTTAAATGAATGAAGTTAAAATTTAAAAGATTTCAAATCACACTAAGTCTTTCTTAACTATTTTTTTTCTTAATTTTTTAAGAACATAAAAAAACTCCTGAAAATTCCCTACAGCAAATCCCACGTGAGCATGGCGGTACACCGCATAGGAAGGACTCTCCTACTAGATGAGCTAGATATTCAAGAACTCTTTATGAGATCATCTCAGGTAATGCTTTTGTGAAAAAAGTCCAGAAAAACATTATTTAACAACTTAAGAGCACTAGAAATAGGATTTTGTTTCAGAGAATGGCCAAAGTTGAAATGTAGTTGAGTATTTCAGCAATCGAGAAATGAAAAGTTTCACTGAACATAGAAAAGCTTGAATGAAGAAAAAAGAAGAGCGTGAGAATGGTGAAGAAAATTACTTTATTGATACCAACAGCCAGATTCTTCCTTGTAAGAAAAAAAGATGAAGCCAATGAAGAAAGTTGTGAAAAATCTCTGGAATTTAAGGGACTAGTTTAAAATTTTAAAAAATCTTTTGATATCTCCCTTTTAAAAATTTTAAAAAATCCTTCGATATCATGAAACATGGCTCCTGCAAATTGTGAAATATGTTAAAAGCTGTTCCTATGAATACAGTCGTGCTCATAAAGACATTTCAGTCAGTGATGGACTGCATATACTAGTGGTCCCATAGGATTATAATATACTGTATTTTTACATATTTGCAATGTTTAGATAGACAAATACCCTGGTGGTACAATTGCCTGTGATATTCAGTACAGTCACACGTACAGATTTGTAGCCTAGGAACAATAGGCTCTACCATATGACCTAGGTATGGAGTAGGCTGCACCATCCAGGTTTCTATAAGTAACACTCTGTGATGTTCACACCAGAACAAAAATCACCTAATGACACATTTCTCAGAATATATTCCCATTGTTAAATGATGCATGGCTACAGTTATTAGAATTAATTGATTGTCTTTAACCTAGATTCTCCAATCCTATGTTGTTAAAGGACTGTTTTTCCCTACATGTTGAGAACGGATACTTTTGAAAAAATAGAGTAACATTGTTGCAGTGTCTCTATTTCTGTACTTTCCTTTAGCTGGCAATAAATAGTTCATAGTCAGTCTTTAAAGAATATTCCTACAGTGCTTTGATAAAGAAAATTAAGTTATAGTGATTTAAAATGACATTTAAAATAAGTGGCTCTTCCTTTGAAAAGACCACAGTTTAGTTCATTGTGTGAGTGCGAGCCTAGGCACTGGGTGAGCTCTTTGGATGTGGCAGTGAACAAATCACAGGCCTTGCTCCTTAGCAGTTCATTGTTTGAGGGTATGAACACATATAGAGATCATTTCAATAGAGTGTGCAAAGTGGGACCTACTCCAGGTGCTAAAGAACATGTTATGGAGAAGACTCACCTGTCCCACCCTGGCTTAGGAGAAGAGGAAGACTGGGGTTTCCTTTAAAAAAAAACAAAAAGAAAGGTGGCATGTATTGACCCAGAAAGATAAGTTTTTAATGAATATGTGTTTATGAAACTGTATTCAAAAAAATAAAAGGAGTCTTTTCTGTAAAATAGTACTAGGTAACATTGTTTTGACTGTGTGTGTGTATTAATTATGTATATCTCATGTTATCTAGACTGGAGATTGGACATGGTTGAAAGAGTTTTATCAAAGACTGATTGATCAGAAGTGGCAGAGGAAGAAAAAGAGCAAAGAACACTGGTATCAAAAGGCAATTCTTTCCAAGTTTTTATATTACAGGTACTTGGCTACTTATTTATCTTTAAAGAGAAAAAATGGAATTCTGATCTAAAATTTAGTTTGAAGCTTATATAAGTAATAATTTAAGTTTTGCCCTTATGACATTGTTAAGATTTGTCCATATTTCTTTTTTGTAAGATGTATGCTTAATTACAGAGTGTAGTTTTTATAAACCGGTGGACTGTTGCATAAAGTTAACTTTAGTAACGGATTCTTTTTATTTCCGCTTTGGCCAGTATCAATGGTGATGGAGCTGCTCAGCCTGTCCCATCTACTGCAGAACAGCAGGAATCATCCAGTTCAGATCAGACAAATGATTCTCAAGGGGCTTCATGGCCTGCTCCCTTTGAAATGCCTTCTTCAGTTTCTGAAGATCCCAGTGCTTCCAGTCAGGTTAGTACTTAAATGCTAATTCTGGAAATTTTCTTGGGAAGACAAAGCCTTTTTTAACATCTTGTTAAAAAAAAAAAAGAACAGGAATAAGACGTACTCCGTCAACTTAATGGAATGGGACAGAAAAGAATTCTATCAATTTATGGAATGGGAAAAATACTTTTTAGTTTTTTACAATAGAATTTACAAGATCTATTTTAAGTGAGTAGATCAGACTTTTTTATTAAGTCAAACTACTTTATAATAGCTTACTGATATGTTTATCAATGATTATCTCCTTAAAGTGATGAGTATTATTCAGAGATCTAGCATATTCTTAATTTTAGATACGTAGGAAGCACCTATCAAATATTGAGACTCAGAAACCTGTTTGTAATTTAAGTTGTAACCTTTTTATCATAACTTTTAGTCAGATTGTTAGGCCTGGAATATCCCTCTAAGATTTTCTGGATAAAATTCCGGAGACTTAGTCCACTTGCATGTTGTAAAACTTTTAGAAAGGAATAGAGAATGGACTGCGTTGTCTGTTTTCTCTCTTACACACTTGGTTTCTTCTTATTGCTTGTTTAGTTTTGTCCTTAGTGTCTATCAAAGAATAAAATAAAGCCACAGATGTAAATTGTAACATGTCTATTTTCAAAAAGATAGATTGATAGATAATAAGATCTGTAACTTGATAAATTGTCTCCCCTCTTGCTGTGTGTTCCCACATATTGAACACTATTCAACCAGATTGTTTCAATTTTCACAAATTACAGGGGGCAAAAACATTTCACTCAATTTTAGTTTCAGTTGGTTTAAAATAGAGAAAGTGTCCCATAAAACTCTACAATGAATTTAAATTTTTTTCAAAAGTGAGAAAAATGTAAGGAAAAGAAAGGAAGTAATTAATATGCAAGTCACATAGTGGTAACAACCAAGAAGTAGGGATGTTTTGTGATTCAGAAGGGAAAAAAGACTCCATGATACAAACACTACTCTCCTGTTGCCACCTCACCCTTCTTCCGGTGTTACTCTCTTTACCTTGTTTGGGAATTACCGTGAAACCTCTTGAAGACTTGGGATACTGTAGACTTGCATGTGGAGGAAGCAAACTGTCATTTATTTAATAGCTCTTATGCCATGTACTTTGATATGTATGTTTGTATAAGTTTTTTTTTCATCCTTGGAGCTGCATATTGTACATGTTGATGGTATCAGTTTATAAATAAATAAACTAAAGCTCATAAAAAGATGTTTCACCTGATCATACAGCTGGTGAAACTCTCAGGCTAGGGCTTAAACCCACATCTTTCTGCCTGCAGAGGCCTGTTCCTCCAGCAGCACTCCACCGTGTCCATGTACTCCACCCACAGTTAGCAGGACGCTACTAGCAGTCAGATCATTGTAGCAGTAGTATACCCCTATCCAGAGCTAGCCTGGCATAAGAGTCTCTTATGGAGCACTTATATTACACTGCCTACATTTCAGCTTTAGAGATTTGTTTATATTTGCAAACTATCTCTGCACAAATTCTTGTTCCAAAAACTAAAAGTGCTGGTTTGAGGCCTTTGTTAAGCAGTTATAGAGGTTAAATAGGTGCCTGTGGAATGATCTTAGAGCCAGACATTTATTGAGAACATTGTAACCTAGAGCTCATACTCTTGACTAAAGCAACTGCCTGGCAAACTGTGTTTTGAGAATTGGTTCATAAGTTGATAACTTGTCTGTGTAAACAAATAAGAATTGAAAGTTCTTTTAGGACTCCTAAGGGAAAGGACAAGGCACAGTGGAAGTGCTAGAGAACCCCCTGTGCTTGTAGTCGCACACACTTCCCAGGCAGGTGCCAAGCCTATTAGCGCACACAGATGACAAAGAGACATTTGTGGAATAAGCAACACACACATGCCTGTCTTGGGTTCTGTTGAGGCACTGACATTAAAAGCTTAAAGTAGTATTTCTTAATGGCAGTACTTCTTTCCTAATAGTTGGAGAATTGAGTAGTAGACTGAGTTTACCCAGTGTCAAAGGGCTCACTTCCTAAGTGTAAACCAAAATGTATTCCAGGCCGGGCACGGTGGCTCACACCTGTAATCCCAACACTTTGGGAGGCTGAGGTGGGTGGATCACTTGAGGCCAGGAGTTTGAGACCAGCCTGGCCAACACGGTGAAACCCCATTTCTACTAAAAATAAAATTAAAAATAAATTAGCCATGCATGGTGGTGGTTGCCTGTAATCCCAGCCACTCAGAAGGCTGAGGAGGGAGAATTGCTTGAACCCGGGAGGCAGAGTTTGAAGTGAGCTGAGATTGCGTCACTGTACTCCAGCCTGGTCGACAGAGCACAGCTCTGTCTCAAAAAAAAAAAAAAAAAAGTATTCCAAAGAGTATCTTACGAACAAAAAGTGTTCTGAGATTAAATAAATTTGGGAAACATTGGTTTTTACCAAGGTGAAGTAGATTTTTCTGTTGCAGGATTGCTTATTATATATATTTATTGTTTTAATAGCAATAAATATTGTTAGTCCACAAACGTGAGTAGATGGTAAATGTCATCTATCAAACCTGACTGGAAAATTTGCATTTAGTATCCCAGGAACTAGTGTTCTGTGGAACACACATCAGGATATGCTAAATTGAAGCCTGTTAAGATAATAGAGTATCTCAAACTGTGGGTGGAGGAATATTTCTCAGGATTTCTTTTTTGGTTTAAGAAATAGAGTCTCACTATGTTGCCCAGGCTTCATTCGAAGTCCTGGGCTCAAGCAGTCCTCCCATGTTGACCTCCCAAGTAGCCTGGGCTACAGGCACATGCCATCATGCCCGGCCAGTTTCTTAGGAATTTTTAAACTCAAGATAGATGGAGTAGGCTGAAAGAGCAGTGGTAATCAGATGCACCATAAAAAGAAGAATGAAAAAACTTTGAAAGTTTAGAATAATCTTTAATCTGTCTCACTTGAGTAAGAGCTAAATGTGATTAGTTTCCTATAGTAGGATCATTACCCAAAGCAAGCTACCCAGTGAAGAGTGTTGTTATTTGTATTGGCCTAATTTACAATGGTAGATTTGACGTATGTGCTTTGAATATTTAGGTGATGCTCTTCAAAAGTAGGTCAATTTTAAGAAATGTTGACAGCAGAATCACTCCTTATCCTTGCACTTTTCACAGGGAAGTGAGCCTCTTGAACCCTCATACATAGTGGGGCATGTGGCCTCAGCACCCAAAGAACAAAACTTGACTACTTTATTCAATGACGGGGAGCACAGTCAGGTATGCTTTCCATGGTGTCCAATTTGAGACACCAAATCCCCAGTCTACTTCGTCATTTAAAAACTAGTCTAAGTTGAAATTGATAGGGAAATAATCCACTTGGTCCTAAAGTTGCTTTCTAAACATCTTTGTGATCTTACAGCTCTGGGACCTGACTTTGTCTCCTTTGTCTTTTCCCTTTTCTAGTCTTTCTGTAGATCATGGGGGGAAAGTATAGATTGACTGTTTATTATAATCTTTCCTATTTTAAATCACAGGGTCTTAAAAATGATTTTGTTCGGAATATTCTATGGACCTTTGAAGATATCCATATGTTGGTGGGCTCCAACATGCCCATATTTGGGGGAGGCAGATACCCAGCAGTCAGCTTACGTCTCAGGTAAACCAACATTTTACTCCTCCTCAAGTTTATTGTATTTAAATTCTTCCTTTAGAACCAGTGTTGCATCAGGCTGAGGTTGCAGTAAGCCAAGATTATGCTACTGCACTCCAGCCAGGGTGACAGAAAAAAAAACAGAATTTGTGTCAAAAAGCAGAATCAGTGTTTCGTCTAGTTGGGCATCTTCCTCTTTCTCTAGGTTTTTTCACCTCCCTCCTTCTCCTGCCAGTTGAAATGGCCACATTAAGGAAGGGGCTTCTGTCAACAAATGCTGAAAGTTCAATAGCTGAATCTTCATTCTAGACCTAATTGAATAGAGCCAGAGGTTTGTTGGACTGGCCTAGTCTTAGGTCGGAATCTACAACCTGTGAGAATATTCAAGAGAGTTTATTTAATTAGTTAGAGAGCGTCCTACTGACTACTTGTGAGCATTTTTCTTAATGCTCTACGTGTATTTGTTGACATTAGCCAGTGTGAATTCTAGCTTAGGCATAGTCTTATATGGTAGTCAGTTGTTACTCAAGTTGTGTTAGGAGCAGGCAGTAGGCCCACAGTCCTTTCTTATCATATATTCTTCTATTACTGAAAACTTATCAATGTCAGTTAGAAATACAAGCAGGCTTTTGGAAAGATGTTAAATATAGCACAACCGCTGAGCTACATGTGCATACCTTATCAGAAAAGAAAGCATATATGGCATTTTCTGTCTAGAGAGAACAGCTTAAAATACTTAAATGGTGAAATAAGTTTCAGATGATTCATTAAGGAACATCTCAATTAAACCAAATAACACTAGAAATGTATATTTTTAGGGATAACAACAAACCAATTAATGTGCTAACTGGAATTGACTATTGGTTGGACAACTTGATATGCAATGTACCAGAGCTTGTGATGTGTTTTCATGTAAATGGAATTGTACAGGTAAGATACAGTGTGATTTTTCTCATCTCTCAAACGCAAATTGGTTCAGAGAGTTCCTCACCGAAGTTTCTACGGCCCTAAAGTACTGAGGTGCATTTTTGGCAGGGAAGATAGCTGTGAATAAACTGAATTTAAGTGTTTTCACATTTATGTTGGTGATAACATAATTCTAGATGTTATAGGAGTGTAATTTTACAGGTAATTTGGAGGAAGTTCATAAATATATGAAAACCTGTATTTGTAATGCCAAGTACTCATTTATAATTAACTGAAAGTGTCTATACAATGGACGCATTTCTTCATTATGCAAATATCTACTCAGTACATGCTAAGTTTTGGGGAAGGGTCTTGTAAAAATTGCATATGGTAGATAGCTTATGTAGCAGATTCTTATTGAGCATATTTTATTTAGAAGACACTTTATCCCCATTATAAGTGTTGGGGGAAGCCAGGTGTGTTGGCTCATGCTTGTAATCCCAGCTACTCAGGAGACTGAAGCGGAGGATCACTTGAGGCTAAGAGTACAGGACCAACCTGGGCAACTTATTGAGACCCTAACTATAAAAACACCCACACACTTAGCTGGGCATGGTGCTATACATCTGTAATCCCAGCTACTTGAGGGGTTGAAGCTGGAGGATCACTTGTGCCCAGGTGTTTGAGGCTTCACTGAGCTATGATTGTGCCACTGCACTCCAGTATTGGGTGACAGAGTGAAACCCTGGCTCAAAAAAATAAAAAATTTAGAATTTAATAAATAATTGTTGAAGGAAAACAAAGAATACACTTGGTTGTTACTCAGAAAGAGATAATCTAATGGGAAATAATGTGCAGAGAGAAAAGTAGGAGACAGATAAGAATTAGAAGTCCAGATAATCAGAGAAATGGGTGAGCACTTCCATTTAGGTCTGGAAGAAAGACTTTGTGGAAGAAGAGGCATCTTTTTTTTTTTTTTTGCCATGGAGAAACCCTCTTGTTTATTTGATTAAACAAAAATAAAATAAGCTGCATAGGAACAATTTTAAAGTCCAAAGAGACACCAACTTTGTTTTAAGGCTGTAGTAGCTGATACAGCATCTCCTTGCTACCTTCCACAGCCTTCTCTGTGGATCACAGCGATGCATTCAGAAGCCTGCTAGCTACTAACACAGGAGTTTTTGAACACCTTCCCACTGGTTCTTCACTGCTCATTGCCTGTCATGCCTGTGGCCTGACGTTTAAGATTTAAAATGTGAAAGCCAAAAGGCGGGGTTGGGGGGAGCAATCAAACAAAAACGTACTTCTGCCTAAGGGTTTGGGGGAAAATCTTCATTTCCCTACCCGGCTACTGAACTGATGGGATTCACACTACCATGGCAGTGCCCATTTAAAAGTGGCAAATAGCAGTCAGCACCCCATCCCAGATGGGCTTGCAGTGTGATTTCCGCTGCCAGGGGAGTTACTACGGTAGTGCATATTCCTTACATCATGTCTGCCTTAGACAAATACAAATTAAGAGGTTTAACTTAGTCATTCTAACGTAAGGCAACATGCCCACATTAATTCCCCCAATTCTGTGTTTACTTAAAAAAAAAAAAAAAGACAAAAAGACTCAACTGAGTCACATGTTCCACAGGTAAAAATTAAAGCATTTTGCTGACCCGGCATGAGAGCTAATGGGCAGTGTTAAGATTCAGTATAACAACCCTCCTCCCACCCACCCAAGTATAACTAACATGCTAGATAAAAACAACACCCCTTACCCACCCACCCTCACCTGCATCAGTGTTAAGAGAAAAGGGGGAAAAAAGAAAGGAATCTTACCACCCCAAAAGCAAGAAAACTCCAGAAATGTGAAAAATCTTCCTCTGAAGAAATCAACTACACAGACTACTAGAAACATAAAGAACTACGACGGAGCTGGTTAAAGAAAGTAAACACTGCTACACATCAACATTCAGTCAGTGTGCTCTGAGATAGGGTCTTAAGAAAAATACTACCTGAGCTTGTAAGTTAACACAATCATTAAAAGGAGGTCTAAGACCATGTGGATACACAACACTTTTAGAACCATTATTGGTTAAATGATGATGGAAAATATCCCACCAGGCTGGCTTGTTAACCCGTAAGATCAGTTTTAAAAAATAGACATAATTGAGGTATTGAAGAAGAGGCATCTTAACTGAGTCCTGAATGATAGCTAGTATCTCAAAAAATAAGAGCTGGATTTTAGAAGTCTAGTGTAAATACATGAAAGGATTGATAATAAATTTGGTTAGGGAACACAGGATTTATGTAGCAGAATAGCTGGAAATAAGGTTGGAAAAGTCATGGTCAGATGATGGAGATCTTAAATGCTGAGCTGAGGAGTGTGGACTTGGTTCAGTTGGTAATCAGGAATCAGTGCAGTCCTTGCATTGGGAGGAGAAATTTGTTGTGTTAGAATATTAATTTGACGATAGCATATAGGACAGACAAGGAGAACTTAGAGGCAAGAAAACCAGAGGCATTGCACCGTTTTGCAAATAATATAATGTACTTCCACTAGAGAGGAACTGTTAAGAATTAACAATGGTAAGAATAGATAGCATTTATTGAGTGCTTTTTTTATCCAAGCACTTTGCTAAATGCTTTAAATGCTTTACCTTATTTGATCTTCTTAGCTACCTCACATGCTGTTATTCCTATTTGATGGAAAGAGAGACTGAGGATCAAGGAGCTCAAGTGAGTTGCCCAGGGTCACATGAGTAGTGAGTGGTGGTGCCAGTATTTGTGCCTCTCTGGCTGAGGACATGCTTTGAACCATTATATTCCAACCCAGTGATTCTTAACCTGGTTGTGTATCAGAATCACTTGTGGCCTCTAGAAAAATATACTTGCTTGGGCCTCCAGTTTTCCAGTATCAGTAGGATCTGTACTTCTGTCTCTTCAGAAAGTCTGGTATATGATTCTGGTTTGCAGTCTTGATTGAGAACCGCTGTTATACTATCTCCCTAAATTGCAACATTTAGCATGGGGCTGGCTGGGAGTGGGGAGCAGGAGAAAAGAAAGAGGCAGATAAAGCATTAGTGAGGCGGAGAGGAAGAGAAGTCAAAGGGGATTCCAGGGTTTAGGGACTAGAATAATGGTGTTGTCATTCAATGAGATAAGGACGTTGAATTGATTAGACAGGGAAGGTAATATTTTTTGTCACATGTTCAGTTTGAGGAAAGTATAAAAAAAAATTTGTCACATGTTCAGTTTGAGGAAAGTATAAAAATGTTTACTGCGCATTTGAAGTCCTGGCCATTACAGAAATAAATTGAAGTATCATCTGCCCAGATCCTGTCAGACTTCACCACCAGGAGAATCTATTCAAATCAAACGTTGGAGCCTCTCTCCATAGGGGTAAAAAGAGAAGGACATTTAGAGGAGAGAAGGAGAACAAGAATAGTGCAGATTGAAATATGGGAAAGGAGTGTTTAAGGAAACAAATAATCAACATTGGGGGCTTCAGATGAACAAAGAATGGTGAAAACCAATCTCAGACGATTGTGTTTGGTCTTACATCCCAATTGATTTGAAGTTTCTAGTCTTAGAATACTTCAGAAAATATGGTAGGAGGTGTTTAGGAAAGTGCACAGAAGACAAACTAGAGAAAAACGAGAGGGCACTTTTAAAGTAGTGGTAGTGATGTCCATGCAGCCTTTCCTTTTACTGCCACTTCCATACCCCTCTGCTACACAGGCGAAGGGAAGGGAAGTGTCTACCAGAAAAGCTTCCCAAGAGCCACTGACTCCAGTATCTAGTGAAAGAAAAGTCCAGAAATACGTATTTTTTTAAATCTTGCTGGATAAAGTCTACCTGCATTTACCATCTTCCCAGTTGAAAATAATTAAAGTGGAGTAAAAGTATTCCATATGATTTGTTCCATGTTAGAACAGAAGATCATGCCTAGGCCGGGCGCGGTGGCTCCCACCTGTAATCCCAGAACTTTGGGAGGCCGAGGTGGGCAGATCACGAGGTCAAAAGATGGAGACCATTTGGATAACATGGTGAAACCCCATCTCTACTAAAAATACCAAAATTAGCTGGGCATGGTGGTGCACGCCTGTAGTCCCAGCTACTTGGGAGGCTGAGGCAGGAGAATCGCTTGAACTCGGGAGGCGGAGGTTGCAGTGAGCCAAGATCGCACCACTGCACTCCAGCCTGGTGACGGAGTAAGACTGTCTCAAAAAAAGAAAGAAAAAAAAAGATCATGCCTAAACCCAAGGTTATAAATCTGGTCATGATTCTCAGTGGAATTACCCTAGTAGTGAACTGCCATTGCTGGTGGGATGGATAAGATTCCTTTGGGAGGTTGGAGCAGAAAAAAAACAACTGGTTTAAACGCTTTCATGCTACATAGGTCTCTATTTGCAGGACTTATGTATTTGGTTGCTTTTTAAAAAGAAAGGTGGTGTTTCCTTGGGTTTTCTCTTAAACTGCCTTCCATCTGTCTGTGTTTTACAGAAATATGAAATGATAAAGACAGAAGAAATTCCCAATTTGGAAAATTCCAATTTTTCTACTAAAGTCATAAAAGACATTGCGCAGAATATTTTATCATTTTTGAAATCTAATTGTACCAAAGAAGGACATACCTATTGGCTCTTTAAAGGTAGACTGTTAACTAATTTTTGAGTGAACAATAAATGACTGGGGTGACTGCTGTAAAATGAGGCTTACTTGTTTTTCTTTCCAGCAAGTGGCAGTGACATAGTGAAGCTCTATGACCTCACTACTCTTTGTGAGGACACTGAAGACAAATACCAGAATCCATTCACAATGCCAGTGGCCGTCCTCTTATATAAGTGAGTGCTTTAAGAATTGAAGGTGAAGAAGTAGCCTTGTAGAAAGTTCTAAAGCATACAGCCACAGTATCCGAACCAAGGCTTTTAAGTGCTTTTAGGTGTTCATAGTATGGGGAAAAATACACATACACATGGAACCAAATATTACTCAGCTTTCTTAGGACAGCATATTATAAATGTTTTAGGGGTGGGTGGATAAAGTGTAAAGTTTAATGTTTTCTTGTTTCTTATTGCTCTTAGTCTATTGGAAAAAAACAAGAGCATTCCTAGGCTTGAGTCTTGCAGACAATGATGAATGGGCAGTAAAGATATTAACTCTTTTTTTAGGGTTGCTTGCAACATGATGATGAAGAAGAATCAAAATAAGAAACACTATGGAACTATTAGAACATTGCTTCTTAACTGTCTTAAACTATTGGACAAAAGCAGGCATCCTCAAGTAAGATGAACATTTATACATTCTCTAAAACAGTTCTAGCATTCTAATAGGGAATTGTTACCTAGACAGTAAAGCCTCCTAACTCATATTCTGTAACTGCCCTATTCAGTGTGGTACTACATGTGGCTGTTGATCACTTAAAATGTGCTTTGTCTGAAATGACATGTTCTGTAAGTATAAAATACACACTGAATTTTGAAGATTGGGTGTCTGTACATATTGCATGTTGAAATGCGGTATTATATGTATTGGATTAAATATATTTAAATTAATTTCACAGATTCTACTTTGTAGCTACTAGAAAATTTAAAATTTTATATGTAGCTCATGTTATATTTCTGTTAGCACTGCTCAATAAATTTAGAACTCATGTAATTCTAACAGTAGTGCTCTTAGTTCTTTGTCACTATTAGACCTTGTTAATCGCTCTGTTAATGTAAATAGGGTTCACATTCCACACTTGAGGATATTAAAGCATCTCTTAAATAAAGGCTAGTAAAGTTTGTTTTAAAGAGGTGGGGGAAGCATCTCTTAAAATATTCCCTCAGTTATGCTCCCCACAATTTTCCACCATCCCTACCCTCAGTTGTCTGATTGACTACTTTACTTTTTGCTGTAAGGCTAAGTGTATCCTGTTCAAATCAATAAAGGTACGTAGGATATGCAATTTTTCTTTGAAGAGCCAAAGTAATTTTAATTGTAGCCACATTTGATTTCAAGATAAAGATTATCCTACAGACCAAACTCAAATTTTTTTTTTTTTGAGGCGGAGTTTTACTCTTGTTACCCAGGCTGGAGTGCAATGGCGCAATCTCGGCTCACCGCAGCCTCCGCCTCCTGGGTTCAGGTGATTCTCCTGCCTCAGCCTCCTGAGTAGCTGGGATTACAGGCACGCACCACCGTGCCCAGCTAATTTTTTTTGTATCTTTAGTAGAGACGGGGTTTCACCATGTTGACCAGGATGGTCTCGATCTCTTGCCCTCGTGATCCACCCGCCTCGGCCTCCCAAAGTGCTGGGATTACAGGCGTGAGCCACCGCACCCAGCCCCAAACTCAAATTTTTTTTTAAGAAAAATAGTAAAACATTTGTTTCTGACTTAAATATCTAATTGCTGACCGAGGTGGCCGTGTTTAGTGGAACTTGAGTGGTTTATATTGATGTTAAAAAATGGTGTTAAGAC
Source organism: Saguinus oedipus (assembly GCA_031835075.1). Taxonomy (NCBI): domain Eukaryota; kingdom Metazoa; phylum Chordata; class Mammalia; order Primates; family Cebidae; genus Saguinus; species Saguinus oedipus. Next base: position 131,444,219 of record CM063179.1, read on the forward strand.
TATTGTCTGATTAAGAACTGATAAATAATAGAAGGGGATGAATGGTCATATATAAATGCTAATTTTAAGAGATATCAGAATGGACTTTTCCCTTTTTAATATAGTGGGTTTTTTTTTTTTTAAACTAGAATCATAGATTGTATAATAAATATTAGTTGCCTATTATAGAGAAACTTGTATTAATTTCTGGTTTGTAAAGAGAAATTCTAGTTTCTCACTTGGTTTAGGGTGGTATCAATGTTTGTTCATATTTTAGTTATGACACTCTATACTCAAAAGCTTTTGTTTGTCTCCGGTGAAATTCAGTTGACACCTTTTAAGAGGGAAAGCTCAGGGGTGAAATAATTTCAGGAAATAGGAAACACATCAACCTATAAAGATTTTACAGAGCATACCCAGAGTATCGATAGCTTTGAATTGGGAACATTTCTCTGTGTTACAGTCTGTATGGTGGAAATAGCCTGTGTGAAGACCTCCTCCTAAAAGTTGTTAATATGATAGTAAAATTATATTTTTTTGATGTCAATAATTTACACATATTTCTCTTTTTTTCATAAGATTATTGCTTCTGCCAATTACATGCTTTCAGAACTTTTTCAATTGGATGAACCTAAAAAGGATGAAAATTCAGAATCTCCTTTAAATGAGAATTCTGATGAAAGTTACAGTGAAGAGGAGGAAGAGATGCCCGACAGTGACGAAAATGGATCCTATAGCACCAGCTCTGATCCATCAGATGATAGCAAAGCAGTGGCTATAATTAAGTCTGTTGGAGAACTGTCGGTACCAGAAAAATACAAATCTATTCATCAAATCAGAGTAAGCCTTTAGAATTTATATTAAATTTTTATCAAGGAAACATAATTGTTAATCAAATATAGTTGGCCTTTCAAAATATATTACTTAAATAAACCTTTAATGGTCCAGGGTCTAACAATTACTAGTTTTCTGAATTCTAAAACTTGGTTTTAGAATTGTCCCAGGTTAATTGACCTACATATGCAATCCTATACTGGACAGATGTGTAAACAGATGTCTGTCTATTCTTATGTGGAGGATTTTCCTCTCCAGTGACCAGTGTGTAGTCTTAGTCATGTCTCCTCACTAGGGCACTTCCGTCCAGTTTTGGGGTTGCTGGAAAATATAGGTTACTTGGTGAACCTAAGAGTAGGGAAGGGGGTGGCTCTTGGAGCTGTATGTGGTGAGATCTGGTACATTATCCTATGCTATATAGGACAGTATTTTTTCGTGACTCTGGTGGTCACGTCTGCCATATTGAACATGTCTCTCCCCTGGACAGGGCCAGATAGATTTCTCCCTGTGTGGGTTGCACTGACTATCCTTCTACCATCAGTGTATCTCCAGGCAGTATATGCCTTTCAACATACTGTCTCCCTATGATTAGATCCAGGTCAGCTTTAGGAGTTCTGACTGTTCCCCAAACTGAAATACAGTCATATTTACTGGTAATCTCTTAATTTAGGCACTGAGTGTAACTTTCAGATGGAAACTTTATATCTGAGCAAGGTTTTGAGGGGCTATCTCTGTCACCCTAAAACATGGCCAGTCTTTCTGACCTTCGCTTTCCCCATTTGTTTGCTGTAGCCATGCTGGCTTTTTTTTCTCTCAAAAGCATCAAGATCATGCTCACAGGAGGGCCTTTGTATTTGCTGTTGCTTCTGCTTGGAATGTACCAAGGCCTTTTTTAAGACTTAAGTCTTGACTGAAATGTTGCCTCTTCAGGGAAATGTTCCTGACCACTCTGGCTTAAATGTGCTCTACTTTTCGTTCCTTCAAGGAGCCTGTCTGTACCTGAAGTTCTTATTTTTGTGTTTGTCTCCCTTCACTAGAGTGTGTAAGCTCCCTGCAGGTACAGACACTCTGTCTCCTATGTCTAGAACACATTATGAGTACTCAGTAAGTATTTGACTAAATTACTGTGGGAAAAAGTCATTAACCGCCCATCGAAATTTTAGTTCACTTTCAGCTTGAACTTCCACAGTGGAGTGAAAAAATGTTCTGGTTACAGAAGAACCAGATTGCATTGATTGCAGAAGTTACATGTATATGGAAAACTGCACTGTAACACTAGGCCATGTTAGGTAGTAAGTAAAGATGTAATGAGTTAACGTCAGTATTTTTAGAGATAGCACTTTCTATCCGTATCTTTGAAGCACTCAAAATAATACAGTCTTAGTATTCATATAATCATGTCTTTAGTTAGCTTTTCCTCATCCTTGTTGAATGACTACAGTATGGACAGTCAGCGTGAGCTCCAGAGTCCCAGCTCCCCACTCACTGTGTCCTCAGACAAATTGCTGAACTGTCTGTGCTTGCTTCTCTTCTGTACAATGAGAACAGTAATTCTAAACTCTCAGAATTCAGCAAAATGAAATGCTTCACAGAGGCCCCTATACGTAATATCCTTTGTAGTTGGAGGTTGCTAGCTGGTTTTGCTCTTTAATTAAGCAAATAAACAATGAGACTATTGGTGATACTTGTTATTTCTAAATTGATGATAATTTTTGATTCTGTGTTGCCCAGTATCACTGCTAATTCCGAGTAGGGCTGACCTATTAGATTTCTACATTTGTCTAAAACATTACTGCTCTGGTTCTTGCTTTTTTGTCATACTAGAATTATATTTAAAATTGTTAACATTTAAAGCAACATATATGTTGTAAGATCCTTTTAAGCAAGATTTTTGTTGATAAAGCTTACAGTATTTTTTTTTCTTTTTTTTGAGATGGACTCTCGCTTTGTCACCAGGCTGGAGTGCAGTGGCACGATCTCAGCTTACTGCAACCTCCACCTCTTGGGTTCAAGCGATTCCTCACTAAGCTGAATACATAAACACATTTCTAAAATCGGTTTGTAGAGTTGTAGTAATTCCCTGGAAATGAGAACCATGGGATTTGTTGCATTGGTAGCGTATTAATAATCTCATGTTTGTTCCTAAAGCCCAGTTGTGCGTTTCCAGTTTGCCATGACACAGAAGAGCGCTGTAGACTTGTGCTGAGCTATGTTCTAGAGGTAAGTTTACCCTTCACCATTTTTTTTTACCCTTCACTTTTTAGTGAACTTTGTACTTGATATGCAGTTTGCACTTGATTGTTGGTATCTAAATGTCATTCCGAATCGTGTTCTGCTATGATTTTTTTTCCTTAATCATAGAGTGGAAATAAAATTCGTTTTCCCCAAATCTTTCAGATCAAAATAGTTTTTAAAAGTCTGTTTCTGAAATGGAAACTTTCCTAAATGTATTCAGTAGTCCAGATACTGTCTTATATTTAGTTTTCAGTTGACCTGAAGTTAGATATATAGCGAATGCTTTTCCTTTTTTTGAAGGGTTTAAAATCTGTTGATAGCAGCATCAAAAAGGAAAGCGACCTTCCAGCAGCTGACCCCAGCACTCCAATCCCGTTAAAATATGAAGACGACTCCACAAGAGGGGGTCCTGAGGGGCCAGAGAAGCAGATGGCCTTGTTTTTGGACAAAAGTAAGTTGAATTGATGTGCAAATAAGGCCTTGAACAGAATAATATACTGGTTCTTTATTAACAGCAGACTTATGTCAATTAAGGCTTTCATTGAAAGGCATTGAGAAAAAGATATCATGTGAACTGGAAGTAAGGGTAGTATTCTTTCATTTGAAGTATAAGACAAAGGATAATTTTGATGTTTCATGGACATTTCTAATAAGAACATAAGGAGCCTGCATCTTCCTGTTACCCACAGTGAGGAACTAATGCCTTCAGCCTGGTGGAGTTCTCAGAAGTTGCTGCTTCATTAAAAGCACTGGAGTGTTTAGGAGCCACAGAGTTAGGAGCCAGACTGCCTAGCTTCACATCTTGGCTTTGTTAGGGCAAGATGTTCTACTGTTTTGAGTCACTTTCTATCTCTTTGAAAGTGGAGACAATAATAATGCCTTCTTTAAAGAGTTGTGACAGTGATGAAATTGTTAATATATGTGAAGTGCTCAGATAGTGTACATAATAAGCACTATAAGAAGTGTAGGGTGTTGTTACTGCACAGTACTTGAATAAGCTAGAAATGTCACTTTTAGGCCGGGCGCGGTGGCTCAAGCCTGTAATCCCAGCACTTTGGGAGGCCGAGGCGGGTGGATCATGAGGTCAAAAGATCGAGACCATCCTGGTCAACAAGGTGAAACCCTATCTCTACTAAAAATACAAAAAATTAGCTGGGCATGGTGGCGCGTGCCTGTAGTCCCAGCTACTCAGGAGGCTGAGGCAGGAGAATTGCCTGAACCCAGGAGGCAGAGGTTGCGATGAGCCAAGATCGCACCATTGCACTCCAGCCTGGGTAACGAGCAAAAACTCCGTCTCAAAAAAAAAAAAAAAAAGAAATGTCACTTTTAAATTATCTAGTTCTTCAGGAATATCACATCATGAAGAACATATGGGCTTTGAAGCAAAAATTGTGAATTTCTTCTTTATTTTAACCTAAGTTGTATCTCTTTTTCCAACCTTATTTTTTCCCCCTTTAAAATCAGTTTCAATTGTTAAAAAAAAACGTGTAGAAAGCCTGTATGTTTGAAATAATACCAAGTGCTTTCTAGACCTTTCTTCCTTTCTGGAACAGACATGGTGGAGGTAGGAGAGGAATAGATTTATTTCCCCAGCATTTATGTAGTGCTGCTCTATGCCAGGCTTCAGCCTACAGGCAGTAAGGAGACCACACCAGGACTTCTGCTATTCTCTTTTTTCTGAAATGCCTCTTCCGTCTTTCTCTTCTATCTCCCCTGTTGATAATCCTGCCCAAGCTCAGAATCTCTATGCTTTCCTATATCCTCTATCAGAATTACTTGATTCTCCTACCATTTTGTCCTATGAGCCTGCCTTATGTCAGAGTTCCTGTGTTAAATGGTTTTATATACACATGTACACATAAACACACTTGTGAACAAGAACTTCATCTTAATTTTAGTTTCTCACAATGCCTCTTACTCACAGATAATGCTTACATCAGCAGAGGAAAAAGAAACACATGCACACATTAAACCATAATGAAGACTAAGTACCTTTCGTTGCCTTCAAAGACTTGTGGTTTAGCTGATTAAAAAATGAGAAATCTTAAAGCTGGGGAGAGGGGAGGTGTGTTTTTGTTCTTTGTGGAGCAAAGTGTTCCACAGTGTTTTGTTCTCTCTTTGTTAATTACACTTAACATATTTTGTTGTGGTTTATATTATCAAGGTTAGGGGCCATGTAACTTCATGTCACAGTTTCTAGTGCCTGGCACAGTGCTTGGCACAAAAATGATCATTTGTTGAGTAAAGACAGTAGCAATGGGCTGGACTTTAAATAAAAAGTGTTCCTGATAGAGGAAACAGTAAACTAAGATGGGAGATAGGAAAAACAGGCATCTTTGTAGGTGACAAGTAGTAACTTAACATTGGCTGACAGGTAGTAGGATGGACAAGTAGGAATTAAGACTGAGAGACTTGCAACTAGCTTAGGCAAAGTGGGGAGAAGCCATTTTAATGTTTGAGGACGCGAGGCTTTCACACTGATTTAAGCTTGCTTTAGGAAGGCAAACTTTGACAGGTTGACACATAGACTGGAGAAAGGAGACAGGTGTCACTCACGAGGTTCAGTGACACTGGAAGGAAAATGGCAGAGTTGCTGATGTCAGGCAAGCAGAAGGCCTTGGAACTCCCAAGTGAGAGTCTTTTAACACAGCCATTTTACTGCAATGTATTTAAGCAGTAAAACATAGTATTTGCCAGTGTTGTCATAATAGTACCTAAGTCTAGAGTATTTCCATCAAGAAATAGAAAATATTTTTTGTGCATGAGACTTACAGTCAAATGAAATGTGCTGTCTTTTTTTTTTTTTTTCTACATGTCACAGTGGGCTCCCTTCAGAAGGGCAATTATTCCAGTCAATCTGGAATGATCCCTGGCTCTTGGCAACATAAAATGAAACTTCAACTGATTCTCAAGTCATCAAAGGCCTATTATGTTTTGTCTGATGCTGCCATGAGTCTTCAGAAATATGGAAGAGCGTTACGATACATTAAATTAGCTTTGCAAAGCCATGGTAAGCCACTAGAAATGAATACGTTTAATAATCTCTGGGAAGGGAGAACAGAGAAGGCGTCTGAATCACAATGGAAATGTACTCCTATTTCTGTTGTAAATCTTTATTTTAAATTGTCTCTTTCTAATCCTGTGTGTGTTACCTACTATTTTAGTTTCTGCTTGGTGGTTTAACATCTCTTTGCTCTGAAGTGCATGAAACCTTAATATGTATTATTGGACATAAACACAGGATAGGTACAGTAGCACAAAGTGTTCAGCTGGTAACACAGTGTCTTCCTATTTCCTGTGATCATTAATTTTTTTCTGCATTTTTGTTTTTTCTCCCTCCAACCCTTCCCAAACAGATACTTACTGCTGCCTCTGCACCAATATGCTTTCCGAAGTGCTGCTGTTTCTCTCTCAGTATTTGACACTTTGTGGTGATATCCAACTAATGCTAGCCCAGAATGCAAATAATAGAGCAGCACACCTTGAAGAGTTTCATTACCAAACGAAAGAAGACCAGGAGATCCTGCACAGCCTTCACAGAGAGTCCAGTTGCCAAGGTGCAGACCACGTGGTTCACAGAGGAACTATGCAGTCCAACTCATTCTTGAGTATTCAGAAAAGGGACAGAAATATTAGAGTTTTCATATTTGCTCTGCATTTATTTATTTAATTTTTTGTTTACTGAGACAGAGTCTCACTCTGTCACCCAGGCTGAAGTACAGTGGTGCGATCTCAGCTCACTGCAACCTCCACTTCCTGGGTTCAAGTGCTCCTCCTGCCTCAGCCTCCAGAGTAGCTGGGACTACAAGCACACACCACCACACCCAGCTAATTTTTGTATTTTTAGTAGAGAGAAGGTTTCACCATGTTAGCCAGGCTTGTCCCAAACTTCTGGCCTCAAGTAATCCACTCACCTCGGCTTCCCAAAGTGCTGGAATTGCAGGCATGAGCCACTGCACCTGGCCTGCTGTTTTATTAATTTCTTAATTTTAAAATCATGCATGATCTTGTGTATTTGTATAAAATGATTTTTAAGTATTTTATAATTACTGTTCATATAACTAGAACTAACTACAAAGTAAGATCCAAAGACAGTTGTGTCAATTTTTTTTTTTTTTTTAAGACAGTCTCACTGTGCCTCCCAGGCTGGAGTGCAGTGGGGTAATCTTGGCTCACTGCAACCTCCACCTTCTGGGTTCAAGTGATTTTCCCATCTCAGTCTCCCAAGTAGCTGGGACTAGTACATGTGCCACCACACCTAGCTAATTTTTGTTTGAGATAGGGTTTCACCATGTTGCCCAGGCTGGTCTCAAATTCCTCAACTCAAGCAATCCTCCCACCTTGGCCTCCGAAAGTGCTGGGATTACAGGTGTGAACCACTGTGCCCAGCCTTGTGTCAGCTTTTTACACACTACTCTTCTTTTTTTTTCCATGAGGTTCTTCCAGGTAACACTTGTAGTCAGCGAATGAAGCCATGGATTTTCTTTTGAAAGGTATAACCGTTGACGAAGGTCGATTACCTTCTGAATGATTCCTCTGGGCTAAAACAAAGTGATCACTATTTTCAAAGTTAGTTCATAGCCAGCCTTCTTACTGAATATGTCACTCTGTTTGTAATTATCAGTAGAGTAATCTGATCCACAGTAGCGATATTCCTCCCTCTTACCTCAGCACAGTTGTGTAAGCACGCTGCCATTAGGACAGTGAACAATGTAAAAGATAAGTCTTCTGAAGGGGCTTCTTTTCATGGGATTGTTTTATTTTGCTCTTAAATTTTTATGCTAAATATTACTTGATGCTTGCTTCCCACAGTTTTGGACAATTAACCACTGGAGGAGTATATTTGGGGAGAGGGAAAATGTGTTATTTTCTGATGTTTTGCCCTTTGCCCTCTCTCCGTCTTTCTCAAATAGTCTTTTTTTATAGATGTAGTAGGAAAATCCTCAGTGTATTTTTACTGCTCCCATCATAGCAGTTTCAGTTAAATACTTCTTTGTACTCCAGTCCCCACTGGATGGCATTTTTAATCCTCGAGGGCTTGTGTGGCAGCTTCTTCAGTGGCTTAACGTTAACTTGGCACATTATTTAAAGAACTATTTCCATTAATTAAAAATGCCAAATTTACTTTGGACTAGTGGACGTTAGGTCTGTCGTAATAAACAAGTGTACCTGGGAAAACCAGGGTCACAGCAATTGTTTGATACACATAGGCAGGAAAATGTTCATTTTTATCCAACATTCACATCCCAAGAAATATAATTTTATAAAGAAATAGATCTTTATTATGAAACTTAAATATTGTTGTATTGATTGAATCGTAGTATACTATGCTATATTGCATTTTTTATTACTTAGAATTTAAAGTATCAGGTTCGTTTCGATACCGAGGAAGAAGAAATCACATGGCTCACATTGATGTTTGCCTTATTTCTTTTCAGGATTTGCATGGGCAACTGATTTGTCTACAGACTTAGAAAGTCAACTGTCTGTTAGTTGTAAATGTTATGAGGCTGCTAATGAAATCTTGCAATTTAGTGACTTAAAAAGCCAAAATCCAGAACACTATGTACAAGTATTAAAGAGAATGGGTAACATTAGAAATGAAATTGGTGTATTTTACATGAATCAGGCTGCTGCATTACAGAGTGAGAGAGTAGGTGAGTATCTCTTTAGATTCCTCTCTTTATTGCCTGTTATATTAGAAAATTATGTTAATTTTAAGGTGCTATGTTAGAGAACCTTTTATTCTTAAGAAATAGAACTAGGAAAACATTATTTTCCCTTGGAATTAATTATTTCAGTGTTCTTCATTCCCACTGTATACTTTAGTCCTTCTGATCAATTCAGAAGCAAATGACATCCAGCCTTTGTGCCAGGCTCCATGTTGGATATGTAACTGGCTAAAATGTGGTCCTCTCTTCATGTAGGGAAGCTAGATATGAACACAAAGCCTCGAAATGCTGTGGATGAGTACAGTGTAACGGGAGACTGGGGCAGGGTGACATTTACTGAAGTTGTAGGGTTCTTAGAAGGCTTTTGGGAAAGTGTACTTGAGCAGGGTGGTGCCGGCTGTGTAGAACGTCAGCAGGCTAATGTGAGGAATGGAGGGCTTTCCAGGCTGAGGAGGCAGTATAAGGAGGAAGAAGCCAGGGATCTCAGAGGGTCCAAGTGTATGTTTAGAGGGAACAAGAGGCCTGTGTGAGTACAATGTGGGATGGTAAATCCTTTGGGCCCATGTTGAATTTGAGTCCACTACGGAACACGTATGTGAAAGGTGTCACTTAGTAGTTGATTTGAAGTAGGGCTACTGAGACAGATTGAGAACCATTCACAGAAAGGTGATAGTTGAAGCCATGAGAGCAGATGGGAATATAAAGATGACATGGTGAGAACAGCAAACGCTGAGGTAGAGCTATGGTTAGCAGGTAAGCTGAACATCTGTGGGCCTTTGTTTTCGTTTTTGTTTTTTTATTTATTTACGTATTTATTTTTAGAGACAGGGTCTTGCTCTATCGCCCAGGCTAGAATGCAGTGGCATAATCATAGCTCACTACAGCCTTGAACTCCTGGGCTCAAGCAATCCTCTCACCTCACCCTCCAAAGCTCCTTTTCAAAATTTTTTTAGAGATGAGGTCTTGCTGTGTTACCCAGGCTGGTCTTGAACTCCTGGCCTCCGGCAGCCCTCACACCTTGGCCTCCCAAAGTGCTGGGATTACAGGCATGAGCCACTGCACCTAGCCTGTGTACCTGTTGATCTGTGAACTACGTTCGGCACTAGGAATACAAATATTGCCCCCAAAGAGTTCATTGCTAGTAAGAGAACCTGTGCATTTAAGGTGCATCTGGAGCAGGCAGTCAGTGAGGGAGCCCAGGGAGTGGCAGGCAGGAAGCTAGGGAAATTGAATAAAACACAGGTCGTAATCTCTTCAAACTCCTTGGGACCATGCTTTTGGATCTTTACAAAATGGCACTTTGCTCAGATGTATTTCTTTGCTTATTTTGATATCATTTGGTTAATATTGAAGAGGGTTATACATAAGTGTTATACAGTTGTCCCCACTCATCCTGGGAGGATACGTTCCAAGATCCCCAGTGGATGCCTGAAACTGGAGAGTACCAAACCCTGTATATACTGTGCTTTTTCCTGTACATACGTACCTGTGATGAAGTTTAATTTACAAATTAGGCACAGTAAGAGATTAACTGCATTTACAACAGTATGCCAGCATCAATATTCTTACGCTTTGGGGCATTATTAAGTAAAAATAAGGGTTACTTGTACAGAAGCACAGCAATATCCTAACAGTAGCTGTCTAATAACCCAGACAGCTACTGAGTGAATAATGGGCGGCTCTGCGTACAGCATGAATATGCTGGACGAAGGGATGTTTCACTTCCTGGTGAGGCAGAGCAGGACGGCAAGAGATTTCATCAAGCTGTATTAATTGGCTGGGGCTGCTATAATTAATTATCATAGACTGGGTGACATAAACAAGAGAAATGTATTGTCTCATAGGTCTGGAGACTGGCAGCAGGCTTGGATTCCTCTTTCTCCCTTGGCTTGCAGATAACCACCTTCTCGCTGTGTCCACACAGGGCCCTCTCTCCATGTGTGCCCCTGGAGTCTCCCTCTTTTTAAAAGACCAGTCATACTGGATTAGGACCCCACTCTTACGATCTCATTTAACCTTAATTATGTCTTTAAAGGGCCTGTCCTAAATATAATCACATTCTAAGGAACTAGGGGTTTGGGCTTCAACATAGGAACTCTGGGGTACACGTTACCCTTCATGTAACAGGCATGATGAGAGCAATGCACCATGGTTGACTGCGGTGACTGGCTCGCCACCGCACTCCTGTCACTGTCATCCTCCTCTTATCTCATTAAGAGACAGTGCTAGGGTTTACACTGATGTCTGCTTACACAGTTCTTTTCTTTCTTTCCCTGTAAAGTGAGCAAATCTGTGTCTGCTGCTGAGCAACAATTGTGGAAAAAAAGCTTTTCTTGTTTTGAAAAGGGAATTCACAACTTTGAGTCAATTGAGGATGCTACAAACGCTGCCCTCTTATTATGTAACACCGGGAGACTGATGCGGATTTGCGCACAGGCACACTGTGGCGCAGGTGATGAATTTAAACGTGAATTTTCACCAGAAGAAGGCTTATATTACAATAAGGTAACACATCCGCTTGCATGTTGGGCCTCACCCATTCATACCTGTCATTTATTTACACTTTGCCATTGTTTCACTAAAATTTTACAAACCTAAAAATAATTAAACTATGGTAATGTCCCAAGACTAGACAGATCATAAAACGTCTGGAGCCTGGCCTGAGACCAGTAAGAATTGAGTATTGAAGATGACATGTGGAGTTGGTAGGAAAAAGGTGATTCTGCAGATTGTTGGTACAACCAGCATGAATGTCAAATGGATTGAAGATTGACATGGAGAAAGTAAAACTGTAAAAGTACTAAAGAAAATACAGCTAGAGACTTATATGATAGGTATATGATAGGCTAAGGAAGGACTTTCCCAGCATTGCACAGTAAGCAGAAATCCTGGGTAAAAGTTAAATAAACTCAAATGTGTAAAAATAAAGTTCTAAAATGCACAAATATGTAAAAAATAAAGATCTAAAAATGTGCAACAGAAAGTGAAATTGAAAGCAAATTATAATCTAGGGAAAATACTTATTCATAATAACAGAAGAGAGGTTAATGCACTCTTACATATAAAAATTAAGAATCATTGAAATTAAACCACCCAAAGAGGAAAAAGAGCAAATAACCTTGAACAAAAAATGTACACTTTTTTTTTAAAAGTAAATGGCTAATATATATAAAAGAAAATTTTCAAAATTAAATTTTTATTTTTTAGACAGAGTCTCACTCTGTTGCTCAGGCTGAAGTGCAGTGGCACAGTCTCAGCTCACTGCAGCCTGGGTTCAAGCAGTCCTCATGCCTCAGCCTCCTGAGTAGCTGAGACCACAGGCGTGTGCCACCATGCCTGGCTCATTTTGGTATTATAATATTTTTAGTAGAAATGGGGTTTCGTCATGTTGGCCAGGCTGGTCTCAAACTCCTGGCCTCAAAATTGAATTTTATTTATCAGATTGCCAAATTTTATGACAAATGATCACACCCACTGTTGGAGAAGGTACAAGGATATGAGCACTCATGTTCTGGAGTAATTGAAGCCATTTAAATGACATTAGTAGTGAAGAATGATTGTGGCATAATAAATTTTTAAATGAGTGTGATCTTTTTTTATTTTTAAAATTTATATATACACAGAAGAGAGTTAATAAGTTTCTACCAGAAATGTAGAAATTATTGCTGGGTATAAAAAAAAAAAAAGAAAAATTATTGCTGGGTAGTTAAGTAAAGTATGGTTTTGGTTTTGATTTGAATATAATGGCCATGTATTTGAGGATTGGGGTAACAAGGTAGAAGGAAATACTTCCTACAGTAAAATCTGTCAAGTTTTTAATCTAGTTTACTAGCATGTAAACTGTAATTTGCATTTAGAAAGGAAAAAAAAAGGAAGCAAGTACATCCTCATGCTCAGCCTGAGTGAGAAAGCAGCACCATGGACTGGCTTCTTGTAGCCTTGAGGTGGGAATGCAGAGTGGTCTTCAGTCTACTTGGAATAACCCTCTTCACTGAAATATTTTCATTGACTTTTTTGGGGAAAAAAAAAGTAATTTCCTCATAATGTTGTCCCTTTATAAATTATCCCGAAATTAAATTAACATCTGAGTAGTTACGAAGTATGTTTTATTTTAATGCAGTATTGGTATATGTTTAAGCCGAGTTAGAAATCTACACTGCTTTCTCCCTTGCAGGCTATTGATTACTATTTGAAAGCACTAAGGTCGCTGGGAACACGAGACATACATCCAGCTGTTTGGGATTCAGTGAACTGGGAATTGTCCACTACTTACTTTACTATGGCAACTCTACAGCAAGATTATGCTCCATTATCTAGGAAAGCTCAGGAGCAGGTGATAATATTTGCTGGATTATAAAATAAGTTCTCAGTCTCATTTATTCCTTTAACAAATATTGAGTGTCTGTTGTCTTTTCTTTATTAGGTAGCATTTAAACATTTTAACAACCCCTACAGTCAGATTCCAAACTTATATTTTTTCTTGCCCTCAAAAAAATAAACAGATTGAAAAAGAAGTCAGTGAGGCCATGATGAAGTCCCTGAAATACTGCGACGTGGATTCAGTGTCTGCTCGGCAGCCCCTTTGTCAGTATCGAGCAGCAACCATCCATCACAGGCTGGCCTCCATGTACCATAGCTGTCTGAGGAATCAGGTACTGTCAGTCCAAGTTAAGTACAGAGCCACGTTAGTTTAAAAGTGTTCTGGGTACTTTGTTTTTAATTAGCTACTTTAGAAAAATGTGTAGTGTAGCTGTTTTCCCCCTCACCTATGCCATATATTTTCTTCTACTCTACTTGATTGGGTCTTAGCAAACTTACTGATTTGCCTAGGTGTGTTACTTAGTTTTTTCTTATTGTAGGTAGGCTTTATAGCAATGGTTTGATGCCAGTTTTACAGTACTAGTCTCCCATCTTTTATCGTAAAAAAGAGCATGTATATGAAAGCATAGAAAATACATGTGGAACATACGTACAGTTTACAAAATAAACAAAAGGAAAGCCCTGTGGCCCTTGGCTGGAGGTTAAGGAATGGAAGCATCCTCTAGAGGGCCCCCGTGTGCCCCTCCCTGGTGTGTCTTCCTTGATGTTCATCCAGGTAATGTCCTAAATTTTCTGCTGTGTTCCTGCCTTTTTTGTGCTGTGCCACTTAAATAGTATGTCTACGTTGTGCTCCATGGTGAACATGAGAAAATGAATCCTGCTGGTGTTCTGTGGCTTATTGCCTTTCACTTAACATCATGTTTTTGAGATGCATCTGTGTTGGCAGGCACATGTATCTGTTCATTTTCTCAGCTAAGTAGTCATTAAATGACTATATGGTAGTTTATTTCGTCTGTGATTACTGAATTTTTGGGTTATTCCAGTTTGATGCTATTAGAATCTAATACCAACAGTATTGTACATGAATCCTTGTGCTCAAATGCCTGTAATTCTGAGAATAATCTGAGGCCTAGGATAAAGGAGCCTTCCTTTGGAGAGATTGCTTTGCTTCTGCTGGAGTCTTGGGCCTATAGTTTATCAGTAATGTTTTTTGTTTCTTTTTTGCTTTTCCCCCTTGTAAGGTAAGACTACTTACCTTGCAGTCCTTTTGGCATGAGATTACTTCTGGGTGGCCCTTCTCCTGAAAAGTATCATCTTTTGAGTTTGAGATCCAGCTTAAAGCGGAGAAGATTTTTTTTTTTTTTTCAGACAGAGTCTCATTCTTTTGCTCAGACTGGAGTGCAGTGGCACGATCTTGGTTCACTGCAAACTCTGCCTCCCAGGCCTCCCCACTCTTTGCATTATAGATATCTAGTTGTCCCAGTACCATTTTCTGAAGACAGCTCTTCCTCCACTGAATTGTCTTGGCCCCCTTAAACTTGCCTTTGCCCTTAGGATATTAGGCCATCTGGGAAAACCTGAATTTTGGTTGAGGACTTTAGAAGGCAAAGTGGAAAGAAATCTTCTCCAATTCATGCCTATAATCCCAGCACTTTGGGAGGCCGAGGCAGGCAGATCATTTGAGGTCAGGAGTTTGCGACCAGCCTGGCCAACATGGCAAAACCCCGTCTCTACTAAAAATACACAAATTAGCCAGGCGGTAGTGATGGGCGCCTGTAATCTCACCACTCAGGAGGCTGAGGCGGGAAAATTGCTTGATCCAGGAGGCGGAGGCTGTAGTGAGCTGAGTTCATGCCACTGCACTCCAGCCTGGGCAACAGAATGAGACTCCGTCTCAAAAAAAAAAAGGAAATGGATTAAATACCTAAATATAAAAGCTAAAAACAAGAAGACATAATAAGACCCCCGGGGTGAAAAAATAACTCAGAAGCACTTAGTGAAGCCTGAGGGAGTTACCGGGAAGGATTTGTGTTTGAAGTTTGGGCTTTGATTTCAGGTTGGTGATGAACACCTCAGGAAGCAGCACCGGGTGCTGGCAGACCTTCATTATACCAAGGCCACAAAGCTGTTCCAGCTTCTGAAGGACGCTCCCTGTGAGCTGCTCAGAGTACAGCTGGAGAGAGTAGCATTCGCAGAATTTCAGATGACCAGTAAGCCTTACTTTTCATTTCTTGAATGTGCACGCATTGGCTTAGCGTTCGATTGTCTTAGAGTGAGGCAGGTCTGTGAAGCTAAGTAATACTGCTTTCATTTTAATTTGCCCATAGTTAATGACTTTGGGTAGGGAGCGGGAGGAATCTCTACACTTTTTGAAGTGCTTTTTAAAACTAGAGAAATATATTAGATTATGTTCAGTCACTAGAAATATTGAAATATGGCCCATGACCCCTTATTTGGAAAAAGATTTGACAAATCAATTTAAACAGTTAAAGATGTAAACTGGCCAGGCACGGTGGCTCACGCCTGTGATCCCAGCACTTTGGCAGGCGGATCACCTTAGGTCAGGAGTCGAGACCAGCCTGGCTAACATAGTGAAATCCCATCTCTACTAAAAATACAAAAATTGGCCAGGTGTGTTGGTGCAGGCCTATAGTCCCAGCCACTGAGGAGGCTGAGGCGGGAGAATCGCTTGAACCCAGGAGGTGAAGGTTGCAGTGAGCCAAGATCATGCCACTGCACTCTGGCCTGGGCAATAGCTTGAGACTCTGTCTCAAAACAAAACAGAAAAACACAAAGACTGAAATCCGGATGAAAAATTTGAGAGTGGAATTGAGAGGCAACAGTAAAGGAGTAGTGGGCCTTACTGAACCCTTTAAACAGAACTGACACTGGGATTGTGGTTCCGGTAGAGCCTGACCAGGGTAAAGATAAGTTGGAGATAGAGAAGGGTGAACCTGAGAATGCTTTCTTAGGTTATTTTCCATGGCAGGGAGTAGGCAGATACTTCAACCACTTCGTGGTTTTTTCCTAAGTTCTCCCCTTCTCTCTTGCTGACCTGTTCTCTTCTCCTGCAGAGGAGTGTTTTGAGAAGTATTTCTTGTGTGATAAGAAACAAGAAACAATTATTTGAAGAGCAGCAGTTCATTTAGTTTTTCTGTCTTCTGTAAGACAAGGATAATTTATGTCCCTACGACTTAGTTTACATAGGTATGCAGTAGCCCTGGCAGGTGCCTGAGAAACTGGTAACATTGTTCCCTTTGGGGAGGAAACCTGGAAGGCCAGGAGGAGGGGTTTCACTGCATACCCATTTGGACCTTGTAAATTTGGGGAATGTATTACCTATCTAAAACAGTTTCTAAAAATCGTTTTTACTAAAATTAATTTTTTGCTGGCATATAATGCATGGCTAGATGTGTGGGACAGTCACCAGGATTAACAGTAGCTCTTTATGGGGGAAGGGTTGGGGAGAGTGATCGTCACTTTTCATCTGCACCTTTGAATATTCTGCCGTGTTTGAATTCCGTAGAATGAGCGAACATCTTTTTTTTGTTGTTGAGTTTTTGTTTGTTTGGAGACAGACTCTCACTCTGTCACCTAGTGGAGTGCAGTGGCATGGTCATGGCTCACTGCAGCCTTCACCTTCTGGGCTCTAGTGATCCTCAGCTAACTTTTTAAACAATGTTTTGTAGAGACAGGGTCTCACCATGCTATAAGCCCAGGCTGGTCTCAAACTCCTGAGCTCAAGCAATCCTCCTACCTCAGCTTCCCAAAGAGTGCTAGAAGACACTGAACATAAATTTGCTAAGATGATAAGTGTGCTTAATTCCCTCCTTTAAATGTTTTACTACTGTGAGTACTTTAGAAAATAATGTAAATATTTGGGGGGGGTGGTGTTAGCCAAATTTGTGCGTTTTGTAAGCCAAGTTAATAAGTGCTCTAGATTGTGACACCTTTTATTCTATCTTATTTTACCCCGTGTTTTTTTTCTAGTACATATGATTCAGATCTCCCTTCCTAATGTCTATATTGTCTGCTCCCTGCCCCAACATCACTTCCATACATAATCAATAGCTTGCCTTCCAGATGCCAAATCTATGCTGAAATCACATTTATCCATTGATTTGAAAGATAATAGATTATTTAAAAAGTGTGGGATTATGGGTCAGCGCATCAGCTCATGCCTGTAATCCCAGCACTTTGGGAGGTTGAGGTGGGTGGATCACAAGGTCAGGAGATCAAGATCATCCCGGCCAACATGATGAAACCCCGTCTCTACTAAAAATACAAAAATTAGCTAGGCATGGTGGTACTCACCTGTAAGTCCCAGCTACTTGGGAGGCTGAGGCAGGAGAATCACTTGAACCCAGGAGGCGGAGGTTGCAGTGAGCTAAGATCATGCCACTACACTCCAGTCTGGGCAACAGAGTGAGACTCCACCTTAAAAAAAAAGTGTGGGATTATGCTTTTTTTTTTTTTTTTTTTTTTTTTTTTGGGATTATGCTTTAAAGGAAGAAGGCAAGAGTTATTCTCTCCCGACCTGTAGAGTTGGGGAGTCCCCAGGTCACTTTCACTTCTCACACTAATTCCAAGTTTGTTGGGGGCCTCCAAGACCATTCTTAGGTTTGAGAATTTGCTAGAAGGACCTATAAAACTAACTGAAAGCTGTTCTGCTTATAGTTACAATTTCTTACATTGAAAGGATGTACATTAAAATCAGCCAAGGGAAGAGGCGCAGGAGGCAGAGTTCTGGAGAGTTCTAAGCTCGAAGCTCCTAGTTCCTCTCCTACTGGGGTTACAGATAGTGCTAATTCTGGCTAATTTATACACTTGGTGAGTGTATGCATGCCAGTACTCACCAAGTGTATAAATCAATACATGTGCCACTGGGGAAGCTCACCCAAGCCTTGGTGTAGAGTCTTTATTGGAACTTGGTCACATAGACATGGTTGACTGCCACGTGGCTGATCTTTGTCTTCAGTGCCTCTAGAGGTTGAGCTGTTACCATGGGGCCCAAAGTCCCCACAGTGAATCCCATTGTTAAGCTATCCAGTGCCCAAGGCCCCCAGGTAAACAAAGGCATTCTTACTAGGCAGGGCATTTCAAGGACTTAGGGATTACCTTCTGGGAGCCATGGTCAAAGACCAGACCTCTGTTTGTACAAGATGAATCTTCTACTGCACACAATTGAGTTCTAGGAGAACGGGAGCAAAGGTGTGTTGTTGTATCTGATAGCTAAAGAAAAATGTTATTTTTTTTTAAAAATAACTCGAGGTAATCCCTCGAGAATAAAACAAAACCTTGTTCATCTAGTCTGACTTGCTGCCTTTGAACAGAAATGTAATAAACTATTACAGGTCGGACAACTGATACTCAGTGCTTAAGTGACTTGACCATATAACTGGTGAACTGTAGGGTGGCCGTCAAGCCCCAGACTCCTTTCCGCTGGTCCCTTTTCCTCAGGCTCCTGTTCTGAAAACGTGGTGTCATCCTGTCAAACCACATGGTGAGGCAGGGAAACAATTATTATTTATTGCTTTCTTCAGACTTAGTATTTTTCTCAAGGGAATACTATTAAACAGAAGTTGAATTTAGATTTAAGATTCTCATTAGCTTCCTTTATAGTGGTTTGAAAGTCTGAATTTTCATTAATACATTAACATTAGATGGGTTTCTAGATTTATTTTTAAAGGAATTAACATTTTATATTTTACACTTTAGGCCAGAATAGCAATGTTGGAAAGTTGAAAACACTGTCTGGGGCACTTGATATAATGGTGAGAACTGAGCATGCGTTCCAGCTTATCCAGAAGGAGCTTGTAGAAGAATTTGGCCAGGTAAATGGAGAAAATGACTGTATTTGGTTTTTGTGTGTCTTAAGCTACATGGTAAATGTATATAGAGGGCATATGAGATGTGTGTGTTTATGTATATGTTTTATGTGTGTGTATACGCACACATACGTATGTATGCTATGCCCTTACACTTTAACAATGATTTGTTGTATTTTCCTGGTAGAATTATTTATCTCCCTTCTTTAATTTGCAAGTATTTTAAAATATTTTTAAATAATATATCTCAACAAGACCATAGTTAGCAAATTATAAAGTCTCTTAAGTTTTTTTGTTGGTGGTGGGAATTTGTTTTATGTTTTAAAAGTAAAGGCCTGTGCCTTCTTTTGTAGTTTCCACTAAAATGCCTGAGAGCAGATGAATGGTGAATGGGCCTAAGCAGGCTCCTCAGGAAGGAATTTCTAGTTTTCTGGGCATTCCAGCATTCATGTTACCTTCTGCTGTTGCTAAAAGCTTCCTGAAGCCCCCATGGTACACCCACCTCTTGCTCTCCTAGCCCTGCTTGGTCAAATCCTGTGTGGTACCGTACATTTCCCTGCTGTGTCTAATGGAAAGTCAGGATTAATTTCTTCTACATAAGTGCCTATTTGGGCTGACATATTAATTATGTGTTTTAGTCTTGTCAAAATGATTGCAAGTGTGCTTTTTGTTTGTTTTGTTTGGGGTTAAAAAATGTATTGGATTAATGAAGCTGCAGTTCCATCACTTGATACGGTATGAAACTACAGTTGTTGGGTAGCTCAAGTAAAATGACTTTTTGTTGTTTTTAGCCTAAGAGTGGTGATGCTGCTCCAGCTGCTGATGTTTCTCCTAGTCTCAATCGAGAAGAAGTGATGAAACTCCTCAGTATATTTGAGTCTCGATTGTCATTTCTTCTCCTTCAGTCCATTAAACTGTTATCTTCAACTAAAAAGAAAACAAGGTAAATTAAGTGGTTATTTGTAGGAATTTCCTTCCCAGCACCCTACCTATAAAAATATTCTCTACTAACACTGTAAAGAAAAAATAGGGGCCGGGCACATTGGCTCACGCCTATATACCCAACTTTGGGAGGCTGAGTCAGGCAGATCACTTGAGGTCAGGAGCTTGAGACTAGCCTGATGAACATGGTGAAACCCCATCTCTACTGAAAATACAGAAATTAGCCAGTGTGGTGGCATGCATCTCTTAATCCTAGCTACTGAGAAGGCTGAGGCATGAGAATCGCTTAAACCTGGTAAGTGGAGGTTGCAGTGAGCTGAGATCACACCACTGCACTCTAGCCTGGGCAACAGAGCAAGATTCTGTCTCAAAAAAAAAAAAAAAAAAGAAAAAGAAAGAAAAAAAATAGATTGTATTCTCTCTTGTTTTCTAAGTGGATAGTTCAGAATTTTAAATGGTGTTCCTTCTCAACTTGTTAAACTAGGTAAGAACCCTCTCCACGAAGCCTTCTATGTGCTGAAATTACAGAAACAAAAAAAAATCTTGCTGCCTAATGGCAGATAGTCTATTGTTAATATCTTCCCTGAGGGAGATGAATGACCCTAGAATGAAGATCTGTATTTCTAGTGACACTTCTGGATGTTGTCATTACTGGAGAGTCTGGGCTTGAGTTTTGATGCTCAGGGCCAAGTGCACTGCAGAGTAGAGGACAGAACATGGAAGCGTGAGAGAAGAGTGTGCATCTCTGCAGAAATGTCCTTATGGCCCGTGTCATCGTGTTACACTTAGATTGTTTTGCCACAGTTGTTATTTTGGCATTATTGATTTAATTTGAAATTACAGTAGTAAGTATTAGATCAGGAAAGTAATATAAATGATATGCCTCCCTTTTCTTAAATGTAAGTGCAGTCTGGCCATGTTACAAAATTTGGAAAATAGGGAAAAGGAAATGAAAATCATTTATTCTAATACATTCATTGTTAACCAGTTATCTTATGTATATTTTACCAATTTATAATCTTAGGGTACAGATCTTTCCTTTTTTATCATTCTGTTTATTTTTTTATGTTATATACAGTAAAATGGACTCCTTGTGGTATATACTTCTTCAGTATACACCTTGACAAATGCATACAGATGTCTGCCTGCCACCAAGTTATGACAAAACAGTCCATCACTCCAAAAATTCCCTCCTGCTGTCCCCTTTGTAGTCAGCCCTGCCCCTGCCTCCAGTTCCTCAGGATCTCAGGGAGAAAGTTTTCAGTCTTTTACCATTAAGCCTCATCAGTGGTGGGGCTTTGTAGAGGCCTTCATCAAGTCGAGGATATTTTCTTCTATTCTGAATTTGCTAAGAGGTTTCTTTTATCATGAATGGATATTGAATTTTTGTTGAATGCTTTTACTGCATCTATTGAGATGGCCATATGGTTTCCCTTCTCTAGTCTGTTAATATAGTGATTACACTGATTCTTCAAATGTTAAACCAACTTTGCATTCCTGGGATAAACCCCAGTTTGTTGTGATGTAGTACTCTTTTTATGTATTACTGGATTCACTTTGCTGATACTGGATATTAGTGGATTTCATTTTGCATGTTGGTGATTTTTGTGTCTATGCATAGGGGATAGTGGTCTTAGCTCACTTTTCTTATAACAGGTTTGTCTGGTTTGGGTGTTAGAACAGTGCTGGCCTTGTAAAGTTTGTGGACTCATGCTCCCTCTTCTATTTTTTGAAAGAGATTGTGTAGATTAGGGCCATGTCTTCATTAAACATTTAGTAGAATTAACCTGGAGTTTACTTTGTTGGAAGTTTTTAAACAGTGAGTTCAATTTCTTTTCATGGATACAGCATTACTCAGGTTTTTTTCTTAAATAAATGAGGGTCCATCATCTAAAGTGTCAAACGTGTACATTCATGGTATCCCTTATTATCCTTTTAATGTCTAAGGGGGTTTGTGACGATAGCCCTTCTTTTAGTCCTGATATTGGTAATCTTCCTTCTTTCTGTTTTTCTTGGTCATTCTAGCTAGAAGTTTATCGATTTTTTTTTTTTTTTCTCATTCTTTTCAAAGAACCAACTTTTGGCTTGACTGTTTCTTCCCCTCATGTTTCTTTTTTAACATCATCAATTTCTGCTCTTCATTTCCTTCCCTCTACTTGTTTTGGACTTAATTTGCTCTTTTTCTAGTTTCCTAAGGTGGAAGCCTCGATTACTGATTTGAGACCTTTTTTCCTTTTTAATGTAAGATTTGCTGCTAAAAATTTTCTTCTAAAGCACTGCTTTTGCTACATCTCATATATGTTTGTATATTTTCTTTTTCATTTGTTTCAAAATAATATTTGATACCCTGAGACTTCTCCTTTGACCAATTTATTAGAAGTGTGCTGTTTAGATTCTGAATATTGGGACTTGTTAGGTGTCTTTCTGATAGTGCTTGCCAGTTTACTTCTGTTATGTGCTGAGACCATAACTGTGTGTGATCTCTTCTTGCACATTTGCATACGTTTGTTTTATGGCCCAGAACACAGTTTGTCTTGACACATGTTCCATGTGTACTTGAAAAATCTGAGCGTCCTGCTGTTTGGGGTAGAGTGTTGTGTAAATGTCTGTTAGGTTAAGTGTGTTCATAATATTGTTCAGGTCTTCTGTATTCTCACTGGCCTAAGTTTACCCAGTGAGGAGTGTTGAAGTCTCCAACTACACTTGTGGATTTATCTTTTTCTCCTCTCAGCACTGTCAGTTTTGTTTCATGTGTTTTCGAAGCTCTGTTAAGTACACACTCTTGGGATTGTGGTATCTGGGAGAACTGACCTTATTACTACAAACGTCCCTCTTTGATAATATAGCTACTCAACTTTTGGTTAATGTCTTTTTCCGTGTATGTCTTTTACATTAAAATTGGGTTTCCTATAGGTGGAAATAGTTGGATCTTTTTATTTTTTATTTACTTATGTTCATGTTTAGTTTTTTTGAGACAGGGTCTCACTCTGTCACTCAGGCTGGAGTACAGTGGCATGATCATAGCTCACTGCAGCCTCAATCTCCTGGGCTCAAACAGTCTCCCACCTCAGCCTCTTAGAGTAGCTAGGACCACAGATGTGCATCACCATGCCCAGCTAATTTTTAAATTTTTTTGTAAAGATGGGGTCTGGCGATGTTGCCCAGGCTGGTCTCAAACTCCTGGGTCAAGCAGTCCACCTTTCTTAGCCTCCCAAAGTGCTGGGATTATAAGTATGAGCCACTACCTGGCCCAAGGGTCTTGCTTTTAAATACAGTTTTATAATTGGTGTCTCTAGACCACTCACATTTAATATGATTCTTTTTCTGCCTTCTCTTAATTGAATATTTTCTGTGATTCCATTTTATTTCACTATAGATTTATTATCTGCCACTTTTTAATTATTTTGGCAGTTGACCTAGGATTTTGCAGTATGCATCGCTAATCTTTAATGAGAGGCCACCTTCAAATAATATGATATTGCTTTACATGTACTATAAAGACCTTATCATGATAGATTCCCAGTTCCTTCCTCCCATCTTTTGTACTATTATATATTTTACTTTTACATACGTTATAAACACATAATACACTGCTACTATTTTCTGCCTTATACAGTTACCTTTAAGAGCAATTAAAGAGAACAAGAAATTGTATTTATCTTCATTTATTCCATTTCAGTACTTTTAACCTTTTGTATAGGTCTCTGTGTAGTGTCATATTCCTTCTGCCTGAAAAACTTCTTTTAGCATTTAGCATTGCTAGGTTTGCTAGCAATGAATTTTATCTTTACGATTGAGAATTTTTATTCCTTTTTCAGTCTTGGAAGATCTTTTTGCAGAATTCTGGGTTAACAGTCCTTTTCTTAAAGTACTTTAAAGATGTCACTCCACTGTCTTCTGGCCTGGATGTTTTCTGACCAGAAGCCTGCTGTGTTTCCTACTTTTGTTCATCTGTTAGAAATGGGTCTTTCTTGCCTGTAGGCGCCCACTCCCCAGCAGTTTGACCATGATACGCCTATGTGTCATGATGGCTTTTACCCCTGGCTTCAGCATTTCTCTTTCTTCTATTCCATTCTCTCTCCTCCTCTACAGCCCCAGTTATACCTATGTTAGACTGTTTGATGTTGTTCCACAGCTCTTAGATATTCTGTTCTGGTTTTTTGATGCCCTTTCTTCTTTTTATGATTTCGTTTGGATAATTTCTGTTGAACTGTTTCAAGTTCACTGATTCCTTACTTGGTTTTGTGTCATCTGCAGTTGAACTTTTTGAAGGCATTCTCTGTCTCTGTTACAATGTTCCTCATTTCTAGCATTTCTCCTGGGTTTGTTCTTAGTTTCAACTCTGCTGAAATTACCAATCTGATCTTGCATGGCATCCACCTTTTCTATTAGTGCCTTTAACATATTAATTACAGTCCTTTTAAATTCCCTATGAGGTAGTTCCAACATCTGTGTCATAATTACTGATTCTGTTGATTCTTTGTCTCTTGGACGTATGTTGTTTTTTCCTTGTCTTCCATATATCTGTTGTTTGTTGAAAACTGGATACCTTATGTATGATAGTAGGGACTGAGGAAAATAATTTTGTTTTTGCCCAGAATTTTTTGTACTTTTCCCCTACTAGAGCTTTAGTGTGGGGAGTGGAATTCATTTTTCTAGCTTGGAGTTGATGGTTACCTTCCGTGTACCACAAGCTTATTTTCCTGCAGTCCTTGTGTGTAGGGTGGAGCAGGTCTGCAGAAGGTGATACTTAATGTCTTCTCTACCTTCAGCTCTAGATCTTTCCTTTGTTTTGCACCTTAGGGAGGGTCTGTCTTTACACTCTCATAGTTCTTCCAATCATATTCCACTATCACTTGTCCTTCAGTACTCTCTAGCCTGTTGGGGAGGGAGCAGGGAGTTAGCAAGGACTCCACAGTTGTTTAAGTGTGCCTCAGTCTGGGCAGACACTCGTGTCCTGGAGTCTCAGGACAGTGGCCTTCCCACTCCTCCTGCACCCTGCCTAACCCCCCAGAATTTTTTTTCTTTTCACTTTCCCTCTCTTCATGGACTTTAACCCATGCCCTTAGGTTGACAGGGTTCATTCTCTTCCCCCACCTCCACTGAGGCTTTTGTTTCCTAGAGAAGGGTCCAGGTGGTGTTGCCTGTCCCTCCTAAAGCAGCAGCTATTACCCTACCATAGGTCTATACCAGGAGGGTCACTTTCTCAGGATTCTCACTGGTCTTTTATGTGAACACTTGGGGAGGTCCTTGAAGAAAAGCCAGTAAGAAGATGTGAACCCCCTGACTCCACAGAGGCCCTACACTCTCTAACCAGCCTCACTGGGCCCCCACCAACTCATTCACTATTTTAGCTAAATGCTTACTAGCTTCTGGCTGCATCTGCCTGGGTAAGGAAGGACTCTCCTTTCTCTCCCTGCATCAGCCTGTCTCTCCTTAGATTTCAGGCTAGTTGGTTGCCCCACCTCTCTCATGGATTTAAGAAAAGCTATGACCTCGTAGTTTGTCGTGCTTGAGCCAGAGTCTCTCCAGCTTTGCATCCTGAATACAAACTTCCTTCAGTAACTGCTTTTGGACTGGGTGCCATGGCTCACACCTGTGATCCCAGCTATTTGGGAGACTGAGACGGAAGGATTACTTGAACCCAGGAGTTCAAGGCCACAGCAAGCTATGATGGCAGCACTGCACTCCAGCCTGGGAGACAGAGCAAAACCCATATCTTTTTAAAAAAAAATTGCTTTTGAATAATTCTCTATAATCTAAGGAGAGCTTTTATTTCATTGTTAACCCTCAATGTCTGTACCATATCCTGGCTGTGGCACACAGCAAGGTGTGTTAATAGACTCACTGATTTAGCACAGACATCCATCTTTCTGAAGAGCCATAAGACAGAGCAGATAGTGCATATAGTAACAAGGCTGGAAAAGAATTTCTGCTTTTTCCTAACAGCAGTGGGTAAATTTTTTAAATCTGTATTGGTTTCCACAAGGTGGCAATATAAATACATGATATGTGAGAAAATGTGATTTGCTGATTTTTCACAAGTCAATCATTTGAGAAATTGGGAGTACGTAAGTTTCAGTTTTATCTTTTATAACCATAACAGTCATATGTATGACCTAATTAATTTTTATTTTAATGGAAGGTTTTCTACGATTCTGTTTATTTAGGTTATTAATATTTTGCTGAAAACTATTTTAATCTAAAGTTTTCATGCATGATGCATAAAGTCTTATGTAGCTAATTTATATTGATTTTTTTAAGGTTTATTAAACTGTGAAATGTGATACTGTGTTAATACAATAAATACTTTGACAAGTTTCAAAACAAAAATATTAGTTACTAAGTTGATGATATTTCATTTTTCACTGATGTGAAAATGAAAACATCTATAATTTTGTTTTTAAGAGGAAAATATCCTCTGCCACAGGCTTAGTTATTTCACAGTGAATACATGAACATTCTCTTTGCAATATAAAGGGAAATCAGAGTGAGTCCTTAAAGAAAGAAAATGCAATCATTCCTCTGTATCCAAGGATTCTGAATCCAGATTCAACCAACCATAGATTGAAAATATTAAATAAAGAATAATATAAATTTAAAAAGCAATATAGTATAACAACTATTTATAAACCATTTACATTGTATTAGGTATTATAAGTAATCTAGAGGTGATTTAAAGTATGTAGGAAGATGTACACAGCTTAAATGCAAATACTACACCATTTTATATCAGGGACTTCAGCCTCTGCAGATTGTAGTTTTCTGGAGCGTCCTGGAACCAATCCTCCACAGATACTGAGAGGCTATGTTAAATAAATTTTTATTTTTTGACTACTGTTTTTTCCACTTCATGCCCTCTGGCAAAAAAAATAAACAAGGCTTAATAATTAAAGTCTTAAGTTTTTAAGACTCCTGTAGAATTACAGGGAAAGATGCATTTTACTTGTTTAAAAAATTTTTTGTTTTCATTTTCAGTTTATGCAGGCATTTCATCATCATGTGACAGCTGCACTGGCATTGACCTACAAATTCTAGCAGTAGCAGTTTGTTAGGCCAAAGGTTTTTTTCTTTTTTCTTTTTGATTTTAGAATTTACTTTTCTGCTGTACTTTAATACTCATTGCTTTCACAGATCCAGGCCTCTTGACATTTTGGTGGCTTTGGGACTTAATATAAAGAAAAACTGTAAGAAGTAGAAGTAATCTCTGAAGATTCAGGGAGCTCTCTGCTGCAGTGCCAAGAACAAATCTCTTAGATTTATTGGTTGTTCCCATTTAAATGTGTACATTTAATATTTGGTTAAGATTAGTGAAAAGGGAGATGAAATGATGAAATGATGGAGCTCTCTGAATAGGGGTCATAGGTCAATGAAACTACTGATAAGAATTCATTAAGGAAAGCATGATTTATAGAAATTTGTAGAAATGGGAAGTTGGAAGATGAAGATTTAAGATTCAGAGTTTTATTAGGAATCAAAAGATTTTACGTTTGTAATCCCTGCAGCCATCAGTTATCTATCTTTAGGTACCCAACTGTTAGTAAAATGACAGTGTGATGTCATTGTCCACAAAGAATAGTTCATCTTCCAAATGCCTTTTCTGTGTTAGGCGTTATTGCCTTGATTTACTGTCAGAGTAATTTAAATTTTCTGTAAGATTATTAAAGGGTTTTGTGACTGTTAACTCTCCCCCAAAACTAAAATATAGCTGACCTTAGGCGTAGATTACAGATAAGGAATGCATTTGGAACAGTCAGTTTTGCTGTGCTGTGGCTGTTGGGGGAAGGCAGGAGGAGATTTGCCTGATAAAAGAAGTGGGAATTGGGGGGAGAAATGTCTGAAGACGGATGTCATCCTGTGGAGGAGGGATGGAGCCAGGAATGAAAGAAAGGGGAACTCCTGGGGGAAGGGAGCTGTGCCCTGTTGGCTGCTCTCTGGCAGGCCTGACTGGCAAGCCCTTGGGTGAAGGGAGAAATTTTGTACCCCAAAAAGGTGAAAGTGCATAGCATTTGAAATTGGAAAACATGACATTTTGACCTTAATCCAAACTATTAACCCTTCTGGGCCTTAGGTTTTACATCTGTAAAATAAAAATGCTAGTCCTTGCCTATCTGAGGAGATGGGATTATTTTAAGGCTCAGATGTGGTCATGGACACTGTAAAGACTTGTGGAATTATCTGTTATCTGGTTATGTGAGCCAGGGGTCTTCACCTGGACTCTAAAAAAAAAAAAAAGATGCTAGGCATGAACTGCCACGTAATTAATTACTAATCTTGTAGAGTACGGTCTAGTAGTCTTCAGCTGAAGGCATTCTTCATACGGAACCGCACTGACATTTTTAGGGTAAATTGAGATGCAGTCGTTCCTGTCAGTCAGGAATCCGTGTTTAAATTCTAGGTAGTTCTGGCTCTAGAGACAGCAGCGCAACAGTGACTGTAGATGTGTGTGTGACACAGGACGGCGCCTTAAGGCGGAGCTGGGGGGACAGAGGGAATACTGCAAGCTCCTTCCGTGCCCTCCCTCGCCCAGCTCCACTGCATTTTCTTCATGGCCTCTATCACACTCTTGTTCGCTGTGGTCTCCCCTAGTGCCTCCACTCCCCTCCCGCAACCTCCTACCTCAATAGAATGCAAATTCCATGAAGGCAGGGGCTTCTTTTTGCCTGTTTTGTTCTCTGTCAAGAGCAGTTCCTGGTACGCAATAGGCATTCAAATATTTATAAAAGGAATGAGTGCTGGATTTCAGTGATGTGTTGAAATAAATGTCTAGAAACAGGCCTGTGCGCAATAGATAAAAGAAGGCAGGTCTGAACTCGACAGGAGTGGAACCCCGCCGTGACTGTTGGGCTGTTGCTGGCCGGCGTTCTGGACCTCTGAATTGTCGGTAGGCATTGGTGGTCCCTTACCTATCTCTTTTCCTTTTTTAACCCTAGCAATAACATTGAAGAAGACACAGTCCTCAAAACCAACAAGCACATTTACTCCCAGCTTTTGAGAGCGACTGCAAACAAAACTGCGACTCTTCTGGAAAGAGTCAATGTTATCGTCCACCTGCTGGGCCAGCTTGCCACTGCCGGCAGTACAGCAAGCAGCAGCGCCCTTCAGTGACGCACAGAGCCGCGTCCCAGACACGCTGTCAGTGCCTTCAACACGGAGCCGGTTTGTTCATTCGGTGCTTTGTTCATTAAATAATAGGGAAATATCCACTTAAAACGGGCATATCGGTGGAAACACAGAGTTATTTTAAGTGGCAGACAAATTACAGTTGAGTTCTGTGGCTTCTTCACTTGAAGTGCTAACGTCAGAATCGAACTTAAAGCTTCCACTATTTATTTCTTTGAGAAGTACATAGTACCTCAGTATTAATAGACTTGCTGTGATGCAGTTACACGTTCACATATTTTCGAAGTATGTCAAGCTACATGGGTCTGAGATATTGTTTTGGATAAAATGTTACTTTGGTCAAGAGAACTTTTATCCAAATGATATTACAGGTTCAAGTGGGTTAAGGAGAATTCCTGTACATCCACAGTGTTTCCTTTTAAATTGCACAGAAAAAAGGTGTGTTCTTTATAAGCTTCAGTGCAGGATTGTTCCAAGACCAGCTGTTGTGCAGTTTGCTGTATGTAATGCATGTTCTGAAAGGGTTCACTTTTGACTTTATATGACAGTTGATCAAGAGTAGGTACTATCCCTTTTTTTTTCATTTTAAACTTGAAACTGTGAATAAGGTAAGAAAACTATTTTGAATAAATAAACTATTTATTTAAAATGTCTTTGTATTTTTCCAGTTTCCATTCTTCACCTTGAGTTTTCATGTGAACTCAGTCTAATTAATAAACTTTACAAAGTAAAGTTCAAAACATTAACATTAAAATTCTACTGTCCACTAAATTTCCCTAGAATATTTTCCTAATTGCTGCTGCTACATGGCTCTCGTCCAGTTATACACAAGCATCCCCTATTATTTGTAATGGCAATAGTGCACAAGGCTGTTTTTGTTCATAATTCATATTTTCAATTTCAAGACAGTGTAACATGTAAAACAGGCTCTTTCAAGGTGAGGTGAAGGTCTGGACTCCTGAGCATGATGCCACTGTGTGTAGGTCTGTTGGCTAGGCCTGGGGGCAGGTGTGCTGGAGATCCAGCCAGCCCCCTGCAGGCCTGTAGGTAGCTGAGACGAGTCGTGCAGGCCCTCCACAGTGGCCATTAGCCCCGCCCACACTAACCACACCTCTGAAGGAATTCCAACTATACTAGAAAATTGTCTGGAATAACTGGTTTTAAGCCAAATTTTTACTGAGCTATGATGTAAAAGAGGCTTCTTTCTCTTATACAGAGATTGTCAGGTGTTTTCATTGGCTGAGATTTTTTTTGTTTGTTTTGAGACAGGGTCTCGCTGTAACCCAGGCTGGAGTACAGTGGCACAATCTCAGCTCACTGTAACCTCTGCCTCACAGGCTCAAGGGATCTTCCCACCTCACCTTCCAATGTAGCTGGGACTACAGGCGTGCACCATGATGCCTGGTTAATTTTTTGTATTTTTACTAGAGACAGAGTTTTGCCATGTTGCCCAGGGTGGTCTCCAACTCCTGAACTCAAGGGATCCACCTGCCTCAGCCTCCCAAAGTGCTGGGGTTACAGGCGTGAGCCACCGTACCCAGCCCATTGACAGTGAGTTAACGTCCATCAGAGCTTAGCAGAATTCTCTCTCGCCGTTTGTCCACTTGGTTGTTGTTTACTTAGTTTGCATTTTCCTTGGAACAGATTTGCATCGGTTTGCAAAAATTAATCACTGAAACACTTAAAGTTTTGCCTACATTGTAAAGCAGTTGTACAAATTCAGCAATATTTCATTTCAGGACCACTGTCATTCTTTTTCCCCTTGTAGAAAGTGTACACACGTAATAAAACCGTCTTTGCCCTGCTAAATAAACCTAGACACTTCTGTTGATTATAATCCAAGATGATATGTCATCTTTTGAGTTAATTCAAAGGGATGTTCCTACTTAGTAGGAATGAGCTGGGGTTAGGGGTATGAGAGTTGCTTATCTTTTCTCCCAGCCCCTCTCCTTGGCCGAAACAGCCTTTCAGTCAAGAGGAGAATGTGTTCTTACGTAAGTATAAATTATAGCCATCTTCCTTTGTCAAAACAATAACATGAAAGTTCCTACAGGGGGAAAAAAGAGCCTTAAAACATATATTTGTAATTTGCTATTTTTAACCTACCTGTGTTTTAGCTGTTCCTTTAGAAGAAGAAATTTGGTATTTGTGGCCTGATCATTGAGGCTACTGAAACCATTTTAGTTCGTTTCATTGCCCAGATTTTGTTCACTTCGTTACAAATGACATTGGGTTTCGTTCGGGTTAAGAGTTAGTAGCCGTATTCTATAAAAGTCGAAGGGACATATGCCTATCCTAGATATAACTGATAGTGGAAAACTAAAATTATCCACCTAGCTTCAAGAGTCTCCTTTTGGTAGTCAAGTCTTTAGAACCTGAGTAAACTGTCATACGAAGTGCCAGGAGAGAACACTAAGTGAATCACAGTGAAGCAGAAGAGTTGTTCTGTTCAGGAGCATTTGGGTTGCAGGCCTGTGTGTTCAAACAAGATGGCGGAACTCACTGCAGGGCCAGCCACCACCGCAGTGACACCGAGGAAGTGCAGAGGACCCTGGGCTGAGATTTGGAGATGAGGGCCCAGAGCTGCCACTGCGTTTGACTTTTGGCAGGATACAACAGATGAACTTTGGTTAATATGACTGGAAATGTGTACCATAGTATCCATCCTGCTGCGCCGACAGAGTTGTGAAGATCAAGAGAGAAATACACTTGAAAGCCTTTTGTACACTGTCATTAGAGAAATGTCATTCTGACGGGGACTCTGGAGTGCAATTCATTTGGATTCCATGACCTTTCTGATTGAATCCCTCAGTAAGATCATATCCATGGCATCTCCTTCCTTGACAGCCTAACCCACGGCTCTGGTCACATTTCCAACTCCCGTAAATCACGGGGGCAAGCAGTTGGAATGGGCAGAGCCCCACAGAGTAGAAAGCAGACAAAGATCCTTGGATGCTTAGTTTTGTTTTTAACCTTTCTAGGTTATGAATTATGTTTTACCTGAGCAACTGATTTTTAAATCAAGTATTTTAAAAGTTCAACTAAGGCGTTTTCCGTTGGGTTTTAACTTACAGAGCCATATTTGCATCAGCTACTGAAAATCTGGTTTTCTTTGTAAACAATATCAGAATTTTTCTCTTAGCGAAGTCCTGTGACCTGACTCTCCATTTGCCATTTTTTTCATTACATGTTCAGTGTGGAGATATGGACATCACAAACATCAAACCACTTCTCTGAAATAAACTTTTTTGGAAATAAGCCATTAGTAGGAAGCCAGGAATTCTGTTGCTGGTCCTTGTCATTAACTACTTTCCAGTATGCATTGCCTTTGAAAAGGAACACGGAGTTATATGCGTAGGAGTAATAAGCAGAATCTACGTTTCGGAAAGGATGGTTTCGTGGTATCACCGCTGGAAACACTTCAGTCATCTTCTTTGGGTAAGAATCAAGAACTCGGTTTCTGTTGACATCAAATGCAAACACCTGCAAAGCAAATTAGACAGACTGGCTCTTCGGAACATTACTCATATTTTAGGTTAATTTATAGCAATGAGATAAGCAACTTGGACTTTGTACCAAATTCTTTAGACCTGAACGTCCTAATTTTCCGTTTGTAACGCTCTGCCATTGCTATTTAGATTTGACATGAGTACAGGTTTTTTTGTTTTTTCTTTTGTTTTTTGGGACCAGTCTCACTCTTGCCCAGGCTGGACTGTAGTGCAGTGGTACAGTCACAGCTCACTGCAGCCTCGACCTCCCAGGCAGCTGGGACCACAGGCATGTGCCATGACACCTGGATAATTTCTGTATTTTTTGTTGAGACCAAAACGTGGGTTTCACTTTGTTTCCCAGACTGGTTTCAAACTCCTGGGTTTAAGCGATCTGCCTCATCCTCCCAAAGTGCTGGGATTCCAGGCATGAGCCACTGTGCCAGGCCAAGTACAGCTTTTAAATAGGAACTTGGTCATCTGACAAATCTCTATTTGGGATGACAGAAGCAATTCTAGGCTGAAGAGCCTTTACTTACAAGGGACTCCTTGAAGAAGTAAATTAACTTCTTTCTTCGGTCATAAAAGGCCGTGTCTAGGGGACTTGGGATGCCAGGAAATCCTTCTGATATCAACTTGGGATAGCTTTTTCCTTGTTCATCTTCTGTGAAGGCCTGGTCCTCGTCACTGTCATATCTCCAGTATTGATTTCCTGAGAGCCAACAAAAATAAGTTCATGTGGTTCATTAATATTAAAGGAAACGTGACAAAGAGCACAGTTTTCAACATAGGTCTCAGCCAGTCCTGTACAGCATGTTGCTGTGATTCTAGGAGGAAGTGGGGCTTTCGGCATCACAGAAGCCTCCACTTGGTGATGTCCAGGTCTGGACTGACTTCTGGATTTAGCCCAGGGAATGCATTTTTCCTGGACATCATTGCTGCAGCTGGAATGTTGGTTGCCTTTCACAGCAAAAGCAAACCCCATCCTGTGAACATCATTTTATTGGCTCTCATCAAAAGCAAGAACAAAACAGCAAAACTAATGTCTTTTTTACCTATTTTAATTTTTTTTTCTTCTTCCTTTATAGTCTAAAGCTGTTCTTTTAATGTTAGTGGCCCAAGGCTTAGAATCATTTTCCTGTCCTAGTCAGTATAAGCCCTCTTTTTTACAGAAGAAACCATGATCCTTATGATTGGATTATACCTTGGTTTTAGAGTCATCTAGTCCCACCACCACGCCCATTTTACAAATAAGGACACTGGAATAGAGAGCGCTGAAGCGAATGCAGGCCAGGACTCTCAGATTCCACTCCAGAGAGACTCCCCACTGTCCTGTGAAATGGAACTTGGTCCATTTTGTTTCAAAGTTCAAATGCTAATTCCGTGCTCTAAATCAATGGGTTATTTTAGGCTCTTGCTAGTTCCTAATCCTGAATATTTGGCATCTTGCCAACATAGAATAAATTAAACAAACTTCTTTGGTGTTCACAACTCACAGAGCACCCCAAGCAGTACATTCCTTAGCAACCAAATTCTTAATATGTTTGGAAAAGTTCACCATTGAAAACAATGTGATGTATATCCAGTTAGAGATGCAATTCACTCTGACAGGAGTTTCTTTTAATCCAAAATATTCATAGCAAATTAAGATGTTTTTAAAGCTCCAAGAATAAAATACAGCTGTATTGTAGCAGTTCTCCTACGATGACCTAATTCCGTGAGTAAGATTTTTTGAGTGTTGCTAACATAAATTCTAGTTTGGGACTTCTTAAGGCCCTAAAAAATGTGCCTCCACCTCTGGAAGACCTGAACTGTAAAAGTCCGCTGTCAGGCGATTTCTTTATGTAACTGAACTAATTCTTCCTTTATGTGATATGAAGGAAAATTAAGACCAAATGTATATACAGGATCCTTGTGGTAAAATTTGCATATGACGTTCATTCAGTTTGGCTCTCACCTTAAGTATTTTTGAGCAATTCAAAGTCCTATGGTTATGTTACCAGGATTCAGGCAGAGGGAGTACCTAACTTGACTCTGGGTAGGAAAGGGGAAGGAAAAAGCAGTGACCACAAAATCATGTTTGTGATTGGACTCTATTGTCTGGTTTTACAAAGGCAGCATGACTCGTGCTCGAGGCCCAGGGTACTGGATGAGACCAGGTGAGTCAGGAGTAGTGACAGCAGGAGTCCCAGACCTGCCTTTGTGTATTCCCCATGACCCCCCAGGCTCCCCCACATCAGCTTCTGCCTTCCAGCAAAACACTGACCTTTCTCTGTTGAGAAATTGCCATTGATTCCTCATGGCCTGCCCAGTGAAGTCCAGCCTCTGGCCCTGGTATTTGAGGCCCTCCGTGGTTGGGCCAACCCACCTTTCTAGCCTGATCTCATCCTGTGTGGGTCTGTCGCCAACTCTGATGGACCCCAGTCTCCCAGCTCTGCGGCATTTTCACTCTCAGCCCCACGGCTTGGCTTCTGCTGCTTGTCTCTGACCACTTCCACGCTCATCCACTCACCATTCTGGGTACCTTTTTCTGGGCATCCCAGATCCCACCCATTCTTGAGTCTAGGCCAAGACCTGATTCCTGGGGGCATCAGCACCCAATTCCAGGTGACAGTGATCACCTCTTCTGCTTGGCCAACCCTTAAAAACACTTCTGTTCCTAGGCTTCAAGGTGTTTTCTTTTCCTCTAGAACCAGATCAAAACTCCTGCAGGCAGGGCTCTTTGTTACAGTTTTTTGGCAACCCCCTTAATGCCTAGTAGAATTCATTCACTCAATTGGTGACTTAAGTGCCTTCTTAAAAAGATCAGGGGGCTGGGTCAGAGGTTATCCCAGCACTTTGAGAGGCCAAGGTGGGAAGACAGCTTGAAGCCGGGAGTTCAAAACTAGCCTAGCCAACTTAGTGAGACCCCATCTCTACCAAAAAAAAAAAATTTTTTTTAATTAAGCCAGGTGTAGTGGCATGAGCGTGTGGTCCCAGCTACTCAGGAGACTGAGGTGGGAACATGACTTGAGCCCAGGAGGTCGAGGCTGTAGTGAGCCATGATTGTGCCTTCCAGCCCGGGTGACAGTGAAACTGTCTCAGAAACAAACAAGCAAAAAACAATAGAACCCAATCCTTGTGCTCTCAGAGCTTCCTGCCTGATAGAGCAGATAGAAATTAACAAGTGATGATAAGAGCGTTACAGCAGATTTCTTGGTAGGGGCTCAAGACCTTCCTTCTGAGGGCATTTGTTTAATAAGAGAAATAGAACCATGAATGAAGAATCTGTACCTTTAAAAAAATAACGTTCATCTCTTCTCCATGTCCAGATGTGAACGAAGGCATCTATGCTGTGTGCTGGGATTCCATGCCAGCCAACGAGGATTTGGATAGGGTCCCCATAGCGTGTCCTGTTGTTTCGGTTTTCGTAAAGCCAGTACCAGCTGTTGCGGAAGAAATATGTGCTAAATCTCACCACCACCTCTCCATATTGGTTTCTTTCTTTGCGAATCCAGTCAAATGCTGTATCAAATGTTCCCTCACAGGAGCCTTAAAAAAAAAAAAAAAAACCAGCCTCTTGTCATATGGTGCAAAAACTTATATTTTCATGTGTGACTTGAATTAAGACAGTTGCAGAGCTGGGGCTTTCTATAAAGACACCATGTAAGACTGAAGTGGCGCCAGGTGCAGTGGCGCGTTCCTGTAATCCCGGCACCTGGGGAGACTGAGGCGGGAGGATTGCTTGAGCCCAAGACTTCAAGATGGTGAAACCCAGTCTACAAAAAAAAACAAAAACAAAAATTAGCCATGCATGGTGCCTGTGGTCCCAGCTATTGGGAGGCTGAGGTGGAAGGATCACTTGGGCCTGAGAAACAGAGGCTGCAATGAACTGAGGTCAGGCCATTACACGTCAGCCTGGGTGACAGAGTGAGACCCTATCTTAAAAAAAAAAAAAAGATTGAGATGGCTGAGCAGAGGGAGCCAGAGGCACCAGGGTGCCTACTGTAGCCCTGGCTCGTGGGCACCATCCTTCATTCTTCAGGTGCCCCGGGCCGCTCTTGGAAGCGTCTCAATGTGGATGCAGTTGTTTACAGCTGACCACCCTAAATACAGCTCGCAAATGCCTCCCTTGACGCCTTGACGGCAGTTTGACTTCATTAGAGAGAAGTTTAAATCTGGGCTCATGTCAGAGCAAGATTTCCACTGGGGCAAGTCAGTGTGTCCTGGCAGTTGTTATCTCCAAAGACACAGAGTACTGAGAACGGGGGATGTGAGAACAGAAATGCCGTGGTCTCTGTTAAGGACTTTTTTGTTTGTTTGAGATAGTCTTGCTCTGTCACCCAGGCTGGAGTGCAGTGGCGCAATCTTGGCTCACTGCAACCTCTGCCTCCTGGATTTAAGTGATTCTCCTCCCTCAGCTTCCCACATAGCTGGGATTATAGGCATGTGCCACGATGCCTGGCTAATTTTT
Source organism: Saguinus oedipus (assembly GCA_031835075.1). Taxonomy (NCBI): domain Eukaryota; kingdom Metazoa; phylum Chordata; class Mammalia; order Primates; family Cebidae; genus Saguinus; species Saguinus oedipus. The sequence continues at coordinate 131,481,093 of CM063179.1, forward strand.
ATATTTATGGTAGAGATAGGGTTTCAACATGTTGGTCAGGCTGGTCTCGAACTCCTGACATCAAAGATCTGCCTGCCTTGTCCTCCCAAAGTGCTGGGATTACAGGCGTGAGCCACCATGCCCAGCCTAGGGACCTCTGAATGGAGAAGAGAAGGACAGCTTTCTTCCCTTGGCCTCTGTGCTAAATCACTAACCACTTTAATTAAATAACCACTAGAACGTTTGGCTGAACGATTTTAAATAGATTGGAGCTTATCCTGGCCAGGCTAAGCTGCTCTTTGCCATGGGATTGCAGTAAACTCCCAGGGCTTCCAGTGTGTGTGTCTCTGGTGGGATGCCACAGCACAGTGGCAGGGGGAGGGAGAGCTTATGTTGAGAAAACCACTGTGTTCACTGTCCTCCTAAGAAATGCATGTGGCAAGTGGAAGAGAGGACACAGGAGGGACTGGTGGTCAGCTGGGCAGAACCACTTTTTACTAAGACAGCAGCAGCACGGAGCTAGAGGGTGGCTACTCTTGGGTGGCACAGTTGTACAACGTTCTGCTCTTGGGCCCCGGCTCCCATTTAGGAGTGATCGGGGTCCTGCTGTGCTCAGGAACACTGAGTGTCCTCCGTGAGCTCGGGGATACCCTCCCCGGCTTTCTTACCGTACAGCTTTTGAATCGCTTTCCTGTCCGCCCAGTCCAACTCAAACACAGGCTCCTGGGGAATGTAATTTGGTTGCATTATGGATCCTGTCCTGTAGGTGTGAGGCAAGCCCAAAACATGGCCAATTTCATGGACGGCCACCTGGAAGGGGAACACACACCATGGCGCTGGGTGAAGCCTGGGCAATGGATCCCTGCGTTACAGATGGAAGGCCTGTGCTTGTGAAGAGGGGAGCACTGGTGGAACTAGGGAACCGTGGCCAGACACCGATTTGCCTCCTCAGAGGATGCGGACACTTCCTGGGAAAAGCTTGGACTTTTTGGACGTCAGCCCATGAGCATTGCTGGTGCCTTATCAACATGAGCAGCTCAGGACCACTGACCTTGAGAAGGCTAATGCCCATGTCACTGGTGGGAGGTGTGAAGTGTTCGTCATCATCAAAGTGAATGTCACCTAGGCGCCAGGCGTGTGCAAACTCCTGCCCGCTCCCATCGAAGGCCCGGGGACAGCCCAGGTGCCGGCCTGGAGATGAGGAGAAGGAGGTGGTCCCAGTGAAGGATGAGTACCCCTCATACAGACGCCTCACCTAGAGTACATGACAGGGTCCCCAGCCTCCAGGAACCAGCTGCAGAGGCAGACAGAGTGACAGCAGACAGAGCGACAGCTCCTGGATTAAGCCCTCAATGTGAGGAGGGTGGGAGACGGTGTGTTTATAAACTGTTTTCAGTCCACAGACTGTCAAGAGACCAGCAGGCACCAAGTGCCTGGGAGCGGAGGGGAGTGGAGGGGAGCGGAGGGGAGCGGGGCTGGGTAAGAGCTCAACTGAGGGTCTGGAAAGACGGCACAAAGGCCTCATCCAGGCAAGATCCGGGCGGCTCCTTGCCTCTGCGGAGGACATGAAGTAGTGGAGGCCGGGTCCCTTACATTTCTTGTTTTCAGCCAACCGTGTCCCTGTACTTCTCATGCTGGGACATTAACCCAGTGAGACCAGAAGACAGCCCTGAGCACCTCTGGGTCATAGATGGGCTGCAAAGTGGCTCAGTCATTTGTCCAGTTGCATGGGGGAAGTGGTGGCACCTGTGCCTGACCCCGCCCTGTCCTGAGGCCCCTGCTCCCTGGGGAAGCCTGAAGCACAGGCAGGGGGCCTGCATGGAGCTTTGAGGAGCAGGCCGGGCAGCAGCCTGCGCGCAGGGCAGGCCCTAGTGTCGCCACAGGCCACACCAGGCTCTCTGCAGGGTGACCGTGATTCTGACAAGACCCCACTGACCAGAGGCTCCGCCTGCCCTGCTGACAGGTGTCTCTGGGACAGGCCGGGAGGGATAAGCACCCCCCATTCTGCAGGAGGCGGAGGCAGGGTGAGGGGGAGGCATGCCGGGGTCCCCGAGGTGCTCTTACCTCTCCCAAAGCCCAGCTTGATGTCGACCGCGGCCCCAGGGGCAGCCAGGTCCTCGCGGAAGTCCAGAGGCGTCACCTCGCTCCACATCCTGAAGGCCAGGGCCACGATGCGCCTCTGTTCCGCCGCGGATAGCTGGCTGCTCAGAGCCTCGCCCAGCAGCCGCCAGCTCAGCGTCCTCTTGGAGAAGGCCTGGGCGGCCCCGCCGTCAGTGAGGCCCCGGGGCTGCCAACCCCGCCGGGACAGGGACAGGGACGGCAGCATCCACGGGGAGCGCCTGGGGCGGGCTCTGGGGAGCTGGCCGAGGGGCACACGCGGGGCGGCAGGGGGTGGCAGGCGCGTGTCCGGGACCCCGCAGCGCGGCCGGTTCATGGCCACCAGGGTGGCCGCGTCCAGCTCCCCGCTGGCCGGCAGCGCGTTCGCCCGCTGGAACCTGCGCACCGCCTCGGCCAAGGCAGTGCCCTTGGGGGTCTCTGGTGGCCCCTCGGGGCTGGGCCCCCACGCCGCCTGCGTCCCCGACCAGCCATATCTGGACAGGAACCGCTGCGGGAGAGAAACGCACTCTAATCCGGGTCCACCTCCCTCCTGGCCTTCCTCCAGCCGGGCTGCCCTGCCCCAGAACCTCGAGAGACAGAGACAGATAGAGACAGACAGAGACAAAGAGAGAGACAGATGGAAGCAGAGAGACAGACAGGGAGAAACAAGAAGACAGAGAGACCGAGATCTAGAGAGAGAGGCAGTAAGAGACAGGCAGGAGCGAGTCCTGGGCGCAGTCTTGAGTCCTTGGATGGGCGCCAGGTGGGGTGAGAGGCGCCACAGGGCCCGAGGAGACTGGGCAGCGGGGTGAGCTGGTGCCAGGAAGAGGTGAGAGGTTGGGGTTGGGGAGAGCGCTCCCTGAGGCCATGCCGGGCAGGATGGGGGTGCCAAGGAAGGCCGGGTGTGGACATACCTCAGAGAAGGCCTTGGAGAGGCCTGCCTTGAGAGCTTGGAATTCGAACTGAGGGGTTTGGCAGTGGTTGGGTCTGAGGACCTGGGGGCTTCCTCGCGGCCGCACAAAGGGAGCAAGGGAGGGAGGAAGGCGGGCTCCACGCTGCTGAGAGCCTGGCTACAGGGGGGCTCTCCTGCTCCCTGCCCTGGCCTCTGAGGCACCCTGGGAGCTGGGGATTGGACTTGACCCTGAGCATCAGCTCCAGCCTGTGGTGACCACAGGACCACGTGCCAGGGCAGGTCAAGGGGCCTCATCGATCCACTCCCTGCCCCCAGCACGACTCTCTGGAGGAGGGGATCACCTGCATCAGACTTCTTGGGTGCTTCACCACAGACTCTGGCAAAGTCCACGGATGCCACCCCAGACAGCTCTGTTAGGATCCTCACTCACTATTGCTGTGCTAGGGAACTTTGCAGGGTCGTCCCCTTTTCTACATCCAGAGACTGGCATGTGAGCAGCCACAGAATGCCTTCAGACAGTGCCTCGGCCACTACAGTACCACATGCTTGCCTTTGAAAAGGCACTTGGCATTCGAGTCTGTTGTCTGTGTGTACTGGCATTTCTCTCTCACCAGGGCTGACCTGCGGGGTTATCGAATCAGGTTAAGAATCGATTCACCGTTGTTCCAACAGGAGCCACAGGAGCTACTCCTCCCTCCCAGCCCAGCCTGCCTGGCTCTTCTCTGCCTCCACACAGCTGGCATCCTGGCCTGTGCACGTGCCTGTGTGCATGTTGTATGCCTGGGGGTGTTGCTTTTCCAGCCTCCTCCTACCTGAGCAGCGTGGAGGTCGGCAATGGGCTGGGCCTGGCGCAGCGGGGACGGCTCCAGGTCCGAATGGTCCCGGCTGTGGAAGAGGCTCTCAGGCTGGGTGGGCCCGGGAGCAGCCAGCCAGCAGAGCAGTAGTGTCGGACGGAAAATGGAGGCGGTGAGCATTGCCCTCCCTGCCTGGCTTCGTCCCTGTCGTCACCTCTCCTTAAGGAGCCAGACCTGGGGTGGCTTTTATAAGCCGCACAGAAGGGAGCACCCAGGTTTCCAAGCATTTCTCACCCAGCCCTGAAGTGTGCCCACTTGGAAGCCACGTGGCAGGCCCTGGGTGTTCTGCCTTTGAAGACCCCAGGCTCACCTTTCTTGTTGGCGTGAGAACTCCTCTCCTCTCTTTGCCATATCCTCGGGTAATTACATCCTCCAGTCCCTGCGGGTTCCATTTCTATGGAGATGTGCTGTGGGCAAGCTTGCCGCTAAATGAGCTGTGGAATTAACAGTGGCACAAGACCGCACCCGTAACAATGTGCATCTCAGAACTGGGCCTGAGTTTAAAAACCCTGACCGCTAGTTTGCTTACACTTTGGGTCACTTTTTTCCTAGGTGAACTGGGGTTTGGGGATTTTTAGTTTGTTTCTCAGACTTTTTTTGTGTGGCTTTTCTTTTTGTTTCTCTTTATATAAAGGTGATCTAATCAGTAGGTAGTATATATTGTAAAAGTACTGAGAATAAAGAAAAAAATTCTGTGGTTCTGGTAGTAACATTTCAGTGAAGATTCTTGCAGATACATATGTGCAGGTGCCTAAAGAAGTATTTGTGTGTCTCCATTTTACATAAACTCTATTCTCTACTCCTTACAAGTCAGCACAACGTTACAGGCACTTTTCTGTTTCTGAATGTAAGTATTTATCTTTCTAGTTAATGACTGCCCAGTGTCCCGTTCTGTGGGTAGAGATTTTTATATGCAGATAAACTACAATCACCTCGGCCCACCCACTTTCCCCTCATGGAGAAGCCTCAAGTTTCTCTGGGATCCTGAAGACAGAGCCTTCCCCAAAGTGTGCTTTTATTTGAGCAGACGTCCTCGAGAGAGTGCAGACTGACTGGGCCACAGCTGTCCATGGGGCTGATAACAGAAATATGGAGAGGCCAAATGCAGTGGCTCAGACCCATAATCCGAGCATTATGGGAGGCTGAGGCAGGAGGGCTGGGGCCAGGAGTTTGAGACCAGCTAGAGCAACATAGTGGGACCCCAACTCTACCAAAAAAAAAAAGGTTAAAAATTAGCTTGGCATGGATCGGGCATGGTGGCTCACACCTACAATCCCAACATTTCGGGAGGCTGAGTTGGGCGGATTGCTTGAGTCTAGGAGTTTAAGACCAGCCTGGGCAACATGATGAAACCCCATCTCTATTAAAAATACAAAAATTAGTCAGGTGTGGTGGCGCATGCCTGTAGTCCCAGCTACTTGGTGGGGATTTGAGGCTGGAGGATTACTTGAGCCCAGGAGGTTGAGGCTGAAATGAGCTGAGATTACACCACTGCACAACAACCGAGATGACAGGATGAGACCATGCTTCAGAAGGAGAAAAAAAAACGTACAGAGTGATGTGTGCCACTCCCAGGCCTAACTCTGAGATCACCCTCGTATTCTCTGTGATTTCTCTTCCCTCAACTCCTGGCCCGATGCAGAGCATCCAGCAGAAGTGGCCTGGATCCCTGAATGCCCCTGTGGAAGGCCACCCTTGAACCCTTGACTGCTCTGTGACAGGAGTAAGAAACACAACTTTATAGTGTGGAACCAAGATTTGGGGTTGGTGGGTGAGCAGTTAGACGACCCTAATAGAAGCCACTAAAAGCTTAGTCTGTCCCCAGAAGGACCCATAACATGCTCCTTGTTCCCTAAGATCTGTCTGCAATAGACTACAGCTGGCCCTTCCGTCTCTGGTGAAGGCTGCAGAGGTCAAGGGGCAGGATGGGTGTTCCCATCCCCGATGATGGCCTCCACTCAGGGAAGCGCCCTGCTCCTGTGAGCCTCATGACAGGTTTCTGGGTCACCTCCAGTCTTCCTAGTGGCTGTCGTCTCCCCATGATGCATTTTCCCCTTTTCTTGAAGAGCTCTTCTGTATTCCAGGTCCTTCCGCTGTCCTGGCTGACCCTGGTGTTCCTGTGAATGACTTCCCCCACCGTGACTCTGATCTGAAGATTCTCACCTCCACTCCACTCAAATCACCCTTGGCATGGCCTGGCTCAGCCCTGCCACCCCCTGGACTGCTGCACCTCTGATCCCACAGGCATAGGCAGCCCCTCATGCCCACTGCTGGCTCTCCTTGGAGCTTCTCACCCTCTTGTCTCTATCGCATGGCCTTTTGACCCCCAATTGCGCTGAGGGTGCTGAGAGTCCTTCTGCCTAACCCACTTAAGTGGTCTTGGATCCTTGGCTTTCACCCTGTCCAGTTCAGATCCCACAGACACTGACCAAGCCCTCGCCTGAGAGCCTCCCACCACCCCTGTGCTGGGGCCGCACCCGGGCGGATTCGGCTTTCTGTCTCCTGCATCTTGCTGAGCACTCATTCGCTCATCCATTTCCTTTAAACTCATGACTATAGCCCCTTCCCCGTGGGCTCCTGCGCTGCAAGCAACCCCCTCATCTCCCACTTTCCTGAGTGTTTCCCGTTCCTCCTCTCTTCTTGGTGGGTCACATCGATGCCTGCAGGGGCTGATCCTCAGGGGCAGGGAAAGGACAGAGTATGGGGAGGCAAAAGTAAGTTGAGGTTCAGGTTCACTGCAGGAATTTCTACCCCAGTATCCAGAGAGCTTGCAGGAGATGAATGAAAGTTTCTTGGGCACTGTGACTTTGCAGGTGAGAGCTTAGAATTTTATGTCAAAGGTCTGCCAAGAAGAGCAGGTGTGCACATGCCTATGTGGGGCTGTTATTCATTCAGTCATCATGAAACCAATACTTATTACTATCCTAAGGAAGACAGAAATGAACATGACAAATTCATTCCCTACTGTATTAGTCAGGGTTCCATAGAGAGACAGAACAAATAGGGCATATATATATAAAATGTTATTAAGTAGTATTAACTCACACGATCACAAGGTCTCACAATAGGTCATCTGCAAGCTGAGGAGCAAGAAGAGCCAGTCCATATCCCAACGCTGAAGATCTTGGAGTATGATGTTCTGGGCAGAAGCATCCAACACGGGAGAAAGATGCAGGCTGAGAGGCCAGGCCAGTCTGGTCTTTTCCTGTTTTTATATTCTGGCAGCTGATTAGATGGTGCCCACCCAGGTTAAGGGTGGGTTTGTCTGTCCCAGCCACTGACCCAAGTGTTAATCATCTTTGGCAACACCCTTAGATATGCCCAGGATCAATACTTTGCATCCTTCAATCCAGTCAAGTGGACACTCAGTATTAACCATCACACCTACCCTCATGGAATTTATATTCTAAGTAGGGAAGACAAAATAAACAAAAAAGAAATGAAAAATTCCAATAGTGACAGGTGGTAGGAATAAAATTAGCCAAAGTGAATGTCTAGGGGAAGAGTGAATATTCAAGTGAGCAGGAAAGATCTCTTGTGCAGATGAAATCTGGGCAACAGCAGAAAAATCAGAGGGACTCAAGTCATATGTGACTGGGAGTTCAGGAGTGGTGTACATTTTCCCTCATCAGGAAAGGGCACATGCACAGGTCCTGAGGCCGGGAGCGGCTGGGCAAACCTACAATAGTAGAGAAGAAAGAAGGCTGGACATGACTGGGAGGAGTGAGCTGAGAAGGGAGGATGGAGAGGAGGACGGACAAAGTCTCGCTCTGTCGCCCAGGCTGGAGGAGGAGTGAGCTGAGAGGGGAGGATGGAGAGGAGGACAGGGGACAAAGTCTCACTCTGTCGCCCAGGCTGGAGGAGGAGTGAGCTGAGAGGGGAGGATGGAAAGGAGGACAGACAGTCTCCCTCTGTCGCCCAGGCTGGAGTGCAGTGTGGCATGATCTCAGCTCACTGCAACCTATACCTCTCAGGCTCAAGCAATTTTCCTGCCTCAGTCTCCTGAATAGCTGGGATTACAGACATGTACCACCACACCTGGCTAAGTTTTTGCATTTTTAGTAGAGAAGGAGTTTCACCACGTTGGCCAGGGTGGACTTGAACTCCTGGCCTCAAGAGAACTGCCCGCCTCAACCTCCCAAAGTGCTGGTATTACAGGCATGAGCCACTGTGCCTGGCCAAGATTTTCTTAGAAGAGCATTTTATTCAAACTCTGAAAAGGTTTATCTTGATGTCTGCCAATTCACTTGATTATTTTATCATTTAGATTTGGTTATAAAAGAAAAATCTCATAGTAATAGTGGGTTAAACAACATAGAAGTTGATATGTCTTTTATATTCAAGAAGTCTAGAGGTGGGATAGTTTTTATGCCCAGTGTCATCTTGTTCTAGAAAACTTCCTTTCCCCAATGTCATCTCAAGGCCCAAGATGGCTACTGGAGCTTCAGTTCCGATACCTGCATTCCAGGAAAAAGGAAGAATGATGTCAGGGGTGTACATCTAACTACATCCCCTTGGCTACAACTTAATCACACTCTCCTGCCTACCTGTGAAGGAAGCTGGGAAATGTAGTTCTTATTCCAAATGGCCTCAGACTTTGCTGAACATCAAGGATTCTTGTTCCAGGGTAACGAATGTTGAGACCACCTCACTGACTCTATCCCTGTCATCTGCTTCCTTAGAATTCTTAGTAAAATGATTCCTGCTAGTTTATTTTCTGAAGACTTGTATACAACACAATGTTTTTATTTTGTTACTTTCCATTCACGGGGACGTTGCATTAACATTTAACTCCGTGTGACTACATGTAACTCATGAGTTAAAGCACATAAAACTCAGAACAGGGTCTGAGAACATGTCCCGTAAATGAGCTGTGGCTATATGGTCCAGAGGGAAAACCTTCAGTTCTTACCGCTGGCCCACCTGGGCCCGGGGCCAGTTGCATTCCGCCTTGGCTCTTAAATTCCTGCATGATCCTTTATTCCTTTCCTGCACAAACTTCTTCGGCAACTCTCCTCAGTCCAGGAGCTGGAGGGGAAGGCACATGAGGGTGATGCAAAGAGGGAATGCAGGTCACACAACTGTAGGAAAACCCGGTGCAGCACATCTGCTCAGTGTCTTCTCCTACCTCACCCTCCTGTCGCTTCTGATCCGCAGGAAGGACACCAGGAGGCTGGCCACCCAGCCTGCTGGGGCATCACTCTGTCTGGAGCTGGTGGTGGGAGGGTGTGACTCACTCACCATCCTTGGTGGCCCTATTGCCACTCAGGGTGTTGTGTGAGACTCTGGCATCAACCCAGCTTCCCACGTTGACTTGAGTCACCCAGAACATCTGCAAACTGAGCGCTGAACTTTCCCCAGCACATCAGGAACAGCTGGATCTGTAAAACGTAGGGATGAAGTTTGGGAAGAGATTTCCAAGGCCTTTCTACAGGGCTTTCCGTTTGCACATGAACCTCTTCTAAGTAAATACTGACCTCCCCAGTGCCTCAGATTCCTGGGAGATCATATGGTCTGTCTAATGCTGCAGTTGTATCTTTGAGAGAAAGCCTTACATAACCTTCTCTTCTCTCCCCTCTAGCCACTGAGCCATAGAATGATTAGTTAACATAATTATTGTCCTTAACAGAAACTGCAGCCCCATGGGAGGGTGAGCAGAAGAAATGACTCTGACATCCCTAGGCTTCACTTTCTTGAGCTGGGTAATTACAGAGCTTACCTTCTGTCCCACCTATGCCTTCAGAATCAGGGTTTCTCCCCAGTGCCTTTCAAACTGGTTTTTACCTACTCAGCTCTCATGTTCTCAGGAATTTCCAGCCCAACTGCCAAAGAAAGCCCAGCTCCTGACTCACCCATGGCTGAGGACACGCCCCTGCTGCTTTGCTCATCTCCCGACCATGCAGGAGCTCCCTGCCTTCCTAACTCCAAACAGATCCATCTTTAACCATGCCCTGCCCTGCTCCATCTGAAACAAGGCTTCGCCAGAACAGTCAGGCCTCACATCCTCTTCAAAAGGTGGCTTCAGTTTGTGTGGGAATGAAAGGACACACGTGTGCTGTTTAATAGCACATAGACATTTAGTGAACCTTTGTCCCTGATTCTGCCCCCTGGCCCCTAAGGCTATGAAAAGGAACCTCTTTTCCCTGCACTGCAACAGGGTGTTCCTCCTTCAACAGCCTGTGCTTCTGAAGCCCACGCGTCCCTCTCACTCGTCTGCTTACGGCTTGGACTTCTCTTCCTCTTCCTTCCTCACTTCCGGGCTTGTCTTGCTTCTCCAGCCTCTCCACCATGCATGAGGATGTTCCTGATTGCACTGCAGCTATGGGGGACCCTGTTCCTGCAGTCCAGCAGTCTCCAAACATGGGTGCACACTGGAGGCACCTGGAGAGCTTCTAACACCTCCTCCTGCTTGGGCTTTATTCTAGAAACCAATTCAGGGAAATCTCTGGGGGTGGGGCCTGAGCAATTTCATTTTAGAAGCACATCATGTAGTTCTGATGTACAGCGAGGTTCTTAGTTCATGGGCTAATCTATTTCACTTTGGTACTATGGAGAAAAACATGTATGAAACAGTGCTTGCCCAATTATTTTACTGAATTTCCTGGGGCAAGTGGTTATTTCAGGCAGCCATCACCATACCACAGTTTTAGAACAGTTCTCAAAGAATATAATCACACCAAGATTTGGAGAACAATTATCACTGAATTCTAACCTACTATTATGAATCTCATATGAGGCGGCCGATGAATTTCATGAGTCTAGGTCTAAGTGCTTATGCTTATCAATCCCTTCTAATTTTGTTCCAGTTCTGCCACTCACTAGCTATGTGACCCTGAGAAATCATTTCAACTCTTGAGCCTGTTTCCTCACCAGAAAAATGGAATGAGGGAAACATCCACTCCTAGGGGCTGTTATAAGGAGTGGAGATGAGGGATGTGGAGCCCAAATGCCTTTCAGCCGGATCTTTCAAAGAAATAGAGGCGTGCGGGCAGCACCTTCCCACCACCAGTCCAAATGCTACTAACAGACAAGTCTTGGTTTCAGTCACCTCAGCCTAAATTCCAGGCCAATATTTTAAAAGTGGGAATGAAGTTTGGGAACAGATTTCCAAAGACTTCCTACAGGGCCCTGCATTTGCACATGAACCTCTTCTCAGTAAATACTGACCTCCCCAGCCCCTCAGATTCCTGGGAGATCAGATGGTCTGTCTAATGCTGCAGTTGTATCTTTGAAGGAAAGCAAGTCTCTATATTTAAACTAAAATTGTCCTTAGCTCACAAGCAGGAACTTCAAGGTCCTTTTTATAGCATGAATCAATCTATGTTATATAGAGCAATTTTATGATTCATACCAGGTTTGTGAGTTATCAGAGGTGGGCATACCTGTCTCTTCCCTGAACATGGCTTTGCACTTAACATGACACATAGACAGTAACCATACACTCAGTAAGCACAGGTAGCCAGTGTGGTTTATTTGATTTCCTTTCTGCTGGGCACAGGAAGCTCTCATAAGGCTAGGGTTCAAGCTGGCTTCCATAGAGGGCAGTCATGTGCACATGGGCCTGTTCCCAGCCCCAGGTCAGGTCCTGATCCCTGGTCCTCAGGTGCTTTCCACTCAGGCTTGAGGCAGGTGTCTGGTGGCATCAGCTTCCTAGAGCCCTTGCTGATGCCTGGCTCCATCCAGAGCCAGCCCCGTCGGGAGAAGCCCAGCCCAGGAAGGCTTCACAGGGCAAGCGCCAGGTGGCTGACTCAGCAGCAGCCATGGGGCTGGAGTGCCTTCCTGATGCCAGTGGCCAGTGCTTGTGGCGTGGGGCTCTCTGCAGTGCAGCTTACAGGCAGGCCCTGGGCGGCCAGTGCGCGAGCCGTAGTGGGGCCGATGGCTGCAAACTGTAAAGACAGAAGAGAGAACAGGGCTTTAGCACACCAGCAGGGGTGAAGGCAGCAGGTGGCTGGATGTGTGCAGGGCCATCAGCCAGCCTTTCTGTTGGACGTCACTCCTCATGTGACGTGTTTATATAAATGCTAACACCACCTGATTTGAGCCCAGATTCTGAGCCTGCAAAATACCTCAGAATCCACACTCTCATCACAGCCTCTCTGCTACCCTGAGTGAGAGCATGCCATTCCCAGGCTCAGGTGAGGGGCAGGTACATGAAGGCCCCGGCTGGTGCTCGCCATCATGGCTGCATCAGTGCAGTCCTTCCTCAGAGGCTCAAGCTGCAGACAGTTCTGCTTCTGGTGTTGGGGTTCCTGGGTCTGATCAAGAGGAGGTGGGTGTGTCAGGGGCAGTGACTGAATCCCCAGGAAAGCAGAGCCATAAGGTCAGAGCTCTGGGACCAAGGGTTGAGACTTAAATCCCAGCTTCATAGGACAATGCCCTTGGCCTGTGGGCCCACCCTCTCTGGCCTCCATCTCCTTATCCATAAACAGAAAAGATAATAGGACTCTTTACTGGGCAGCTGTGGGGATTAAATGAGGTGACAGGTGTGAACCACTTGGCCTGGCCCAGAGATAAGCTCGATGACCATCATGGGCTTCTGCCTGTGCTGTGGTGATCCTTCCAAATCAGCTGTCCAGGGCAAAGGCCTCATCCACAGGACACCTCTCTCTGAACAAGCACCATGGGCTCGATGGTTCTGTGCAGAGCCCTGCCTGGATGCAGCACTGCTTCTGTCCCGGCTCTGCCCCTGCTAGCTGTTACCAGTGCAAGTCCCTTAGGCTCTCTGATCCCTCACCTATAAAAGGGGCACAGTTACCCTGGCCTTGGAGGGCTAGAGTGGGGGTTAAATGAGAGAATATCCTCATCCCCCACTCTCATCTGGATTGAGACTGTGGACTCTGAACCTGTTTGGGAGCAAGGGAGCATCTGACACTGGCAGCCCCTGCCCAGCACTCTGCCTCATCCTCCCTCCCTCCTGGCAAGTGGGCAGCAGGCCAGGTGGTAGTGGAGTTAACAAGCCACCTGTACCTCTGCATAACCTTGGATGCTGTGCGCCTGAGGCTCCTTCCTCCGGCTGAGTCAGAATGAGGGAAGGGAGACTGCAGTCCCACAGAGGCCCCGCCCTCACCCTGCCCACAGTACTGCCCTGCTAAGCATCCACTGCTTAGGAAACTCCCTGAGGAAAAAATGGAGTTGGACCCCTACCTCACACAACATACAAAAATCAATTCAAAACAGATCAAATACCTAAGTTCAGAGCTAAAACTAAAAAACTCTTAGAGTGAAACCGGAGTAAATCTTCAAAACACTGAATTAAAACAATGGTTTCTTGGATACAACACCCAAAGCACAAGTAACAAAAGAAAAAAAAATACACTGAACTTTATCAAAATTGAAAGCCTTTTGTGGTTCAAAAAAATCATCAAAAAAGTGAAAAGACAATTCAAAGAATGCGAGAAAATTTTTACAAAACATATATCTGATAAAAAATTTGTATTCAGAGGCCAGGCACACTGGTTCACGCCTGTAATCCCAGCACTTTGGGGGGCTGAGGCAGGCGGATCACCTGAGATTGGGAGTTCGAGATCAGCCTGGGCAACATGGTGAAACCCCATCTGTACTAAAAATACAAAAATTAGCCAGGCCTGGTGGCATGTATCTGTAATCCCAGCTATTCAGGAGGCTGAGGCAGGAGAATAGCTTGAACCCAGGAGGCAAAGGTTGCAGCAAGGCGAGACTGCATCACAGCACTCCAGCCTTGGTGACAGAGTGGAACACCATCTCAAAAAAAAAAATTTGTATTCAGAATAAGAAATTCTGCCAATTCAACAAATAACCTGGGTTAAAAGTGGGCAAAGGATTTGGATAGATATTTTTTAAAGAAGATATAAAACTGACCAACAAACGTAGAAAGATGCTCAACATCGTTAGTCATTAGGGAAATCTAAATCAAACCCATGCTGAGAAACTGCTTCAGACAAACTAGGATGGCCATAATCACAGAGACAGAAAAATATGGATATGGAGGATACGGAGAAACTGGAACCCTCATACCTTGCTGATGACAATGCAAAATGGCACAACCACTTTGGAAAACAGCAGTAATTCAACAAATGTTAAACGAAGTTACCTTAGATCTAGTAAATATACTCCTAAATATATACTCAAGAGAAATGAAAACATATGTCCACACAGAAAACTGTATTTGGATGTTCAGCATTATTTAACAGCCTGAAAGTGAAAACAATCCAAATGTCCATCAACTAATGAATGGATAAATAAAAAAGTCCTCAGAATGGACTATTATTTGGCAATAAAAAGGGATGAAGTACTGGTATACCTGCTACAACATGGATGAACCTTGGAAACATTATACTAGTGAAAAAAGTCAGTTACAAAAGACCATATACTGTATGATTCTATTAACATGAGATGTCCAGAATAGAGAAATCCATGGAGATGGAAAGTAGCTGAGTGGTTGCCAAGGAGTACAGGGAATGACGGAATGAGGGGTGGCTGCGAATGGGTTTCGGGTTTCTCTTTGGGGTGGAGAGGTGTTCTGGAACTAGACAGTGGTGATGGTTGCACAAATCTGTGACTATCCTAAAAATCATGTTAAAGTTGACATATTGGGCTGGGCATGGTGGCTCACACCTGTAATCCCTACATTTTGGGAGGCCAAGGCAGGAAGATTGCTTGAAGCCAGGAGTTTGAGATCAGCCTGAGCAATACAGTGAGACCCCATCTCTGCAAAAAGTTAAAAAAAAATTTTTAAGTTTACATATTAAAATCATAAAAAGTAAATTTTATGGTTTGTGAATTACATCTCAATAAAGCTATTTAAAAATTTGAAAAAAGAAACTCCCTGGGACTGGGAACCAGCAAATGGCACACATGACTGTACTGCTAAGGCAGGGTTATCAACAGTTTGGTGAAACGGGGGCTTTTTCACAGGAGCCTTTCGCTCCTCTGTGTCAATGAATGCCCACAGGATGGTGCCTCACAGAGCAGTACAGTCTTCCCCAGGCTAGGCCAGGGGCCCAACATCAACGGTCTTCTGCCACCCTGGCACCAACTGGGCTGAGTGCACCAGCCTGGCTGTGGGGGAAGCAGCCACGTTCACAGCCCAGCTCTGCCACTGTGGCTAGTGACTGCTAGGTGAAGATGCCCACCTCGCACGCTGCATGGGCATTTTCCTGTACACAGGAATTCAGTTGCTGCCATTAGTTTGATACTGGTTATTATGAATCTGCTTACCTACTGCTCTGGAGTGATGTCTCTGGCAACTATAGACATGTGCATGGTCTTCCCAAGACAATGGTAAGCAGGAAGTTCAGGTCAGAAGTCACCCCGTTTGATTTTTTGTGGCACACCTGCATGTGGTGCAGTGCTATACAAACAGTGGGTCCTACAAAGACTCCTGGGGAGGGAGGCCACCAGCAAATCTGGGGCCAAACTGAGATAGAAAAGCTTAACTACCAACTCACAGGCTAGGACTGTGTCCTCTATGAACCTTGAAAGCACCTCACTAGCCAGCGCTAAGTCCCAGTGACAAGGGGCGACTCACACCAGACATACAGTGCCGTCGTGGCCCCCAACCAGTCCACAGTCACTGTGAGGAAGGCCACTCTGTCAATTTCTCCTCCCCAGCATGGCAGAGGCATTCAATACTGACAGGTAGGGTAATCACTGTAGTAAGAGGCGAGGGGACTACTGAGAGCCCCTGAGAGGGTCTGGAAGGTTGTAGAAATGGGCGTGACAGATGTGGGATAGGTGCATGCACTCAGCCCCAGTTTCCAGGGGTGTGGATCATGCAGGCAGCAGTCTATTCAGAAAGGCCTGAGTTCTCGGTTCAGATGTTGAGTATCCATTTGTGCTTTTAAACATGCTTGCTTTGAAAGAACATAGAGTATAAATCTTTTGTTCTTCCTCTAGGCAAACACTAAGAAGCCTGGGGAAAACTGTGATAGGCTTACACCACCAGTATCTCACAGCACTGTGTGACTTGGGGAGCTCCTCCCATAGGTCCAAGAGAGAGGCCGTGTGACACAGAGGGACAAAAACCAGAGCAGTGGTTGGGCGCGGTGGCTCACACCTGTAATCCCAGCACTTTGGGAGGCCAAGGTGGGCAGATCATGAGGTCAGGAGATGGAGACCAACCTGGACAACATGGTGAAACCCCATCCCTACTAAAAGTACAGAAAAATTAGCTGGGCGTTGTGGTGCACGCCTATAGTCCCAGCTACTCGGGAGGCTGAGGCAGGAGAACAGCTTGAACCCAGGAGGTGGAGATTGCAGTGAGCCAAGATCGCGCCACTGCGCTACAGCCTCGGCGACTGCGCAAGACTCTGTCTCCAAAAAAAAAAAACACAAAAGAACCAGAGCAGCACCAGACCATTACCCATCCTGACCTGCAATATGAAGTCAGTGCTCACTATGGGCCAGTTACCATACTAAGCACTTTATGGGTCCTACCTCTTTAACTTTTCTAACCACAAGATTCAGATACTGTTTTTCTTCCTCAGTGGCCCATGTGAGTCTTGGGCCTTCCAGTAACTCACCACATGGCAAGCTGTTTAACCTGTCTGGGCCTCAGTGTCCTCACCTATAATGAGGACCACTGCCCTATTTTCTGGATACCCACCCCTGGACTGGTGTGAGAATTACATGAACTACTGCCCATAAGTGCATCAACTGCTCGGCAGCTCCTGAGACCATGGCAAGGCATCACCAGGTCTGACAATGTGGAATCAGTCTTCCGAGGTTCTAATCACGGCTCTTCCTTCTCAGCAGTGTGACCTACAGGCAGGACACAAGAAGTCTCGGAGCCCAATGCTCCATCTTTAAAACCAGGAAAGCGATGCATACTCCTCATGTGAGATGCACCTGTGGAAAGGCAGGTGAAGCCTTCTGCTCTTCCTGACTGCAGCAAGTGGCAGTTTCTGTCCTTGGGTTCTGGGTCACATCCTGCACCCTCTTCTTAGCCCCTCTGGAGCCAGTTCAAGGGTATTTCTATTACAGACACCACAAGAGTTGTGGTTATTTGTTGACTCATTATGAATACAGTCCCTAATAGACGTGAATGTAAACTCTTTAAAAGATACAAAAAAGGTGACTGCTTTTAGAATACACGATAATGGCAAACACAAGATGGGGGAATGGAAGGAAAGGATGTTAACACCTGTTCCAAGCCCTGAGCTAAGTAAGGACTTTACTTGAATTCCCTCATGTAATTCTGAGACTCATCCTATGCAGGGAAGACCATACACATGTCTGTGAAGGCCACAGAGAGACAATTATCCCCATGCTGCAAGTGAGGAACCGGGCCGGAAGAGGGTGAGCAATCTGTGCAACAGCCCAGCAGGAGGTAGAGCTGCCCTTCCAATTCTGGGGCACCTGCTAGGCCAGGGGTGTCTCACTTGACATTGAAGCCCTAGGATAATTCATGAAGAAAGGAAAAAAAAACTAATATGAAAAAGACCAAAAGCCCATTGAATAACTTACCTTAATTTGATCGATATTGTCACCAGATAACTCCTGAATGTGCTTCAGACTGTATGTAAGGCCAGAGGGACTGAAAAATGTGATGCTGGCTGGAACTCCCTGTGGGGAAGAGAAAACAAGATCACTCCTTGCCATGAGACCAAGGAGAGATAACATTCCTCCAGCTTCATCAGCATCAAGGCCGCCCAGGCAATTTTACCACAGGAAGGGTTCCTGGTTGATGCTGGGACCCTCTGTTCCAGTAAGGCAGGAATCTGGTAAGGAACTGTTGAAAAGAGCAGGCTGCCATCAGAAAGCTGGTGCTGCTCCTTGGCCGCTGTGCTGGCCCCCAGGTCTGTGTCTGCCTGGCCAGAGGGCATGGGCATCATGGAGCTCATGTGCAGTGATCACATGAGGCAGCATGTGGTCACATGGCAGTGATCACATGAGGCAGCAATGTGAGGCAGTGCTGGCTATGTCAATGCTCCCTCCCTCTGGAAGTAGAGCAAGCAGATGAACTGGCCTGGCCTGCACTTGGTGAGTCTTATTAGGCCCTCCCAATACCAGGCAAGGCATTCAGAAGCCTGCCCTGAGAGGAAAGGGAGGTGTTTTACTGCATATAAATGCTTAAGACAAGGAACTCCAGCAAGAGCTATCCATTCTCCTGCCTGAGTCCTCCATCAGTCCCCACGGACTCCCAAATTCAACCCCGACTCCTCAGTGGCCACTGTCAGCCCTTCCCACTACGGGCCCAGCCTCCCTTTTCAGCCTCTGCCCCTCCAGTTCCACCAGCGCCTCCATATGATGAAGAACAATGATAACAACAAGGCCACTCTTTACCTCAGGCTTGTATGTATCTTGGATGCTGTACAAAAAGCACTGCGCAAATTATCTGCTTTAACCCCTATAAAAACTTACCACTTCCTCGAAGTTACCACATTAATCTTTCCAAACAGGGAGGTTTCACAGACCACCCACCACAAGCACCTCTTTCTGAAATCGCTGATTTCAAACCAGCTTGCAATAGACATTTCATGAAACAACCACAAAATTGTTTCCACTCGTAATTCTAGAATCCCAGACCAACTATGCCACAGAAAAAGGCATGCAGGTGACAGCTGTGGATGGTGAAACCACATGTAGAACCAACACCTGTGAGCTTCTACCCTCACCCTGGGTTTCCCCAACCTGGATGTCCACCCTGCCAGAGCTCTCCCCGAAACCACCACATACCTGCTGGGAATAGTAGCTGTTCAGGTTCCCTTGGATTCCTGGGTGTGGAATTGTCTGATAAACAGTTATGCTTTCCATGGCAATCCCTGGGCACAATCAAAACCAGGAAAGTCTTTACCGCACTGGGCACACAATGGGGCCTCTGTCACCTCACAGCACAGTTGGTGAAACCTCCCAATACAGCACCCCCATCCTGGAACCAGCTGCTTGGAAGCTGAGAGGCCAGACTCCTTAGAGAGGCCTCGAACAGCCCTCTGCAGCCTGCTGAACCCTGTGGAGTGGCTGCTGTGGGAGATGAGGCTGAGACAGCAGAAAAAGAACAAAGGCTCAGAAACCAAAGCCTTTGTTTATACCCAGGATGCCTTCTGTTCCCAGGCTTATGTGGGTTTGTCCATACAAGGCTGTCCCTTGTCACTCCATGGATCCCACACAGACAGGCTGCATGACACCAGCAAGTGTGGGCAGGGGCAGCTCTCGGGAGAGGCCCAGAGTCCAGATCCCTGGCTGCACTCTTGCTGTGCCTCCACGTGCCCATGCGTCCCCTCTCTGGGCCCAGGGTGTCCACTTGGAGAGGAACTGATTAAGCCGTGGACGTTCCCACATTCCTCCCTGTGCCATTCAGTGATGTTGAACATTCCCAGGGATTTTCAGGGCTGGTGATGAGGCATGAGGCATTGAAGGGACTAGTGCAATTTCAGTCAGATATAGATTTACGAGGGGCAGTCAGACAGCAGGTGAAAAGTAGTAAAAACTCAGGCTTCTGAAAATAAAATGGGAAATTCTCTCAGAAAAAAATTACTATAATTTTAGCAAAAAACAGCAACCTATCGCCATTTCACATCCCCCAAAACTAAAGAAATAAATGGAAGTATCAAACCTCTGATTTATATATAATTTCTTTAAGGGTACCTGAGGCCAAGCTTCCTCTTGTTTTATCCTGGTATTCTCTGTTCCTGAAAAGCTAATTGATTTTGCTGATCTTATTACCTAATGTCCTCTGCTTTTATTCTTGGCAGCCTTTAGAAGACAGATGATATGAGTAGAAGGGATATGATCCAGCTCCATTTTAACACAGGAGGGAAAGTGACAAGGTCTAAGGTCGTCCTGGGTCTCACTGTTCAGGTGTTATGGAACTGTTAGAGCTTCAAAATACTGGGAGAGATGGTAACAGTCAGAGTTCCATGAAGAGCTTGCCTTTGGAGAACAAGGCGTCATGCTACATGATCTCTGAACACCTCTGTGAGCAGGTACTATGGTTATGCACAGATAAGGATGCTGATCACAGAGAGATTACTTCACTTACCTTCATTCACATGGCTAATAAACAGCGAGAGGGAGAATTCAAATCTGTTTTTATCTCACCCTAACGCTGGTACTCCACACTGCCAATACACCTTGCTCCCAGACCAACTATGTGACAGCAAAAGGTACACAGGTGACAGCTAAGACATCTGAGTCAATGATGGCGGCATGCTTCAGAGGCAAGAGCTGGTTTCTAGATACGGACAGTCTTGGGAGCCACAGCAGGTGGAGGTGGAAGGGCAGGTGGGGCTTGTATGGCTCGGCTGGAGGGTGCTGCATGCTATTATAAGATCAGCTAAATTTGTAGACTTTCTTCTACATGTGGAACCAATTCTATGGTTCATGACCTCAGTAATCTGCCCAGGGGCCACCTCCACACCTCAGTCTCCTGTCCTCTTGGTGAAGGACTGGAGACACACTCTGTGCTCCTAGCTTGAGCCAAGTGAGGTGAGAAGAGCAGATCCAAAGAAAGGAAAGGGCAGACTGCACGTCTATACTTCACATGAGGATGGTCCCTGCATCCCTTGGCCTGGTATATCCAACCCAGGCCTGCTCTCCCTTGTATGCTCTCTACAGGGCTATCCACTTCCATCACTGCAAAGGCTCTTGCTGGAGCCTACCCAAAGTGGTTAGGGATGAAGTCAAAGCATTCAAAGCTCACCTTTGTCCTTGAGCGTTTTCGGCAGGATTTCTCTTTTGAGGTTTCCACAGGGAAACAGAAGAGGCAGTGCTGAGGACTCTCCTGTGAATAAATAACCAGACTTTGTGAAAACTCAGGGGCAGTGCTTGTGTACAGGGGAATGGGGAGGAGGAAGCCCCGGGCTCCAGGCCTGGCTCTGCTTCTAGGACTCAGTTCCTTTCTGTAAACAGGAAGAGCACCTGCTACCTTGCTGAACTTGAAGGGCTGTCATATGAAGACTGTAAGAGGTAATGTGTGTGGAGGTGCTCAGAAAATGAACATCCACATAAACAAGTTAGCCACACTCTTTTAATTCCCTCTAATCCTAAAGTGGCTCCCTAGCCTGCAGTCACTATTTAGAAGGCAGGCTTTGCACCTTAACCAAGCCAGGCAGGTAAAGCTCAGGCCTAGTGTTGGCACTGCAGCAAACATTTTCTACCCTGAAGAGGCCCTGGCTGAGCCAGGGAGTGCAGCAGGGAACTGGCAGCCAGGAGTGGCTCTGCAGCCACCCCCAACAAAGACAAGCTCACTGCCCACTCCTCTTTCAGCCACACCAGCAGCCACTAGGCCAAGTGCTAAATGGCAGATGTGCAGGCCTTAGAGAGAGAAGCCTGCTAAGAACAGCCCTGCCTCTCTTCTCACCACTATCTCTGCTCCCAGCAGCTCATCTCTGGGAAGACTTACGGGCATTTTCAGCCCTAAACTCTGCAGAATAGTGAGGACAGCATAGGATTTGAACATCGATTTGCAACAGTACTGCCCAACAAAACTGGTATTGTCAAATGCCAGAATCTTCCCCGAATGTGAAAACAAAGCATTTTAGTAGAACCAGTCATTTTTCCCCCATCATCCATAAAGAAATTCTAATGGGCGTTGTTCGTACACATTGTATATTTTCCCACATCCTTACGGTCTCTCTGAACACATATTCTCTGGTGACTGCAATGAGATGAAGGAGCAAAACCACCTCTTTCCATCCGGCATCATCTCTACCAAGCAGCAGTCAAACAACAGGAACAACTGCAGGCCACTTAATTTCAAGTGTATAAAGGCTACGCACCGGTCAATGTTTTCTCTATTTAAACTGCTGCGTAAATATCAGTACCAACATAAAAGAAAATAATGAATTGGGAGATTGTTAAATATAGTTAATAGATGCCTGCTGATTTCTCTTTTCCAGTGTGAGGAAATATCTGCATGCTCTGTAGAGTCATCCCTAGAGATGTATTTTCAAAGCCATGTTTAGGTGTGATTTTTCTTCTCTGTATCTCTGTGTGTGCTTAGGAGTACTGGCTGGAGGATGTTAGGGGCCAAAGCTCTTCTTGGAGATCCAGTAAGAAAACTAGAGTCCAGTTTTTCAGCAAGTCCAGCCCCATGGGCGAGCAAAGGGCCTTGGAAAGATTCAGGAATCTCCCCTTGGCAGCACCTCTTGTGAGGGTCCAGTGGAGTCCTGAGCTGCTCTTTCTTATCTCTGACTCACAAGGCTGGGCTGAAGGGGTGCGCCCTCCCTGAAGGCAGCTGTTTGTCTCTATCCACCACCTGTGCCTTGCAGAGAGCGTGGCTCTGCAGGCACACAGGGCCCACAAATGACCAACCAGCTCAGCTGACTTCACTGAAAAGGCACCACCCTGTCAGCAGAAAGGAGAAAAACTTAAAAATGTCCTGGCTGAGTCCTCCTTTGCTGCTGAGGGGAGATCTACTACAACTACATTTCCTGAAAACTAACCCCCTCCAAAAAGCCAAAGACAAAGGAGTCCTTCCCTTTTGGAATATGCTTACTGCCTGCGGATTTATCTTCAGCCCCCAAAGGCCAAAGGAATGGTTAAAGCTGACACAAAAATAGTGAATCGTGGAGCTCAAAGACTCTGCTTTCCATTAGTTTAACAGGAAGGGGGCCTCAATTCTGGGCTGTCAGGGCTGATGATGAGTAACAATGATGAAAATCCTGAGAGTATTATCATTAGGCAGCTCGGGAGGGGGCTTGATAAAGTCACTGCAGGTAATCAAGAAAATGATGATACAGGCAGGAGGCAGACAAATGCCTAGGGAGCTAGGGAAGGGTCCCCGGTGAAACCTCACCTTCAAGCCTCAAATAGCCTGAAGGCTTAAAGATCAGACTGCTGGTTCCGAATTCAACCTGCGACCCAGGGGGAGAACATCTAACCATTTGTCTGCCCTTTCCCAACTGATTCTTTCAGAATAATGCGCTTTAACCCATCGAATGTTGCCTTTTCCGATACTACCTGTGGCTTGCCTGGACATCCTCATGCGCACTAGGGGAATGGGGTGGGGCTGCCAGGAATTCACGCCTTACACAGGGGAACGGCCTGGCCTCATCAGCTCATGTGTGGTACCCCTGGTATTCAATCATGAGGGAGAAACCTGATTGGAGAACCCCTCTCTTTGAGAGCCCCTTCCTTTCATCCTTCTTTTCTTTTCTCTCTTCTTTTTCTCTTTCTCTTTGCTAAGAGCTTCTCTCTCTCTCTCTCTCTCTCTCTCTCTCTCTCTCTCTCTGTCTCGCTCTTTCACCCAAGCTAGAGTGCAGTGGCACAATCTTTGCTCACTGCAACCTCCTCCTCCTGGGCTCATACAATTCCCCTGCCTCAGCCTCCCGAGTAGCTGGAATTACAGGTGCCCACCACCATGCCCAGCTAATTTTTGTATTTTTAATAGAGATGGGGTTTCGCCTTGTTGGGCAGACTGGTCTTGAACTCCTGACCTCAGGCAATCTGTCCACCTAGGCCTCCCAAAATGCTGGGATTACAGGCATGAGCCACCATGCCCTGCTAAGAGCTTTCCTTTCTCTTGATAAATTCAGCCCTTCTCATTCTCCAATGTGTCCACATGCCTAATTTTTCCTGGTCATGAGGCAAGAACCCAGATTTAACTGAATTATGGAGCAAAAAGTCCTGCATCAATGAGACTGCCTTTAAAATGTCATCTTACTGCAGGACATGCACGTGACTGTAAAACAGTAACAACTTACAGGTCTAAAATGACTTCCCTCTGGGCACTGCCATGAGAATCAGTTCGAGCAGTCAGTGGGTGCCTGATTGAAGATAATGAGGATGATCGGAGGAACGGAAGAAAAACCGGGCATGTCTGCAGGCTGCAGAAATTCTCCCAGTCTAGGAGGACTTTGCAAATAAACTGTAGCCGGGCGCGGTGGCTCACGCCTGTAATCCCAGCACTTTGGGAGGCCGAGGCGGGTGGATCACAAGGTCAAGATATCGAGACCATCCTGGTCGACATGGTGAAACCCCGTCTCTACTAATGATACAAAAAATTAGCTGGGCATGGTGGCGCGTGCCTGTAATCCCAGCTACTCAGGAGGCTGAGGCAGGAGAATGGCCTGAACCCGGGAGGTGGAGGTTGCGGTGAGCAGAGATTGCGCCATTGCACTCCAGCCTGGGTAACAAGAGCGAAACTCCGTCTCAAAAAAAAAACAAAAAACAAAAAACTGTAGTCCAATCTTTCTGCCCTACCTTGTTTCTCTCTCTTTTCAAAAGTTACACTGTAGTCTACCTCTTAACATTTAGTGTGTAATTACTTTCCCATTAGAGGATATATTCAGGAAAGAAGGAGAATCTATCAGAACAATGAGTTATCAGATTAAATAAGTTAATAGCTTTAAGTACTTACAATAGTTCCTGTCACAAAGTAGTGTTAACTAAAATAAATAGGCATAGCTATGAATTGGCCTGTTTACTACAAGCATTGGAGGTAGATTTTTAGCTTTTAAAACCAGGCTTCAAAGTTTGCTGAGAAAGAAAAATCATTAATGCCTTGGTAAAGCCAAGGTGAAGGTCGTTATTAGCAGTGAACATGGACTTTTATTTGGGTATTCTAGTTGCAAATGGAAGATTTATTAAGATCCATAGACATGCTGGTAATAAATTAGAGGAAACAGCAGAGGCTTTACAAAGAATGCAGACCAGTATTCTCCCAGATAAGGTCAGAATATATTATTATCTATCCAACCAAGCCTTGAGTCAGTTAATTGAAACACCAATGTGATCACTCAAAAGTGACATTGATCTCTCCTGCCTTGTTTGCAAAGCAGGGGACACCAGCCTGATGATTCTGGGTCTTCTAATGAACAGTGACTCAGACGGCTCACTTCTGTCTCCTTCCAGAACAAACTGTGGGAACAGCTCCATCTCTTCACTGAAAACAGGCAGGAACCACCTATTCTATTAAGGAGCTAACTGTTGGCCCACCTACAGAATAATTATTATTCTCTGTAGATCCTGACACTTAATTCCACCAACAATGTCAATGTCTACCATTTACATTTATTTCTACGTTTTAGAAAGAAGGGCTTTGATACTATTTAATGCTGTGATGACTCTCCAGAAACAACATTAGAAACAAAAAGCCTGGAGCCAGACTGTTCCTGACCTATCTGCATCCTGTACCAGGAGCCCCTGGAGTGAACTCTCCAACTGATGCGCAGCTACATGACCTGAGAAGCCATCCCTCAGGGCTGGGGTCATGTGGCGCAGGGTCCAACCAGTGCTCTCTGATCTGGACAGCTGGAACAATTGTCTGTGGATTCCCTGCAGCTGTTTCAACACCTGGCAGCACAAAAGAGAGTCACTGCCTATCTAGGCTGCTGTTAAAGGAAATGGCCCCCAGCGATCCATACTCTGGAACATTCCACAGAAAGCAACACAGTGGCCATCAGGCCTTTTCCCTTCAGCTGCTTAGCCTCAGATGCTCTTTGAATTGGCCTCCAGAGGGCTTCTCCACACTGGTGCATGGTGCATGGTGCATGGAAAGGCCTCTCCCAAGGGCCCAGCTGGGAACACCATGTGGCACAAGTGACCAGAGAAGAACGGGGCCAACCATCTTTACCAGCAGCAAATGGTGAACACTCTCTAACACAGATTACAGTCTCCTGAACTGTACGTTTTTAGCTTGAAAATGTCTCACAGTGCTGGCTCATGAAATGTTCTAGAGAAAGCCTAGCAGGGATGATCTCTTTATGTGGAGTCCAGGTAGAGAGGATAGGTCTGAGATGGCACAAACTCCAGTGGTGCAGACTGAGGCATCTGTGCGAGGCTCTGTGTGCTCCAGAGATAAGCTGAGGTCAGGGAGTCCTAGCAGACCCTTTCCCTTGGGGCTCAGGCTGGCCTCACCCTCAGGGCCTTTTCCCGTGCCTTGTCACCAAGGATGTGGCTAAACCCCAGACATCACCCCAATGATTCATCAGCACAAGGGCATGTCCAAACGCACAAATTAGTGGGATGAGCTCCTAGAACCCACTTTCTTCACTTCAAAAGATTCCATTGTGTTCTTCACCTGCTGGAAGAGAACTGAGCATATTTTAGCCTAAGTACCTTTTTAGAAGCACACAGAACAAGGGAAACAAGAAGAGCTTTGGAGTCAGCTAGTTCTAGTCTTGAGCCCCAGCCTAGCACTATTAGCTCTGTTCCTCTGGACAAGATTCCCTCTCTGACCTCAGTTTCTTCATGAACAAAAGCAGTCTATTAATCATCCCCATGTCACACCTTAGCACAACATGTAAGGCAATTAGAGGCATGCACACAGTGCCAATGTATGTCGGACATGTACCAGGCACTCTAATTCCTTTATAATATTTCTGTTATGACCCCAGAGGCTCCAGGACCCATGTGGAAGCTGCCTGTTGGCAAGCCCTGTGGCACACTGAGCTGTGGCAGGTCCCTTAAAGGCAGGACTTGCCACTGCACCCCAGGCCCTGCTCTTAGATTGTGATACCTCTGTAGGTTTAAAAAAAAATGCTACTTAAGGTATAAATTTTAAGGGACATTCCTAAAAAGTCCCAGGTAAGAGAGAACTGGGTCCTAATTCAGTGAGTTCCTTTTGGGCCCAATCCTGGCCACAGCTAGTGATGCCCTCCCACTAAGAGGGAGCAGGCAGTGCTGTGTTCCTGCCCAGGCCTGGGGAGGACCACTCCAGCCTGAGTCTGACCCACCGGGGCGAACTTTAAGGCCTAGTGCCTCAGGGCTCTAGGTGACTCTCAAAGGCTACTCAGTGCTCCCCAGCTTGCCACCCACTGCCCCTGCCATGCCATACTCTCCAGGAAAAGCCCCTCCTTGCACATCTCTGCTCAGTGGCTCCCTGAGTGGGAGGGCTTATCCATGACTACTGTCTAGGAGAGGGCTTGCACTTCTCTGTGGAGAAGAGGCCAAGGGTGTGCCTTTTTTACAGACTTTCCTGAAGACCTCTGCCTTCTTTTGGACATCCTGCCATGACACTGTGATACAAGAGGAAATATTTGGTTTTCCTTCCTGTTCCTGGCATAGAACTTCTAAAACTCTTGGAATTTCCTGACAGGTGAGAGGAGCATCTTTTGTTATTCATAATAAACCCCTTTTAACAATACTGGAGTTTATGCTAATGAGGTGACTGGCAGAGGCCCCTAGAGAGCTTCAGGATGGAGGCTGAAGGCCCGAGAGAACAATGTGATCATAGGGCTGTTGGTAAGAGTTACTCACCAGGGGCCAATGACTTAATCAATGGTATCTACATAATGGAACCTCCATAAAAACCCTAAACTATGAGTTTAGAGAGCTTCTGGGTTGGTGAACACATCCATGTGCCAGGAGGGTGGGGCACCCCAACTTCATGAGGACAGAAGCTCCTGTGTACTCAGGACCCTTCTAGACCCTGCTCATCTGTGTCCTTATCTCTTTCATAAAAATCAGTACATGTAAGTGTTTCCGAGTTCTATGAGCCATTCTAGCAAATTACTGAAACTGGGTAGGGAGTCATGGGAACTCCTGATTTGTAGCCAACTTGGACAGAGGTCCCTCAGCATCCAATACTTGTATCTAAAGTGGGGGACAGTTTGCTAAGACTGAGTCCTGAAACTGTGGTGTCTGGGTTAATTGTGGGTAATGTCAGAATTAAGTTGTACGACACCAGGTAGTATCTAGAACATTGGAGAATTGGTCGTTGGTGTGTGTATATATATATATAGCCCAGGCTGGAGTGCAATGGTGCAATCTTGGCTCACTGCAACTTCCACCTCCCAGGTTCACATGATTCTCCTGACTCAGCCTCCCGAGTAGCTGAGATCCCAGGCACACATCACCACACACGGCTAATTTCTTATTCTTTTAGTAGAGATGGGGTTTCAGTATGTTGGCCAGGCTGGTCTCAAACTCCTGACCTCGTGATCCACCCACACTGTGGATATATATATAATCCCAGAAGTGCTGGGATTATAGGCATGACCCATCATGTCCAGCCAGAAACAGATATCTTAATAGTAGGTCCACTGTATAAAAACTGTTCATACCTCTTCTGGTTGCTTAACCTACCCTGCCTTATATGGTTATTGATGTCTATGTTCCCCACACTATCCACACCTCCAGCCCCAGCTAGGCTGGGAGCTTCCAGAAGGCAGGAATAGAGTCAAACTCCTCTTCAGCCCCAATGCCCTGCAAAGGCCTGGCACACAGGTGCTCCTGGGTAAACATCACATTCTCCTGTGATGTGGGAAGGAATATGGGGGGTGGGGCAAGAGAGGTGACAGTCAATGCATTAATGTCTGAAAGCCCTTTCTGAGCTGATGAATGCACATCCACTGAACCAAGGAGGGCACAGGCTCAGGATCGCCAAGCGGCTGAACCACTCTGGGACTACAGTTTATTCATCTCGGCGGCCAGAAAAGGCCAGTGTAGCTCCTCAAAACTGGAGGTTCCCTAAGCCTCTGCCCACCAGGGTCAGGCACACTTATGTCCTCAGCCTTGCAGAAGCCCCAGTCACTCTGAGTAAGAGTGGATGGAGGTGCTCGGTCAGCATCTCCCTGAGGACAGGTTGGCACGGAGCAGGTGCCAGTCAGGCCTCTGAATGTGATGCGCCATGGGATGAGTGGTGGCCTTGCTGTGATGAGTGTGAACTCCAGCCTGCCACTTTATAGCTTGTGACCCTGGACAAGACCTGTCCCTTGGTCCCCCAAGAGCCTCTATAACAGCACAGTCAGAAAGAAATTTTGGTGATGATGAAAATGTTCTGTGCAGTCCAATTTGGTGCCATTGGCCACAGTGACAACTGAGCTTGTGAAATGTGCCCAGTGTGACTGAAGAACTAAATTTTCAATTTTATTTAATTTTAATTATTTTACATTTACACTTAAATAGCCATATGTGGCTAGTGGCTACTGTACTGGACAGCACAGTTTGCAGTGGAGATGATTCTGACTTCGTGGGGGTGATGGTGAAGATTAAATGACATCCTACAGGCCAAGTACCTAAGTATCTGAGACACCCTGGGCACTCAGTAAATGCTAGTCTTCAGTGCTAACGCAGAATATACAGTGACTCAGGAAAGGTACAATGAGGTTATTTTAAAAAGAAATTGAAAAAGAAAAAAAAAAGGAGAATTGGAGAACTTGGGAAGGATCCACTGAGCCCAGCAGTACCTCTGCTGTTCCCTGACTGCTCACTGCTGCCCCCAACCCACATGACTCTGTCGGGGGCCTAACTGGGCTTCAGGGATCCTCAGACCACAGTGTAGAAAAAGATGCAGGACTTTCACCAGAACAACCTCCCGGTAACACAGAAAATATAAGCTAGAGAAGCTTCAGGCAACAGTAATGACTTATGGCAGGAAGACTTCTAAGACTTTAGTGTACAAGTTTGCTTATCAGAAAGGCCAGCATCACCTTTAGGAGTACTTTTTTATAATGCAAATACTTTGTTTTGCCAGAAACAAAACTATCCATCACTGTTTCAGAAGCCATCAAAAGACCTATTTAAGGTGTTCTCTCTCCCTATACCACCCATCCTGATCTCACCACCTCAGGGCCAAGGAATATACCTGTCTCCTGGGACCACCTTAGTGGAAAATCTCAGCTGTCAGCAGTTCATCTGACCCCAGCCTTGCAGCTCAGCTGGCACTCAAGCAATTCTAGAGAGGGGTCAGAAAACTACAGCCTGAGGTCAAAGCCAAGCCCATTGTTTGTGTGTTGTCTATGGCTACTCTTATGCTTCCGTTGCAGAGTGTAGTAGTTCTGACAGAGTATTTGCCTGCTTTTGAGGCCTAAAATATCCTTAACAGATGAAGTTTGCGGGCCCCTGATATCTAGGAAGGCCTGGATTTCCTCCTCTTCAGAATTTAAGGCAAGGTGACTCTACTTTGTGCTTTCATGGGGGTGTATGATCTCACACCTACAGCAGGGAGGAGTCAAATGATAAGGTGTAAGAGCTTGCAGTTGAAATGGACATGCAGGGAAGAGAGGGGAACGGAGATGCACCTTAGAGGTGGGCCTACCCTACAAGCAGAACTTCAGCTTTCCCATCCCTCTTGCTTCAAGAATTTTTGCCTATGTATCTTCTGAAGCCTAAAATTCCATAATTAGTTTAAGACTAAGTCCCCATTTAAATATGAATACCCCATTTTAAGTCCAGTCCACATGCAGCCCAATCATGAGTCAGCTCTTTACCTAGGGGCAAGCCAGGGGAGGGAATTCAGAGAAGGAAGTACCTCCCGAGAAGGGAAAGGACAGTACTCGGGAAGGGGAGAGCACCCACTCACACCTCCTGCCTCTGCTCTCTTTGGAATCCCTCAAGTGATCTCCCCTCTGGTTTTATCTCCCAAATGTTTTATTTTGTGTTATGTTCAAATCAAGTTCTTTGGTATATGGGGTAGAAGGAAGTGGGTTAAACCTCATGCAAGTATAAATATACACAAATACAAGTAGGCTACAGACCCAGAGTGGGTTACACGTTGCTCACCAATCAATCTCACCACCAAGAATGCACATAGCAAATATTCTGTTCCCTAGGTAGTGGTTGTGAGGTCAAACAAAAAATAAATGGGCTTCATTTTGAGTGATCTTTTTCTACTTACTGGAACAAATATATTCTGCAAGCTTTTCTGCATTTCCACAGGTTTCTCCTTCTGTATCCAGGCCAATTTTACTCACTGGAAAAACAACAAAGAAATGTATTTCTTTACATGGTTATTGAAGTCCTTTTGTTCCAGCATTATTTTTTAATGTGCAAATCCACAAATATGCACTTTACATATCACACTGAGAATTTCTTTTCTTGAAAGCCCCTAATGGAAGATTGCACTTGATCTTAGCCAAAAGGTTGAGAAGCGATGGAAGATTGCAAGAAGACAAGAAAGCATCAGGTCCTGGTACCTGCACCCCCAGATGTGCAGATTGGGTAAGGCATTAACTAGCTTCCCTGAGCCCCATGTAGCTCATCTACAAGGGAGGAGAACACCAACCATACGAAACTGTTTTAAGGATCATGTCAGATAATAAGAGCAAACTGCTTGACAACTAGGAGGAGCTCAACAAAGGCTGTTTCCTATTTAGCCAGAAAGGAGATGATGACCAATTTGGAACTTTTTGCAGGAATCTGCCTGACAGAGCCTTCATTTTGTTGGGGAGATGTGGTCAGACCACATTCAGAAATGTGTCATGGCTTGACATGGCCAGAATAAAATGGAAGGAAGGGGAGGAAAGGTTTCATAATCATCTCCTAACAGGGACCCACAACACTACAAATACAGGTCATTTAGGATGAGGAGCTATACCAGCACTTTCATGAGACCTGTATGCTACCAGACCTAGGCTCCCCCTGCACTTCTCTAGACAGCAAACACTTGGCCATTCTGCAAAAGATGTTGATGAAGGACCCAGGAGACTGGCTAAATCAACACTGCTACCTGCTCACAGGAATGCAGAATGTCTCAGAGGAAGGAAGTGCTGTGGGCAGTCCACTTAGGAGTCACACAAGAGGCTAGTTAGTAACAAACGGCAGCTTTAATAAAAACACCAGCAGCTTTTAACTTATGGATCATTGAAACCATGCTGAATCAAAGAAAAAGAAAACGTCACATATGACTGTAAACCCAGTTCGGGAACTAAGCCCTTACTTATGCTGTGGTGGCAACCTAGGCTGGAGCAAACAAACAAAACCTGTAAAAGCCCCACAGGAACTGAACTGAGACATGAGAACTTAGCAGTGACGCTGATAAGCTATGAATATGCATTTTTCCCAAGTAATGAAACAATAATAACCATAACCAGAACATTAACTCTCATATACAGCTTTGCTGATCACAAGGTAAGCACCTGCTCATTTGATCCTCACACCACAACCCTGTGAGAAAAACAATTCCTACTGTACTTGAGAAAGAAGGAAGCTAGTAAGCAGTGGCCAGCTCTGTTCGTGAGGGCAGGGACTGGGGCTACTTGGTCCACCCCACAGCCTACAGAAGGCTATCAAGAAATGTTTGGTATAAGGTCCCAGTCCCTGAATGCGGCAAGACTGACTCTGCATGAAGTCAGTACAACATTTCAACCAATACTCTGGCTGGGCAAGCCCATCTTAAGGGCGCTGCCTAAGTAAAAGCTGACAGTGAAACCAAATTATCTAAGTAAACCTGCCAGAGAGTACTTCTTACGTTTCAGAGGTTAAGACACTGACTGCCACAAAAGATCCAGTTTCCTGGGCTTGTGTAAACCTCTGGGGTGAAATTTCTTCTGCTTAATGCCTAAGCTGACAAGGTGCCAATTAGTAAATCTGAAGGTAAATAAAATCCTTAGTACAGACAAATCAATAAGAAAAAAATTATATTTGAAGACATTAACAAGTGTATGAATAAGATGATTTCGGTAAAGTCTTTCCAGAACTAATGGGAAAACATGGCAATTAAAAATATATATGGCCTTAAAATGGTAAAAACATCTGCACACATATACAGGGGGGCAGGCCGGCTTTGGGAAAATGCAGTTTTGGACTTAAACAATGGCTGTACCACTTTCAAAGTGTGTGACCTGGCAAATCACACCCTCTCTCTTAGGCTCAGTTTTTGTTTTTAAATCAGAAAAATGGGCTTACTAACACCTTTCTTAATGAAAACAAGAAATTACGTACATAAAATGCATAGCAAAGTGCCTGATATATAACAGAGTCAAAAACTGTAAATATCTTTGGATGATAATTTCTTCCAATAATGCAAACATGTATCTCATAATGAAAAATTGTTTTACAAATAATCTATTTATTTGCTTTTTTAATCTAATTTTTTTTTCAGACAGGGTCTCACTCTGTTGCCCAGGCTGGAGTGCAGTGGTGCAATCTTGCCTCACTGCAGCCTCAACTTCCCAGGCTCTAGCAAGCGTCCCAACAGCCTCCTGAGTTAAAGGGACTATAAGAATGAACCACCACGTCTGGATAATTTTTGTTATTTTTGGTAGAGAAGAGATCTCACCATGTTGCCCAAGCTGGTAATAAAGAGGCTTTTGTGTGAAGTATTCCAAGTTGTTAATTGCTAAGCTATCTTCTGTGACATCACTGGCCTGGGTTTACAAGGCCAAGCAACAGTGGCTACTAAGTGGTGCCTAGGTCCAACCTTGCAATCAGATGGAAAATTTGGGGCATCTGACCTTTGGGCAGCCAAATGGAAGGCTTTCCTCTGATATGGCTGGCTGAGTTGCCAGGTATCAGCCCATAAGCCAACCATCTCTGCTTCTTCAATGCAAATTAGAATGTTATTAAAGTATGTACATATTATCCAACCAAATAACGTTCTCAGGAGACTTTATGTAGACCAAGTACAGTAAGTCCTTGCTTAATGTCAACAATAGATTCTTGGAAATTGTCCCTGGAAGCGAAACAACATACAGCCTGTCCTTGAATAACATCGTTTCATTCAACATGTTTTCATTACAACACTGAAGAGGAAAAAAAATTGGTTTCATTATACATCATTTCACTTGAAGTGGCAGTTTCCAAGAAGCTATCAACAATGTTAAGTGAGGACTTACTGTACAATGTTACATAGCATGTATTTTTTAAAATTATTTTTAAATAAATAGAGACAGGGTTTCACCATGTTGTCCAGGCTGATCTTGAACTCGAGTTCAAATGATCTGCCTGCCTTAGGCTCCCAAAGTGCTAGGATTACAGGCATGAGCCACTGCACCCAGCCAGCATGTGCTTTTTTTGCCATCTATTATTAATCAATAATACCTGTAAAATTAGGCTGGTATAAAGAGTCTTGCAACATTTATAAAGAAATATAGGCATCTTCTCTCACTGGACTTCCATACCGAGATTCCTTGCTATTCGCTGGACCCTTGTTTTCATTTCTACTTCAAGAAAAATGTCTACCTTCTTTTCTCTTTGCTTCAAGTGTTCAACTTTTCTAACCTGATTCCCAGGCTCTGGGGAACCAGGGGCAGCTCTTCACCAGAGGGCTCCTGGGCATTGGAAAGTGGCTCCCAATGATCCCTGTGATTCATGCTGCCTCTGCTTCAGTGTGGGTTGGACTTACTTGATTCAAGCAAAGAG
This sequence comes from Saguinus oedipus, assembly GCA_031835075.1. Lineage (NCBI taxonomy): Eukaryota > Metazoa > Chordata > Mammalia > Primates > Cebidae > Saguinus > Saguinus oedipus. The sequence goes on from CM063179.1 coordinate 131,514,879, forward strand.
AAGATAGCGGAAGAGATAGATGTCACTTCCAAAGTTAGGTCATAAAAAGACTGTGGCTTCAGTGGTAGGTGCTCCCTTGCTCTCTTGGATTGCCTTGTGACAGGGGAAGCCAGCTGCCATGTCTCTGGTAGCCCTCTTGAGAGGCCTGTGTGAGTGAGCTGGGAAGCAGATCTTCTGAAGCCTGCTGACAGCTATGTGAATGATTTTGGAAGCAAACACTCCCCAAGTCAAACTTGACTATGGCCTGGTGACAGAACTCAGCCAAAGGAACCCACTAAGCCATACCCAGATTCTGGCCCGCAGAAACAATGAGATGATAAATGCTTGTTTCTAGCTAGTAAGTTGTGGAGTAATTTGTTACACAGCAAAAGATGACTAATACATTGGGCCTGGTCTCCTCCCAGATATTGGTGCTCAACTTCTGCTAACTCTGCAGGCTCCTACTGAGACTCTAGATGAACAGAAACCTCAGAGAGTTCAAGCAATGCCTCCTCCCTGTACTCACTCAAAAACAGCTCCTTTGTACATTATTATGTCTGAAAAGGTGAACTCAAATAGAATGTTCAAAGTTAGGTGACTGACTTTCATTTTAAGGAAAAATGTGATTTCCTTTCAAAGAAATTTTTAAAAGTTACAAAATCTCTAATTTCCTCTCCTTTGATAATATGTTCCCTGCATTTAGAACATGTCCTTTTCCTTCACAACCGAATAAACAGGGACCAGACTGAGTCCAGTGAGTGCCCAACTGAGACCAATGCTGCTCTGCTGCTTGTACGGCACTTGATATAGTCCACTCTCAGCCACTCTAAGTCTCAAGACACAGATGCTCATCCTTGTATCACCATAGTCTTTTTTCTTGTTTTCTTCTCAGATGACAGAACGGTGACAGTAAAATGCATAGGGATGCTACTGAAATCAAACTAAAGGGCATGTGATACTCAAAATATTTGCTTATCAGCTAATGTGTGAAAGTTTGGAAAATCTACAAATATACTATATATTTGATAGCTGAGTTTTTGGTAAGAAATATAGAGAATGAAAGAAATTGTCTATTTTCTTTCCTCTTCTCATTCAGAAAAAAATGATAAGAAAGTAACAAGCAACTTTCTTAACTTATTTTTTGGGGAAGATGTGCAGGAGTGAAGTTGGTTTCCTTGGCAACCAAGCCACTGATTTCCTTTCCCCGGCTGATCTGCTGAGCTTGTGGTAAAAGTCATGATGCTCAGAAGATGTAGGAATAATCTTTTAATTAGCTTAGCAACTCCCAGCTGTTTCTTCTGCAACCTCATCTTGTTCTCTGGAAAATGTGCTTTGTAATTCTTAAACTATTTTCACTCATATTACACATTCCTCTAATATTTTCAAATTCACTGGACAAACTGAACTGTTCTGTAACAATGTTAAGGGCTAATTTATGACAATTGCTAAGCATTGTTTTAAGTATTTAAAATGTTTAATGTTAATTTTTAATGATTACTATTTACATTTTATGCTTTAAAAAGAATATATAAACTCAAGACTTTGGAAAAATGTAGAAAATATTAAGAAAACTATAAAAATGAACTATAATATCACTATCTGGAGATTTAGGCCTTTAAAAAAATTATAGTAAAAATAGGCCAGATGTGGTGGCTCACACCTGTAATCCTAGCACTTTGGGAGACTGAGGCATTGGATCATGAGATCAGGAGTTTGAGACCAGCCTGACCAACATGGTGAAACCCCATCTCTACTAATATAAAAATTAGCCAGGGGTAGGGACAGGCACCTGTCATCCCAGCTACTCAGGAGGGAGGGAGGAAAACCACTTGAACCCCGGAGGCAGAGGTTGCAATGAACTGAGATCACACTACCACACTCCAACCTAGGCGATAGAGTTGAGACTCCATCTCAAAAAAAAGAAAAAAATATTATGCTAAAAATATAAAATTTGCCATTTTAATCATTTCTTAAATGCATAATTCAGTGGCATTATGTATATTCACAATGGGATTAGTCAGCCAAAGGGTACAAACATTTTAATAAAGCTTTTGAGTACAAACATTTTAATAAAGCTTTTGAATACAAACTGACCAAGTGGTTCTCAAAAGATGTAAACCAATTTTTAATGCCATTTGTAAATGTTTGAATATATTTCTCATTGCATTCTTATCATTAGCATCATATAATTAATTTTTGCAAATTTAATAAGCAAAAATAATATTTTTAAACCGAATTAAATTGCATTTTTAAAAATGAAAAGGCTAAGCCATTTTTTGGTGTTTTATTTTTACCTTGACTCCTTACCTAGAGAAGCAGTAGCATTTCCAACCACATACACTGACTTGGCATTCCATTTTTCTTTCAGAGACCTTTCCCAGACTGTAAAACATGAAATTATATGTGAGTTGTAAATACCAAAGTGGCCATTTGGACCATTGCCCAAGGTTGCTTGCTCACCCTAAGAAACCTGTGAGCAAAGCAAACTATTAATAACCAAATGTAAAGAACAGCATCTCAAACTAAAATTCCATTTTCACATTGTTCATGTTTTACAGGCAATTTTTTAAAAATTGCTTTCATAAATGTTTTAGTATTCCTTGCTTGAAATACTATCTTCTTTCCACAGTTGGTACTAGAATAATTTTAATGGGCACCAGGAAATAAACATAACTTGAAGAATTAATTTGCATAGTGAAATAAAAAATTTAAATCTAGACTTATAAAAAAAAGACACTAGTCATTAAAAAAAAAGCAACTTAAATGTCTAATACATAAATCCAATTGGTTTATTTGGGACATAAAGCTGAAAACAGTCAACAAACTGTAATCTCAGAGGAGAGGGTTCTTTAATTCATTACACCATAAAGTAAAGTAAAAACAATAAATTTCAGGTCAATTAAACACAATTTGATACAGAATACTATCATTTTATGATCAAACAAAATCTTTAAATATGGACTAAAGAAATACAAAGAGAAATGGATTGTATAAATAAATATAAATAAAGCCACTGGGCATTTATTACATTTTTAGAAAACAAGGAAATAATAATTCTTTCTTTCTAAAATCTGGTCATGAGCGTAACTTTCCCTTAAATTCAATAGCACTATTACTCTACCCTTTACATTAAGGGAAATTCCCTCTGAAAGAGTAACCAACGATTGAGTTCCGCTTTGTTTCCTACCCCATAAATATCAATAATACTTATTCAAAACTTATCCATAGCATGAGCACTGGGTGGAGTCAGAAAGTCTGCCACAGAGCTGGCTCTGCCCCTTAATGCGTGTGTCCCAGGTAAGTCGGTTAACCCACCTCATCTGTTTCTTCATCAAGGTAACTGAGATTAACTATACCCCTACTGCTTATTCCATATCGCTGTTGTGAGAATCAAAATAAGAAAATATACGGGAAAATACATTTTAAACTTTATTATAAAGCATCGAAAGACTTATAGTGACCTTTCTAGGGTTTTCCTCTTTTTCATTATCTTCATCCTCAAAATATACAAAAGGAAAAAATACAATTGCAAAAAAAATCAGGGCACCACTGGGAAAGAGTACACATGCTTCCCCATCTGGAGTGTAATGGCACGATTTCAGCCCATACAACCTCCACCTCCTAGGTTCAAGTGATTCTCGTGCCTCAGCCTCCTGAGTAGCCGGGATTACAAGCACGTGCCAACATGCCCAGCTAATTTTTTGTATTTTTTGGTAGAGATGGGGTTTCACCATGTTGGCCAGGCTGGTCTCGAACTTCTGACCTCAAGTGACCCGCCTACCTTGGTCTCCCAAAGTGCTAGGATTACAGGTGTGAGCCACCGTGCCTGGTCAGTTCTGAGTTTCTTAGGTCTTCAGACTTTCTTTTCAACAGGGGTGAATGTGTGTATGAAATCACCAAGAAGGTAGTATGTTTAGGCTATGATGAAGCCTGGTTAAATGTGGAGGCAGAATAACCAGAACTCACCACTGTCACTTACTCCATGCCCACTCTGTTCCAGGTAATGTCCTGGATGCTTCCCTTTAAGACTAAGACTCTGCAGCTTGAATCCTGAACTTGTGCTTTATGTATTGTGGGGGCCTGGAAAGTTCTTTACCCTCTGTTCTTCAGGTTCTTCATCTGTCAAGTGAAAATACTAAGCATATCTATCTCACAGGATAAAGCATTCAGGACAGAGTCTTGCACAGAGTGAGCATTCAGTTCGACCTAGCTAATAGTAGAAGTAATAATACCATGATGCAGGTATTATTATGTCCACTTTAAAAACAAGAAGACTGAGGCTCAGAGAGGTCAAGGAACTCATTAAGTTCCAAATGGCTGCATAAACCCAGGCCTAACTCACACCAAAGCCCTTGAATGACCACTGCCTGCTGCCTCCACTCATCAGTGTAACTATGGAGGTGGGTGGCCTGAGTGTGAAGCCTGGCTCTGCACTGACTGGTTCTGTGCTTACTCTCCCAGCCTCAGTTTTCTCAATGGTAACATAAGATCATAGCATCGTGTGCCTCTGGATTGTTATCTAGGGTTACGTGGGGTAAAGAATGTGAAGTATTCACTACACGGGCATACAACAGGCACTGTTCTCACATACAACAGGGACTCCATAAATGTTAGCTGGGAAGCTGTTCAATTGCATTTATTAAGGTGTTTGCTCAGGCTGAAACCCAGGGTTCTGTTAATGGGCACTGCTGTTTCCATACTGTTTTCGTGGTGAGGGAAGGCAGTGGGAAGACAGGTCAAAGAGATGACTGAGTCACTAAGTGTCTGACATGGTGGCACTGACCATTTTCTCATTGTTAAATTTTTTCATCATCTCTCTTTGAGGAAAGTAGAATTGATCCTATTTTCAGAGGAAGAAGGTGCTGCCTGATACACTCTAAGTGGAGATATGAGTGCCCAGGAGGTGAACAGCGAATAGACAGGGAAAGCCCCTCTCAGGGTCATCTTGTCTGGGAGTTTAAGAGGCAGCCCTGTCTCCTGTTTCCCAAGGCAGGGTCTGTAATCTGACACCACTAAGCACTCACTTCTCTTAGAAGTGCAGCTGTTACTGGAACTTAGTCTCCCAGCAGGAGAAACAAGAGTAAATAAACGTCCAGTGGCATCCACAGTAGACCCACCCTCACCTTCAGTTTTATTGTCTTTATCCAAACACAACTCTGCTGCTTCCACTGCTCTGGGGCTGGTAAAAATGAGTCCCCCATAATCTTCAGGATGAGAAAGCTGCACACCAAAAAGCAATAAAGTCATTTTACACGATGGCTACATTCAACGTCTTCCAAGGAGCTGTGACTCAGTATTCCAAATGTTTCACAAAAGTAGTAAGAAAACTAATTCCTTCCACCCATCCCCCCAACACTTACTGAGTGCTTACTATGCCTGGAACTATTTACTCCGGGACTTTTAGGATACACAGGTCAATTCTTTATTCATAGTACTTCCCCCAAGAAGCTCACAGTCTAGGGCAGGGACAGACAAGTACACCACAGGGTGGTAAGTGTAACTGCAGCACAGAGGGGAAGCCGGAGGCAGCCTGGGATTAGAGTGGGGTGCAGGTAGGAGGGAAGCCTTGACCTGACTCTGTAATAAAAGTGGGAATATACAGGGGTGGTATCCATGCTGAAGCCCTGATTTTCAAAGAGGCTAACGGTGATATTATCTACCAAACATTTACTCTGAGCAAGGCACTGGGCTGCTGTATACATCTGATTTCCCTGAAGCTGTGGGCACTGGATTTTCACTCTGAAACATTTGGAAGGCTTTACTGGGCTTGTCTCCTGCAATTTTTTATCACTTCTACACTGGAAGCAGAATTGAAGTTGTGGGTAGAAGCCATGGGTTTGAGTCCCAGCCCTGTCTCTTACTTGCTAGAGGTCTTAGCTGAGTTGCCTAATTTGGGCCTCCAGTCTCCAAAATGGGAAAATAACACCTACCTGGCCTGCTTGGCAGAGGTGGGGGGTGAGGGGTAGATTAAATGAGGATGAGTGAAAGGGTTCTTGGACTGCTGAGAGCAATCCTAGAAAATGCGGGTTTGCTGCTCTCACCATGACCTGCTCTCCTAGGCCCCAATCTCTGAGTCTGGGTGGCTTTCTGGAGGGGCTGATAGAGGCTCAGTTAGAGACTCCCAATAGCAGCAGCCTCCTGGAGCCAGGTGAGGTTATGCTGCCTTGTTTTAAAGTTTGGGAATAAAATACGGAGACAGTAAAACAGTCCTTCTCTGGCTTCAGCTGGCAAGGGTTCTACAGAAATCAAAAACTAACATGGTGCTCAGCCAAGACAGGCCTTACCTTCTCAGAGAAACTGGTAAGAGACAAAAACTCAAATGATAAAACAGGGATCAAAGTGGCTTCAAGTCCATATAATTCCAATTCCTGCAAATGAAAGAATATAGTTCTGGATTGGCTACGGCTGTTTTTAAAATAAGGAAACATTAACCATTTATTCTGCATTAGTTCCTCTGAGTTTTTGCAGACCCCACCCCTGCCTGCTCCAGGCCCCTTGACTTAGCAGAAAGGACCCTATGGGAAAAGGAGTCTCAGGCCACTTACCCTAATATATGGATCCTGGCCACAGTCGTCTTCCTTAGCATCCTTCAGTAAAAGAACCTTCATTACTGCCTGGCGGCCCTTGTAGGGCGCTGTGATAGAGCAAGGAAACAGATCTTAATTAGATCTCAAAGATTCTTCCTAAGCAATGTCCGATGGGGATGGTACACAGGAAGAAGGCAATAAATTGCTTGTTGAAGAGACCTATCCCTCCTACACCATGACTTAGCACTAATGGGCTTCTTCTTTCTGAAAACCCCTGTCACTGATAAGGCCAAGAAAGAGCATGTTAGCAGTTGATATCACTTGGAAAGACAGATGAAAGCCATTAGTGAAAGTCAAGGGTCCTATACCAAGCATTTATGGCTCGGAGAAGAGAACTGATACAAATTTAGGGCTGTATCAACAACAAACAGAGAAATGGGTATCTTACATTTTAAGGAGATAAATAACTTTTCCATTTCAAGATAAATATACTAAGTAGCTCATAAGCACTTTAGGAAATAATTACATTGACTCTTCTATTTATTAAATGTTTTCTAAACATTGTCAAGTATCTTAAGATAGTCTGATAACCTGGAAAACAATTTGTTGACATCAAAGCCTTGTATACTTCATCTTTTTTCTTCCTGTAATTTCACTCCTAAGAATACTAAAGCAATACTCATAAAGGTGTCCAAAGATTAACATAAAGATGCTCACACTAGAATTCTTTAGAATTATAAATAAACGGAAACAATGTAAAGATCCAACAATGAGAGTATAGTTAAAGAAATCATGGTACAGATCTATGAAATCATTAAAATATTCACAATTACATGAATTATCAAATCACAAAATATTAAGAAAAAAGCAAGATTCAGAATTACACAGTATGATTCTACAGATTTTTCATACATATACGAAGGGATATGCACCAAAACATTAATAGTAATTATTTCTGAGTGGTAAATTAGAATAATTATTTTCTGCTTTACCTCTTTCAGTATAAAATTTTTTTTTACAATGAAAACTATATTCCTCTTGTATTGGGGTGGGGGGAAGGCACATTATAATCATCCCAAGGGCTGGCCAAGTACAGTGGCTCATGCCTGTAATCCCAGCACTTTGGAAGGCTGAGGTGGGTAGATTGTTTGAGCCCAGCCTGGGCACTATGGTGAGACCCCATCTCTACAAAAAAATTAAAAAAATTAGCCAGGTCTAGTGGCATGTGCCATAGTTCCAGCTCCTTGGGAGGATCACTTGAGCCTGGGAGGAGGTTGCGGTGAGCCGTGATCCTACTACTGCAGTCCAGCCTAGGTGAGAGAGTGAGACCCTGTCTCTAAATAAACAAACAAACCAATAAATGCTGCTGAAAAACTGCAGAATAAATCTGCTTGAGATGCAGATTACCATTCCATAAATGGCATTAGACCCACCAGTTAGTTACTTAATATATATTATGCAGTGGTTGCTAAGAATCAACAGACTACATTGTTTGAAACAGAAATGTGCCAGGCATGGTGGCTCACGCCTGTAATCCCAGCACTTTGGGAGGCTGAGGTAGGCAGATCACCTCAAGGTCAGGAGATCCAGACCATCCTGGCTAACACAGTGGAACCCCATCTCTACTAAAAAAGAAATTAGCCAGGTGTGGTGGCACTCACCTATAGTCTCAGCTACTTGGGAGGCTGAGGCAGGAGAACTGCTTGAACTCAGGAGGTGGAGGTTGCAGTGAGCCGAGACTGAGCTATAACACTCAAGCCTGGGTGACAAAGTGAGACTCCCTCTCAAAAAAAAAAAAAAAAAAAGAAAGAAAGAAAGAAATGTACCAATTCTGGGTGCCACTACTTACAAATTACTACTGAATATATATTTCTGGAGTATTACAATATTTATGGAACATTTTGGGAAAACTGGCTCAAAATTAATTGTTTTGTACCTAAGCACCAAACCTGGTGAACAAATATAATACTTATGAAATCAAGTTCTAATACTGGTGCTATCAAGGTGTTAGCTGGAGAGATTGGGAATTCCGGGGAATGGGCAGTATGGTCCCTATCACTTCCCGAAGTTACTCAAAATGTATCTCACACAGAAATTAGGATACATTAGCCTGCCCTTCTGCAATGGTAACTTCTGTGCCACCTTGACTAGGCTACAGCACTGTTTTTCCAAACACTACTCTAGGTGTTGTTGTGAAGGTATTCTGAAGATAAGATAGTCATCAACTGTCTTTAAGTAAGGGAGACTATCTTAGATAACCTAGGTAGGCCTGATTCAATCAGTCCAAAGCAGACTTAAGGAAGAAATTCCAGCTGTGGACACACCTTCAGCCTGTGGAAATTCCCATCTGCCCTTCCTGCAGGCCTGCCTTCCTTGTTGGCTGGCACTATAGATTCAGACTTGCCTTACCAGCACCCACAGCTGCACGGGCCAGTTCCTTGCAATATGTTGCCATATATATATATCTCAGTGGTTCCTGTTCTTTGATTGAACTCTAATACACCTTCTAATTTGGCAGGTCCAGGAATCTGTATGTCACTGAATGGCAGGTAAAACTTGGCATTTTCGGCTAAGGCATACATCCTTTTGTGGCACACAAAGAAAGCAATTAGTGTGGGGTTTGAAAAGCAGAAGCATAATGCTTGGAAGCAGGCAATCCTGTGGCCACAGAGCTCTACTCAGCCCCCACCATGTTCCCGCCATGGATCTAGCCTCTGAGATACAAATCCCTACATTTTCAAAGAATATTTCTGTAATGCTTTCAAATACCAGAAGCCAACCCTCTCATTAAGTGTTTCTATATAGTTCTCAGGCTGTGATGCCAAATCCCAAGCTTGGAATCCTCCTCAGAAATTAGGTCTGCATTATTTATTGGGGCTGTGTGTAATAATTTCAGAAGTAGTAAGTGCTATGACGTGATCTGGCAGAGTGACTGGGGTGCTGATAACTAGTTCCACGTCCAGGAAGACCTCTGGGGAGCTAACATTTGAGCCATTTTGACATTTGTGATCTGAATGACAACAGCAGTGAGAAGAAAAGGTTCAAGAGTCAGAAAGGGGCCTGGTTATCCCCAGCAGAGAAGGGTAAGTGTGGCTCAAGTGTAATGGACAAGGTAAGCTATGGATTTCATGAGAAAAGGGACCCCACTAAAAAGTTTAGGATAGGATTGACAGTGATGGGATGTACACTTTAGAAATACCACTGACTTCTGGAGCAGGGAAGGACAGGGACCCCATGGGTCATAGCAGATTAGTTGAAAGTCATCAGTTGCGGTAGGGGTGCTAGCTTTAGCAAAGGCCAGGTCAAGAAGTGACTGGATCAAGGCTTCATTTTGCAGTCGTCAGGATTTGCTGATATAATCTAGGTGAAACCATCTAACTACAGCCTAGTTTGAAACGGTTAGGACCAGGCTGAAAAGAAGTGTTTCTTCTTTGAATCCCACCTGAACTTTTTTTGGTTTGTCTAGTTAAATCCTATCAGTAAATCATACCTTTCTAGAACAGTAACTATACTGGGCACTAGGCATGCAATATGATCCCTCTATCATTATATTTACAGGAAGGTAAATAGGTACTTTAAAAATCAGTAAAAACATACTCATAATGCTGTAAGTCTTATTAAAGAATATTCAAGATTCACAGCTGGTACATCTTACTGGGACTGGAAGGTGTGGTATAGATTGCCAGTTGCCCCTAAACATTTACTCATCCCTTCTCCCCATAGAAATGGGTACTCTTCATTAACTGGGCAGTGGTTGCTGAAAATAAAAATGTGTAGTTAGACGTTGTGAGGTGACTAGGTTCTGGCCAAAAGGATGCAAGGTGAAGTGATGTGCAAAACTTACGAGTCCTGTACTTGGAAGGAAATGCTGGTCCCTCCCCTCCTCTTCCCCTTTTGCCTGGAATGTGGATGGGGTGGCCAGACCCTTCATACTTGCAGAGAACAACCTAGGGATGATGGAACAAGACAGAAGGAGCACGGACCCCTTTGTACTGGGTGTATTAGTCAGAGTTCTTCAGAGAAACAGAACCAATGGCATATATTTATTTATATCCAGAAAGGGATTTGTTGTAAGGTGTTGGCTCATGCAGTTATGTAGGCTGAGAAGTCCCATGATCTGCTATCTGCAAGCTGGAGACTTATAAGCAGGAAGGTTGGTGGTGTAGCTTGAAGGCCTGAGAGCCAAGGGTGTAGATCTTATTCCTAGAAAGCTGACGGCTTCTCTAATGAGTTTCTTTCCACATATTTTTTACACCAGAAGGCAAACTGGTAGCCTGTGGGATAAGCCTGAGGTTGATGAGGTTTTTTATTTGGTATAGGTTTTTAAAAAATCAGGGTGTTTCTCGTAAAGAGCCAGAACCCGCCACTTCTCCCGCAATGGAAAGACCTGGCTACACTGGGACAAATCCCCACCTGCCACATGGGATGGTAGCAGAGACTCCGGCAATCTGCAGCTGCCCGCAGTCCCCTCCACTCTTCTCTCAAAATTGGTTCGGGTCTTTAACCTAGACTACCCCCACTGGCCCCGAAGTTTTTTTTTTTGAGATTACGTCAGGCTGGAGTGTGGAGTGCGCGACTCGATCTCCGCTCACTGCAAACTCTGTCTCCTGGGTTCAAGCGATTCTCCTGCCGCAGCTTCTTCAGTAGCTGGGACTACAGGCGCCTGCTACCACACCTGGCTACTTTTTATATTTTTAGTAGAGATGGGGTTTCACCATGTTGGGCATGCTGGTCTCGAACTCCTGACTTCAAGTGATCCACCCACCTCGGCCTCCCAAAGTGCTGGGGATTACAGGTGTGAGCCACCGCGCCCGGCTAATTTTTGTATTTTTAGTAGAGACGAGGTTTCGCCATGTTGGCCAGGCCGGTCTCGAACTCCTGACCTCCGGTGATCCAGCCGCCTCGACCTCCCCAAGTGCTGGGATTACAGGTGTGAGCCACCGCGCCCGGCCCCCGAGAAGCATTTTTAATTGAGGTCCCTGCTTAAAAAAAAAACTTTAGATCAAGAAACGCGCTCCAGAAGTTTGGCGAGGGTAGGTTGGGCAGCCGCCTTCCGTCACGGGCGCAGCCGTAGGGGCCACAGACCTCCCGCCTGGGCAGGACCAGGCCCGGAGCAGCCTCGGGGCCTTGGCCCCGCGGAGTCACACACCGCCCAGGGCCGGGGCCCTGCAAGCCCGCGGGCCTTGGCCTCTGCACGGGTACCGCGGGCGGCGACACCTACCTCGCGGGGTTGGCGAGGCCCTAATGGGCTAAAAGACTGGACCGTGCCCAGCACCGGGCTTAGGATACCGCGGGCGCCAGTCGGGGGTCGGTGTCGCGCAGTCCCAGCGAAGAGGCTGCTGAGGCTGCAGGAGCAATGACAAGAAGGTGGGCAGCCCCCTCCCCAGGCTGCGGCGGCGACCCGCGCCGGGTCCCAGGACCCCGCACCTCAGCCTAGGGTCGCCGTGTGGCCGCGCGCACAGCTGGATGCTCGCGCATGCGCCTCTAAATCCAGGCCGCGGAGTGAGGCCTGAGGCTAGATGGGTTGAACCACTAAGCGAAGGGGAGGGGAAGCCTTGGGAGGAGTGAGAGAGGGTGGAGGGAGGAAGAAAAAAGCAAGCTAAGACTGCAAGCTGGACCTGACTGTTAGGGATCATGGCTGCAGAATCCAGCAGGGGCATTGGGGTTGGCGTGTACTCAGCGCCGAGCTTTTTCGTAACCCTCACCCCCTTGGCTACCATGGGCTGGTCTGTAAGGTCAGGCTACGGGAAGCTGCGCAGGCGCAGTGTGGGCGGTAACATGGCGTCCAGGGCCAAACGGAGGGCTGCGGGAAGTGGGGTTCCGCAGCCGCCGGGCGCCCCGGTCCAGCGGGACGACGAAGCGGAAGACGAAGTCGAGGATGAGGACGAAGACGATGACGACAGTGACGAAGAAGAAGATGAAGACGACGAGGTCGTTGACGAGGTGAGAAGGACACACACTTCTCTGGTTGGTTTATAAACTTTGTGGCAAGCCCAGGCTGTGTGAAAGCAGTGTCTTTCCTGTTCCTGAGGGTCTGTGAGCAGAAACTGGAGAAAAGCTGTTTCTCAGGTTCCCCCTCGGCCTTTAACACACTGCAGCCATAGTAGTTATTTTTCAAAGGCCTACTCCGATCCGGTTATTCTCCCAACCCGCTCCCCCGCTAAAAAGCCCGCCGCAACAGGTGTCTTCTCCCCCGCTTTAGTTCTCAGGCCGAAGCCTCAAATCCTGAATCGGCCACCCCGGGCCCGCAGAGCCGGCCCTCTCCCCCCGGGGCAGCAGCTGTCCGCCTCTGCACTGTGCAGGCTGCACTTACATGGGCCCTCAGTTTTTCGAAGGCTCCTGCCGGGTTCTACCGTAGAAGCCTTTTCAGATGCTCTTTCCCTTCCTTCTTCAGATCTCAGCTAGGCTGTATTTTCTGGCTCCTGGGGCAGCTGACCCAAGGCGTGGGTAAATCTTTGGCTTCATAATCTCATAGAACTGGGTTCCTTTCTTCAGAATAGGTCCTACCATAGTGCCTGGTAATGTAGGTACTTACTGTTTAATAAATAATTCGGACTGAGTGATCCTTCAGACTATTGAATGTCTAAATAGATACCTCAGGCTTAACTTGTCCAAAGCAGAATTTGTATAATAATTCATGCCCCTCTCTTTAACCGTCGTCATTTCTGTAAATGGTCCCTAAATTCACCAGCTATGTGATCAGTCTTCCTTTACAAATCTTTACTTTGGCTCTGTGCCTTTAATGCCATCTCACCATTTTTCACTTAGAACTTTGGCTGTTTTATGATTTTGGGTTATAGAAAGCAGTGATTCTTGTGTTAACATAGGAAGTCTATCAGACCACCACAGTCTTAATTCTAAATCACCTGGGAATGAGGGACAGGGCTGTTTTCTGCAAACGTGGCTGTTGCTGTTGAAACCATGTGGAGATGATCCCATAGCCGGGAAAAGGGTGCTGGACAGATGATCCATTTGCTGCCCATTTCGCTGATGGTGCCATAATAGTCTGGGACAGAGGTCCGAGGTGTCTATCTAGACAAAGAAAAAAAACACTAGAAGAGCATCGTTTGCGGAGTGTATTTAGAGCTAAGGAATAAATTTAAGAAGTCCTGAATAGTGACAGTTTGTTATTTGGTTTGAGTGTATTTAGATGTAAGGAATAAATTTAAGTCCTGAATAGTGACAGTTTGTTATTTGCTTTAGTTTGACCCTGTTTGGAACACCCCAACCCTACCCCTTGTGTTTTGCTACTCAGCAGAGCTGGACTTGAGGAGTTCAAATTGGAGCTGGAATTGCTTCAAAATTGCTTAGAGCAGTTCCAGGGCATTGCAAGTTTAACAATTCAGGAAGCCTTAAATATATGCATAGTCCGGGTGGCAAGGTAAAAGTGGGTCTAATTTCCTCTGTGATGTCCTTCAGCTAAGACCTAAATTCCTAAACCATTAAAATCTGAACAGCATCAGAATAAATTATTTCATCAGAGCCCCAGGTTCAGTGTATCATTTATCAAGGTATGATTTAGGGTCCTCAAGGGTGGATCTTGATAGTGTTTAAAAGCAACTAGGCTTTGTTTTTGGCATTTCAGTGCCATCTTCTTTTAGATTCTGTTGTCTTGAGGGTACAGATTAGGGAGCCCAGCTACACATTCTTTCTTCTAATTCCTCGTGCTCATCATGTTTCCTTCTGCCTTAGGGCCTTAGTTTGTGCTGTTCCCTGTACCAGCAACCCTCTTTGCTTTTTCTTGGTTCCTTGCTCAAGTGTTACTTCTTTAAGGAAGCCTTTCCTTTCCTGACTTATTTTTTAAGTTGTTATAGCACTGTGATACCTTTGTTTTATTTCTACAAATATTTCCTTAATGTCTATATTCCTCCCTAAATTATAAGCTGCATGAGAGCAGGATTATTCGTGTCTGCCTTACTAACCTTTTCTTTTCTTTTTTTTGGAGACGGAATCTTGCTCTGTTGCCAGGCTGGAGTGCAAGTGGTGCAATCTCAGCTCACCGTAGCCTCCGCCTCCTGGGTTCAAGCAATTCTCCTGCCTCATCAGCATCCTGAGTAGCTGAGACTACAGGTGTGTGTCACCATGCCCAGCTAATTTTTGTAAAGAGATGGGGTTTCATCATGTTGGCCAGGATGGTCTTGATCTCTTGACCTCGTGATCTGCCCACCTTGGCCTCCCAAAGTGCTGAGATTACAGGCGTGAGCCACGGCACCCATTATAACCTTTTCATCTTGAGTGTCTGGCATAGTGCTTGGTACCTGGATTGGTACTTAATAAATATTTGCTAGGTGAATGAAGTGTAACCTCACATCCATAGGCTAAATTAAGCTCTAGGCAATTCCAGGGACTTTTGAAATGATTTTTATTTTTGCCCACCCTTTTTGCAGTCAGGAAAATAATTTTTTCTTTGTGGCTGCTGTAACTGCTTTATTTGAACTGGACTTTCTCCACATTTAAACTAGGTTACTCTGAGTGTTTTGTTCTCTCAGACTTTTGTGTCACATGAAGAAATGGTGTGATGGTGCTGTGTATTCTCTACAGATGGCTGTCTTGGTAATGTTTGCCTATTTTAAAGCCTAGATGTTTGTAGTTTTTCTGATAACAAGTATTTTATGTGTTATTTACAGGAAGTGAATATCGAATTTGAAGCTTATTCTATATCAGATAACGATTATGACGGAATTAAGAAATTATTGCAGCAGGTATTATCTTTTATTTATTATGCATAAATTTCTTCTTCTAAGAAAAATCCCATGCCCATAATCTCTGCGCTTTGGAAGGCTGAGGTGAGAGGATCGCTTGATCCCAGGAGTTTGCGACCAGCCTGAGCAACATAGTGAGAACTGGTCTACAAAAAATAAAAAATTAGCCAAGTGTGGTACCACACATCTTTAGTCCTAGCTACTCAGGAGGCTGAGGCTGGAGGACTACTTGAGTTTAAGAGCTCAAGCCTGCAGTGAGCTATGAATGTACCACTGAGCTCCGATCTGGGAAACAGAGCAAGCCTCTGTCTCTAAAAGAAAAAAAAAAAAAAAGCAAATTCAGGTCGTTCAATACAGGCTCTTTCAAATTCATCTTTTTAGAATTTCCATTTCTATCCTCTCTACTTTGCCTGGAAGGAAGAATTATTTCGTTTCATCTGCTAATTAGTTGAGCTACTATTTTGTTTAATTCACAATTCTTAATAGTCATGTAACTGTGCTGTTTGGTGCTACAAAATTGATGCTTGCTGCTTCTCCTTATTTGTTGACTCATATGACTTTGGTTCTTTAACCTTTATAGCCTCCACTGTCCTTTCACCAAATTCTTTGGCCTTATGTCCATCCTCTCTCTTTTCTCCCTTCTTTTTCTCTCCCCCCATTACTTCTGTATTACCACTGACTGCTTCTCTGAAATTTCCTAATCTTTAGCTTCTTTGACTCTCCTGGGCTTTTCTTTCCCTCTTAGGATTGCTTTTCTAGATCATCTTTTTAATCAAGTCACAGAAATTTCATTATTTGTATTTGAGTATGGGATTTGAAGTTATTAGAAATCATGCTTTGATCTTAATTTAAATAATTTTTCCTCCTTTTAGCTTTTTCTAAAGGCTCCTGTGAACACTGCAGAGCTAACAGATGTCTTAATTCAACAGAACCATATTGGGAGTGTGATTAAGGTAAGCAGGACAATTGGGTTTTTTCTGATTAAATGAGTTCTTTATTTAGTTCATACTGGGCATGGTGGCTCATGCCTATAATCCCAGCACTTTGGGAAGCCAAGGTAGGAGGATTGCTTGAGGCCAGGAGTTCAAGACCATCCTGGGCAACATAGCAAGACTCTGTCTCTACAAAAAATAACAAAAATTAGCCGGGCATAATGGCACATGCCTATACTCTTTTTACCCAGTTGACTGTGGTAGAAGGATCTCTTGAGCCAAGGAGTTCAAGGCTGAGCTTTGATTGTGCCACTGCACTCTAGCCTGGCAACACAGCAAGACCCTATATCTGGGGGAAAAATGAGTTATTTATTCTGTTTAGCTCGAATTGGAAGGCAGTATTACTGGAGGAAGGGAGACTGGTCAGAAGGTCATTGCGGTAATCCAGGGTTATTAAGTGCAGTAGTCCAGGTAGTGGCAATGGAGAGGGAGAGAAGTGGGCTCATTTGAAAAATATTTGGGAGATGAAATATGATGGATTTTAGTCCCTGACTGGGTCCGAAAGTGAGAGGAAAAGGAGTCAAGGATGACTTCCAGGTTTCTAGCTTGAGCAAACAGGATCGCAAACATGGAGGAAGTTCAGGTTAGGAGAGGGAACGTGAGTTTGGATTTGTACATTTTGAGTTTGCATTACCTGTGAGATACTGGGTAGCAGGTGGGGCCCTGGAGACTCGGGAGTTTGTAGTAAATGTTATTGAATCATAGAAGTGATTGGGATTGCACAGGGCGGGAAGGGACAGATACCTTAGTAATACCAAGAATACTTGGATGAATAACATAAGTGGCAGAGCCAGCAAGAGAGATTAAAAAGGATGGCTGGAGAAGCAGAAGAGACAGCAGTGCAGTGATGTCATACACAGCAAGGAAGAGAACATTGAAAGGAGGTGGGGATTGTCATCCTTATCAGATAGATGTTGTAGAGAGCACAACAAAATAAGGAGTAGGTTGGACCCTGGCTCTGCTGCCTGTCATCTGGTGGTTCTTTGGGTTATGTGTTTGCATAACAAACCACCCCATAGCTTAGTGTCATAAAATAGCAGCAGTCATTTATTTGGCTCATGGATCTGCAGTTTGGACAAAGCTTAGTGGGCACAACCCATCTCCATTATCATGTTAGCCGGAGAGGCTTGACTGGGGGCTGGAGGATTTCCTTTCAAGATGGCTCACTCACCTGACTGGCAAGTTGGCCCTAGCTGTCTGTCGGGAGCTTAGCTGGGACTCTGGACCCTGGGGCCTCAGTTCTTCTCCATGTGGGCCTCGCTACACATTGGTTTGGTTCCATAAGCAAGCAGCCCAAAAGAACCAGGCAGAAATGATGAAATAGTGCCATTTCCACCATTTGAGTTGTCAGTAACAGATACAAATTTCTACCTAGGGGAGGGCACATTGACCCCACCACTCCATGAGAAAAGTGTCTAGGTCACTTTGTCAGAAGAGCATGTTCAAGAAGAGATCCATTGGGGCTGTCTGTGAAAGATAACAATCTGCCACAGTACCTTGATTAATTTCCATTTCCACTTCTGAAAATGAGGATGATACTAGCATCTACCTTGTAGAGCGCATGGGTAAACAAAATGAGTTGCTGACTGCTTAGAACAGTGTCTGGCAGCTGACAGGTGCTGCACATGTATAGCTGTCACTGTTGATGTCTTTTTCCTGTTTCCAGCACTTGTTTCCCAGCCTGTTGTGAAAAACACAACAAACAAAAGCTCCATTCAGTCAAATGTTCCACTCTAACTACATTACCTTCAGAGCCAAAATTCTTGAAAAGTAATCTTATTCATGGTTTCTACTTCCTGTCCTCCTATTCATTCTTCAGACACTCTTATCTGACTTTTACGCCATAAAAATTCTGACACTGAATGATAGGATCACCAACATATGTATTGCTAAATACAGTGGACACTTTTCAAGCCTTCTGACATTAGTAACCTTATCACACTCGATATAAATGAGAAATTAAACCTATTGGGGCTTCCTTTTATTAGGACAGTGGGAAAAAGCAGACCACCTGCTCTTTCATCAAACAAATGTGATCTCTAGCTAATTAGTGTCTTAGAAGACCTAATGGATATGGAGGAGAAGCAGTTATTTTTATCCTTGAAAGAGGTTATTGTCTAATGGCAGGATTCACCCTTTAAATGGATAATCACGTCAGTAGCTCTGCAGCTGTAATTGTGGCTTCTTTGGCTTCTCCAGAGATGCTTGCGGTGTCCCGAGGATAGAGACTTTTTGTTCTCAGTAAAGGGACTACCCAGAGCGTTCAGGGGAGTCAGTCCGTAGGATCCTAGAGCAAAGGGCAGGTTTCTCTTTTTTTCCCTACTCTCTTGCCCACGTGAGGTGTAAGTGGCCCTCGAGCATTGCCCAGCTTCACCATTAGGTCAAGACAAGTGCTCTTGAAACACCTGATTTTTAGATGAAACAATGCTGTGGGCCAGCAGAGAAGCAAGCCTTGGCTCCAGCCAAATTGTTTAGAAAACAAATTAAAATGCTTTATTTCTGAGGTTTTATCTCTTCTGGATTCATTTTATATTGAGAATCTGGTAAAAGAAAATGACTTAAGAATCTGGTACAGAGAAATTTCAGTCTTTCCAGAATCTAAAAAGAGGAACAGAGTCAAGGGAGGTAAAGTGAAATGAACAAGGTCATACAGTATTTAAGATACAATGCTTTCCAAGATGATAGAGGTAAAACTGTGACAGTATTTAAGATATAACGCTTTCCAAGATGATAGTGGTAAACCTGTGACAGTATTTAAAATATAACACTTTCTAAGATGATGGCGGTAAAACAGAGTTTTGCTTTTGAAAAGTGAAAAGATAAATGAGGCCTACATCCCAAGACTTGGTATTATACTCAACTAAATACAAAATTTAAATATTTTTTCTTTTAAAATAGCAAACGGATGTTTCAGAAGACAGCGATGATGATGTGGATGAAGATGAGATTTTTGGTTTCATAAGCCTTTTGAATTTAACTGAAAGAAAGGTTGGTTTCACTGGGTGACATCTCAGTGGTTATATCTTAGGCCAAAACCACGTTTATTTAATGCATGGTGGATATATCTTTTATGTCAGATGATGATATTAACAATCGGGATAAGTGCTGTTCTTATAATCCTTTTTCAATATGAAGGGGATGGGGTTTTGAATAATCTGTACCCAGTTAAAGTTGTTTACTCCCTGTGGTTTAGAGAATCATCTGGTTTGGCAGTCCTGATGTTGGTGCTGATGCAGGAGCTGTTGGTACTGTGTCTTTACTGAAGACACAGTTGCAGCTGTTATCTTTACTACTTGTGTGGTGGGGATATTCTGAGGCTTTGTTGCTTCAAAGTTGGGGGCACTTACTGACATTTTATTTTGTTTTGATTCATATGTTTTTATTGACTAATGAGTTGTAATAAAAAGTAAATCAGCTGCTTACCCTCCTCGGAATAAGATGCAGGCTACACTTAATCTTTAATTTTGAAATGAACTTTCCAGTTACTTCCATCTGTGTTTATGAGGTGGACTAGAGTTGCTATTCCAGTGTGTCTGAATGTCAATTATGACTTTCTTACCACTGATCATGGGATGGTAAGTAACCAGTGTGTTTGCTTTTAAGAAATACTTAAGCAATCAACACTGAAGACATACAAGATGTTAAAGGCTACGGCAGCAAACTGCCCTTAGCTGTAAGATAAAAAGTGATAGCTCTCACTTTTAGGTTTTCTCCTGTAAGCGATTGGTTGTAATAGAAAACAAGCTTTCTCTTTGCTTTCTAGGGTACCCAGTGTGCTGAACAAATTAAAGAGTTGATTCTAACCTTTTGTGAGAAGAACTGTGCAAAGAGCATGGTTGAACAGCTGGACAAGCTTTTAAATGACACCACCAAGCCTGTGGGCCTTCTCCTAAGTGAAAGATTCATTAACGTCCCTCCACAGATCGCTCTGCCTATGTACCAGCAGCTTCAGTAAGAGACTTAGGAAAATGCCTTTGAACAGTAATTTTTTTCCAAGTAGATTCAGAAATGTCATTTAAGTAGAATATGTAGATACAGAAAGAGTTCTGTCCTTGGGTTAAGCGGGTTTAGTGTGAGAGAAGTGGAAGAAGCCTCCTGTGAAGTGCATACATTATTAACTGGCTTTTTGAAGAGTTTGTGTCAATAATCTTAATCATCTTTAAACTTAAGATTTAAGTGGCATATAAGTAGATAATTTCATTTAGACTTTTCATCCCCATTTGATTGAAGTTTTATACCTTCACATATAGCTTTCTCCAACACTAATGCTGAACAATTACAACAATAACAATAACAAAACTGGTAAAATTCCCAAATTCTATTGGTGTGTTTCATAACTAAGGAAACCATAGTCCTGATACTGTGTCTAGTTTTTCAAGGGTTTTTGTTCCGTTTTTTTAATGCAGGAGTTTTAAGATTATAAAAATATTTCAAATGTAGCTGTGAAATCTAGCAAATTGAGTGTAGTAAGAATTGTATTGCCTGTGCTTTGCAATGGAGGGCAAAATATAGGCAGATTCACTTATTTATTTCCATCTATTCCATTTTTTTTTTTGTAGAGACAGGGTCTTGCCATGTTGCCCAGGCTGGTCTTGAACCCCTAGGCTAAAGTGATCTTCCCGCCTTGGCCCCCCAGTGTTGGGATTACAGGTGTCAGTCACAGCACTTGGCCTAAACAGGTTCCTCTTTTTTTTTTTTGGAGATGGAGTCTTGCTCTGTCGCCTGGGCTGGAATGTGATAAGGCAATCTTGGCTCACTGCAACCTCCGCCCTCCAGGTTCAAGCAATTCTCCTACCTCAGCCTTCCGAGTAGCCAGGATTACAGGCAGCCACCACCATGCTCAGCTAATTTTTCGTATTTTTAGTAGAGATGGGGTTTCACTACATTGGCCAGCCTGGTCTCAAACTCCTGACGTTGTGATCTGCCCGCCCCAGCCTCCCAAAGTGCTGGGATTATAGGCGTGAGCCAGCACACCTGGCCCGACAGGTTCTTTATAGAACATTCTTTCTCAGAGGTCACAGCACTTGCATTGTGGTTTCCCTTTAAATAGCCGTAGGAATACAGTTCTCTGGAAACCTCTAGGTTTGCTGTTTTTCCTAGGGATTCAGTGCTGCTTACCTCCGGCTCCCTGTTCTCTCAGCTGCAGCTCAGATTGTGCTTCTGGTGCCTTAAGTGATTTTTTTTTTCCCTGATCAGCTGAAGCTCACGTTTATTTGCTTTTATAGGAGGGTGATTTGCTTTCTCCTAGTCTTGTTAAAAGAAAGTTGAAGTGAGGCGTACTGGCTCACACTCTAATCCCAGCACTTTGGGATGCTAAGGCGGGTGGATCACCTGAGGTCAGGAGTTTGAGACCAGCCTGGCCAACATGGCGAAACCCTGTTTCTACTAAAAAAGTACAAAAATTAGCCAGGCATGGTGGCGGGTTCCTGTAATCCCAGCTACTCAGGAGGCTGAGGCATGAAGAATTGTTTGAACCCGGGAAGCAGAGGTTGCAGTGAGCCGTGATCGCACCACTGGAGAGCCAACCACAGTAGCACATACCTGTAGTCCCAGCTACTCAGGAGGAATGCTTGAGGCCAGGAGTTCCAAGCTGCAGTGTGTGACATCTGTGCCTGTGAATACCGACTGCACTCTAGCCCGGGCAACATTACAAGACCCTGTCTCTTTAAAAAAAAAAAAAAAAAAGTGGTTGGAGGGTAGGCCAGGTGTGGTGGGTCACACCTGTAATTCCAACACTTTGGGAGGCTGACGCTGGCAGATTGCTTGAGGCTAGGAGTTTGAGACCAGGTTGGCCAACATGGTGAAACCCAGTTCTAAAAATACAAAAAAAAAAAAAAAAAAATTACCTGGGTATGGTGGTGCAAGCCTGTAATCTCAGCTACTTGGGAGGCTGAGGCACAAATATCGTTTGAACCTGGGAGGCAGAGGTTGCAATGAGCGAGATTGCGCCATTGTACTCTGCAGCCTGGGCAACAGACTGAGATTTTGTCTCCAAAAAAAAAAAGAAAAAGGAAAGCTGAAGAGGAGGGTTGTTCTGAGTTTCTTCTTTTGTTCAAGGGCATTCAGATGCACAAGACTATGTTTAATTTTCAGAAAGAAGAAACATTAAGGTTTCATTGCCATTCCATTGCTAGAATTTAGGATATGTGTTTGCAGTGTCAGAAATTAGTTTTGGACTCTAGCAATTAGAGACTGTAGTAGTAGTCACAAGCTATAGTGACATTGGTTGTGGCTGTATACCTTTGTGTATTTCAGTTAAATGTTCATTGCTTTAAAAAAATTCAGATTCATATATTTTTAACTTCTATACAGGTAAGTAGTGTGTTATATTGAGTGACTTTGAGATTCATCTGTTAGTTGCTACATAAATCAGAGATGTATCATACAATTTATTATAAAAAGTGGTTCATAATCTAAAATGCAACTGATGATGTAAATAAAAATCATTCCTTTAGATTAAGTGTCCAGATTGAATGCCTGCATCAGAGCAGAACCCACTGAAGATGCCTCACTGGTTTTTTCTGTGCTGTGATTTGTTGATGGATTTCACTTGATCCAGCAGGTAAACAAACTCTGTGTATGCCTTGTAGGAAAGAAGTAGTGGAGGCACACAAAACCAATAAGCCGTGTGGGAAGTGCTGCTTTTACCTTCTGATTAGTAAGACATTTGTGGAAGCAGGAAAAAACAATTCCAGAAAGAAATGGAGCAACCAAAAGAAAGACGAGTTAATGTTTGCAAATGCAGAGGAAGAATTTTTCTATGAGGTAAGACTATCCTGTTTATTTAGATGTAAATAAGGATTTTCTTGAAAATGATTTATCAAGATTTCTTGTTCTCCCACCTTATGTCCAAGTCTTTCAAGTTTGGCCACTCTGTTTTTTGTGTTTCCCCACAAGAGCTAGCAGCTAACAAAGTGCCAGGCACATAGTAGGTACTCAAGAGGCTGGGCACCAGCCTCCCCACCTGCACTGTGCTTATGAGTGTGAGGAGGAGGAGAAAAGTTACTAACCTGCTAAGAATGATTAAGCATTTATAATATGCTCCCTGTGAAATGTTTCATTCTAAAACCATGCAGAGAGGTAGACATTAGCCTGGGGTTTACAGATGTGGACTTTAAGTCATAGGGAGATGAGGGAAATTACCTGAGCTCACACAGCCTGTCATTGTGGAAGCTGGGGCACCCCTGCTACTCTTTGCTCTTAGTCGTGGATATCATCCCGCTGGTGGGATTTCTCCAGCATTTTTTTCCAATTAAAGATAGCTTGTAGGTGATGGATAGCCACATACCAGAGAATATTCTTTCTCACACTGTCTGCCTCTCAAAAATCTTGAAGTGGGCCAGGCGAGGTGGCTCATGCCTGTAATCCCAGCACCTTAGGAAGGAAGCTGAGGCAGGCCTAGTTGGCCCTGAGGCTAGGAGTTCGAGATCAGACTGGCCAACATGGAGAAACCCTGTCTCTACTAAAAATACAAAAAAACATTAGCTGGGCATGGTGGCAGATGCCTGTAATCCCAGCTACTTGGGAGGCTGAGACAGGAGAATTGCTTGAACCTGGGAAGTGGAAGCTGCAGTGAGCCGAGATCATGCCACTGCACTCCAGCCTGGGCAACAAGAGCAAAACTCCGTCTCAAAAAAAAAAATCTTGAAGTGTATCTCTGAGGGGAACATATTTTCCTGAATTGGGTGATAACACTTTGAAGACTTCTACAGAAGACTAAAGTACTACATATTCAGCTGTGCCCTTTTTTTTTTTCCAGGAGTAAATGGTAAACACAATTTTTACAAAACATATGCTTCAGTACCTCAGGTAGACCATTTAGGGGAGTATGTATGGGTGTTTTAAGATAGTGAGGTATGCAGATTTACTCTGTTTTCACACAAAAGCCTGATGCTAAGGAAGCCGCTGAGAAAGTGAGAAAAGACAGTGTTTGAAGACCAGTTCTTGTTAATTATCAAATGTTATGAGTCTTAATTTCACTTATCACAAGATATTGGACAATTAAATGAAAATATCACTTAGCTGCTTGTTCACCTCTTAGAAATTGCACACCTGTATCCCTGTTCCTGATGTGGGTTAAAAAGCTACTTGGTTTGTGTTTTATAACTTTTGCTTCCTCTTAGTTCTTATTTTCATTTAACTATATGCCAAACGTAATATTATTCGTTGTAGATTAAATGGGTTTGTCTTTGAGTTGTCCACATTTTTAATTCATGGTTACTTACTTGGTTCAGAAGGCAATTCTGAAGTTCAGCTACTCAGTGCAGGAGGAGAGCGACACCTGTCTGGGTGGCAGATGGTCTTTTGATGACGTACCAATGAAGCCTTTGCGAACTGTGATGTTAATTCCAGGCGACAAGATGAATGAAATCATGGATAAACTGAAAGAATATCTATCTGTCTAACCCATTGCCAATGGACAGTGATGGGCTTGCTTTTGTAAAATTACCAGAAAACTCAGTGGAGAATTACTGAAAAACTCATAACTTTATTCGGAGTAAGGTCCTCTACAAAAAGTAGGGTTCTGTCCTGTGTGTCTGACACATTTACAAAATATCAGTTTTCAAAAATTTTGGTCAAATTATGAATGGTTGATTTAAAAACTTTTCCAAGAAGAAGAAAAACATGTAATTTAAAGAACTCAATAAAAACTTCTATTTTTTATTTTAAAATAATATACAAAGTGTTTTTTCAAGACTATCCTGTGGGTAGGAAATCCATCTTCATGTAACATATCTGCACGTCACTCCGGAGTTCAGCCATCCTGCTAACTTTGGGACGCTATTGCACCTTGTGTTTGGTGGGGAGTCACTGGAGAGCGCATCTCTGTTCAGTAGTTTCAGGGCACTTCTCACACATCTTCTGTTCCTTATTCATTGTTGAAATAGGGGAGAGGGGATCCATTACTTGCTGTAGAATATCCTTACTTTCACTAGGAGGCAGATTACTGAAATAGTATTGTGGTACCAGTTGCATAAATCTGTTTAAAACAAAAAGATTAGATTTTGAGTGGGGAAGATGGTGAGAGACACTAAACACTATGGGCATCTCCCATCCCCTGGAGAATCTACCAATAGAACCGGTATTTAATTTGAACTCCTCAGTATCCCAGTCTGACTTTGTAAAACAAATACTTTCTGGTTTTCCTGCAGCCAATCCTCTTGCATTTCTAGAATAAGTTGGCTTCTCTCGTGGATGCCTTACAGTGGAAGTGCTGTCTACCACTAACCTTTGGTGGAAACTAATAATTCCCCTAAGGCCCATCACCATGGGAGAGGCACTGATCTTATGCTTGGGAGAGCTTTGAGTAGGAAATAGAGGGGGTATCTTTGCTTCTTGTCATCTTAGTGCCACTCCACATCCAGCTGTGTAAGCCAGACACCTATGAGTCACTCTCGGTTGCTGCCTTGAACACTACTTGCTGGAGTGGTACCTTCAAAATGGATCCAGACTCTGCTGTGGCCTCTGAAAGACTAGTGGAGTAGTCTCACTCTTGCCGTTGCCCCTCCTTTCCATTCATGTAGAAACTAGTTACTTATTTTTTTATTTTTAGACATTGTCTTGTTCTGTCTCCCAGACTGGTGTGCAGTGTTGTAACCATAGCTAGCTCACTGCAACCTTGACCTCCTGGGCACAAGCGATCCTTCACTGCAGTCTCCCAAGCAGCTTGTTCTACAGGCGTGTGCCATCATACCAGCTTTTTTTTTTTTTTATTTTGTAGAGAAGAGTCTTGCTATGTTGCCAGGGCTGGTCTTGAACCCTTGAGCTCTAGCCATCTTCCCGCCTTGGCCTCCCAAAGTGTTGGAATTACAGGTGTGAGCCACTGTGCCTGGCTGGCTACAGTGATCCTTAAAATTATGCAGAAAAGATGCTACTCTTGCTTAAAATGCTCCAGTTGCTGTGTACTGCACTTGGATAAAATCTAAACTATGTGGCCCACAAAGTCTTACACCTCTGGTGTCTGCCTCTTCAACCTCTCCTCCTTCCTCTTCCCTGGCGTGGCTCTTGAAAGATAGCTAAGCTCATTCCTCTCAAGGTCAGTACACCTGCAAACCTGCACAGTTTCTCCAGCATTCAGTTCTTAAAGACACGTGGTCTTTGTGTTTATTTCGACACTGTCTTTTCTACGCTGTCATCTCACAGGCAGGGACATTTCCTAGGTATCATCCTTAGAGGCCTGCCCTTAGTAGGTACTCTCAACATAAATTAAGATTGGCACCAGTATAAACTTTACAACTAAAAACAGAATAAAAGCCAAAGTTGTCATTTACTCCTACAGGTATGAATTTTAAAAAAAATACAACCCTTTTTTCTCCATGAAACTTACAGTTCGGGAGAGATTTCTGAGGTAATCCGGATGTAGTTGTTCTCAGAAATGCTGAATTTATGGAAGAGGACCCACTCTGGCATCTTCCTGGTGATTGAGTAACCAGACAGGGGATGCAGCTGAGCAACCTGCTTATGTGTCAGCATTAAGTAGTTACCTGATCCGTCAACATCCCGAGCAATCTGAAAGGCAGAGTTTTAAAGAAAAAAGATTTTGATTTAATATGGAGATTAATATACAAAAATGTTTATTGAAAAAAATACCAACAGGATAGTTTTAACAGGATAGTTAAAACTAAAATTTGCCACTCATGTTTCCTATTTTTATATGTAGAAAATAAGCCATAAGCATGTTTTACCTAAAACTTTGACACTGATACTAACTTCAGCAACAGCAGGGCACTGTGCTAAAATAATGCAGCTCTGAGATTCATGTTTTGTCCATGAGGTGAAACTTAGCACATGACCCGCCATACTACGGGTGACACACTCCGATGCCAAGCGCTTTACACTTGGTGTTAAGCACCCAATAACCCTGTGATATAGGAACTTGACAGACAAGGAAACGCATACTGAAATGTCATTTTTCTCCATTAAGACTACATATTCTGCCTTGGACCTTTATTCCCTTGAGGGGAAGTATATTTAAGTACCAAATCTTTACTATAAACATAGATTTTTAGTTTTACTTAAAGTTAGTGTCAAAATCATCATCCTAAGTGAGCGACTGTTGGCAGCAGGTTCTGAGTATGCGCAGTTCAGGGAAGCTTATGTCAAGGCGACCCCATGCCTTCTCACCTGCATAAAGTAACCGGACAGAAGAGCTTTCTTTATGTTTACAGTGTTTTCCTTGGAGCCAAAAGCAGGTTCTGCATAGGGAAGCTCGATTCGCTTGATAATTTCTAAGAGTTCAGCTCGGATAACATCTGCCATTCTGAGTGCTGAACAGTTGAGGAAGTAATCATGACACCACTTTTCAACACAGTCTAGGAGGAAAAGAACACAAGGCCATTTAGAAATGATTTGTCAGAATCTCTAAAGAGCCCAGGCCAAGCAGTTACTATCTTTAAGCCCTATGCTCTCCTCTCTTAAAAAGGAGGCCACATAGGTGAGTGGCAGGAAGGCAGCAAGGACAAGGATTTCTGGTGACTGTGAGGTCAGCTGTCAGGGTACTACCAGGAAGGGAGACGGTGCCACTCATAGCACCCATGCCACTCGCCGGGGTTCTGTGATCCCAGCCAACTGTGGAAACTCTTCCTAGTGGTGACTGAAGATGTATTTAACTAACCTGTGGCTCATAAAGGCCAGACAGGATTTTGTAAGATCTATATTTTGTCTCTATGCCTACAGCAAGGATGTACGTGGCCCCACTTAATCAAACTAGGCAGAAAAAAAGCCCACAGTATAAATTCCTTTGATCTATGAAAATATCTCATATTTTATTTAATGATAAGAAAAGGATTACTACTGGGTTGATTTGGGAATTAATTACATTACAGTTAAGCTCATCTATCTACCCTAGCTGTAACTTTTATGTTAAAATCCAGGCATCTGGGTGAGTTTGAAGTTAGTCTTTCTTGTCACCTGTAATTATCTAAGATGGATCTGGGAATGCACATGGCCATGGTGCCATGGACAGAAGACCCTCGTTTACCTCGTCCTGTCCACTCAGGCTGCTCGGAGCAACCAGAGCATGTACTTAGTCACAGTGTCACCCATTCAGCATGCCCACAAAAGATGCCATCAAATTCCCGTGTACTTTCCAGCTCCACTGACGACTTCTTCTCAGCTCTGACCACTAACTCCCTGTTCTTTATATAATTCTACAGCCTTCCAAATTGCTGTCATATTTTTCATACTACCTCACATATTTTCATACCATCTCTCAGAGCAAAGGAGGTAAAAGATGCATCATGGAAAACAAAGGTAAGAAAAATCCTTTGAAGGAGGGACCTCCTTACTGGCTGCCCTTTGAGGGTGGCTCCAGCCTCTGCCACACTGCTTTGCCCTATTTGCCCTCCTCTTGTGTCTGTTTGCATAGGAGGTTCCACTTCACTTCTGAGTACGTTTCTGTGACAAGTAATCTACCCACTGTCCTTCAGGCTTACACAGGACTTTGTGGCTGTGCTTTGACACAGGCCATTCTGTTCTCTGGATATCCTCTGCTCTCCCTGCCAACCTTCGTCAGCAGCTCTACAGCTTCCCCTCAGCTCCCCAGCCTATTCTGCACCAGTATCTGGAGCTCTGTAGCCCCTCTGCATGGGCATGGTGAATGTGCCAGGATACAGAGGGTGCACAGCACAGCTCTGACTCAGTGGGTATGTAGCGGTGGCTGTTCCTTGTCTTCCTCTGCAGACCCATCTATGAGTCTGTGTTCCCCGTCACTGTGTCCCAAGCAAGCTTGCTCTGAAGGCTGGCTGAGTGCAGTGCTGGAGCTCTGGAAATAGAGAGCTCCCTGGGAGCAGGAGGAAGAAGCTCTTCCACTCTGCAGATGCCTATCAGTGTATTTAGGGCCTTAAGTGCCATTGCATTCAAGTGGCAATGGGGCTAGAGAAGAAGAGTGATGAATTACTAATAAGGACTCAGACTTCTCTGGGGAAAGGAAGGTGGAATTAGAAGGTAATTTCTGAGCATTCACTTACACTCACTGGTAGAATTCAGAGTTGTGTCCTGGTAGGCCTTGTAAATGTTGATGAGGGTAAAGTGATCTCCTTCAGGGTGTAAAAATGACTTCCAACAAGTCAAGGCAGACTCTTCAGCTCCATGTGGCACATGTGAAAAGCAATTTGGAGCTTTAAAATGCAAAAGGTCACAGTTAGCAATAATGAAGACATTTCATCTTACCGTAACATGGGGTCATGATGGTTGGTGGAACCACTTCTATCTTGGTTCTCTGAATAAATGTGTTATTCTTGTTTTCTTAAAAATCCGGGAAATTTAAAGTGAGTCATCCTAATTCTTTCTCTTCGTGCGCGCGCGCGTGCGTGTGTGTGTGTGTGTGTGTTTGCTTTTCTAAGGTCAACTGAATATGGTTAATACCCTGCTTATATTCCATCAGGAGAAGGGAAAACCTGAGGTACTCAGAGGTCCAGGCACAAGAACCAGCTCTGATACAGCACAATGGTTGGTCTGTTCTGCTGGTATTGGAATAAATTAAAACATATAAGCCAGGATGAATGAAGTCAATAGGAAATAAAAAACAAGCACACATCATTGTTTGGGGGAAAACACCTCCAGTGATACATTTTCTTCATCTGCACTGATGCCTTCAGCAGAGAAACCTAGTATGTTTTCATATATCTGATGTATCAATTTGCTGCACTTTGAGTTAGTTTTCTTATATTAAGATAATTTTTCATATTAAGAAAATTTTCCTTTTCTAACCTATTAAATACCTCACTATCATTTCAAAAGGTTAAATGACTTGATCACCATCTCTGAATGTGCTCCTTAAAATATAATTTCAAATGGATCCCATTTAAATCTATACCTGGTGCAGATTTACAAAAAAAGAATAGTCATTAAGGAGTACCTGTTACCATGGCAGCGACTGTTAGCACTTCATCTACACAGTCAAATTCACAGGACGCTAAGATAGACTTTGAGAGTTGTGGATCAAGAGGAAACTCTGACATGATGATTCCAAATTCAGAAAGATTTCCATCATTATCTAGTGCTGCCAGATAATCTAAGTCTTCCAATGCCTGCATCAAACTTTCTGGTGCTAGGAAAGGAAAAAATAATAATTTAAGAGTCTCATACATCCAAGATGGAGAAGCAGGTACTCGATTTTCCCTCCTGCATGAAACAAGCAAACAATGGACAAAATGTGTGAAACAACGGTTTACAAGACACCAAATACCAGGCAATGAAGGACAGTGATTCCTGAGAGAGCAAACTCAGGAGGGGAGCCCTGTGATTGTCCAGCTCATGCTTTGAGGAGGGTCCTGGCTGCAGTGTGCGTGCGGGGAGAACCCAGGTAGAGCCTGCCAGCTTCCCTGCAGTAGGCAAACAATGCCAGGGATCCAGGGAGGCTAAGGTGGCTGGAACTGACAGGTGACCATACTGGAGAGAGAGACACAGAGAGAGAAATCAGGGGCCAGAGGGAGCTCCCTCAACTAGGTAGCAGAGCACCCACCAATCAGCTCATGTGTGTAAGGAACCACCCCAGGCCAGAGAAAGAGCCATGTCGGAGGATTAGAAGGAACGGTGCCTGGTGCTGACACAGGACCTAGGGTAGGTCCTGTTCCTACCAACCAAGCTGGAAAACCTCAGGGCACTAGGTAGGAAACACAAATGAGAAACCCTAGATGGGCACTGCCACCTGACACATCTATACAGCAGGACCTGAAAGGATCCACTGTATCCCAGGACAAAGCTCAAAAATATTTCTGGGACTAAAATGTTCAGTGCCCAACAAGGTAAAATGTACAATGTCTAGCATCCAGTAAAAAAGTATGAGGCATGAAAAGCAGGAAAATACATTGCATAATACAGAGAAAAATTAATTACAACTGACCTAGAACTCAGATGCTAGAAACAGTAAAGATGTTATTTCCCAGTGCAAATAAATAGAGCATGCTGATTTTCTCCGTGTCTTTATTTCTCTTTTAAGGTTATGTAGTATCGATAATGATGTGGTATTTATTATATATGCTCAATCGCTACCAAGTTTAAAAATCCATTTACTTAAAGAAATATATTCTCTTTGTGGAATAAAGCTATATGTAGGTTGGTGCAAAAATAATTGCAGTTTTTGACATTACTTTCAAAGGAAAAATAATTTAAAGTAAAAAAAATTTACTTTCAAAGGCAAAAACTGCGATTACTTTTGCACCAACCTAATATTAAATAAACATGTGTTTTTTCTACCTGTCTGGTTCTTGGTATAGCAATAAGGGTCACTGCTGTATTGTTAGACCCCCAAACTGCAGTATTTACAAGTCACTAGGTTGCTCGTCTCAATTCCAGTATGTGCAAGGTGGGTGCAAGCTGAAGACTCTGGGGACCTAAGAAGCACTTGAACCTGTCTACTCCTGGGAGTTCAAAGTAGCAAACAGTAAAAACGTAGTCATGCGCTGTCCAAACTTTGATCATTAAGCTCTATGTCTAAATTTCAGGCAAACTAAGTAGCTCAAAAACCTACTCATAAACTTTGATTTGATAAAATTCCTCTATTCCGGTCAGGACAACTGGAAGGCATTAGGAGAAGCCACTGCTATGGTCTGGGAAATGACTCGGGGAAGCTGCAGTGCAGCCCCCCATACCTCCAGTCCTGTGGGAGGATAGCAGAGCAAGCACCAGACAGAATTTCAGCCTGACATACCCACTGCACGCAAAAGATCTGCTGGGAGTGAGGGGGCAGTGCCAAATCACCCAAGGGACGCTGGCAGGGAACCCAGACATCAACTGGATGACTGCAGCACAGCTTTCAGCCTTACCTTGGGGCAAATATGTCCAATTTCCCTATTATTTCTGAATGTTTTCCTATCAAGATTTAAAACTGAGCAAAAGCTTATGGCTGCCCAGAGATACTCCTGTCTTGCCTGGATGCTGGCATACAGTACTACTGTCTATCTTGTTCATTCCTGGGGACCTTCAGAAGTCACAATCATGGGAAATAAACAGATGGGCTATTCAGAAAAAAAGTTCGAGAGTTCCACCA
Source organism: Saguinus oedipus (assembly GCA_031835075.1). Lineage (NCBI taxonomy): Eukaryota > Metazoa > Chordata > Mammalia > Primates > Cebidae > Saguinus > Saguinus oedipus. The sequence goes on from CM063179.1 coordinate 131,547,070, forward strand.
ATGAGGCGTGACATGAAAAGTAACAGCCGATCTGCTGGAGAAGGCACAAGAAGCAGCATCAGAAATTAGCATCAGAGCAGGAAGGGGCTGGAGTACAAACTTAATTACTGAAACCTTTTTAGAAACCAGTTTCTATAAATCAGCAAAGCTGCAGCATTGTAAGTTACAGGGTCTTCGGCAATTGTCCCTTTAAGCATCTGGCTTAACAGCCAGGCACCGTCCCCAAAGGGCACCTACTATTCATTTTTATGGCCTGGAGTTGAGTTGACTGCACACAGAATTAGTAACAGAAATGACTTCATGACTCTGCTCCTGGTCCTAACAACAGCAAAGAAGAGGATGTTCTTGGAGTTCTATTATATTAGAAAGAATGAGCTAATGAATGCAGGTTAATAAATAACTAAATGGTGAAGGAACATTAATAAATAACTAAATAGGTTGCTATTATATTCTGCATTTGAAAACATCTCCCCAGTGTGGCCCATAAAATTGTCATAGCTAAAAAGCAGAAGAGTTTAGATGGGGGTTCTTTAGGGCAGTGCTGTTTAAGTATAATCCATGGTAAGTAATGCTGACAAATGGAACAGAAATGTTTTAGCGTCAGGCCTCTTCATTCCAGCAGTGCAAAATCAGACTGCTTTATTCTGAAGGCAATTTCGAGATGAACCAAACATCATTTTTATTAAGCTCGCTTGCCAATGGCAGCTGTACTCCCTGTAGAATAGCTCACTGCAAGGTCACACTCCTCCCCCACTACCATCGCTCAAAGTAATGCGAAGGGCTATAATCACAGTACTTCTTTGCTGCTCTGTGTGTCTGTTTTCCAAGGAACCCCAAATCCTAAGCTCTAATATATGCCTGCATTTTCCTTCCTTGGCATCAGCAGAAAGCCTGGTTACAAACAAAGGGGTCATTAAACAGTAACCAGCAGAGGAGAAGCCGACGTAGGGCTAACTCCAAGCCCAGCACAGGCCAAGTGGAGTCCAAGGCCACGGCGTTTCCAGAGCTGACAGCCCATGCAGCATGTTTCCTGTGTTCTTACAATGTATGTCAACTTTGTAGATGTCAAAAGGTAGGAAGCCTCAGTTGGCTTCCACCCTCCCCCCGCCCCTCACAGGAAGTCCTGTCTACGCAGGTGCTTAGCAGGCTTCCTGCAGCCAGGTCTCCTTTGTTATAACAATCTCTGGCCTACTTCTGCCTGACCTGGCAAAAATGGCTCAGAAACACTGAATTTCCTATCAAAGTGGCTGGCATGCAAGTGTATGCCGACATATTTGTTGTACTTTCCCTCAGGTGAAAGTCTGAGTCTGCAGTTATTCCTGGGAATATACTTAGCAGAGCATCATGCCTTCTCTTGTCTAAAGTGGACAGGTATTTCCACGAAAACAGGGCAGGGGGTTGGTCTCCTGGTAAGCAGTCCCCAAAGCCAAGGCTGGTCCCTCTCCTTCCACCATACTCCTGACCCCTCTTTCTTTCCAAGAAGGGCAGAGAAGTAACGACTGATTTGAGTCACTAGAGTTGGAAAGGACATTAGAGATAGAGCAGCCTCCTTGGTAAACTGAAGAGAAGCATTTTCAACTCCCTGCCCACTGGTGGGAGCCAAGATCCTTTTGTGTCCAGCCTTGCCCTGGGCAGGGGTTTTGGGTTATGGCACTGTCTCCAGTGCCCTCCCAGTGCCGTCTGCACCGTGAGGCAGATGGAGGCCAGCTCCTGTGAGCTTAGCTGTGCCTGAAGACCTCTCACACGCCAGCTCTGCTCCTGCCTGTGACATGGAAGGAAACATGCAGATCTCTGACAGCTGCGAGCCCCTCCCGAACCTCTCTACTTTCCCTATACGTCACATCACTCCCTCTGCCCAGGTCTCAGGAAGGACTAAGTGGGGAAGGAAGCTGAGTTTGTCTCCCATGCATGACTTCCTTTGCTCATGTTCTTGGGAAGACTCTGGGCCTTCTAGAGGGTAGTCAGTGTTCCTCAAGTGTAAGGGCATTGGGAAAGTTCTGCCACTTCCCAAATTACCAATGGTCCCCACGCCCAGTAACTGTTCTTACAGCCAGGAAGCTGGCCCCAGGTTTGTGTAGTGGTGACTAGCTGAAGGATGTCCCCACCCTCATATCATTCTAGAGAACCATCTTTAAATAAGAGTTGGCATTGTAGTAAGATGGTATGAACTGGCAATCCCAGAACAACATAGAAAAACAGGAAAAAAAGTATGGGTTTTTAAATGACCATACAATGAGTATTTTTACATGAGTAGTTAAAGGACTTTATGTTTGGTGTTGGTTTGTGATTTCCTTGTAAGGATGAGGCTCAGGTTATTATCTGCTCTCAGATCATTTTGACTATTTTGTGCTATTGGCACTTGCAAGGACTCTGGGGAAGGCACACATCTGGGACATCCTCACTCTTGGCCCTTCTGGCGTGGATGGTCTCATTTACAGGTGGAGATGCACATGTAAATAAAGAATCACGCTCTACTGGAAATGCACTTTTACCTCCAAATCGTCCCCCTTTCTAGGAACTGCACCTTCACTTCCACACTTACAGGTGCAGGATTTTGTGCCATGTGACACCACATTATCACCACTAATCCCAGTCACAGTGGGTTGGTTCAGGGTGGGCAGCTTCTCAGATTGAATCAATGGCTCCCTTTCTTGGGAGTTTTTGACTTTAGACCAAGGGAATTTCCAAGAGCTGACATAGTAAATCATAAAGCTTAGAGTAGAGAGCAGCTAAGACTCAGCCCTGTGGATGGAAGCGAGGGAGGAAAGGGAAGCTATAGATATGGAGATGAGAAATGAAGAAGCTTATTTTTGATTTTATAAGACACCCCACTTTCTTTATAATTCACTTTTTGCTTATGCTAGTTTGAGCTGGAGTACTAGTGCTTGCGTTCAGAAGAACTGTTAACTAATATATCCACTACAACATAATACATTCTATAACAGAGAGCATCATTCTATAACACGAGAGCTTCCAAATGGTAAGGACAAAGCCTAGGGAAGAAAAATAGCTACATTCACATAGTAGCTACTGTGTATGCCAGGTACATGCATTAATGCAGAGGTCCCCAACCTTTTGGCACCAGGGACCGGTTTCATGGAAGACAATTTTTCCACAAACCAAAGGATGGGGAGGATGTTTTTGGGATAATTCAAGCTCATTACATTTTTTATACACTTTATTTCTATTATTATTACGTTATAATACACAATGAAATGATTATACAATAATGTAGAATCAGTGGGAGCCCTGAGCTTGTTTTCCTGCAACTAGACGGTCCCATCTGTGGGTGATGGGAGACAGTAAGAGATCATCAGGTATTAGATTCTCATAAGGAGTGCGCCACCCAGATCCCTTGAATGTGCAGTTCAGAATAGGGTTCGAGCTCCTATGAGAAACCCGTGCTGTCACTGATCTGACAGGAGGGCGGAGCTTAGGTGGGAACGCAAGTGATGGGGAGCGGCTGTAAACACAGATGAAGCTTCGCTGGCTTGCCAAAATTCACCTCCTGCTGTCTGGCCTAGTTCCTAAGGGGCCATGAACTAATATGTGTCGCGGCCTGAGGGTTGGGGACTCCTGCATTAATACATATACCCATTTACATAAATGGACAGCTAGAAATGCAGTTATCACCTGGGAGGGCTCAAGGAGCAAATGAAGTTTCTGTTTCTGATTTATTTTAGGGTTGGGACTTGGGCATTGTGTAAAAGAGTCCATAAGGGAAGAAACTGAAGAATGAAGAGATGGTGTAGACTCTACGGGTCTACAAGGTCTTGGGGCTCTGGGGAATAGCATTAAGAGTTTGGTTCTAAAAGGACAGGGAGGAACTAGGCTTCTGTTTCACTTAATTTCACAGGGATGTGTTCACAAAACCTGGCATTTGCCTAATGCCTACTCCTTTACACTGTACATGGCAATTTTGAATCAACATCTCATTTGTACCTCTAAATAACCCCAGGATACAGGAGGGAGACACTCTACCCTAATTTTATAGATGAGAAAAAGACAAATGACTTGCCAAAGCCACATGGCCACCTAGCTGTTTTGTCATATGTACAGTGAGGTTTTAAATGCCAGCCTTTCACCTGGAGTACTGAACTTGGTACCCAGCATGCTCTGCTGGCACAGCTGATGCTGGACTCCCAAGTCCAGTGCTCTTGCTATTATCTACCATGGCTTTTCCTGCTCCAGCCCATCTCAGAGGCAGTCTGGTGATGTCTCCTAATACCTGAGGGCCATTAAAACTGCTCTTTCTAGGATCCTCTGCAGTTCAGGGCCCATGTGGTGCAGAGCTCAGGTAGGAGTCACTCAGACAATGATGATAGTGCTATAGCATTTACTCCACCCGAGTCACTTTTCTAAGGGGCATGCATATGTTAACTAACTTATGTTAGTAACTCTATGAATCAACTGCTTTGACTATCTTCATAATCAGATAAATAAAGTGAAGCAATTAGAGTCCTAATTTGCTGAATCATACCCCACTAGCGAGTGATGGGGCCAGGCTTGGAGCCGTGGCCGCCCGGCTGAAGAGCCTGCGCTTTCTGGTGTAGTCCCCTAAATATGGGGACCATCTACCCTAGTTTGCCCAGGATGGTACCTGTTTCCACCTCTCATCCCAGCTTAATTATTAACAGCATTCATGCCCCTGTTCCATGAGGTTCACAGGGAGATGGTCAGTTTGTCTTAATTTGTCACAAAATAAACAGGTTCCATTAAGTTAAAAACTACTGTTTTGTTTTGTTATTAGGCAGGGGTCACTCCTGCTAACCCACACCCATCTTTCCACCTGGACTGCTGCACTTAAAAACAGCAGCTTAAATATAAGCCATATAGTTACCAGGCCCACAAGAGCCTAAAGGGCTTCAGGAGCCCAAAGTACTTCCATTCTGGGCCCTTTAAAACCTCTCCTGGATTTTGCTTTCACTTTCTGTAACCTTATTTACTTTACTGTTTCTAAGATGCTCCAAGACCCTCACACACTGGCCCTGGAAAGTTGTTCTGGCATGTTTGTCTCTCTTTTTCACACCCTCTCATCTGAATATAGCAGTAACTCTTGTGTGGCCTTTAAACAGGTAATAGTGTAACCTTCATTAACTTAAAAACCTAGGCTGTGGCCTCCTGGCAGTCAGTGCTAGAATATTTGCTTGACTCTCTGGGCTGTCTGGGCAGTACCAGTCCTGCCTGCAGGTGTCAGCCACTGTGGCAGAGCTCTGGGGAGGGCCACTGGCAGCCTGCTTCCTCCCATTCTCCTCTTAGTAGGTGGAAATCTTATCTATAGTACAGTAAATGTTACTATAACATTTAAAGATCATTTTGTAAGTTCCAAAGCCAAATCTTGAGTTTCCAAGTGATTTACCAACAAGTGCCTATAATTCTCTAGTAAGTCTTACAAACTGGGCTTTTAGAGTGGCAAATACTACTCCTGAGGGTCTTGATGAATTGGTTAGGAATCCTCTGCTAAAAGATCTGCACCATCACAATAGATGACAACATTGTAGAATCTTTCTTTTTGAACCAGGGTCTTGCTCTGTCGACCTGTCTGAAGTACAGCAGCATGATCATAGCTCACTGCAACCTTGAACCCTTGGACTCAAGTGATTCTCCTGACTCAGCTTCCCAAGTAGCTAAAACTACAGGTGTGTGCCACCACACCTGGCTCATTAAAAGAAAAAAAATGAGATGGGGTCTTATTATATTGCCCAGGCTGGTCTTGAACTCCTGGCCCTCAAGCAATCCTTCCACCTCACCCTCCCAAAGTGCCAGGACTACAGGCATGAGCCACTATGCCCAACCGTGAAGAATCTTTAATTCCCCTTTTTGCCAGTGCTAACCCTGGCCTCTGCAGCCTTTGACTTTCATTCATTCATCCATTCACTTTTTGAGGTAAGAGTTTTGGTCTTGCTGCCCAGGGTGGAGTGCAATGGTGCAATCTCAGCTCACTGCAACCTCTGCCTCCTGAGTTCAAGCAATTCTCCTGCCTCAGACTCCCTAGTAGCTGGGATTAAGTGCCACCACGCCTGGCTGATTTTGTATTTTTAGTAGAGATGAGGTTTCACCACGTTGGTGAGGCTGGTCTTGAACTCCTGACCTCAGGTGATCCACCTGCCTCGGCCTCTCAAAGTGCTGGGATTAGAGGCGTGAGCCACTGTGCCCGGTGATTTTATTTCCTTCCTGCATTTTCCCATTTTCCTGAGGCGCTGCCTTATCTAACAAGCCATGCCCGTTTGTTTGTGTTCACTTTTCTTTTCATAATCCAAAGAATCATAGATCATACCAAAGCCAGTCATCTGGCCACTACCAAAATGAGTTCTGCCTCCAAATACAAAGACGACATCTGCTGTAGTCCGGTACATTTTGGCTAGTTTTTCTCCAAATTCCTATCTAGGTATCACTGCCTTCCCAGGGTAACAGCAGTCTCAGGCCACCTGTTTCCACAGAATTGTTCAGCTGGTCCTGAGCTCTCTTACCCCATTGGACAGTGTCATTCAGGATGAAGGTCAATTGTCAGGCAGCCAAGGAAGAAAAAGAAAACTGATTTTTTAAAAAGAGGTCCAGATCAGGGGAATTCAATTAACAGCCTATAGCCTAGTTATGCCAAGTTAATTTTCACATGGTTCATGCATCCTGAAAAGGGTAACAAGTTTGCTGCATTTGCGTATTTTGATTATAAGTTGAATTAAAGGCAGCAGCTGCAAGCATCTTTTTCTTGTTTTGCTTCCAAAACAATGAGTCAGAGTTAATCCACAGTTATATTTTCCCCAAGCACAGCAGAAAAGTTATGTGTGTATTGTCAGGAGACAAAAATAAATTGTTACCCTCACCCTTTTGTCCCCCAGTCATCAGCTTTAAGCCACATGGAATGAGCAGCACAGAAAGTGACCATCGAGAGGACACAGTGCGATAGTTTGTTTTTAAAAATCCAGGACATCACCAAGTCTGCCTTTTCTTCTCCCTGCATTTCTAATCCACCAAATATCTACTACCCTGAGCAAGAAGATGCCTTCGGAAACCAACAGGTGGTGATTCCTGGGCTTATGAGAACAGTGGGACTGGAAGATCAATTTTCAAAAATGAAACTTATTTGCTGGGGCTCAGGACACACCACCCCAAAATATGACTGGAGGAGACTAGAATATGCCACCCCAAAATATACATCTTCGGCATATTTTGAGCTGGTTATTCTGAGAAACTGCAGACACAGGAGTAGCTCTAAAAAGCTATCATTTTGCAAAACAAATTTACATCTATAAAGGAAATCTACATTAGCAAATGTGGTGGCTTGCAACTATGGTCCCAGCAATTTGGGAGGCTGTGGTGGGAGGATCACTTGAGCCTGGGAGGTAGAGGTTGCAGTGAGCTGTGATCACACCGTTGCACTCCAGTCTGGGTGACAGAGCAAGACCCTGTCTGATAAAAAAAGAAAGAAAGAAACTCCAAGCTACCAAGAATTCTTTCTGCTGATTCACCCTTACGCTTCCATACTCCACATTCCCCTCCTCCTCAAGCCCAATCCTCCTGTGCTCCATTATCCAACAGGAGATAACACTTCTAGTGTCAGAACAGATATTTCCTAGAGGTTTGTGGGGTTTTAAAAATTACCTTCAGAGAATGTTTACCTCTAGTGGGAAAATGCTTCAGTCCAAGCCACCTTCCCTCACCCCCGATGCTTGTGTATACTGACACACAAGCAATCATGTGCACGTAGGACAGAAAACGGGCAGGAGGAGAGAAGGTGAATCTCAGCCCACATGCCTGGCTGACACCGCAGCATCAGGCTACCTGGTCTGTTCATGAAGTCACAGTGGCCTAGGCCCGCAATGTCTACCCTCTTCATAAAAAGCACCATGCTTGTTAGGTTGGCTTCCTGCATTTCTGCTGGCTTAAGTGGCGTCATGTCTTTGGAGGCAAATTCTTCAGTGTACAGGCAGAAAAGTTTTCCTAAAAGACACCAAGTAAAATGGCTTTAATATTTCTGAGTTGCTGGCATACAAGAATTGACATTTAGTATTTGTGTCCACAGCACTACCTGAAGAAGATGAGCCAAGAATCTGCTTTCGTATCTCTGCCTGGCTTTGGCTAATGGGCTGCATGACAAGTGAGTTTGCTCTTATTCTTGGGTTGTACACCTTTAAATGGAAAGACAGCATCATTAGTGTCAGGTAAGTTATGATTTAGTAGGCTCACTGATCCTGAAGAGAATATGCCATTTGCAGTAATTTACTCCATGAAATGCACTGCTACAGACTCATTTTCTTTGTATAGTATTTATTATTGTTTCACTTGCCTTCAGATGGAAACTGCAAGTGCTGTGATAAATGGACTTAAAGGTTGTCTGCTTTCATTGTGGCTTGAATAACTCTGGGACCTCTGTATCGTCTGCTGAAATGCTAGCACTGTCACTTCTCGAAGCTCTGTACTGGTGAATTATAACATATCCTCATATGCCACACAGAGAAAGGGTTCTCACCTAACAGTGCCATGTTTCTTGATAGTTTTGTTCAAATCAACCAGGATCTCGGTGGCCTCACCTTTACAACATATACTGAGAGTTCCAGTGATGACAGCTAATACAGAAACTGCATATGGTACTAACAGTGATTTTCCTTAAAGGTGGTTCACCGGGGCAAGGGACAGCCCTGGCTTCTCTGAAGGCTGGACTAATTCAAGCAAGATGAAATCTAAGTGGTTCCCAGGGAACCATCATGACTGTTGGAATTGCTCTGTCATAGTAAGGCAGGGATATTTAGGAGGCTCACAGTCTCCTGGAGGGATAAAACATCTCAGCATCTAGTAACAGTAAGTTAATCAATATTTGGTAGTTTCCCTTCAGATCTCAAATGCTATGATTTTCTGAAGTTGCAGTGTCGTTTGGAGTTTGAGATACCTTGTTTTCATTTAAAAAATTGTAATTTAAAAGTAATAAATATTTTTTAATGATTAGGATGAAGTTTTCATCATGTCAATTATAAGCCAAAATTTGCTAAAATTATACTTGAAACAAATACCTAGTAAGTTCTCTGGGGTAAGATACTAATTACTTTGATAAAGGGGCTATCAAAAATACAATGTTCCTAAGAGGAAATTAGTTTAGGAGTCAGACAATTTGCTTTGCAAGTACCTTAGCTAAAGAAGAAAAAGCATTAAGGAACTATTGCCTTGAGGCTCTAATAGTTGAGTCTTTCCTCAAAACTTTTGCCTTTGGCAGCTTAATCAATTTAACTAATTTCCAAACTTCCAACATGCTAATGGAAGATAGTAATATATGATCAAGACTTTTGTTACTGGCTGCAATCATTCTTTGCATTCATGACCAGATTCAAAGAATTCACAGTTCACATAGTTCATCCTCACTTTCTGATCAGTCAGATGGTAGGAAACTGAGAAGCTGGTGCTTGACAATGATTGCCAGTCTGTTTAACCTACTCAATAATTACCTTTCTTCTTTCCACACCCACATCGATAACAAATTTGATTGAGTTGCTCCAGATCAAAGACTCTCCAGAGCTAGTAGTTAACACCACTCTTCTTTGATAAACTTGGTATCTTTTTTCTGTTTCATCAATTGGCTTGAACAATGTACCTTTCTCTTTCGGATACAAAGGAACAACCACCAGTTCTCCAAGATCTGGATTTAGGTTAGATCCTTCACAGACAATTTCATAGACTTTCTCGATATCCTAAAGTTAAAAACAAAAACAAAACAAAACAAAAAAACACCCATGAAAATAAAGTACAGTGCAAACAACTTCACTATTAAAAAATATCTGAATTACATAAAATTTTAGGCAATACTACACAAGAGATACAGGGAAAGAAACGCTTGTGTTGCTGCCTACGTGTGTCTTTAAATAAGGAAAGCTGCAACTAAATGAGAAATGTCTTTGGGGAAGTTAATTATAATTTATATTGTTTTCCACTTAATTTCATTAGATTTCACTAAAAATCTAAGTAAAAAAGATGACTTCCCACAACTGCCATAGTTTTTACAGCTCGATTTCATTCTCCAGGCCTCTAGCTTGTGTCTCTTCCTTTCTATACTTCTTGTGAAATGTACTGCCTTTGCCTTTATACATTTATCCTGCTATTTTTCTAGCTTGATGCAATTTCTCCTATTAACGATGACAAGTAAACAAAAGTTATTCTCATATTGGTGATATTGCATCACTGTGCTTTAATGGTAGCAGGACTAAGGATTATATAATCTCTGCATTTCCTATAAAAGCACACATATTAATACAGACATGTTTTATAATTAGGATCTCCAGCTGGGTCATTTAAAAAAATTATTTTGACCCATTAGCACTTAAAAATAGCAGAAATGCAATGAAGTAGCAGGAAATAGTTAACTGCTACTTAAATCTTTGCATGAATCTGGCATTTAGAAATATCCTTTTAAAATGTTTCACTGTCAAATATCTTGGGGAAAAATTAAATTATTTCCTGTAAAACACCATATAAGTAATTGGTATAAAATGCTCAGAAGGTAAGGCATTTTAGATAGTATTTTTCTATTTCTCAAATAACATCTAGCTTTTTAGAACTTCATATTAAATAGATGTCACTTAATGTAATTTTTCTCCTTTTCATTTTTCCAAAATTTCTACTTAAGGGCCTTACCAAACTACCAAAGGGAAGAAATGCTCACATAAGAAGAGATTAGTTTAGAAGTAAAAAAATTTGTTTTCCCATTTAATTTCATTAGATTTCACTAAAAATCTAGGTAAAAAATATGACTTCCCACAACTGCCATAGTTTTTACAGCTCTATTCCATTCTCCAGGCCTCTAAGATTATGTCTCTTTCCTTTTCATGCCATTTGTAAAATGGGATTGAATAACTCAAGGGTTTTGTAGGAAGATCGATCCGCCTAAAAAAACAGCCAGGTACCACAGGTCGCCGAGTGTTAGGTGAGCGGTGCTCATTTCCTATCTGCGGAGCGGCTCCCAGGACGCTGGGCAGAGGCCGCTCCATGGGGTTCCACATCAGCTGTTACACAGGCACAGTCCCTTGCTTGCACTTCCCTTTCCACGTATAATTGATTTACTTGGGGCAGATTTTTTGCCAAGAGAACAGCATGACCGTTGATCCTAAAGCATGAAAACTTGCCAGTTGGAAAAATAAGAACCAATTGATTTCTCCATTCTTGTAAATGATTACTGCGCTTTACCCCCATATGAAGGAAGGATCGTTTAGAAATTAAAAGGAAAAGAATGAGTACTTGAGTGGCATGCCCTGAACCTGGCTGTTGCTTGGCCTTAGGAAGATATGCATTCATTCCTTCCAGATGAGTCCGTCTAGCAAGCTTCTCACTGGTGCAACTTAACAGCTAACTTGGATTTGGAAAAGGAAATTTGATTCCAGTAGCCCATTCATGATCAATTTCCTATCAAGATAAACTTTTTATTGCACTGAAATATTTACCTTTATTCTCTTAGAATACGTTGGGAAAAGTAATTATGGCCACTAATTCTTTATTTGGTTCTAGTTGCTAAACCTTTTTAGTCATAGGTGAATTCTTCGATCTAATCCTCTCTCACTGAGCTATTTCGGCTGTCTTGTAAGTGGGTTCTAATTTTAAATTTTGTTCCATATGGCAATAAAAAAAGAATGTTTAAAATCTTCAGAAGAGAAAAAGCAGAGCAAAATAGAAATAGATATAATATGTAGTTTAGGCTCCTCAAGCACAGCTGATACAGGGTTTTAAGGCCATAATCTTCAGAATTTGGGGCAGAAAAGCCTTAAAAAATATGCATCTGGTGCTTCAGACATTTTGTTTATTCATTTCTTTGATTCTTATTCAATGTATATGTTATTTACATATGCATAACTTTCCTGTAACTACCTGCACAGCTATGGAAAACAGCAACACCCACTGAAAAATGATATCTAGCAGATATCCAGCTTGCTAAAATGAAAGAAGATCCACAACTGCATAGAACATTGCCCAGGAAAATCTCCAACCTAGCACCATCTTTGTGACAGCTTATTACTGCCCAATAATCTGGATACATATTATCATAAATCTCACTGTATGTTTTCTATTTATTTTATATATTGTTTTCTGGTTAAAAGACAGCTAGGTGATAGGAACCACCACACTAAACATTCAGGGCTCTAAGTCTCAATTAAGCACCAAGACACAGGGAAGCCTGCGAATTAGAGTTTAATTCACAGCAGGTGTGGTGCTAAGCAAGTGGTTGGAGAAAATGTGACACACACCTAATGTAAATACATTGCTGTTTCACCAAGATGTTTGAGAATATTTCTGTACTTTAAAATATATTTCTTAATATAGAAAAATGACAGGGCTGGGTGCAGTGGCTCATGCCTATAATCGCAGCACTGTGGGAGGCCAAGACAGGAGCATTGATTGAGGCCAGGAGTTCAAGACCACCCTGAGCAACATAGTGAGCCCCCTGTCTCTACAAAACCAAAACCAAAACCAACAAAAACTAGCTGGGCATACTGGCACACACCTGTAATCCCAGCTATTGGGAGGCTGAGGAGGGAGATGGCTTGAGCCCAAGAGTTCAAGGTTACACTGAGCCAAGATTATACCACTGCACTCCAGCCTAGGCAACACAGGAAAGGCCTGTCTCTAAATAAATAAATACAAATTTAAAATGACAATTAGTACATTTGTATTAGACTGGTTGAGTTTGTTTTCACATGATATTTAAGTGCTATGGTAGGTTTTAAAACTTTATATAGAAATCAAGAAAGCATCAAATAGCATTGGGGGAAATAGTTGTTAGCATTGATTTCTGAGCAAGACAAATCTTTCCAAGAGACAAATCCCAACCCATAAGAGATGAGTATCTTAATGATGGATTCTGACAAAAATAGTAAAAAAGAAAAGCCCATCAGTATACTGAATGGTGTTCTGCTTGTTAGGCAGGAAAACCAGATAACACCTGTGGAATTTGAGGCCGAAGCAAGACCACAAAAAACCTGGTGCCCAAGTCAAGTCTACTGAAGCCAGCGCAATGTCAGTGGCTGGCTTGCTGCCCCTCCCACGGGGCAGATCTGCTGAGCCACTGGACAATGAGGAGCCCACCTTTAGGGGGTCCAGTGCTCCACCTGGGTCACAGAGGCTCAGAATTGCAAAATGCTCCGGGAGCTTTCATGGCACTTTCACTTTAAGACTGCAAGACTGATGGTTTCTTAATAGGAATGCCTTTCCAGCCTGCCTTCATGGGAGATTACGTACTTTTCCAAGTCCTGTGGCATTTACGGTTTCTACTACCAGCCTGGATAATGATGCATCTTCTAAGGTTGACAGTTCAAAAGTCACTCTACTATTAATTATAGTTTATATTAAACTTATAAGAATCATGTACTCTTAAGACCATCTGCACCTCAGTTCTGTTATGAGCTTTATTTTCCAAAATCCATTTTGGAATTTTTGCTTACCCTGACTTGAAGGATTACACTCATCCTATCAGTCTTAATTGAGTTTTTTTTTTCTTGCGGAAATGTATATCCTGGGTTTAAAATTTTTTTTTCATTTATTTATTTTTTTCTAGATGGAGTCTTGCTTTATCACCCAGGCTGGAGTGCAGTGGTGCAGTCACAGCTCACTGCAGCCTCAGACTCCTTAGTTCAAGCAATCCTCCTGCCCTAGTTTCCTGAGTAGCTGGGACTACAGGCCTGAGCCACCAGACCTGGCTAATTTTTTATTTTATTTTTTTTGTTGAGATAGGGTCCTGCTATGTTGCCAAGACTGGTCTCAACCTCTTGGCCTCATGTGATCCTCCACCACAGCCTCCCAAAGTGCTGGGATTACATGTGTGAGCCACAGTGCCCAGCTGATGTCCTGTTTTTCACCTGGCAATTCTGACTCTCAAATATATTAGATTTGCCATTCTTCCCTTCCATGGGCTTCATCCGTTTGTCCTGAGAACCTTTAATTGTTTTCATAAATCCCATCTCTCTGTAATTATTTTATTACTTTCCTTAGGACTTTCTTGAATATCTTGAATCATGCAGGATGAGGAGATGATAACAGAATAAATCACTGAAATAGGCAGATTTGCTATTCAAGAGAATGTGTATCATCTAAATACAGAAAATGATAAACATGCAATTATACTGAGGTTCTAGAAACAGATGAAATTTAAGAAAACTAAAGTTCCCAAAGCCTTTATGCTTTGAGTGTAAAACAGAATAAATACTTGTGAAATATTTACTGAAAGCATGTGGACGTTCAAGAAAAGGCTCTGACAGAGCCGAGCCACTTATCTGTTCAGCCTCTATCAAATAATTTCCTTTTTGGTTTCTGTTTAATGACTAGAACCATTACGTATTTGGGTCGTGGTCTAAAAACTAGTGCTTTTCCTCTCTGCAGGGGAAGACAGGAAAAAAGGCCAGACAATTAGTCTCCATGAAGAAAGGTCTAATTCTATAAATCCTGGAGGCTTTTAGATTCAGCCAACAGAGTAAGAGGGAAAGAAATAGGGCCAGTGTAGCTGCAATTAGAAAGAATGCAACCACAAATGGTACTTGGCTGTATAAAAGCAGTAACAGAACGGAAATAATGCTTGATTGCACATTTCCAGTCATTCTTTTGAAGAGCTGAGTTAAAATTTTTCTTATCTTTTAAGAATGGAGCCCCAGTCTAGGGAGATGACCTTCTCGGGTGGGCTATAAATTGTATTTTCTGCCCATACCCCATTGACTATCACAGGACTACTTGTGGGAAATGTTTTGTGACTTAACTCTGTGCCGAGTGCTTAGGTAATATTCCTGATCTCCAACAAATGCACCTGCTCACAGGGAGGCAGGCAGCGGAGATTGTCAGGGGAGTCGCGATGCACCTACTGTACAATTCACAGCTGGCCTAAGTAGAGCCAGCTTTGCCTTTGGGCAGCCCACTATCTGGCCTGAGCCTTCTGGAGGGAAGTTGGCTCTGGAGATCATGTCTAGAGACACCTCACCCATTTTTTTTGTTTTTAGAACTGCATGTGATTCTAAAAACACTTCCTGTTCTCCTTTCAGCACAGGTTATATTTAATGAGGTGTGATGAAACCAAATATTTAAACAGTTAATTAGCAAACTAAAACCTGTATGTTAGTTATTAAAAGCTTCCCAAATGAAACGCCTTATTACTCTGTAAGGTTAGATAGAATATCACTTACTTACTTGTTCACAGGCCAGAAAGACTACAATGTCACCCTTCTCACCCGAGTGGTGAATTTCAAAGATAAGGCGTAAAATAGACTCAAAAGAATCCTTTTGAGCCTCACGAAGGTACACAACCTCCACAGGGTGTTTATTTTTCACTTCTATGAGAGGGACGTTTCCATAATAAGAATTGAGTTTGCTGATGAGGTGAGGTGAGGAGTTAATTATGAGCTTCAGTTCTGGTCTTGCTAGTAAAACATCTTTAAGAAGTCCAAGTAGCACATCAGTTGCAATGCTTCTTTCATGAATATCATCTAAGATGATGACCCCATAGCTACCCAAAAAAGGACTGGACATCATTTCTCTTTGCAACATATCATCAGTACAATACCTATAAAGAAGAAATATTAAAGTTAGAATATTCAACAACAAAAATGCCTTTCCTATATTCATTTCTCTAAATCAGTAATTCTAAATTTTTACTGGGGCCAAGATTCCTTTAAGTTGATACAATCTACAGAATTACAACACAAAAAAATACAGATAAACAAAATTTACACCCAGTTTGTGTATGTTCATAGACTGCCCCCTACAAAGACCACTCTGAACCCTAGGTTAAAGACCTCTTCCTAAATATTTATTACAAATATTAATAAAAGCCTGCATCTAACATTTATTCTGAGCTTTATAAATAAAAAGTAATATCATAAAACACCCCTGTCATTTTTTTCCTCTCTCATTCATCAACAAAAGAATTCTGAGTAAAATTATACACTTTTCAAGGAAAGGATACAAGAATAACCGCCCTGGCTCAGGCTCATGGCCCAGCTAGCCCACTGTTAGGACAGACACTATTATTGGTGGTTCACTGTGGGAGATGATATCATTAAGATGTCATCCAAATAATAAGCAAACAGAAGTATCTAAAAAGTAACTATCTATTTAAGGGCAGCATGAAAACTGGCTAGAAGTCCTGGAATGTGCAGGAGTCATTAGTGATTTTAATGGACTTTTCCCATAGTTCTTGGGATGATTTTTTAAGATTAAAATAACCACCTATTCGTCACTAAGCTTAGTGAGAATAACTTTCTGACTCTATTTACATATTTACCTATATTACTGCTTGAAGAAACCAATCCCATATGTTTTCTACCCATTTAAGGTATTTACTTTTATTTATTCTTGTACATGGCAGTTTTGAGATTGCTATCCCTAGACAGGCCTGCCTGCAAGGTTAGCCCTTGGCTGGCATTAGGGAACTCAGATTTGGGGAGGGTTCTCACCTCTCCCACACTGATAGAGTAGTTTACTGTGCCTGAACCACCTGTACAGGCAATATGGTTTATGCTACACATGTGCTTTCCTCCTGGGAGTCTGGAATTTTGAAACATACTAGGCAGAGGGTGATTCTATGGCCAGCCTTCAATAAAAACCCTGGGCACCGAGCCTCAGTTTCCCTGGTGGGGCACCATTTCATGAGCTGTGAATGAAGCTCACTGTTGTGACTCCACTGGGCGAGAGCTCAGGAGCTTGTGCCTGGGTTCCTCTGAACTTCATCCCATTTACCACTTCCCTTTACTGATTTTGCTTTGTATTTTTTCACTGCAATAAACCTTAGTTATACGTAAACTATAAGCTGAATCCCATGAATCTTTCTAGCAAATCACTGAACCTGGGGGTGGCCTTGGGGATCTCAACACAGTCCTCAATTAACCTCTTTCAAGGGCGGGGGGGAAGGAAGGTAACAAACATCTATTAAGCTCCTAGTGTTTGCCAGGCATTCCACTGGTGCAAACATTTCTCATTTACAGAATAAACCTTCAAAGTAGACATTACTGTCCCATTACAATGACTCATTTTTAAATGCAAAAACTGAAGTTCAGAAAATTTCAGTACCCTGCCCAAGGTCACAAAGCCAGGGATAGAGTCAAGATTTAAACCCGGATAATATTTGTTCTGTCTGATGTCACTGTCAAATTATAAAGGTCGCTTCCTTGGCCTTGTAGTTTTGGTGATAAAGTCCATGTTCTTCCTCTCTGTATCTTTATGAGATCTAAGTGTATGTTCTCTGCCTTTCTTTTCATAAATGTTCTCATTCTGTGTCTTATTAAATGAGCAGTGATAAATTGATCATTCCTTTCTTCAAACTTAAAAAAGCACCTTGAATACTATAATATTAAACTTTGTGCAAGACGCCAACAGATACACTGAAATATAGTTTTCAAATCATCTTTTGCTGAGGTTAATTAGTATATTAATACAAGTTACTACTGCTTCTCATGCCAAAACAAATTATTTTAATTTATGGTATTTCATTAATGTTAGAAATTAAATTTCTGTTCCCTTTTCAGCAAAACTCACCTAAGCACTGATCTTATAGGAAGTAATGCTGCCCCAGAAGACTGAGAAGGTATATGTGTTATGTAAATACATCTAGGCTTATTTAAAAAGAGAGAAGATGGTAACTTATTAAAAACTCCAGTAGACTCATCCAGCAAGACCTAGCCTTTCAGATGATTGTATAAGGGAATCACGAAGGCTCAATCCTAAAACTTACTATACAAACCTACATTCTTCTGCAGTCCCACCTACTTGAGAGGCTGAGGCGGGAGATCACTTGAGCCCAGGAGAAGTTCCACCTTACAGTGAGCTATGATCCCACAATTGCACCCCAGTCTGGGCAATATGAGCAAGGCTCCGACTCAAAATAAAACAAAACAACCACCTATATTTTTTTCTATATAACACAAAGATATATTTCTGAACTTTATGGTAATGAGATACTACATATTCAGTGCTTTAAAAAGTGCTGTTAATTAATTATGTAAAGAGATATACTACCAAGGTTCCAGGAAATGCAGTTTATATTTTCAAATTGAGGCTGAATTTCTAAAAGCTAAGACTATAATAGTTAAAAGTTTTATTAATATTTGTATTTTATAAAATTATATAATTGAGTTTAACTTTAATGAACATTTGAGAACTTTCCAGTTCTAAAAGCAGAAAAGATCACCATTTCACACTATGAGTCACTTCTATGAGATATCTTGATATATAGTTCCTAAAGACTATTTTAAGTATATAATATTCAGATATTCACTGTTTCAAAAAAGGCCAGAGAAAAGCTTAAAGAAAAACAAAGTTGTTACATATAGCATCCAAAAAAAATTGTAGTAGGCTTAAAGATAGTTTACTAAGTGCCTGTGATGTGTTTGATAGATACTAAGGACTTACTAAAAAAATGAAAAAGACAGTATCAAATATAGACTATCGCCTTCTATAATCAATGATCAATGTTAAATCCTCTGATTTAAATAGCTATTCAATCTGAGCTTATTCAAAATTATGGCTCACACACTTCTTCAGGAAAATGAATCTAGTTCTAATCATAATTATAAAAATATAAGTATAAACATAGCTACCACATACATACACTATACGTCAGTTACATAAATTAACTAAATAGTCCTCACAACAACCCTCTGAGCAAGTATATTAATAATCACCCACGTTTTTCAGATGCGGTGACTTAAGCTCAAAGGTGACTTGTATAAGGTCACAAGTTACTAAGTGGTGGAGACACCCATTTTACAGCCATGTTGCCTCCTCTTCAGAGCATAGACTACCAGAAGAAAATACGTATTGTTTTCTTTTATCATAGGGATCTTTTAAATAGTTACGGCCTCTTTCCTGTGACTCAAACCCTGTTCACAACAATGCAGCAGTGTCTTCTGCCTCTGCACTGCTTCTGAGGGCATGTCACGGTGGAAAAGAAAGTACAACGTTCAGCAAGAAGAGTGAAGTGAAGACATAAAAGCAATGAAGAATAAGGTAGCCCAGCAAGGGCAGAAAGAAACAGAACTTGCAAAACCTGTCAAAGCAGGCAGCTACTCTCTACCTGAGTCCACGGGTGCCCCTGTGCCTCAATCCATCACACCTGAAGCAACTATCCCTATTCCTTTCTTTAAGCTAATAAAGGAATGCTACACATATACTGAAACCAACACATACTTTAATATAAATTATAGCATTTCCTGTGGGTGTCAGAATTGAATGCTTGGGTTTTTCACCATAAAATAATCCTAAGTCCAACACGTGACAGACGTTTAAAAGGTGAGGCATGTCTGACATTATTATATTTCCCCACGATTATTTACATCATAGCTTTCTATATTAAAAAATATCTGAGGCTAGGCACCGTGGCTCACGCCTGTAATCCTAGCACTTTGAGAGGCCAAGGCAGGCAAATTGCCTGAGCTTAGGAGTTCAAGACAGCCTGGGCAACATAGCAAAACCTTGTCTCTACTAAAAATACAAAAAGTTGGCCAAGTGTGGTGGCACGTGCCTGTAGTCCCAGCTAATCAGGAGGCTGAGGCATTAGAATCGCTTGAACCCAGAAGATGGAGGTTGAAGTGAGCTGAGATCACACCACTTCACTCCAGCCTGTGTGACAGAGCGGGACTCTGTCTCAAAAAAAAAAAAAAAAAAAAAAAATCTGATTCCATTCCACATTAAGATAAAGCTGTTACAATATTTCATTTTAAAAATGACTAAAGAGTCCTCTTAAAGGGTTTTCAAAGTCTAGATGGTATTAAAGATATAATATTAGCTTCAGAAGCTAGTCAGAGCCATTATTTAATTTAAAACATGAAAATTCAAAAGTCTACTTTAAAATGTAAAACAAACAAACAAACCATGAATCTGCTTAGGGATCCTTAACCCTTTTAGGGTCGTAGGTCTTGTCCTGTCCAGCTCTTTAACTAGTTTGTGAGCTCCTAAGAACCAGAAAGGTGTTTATGTTATTTTGTACCACTCAAGTGCAATTTACACAATAAGCAATTAATAAATACATACTAATTTAATGACTCAAGGACATAATTGTTATAGTAGCAGAAGGTATCTTTAAGAAGTTCAAGTCAGAGTGCTGATGGTCTAAAGACTTTTCTCCTATGATTTGACACTAGCCTGAAGACTGTCTTCTATGTTTGAAGACAAACATTTGAGAGAAAGTAGCTTAATACAAACCAAATGAGCCCCATGGGCTTTATTTTTTTCTGGGACAGGGTCTCACTCTGCCATCCAGGGTGCAGTGCAGTGGTGTGATCACAGCTCACTGCAGCCTTGATTTCCTGGGCTCAAGTGATCTTCCTGCTTCAGCCTCCTGAGTAGCTGGGACTAAAGGCATGCACCACCACAATCACTAATCTTTCTATTTTTTTGTAGAGATGGGATCTCACTGTGTTGCCCAGTCTAGTCTCAAACTCCAGGGCTTAAGCAATCCTCCTGCCTTGGCCTCCCAAAGTGCTGGGATTATGGGCATCAGCCACTATGCTGGGCCCCATGGGCTTTCTGAATGGAGAGAAGAACTACAGCAGAGTGTAGTGCTAGCTGGGACAGAGCAAAATCCCTTCCACCATCCAACTGACCAGACATCCTCCAACGGATGAGCACATGAGACACCAGGGATATGAGTATGTGAAAAACCATCCCTGCCCCGTTACACGAAAGCAGAGCTTCCCAAACACTGTACATGGCATACTTGTATGCCACACAAATGTGTTACAGAGGTGCAGAAATACTGACCCTGAGATACTTATCTCCTTGGCTCCTGGAGTGGTCAGGCAGTGCCTGGGGCAGCTGCAGCCCACAGGATGCTCATCTCTGGCTGAAGGCAGCTTTGACCATTTTCTTGAGGTACTGTATGGATACTATCATTTTCTATGGATACTATCATATTTCTATTATCATTTCTTGAGAAGCACTAGCCCAGAGCAGTGATTTTTCCAATTTCTTTTTTCTTTTTATTTTCTTCTTTCAAGCTCTTGGAAATTCTTGTTCAAAGGAAATCTCATAATGAAGCTAAGCACAACAAAAGATATCACAACTTGCGGTAGCCACAGAGAAGGTTCCTTGGAACCGAGAAGACTCTGAAAAGTATAGTTTGAGAAACACTGATTGAAGCTGCCATGATGGAGGCTAACACCCAGTTTTACAGAAGCCCCACAGAGGGTTTTCTCATTTCTATTACTGGAGGGGCCGGGAAGCCTTCCTGCAGTAGGTGACTGCTATACTACATACTGAGAGACTAGGAGGAACTAGCCAGGCCCAGAAGAGGCACGACATGCTGAGCACAGGGACGGGCAGGTGTACAGGCACAGGGTGTGGAAGCACGGGGCACACAGCGTGCTCCAGGTGTTCATGTGGCGTGCACACAGGTAATGATGTGGACCCTGAATGAGGCACAGCTCCAGAAGCACATGTTTGAACGTTCTGTGGGGCCCAGCAAGTTGTGAATTTTTTCGTCGGAATAATGGGAGTCACAGGATAAGTTTAGATAAGAAATCCCTGATGATGCCAGTGTGGGAAAGCAACTGTTAATGGCAGGCTGAGGACAGAGAGACCAGTTGCGACTGCACAGCATAGATGCTTAACACATAGAGTGCCAGAATAATGCTCATTCAGAATTGTAGAACGTAAGCCAAGAGTCATCAGCAGGGAGCAGACAAAACCCCCCAAACCAACCTCAGGATTGTTTCACTGGTACAGCAGTTCTCAAAAGGGATCACGTAGCCAACTTCATGACCAATGTTAACATCCATTTCATCTGCCACCCGCAGGGCAAGCTGGACCACAGTCTGCTTGTGGACCTGGGTGCATATCACACCCCCGTGCTGGTAGTGGATAGAAAGGCAATATTCAGCACACCACTGAGGAACCTGTAATGGGGAAAATGAGACAGGATCAGCTTCTGCAGAAAACAAAATGAGAGACAGCTCTGTCTTATAGCAGGGTTCATCTTATAAGTGATTTTTTTCTTTCATCAGTAAATCAGCAGTGAGCTGTATTACATCTTATTGAGTGAAACTGAACAATATGGATTATTCAGAGTTACTGCTAGGAAATAAAGTTAAGAATAAACAGGAGTTAACAGGGACTATGAAAGTTTGACTCACAGA
The DNA here is from genome assembly GCA_031835075.1 of Saguinus oedipus. Taxonomy (NCBI): domain Eukaryota; kingdom Metazoa; phylum Chordata; class Mammalia; order Primates; family Cebidae; genus Saguinus; species Saguinus oedipus. Next base: position 131,569,152 of record CM063179.1, read on the forward strand.
CAAAGGCAGATAAAAATCAAGGGCAAAATAAAAAAATACTTTCAACCTCAACTGTTTCTGAAAAGACTAATCTATAGAAGAAAGGCCCATCAAAAATATGGCTTCTGTTGTCAGCTATTGTGTTTTAAGCGATGTAAATTACAGATAGCATTTAGATAAAAAATGGTGACTCAAAATTAAATCATATACATTTAAATCCAAATGATCATAATGAATATCCAGATAAACATACTTAACATTTCCCCAATTTAAAAATCCTATAATATACTGATAATTTACCATCTAAATATAATTAAATAAATAAATCCAGTGAGGTAATCAACCAACCCATCTAGAATTGGAAAGAGTCGATTCCAAGCAAAGCTGCTCTAGAGCCTTTTTATTTTAAAAATCTTTTTTTCTAAAATACATTACAGACCAGCTGATGTTTATCACATTAATTTATACAAGAATTATTATATAGAATGTACTAAATTCATTTGTTGCTCCCATCACAAGGCACTGTCAGTAAATCAGGCATTGTTACATGCATTTTAAAAGTAAGTTATTCCAAGTGTGTTTTTAATAGATCTAAGGTATTTAAACGTTGTAAAGTTTCTAATTATCTTGAGGTCTGCTATTTATGAGATTCATTATGAAATTCTTAGATCTGATTCCTCACTGTAATTTGAAAAATAAACATAACTCACCAGAAATACAAGTAACTCCAAAATAACTGACTGACTGCTGGAGACTGCAAATCTCTAATGACTGAAAGGCAAATGCACTGCCTGCATTTGAAGACAGGTGTCAGCCTTGTCAACAGGTTGAAATTTATCAGTAATTATGTACTCAATGCTTACTTTGTTCTATGAAAGATGAAAGTGTAAGATACTGCACTCAGGAAACAGAATCAAGGCAAGACCCAGGAATAACAAGTCATCTAAGGGACTGGCTTGCCATTAATTTGTTCCCTGTAAACCACACATTTTCTAAGCTTTCGTTTTCTTACCTGTAAAATGAATGGATTGAATGAACGCGAATTATCCTTCAAATCTGAACTGTGTGGTTTTCTCTGCAAGGCCTGCTGTGATTCCCTAGGTATCTAGATCCACAGTGTGCTTCCCACCGTGGCAGGATCACCTTCCTGGGGTTGTCTATCTAGTCCTAGTCCCCCCACTACCCAACAGCCCCTCAAATGAGCTCTACAAGCAGAGACCTATCTGTCTTGTTCACCAAATAATCCTAGTACTCAGTTAATATCTGTTGAATGAATAATTTCTTATACATTCCAGAAATAATTTAAAATTCTATGATTCTATGTAGTATTAAGAATTTACATAAAATTTTGTCTCCTTTAATCTGTAGCAAGTAATCTTTTATTCTTGCCAAATCCTGACTTTTAAACTGATTGCCTTCATGTCAGGGTCCAGTGTCTAGGGTCCCTAGCCAAGACCTCAAACATCATTCATGTGAAAAGCTGTATTAAACCACTTGTTTTTTAAAAAAATTTCTTTAGGATGGGCATGGTGGCTCATGCCTGTAATCCCAGCAATTTGGGAGGCCAAGGAGGGTGGATCACCTGAGATCAGGAGTTCAAGACCAGCCTGGTCAACATGGCAAAACTCTGTCTCTACTAAAAATACAAAAATTAGCCGGTGTGGTGGTGCATGCCTGTAGTCCCAGCTACTTGGGAGGCTGAGCCAGGAGAATAACTTGAACCCAGAAGGTGGAGGTTACAATAAGCCGAGATTGCACCATTCCACTCTAGCCTGGGTGACAGAGCAAGACTCTGTCTCAAAAAAAAATTATTTAATAGAGGTTTAATAGAGGCAGGATCTCACAATCTCTCTATATTGCCCAGGCTGGTCTCAAACACCTGGGCTTAAGTGATCCTTTTCCCACAGCCTCCCAAAGTGTTGGGATTACAGATGTGAGCCACTGTGCCCAGCCAAAAGCACCTGTTTGAATCTCTGTCTCCCCACTATGTGGAAAGATCCTTAAACCATACATGTGTGGTTTCCATTTGTTTCCAATACTAAACAGAGGACCTGACATATGGCAGGGATAATATTTGAGTGGAAATATGGATAAGGACATCATAATAATTGAAAAGAAGAGAGAGAAAGGCTTGGGCTCAGTGCTAAGCATGAGACAGAGGTAATAAAACCACAGGAAAATTACTGCAAAGGAAGAATAAGCAGTACCCATTAACAAACTAATTATGTATAGGAAGAAAACCAATATTCTATGATTTCTAACTTAAAATACTAATTATATAATTTTCAAGAACAGGAAATTGGAAAGTAAAATACAATAAATGAATGAAGATAAGAGCAGCATAAAGTTCTTTTGGGGGGAATAAGGAGTTATGAGGAGAGGAGAGTCAGGAAGATGGGTCAGTGTTATCGGAAGAACATCCAGGCATAACTATCCTGGGATCAACAGAAAAGCAAGGCAGAAGCCTAAGAAAAAGATCAGAGATACAGATGGGCATGGCACTCACAGAATTTGAGTACTGAAAGAAACCTCTGGAAGACATAAAGACCAACACCCTCATTTATACATGAGGAAAGAAACTTAGAGGCGTGACTCGTCCAAGGTCATTTGTCAGTAAACAGCATGACAAGAACCAATCCATATCTTCTAGTTTCTTGGTAAGTGTAATTTCCACTACGTCACAGTTGCTTCTAAGCATCTTTATACAAAGGTGGCAACTGAAGTCATGAGATTCTCAGGCAATCAGCATTTTAAACTACTCTTTCTAGGTTGGGTGCAGTGGCCAATGCGACGGCTATCTCTACTAAAAGTATAAAACTTAACCGGGCATGGTGGGGGGTGCCTGTAATCCCAGCTACTAGGGAGGCTGAGGCAGAAGAATCACTTGAACCCAGGAGGCGGAGATTGCAGTGAGCTGAGATTGCGCCACTGCACTCCAGCCTGAGCGACAGAGCGAGACTCTGTCTCAAATAAATAAATAAATAAATAACTCTTTGAGGCCTAATGGCAATATCAGGGGACAGTACTATGATGACAGTGAGCCCTGGTTTACATAGCTAGAATTGTTGCTGAAATAATACTATCCAGTTTTATTGAAGTACTTGGACATGTTCAGCCTGGTTATTCATGTAAGGTCCAGGATAGCTGCTTTCAAACTCTAAAATTGGACAGAATTCCAATGATCAGGTGCCATGTTCTCAAGCTTCTGATTTGGGCCTTTTTGAAAAACTGCATTTAATCCATTTCTCTTTACTCATGTAAACCAATTCTGCAAGATTAGTTTATTATAGTATGTTAATCATGGTATAAACGTTATACATGCCTGGAAGTACAACAAATATACCAGTCCAACAACAGTCTTCATTTTCCTTTTTTGCCCTCCTCTACATTAGAGCAAACTATTTTACTTAAGAGGCAAATAAATTAATTCAGAAATGGAAAAAGGCCTTTTAGATATCAGTTAAAATAACCAGTAGAAGACTGAACAGATCCATATTGTGCTTAATGTAGGAATGTTTGCTTATGTGGCAAAGTTAACAGTTGAGCAGAAGTCACAACAAATTATAGTACAGCCACTCAGTTGTGGTTCTGACCACATAGGATCAGCTCCTCTTCCAGTAATAGCTACTCGGAGACAGTTAACAGTAAGCAGTGCAAACACAAACTGAAAAGGTTGTCTCTAGCCAGAAAAGACAGAAACACGAAACCATCCGCCTCATCTGTTACAGTTCTACGGTTTCACGTGCCTCCCGAATCACTCTAGGCAAGCTAAGCAACACACCAAGGGAGGATTCCTTAGCAAACTTGAATTATCGGCTGAAAAAAGTTACGATTTGGCAAATGTCGGTAATATGAATATTTCACATTTCAAGGGATACTGAGATCGCAGCTTTACAAAGAACTCTTGCCTTCTCTGCATTTAAATATTGTATCTATTGTTGGCACTGACCTTTCTTGCCCTAATTCTGCTTCTCTTCTGGGTACTACTTAGCAGCTTTTTCACTGTCCCAGGAGCATCTTTCTCTTCTCACCAATAAACTGCATGTCTGTTAGAGGTTTTGTTTCTGCTCCATGGTTCCTCTTTGGAAGACATTCCCCGCTAGTATTCAAAAACATTTTTCTGGATGGACTAGTTGCCAAGTTGGCATTATGGGAATTAGGAAAGCTTAAATAGTTGTACCTTTCTATGAATCATTTGGCTTTAGCTTTTGTCAGAGAAACACTGAATTCTGGGTCACTTTGTGACTGAGTACTTAGGAAAAGTTGCACGATACAGTAAAGAAACAGAAAACTGCTCCTCTAATACATTTTTTAAAAGTCCATTTTCACATCAGTTTATCTGGGAGTTTAGTCATTTGCAATCCTCGGATTTATACATTTAGTCTGGAAATGCTCCCTAACTAGAAATCAATACTTTACATCTTTTTATTCTGAACTCACCAAATACTTTTTTCATGTTTCTCCATCCATTTTCTAAATGCAGTTTTCTGTACTTCTGATGTGCCAATTACATAAAGCCTAAGCAGGGGTCCTGCGTATGCTCTGTCCCAAAGCTCAGTTGGAACCAACTCTGGGGCATGCAACGTAGGCAATCGAGGCATGGGAGCATCCTGGCCTCTTACCTCCTGCCTGAAAGGAAATCACCAACATTCTGGCCAGTCTGCTGCTATGAGAGGTAAGAGGAGTCCTGCGGGTAATCAAAATCTAATCTAAATCAAGGCTTTATCAACCTGAGTTAGCAACTGCAGTTCTACAACTTGTACAAATTCAGACAGTGAAGCAAAGATGCCCCATTTCTGACTCGAGGCAGCACACACAGGTTGGGCTGCAGGATTTAGGAGACCCAGGGTCTGGGGTCTTTAGGGCAGGCTGCAGGGAGATCTCCTTCAAGAATCTGTAACCAGATCCAGATCAGAATCAAGGCAGCAGCAGCAGCATCACATATCCCATGTATGGTCTCATCCTTGCCACTGTGGCAAGAGGACATCCATGTGGGCTACACTACTGCAGAACTTTCTGTCCTTTCCATCTACTGCCAGTGATTGTTTCATCTCATCTAATGGATAATACAGTTAAATATAATTTAATATAGTTAAATGAGAATAAATGAAGTGAGAAAAAAAGGACCTCCATGAGACACAATGCTACTAATATTCTGAGAAACACATATTAGTCCCAAAGGCCTCCACTCCCTCACTTTACATCATCAGTATGTCCATAAGGGCCCAATTCCTCTTCTGCTTTCTTCTCTTAATGTCTCTAGGACCACCAATCCTGAAGCTACTGCCAAGGTCCCACTCACTCACTTTCATTTCAGTACCAGAATAACAGAATCCACAAATTGAAAAAAAATCTGAAGGGCCACCAATTCACCCAAAGGTATGACCCCCTTCAACCACATTCCTGCAAAATGCCTATGCCTGAGTGTGTCCTCAGGCAGCCATCCCACCCAGAGTGAGCCAATATAGCAGAACCCTTACTGAGGAGTTAGGCCCTTTCTGAATCAAATGTCACACATCCCTGGATAACACAATTCACATTTGTCTTGGTTCTAAGTGGATACAGGTAGAACCTACCAACAGAAAATGGTGAACAAGTTTACTCAGTCAATCATGGTAGAGGTGTTCTAAGCCATACAGCCTCTTAATCTAAGTTAATTTTTGGTTATTTCATGTTTATTCACCTCACTGCCCCATCCATTCATGGGAAACTTCAGGGCAAAAGATAGGGAAGGAGAAACAAGCAAAATAGACATTTCTAGAGATGTTTCTCTCTCTTTCAGGATCTTTCATAACCTGTTCGCAAAAAATGTAATAGGAAAAGACTCTAAAACATATGGAAAACTTTCCTGTTTCCCTGGGGCAGATATAAAATAGACTTCATAATTTCTGTACCAAAGAGAGATGAAATCTTTAGGACCCTTGTAAAGCTTGGCTCTGAAGAAAAACTTTTTTCATGAAAGGTTTAAAACTCCGAGGAACAAGAAAACAGTCTTGCAAACTCTTAACAACAGCAGCAGCAACAACAAAAACCCAATTGCTTCCAGAAGAAAACAACCAACGGTCAGCTATCTAAAGTAGTTTAGAATAGATCCATTTTCTTATTATTTGAGTACTACTTTGATCTTTCTCACCTTGAAGATACATGTCATCCCAATTAACAGAAAATAAACATGAATGTATTAAAATAATTGAGAAATTAAAAATGACGAGAAACCATTGCTAGGCACTAATACAACATATAATATGTAACAATTCTTGCTCTTGAAGTTGATGAATTCTGAAAGAAAACTCAAGAAGTATATTAGAAAAATTTTAAACTGCATTGTGGATTAGCAATTCTGAAACTACAGTATGAATTGTTTGTTCAAGTATCTTTACTTGTTGAATCTTACAACGACATGTGAATAATGCCAAGTCCCGTTTCTCATGGAGAAGTTATTAATGTGAAAGTTGGGAAGGCTAGAATAAATCCTGTAATCCTAACTGGAATCAGAGGCATTCCAGTACAAACTCACAGTTTTTAAGACATAAAAAGATAAAAAATATGAGAGGTAAGAAAACAGAAATACATAGAAAAAAATAGAGAAAGAGAGAAACAGCTAGGGAGACAGAGAAATAGAGCCACAGATAGATGGATAGACAGACAGAATGAGATGTGTGTGTACTGTACTCACATACATTTATTTCCTTGTTGTGTCCACTGAGATGGCCTAAAAGCAATGATAGGCTGGGCACGGTGGCTCATGCCTATAATCCCAGCACTTGAGGAGGCTGAGGCAGGAAGATTGCTGGAGCTCAGGAGTCTGAAACCACCCTGGGCAATATGACATAACCCTGTCTCTACAAAAGAAAGTTGAGTGTAGTGGCACACACCTGTATTCCCAGCTACTCAGCTACTCTAAAGGCTGAGGTGGGAGGATTGCTTGAGCCCAGGATGTCAAGGTTGCAGTGAGCCATGATCATGCCACTGCACTGCAGCCTGGGTGACGGAGCAAGAACCTATCTCAAAAATAAAAATTAAAAAAGCAATAAACCAATGGCAATTCATATACTTAGTGTCCAGATTCAAAACACAGTTCAATACTAAAAGGAACCAGGACTTCTGGAGAAAAAAATGGTTTTACTGGACTGGCATGGGGAATGTACTAGATGAACCTGGAACATCTTACTGAGCCAGAAAGCAAAGAAGTGCTCAGAAATAATAGGGAAATGTCAAAAGGACAGAGAAGCCACATCAGGGACAATTTAAACAACAAAGTAGGCTTAGTAATATATTATAACACATAGAATAAAATAAGAATTTATGAGTCCACATTGACATAAATAAATGATGGAGAGAAAGCGCAGCCTACCAGAAAAATTCTAAATAATGTATAAAAGGCATGTCAGAATTAGAACAATCATCTTTGGTTACTACTAATTTAATGATTCAAAGGTAAGAATTACTAAAAATGTTAACATTAGTGGATGAATGTGAAACTGCCTTTGCAGAAATTGTAACAGTGAGAAAATTATGATGGTGAAGGAAATCTGATGGTGAACTCCATCTTGCCTTTCACCCTCAAACTGCCCTTAGTCATTCCTGCAGTGAGCCAAGCTAACTTTTGCAGACATTTAGAGTTTAAATGATAGTGAAATGAAACCACCTTTGTAAAACTAATGAAAGGACACCAGGTTAGGAGGATGAGAGAGGCCTGAATGCTGCCAAGATGTCGGTGTAGTTAAATGATTACCAGTCATTATTCCAGAGGTCACAAGATTTGTAACTTCCCCAAAAATAATATCACTATTATAGAACTTAAGATTGGCCTTCTAAGATGTTTTTTCAGGTTTTTGCATTTCTGAAAACTGGATGGTTCTCTGTTGTCCCTACCTGGAAGTAGGGACTGTTTTCCACACCTCTGTGGGTATACCCTCAGCCAATCAACAGTACCCATTCCCTAGCCACCTGCCCACCAAACTGTCCTTGAAAAACCCTAGCCTCCAAACAGATAAAGAAGTTGATTTAAATAATAGCAAAACTCCTGTCTTCTTTTTAGTCAGCTCTATGTGTATTAAATTCTTTCTCTATTCCAATTCCCTTGTCTTGATAAATTGGCTGTATCTGGACAAACAAGCAACATGAACCCATTGGATGGTTACAAATGTATAATGAGAAACATATGTACATAGTATCAAAATATGTATCTATTAAATGATTGGAGAGAAATTATTAACTTTTCAATAAAGAACCAGGCAGACACCATCTTACCAAGTGATCAGATTTAACAACACCAGCATGGGCAAACCTGACATCTTGTGCCTCCTGATATGAGGCACTGAGAAGGATACACAGCACTTGTGTGGTCTTCTTGCCACAAATGCAGAGCCTAAACTTAACCCTAAAGAAACATCAGACACATTCAAACTGAGGGACATTCTGCAGAATAACTAACCTGTGCTCTTCAAAAATATCAATGTCATAAAGGACAAGGAGAGATTAGGGAGTTGTTTCAGATTAAAGAAGACTTTTAAAAATGGCAATAAAATGCAGTGTCATTTTGGATTGAATTTTGGACCAGAAAAACAATTTTTTTTCTGTGATTATAAAGACTATCAGTGACAAACTGATTAAATGTGAATGTCTAGAAATTCGATAATAATTAGACATCAACAATATATTTCAGATTTTGATAATTATGTTATGGCTATGCACTGTTTTTCAGTCAATATTCTGTTAAGTATTTGGAGCCAAAGAGCATCATGTCCTCAAATGACTCCTAAATGTTCAGAATAAATATGTGTATGAATGTATAGAGGGGGCAGGGATAAAATAATAAAGTTTATATGGTAAAACCTTACATTTGGGGAACCTGGGTGAACAACACACGGAAAAATCTTTGTACTATTTTTGCAACTTTTCGTAAGTTTGAAATTATTGCAAAATAAAAAGTTTTTTAAATGTTATTTGTTCATAGCAACTAGGACAATTATACTCATTCAGTTCTCATCATTAGCTTCTTGTGATGAACTGAAATCATTTGTTATAACAATAACTCAGCATAACAAAGAACAAATCATAATAAACCCTTGATACTGACAGCTGTAAATTAGATAAAAAACATCTGTTGTCCAGCCCTCCTCTTTCCAAAATTACCTATAAAATAAGTTAATCAATGAGGGCTTTTATTGTTGCTCAGGTCGGCCTTCAACTCATAGCCTTGCCTCCTCAAGCGCCAGGACAACTGGCCGGAGCCACCACAGCCCCCAAAATTACCTATACAATAAGTAAACTTCAGGCCAGGTGCAGTTGCTCATGTCTGTAATCCCAGCACTTTAGGAGGCCAAGATGGGAGGATCACTTGAGCCCAGGAGTTCAAGACCAGCCTGGCCAATATGGTGAAACCTTGACTCTCCTAAAAACACAAAAATTAGCCAAGCATGATGGCACAAGCCTGTAATCCCAGCTATTCAAGAGGATGAGGCACAAGAATTGCTTGCACCTGGCAGGTGGAGGTTGTAGTGAGCCAAGATTACGCCACTGCATTTCAGCCTGTGTGACAGAGCAAGCCTCTGTCTCAAAAAATAAAAATGATAATAAAATAGGTAAACTCTAGAGGTAATAAACAACTTGGAAGCAGCAATGTATAGTGGAAAGTATTCTTTTAACCCTAATTCAGGAAGCTACTGACATTACATAAATTATCAAATCCCTCTGGGCCACAGTTTATTCATCTGCAAAATGAAGGAGTACCATCAGATTTGAATCCTCTTCATTAGATCGATTCATAACTTCTCTATGAGAAACAGGACTTCTCATTACTCACACTACATGGTCTATTCTAATTCCTACATCACCAGAATCTAGAAATGAATTTCATAATAAAAATACTGGTTGCAGCCGGCGTGGGGGCTCATGCCTGTAATCCCAGCACTTTGGGAGACTGAGGCAGGCAAATCACGAAGTCAGGAGTTTGAGACCAGCCTGGCCAGCATGGTGAAACCCCCATCTCTACTAAAGATACAAAAAATTAGCCAGGCATGGTGGCACGCGCTTGTAATTGAGCTATTTGGCAGGCTGAGGCAAGAGAATTGCTTGAACCTGGGAGGCAGGGGTTACAGGGAGCCGAGATCGTGCCTTTGTACTCCAGCCTGGTTGGCGGGGTGAGACTCTGTCTCAGAAAGAAAAAAAAAATACTGGTTGCTTATTTTAAAACTTAGGAGTAAAATATGGATCTTATTTGAACCAAACCTTGAAGTTCAAAATACAACAACTGACTGAATATTAAGTATTTATTAACTATCTAATATTGGGGCTTACGACCTACCACCCCAAAACATGACTGAAGGAGACCAGAATGTGACCCCAAAATGTGCCTCTTTTGCACATGATTTTGAGAGGGTGCAGACATAGGAGTAGCTCTGAAAAGTGGCCTTCTGTAAGATAAATTTGTGCCTCTACTTATTGCTAGACTCAAGCAATCCTCCTGCCTCAGCTTCCTAAAGTGATGGGATTACAGGTGTGAAACACTTTACCTGGCCCACTATCCTGTTAAAACAAACAAACAAAAAACCACTTTAATTGGGAGGCCATTAGGCTGAGGCAACTCCAGAGCTTTAACATCCCAATAAGCAAACTGAAGTCCAATGTAGACAGTAAAACCATACTAGACTTTACCAATCAGAACCTGCCAACTATTCCCTAACTAGGAACTTTCTGCTCTAACCAATTAAAATGTCTTTTGTCTTACATTTATGTTCAGCCTATAAAAGCTCACCACCCTTGCTGCTGCAATGGGGCTCACTAACCTCCAATGGTTCAGAGTGCTGCCTAATTCATGAGTCATTCTTTGCAAAGAAATAAACTCTGTCCTTTTTTTTTCTCTTTTGAAACAGGGTCTCACTAACATCGCCCAGGCTGGAGTGTAGTGGCACGATCACGGCTCACTGCAGCCTCAACTTCCCAGGTTCAGGTGATTCCCTCACCTCAGCCTCAGAATAGCTGAGATGACAGGCATGCAGCACCATGCCCGGCTAATTCTTTGTAGAGATGGCATTTTGCCATGTTCCCCAAGCTGGTCTTGAACTCCTGGGCTCAAGTGATCTGCCCACCTTGGTCTCCCAAAGTGCTAGGATTACAGATGCGAGCCACTGTGCCTTGTCCAACTCTTTAATATTTTAATATCCCTAGGTTTATCTCTTAATGATCCTAATTCTTTCCCCTGTCTTAGACCCCAAAGTGTATGGCCCCAGGCCTGGATCATAATTTGGTTGCTCAGTTATTTCTTATGGTCAGGAAAATCAGGATTTCCTTGTGCTTTTGATTTCAGTAGCTCAGCCACCTTCACCAATAAGCACATCCACATATCTGGATTCTCAGACCACTGGGCACTGAAACATAGCAGTTAATCCCCACACCCATGGCAGGGAAATAACACGCATCACATCTTTTAAAATATAATATACACAATGAGATCATTTCAGTAATTTTAATATTATTCTAGAGACAATTTAGTGGTACCTTAAACACAATTAATTTCCATATAGATATTATTTACTTTTCAGCTAGAATTAATATTAGGCAAGTGATTTAATTATTTTATCTGAATTAATAATAATGTTTTGTTTTAGATATTGTTATTAGAACACTAGGCTGTGACATGTGATTATTTAATACTTTAAAAATCAACACATAAAGCAAATAATTTCTGTAGTGGTTACTCACCTGAGAGCTCTTGCCACATTTGGCATCTCCTGAGACAATCACGATTTGATTTTGAAGCAGGTTCTCCATAAAGGAGTATTTTTCTTTCCATATAGGAAGATCTTCTCTTTCCTTCAAAAGTTTATAATAACGTGATGAATATGGCAATCCATCAAAGGGGTTAAGTTCCAAATCCTCACAGGCCAAAACCCCTTCCTCATCCCCATCGCTGGAATCCAGGGATTCAGGAAAATAGCGTTTTTCAGAGGAAGAGTTTGGACACTCCAGCTCTTCTTCTTCCATCCTGTCCAATAGTGAGCTCATGCAGCTGACATTCCACAAGCAAGTTTCTCCTATCAGTAACCCACTGCAAACAGGGCTTGAAAGCCTATTTATACAAACCCGTATGTCTCAATCTCTAAGACTTCAGTTCAAGGTTTTCGCAAGTTAAATTCCTCAAACCTGCATCTGTTCTTCATTGCTGTTACCCACTGTGCTGGCTCACTACAGCACTCTTCGGCATTGTAAATGATTGTCAATAAACCACACTAAGAAACCAACACAAAAAGTAAGGAAAATTAGGAACACATACAAGTTAAAAAGAAAATGCACAGGCATTCAAATGAAAAGCATTATTATTTTTTTTCTGTTAACAGGTTTCTGTCATTGCTGCCTGCATAAAAGAACAGGAATAATTTAGGCTGGTGTTTAAAGTTTGGTCGGTTCCAGTATTTCCTGGCTGGTTCAGAAAATGATTCTGCACTGGGCGTCATGCTCTCTGTCTGACCTCTATCACAGGCTCTGAGTCTTGATCAACTGTGAATGGAAAGCAACAGGAGGGACAGGATTGTGATTGTGAGGCTAATCAATCACGTGGTCACCTAATCCCATGTCAAAAGAGGAGCTGGACCCTATAAAAGGAAAGAACTGTGAAGGCCTGGTGAGTGTTCCTCTAACACTGCCTATAGAAAGTCTATTACTAAAAAATCCTTTAGTTTAATGAAAAACATTTTAGAACTTTCATTTTGCTTTTGCTTATGTCAGTCTAGAAAGCCAAGTGAGGGGAATGAATTTATTATTTCCTTCCATATATGGTTATGGCTGGTATGTATGTATGTATGTATTTATTTATATATATATATATATATTTAGAAACAGGGTCTCACTCTTTCACCCAGGCTGGATGCAGTGGCGCGATCATGGCTCACTGCAGTCTCAACCTCTCAGGCTCGAGTGATCTGCATGCCTCAGCCTCCTGAGTAGCTGGGACTACAAGTGTACACCACTATGCCTAGCTAATTTCTGTATTTTTTTTTGTAGAGACAGAGTTTTGCCATGTTGCCCAGGCTAGTCTCAAACTCCTAGGCTCAAGTGATGTGTCCTCCTCAGCCTCCCAAATTGCTGGGATTACAAATGTGAGCCACCATGCCCAGCTGGCTGGCTTGTCCCAAGTAGAGTTCTTAAATATTCATCTGAAAGCCAGTGTTTCAAAATTAAAATGGAATTATAAAGGCATAAGAGAAATGTAATATGGATTCACTTCGAACTCTTCACTGCCTCGTAAGGTGAGAGTAGACCCACAGAATGGAAGCATGGTAGCTTAATTAAGATCACAGCACAAGCTAACTTTGGGAAGGTATCCAAGAATCAGAAAATTCTACTGCTTAAGATAAGTTAAAATTTAATTTTATATTCAATTTTTCTTTTGTTCTGATTAGAATCCCCTCCAAGGGTTCTCAGCCTACATGTAAATTAAATTGCTATTAAATATTATAACCAATGATTACGTTAGGTACTATTTCTCAACTGTTTTACCTTAAAAAAAGAACAGCTATTATTTTTACCAAATAGAAATGTTTCTCTTAATTTATAATACTCCCTAAGAGTGTAATGATCTTATAATTATGGTAAAATCTTACTTATAAAGCATTGACCACTTTGAACCCTGAGGAAATAATCAAGTTTTCTAAATAGTCTTCTTTCTAAAGACCTGAGACTTATCTGGCCCCTTTATCACACATTATGCAATGTATCCACACACATTAGCCTTACAATTTCTCTGTTACTGTGGAATTAAAGATGACCACAGATTATCTGCCACTGTTCCAAATGGAAAGGTAGAGTCTACTTCCTCTCCCCCGGATCTGAGCTGGCCCCATGACTCACTATGACCAAAAGAATGCAGTGAAGTGATACTGAATCACTTCCAAGATATTCCCATGCTTGAAACACTCCCCTTTGGAACCAGCTGTCATTCTGTGAGGTACCGAAGCCCAAGTCACCAGGAAGAGACCAAAGCTGAACTTCCAGTCCACAGCAGCACAAACCTCCAACCATGTGAACAAGCTGTCTAAGATGAGCAGACCAGTCCAGCCTCCAGATGACTGCAACCCCAGCCAACACCACACTGAGCAGAAGCAGCACCCACAGTAGCCAACACAACCCAAAGTATCATGAGAGATAACAAACAGTCACTGTTTTTGTAAGCTACTAATTTCCAGGGTGGTTTGACTTGCAGAAACGGATAACCAAATTTCTGCCTTCTTAAATAAACTATACTCACAATTTAACTTTTTCATCATGACTCAAGGTCACCATTACATCAGTTACCAAAACAGAATAATGTCCTCAGATGTCTGAAATCTACAGAGGCCAAAGACCAGACTGCTGCCCTGGAGCCCTGCCCTTCTCTGGGGACTCAGAACCCATGCCGCAGTGTGGCACCTTATCTTGTGAGGCTCTTCTCTGCCTTTCTAATCTGCTCTCCTGATTGGTGCATTAGAAGGCACACAAGCCTGTTTGACAGACATATTTGTAAAGCTTGAATCCACAAAGGACTCTACCATCGAATCCAACGAGTCTAAGGGGCAAAGCTATGACATTTATAGACTTTGGAACATCTATTTGAACTGCTCAGAGGGACCTTTTGCTGCTATATGGTTTGGATTCCAGATTTGAAGGGTGGAGTGGCTGAGACCCAACTAGAGGCTGAGTTTTGGGCCCACTGACTCCAGTGCACCTCTTCTCATTCATACACCTCTCCACATTCATCTTTCTACTGGGGTAAGCCATGTAAATGTTTTTTCCTAGAGGTATTTAAATAGGTACAAAAGATCCATGTCTTGGCCTTTGGCAAATTTGACAGTACTAGTCTAAAGAAAGAGAAAAAAATAATATAGTAGGTTAGATGTCACTCAAAATAAAGTTTAATAACTGTTTTCAGTATAAACTACATTCTACTACAGAAATTTAAATCTGAAAAACTGACATTTGCTCCTTTCAAAGCTATTATACATGTATATTGTAGACTGTATACTTTGTCAAGGAAAGCCAATTGAAATGAATCTATTACAGCTCTTAAACAAGCATCCACAAAAATAATACATAACTAATTAACAGACAACCTTAACAAGGTAGATTCAGAAGTTGATGTAAGATGAAGCTATGTCTTAGTCATTTATGTGTTTGGCTCTGATCCAGTAATTCTAGAAATACAGTTCACAGAAATGGAAAAGCAAAGTTTGCAAGACATGAAGTGAAGCAAAAGCATTAATTTGTCCTGAGTAACTTCTTATGTTTCACCATTTCAGTGCTCCTCTTTCGTGTTTTTTGTGTGTGTTCAAGTCAATATTACTGCACAATTTTTACCTATCAAATTCCCAAATATACAATGTTAGCACTTGGTAGGTATCTGCAAGTTTCCCAATGCCTAGTTCCTGGACCTCTCTCCTCTTTTCTCTCTTTAATAGGGCCTGAGTGGTCTTATCTCATCTCACGGCTTTAATGCCATCCAAACGTGGATGTGTGGGCTATATGTCCTTAGGACCCATTGATCTCAACTTTAGTCTCGTATTCAACTACCTACACATCATCTCCCACTTGAATATTTCATAGGAAACTTAGACTTTACATGCGTGCAACTGAGCTCCCAGCACATACTCCAAAGCCACATGGCTGGTCCCTCCAATCTCAGTTAATTTCTTTCTGCCAGTTGCTCAGACCGAAATATTTGAAGTTACCCTTGATTTTTCTCTATCTTAAATCCCACATCGACTGGCACGGTATGTAGAATGGCCTCCAAAAATGTGCGTGTAGGAATCCCTGGAACCTATGAATATGTACTTTGCATGGCAAAAGGGACTCTGCAGATGTGATTAAATTAAGAACCTTGAGATTGGAAGATTATCCTGGACTATCCTGGTGAGCCCAATCTAATTACATGAGTCTTAAGATCAGAGGACCTTTCCTAGTCATAGCCAGAGGAAAATATGACTATGGAAGATCAGAGGGATGCAATGTTTCAGGCTTTGAAGGTGGAGGAAGAGGCCATGGCCAAAGAATGATGTGGGTGACCTCTAGGAGCTGGAAAAGGCAAGGGAACAGATTCTCTCCTAGAATTTCCAGAAAGGAACACAGTCCTCCTGGTACCTTGATTATAGCCCAGTGAGACTGACAAACGACTTCTGATCTACAAAGCTGTAAGACAATAAATTGACACTCGATTTGTGATTATTTCTTATAGATAATTTCTTATCAACTGCATACTTTGTCAGCTTTCTTACAGGAGCAATAGAAAACTTATATTCAATCATGTCAGTTCTGCCTTCAAAAAATATCAAGTGCCCCATAACCTCTACTGTGAACACTTGGTCCAGCCACTAACCCCTCACCTGGATTACCGCAATAGCCTCCTAACTGGCCTTCTTCTTCTACCCTTATCCCGTTATAGTCAAGTCTCAACCATGCAGTCAGAGTCATCCTGTTACAGTCAGCTCATTATCTCCTCTGCTCAAATCTCCAATGCTTCCCATCTCATCTCACTCTGAGGAAAAACCAAAATCCCTAAGAGAACTAACAATCCCTGTATGATCAGGACCCATCGCCTCTCTGCCCTCATTTGCAACAGCTCCTACTTCACTCAGTCTTCCTTAGCCTTATGGCTCCCTTGCTATTCCTCAAACACCATGGCATATCCTGCCTCTGGGACTGGTGCTTACCCTTCTGTATGTATGAAATGTTCCTCTCTCAGATATCCAAAAGGCTAGCTTCCTCACTACATAAAGGTCTTCACCAAATGTCACCTCAGTAAGAGCTTCCCTGGCCCCTCTATCTAAACTTTTACCGCTCTCCCACACCCCTAGAAACCACTTCCTAACCTCTTTAACTGCTTCATTTTTTCTCCTTAACCCCACCACCTAACATAATATATGTATCTTTTCCTTCTTTATTTTGTTTTCTGTTCACTGGAAATGTGAGCTTCACTGGAATGTGAGCTCCAAGAAGCAGGGGCTTAGTGTCTCCACTGCAGTCTATCTTGCATACAGTTGGACCTTTGTTACTTCACTCTTGTAAGTTCAAGGTAGCTTATACTACTGCTGCATAGTGTTTAAACACTTCTATCAGGAATTCACGGTTTCTGGATTTACGTGACTTTTTTGTTGCCTTTCATTTATGATATATGATAGACTCTTGCTATGCTTAGAATTCTTTAAGACTCACAAACCCACAAACTGGAATATTTGTAGAGGCTCCTGGTCTTCCCTTGAATCATACACCCAAACCCCAAATTAACTCCTTTTCAACATTTATTTAAGCTGCTTTCTCATGACCAATTCAGAAGAGATATGTTGCAGAGTAACAAAGCTGCACCGAGATTCATGTATCACACTCTAGCAGATACTGATCTTTTTGGGACTGCTTGTAAATCACAGATACTGAGGAGGCAACATCCTCAAGTACGAGGGGACTCTTGAACCATTTGTAACTAGTGATTATCTTTATCCCAGGTCTTTCTCTTACACTGTTACTGGAGCTATCTTCTTCGCTGGTAATTCCTACTCTTAAATCCAAATATAGTGGGTGCGTAATTAACAATTATGGGCTGAATAAATAATGAATGAGTCATTTTCTGTCCTTTAGGGATTATATGCTTTTTAGAGCAACATCTCATTGTATTTTATCAGCATCATTCATAATCTAATAGGTTTTCTGTGTCCTCAGGTTTTCTCATCCATAATGCCTATTACCTATTCAACCAATACTTGAGTGCCTACTATGTGTCTGCAGTGTGAACATGGTAGGAAGATAGTTTGAACAGGCAGGTCTGGTTATGGTGGGGTGTGGAAACAGAAATTTTCACAGGGTACGGTGTGGAAACAGAAATTCTTTGTCTCTGACATGTAGATTCAATCTTACAGATAATTATCTTAAAAAAAGGCAAATGTGGCTGATACATAAGAGGAGAGAAAGGCAGACTCTTGTACAAGATGAGTTCCAAGATGAGATAGGGGCCAGATTGCAAATTACCTGATATGCTATGGTAAAAAAGTTGTGATTTAAGTGCCATGGGTCTAACTTACCTAGTCATTTCTTGATCAAAATTTCATATTTTATTCTTTCTGTTTTAACTTACAATTCTCTTAAATTTCATGTTACTCTATTTTCTTTATTTTACATTACATTTGTGTGTGTGTGCATTTCAAAAATTTTTAGAAATAGGGACAGAGGCTTATTATGTTGACCAGGCTGTATTTAGCTCCTGGGCTCAAGTGATCCTCCTGCCTCATCCTTCCGACTGGCTGGAACTACAGGTGCACACCATCGTGCTTGCCTTATGCTCTTTAATATTAACTATAATCTTTCTAACACCCACCTTCCATTTTCTTAAGTCACCAGTGAGATTAGGTTCTAAGAGAACTGCTAACAGTATATGGCAAATGGCACAACAAAAGTGATTATGAGCAGATGCGCCAAGCACAGAAATTAAAGAAACCAATAAACCTACTTCCATGCAAGACATTCTAAGAAATATTTAAAATAAATTAACATTTCTTGACGTGAACATTTTGCATTGTTTTCCTTTTTCCCCAAGCCCACTCACCAGTAAATTAGTCTGCAAAAATAAATCTCTCATGATCTAATTCATAGTTTGTAAACCCTACACTATATAATATACATATTTATACCTTGCCTTTTAAAAATTATTATGTTTATATTACTCCAAAATGTGTTTCAACATTATCTATTTGAGCATTTTTTTTTAAATTGAAGATGGGGGTCTTACTCTGTCACCTAGGCTGGAGTGCAGTGGCATGATCATAGCTCACTGCAACCTCAAACTTCTGGGCTCAAGTGATCATCCTGCCTCAGTCTCTCAAGTAGTGGCATTATAGGAACACACCACCATGCCTGGCTTTTTATTTTTTTGTAGAGATGGTGTCTCCTATGTCGCCCAGGCTAGCAATGAATTTTTTGAGGAAGAATTTGTACTCGTTTTAGTCAAAACTTTATAAACATTTTAATATTTATTTAATGTCTCTTCATAATTATGGAACAATCAATCATTTATAATTCAAATGTTTGCACAAAGGATAAAATAGTAAATCAGTAATTTAAAAAAAAAAACACTTAAGGATGAATCTTCTACCATACTAATCATTAAAAGTTAAAATTTTGTGATTATATCTAAAACTCAGATATTCCCTAGTATTGCAGGTTTCTCAATCTCCTGGAAGATTTAAACACTATCTTAATAAAGCAGACTCTGAACTTGATTGTGATAGTATAATGCTGAAAAAGTAAAAGGTATTAATTCTGTCCTGGCTGGGCGTGGTGACTAATGCCTGCAATCCTAGCACTTTGGGAGGTGAGGCAGGTGGATCACTTGAGGTCAGGAGTTCGAGATCGGCCTGGCCAACAAAGTGAAACCCAGTCTGTACTAAAAATACAAAAATTAGCTGGGCATGGTGGTGGGTGCCTGAAATCTCAGCTACTCAGGAGGCTGAGGCAGGAGAGTCATTTAAATCTGGGAGGCAGAGGTTGCAGTGAGCCAAATCGCGCCACTGCACTCAGTCTGGGTAACAGAGTAAGACTCTATCTCAAAAAATAATAATAATAAAAATAATAAATAAATAAATAATTCTGTCCTTTTGTGGGAGCAGCTTAGCAAAAGGAAATATCTATCTATACTGAAATCTTTGGAACCAAGCTACAACACTATTGCAAACATTCTCTGTATATATGCAACACATGTATTTGGATTTTCATGTATTTCCTCTTGCAGGTTTATAGTAGACTTCCTAGAAGCAAGATTAATTTCTGAGCCATAGTGACAACTCCTGCAAAATAAGATATAGGGCTCTGCACAAACTCTGTGATCAATAAATATCTGCGAAACTCATGAACACTGTAATTATCATAATGTTTAGAATAAAGAACGTGAATGAGGTATCATGAGTGAGTGATAACGTCTTCAGGATCAAGGGCTATTATTTTTTGGAGTTCGGGATCATTGTCC
This sequence comes from Saguinus oedipus, assembly GCA_031835075.1. Taxonomy (NCBI): domain Eukaryota; kingdom Metazoa; phylum Chordata; class Mammalia; order Primates; family Cebidae; genus Saguinus; species Saguinus oedipus. The sequence continues at coordinate 131,589,112 of CM063179.1, forward strand.
TATTCCATGTCTACTCTGGTGCTGGTTTATCAACTCACTGCTTCCTACACTGAAGAGGTCCTCCTATTTAAAAAACATCATCAGAACTAAACAGTACGTTTAGTGGCATCACCTATTTACATTGTGGCACAAGCTCCTGATCTCACTGCAAACCAGTAAGTCTGCACTGGCACTGATCTGCAGGCTATATTTTGAGAAGCATGGTTCCATACTAGAACTATAGCTGGACTAATAATAATGATGATAATTCTACCAATTAGCATTTATAGAGTGATTATTGCACACCAGATGCTATGTTCAGCACTTAAGCACTTTACATGGTTTATTTCATTTAAACTGTTAAGGACTCCATGAAGGTTTACTTTATTATTTCCATTTTTCAAGTGAGGAAATGTAAGCCTTCAGAGGTTTAGTTAATTTATACAGCTCCTAGAAGATCATCTGTGGGAGAGCAGGTGCTTGATGTCAGTCAGTCTGATCTCTGCTCAACCCCAGTTAGGTGGACAGTATATATGCTTTACCATATAACCATACTGCTTCCTGACTATGTTACATATTGCTTCCAGACTATACTTTTAAAAATGGGCTCGAGTTGCACCACTGTGGTTTAAGAAATACTTGACACTAAGGGAGATGTCAGGAGTCTGGAAGGAATGCCATAAAACACAAAAACATGGTATAGATAGATTTGTAAATCTTTTTCATACATTTGAAAAATATGGTTCTTACTGGCCACACAAAGTTACAGTTAAATATTTAACACACTTTTCTCTCACGCATGGTATGCTTTAACTGAAACAATGGACCAAATCACTACGGGGACTTTTAGAAGGTCACTTCTTTGTTTGCCTTTTTTTAAAACAGGCTCAAATCTCCCAAAAATATATCCTATTTGGTTTCCAGTATAAATTTAAAGCCTTTCTGGAAAAAAATAAGGTGAAAGTTCAAAATTTATTTTAAAATCCTTATTTCTAGACTTGTAACAAGTTGATTGGTTTGATTTCAAGTAAGCAAATCTAGTTAATTAGCTTTTAAAAAATACTCAAGGCCCGGACAGTGGTTCACGCCTGTAATCCCAGCACTTTGGAAGGCCAAGGAGGGCAGATCACCTGAGGTTGGGAGTTAGAGACCAGCCTGACCAACATGGAGAAACCCTGTCTCTACTAAAAATACAAAATTAGCCAGGTGTGGTGGCGAATGCCTGTAATCCCAGCGACTTGGGAGGCTGAGGCAGGAGAATCGCTTAAACCTGGCAGACACAAGTTGCAGCCAAGATTGTGCCACTGCACTCCAGCCTGAGTAACAAAAGTGAAACTCCGTCTCAAAACAAGCAAACAGACAAAAATTCAAAAAAAAAAAAAATCAACTTTTAATTCAATGTTGATTCATATCAGATACAACCAACCTTGTATTGCCTATTGGTTGAATATGCAATATTATAATGATAAGAACAGATACTACACTTGATCTTAGCCAAAAGCCTGAGAAGTGACAAACACGATATTGAATATTATATTGCATATTGTATTGCAGGTTGAATAAACAACCCTGCACAAATTTTTAAAAAAGAATCCTTATATTCTAAGGGCACTTAAAACAATTTTAGGATTGGCACAGTGTCTCATGCCTGTAATCCCATCATTTTGGGAGGCCAGGTGGGGAGGACAATTTGAGCCAAGAGTCTGAGACAAGCCTGGCCAACATAGCAAGACCCTGTTTGTATTAAAAAAAAAATTTTTTTAACATATATACAGAAAGACTTCCCAAACTCAATCAATGTTTATGTACAGTACTAATATACCACTCCCCACAAATAAGTAAGTCAAAGGTATTGTCAGAAGTTCAAATGACTGGACCACTCAGTGTTTTGTGATATTATTTTGATGATTTTTTGACTGCATAACATTCCAAAAACCAATTCACTCTGAGTAGAAGCAGAGTAAGAAAGTATGCTAAAATACTAATTTGGCTTAGTTAAGTAATCTAGTTAGATATCTGAGAAAAAAGTGTGAGATTCGATAAGAGCTGAGATTTAAAGAACAGGCTACTGCTCGTCTCCCCACGTTAACATATTTTATCTAAGACATACACAAAATGAACTTTATTCATCTCTCTCTTTAAATAAGTATTTGCTTGAGACATAATCATGACCAACTTCTAAAGTTATATTTTACTTGATTTGCTGTCCCAAGTGGAGACAAAAAAAAAAAACATAAATAGCAGCAGGCATGGTGGCTCATGCCTGTAATCCCAGGCAGGAGGAGGCCAGGAGCTCCAGACCAGCCTAGGCAATGTAGCAAGACTCTGTATCTAAAAAAAAAATTTTTTAAAAATGTTTTAACACATAAAGATTTCTGTTGTTGTTAACAAAGTAATGGGTAGTCATTTTACATTAACTTTAATAAAACAATAATAGAAAGATGAACTATGTGGTGCATACTACGGTGGATAGAGAAAAATAATCATTTCAGGAAATACCAATGCATGAACTCCTCAGGAGCAGAAACTCTTACATTAATCCTCCCCAATCTGCAGCTCCCTTTTCTGAACACTGGTCTTTAGTCTCTCTGGGTTCTTCCACCATCAGCCCCTCTCCCCACAATGTAAAATGTGCATACCCTCAGGGTTCTATCCTTTACCCTCTTATTCTGCTTAATATCCGTGGAGAAAATCATCACATTTTAACTTCAATTACTAAATGCTTAATCCATATTTCTATCTTCATCTCAATCTTTTCCCTTTAGTTCCAGACCCACATGTCCAACCGCAGCTACTTATGGGATTGTCTAATGTACATGACAGGCACCTCGAACTGAACACATCATCTACCCCACTTCTTAAACTCCTAAAAACAATTTTTTTTTCTTATTTTGCATTGCAGAGTTCAGTAAATAGCAGAACAATCTACTGTATCAACTGACTGTCATCCCTGGCTTCTTGTTCTTCATCTCCGGTGTCACTAAGATCTGCCAATTCTACCCCTTTCAGAGGCCCCTCCTTCTTATTCCCACCATCGCTTTCTTAGTTATCTTTGCATTTCTTCACTGAGCTTCAGCAACATCTCCAATTTTTTTGGCTCTCATTTAGGCTCCCTACCAATCTGTCATGTGAGTGTTGCCAGTGATCCTTTTCAAAATGGATCCAGTCACTGACCCAAATCATCCTCATTACCTTTAAGGAAAATAAACCCACAGACAGTCCTTAGGTGCCTTCTGATTTAGCCCACATTTGCCTTTCTGGCCTTACTTCCTCCCATTTTCTTTTAATACACATGAAGTATTCTCCATTTTAGCCACAATAAACCACTGCTTATGTTCTCCTGCCTTCATGCCTCAGCCTAGGCTGTTCTTCTGCTTCGGAAGCTTCTGGTCATTTCCTGTTCACCCTTTATGATCTGCAATTCCAGAGCCCAGAAGTACATTGTGAATGTGGAATCAATGTTTGCTCTATGCCTAAGTCAGTAACAGCCCTTTACATTAAAAAAAGTTCATTATGATATACAGGATAATAATAGCTCCTGGTTTTCCCAAAGGGGCAAAGCTAGAAATTAACACAGTGACCCCTAACTAAAGGTTTGTCCTCTCTATTATTTCCCTACTTAAATTATCAGGTACACAGTGAAGCCCACTGTGTACTAAAAGCAACACAGAAGAGTAAGACATACCTTAGCTCTAAAAACATTTAATCTAATCAGAGGTACAAGATCCACATACATGAAAAGAGATAAAATTTTATAAGAAAGCACACTATAGAGTTAAATGCTATATTGTGTAGCACCCCCAGTAGGAGAGAGAAGTGCATTTAGTGGGCATTAGCCTAATCCTGAAAGACTTTATAGAAACTGGGGCAACATGGTCCTACAGTCTCTTTCATATTATGGATGAGTAAAGGGCTGAGAGATAGACATTCTATGTGAGTGCAATAAATTGAATGTGGACCATAACAGGTCTGGAGAACAAAGAGGCAGAACACCAAAAATAGAAATCTGATTGTTTTCCAACTTTGACTGAATTCCCTAAGAGTTTAAGAAAGTATCAGAGAGACAGGAAAAAGTACCCTCACTCTGGTAAAGAAAACAAAAACCTTAAAACCAACAAAAACAATGAAAACTTCCAACTTACCACAGTAAGGCTAGGAGACAACTATTGATAACACGTTCATTTGCTACATATTTTATCAATTTGCCTTAAATAATGTTAACCTCCAATTAAAGTTATTTTTACTTTGAATTCTGATGTGGCCAAGAGATTTAAATAAGAAAAAGGCTGTATCTGTCTCTTCGTTTTTATTCCCTATCCACAATGCTTTAGTTTGCTACTTTTAGTTAAACATTTAGTGGAATTTGAGAACCACTAGATACTTTGTTAGCAAAGTAAACAACAATGTAACTATTCTATCTAGTAATGAGCTTGGAGACTTAAAAAATATACAAGGAACTTTATTGGTTTTCATGTGACCACTAATAACAGACTGAACATGCCAGTGAAGAGATAAAACACAATGGTAGAAAACTCCAAAAAGGTACAATCAATGTCTTTACACTCCCACCCTAACTCATTAGCAACTTTCTGATCGCGAGTATTTTCTCCAATAGTAGAGTATCCCTATATCCAAAGCAATTTCTCTAAAGTCCTTCTCATTCATTCAACAAACATTTAGCATGTACATTGCACTAGGTGCTAGAGGGAAGAAAAACTGAATATCATCCCTGCCTTAGACATTTTAGTGCCTTTACTCAATTCCAACTGGGAACCAGTTTTCTTCCATAGGTACCCCGTCCCCTAAAATCAAATGTTGTTTTTCGCAGTTGTCTTTACCTGTCACCTAAAGTATTTCAATTCAAAATTTCCTCAAAGTCAACTTCATAGCTACTGATAAAATCATTCTGTACGACTACAAAATGTTTCACCAATACATAACCCCATTTTTTTCCAACCTTAAAACCAAATTCTTTAGTCTTGATTACTTTAGCATAGAGACCTGCACTGTTGTTTCTTCTTTTTTTAAAGAATGCTAATGCTTTAAAATAAGAATACATTGTTTGAGCAGACTTAATCCTACCTTTTGTCAGTAAGTGCCAGGTGTTTTTTAAAAATTATCTTGTCACTTTTGATTCTGATATACTGATGGGCATCACTCTGTTTGTATCTGGAATGAAATGACCACTTCGTGATTTTGCTTATCATACGTAAACTAGAACTTGAGAACCACTGGATACAGAAGTATCTTTACTTCTTTAGATAGCGATCTTTAGATACTTTAAAAATGAAGCCCCTGTCTCTGAATTTCAGGAACAGGTAGTTAAGGTTCCATCAAGGGTTTACTTTCCACCCTGAAATTATCTTAATACTTCAGCTTAAGAATTATGTGTTCTGTGTATATCACGCTGCTTGTCAATATCCACACATAAGCCTTCTTGTTTTGACAATCTGAAAAAGTCCCCATATAGTCTGGGGGGGTGGGGAGCCTAATTTGGCACAATATGTCAATTTCCATCAAAGATATGCTTCTCAAGTTCAATTAACCTCTGAATGATTTCCTTTCTAAGAGGAAAGTAATTCTCCTTGGTGTCCTTGTCATCCAGGGAGTGGAAATCTTTCTAGTGGCAAGATGAAAAATCACTTGCATGACCCCAAAAAGGGCTCTTCCATTTCCCTCAACTACTCTCTGGAGCAGCAGTTGGAATTAATAGAGGGATCATAATCTCCAGACTTGAGTATTAAATCAATCCTGCAGCCCCCCAACCCCTTGCACCCCCCCACCCCGCTAAGCCCCCTGCAGTTTTTTGCTTATCCTTTTTCTTCTCTCCTCCTCTCCACTTTTCTTTCCTCCTTCCGGCTTTCCTTAACCTGTGATACGCTCCTGGTTGTTTGAATTTTTACAACTTAACAGATAACAATCCCTTGTGATCCTAAAAGCTTCCTTGAAGCAAACCCCAAATCACTGTTTTTTAAAACCAATGTGAAAGACCATTGTGTGGAATAATGTTACATTTGTTTCACAGCCCTACAAAGTTTGGCTACAAAACCTGTGGGCTGATTCCGTAACTCAGCCGGAAACGCGGAGGATTGAAACAACAACAAAAAAAGAAGCCACGCGGAATGATCCGACCCGGGCCCCCGGCCTGAAATGGGACACGGGGATGACAAGGCAATGCCGGACGAAGCCCTGCTCCCGACTCTCGGGATTCAGGAGACGCGCCCGGCCCACTGGGGGCGACAGCGACCGCGCCGGCGGCTCGCAGCGCTCCACGCTTGTCGTCCTGGGGGTTCTAGGGACCGCCCCAGGCCCGACTCCCGCCCGGGCTCGGAGAGACCCCCGGTTTGAGGGCTGCCCGCAGGGTTCCGTCCTCCGGCTGAGGCGCGGCTCCCGGAGCAAGAGGCAACGAGGCCGCCCTCGGTGTATCGGGGTCTGGGCTGGGAACGTCCGCGACAACTGCGGGCAAGGGGCCCCCAGGCGGCCGCAACAGGTGCGCCAGGGCCGCCCACCCGGCTTGGGTCGTCCCCGCCCCTGCGCCGACCCCCAACCCCTTCCGCCGCCGGGGCCCCGCCGTTACCTGTAGCGGCGGCTCCCGAGTCCCGGGAGGGAGGCCCAGGGCCGGCGGCCTTCCCCGCGGGCAGGCCCACTCGCCCGACGGACGCCGCGAGTCGGCGACGGCGGGGCCCGGAGCCAGCTACCCCAGACGTCGGGGCACAGTTCCCGCGGGGCCGCGGGGGCCGCCAGGGAGGGCGTGACCCCCTGACCAGGCCTCAGGGATAGTGTCCTCAGCCGGTGACCCGGCCGCCACCCTCACTCTGTGCCCCCGGCGACGCGCGGGTCCTCACGCGCGCCCTCACTTCCTGCAGCTTTTGGTCCCTCCCGCTCGCCGTTCCTCTGGTCCCGCCCACTCCGCCTCCGGGTTGTCAGGGCAACCGTAGCGACGCCGGCCCTGGAGTGGAGGAATTGGGAGCTCCGGTGCTCACCCTCGGGGGTCCGGGAGCAGCTGACCATGGAGCCCCAGAGTAAGGGAGGCCCGGGCTGGAGCTGGGGCCGGGGCGGGCGGCCTGGCTGGGGCTCCCTGGGAAGGAGTGTGGGCGACCCGCGCGCAGCTCCGCTGGCTTCGACTCTTGGACAGGGAACTACGGTTTGCGTCTCCTTCTCGCGCTTTTGAGGTTGGGCCGCCGGCGCCCGAGGATCTGCACTGGGGAGCCGGGGAGACGGGAGAGCCCCGAGGTATGGGCGGGAGGGCGCAGCGTGCGCCTTCCTGAAACTTCGCCCAGACAGTTCCGTTTACTCATCCTCCAACTGTCATAATTTTAGTTAGTTTGGTAGTTTGGTTCATTAATTGTAAATAGACCATTCTTTTTCTAAAATGTCAGCAGTTAAACACGCCACGAGCCTGGGTCTTGTGCTTATTAGAGACCCGGTCCTCCTCCCCGTTTCCCACCTCACACCCTCAGTCTACGACTTAGAGAAGAAAAAGAGCTTTGTCTGAGTGTATTTCATTCATTATTAGGGGTTCTACAAATTAATACATTGAAAAAATGTTCATGATTTTTTTTTCCGTTTTCCCATGTTGCTTTTGATGTATGGCAAAAGTCGTGCAGTTTGCAGTTATCAGATCTAACTTGAGCTCTAACTTACAGTTTTTGTTGTTTTACCTTTCCAGGGACTTTGTGCCAAGGCCCTTTCTCTGTCCTGCCTAAGCTGTCTTATTGTTGCTTTTGTTCTCAAAATAAGGGCAGTGTTTTGTATGGCGACTTAAAAGATCTAAAACCTTAATGGAAGGATGCAATCTGACTCTCAAAACTAGGTCGTCTTTTCTTATACAATTTCAGAAATGAAGTACTCAGACCAAATCTATTCCTGCAGAAAATGTTGGCATTTTTAAAGGTCATTCGTTTTCCAGCAAGGTTTCAAATACTTTTTCCTTTTAACTCATTTGCTGAGGAGAAAGCGTACAAGTTGTGGCTTATAGTTGCTTGATAGATTTTTGTACAGTACTTGTCATTTGCATTTACAGCTCTTTGGAGTCTACATTTTTGTCAACCTAGTGAAATAAATTTAGCATACAAAAATGCTCGAATTTTTGTCTTATGTCAAACTGATGCTAGACTGTGTGTATTCCCGCCTTAGAGAAGAAGTGAGTTGAAATATATCTTTTAAAAACAGCAACTTTATTTCTTCAGATTTATGTTATTGTTTACATGTGTAAACTGTAACTTCAAGTTCTTCAGTGTTCACTGTCTTTATTCATTCGTTCATTTATAGTAGTTACTATGTTACAGCTCTGTTCTAGGGATTGAGAATTGAACAATGAATAGGACAGTGTTCGTTTTGGTCATTCCAGGAAAGCTAAGCAGAGACTTGCTCAAAAGCTACTCAGGTCTTGGTGGGGTTCGGAGATTGGGGGAAGAGGAGATGGACAGAAGTCTCCCAAAAGGAAGTAGTACTAGGTCTGCAGAATGACCCAGCCACTAATGGGGCAAGGGATTCTAGGCAGTGGGAATTACTTGTACATAGGCCCTGAGACCTGAGAGCAGTGTTGGTTTGAGGCTCACAGTAGGAAGATTAGTAAAGCTGTAGCTAAGGAAAGGAGGAGGAAAAAACTGGGTTGGGAAGAGGGAGGAGAAATGAGATAAGGCTGGAAAAGTCAACCAGAGCCAGATCAGGAAGGCTCTGTAACCATGTGAAAAATGTATTACATATGCGAAGTATATATTTATGTCTCATGTCATTGAATTTTGAAGTGGAAAATATTTATAACTGGGGAATGACTGTAAATGTATTTCTTTTCACATATTCTTAAATGATTTTATCAATTTAATTTTAAATCATTCAAATAATCATTTATCTTTTTGGTTTTTTGTTTGTTTGTTTTGAGATGGGGTCTTGCTCTGTCACCCAAGCTGGAGTATAGTGGTGCAATCATAGCTCACTGCAACCCTAAACTCTTGGTCTCAAGCAGTGCTCTCACCTGAGCCTCCTGAGGAGATGGGACTGTAGGTGTGGGACACCATGCCCGGATAATTTTTTTTTTAATTTACTTTGCATAGAGATAAGGTCTAGCTGTGTTGTCCAACTTGTTCTTGAACCCCTGGCCTCAAATGATCCTTCTGCCTTGTTCTGCCAAAGTGCTAAGATGACAGATGTGAGCCAGCACACCCAGCCTGGAAATTCTTTTACAGTCTAATAAACATCATTTGGATAAATATTTACTACCATTCATAGTAAATATTTAAAAGGACAAGATCAAATGATCGCTGAGGTTTCTTTTAACTTGGAGATTCATATCCAACCAGATTTCACCTTAAACTGAAGTTATTTCCTTCTGGCAAAGATAGTGGAAGCACCACAGATGTGACATCAACAAGTATTACAGTTGTACATAATTACATTTATACTGTCAGCAATATTATGTTAACAATACATTATTTATATCAATATTATCTAACATTTTAAGCCCTGTTCCTTTTGTTACTGAGGGGTCTAAAATAACATTTTACAAATATAGTTGAATATAGCATCAGTAAATTGATTATGAGGAAGAATCCTTCATAATTGCTTTTAAGGATTAAACATGTATCTAAGGACAACACCAAGGAACTACTAGAAATAACCCTCGAGTCAGTCTTATCCGTTCTGTTTCCACACACTTAGTTTTCTATTACTTTTAGGGATGACCTTTGTTAACTAAGTCATTAAAATCCAATAAACGTAAACTCTTCACACCCCACAGCTGGATCATACTCTGGCAGTAAGCGGAGGAAGGCAGGGGCTACCACTGTTTTTACAGAATAATAATAAGTAAATGATCCAAGAAATGACTCCTCAGGGAAGGGACAAATTAAATAAGTTCACGACCTTGGGCTGTTCAGAGTGGTTTTGGCGCTCGGCTTGCACATTTACATCTTTAATTATTTTCATGCTAAACAAAGTTCAGTGTTGGAAAGATAGCTCATGTATAAAATAACATGGAAAATGTACATCACGTTTCATTTGTTTGGGGTTTTTATGGGTTTTTTTTCTTTTTTCTTTGTTTTTGGAAAATAGTTCAATGTTACTATCAATTCCTAATTTTTTAATGAGTGTCAATACCAAGGGGCGGCTTTGGGGAATCTTTAGCCCAAATCTAAGCAAACATAATCTGAGTAAAAACTGTGTATATTTATCAAATGCAGTATCAAAAGAAGCCCCCAGCTCCCACTTGATGCTGCCTCTTCTGTAAACTCTTGCTATATATATATATTTTTAAAATCTGGGGTTAGTTTAGGCTCAGCAGGCAGCAGTTTCCTACTACAAATTTTGTTGTTGTTGTTGTTGTTTTTAGAGAGACAGGATCTTGCTAGGTTGCCCGGGTATGCCTCAAACTCCTAGGTTCAATGGATCCTCCCTCATTGGCCTCCCAGTAGCCCGCACTGCCTACCAGCCTTACATGTTTTTAAAGAAATGGTAAATAGAGATCTAAGGTATTCCAGTGACTAAGGGACTGAGGTGAATGACTAAGGGACTGAGACTTTTCTCTCTGAACCTGTTTCTCCACTAGTCTTCCCAGCCTTCCCTTACTCCAGCCTGAAATGTGAGTCATCCCTGCTCCTCATTTTTACTCACCAGCCCTCACCCACCCTACCTCATCTACCAGCAGGTCTGTTTATTCCACTTCCAAAATATACCCCAAATGTGCTCCTTCCTCTCCCTCCCTACTGTAATCGGTGGTACTCCAAGCCACCATGCTACATAAATTATGTTTGGGAACTCTAATAATTTTTGCATGTCTTCTCCCACTGATACCTGGAAGCCAGAGTGACGTTTCAAAATATACGTCAGATCAGATCATGTCACTCTCCTGCCAAAAGCCCTCTAAAGTTCTTACAGTGATCTAGCTGCCTCTTCAAACTCATCACACATCTGCTTAGACATATGCTTTAAGCATATTAGTCTTCGTGTAGTCCCTCAAACAAGCTTCTTTCAGTTCCTTGTCTCTGAACAAGCTTTTTCCTCTGCCAGGAATGCTATTCCCTCCTGCTCTGGCAGGTCTGACTCCTAATGGTCCTTCAATCTTTGCTTTAATTTCACCTCCTCAAGCCCTTCCCTGGCTTCCTAAAGTGGCGGTGCCCTCTTTGATGTTATTCTGTCTCTGTGCTTTTCACAGCAATAATCAGAACTTGTAATTATTTTGTTAATATTTAAAATCTAGCTGGATGTGGTGGCTCATGCCTGTAATCCCAGCACTTTGGGAGGCCAAGACGGGTGGATCCCCTGAGGTCAGGAGTTTGAGATCAGCCTGGCCAACATGGTGAAACCCCTGTTCCTACTAAAAATACAAAATTACCCAGGCATGGTGGAGCATGCCTTTAATCCTAGCTACTCACGTGGGTGAGGCAGGAGAATTGCTGGAAGCTGGGAGGTGGAGGTTGCAGTGAGCCCAGATAGCACCACTGCCCTCTAGCCTGGGAGACAAGAGCAAAACTCTGTCTCCAAAAAAAAAAAAAAAGCTTTCTTCACTCAACTATAGGGTGACGGAAGAGGTCAGGGGCCCTGTCTGCCCTGTTTACCATCCTGTCCCTAGTGCCTGACACGGAGTAAACTTCACACATTCATGAATGGATGGCACTGCTGTTCACAGATAGATGCCTTATCTGCTTTTTTTTCCTTAAGAGTATTGTGGTGTACTTAAAAAAAAGAAAGCCATTTAATTCTACATTATTCTACAACACAAAGGGCTGTGCTCCAGTGAAATTGGAAGTGCCTCTTGTGGAGTGTGCTTTGAGTAAAGTTCATTTATGTCAGGTGCTTATAAATGTCAGATCGATTACAAATATGGTGCTCCATTTTCTTTTCTAACTTAAGCGAGATGTTTTAAGAGTCTCATTCTATCAGGTAAGATTAAGGAAAGAGGCAAGTAATCTTATTTTTTGGATCAAGCAGCCTCAAGGTCATAAGACCTAGAAATTTTTGCACTGCCAGGCAGTACGTGCTCATTAATTATCTGGGAGACCGGTCAGGATATAAAAGTAATTTCTTCTTTAAGCCCAGGAATCATTTAAAAAATATGTGTAGGCTGGTCTGAGTGCAGTGGTGTTTACAACTAATTGATCACAACCAGTTACAGATTTCTTTGTTCCTTCTCCACTCCCACTGCTTCACTTGACTAGCCTTTAAAAAAAATAAATAAATAAATAAATAAATAAATAAAATAAATAAAATAAAAAATAAAAAATATGTGTAACATTTTTTTTCCTCACATAGTCTTAGCCACTGAAGAAAATTCTATCAATTAGGTTATAATTCAAATCTCATCAAGAAATAAATGCTTATGTAAATCAAGATTAAAACTTTAAAAAAAAAAAAACATTGTCAAAGCAGCATTTTTAAACAGTCATGTTTTAAAATCCCCATCAAAATGCTAAAATTCCTTGTGGTTCTGACCTCTGATGCTGTCAGCCACGGGAGGAGGCAAAACGACTTGAGGCTTGAAGCTGTGTCTTTCCCGAAGCTCAGGTCCACCAGACATGCTCTCCAGGTGGAGGCTGCTCCTTAGAACTCAGGCTTTACTTCTTGACGGGAGAAGGAAGCAGTATTAAAACTTGTCTATTCTGAACTAGCCAACCAGATTAAAGGAGGGGTTTGTGCATACCAACCTCATCCCAGAATGACCTGAGTGACTCATTACATACAGATGGTGGTGCAGACTCATTAACAAGTAAACAACTCACACCAGTGCTCTGTGCTCACAGGGCTGGGAGCATTCTTGGGTATTTCTCTTAAGGAAGGCTGGAAGAAGAGAGGAGGCATTCCTTTCTCCTAGAGGCAGGTGCCAATTCCTTTTGCTGTGCCCCAGCCCCCTTCCAAGTTGTTAGAAACTCTTCCACGGCTTTTCTCTGGAAGGTCCTCTTCTCCCGACAGTCCTGCCTCCTCCCCCTGCCTGTCCACCTATTTGTCCTTTAAGACCTCTCTTGGCCAGGCGCAGTGGCTTTCACCTGTAATCCCAGCCCTTTGGGAGGCTGAGACGGATGGATCACCTGAGGTTAGGAGTTGGAGGACAGCCTGGCCAGCAGGGTGAAACCCCGTCTCTACTAAAAATACAAACCTTAGCCAGGCGTAGTGGTGCATGCCTGTAATCTCAGCTACTGTGGAGGCAGAGGCAGACAAATCGCTTGAACCTAGGAGGCAGAGGTTGCAGTGAGCCTGGATCGCACCACTGCACTCCTGCCTGGGCAACAGCGTTAATGAGACTCTGTCTCAAAACAAACAGAAAACTTTTCTTAGACATCACCATCTCTTAGGAACTTTGTATATTTACCCTCCACCACCCAAATCAAGAGTTAATTTCTTCCTCCTCAGTACTGTGTCTGCACTGTATTAATACTTTTGTCAGTACAACCTGTAATCTATATATTTGTATTTTCAACTCTCCCTTGAGAAGTTTTCTTGAGACAGGGATAAGATCTTCTCTTTAGACTCTAGTGAATCCTTTTATTCATGCTGGTGTAAGTAAATGAAGAAACGGGATGATCAGTCACACACTTTCAGTTTTTAAAATGACCTCAGGTCTAGTCAGCCTGAGAGGAACAAACAGGTTAGCTTATTCAGCCACTTAGGAAGCTGAGGTGGGAGAAGTGCTTGAGCCTGGCAGTTTGGATGCAGCCTGGGCAACAAGTTGAGACCCAATCTCTAATTTTTTTAATTTAAATTAACTTATTCAGGCTAGTTCTTTACTTTAGTTCTCTACTGAAGTAATTCACCCAAAATTAAGACTAGCATTGCTAGTTTAGTGTATTACTCCTCTCTAGGCTGTTTGTTTATTTTTGAGACAGAGTTTTGCTCTTGTCCCCCAGGCTGGATTGCAGGGGTGCAATCTAGGCTCACTGCAACCTCCACCTCCCAGATTCAAGCGATTCTCTTGCCTCGACCTCACATTTAGCTGGGATTACAGGCTCATGCCACCACGTCCAGCTAATTTTTGTATTATTAGTAAAGATGGGGTTTTATCATGTTGGCCAGGCTGGACTGGAACTCCTGACCTCAGGTGATCTGCCTGCCTCATCTTCCCAAAGTGCTGGGATTATAGGTATGAGACACCACGCCAGGCCGATTTTTATATTTTTAATTGAAATGGATGGATATTTTAGAAAGTATACATCTGAAGCATATTGCTTGATGACAAATTTCCAAATTGAGCATTCTCAGTCATTACCACCCAGATAAAAATAGAGAATATTCCTTGCACTCCAGAAACCTTCTTATACCTTTCTCGTTATCCTCCTCATCAGGGTAACCACTATTGGTATTTCTTTCACCATGGATTAATTTCATGTTTTTGAACTTTATTTAAAGGGAGTGATAGTGTGTAGTTTTCCCCCCTTTGGCTTATCTTGCTTAACATTTTACCTGTGAGCTTCAACCAGGCTGTTACATGTAGCAGTAAGTAGTTTGTCCTTTTTTATTGTTACATAGTATTCCTTTGTGTGAATATCCCGTGATTTACTTATCTGTTCTTTTGTTGATGGATTTGGATTGTTTTCAGTTTGGGGCTATTAGAAATAATACTGCTGTAAGTATTCTCGTATATGTCTTAATAATACTGCTGTATAAGTATTCTCGTACATGTCTTGGTGCACACGTGTGCATTTCTGTTGAATTTATAGCTAGGAGTGGAACTGCTGAGTCATGTTCTGCTTTGGTAGCCATCCCCAGTGTTACAGAGTTGTACCAGCTGTGTATGACAGAGGTCCTATCAAGCAGAGTCCCATGAAAATTTAAAAAAGAAAGAGTTCCCGTTGCTCTACATCCTTAACTATGCTTGGCCCTTTGCTGTTTCTAAATTCTGCCAGTGTAATGGCCACGCAGAGGTATCTCATTGTGGTTTAAATTATATCCCTGCTGATTAATGATATTAAACACCTTTTCATGTGTTTTTATAGGCTACTTGATTGTCCTTCCATGACATGCTTGTTTAAGTCTTTTGCCCCTATTTCTACTTGGTAATCTATCCCACAAAGTTTAAAATATTTACTCTCTGGCCCTTTACAGGAGGTTTGCTGACCCCTGCTCTACAGTGTACCGCTGAGCAAGTTCTGACATTTGAGTTCCTTGAGTTCAGGCCCCCTTTAGATCCAGGTTTCGGTCAACCAACCAAGCAACATGATAGAGTCACTCCCAACTGCTTGAGCAGAGGATTCCAGAATCTCTGTTTAGCACATCCCATTAACTCAGCCTGGTCCAACGTTTGTTTTTTTTTTTTTTTATCTTTTACCTGATCCTACACCCTTAGGAATAATTTCTATTCATATTATCCAGTTTCTGTCACTATAAATCAGCAAAACCTTATACTTCTTTTGTTGCGTATTGCACCTCCCCACAGGTCATGCTTTTTACCTTACTATCTGGGTTTTGCTGGGACTTAAGTCTTGTTTCAGGTCAAAATTAATTAGAGGTGGTAGGGCAGGTTGTAAGGAGCATCAGCAGTTTCCTGAAAAGTAGCTACCTCAGGGGAGGCCTTTGCAGCATCTTCAGCCAAGGGAAGACTAACCTCAGAAATGGAGCGAAGAGCTGCTGCTGCTGGGAAGGAGACTCAGCAGAATTTAGGGGCTTAAGGTTTCCAGCTTCATTGGATTCTGTCCTCATCACTCCATGCTAATTTTCAGGGTCTTGCTCCTTTCCAGCCAATGCCCTGACTGTAACATAAGAGACCTTGAGATTAGGAATTTGATTTATCTTGTAATTAAGCCACCCACATGATTAGACTTGGGTTTGTTTAGAATCTAAGATTTCTCATCGGAAGTTTTGGCCCTGCAACTACAGAAGATAACTTCTTTTTAAGGCAGCCATAGTGCTTTCTTGACCCTGAGCTTGGAATTTAAAGCCACAAATTCATCATCGTTTTCCTTCTTGAAGCTCTCTAGAGCTCTCGAAAGAAGTCAAGTAACCCTGTAATACATCTTATTTTTACTACAGAGTTCTAAGGCAGCAACTACTTGGTTATCCCAAGTCTTGCTCTCTATAGGCATTTGATGATGGGAATCTAGTTGATTTTTTTTAAGTTTTTTTTTTTTTTTTTTTTTTTTTTGTCACTGCAGGCAGTGTGACCCCTTACCACTGGATATCATAACTGTCTTTACATCTTATTAGATTAGAGAAACAATTCAGATAACTAACTCAGCATTGTACCAATTCAGAAAACTCATCCTCAAGATTCCATTCTCTGGATCTCACTCACTTCTGTACTAATATTTGTATCAATTGGGGTTAATCTAAAAGGCAGAACCACTATGACTGATATAAGGGGTTTATGATGGGAGTTAGATCTGACACAGTTGTGGGAGCTGGTGGAGAAGTCAATGCAAAAACTGCTGTCTCTTCAGATGGTGTTGGGCCTGTTGTTGCTCTAAGTCAGCGGGGTTAAAACTTGGGAAGAAAATATTGATAAGGAGTTGGGAAGAGTAAGGACAAATTGGAGCCCATGAAGAAAAACTGGAACTTGTGAGGATAAAGTGGACCCCTGTCTATCTCTTACTGCCTCCAACTTCACTGATAACGTGTGATCTACAAGAGAAAATGGTGGCCTTCACCAGGAAGCTGGAGACAAACCTGGCACAGCACTTTCAGCAGCAACTGAAGGAGGAGAGCTGGACAATTTCAGAACTACCCCATGACAGCAGTGTGTACAGATTGTCACAGTGTCTGGTGCCCTTAACAGCCTTGAGAAGAAAATAATGGCTACTGCCCATTTCCCTTCCCAGATCTCCCAGATGTTTCTCCTGGGGCAAACCCTCCTCTAGAACCATACAGGGGAGGGAATTCTGAGGGAGTTCTTCAGTACAGGTAAATTGACACAGTATAAAACCACCAAACCCTTATCAGATTATTAGATTAAGGAAGTTCCTATCTACTCTAGATTAGCTAACATATTTTACTAAGGGTTTTTTTTTCCTATCATGAAGGAGTATCGAATTTCATCATTGCTTTTCTGTATCTATTGAGATGATCACCTTTTAAAAATGTTAATGTTACTTACCTTGAGATATTTTCAAATGTCAAACTAACCTTACATTAAAGGAATAAACCGCACATGACTATGGTATATATCCTTTTTATAGATTGCTGGATTTAATGTGTGATTTAATTTTTTTATTTTTTATTTTTTTTGAGAGAGAGGGTCTCACTCTGTCATCCAGGCTGGAGTGCAATGGTATGAACATGGCTCACTGCAGCCTTCCTAGGCTCAAGCAATCCTCTTGCCTCAGCCCTGTGTAGCTGGGATCATAGAACATGTGTGACCACACCTGGCTAGTTTTTTAATTTTTTTTTTTTTTTTGAGATGGAGTTTCGCTCTTGTTACCCAGGCTGGAGTGCAATGGCGTGATCTCGGCTCACCGCAGCCTCTGCCTCCTGGGTTCAGGCAATTCTCCTGTCTCAGCCTCCCGAGTAGCTGGGACCACAGGCGCGCACCAGCCCAGCTAATTTTTTGTATTTTTAGTAGAGACGGGTTTTCACCATGTTGACCAGGATGGTCTCAGTCTCTTGACCTCGTGATCCACCCACCTTGGCCTCCCAAAGTGCTGGGATTACAGGCGTGAGCCACTGTGCCTGACCCAATTTTTTTTTTTAATTTTATTTTTTAAGCTGGAGTCTCATTTTGTTCCCCATGCTAGTCTTGCCCTACCCTAGCTTTTCCTCTGTATTATTAGACATGGCCTCAGTGTCCTTGAACTGCAAGGAGTTAGCACTGATTGCAGTGTTAGTAAAACCTGTCTTTTACTCATCATGAAAAGTCAGTCTTTTTTTTTGAGACAGAGTTTCACACTGTTGCCCTGGCTGGAGTGCAATGGTGCGATCTCAGCTCACTGCAACCGCTGCCTCCCAAGTTTAAGTGATTATTCTGCCTCACCCTCCTGAGTAGCTGGTATTACAGGCACACATCACCATGCCTGGCTAATTTTTGTATTTTTAGTAGAGATGGGGTTTTACCATGTTGGTCAGTCTGGTCTTAAACTCCTGAATTCTTGATCTGCCTACCTCAAGCAATTCTCCCACCTTGGCCTCCCAAAGTGCTGGGAATTATAGGCATGAACCACTGCACCCAGCTTTATGTGCTTTCTTTTTTTTAGATCGAGTCTAGCTCTCTCACCCAGGCTGGAGTGCAGTGGGGTGAACTCGGCTCACTGCAACCTCCACCTTAGCCTCCAGGGTAGCTAGGACTACAGAAATGTGCCACCATGCCTGGCTAATTTTTTTGTATTTGTAGTAGAGATGGGGTTTCACTAGGTTAGCCATTATGGTCTTGATCTCCTGACCTCATGATCTGCCTGCCTCAGCCTCCTGAAGTGCTGGGATTACAGGCGTGAGCCACTGCACCTGACCTTAATATGCTATTTTAAAAAATGACTTTTGGGTTTATGTTCATGTGACTGATTAGCCAGTAGTTTTACTTTTTATGATTTTTTTAGATTACTTTTGGTATCAAGTTTATTGTAATCTCAAAAAATGTGCATGGCTCTGTTCCCTTTATTTTTCTTCTCTTGAAAGTTTCTGTAGCCTATAGTCCCAGCTACTCAGGAGGCTGAGGTGGAAGGATCACTGGAATGTGACTGAGACTAGCCACTGTACTCCAGCCTGGGCAACATAGTGAGACTCTGTCCCTAAAATTAAAAAAGAAATTCTATAATGTTGGTATTACTTTTCCCTTTAATTGAAGAATTCAGCAATGAAGCCATCAGGAACTGGGAATTGTTTTTGTGGGAAAGTTTAAATTATGGATTCTATTTATTTAATAGACATAGGAGTTTACGTACTACTTCTGTTTGGTTTTGATAAGTTGTGTTTTTCAAACAGTAGGTGTACAACCTTTTAATTTGTTTCTACCTGTAATAATTCTTTTAAAAATCTTTTAAAAAATTACTTTTCATGATGAGTAGGACATAGGTTTTACTGATGCTACAATCAGTATTAATTCCTTGCAGTTCAAGCATACTGAGACTGTCTAATACAGAGGCAGAACCCGGATTTGGGAGATAACTATGCATCTTGCACGTTCTGTGACAAGTCTAGTTTCAATGTCAAGTTTGTCTTAATCTCAAAACATGAGCTTGGCTCTGTTCCATCTATTTTCTCTTAAAAGTTTCTGCAGCCTCTAATCCCAGCTACTGAGAAGGCTGAGGTGGGAGGATCTGTTGAGGCCAGGGGTTCAAGGCTGTTTAGGTAAATAAAGAATCAGGAATGAGCATTCCCCTAACACAATTACAAAATTAAAATCACCTAAAGCTTTGGGGATGCTTAGAAAGCCCAGAAAGAAGTGCCAAATGAGAAAATAAATTTAGTGGAAAAACTCACTTGAAGGTATCGTGGTGAGCTGGGTTTACACCCCTTTGATACACTTCACATCTTGTATATTCCGCAAAGACTCGCTCTTTCTAAAGGTTTTGGTTCAGGTTCAGCAATAGAATAGCAGCAATCACCATTAGCCTGAGGGCTGGCTAGTCTTTAATATTCCACTGATTCAAAGAAATGATTTTTTCCCCTCATTTCTAAAGATCTCCCAGGTCCATTACAAAAAAAGAAGGAGCAGCCAGGCATAGTGGCTCATGCCTGTAATCCCAGCACTTTGGGAGGCCAAGGTGGGCAGATCACCTGAGGTCAGGAGTTCAAGACCAGCCTGGCCAACACAGCAAAACCCTGTCTCTACTAAAAATACAAAAATTAGCAGGGCATGATGGTATGCGCCTGTAATTCCAGCTACTAGGGAGGCTGAAGCAGGAGAATTGCTTGAACCGGGAGGCAGAGGTTGCAGTGAGCCAAGATCATGCCACTGCACTCCAGCCTAGGAGACAGAGCAAGATTCTGTCTCAAAAAACAGAAACAAAAACAAAAACTCTTTCATGAAGTGTTTTACTAGTGTTTGTTTCTATTTAACATTAAATACTTCCCCAGGCCAATGCATTAGCAGTTAGCTCCTTATTGAATATTATCTGCAGCAAACAGTAGCTGACTCCTAGCTCTCTTCAGTAAACTTGAATTTAAACTTACATAATTCTCATGACTTCTATTTCATCTTGAAACCTAGAGATTTCTTCCCTTTCCTGCTGATTTACCTTCCATTATATGTAGTCTGAACCAGACATCGCACTTTTGTTTCTTGATTACATCTTCACTTATTTTAGTTATTTCTGAGGTTCTCCCCCACAATTTTTCCAACTATCTAGAGAAGAGTGTGACAAGGTACAGAGAGTGTATGAATAACATTATGAAGGCTGTGAGACTTCAAATAAGTGAGTAGCTTCTCTGAGCCTCAGTTTCCTCTTCTGTAAACCAGGAATAATATTTACTAAACAAAGTTGTTCTAAGGATTAGTGAAATGTATGTAAAGCACTTAGCATTTATTTATTTCTATTTTTTGAGATGGAATTTCACTCTCGTTGCCCAGGCTGGAGTGCAATGGCACGATCTCAGCTCACTGCAACCTCTGCCTCCCAGGTTTAACCAATTCTCCTGCCTCAGCCTCCCGAGTAGCTAGGATTACAGGCATATGCCACCATGCCCAGCTAATTTCTTGTATTTTTTAGTAGACATGGAGTTTCTCCATGTTGGTCAGGCTGGTCTTGAACTCTCAACCTCAGGTGATCTGCCTGCCTTGGTCTGCCAAAGTGCTGGGATTACAGGCATGAACCACTGTGCCCAGCCAGCATTTAGCATTTAATCGGTGATCAAATGGTAAGTGATGCTTATAAAATGTTTTTATCATGGTAAAATATATAAAGCATAAAACTTACCAGCATTTTAATCTAAATTATCTTATTTTCATAGGCTTGTTTATAATAAAACAAACATCTTTTTAGTATCTGTAGTGATAACTGTTTATTCCGTGTATTCTAACTTGTGCCTAATTAGGTACAGCTCTTACTAACTAGTTATCTATTGCTGCATAAGAAATTACCTGAAACTTAATGTCTTCAAACAACAAATATTTATTATCAGTGACAGGCAGACTTCTAAGATGTTTCCCATGATCTTTATGTCCTGGTGTTATACTCTATAATCTCTTCCTTTCTAGTGTGTATGGGATCGCTTTTCAACCTTTTGGCTGAAATTAAGTGTGAGTAAGATCTGTGACTCGTTTCTAACCAACAGAATACTGCAAATATGATGGGTCGTTACTCCTCGGGGATGTGTGTATGTATGTGTATGTGTGTGCACACGTACATATATAAGGAGAGAGAGGGAAGAGGAGGAGGAGGAGGAGGAGAGAGATATACATTAGGATATGACATATACATATTGCTAGCATACACCCAAGAGTCTCCTTGCTGATTTGAGAAGTGTGTGACCATGTTGAGGAAGCCCAACAGTGGGTGGCTCTAGGACCTGAGGGTGGCCTCCAGCCCATATCCAATAAAAAATGTAGCCACACAGTCATACAGACATAAGGAAATTAATTTTGTTAACAGCCTGAATGAGCTTGAACTTAGCTGAGCTGACACCTTGCCTGCAACCTTGTGAGACCTTATGCAGTGAACCCAGTTGAGTTGTGCCCAAATTCCTGACCCACAGAAAATACAAGAGAATAAATATATTTTTTCTCATGTGTTTGTAGCAGCATAATATGCAACTGAAAAAAATGTGGAACCATTCCAAAATGCCCATCAGTCAACGATGGATAAAGAATACGTGGTATATATAGATCATGGAATATTACTCGGCCATAAAAATGAACAAAATAATGGCATTTGCAGCAATCTGGATAGAGTTATAGACTATTGTTCTACATGAAGTGACTCAGGAATGGAAAATCAAACATATGTTCTCACTCATAGGTGGGAGCAAAGCTGTGAGGATGCAAAGGCATAAGAATGATATGGGGACCCGGGGAAAGGGTGTGAGGGATAAAAGACCACACATTGGGTACAGTGTACCGTGCTTGGGTGATGGGTGCACCAGTATCTCAGAAATCACCACTAAATAACTTACTCACATAACCAAACACCATCTGTTCCCCCAAAACCTATTGAAATGATAAACAACCTAAGTTAAAAGAAAACTTAAGAATGAACACATGTTTTCTTAAATGAAATCCTGACCCACAGAAACTGTATAAAAGAAAATACTACTGTACTAGCTAATATATGTATATTTCCTGAGATGTTCATTTGTTATACAGCAATAGCAAAATGATATCTTATATAGCTTCTGTGGGTTCTGATTTGAGAAATAGTTTAGCTGGGTAGTTCTGTCCTGGTCAGTATGTTGATTAGGCCTGCGGTCATCTAAAGGCTTGACTGAGGCTAGGGCATCCACTTTCAAGATGGCTCCCCCAGCATAGCTAGCAAGTCAGTACTGTCTGTTAGCAGGCGATCTCTGTAATGTAATGCATTAATCTCTGCAGGGTTGCTTGAATGTCCTTACAATAAAATATGGTAGCTACTTTCACCCAGGGTGAACAAGGTGGAAGCTGCAATGTATTTTATAATCTAGCCTAGGAAATTATACTCTGTCATTTGAACTATCTTCTTGATAACACAGGTCACTGTATTCAATATGAGAGAGAACTCACAAGGCATGGATAGCAGAGGTAAAGATCACTGGGGGCCATCTTGGAGGCTGGCTGCCACAGAGATCAGCAACAGGAATACTGTTTTCAAAGGAACATTTTTGGCTTTTTATATTTTTTCATGTATTTGTTTATTATTATTTCTGCTTTTATTTGTATTCCATCATTTTAATTTCATTGGACTTAATTTGATGGGATTTTTGAGATGGATGCTTAGATTATTGTTTTTTTTTCTTTTTTTTTTGAGACTTATCTTTTTTTCTTTTTTGAGTGAGACTCTGTCTCACTCTGTCACTCAGGCTATAGTGCAGTGGTGATTTAGAGCTCATTGCAGCCTTAAATTCCTGAGCTCAGGTGATTCAATCCTCCTCTCTCAGCCTCCCAAGTAGCAGGGACTACAGGTGTATGTCACCATGCCCAATTATGATTATTATATTTTTATTTTTTGCTGTGACAGCTCTATGTTTCCCGGGCTGGTATTGAACTTCTGGCCAAGCAAACTTCCTGCCTTGGCCTTCCAAAGTGTTGGGATTACACATGTGAGCCACCATACCTAGCATATCATTGTTTTTTAGTCCTTTTCTTTTTGTTTTCAAATGCATTCATTTACGCTTATAGATTTTCCCCAAACCCAGATTTAGTCACGTCCCACAAGTTTTCCACTTTTGTAAAATTGTATTGAAGTATAATGTACATAAGAGAAAGGGTGCCATCTTAAATGTACAGGTTGATGACTTATCAGAATATAAATAAACCTCTGTAACTAGCACCAAGATAAGAAAAAAACTGCTACTAATTATTTTAAACCTGGGTCTGATAATATTACTTTAAAGTTCATGTCTGATAATTCTAACACCTGAATCACTGTGGGTTTGTTTCTCTTTTCTGTTGTTTTGTTCATAGTTTTCAGTCAGAGGGTCATATATCCTGGAATTCCTGGTAACATATACATACACGTGTACATATACATAGATTTTATTTTTAAAAATTGTCTACCCATTGTGGTCTCCTACAGTGTACTTATTCCCCGTCTATAGCCTTTCTAGACTTTGTTTTCTTTTTACTCTTTCTAGACTATATTATTTTACTTTTTGGATAATTAATATAGTTACAAGTTTCAAAAATAAAAAATTGTGAAAGAGTGTTAGTGAAGAGTCATTCTTGCAGTGCCATCACCCTCTTCCTGTCCTACAGGTAACCACCATGATTAGTTTCTGGTATATCATTCCAGAGATAGTTTAAACATTATATATACAAGCAAATGATGTATGCTGCATTCCTGTCTCTGTTCTGTACTTTGCTTTTTTCATCTAACATTATATTTTGGTGAGTTTTCTGTTTAGTTCATAATAAATTTTCTCATATTTTAAACAGCTGTATTGTGTTGTATGACTTTGTCATAATTTATTCAATCAGTCCACTTCTGAGGATCATCCAGTTTGTTTCCAGTTGTTTGCTATTGCGATAAGCTGAATAAAAGATGTCCACATTCAAATCCCTGAATCTAGGAATACATTACATTACATAGCCAAAGGGGCTTTGGGAGTAAGGACTGTGAGATGGGGAGAGGCACGTGTATCACCCAGGTGGGCGCAATGAAATCAATCACAAGAGTCCTTATAAGCGGGAAGCAGAAGCGTCGGAATGAGAGACGTGATAGGAAGGTGGAAGTGGTGGTTGCGGCGATACAAGATCGAGAGCCGAGGAGCGTGGAAATGGACTCTCCCCTAGGTCCTCCAGAAGGAAACAGACATTGATTTTTAGCTCAGCAAGATGCGTTTCGGACTTCAGACCTCCGGGGTCATAGTAAGGTAAGTTTGGGTTTTTTAAGCTCCTACATTTATGGTAACTGGTTATAGCAGCAATAGGAAACAAGAATCGCTATTTTTTACAATTATAAGTAAAGCTGCAAGAAACATTGTGTATCTGACATTTTGCATTTGGGCAAGTACATCTGCAGAATAAGTGTTTAATGTGGACTTGCCCAGTTAAAGGTAGTTTTGATAATTGTTAAATCGCTCCCCTCTAAAGGGGTTATTCCAGTTTATACTTCCAGTAGCAATATGAGTGCATACCTCTTTCCCACAGCCTCCCCAGCAGTGTGTTAGCAAACTTGTAGAATTTTTACTGTTCTGCTAGTAAAAAGTCCTAATTTCTTGGAACACCTAATAATACCTGAGTCGTCTTCATCTGCACAACATGGTTAGAAGCCCCTTCAGAGTTACGCCTGGGTCCTTATTTCTGTTGTGTTCATGCTGCTTACCTTGGTGTCCTTCCTGTTACCTTAACAGGGCAGGCTCCCTGCACAGGAGGAAGAGATGATACACTCAGTAGCACCTGTGCGTGATAGTTAGAGGGGAAAAAAACGCCATGTAGAATCCATTCTATCCATCTATCAAGTTCCATTTAGGAAAACAATGTTTGAACTAAAATATCCTAATCACAATAATTGACTAGTGAAGGCTGGAGAAGTGGTTGCCTAGCAAAGCCCTGGTCGTTTTTGTTGTTGACTGGTTGACATAAGGCGGGATCAACAAACACACAGCACGTGTGTGGCCCTGGCAGCTGATTCAGATCCTGCCCAGTAAGGTCAACAGCACCCAGGCTCCTGGAGGCAGCCACTCCTCATCTATTATTTGCGCATGAGAAACCTGTTTGTTGGACCACATTGAAGGACTAACAGCATCACAGACTGACTCAAGTGTTCTTCTGGTGAAGAATAAAACATAAATAGAAAAGAACATATATCTACCACCCTCTTCCTCTTCCCTTAGCTTGGGAATCAAAATTACCTCCATTTTTTTGTTTCCTTTTTATTTATTGGCACTGCCAAGGCGTTTTTTTGTTTGTTTGAGATGGAATTTCCCTCTTGTTACCCACACTGGAGTGCAATGGTGCAATCTCAGTTCACTGCAACTCCCACTTCCCGGGTTCAAGTGATTGTCCTGCCCCAGCCCCCCTGGGTAGCTGGGGTTATAGGCATGCGCCACCACGCCCAGCTAATTTTGTATTTTTAATAGAGATGGAGTTTCCCATGTTGGTCAGGGTGGTCTGGAACTCCCAACCTCAGGTGATCCGCCTGCCTCGGCCTCCCAAAGTGCCAGGATTACAGGTGTGAACCACCGCACCTGACTGTGTGTGTGTGATGTTAAAACTTTAGGGAGAGAAACAGCTGTCACCTCTTAAAAACATTAGCGACTTCAATTCATTGCTTTTTAAATATCCTGGTTAATAACTTACACCCTTGGCTGAAATGTTCGATCTACTGACTATATAGTGCTTAGCTTTGTTTTTGTTCTATTTTTATTTATTTTTGAGATGCAGTCTTGCTCTGTTGCCAGGCTGGAGTATAGTGGTGCAATCTCAGCTCACTGCAACCTCTGCCTTTCGGGTTCAAGCGATTCCCCTGCCTCAGCCTCTTGAGTAGGTGACACTACAGGCACGTGTCACCACGCCCAGCTAATTTTTTGTATAGTAGAGACAGGGTTTCAGCATGTTGACCAGGATGGTCTCAATCTTTTGACCTTGTGATCATCCACTTTAGCCTCCCAAAGTGCCAGGATTACAGGTGTGAGCCACCGTACCCTGCCTGTTTTTATTTTTTGAGACAGAGTCTTGCTCGCTCTGTTATCCAGGCTGGAGTGCAGCAGCCCAATCTTGGCTCACTGCATCCTCCACCTCCTGATTTCAAGCAATTCTCATGCCTCAGCCTCCCAAGTAGCTGGGATTATAGGTTCCTGCCACCACACTCGGCTAATTGTGTTTTTAGTAGAGACGGAGTTTCGCCATGTTGGCTGTCGGGTCTCAAGTCATCCGCCTATTTTGGCCTCCCAAAGTGTTGGGATTACAGGTGTGAGCCATAGCTTCCAGCTTGTTGCTTAGCTTTAATGTGAACCAGTGTTGGCATATACATTCATAATTCTTTAAACTTCAAAGAAACCATGAAACTTAATTATGTATCATGGAAATACAAATTAAAACAATCTATTGACTGTGAGTCCACAGTTTTGTTTATTGAAAACAGAAAAGTATGCAAATGGATGAGGCCTTTTAAGGGAATCTTGTGGCTTCTCAGTCCTAGCTGTTCTGAATTGGTGATTGACAGGAACACCCAACAGGTGATTCTAAAGGTACTGGTAATTCTTCATCCTTACCTGATGGCACCCCATCCTTACCTGATTGCACCTACATTTTGCTTGTTGCTTATTCTGCAAGACACTTAAACTCAGGCCTTTAGTAGTCTGCCAAAAGGAGGAAGGGAGGGCATGTTTATGAAACAGCTGTCATGAGGCCTGGCGCTCTGTGAGCTTCACTCCTTAATCAGTTGTCAGACGGTAACTTGATGACAGGTAACTTCAGTATGACTCAGGCTAGTTTGCCACAGCTGTCTCGTAAAAGTTATCTTCTGATAATAGTCGTTGCCACCACTACTTCCAAATAGCTTATGTTAATTTTAGATAAAGCCGGGTTAATTTACAAATTGTGGCACCAACAACACAGTTAGGTGAGGCATGGATGGGTATTGGAATCTGTCAATCCTGTGTTGCTATGTGCCAGTTCTGGGACTGGGGGCAGGGTGTGGCAGCCCTGAGCCTCCTGCTTCACCTGTGTCGGGAGTGGGAGACCTACCTTGCAGGGGTCTTGTGAAGAGTAAATGCAGTACTGTGAATAGTGCCTCATCGTGCCTGGCCTGTCAAGACCAGGCAGTTTACACAGAAACTGGTGATATCAACTATGAAGCAAGATTTGCAAGAGAACAAATATAAAGACAGACTGATCGGTGAAATGAAGGACTGTCGAATAAAAACAACAAAGAGGATGTTTGTGAGTGGAGGGGGATGGTTCTCCTTCTCCACTGAGCAGTGAATATGAGAATCTTTCTCTTACATGAATCTACCTCTTTTTCTCCACTTAAATTAAGAACCATTAGAACTCTTCTAAACTTCTTAAGTACCATTACAGTATGAAACCCTGTCTGCCTCCCAAACAACTTCCTGTGGATATTAGATTTTTTAAACATAGAATATGTTAAGTGACAGTCTTCATTCCTTGATGTTACATTCTAAATTTGTATTTTTATTTTCCAAAGCTCTCGCTCAGCGTCTTTGTATGCCTTTTATGAAAAAAGTCTCAGTAGTCTCTTTTATGTGTTGATTTCTACACCACAGCCTTAGGTAGTGTAAGCTTCGTGAGGACAGGAGCCAGCCCTAACTGCTCAGTGTCACCAGCATGTCTGCAGGGTAGACATCCCCATGGCAGGCACTCAGGTATTGGTTGAGTAAGTAAATGGAAGACTGGAAAATGTAGGCTGGACTGGAAACTTGAGGATGGAAACACCCCATTGATTTGGGAAAAGAAAGATTGGTCCAAAGCAGTGTTTAACTATATTTTCATTATCAAAGAGAAAAACTAAACACTCCCTAACAGAAATTAAAAACTAAAGGAATAAAATTTTTGTTAGATTATGTTGAGCTTTGAAAGGCCACAAAGGACCTTTTAATATCAAATCTTTTTTTTTTTTTGAGACGGAGTATCGCTCTTGTTACCCAGGCTGGAGTGCAATGGCGCGATCTCCGCTCACTGCAACCTCTGCCTCCTGGGTTCAAATGGTTCTCCTGCCTCAGCCTCCCAAGTAGCTGGGACTACAGGTGCCTGCCATCATGCCCAGCTAGTTTTTGTATTTTTAGTAGAGACAGGGTTTCACCATGTTGACCAGGATGGTCTCGATCTCTTGACCTCGTGATCCACCCGCCTCAGCCTCCCAAGTGCTGGGATTATAGGCATGAGCCACCGCACCTGGCCTAATATCAAATCTTAACCCTCAACTCCAGAAAACTAGTTTTTGCTCAGATACTGGCTCAGTGGAGAATGTGTGATCTGAAGCTGGAGTCTCCTGGTTTGTAAGCTTATTTTCACTTCCTGAAGGATTGAGTCACTGTAGAAGGGGAGGTGGGATGGTGGAAACCAGAAGTGAGGTCTGTCAACTCCAGAGTTGACTTAGGTGTGGAGGGGATGAGATTGAACTGCTGGCAGGGAGCTCACATCTGATCCGAGAGTGAGCTGGGAAGGCAGAAAGCACTTGGCAAAGCCCAGGGAATGGTCAGGAGAGACTGGTAGATCCAGTACTCCTATGCCTTGAGGCTGGTCAGTGATTAGCAGTGTATTAACCTAGGGTGGCTCTAATTTTAATATGTCAGTGAAAGGGATTCTGCTATAACTCCTGAGGTACTCCTGAGGCGGGGCCCAGTGTTCTGCATTTCTGACAAAAACACTGCAGGGGACCTCCAAGCTGCTGTTTCCACAGGCCACACTTGAGAAGCATGGAGTTACCTCACCTGTGCATATATTGTTCTATTAACTTCAAAAACAGGAAAGACTATCACTCATACAGATATAAAAATAAGTGCTAAATATTTTATTAATGAAGCAAGCAGTGAGATGTTACAGCCAGTTCAAAAGGGAACCCGAAGGACAGATACATCTATTACCCAGAATATTGAAATAAACTTGAAATTGATGCATAAGTGGCTTTGCAATGTGGAGGATTGGCCTTCCAAGGCAGATTGATTTCCATGTTTATAAACAATCATTTGCATTATCGGTTCTTTTCAACTTCACATACCATAAAACAGGTGAAAGGCTAGACTGGAAAACCTTAAAAAGGCTGGGTACAGTGGCTCACGCCTGTTATCCCAGCACCTTGGGCAGCTGAGCTAGACAGATCACTGTGAACCCAAGAGTTCAAGATCAGCCTGAGCAACATAGTGAGACCCTGTCTCTACAAAAATAAAAAATAAAAAAATAATAAAAATTAACTGGGTATGGTGGCATGAGCCTATAGTCCCAGCTACTTGAGAGGCTAAGGTGGGAGAATCCCTTGAGCCAGGGAAGTGAAGGTTGCCATGAGCCAAAATCATGCTCTTGCATTCCAGTCTGGGTGACAGAGGGAGATCCAGTCTCAAGAAAATCTGAAAAGGTGTGATCTAAACAATGTGTAGTGTTTCTACTGAAGCAGTTTTCCCTGTGATTTCTAGTGATTGGCATTGTCAAATTGTAGATTGCTTTCTATATTAACTTGACAGTTTGTAATAACTTCTTGAGATTAGCTGTTTGTCTTTTTCTTCACAGTTTAATTGTCATATTTAGCTCCTCTGTGTGGTATGAAAAAGTAATGAGAGTTCTTTTTTTTTTTTCCTCCCAGAAGGAGTCTCACTCTGTCACCTGGCTGGAGTGCAATAGTGCAACCTCAGCTCACTGTAACCTCCGCCACCTGGGTTCAAATGATTCTCCTGCCTCAGCCTCCCAAGTAGCTGGGTCTACAGGCATGTGCCACCACACCAAGCTAAGTTTTGTATTTTTAGTAGACAAGTTTCACCATGTTGGCTAGGATGGTCTTGATTTCTTGACTTTGTGATCCACGAGGCTTCCCAGAGTGCTGGGATTACAGACATGAGCCACTGAGCCCAACCATGAGAGCTCTTAAATAGAATTTCCATCTATAAAAAGTAGCTGATGTCAGTATTTATTCCCCTCATGTAGGTTTATGAAGAAGGCATTTAATTTTTTATTTTTTTTATTGCATTTTAGGTTTTGGGGTACATGTGAAGAACATGCAAGATAGTTGTATAGGTATACACGTGGCAGTGTGATTTGGTGCCGAAGAAGACATTTAAAAAAGAGAACCCCTGTCATCGATCAGGGACATGATCTACCTTCTCTGTGGGCCTAGGACAAATTCTTTTTTCTTTTTTTTTCCTTTGAGGCAGTCTTGCTCTGTCTCCCAGGCTGTGGTGCAGTGGCACAATCTTGGCTCACTGCAACCTCTGCCTCCCTGGTTCAAGCGATTCTCCTGCTTCAGCCTCCCGAGTAGCTGGGATTACAGGCATGTGCCCACCACCCCTGGCTAATTTTTTGTATTTTAGTAGAGATGAGGTTGCGTCATGTTGGCCAGGATGGTCTCAATCTCCTGACCTGGTGATCCACCTGCCTCTGCCTCCCAAAATGCTGGAATTACAGGTGTGAGCCACGTTACCCAGCCAATAAATTCTTTTGATTGTCTATTTGGTATAATTTTAAAAATCTATAGTTAAAATATACCATTTGTATTATCCATAATAGCCAAATTGTGGAAGCAAGCCAAGTGTCTATTTGCAGATTAAGAAATAAAATATGATGTCTATATACTATATATACAAAGTAGAATACTATTCGGCCTTAAAAAGGAAGGAAGTTCTGACACATGCTATACCATGAATAAACGAAGATGTTATGCCAAGTGAAACAAGCCAGTCACCAAAGAACAAATATTTGATGTGATTAGGTTCTTGATACACTACTCCAAGGCAGGCACCTTGACACAGTGAACGTTTGAAGCTGAAGGAATGTGACAAATGGCAGGAAGGACTCTCTGACCTTCCCACCCTCTCTTCTGACGCAGGTCACAAGGCCCTTGGGTGAGAGGGCTTGTTCCTGGAGGAAGGAGCATCCTTCCCTCTGAAGGTAATGCCGAGGGGAATCTGAGTGAAAGTTTCTGCTGTTTCTCCTAGTTTACACTTAGCTCCTACCCCTTCCTGTCCTTTCACATTTTCTGCTTCTCTCCACTTTTCCTCAAACTGTTAAGCAAAAATCATGGGAGGTCATTCTTTTGGGCTGAGCTCCTGCACTACACGCCAACAGATCAGACCAAACCAAATAAGTTATTTATGCTAAATGCTGCGTCATCAAACTGAAACCTTAGGGAAGCAGATAGATCCCCAAACAGACCAGTTTTTCCTGAAAACATGAGATTCCAGTCTACTTGAATCAGAGTAAGAAGGAAGTCCCCTGTAACCATTACAGAAAAGTAAATGAAGTAACTTGATGTTAACCAATCAGGTTTTTCTATTCTGTTTTCTTCTTTTCGCCTTATAAACCCTGTGGCTCTGCTGTTGCCCAGTGGGAGCTCTCATTCTATTGTGCAGAATGGAAGGTGCCCAGATTCATGAATCATGAATAAAAGCCAATTCTATAAATGTGTTGTAGTCTTGACAAATTTCATATAAAACCTAACTTGTAATTTAGTCTTTTGACCTAATATAAAAGTTAAATGAAATATTTAACTGTTTCTTCAGGTCTTCATTTTTTAAAAAAGCCTCCTCGTTACATCAAGTTACTTCCAGAAAAAAGGTTTTTCTGTGTCACGTGAAACTTAAGTAAATATGTATGTTTTTTCTCTTGTTAATCCGTCTTTTGGTACAAGAGCCCCAGCCAAGAAATTAGAAGGGTAGAAGAAAAATATTTTTCCTTTCTTACATAATGATTCCACTTACATGAGGTACCTAGATCAGTCAAAATCACAGAAATGAGGTAGAATGGCGGCCAGGCTCAGTGTCTCATGCTTGTAATCCCTAAATCTTGGAAGGATGAGGAGGGAGGATTGTTTCGGCCCAAGGGTTCGAGACCAGCCTGGAAAACAGATCTCATCTCTAAAGAAAAAAAAGTTGGGTGTGGTGGCACATACCTGCAGTCCCAGCTACTGGGGAGGCTGAGGTGGGTGGATCACTTGAATCTGGGAGTTCAAGCTTTCAGTGAGCTGTGATCATGCCATCGTACTTCAGCCTGGACAACAGAGTGAGACCCTGTCCAAAAAATTAAGCTGGGTGGTTGCCAGGGGCTGGAGAGGAATGAGGAGTTATTACTTACTGAGTACAGAGTTTTAGTTAGGGATTATGAAAACATTCTGGAGATAGATGGTGGTGATGGTTGCACAGCAGTGTGAATGCACCTAATGCCAACAAACTGTACACTTACAAATGGTTAAAGTTGGCTGGCTGCGGTGGCTCACTTCTGTAATCCCAGTACTTTGGGAGGCTGAGGCAGGTGTACCACCTGAGGTCGGGAGTTTGAGACCAGCCTGGCCAGCCTGGTGAAATCACATCTCTATTAAAAATATAAAAATTAGCCGGGCATGGTGGCAGGCACCTGTTATCCCAGCTACTCAGGAAGCTGAGGCAGGAGAATGGTTCAAACCCAGGAGGCGGAGGTTGCAGTGAGCCAAGATTGTACCATTGCACTCCAGCCTGGGCAACAGAGTGAGACTCTTGTCAAAACAAAAAAAAAGGTTAAAATAATAAGTTATATATACTTTACCATGATGCAGACGTTTTATAAGCACCACTTACTGTTTGATCACCTGTTAAATGCTAAGTGCTTTATATACATTTCACTAATCTTTAGAACAACTTTGTTCAGTGAATGTTATTCCTGGTTATAGATGAGGAAACTGAGGTTCAGAAAGATTAGCTATTTCAAGTCTTACAGCCTTTATAATGTTATTCCTACAATCTTGATACCCTAGATAGTTGGAGAAATTGCAGGGGAGAATCTCAGAAATAACTAAGATAATTGAAGATGTAATCAAGAAACAAAAGTACAGTGTTTGAATGGAGACCAACTAAAGATGACTGGGAAGTCAGACTACATACACGTGGAAGGTAAATCAGCAGGAAAGGGAAGGAGTCACTAGGTTTCAAGATGAAATAGAAGTCATGAGAATTATATAAATTTAAATTCAATTCACTGAAGAGAGCTAGGAGTCAGCTACTGTTTGCTCCAGATAATATTCAGTAAAGAGCTAACTGCTAATGCATTGGCCTGGGGAAGTGTTTAATGTTAAATAGAAACAAACACTAGTAAAACACTTCCTGGAGGTAAGAATGCTGCTGCTTTTTTTTTGTAATGAACCTGGGAGATCTTTAGAAATGAGGGAAATAATCATTCTTTGAATTGGGTAGAATATTAGAGACTAGCCAGCCCTCAGGCTAATGGTGCTTGCTGCTATTCTGTTGTCGAACGTGAACCAGAACCTTGAGAAAGGAGCAAGTCTTTGTGGAATACACAGGATGTGAAGTGCATGGAAGGGGTAAACCCAGCTGACCACGATACCTTCAAGTTTTTCCACTGAATTTATTTTCTCATTTTGCACTTCTTTCTGGGCTGCCTTTTTAAGCAGCCTAAAGTTCTAGGTGATTTTACTTTCGTAATTGTATTAATTCTCTCGGGAATGCTCATTCCTGATTCTTCACCAAACAGTAGGTGTATAACCTTATTTGTTTCTGCCTATAATAATTCTGGAGTCTTTAAACAAAAAAGACCGTGACTTTTCATGAGGAGTAGAAGATAGGTTTTACTAATGCTACGATCAATATTAATTCCTTGCAGTTCAAGGACATGGAGACTCTGTCTAATATATTCAGGGGTAGAACCTCGACGTGGGAGATGACTCCTGCCTCATACTCTCGGGGGCTCTGTTTTCTGTTGTTTTACTCGGTGAAGCTGCTTTTGTCTCCTTGCTGACAAATGTCAAACATGAAAGGTAATTTCAGGCTATAGTGAAGAAGCATGATGGAGGCAGAAGAAATCGGCAATCATTTGGCCTGAACTTGTTGCTTTTGTTTTTTTCTGGACTTGGGATACAGACCAAGCCTTGACATTTCTGGCCTTTGAGTCTTTCTCAACTGTGATGATCACACATCAGCTCTTCTGGAAGTTAGATGCAACTTTGGACCAAGCCTTTCATAAGGTGGCTAAATGAATTTATATTGTTCATCACCATTCACTAGATTGGTTAAGCAGGAAATTTACAGAGATTTTTGTTTCTTTGCTGAAAATGTTTTTCTTAATTGAGAAACTTCTAATACTGTCTTCTGGAGTAGTCCTAGAAATAAGTGCAAATGACTGTTTTCGGCAGGAGGCCACACACACGTTTTTGCTTCTCTGTGATTCGTGGGTAGCACTGACACAAATTGTTAAAAACAGTGATCATAGATAGCTCATGTTTCAGACTTTGGGCTCAGCCACTGTAGCTGCTGCTGACCCAGAGGGACCCCTGGGATCCTCACATCTCAGGGCAGCACATGTTGTTGTTTACAGCAGCAGTTAGTTTTACACAACCATTTATGAAATTAGGTGAGGCTCTTGATCGGAATTTCTTTTTATAAAGGTTTAAGATGAGTTTATATCTTTTAAATATCAGTTTCTAATTTTTTTTGAGACAGAGTCTCGTTCTGTCACCAGGCTGGAGTGCAGTGATGCAATCTTGGCTCACTGCAGCTTCCACCTCCTGGGTTCAAGCGATTGTTGTGCCTCAGTCTCCCGAGTAGCTGGGATTACAGGCATGTGGCCACCATGCCCAGCTAATTTTTTTGTGTGTTTAAGTAGAGACGGGTTTTTACCATGTTGGCCATGATTGTCTCCATCATCTGACCTCGTGATCTGCCCGCCTTGGCCTCCCAAAGTGCTGGGATTACAGACATGAGCCATAGTGTCTGGCCCAGTTTCTAATTTTTTTTTTTTTTTTGAGACAGAGTTTCGCTCTTATTACCCAGGCTGGAGTGCAATGGCGCAATCTCGGCTCACTGCAACCTCCGCCTCCTGGGTTCAGCCAGTTCTCCTATCTCAGCCTCCTGAGTAGCTGTGACTACAGGCTGCGCCACCATGCCCAGCTAATTTTTTTTTTTTTTTTTTTTTTTGAGACGGGGTTTCATCATGTTGACCAGGATGGTCTCGATCTCTTGACCTAGTGATCCTAATGATCTACCCACCTCAGCCTCCCAAAGTGCTGGGCTTATAGGCGTGAGCCACTGCGCCCGGCCAGTTTCTAGTATTTTTAAAGGCCTGTGTTCAAAGCAAATGTGGGAGATACTTATATATGTCTACTAGCTAGTGTTCTTTTGTGGTGCTTTAGAAATTCTGGCTCACCTGTATTTTTGCAGGCCTTCTAATGATTTCACTCATCAGAAAATATTTCTGTCGACCTCCCTGCTGCTTCTCCTTTGATCTTACCTCTTTTTGGTCATTTTAGAGTTGACTTAGCAGCTTTCACAAAACTTGTCGGAATTTCCATTGGGATTAAATCGCTAGGTCATTTTCGAGAGACCTTTACACTATTGAACTTTCCAATCGGTGAACTTTACTTATCTGCCCATTTATTATGTTTGTTTTGGGTGCATTACAAAATTATATGATCACTCCAACAATTACCTTGCCCTTTCTAGAAAAACCTTCCATTGTTAATTAACTTCTGGCATTCACTGATCTGTGTTCCTCTAGCATTGCTTCTTTCAGAATTTTGTGTAAATGGAATCGTTCAAGATGTAGCCTTTTGAATCTGACTGCTTTCCTGTACTTTATCAATAGTTATTCCTTTTTATTGCCAAATAGTAATCCATTGTATGAATCCTGCATGGTTTGCTTTAGGTCTGTCATTGGGAGAACACGGACTATTTTCCCTTTTTGGTGAATTGTAAGTGGATTGGCATTCACAAAGTGTTTTTTGTCTGAGCATAGGTTTTCATTTCACTTATGCAAATACCTGGGGGGAGGATTGCCGAGTCATGTGGTCCTTGTATGTTTGACTTCATAAGAACCTGCTAAATTGTCTTCCAAAGTGGCTGCCTAACTTCAGTTTCTTTAGTAAATGTAAGGGTATTCAAGCTGTCTGTTTCTTCTTGAGTTTCGATAGTTGGTCTTTCAAATTGCTCTATTTTATCTAATTTGTAGAATGTAGATGCATACAGTTGTGTTTGTGTTTTGTTATGTAGTATCCACTGGTAGCCTTCTATCTACGGGGTTTGTAATGTTCCTTTCACTTCTTGTATTGGTAATTTGTGTTTTCTCTTCTTCCTTTGTCAGCCTGCTAGAGTTTTAATTTATTGATTTTTCACCTCCCACCACCCCCTGCAAAGAACCAGCTTTGGATTTCATTGAATTTTTTTTTCCCCTGACTGTTTCTGTTTAAATATTACTGATTTAGTTTTATATATTTAGTCTTTTCTGCTTGATTTGAGTTTATTTGGTTCTTTTTTTACTTAAAGTAGATACTTACATTGATTTGATACTTCGTTTCTTGTATAATTTAGTACTGTAAATTGCCCTCTAAGAACATATTTTGATAAGCTGATGTTATATTTATTCAATTCAAACTGTTTTCCAATTTTTCTTAAGATACTCACTTTGACCCATGGGTCGTTTAGACATACACCATTTAACTTCTTATATTTGGGGATGTTCTAGAAATGTTCTAGATTCCTAGTTTAATTCTGTCATTATCCGAGAACATAATTCACTTACCTTTAATTCTTTAGGGTTTGTTTTATGACCCAGAACATGATCTCTCACCACCGCCATACCGATAACTCTTCAGGTTTCGATGTTTCCCAACCTGCCTGCTGGTTACTTTTCAGAGTCCTCAGGTCATTGCTATTTATATTTTGTCCAGAGTTTCAAATTGTGATTGGTGAAATGACAGGCTGTAGCATGCGTACACCATCTTGGTCAGCATCACAGGTTGTTGATACAACTTCTTGCTGTTGTTGTTTTGAGACAGGGTCTCACTGTCGCCCAGGCTGGAGCGCAGCGGCATGATCAGGCATCACTGCAGCCTCAACCTGCTAGGCTCAAGCAATCCTCCTGCTTCAGCCTCCCAAATAGCTGGGTCTATAGGTATGCTGCTATGCCCACTGGATTTTTGTATTTTTTTGTAAAGACTGGGTTTTGCCTTGTTGCCCTGGCTAGTTTCAAACTCCTGAACTCAGGGCGTCCTCCCCCTTGGGCCTCCCTAAGTGCTTGGATTATAAATGTGATCACTGTGCCTAGCCAGTACATCTTAATAATTTCTCATCCACGTTGAATAATGATGGCTTGTAAATATTTTTTCTTGCACTTGCCTTGTTGGGTTTTGATACCAAGGTTATTTTTATTTTAACCTTGTAAAATGAACTGGGGAGGCTTCTAATTTTATTCTCTCAGTTTGCGTTAGTGGCAGGATTTTTGTTTTCTTTTTCTTGTACGTTTAATGGAAGTTTTTGGTTGAAGGCTCTTGGGCCTGGAAATTTCTTTATAGGGAGTTTTTTCAGTACTGATTCAATATATTTAATAAGATGTTTTTCTCCTTTTTGAGCCAATTTTGATGGTTTCTTTTCTCCTAGAAATTTACATCTCACTGGATGTGGTGGCACATGCCTGTAATCTCAGCACTTTGGGAAGCTGAGGTGCGAGGACCACTTGACTCCAGGAGTTCAAGACCAGCCTGGGCAATATAGTGAGACTCCACCTCTACAAAAAAATATTAGCTTGGCGTGGTGGTGGGTGTCTGTAGTCTGAGCTAGTTGGGAGGCCAAAGTGGGAGTCGTTTGAGCCTGGGAGGTCAAGGCTGCAGTGAGCTGTGATTGTGCCACTGTACTCCAGCCTGGGGAACAGAAAAAGACCTTGTCTCAGAAAAATAGTTTTTCATCTATGCTTTAAGGTCTGTTGGCATAAAGTTATTCAGAATTGCACATGATGAATTTGTTTGTTTGAGACTGGGTCTCACTCTATTGCCCAGGCTGGAGTGCAGTGGCGCAGTCACGGCTCACTGCAGCCTCCACCTCCCAGGCTCGAGCCATCCTCTCACTTCAGCCTCCCGAGTAGCTGGGACCACAGGCATGTACCACCGTGCCCAGCTAATTTTTGAATTTTTGCTAGAGATTGGGTTTTCCCATGTTGCCCAGGCTCATCTCAAACTGCTGAACTCGAGCAATTGTCCCACTTTGGTCTCCCAAAGTGCTGGGATTACAGGTGTGAGCCATCGTTCTTGGCCTGCAAGTTATGACTTTCTTTCAGTCTTTCTATCTGTAGTACCCTCCTCTAATGCAAGATTGCTTTTTTGACTGCTTTTTCTTGATAAATCTTGCTAAAGCTCTGTGAATTTCATAATATATTTTTAAAGAACCAAGTTTTAGCAGGGCATGTTGGCTCATACCTGTAATCCTAGCACTTTGGGAGGCTAAGGCAGGAGGATTGCTTGAGCCTGGTAGGCGGAGGCTCTCGTGAGCTGTGATGGAACTGCTACACTCCAGCCTGGGCGACAGAATGAAATCCTATCTCAGAACCAAAACCCCCCACGTTTTAGCTTGGGTGAGTCTATTGTGTGTTTCCTTTTATTTCATTTGTTTCTGTTCTGTTTTTCCTTTTTCTTTGAGTTTCACTTGTTCTTTTTCTGATTTCTTTACTGATGCTTAGTTTGTTGATGTTTTTTCCAAGTTTCTTTCTTTCTTTCTTTCTTTTTTCTTTTTGAGACAGGGGAGAGATGAGAGGAGGAGGGAATGAATCAGAAGGGAGAGGAAGAGGGTTGGAGAGGGCCCAAGTTTCTTTTCTAATGTTCTCGTTTAAGACTATAAATTTCTCCAGCCTGGACAACATGGTGAAACTTTATCTCTACCCAAAACAGAAAAAATTAGCCAGGCATGGTGGTGCAAGCCTGTGGTTCCAGCTACTTGGGAGGCTGAAGTAGGAGGTTCACTTGAGCCCAGGAGGTGGAGGCTGCAGTAAGCCAAGACTGCACTGAAGAAGGGAATTGAATAATAGCAATAATAGTAACAACCTTATGATTTGTAGTTAAATATAATAAATTTTGCTGTGTTGTGTGCTGTTTAATATAAAACCTAACTCCCAGCTCTGCTAGAAATTAACAAATTCCCTGTAAAACCTACCTTATCTATTCTCCCCACATTCTCGGCAAACTTCCCAGGCATCTCAAGACTCCTGTTTTTCTTGCTGACCAGCTGCAAGGTCACAGGGCAAGATAACACCCAAAGAATGTACAATGCATTTCTCAAAATGCTATTTTTCAAATGTAACATACATTACAAAATATGTTACAAATTAATTAACTGTTCTTTGTTCTGGCTTCTGTAAACCTGTTACCTGCTGCGTCACCGTCATCCTGGATGTATAACAAGTACCCCGTTTTCTTTCTCCTTTGCTCGGCCTTGGGATGCTAATCTGCTGAGCAGGTGGCCAACTTAATAAAACCCTCCTGTTTCACCTTTTAGTCTCTCCAGTCTCCTTAATATTCTGCAGCAGTACCACTATACTCCAGCCTGGTAGATAGAGTGACACCCTGTCTCAAAAAAAAAAAAAAAAAAAGGACTGTGAATTTCCCTTTAGGAATGGTTATGACTGTATATCCCACATTTTTAAATATGTAGAACTGATCATGAATTTGCCTTACTTTGTCTTTAAGCTATGGGTTATTTAAAAGTATACTTTAAGAAAGTTTTGGCCAGGCGCTGTGGCTCACGCCTATAATCCCAGCACTTTGGGAGGCTGAGGCGGGTGGATCATGAGGTCAAGAAATCGAGACCATCCTGGTCAACGAGGTGAAATCCTGTCTCTACGAAAAAATATAAAAATTAGCTGGGCACGGTGGCATGTGCCTGTAATTCCAGCTACTCAGGAGGGTGAGGCAGGAGAATTGCTTGAACCCAGGAGGCGGAGGTTGCGGTGAGCCGAGATTGTGCCATTGCACTCCAATCTGGGTAACAAGAGCGAAACTCTGCCTCAAAAAAAAAAAAAAGTTTCTAAAATTGTGGCTTCTTTAATTAGCTTTGTTTTCTATTTTTAGCTTAATTATGTTACCAGAAATTATCTGGATTCTACTTTCTTTGAAATTTGTTACTTGTTTTAACACTTGTCTATATGGTTAATTTTTGAACTTGTCCACTTTTTTTTTTTTTTTTGAGATTGAGTCTCACTCTGTCACTCAGGCTGGAGTGCAGTGGTGCCACTCAGCTCACTGCAACTCTGCCTCCCAGGTTCAAGCAATTCTCTGCCTCAGCCTCCCGTGTAGCTGGGATTACAGGTGCCTACCTTGAAACCTCGCTAACTTATTTATATTTTTAGTAGAGATGGGGTTTCACCATCTTGACCAGGCTGGTCTTGAACTCCTGACCTCGTGATCCACCCACCTTGGCCTCCCAAAGTGCTGGGATTACAGGTGTGAGTCACTGTGCCTGGCCTTTCTCATATATATATATATTTTTTGAGACGGAATTCTGCTCTTCTTACCGAGGTTGGAGTGCAATGGCGCGATCTCGGCTCACTGCAACCTCCGCCTCCTGGGTTCAGGCAATTCTCCTGCCTCAGCCTCCTGAGTAGCTGGGATTACAGGCACGCACCACCGTGCCCAGCTAATTTTTTTGTATTTTTTTAGTAGAGACGGGGTTTCACCGTGTTGACCAGGATGGTCTCGATCTCTTGACCTCATGATCCACCCACCTTGGCCTCCCAAAGTGCTGGGATTACAGGCGTGAGCCACTGTGTCCGGCCCTCTCATAATTTTAAATCTTCATCCTCCCTCATTACTTTCACACTTTATTTACTGAGAGATCATGTTAAATATCCCACTAGAAGTATGAATTTGTCTCCTCGTCTGTCAACTTTTTGGTTTTTGAGGCTGTACTTGAGTGCTTATGATTAAAAAAAATGCACTTTTTTTGTAATTTGAACTTTTATCAAAATGAAATGTTTTCCTTCATTTATCTATGCTTTCAACATTATGATACGGCTATAACTTTGGTGAGACTTTGCACTGTGTATCTTTCACGTGTGTGTGCACGCGCGTGCCCCCACAGCCAGATAATTGTTTTTATTTCTTTAGAGATAGAGTTTGGCGATGTTGCCCAGGCTGGTCTTGAGCTCTTGATTTCAAGTGATCCTCCCACCTCTGCTTCCTGAGTTGCTGGGATTACAGGCATGTGCCAGCAAGCCTGGCTGGTCTCTTATGTATTTTAATACATATTAAAATCATTCTATATTTTTATATTTTAAATATGAGTTACAAATAGTATGGAATTCGATTTTAACAATATAGGAATCTTTTCTGGATCACTGAGTCATTTGCATTTGTATTCTGACACACTTGGATTCTGTGTAGATAGCGGGTGGTGTGTGTATGTACATGCATATGTGTTTGTGTCATTTTATTTCATACTTTCTATTTGTCCTACTTATGTTTCTTTTTTTCCTTTCTTGCTTTCTTTTCAATTGGTGGGATATTTTTTCTTCTCTAGTCATTTGGAAGTTAGTCTTTGTTTATATTTTAATAACTGTCGTACTAATTTAAATGTACATATTTAAGTTATAAAAGTCTAAAATTAGTTTATCCTCCTCCAGGGTAAAGAGTAATATGAGAACTTAAGAATACTTTAATTGCACTAAACTTCTCTTGAGTTATGCTACTATAGCATATTTTCAACTTTTTATTTTGGCATAATTGTAGATTTGCAGGCAGTTTTAAGAAATAATATAAAGAAATCCCATATACTCTTCACTCCATTTCTCCCATAAGATGTTACAGCTTGCATAAGTACCTTATTCAGATTTCACCAGGTTTAGGTGCACCTTGTTTTTTGTGTGTATTCAGTACTATGAAATTTTATGTACATAGACTAGATACCTAACCACCATCACCATCATCAAGACACAGAACAGTTCCATCAGAGGCATGGATCCATTGTGCTACCCATTTTATAGTCACAAACATGTTTCTTTCTCCCTAAACCCTGGCAACCACTAATCTGTTCTTCATCTCTGTAACTTTATTTCAAGAACACATGTACGCGAAACCATACACTATCTAATATTTTGAGATTGAGTTTTTATTCAGCATAATTATCTTGTGATCCATCAAAGTTGTTTTGATATCTTGGTTTTCTGTTTCATGAGACATTACTTCTATTGCTTTATACATTTAATATTTGTTTAGTTTTATTCGTATATTCACCTATCTTTTTTTCCTGCTTTTTTTTTTGAGACAGAGTTTCGCTCTTGTTACCCAGGCTGGAGTGCAATGGCACGATGTCGGCTCACCACAACCTCCACCTCCTGGGTTCAGGCAATTCTCCTGCCTCAGCCTCCTGAGTAGCTGGGATTACAGGCACGCTCCACCATGCTCAGCTAATTTTTTTTTTTTTTTTTGTATTTTTATTAGAGACGGGGTTTCACCATGTTGATCAGGATGGTCTCGATCTCTTGACCTCGTGATCCACCTGCCTCAGCCTCCCAAAGTGCTGGGATTATAGGAGTGAGCCACCGCGCCCGGCCCGCTCTTCTTTTCTTGTATCCCAGACTTTCCACTTGGGATCACTTTCTTCCTGCCTGAATTCTTTGAGTGTCTGTTTAGTAATAGTCTCCTTGGGTGAGCTACTCTCAATTTCTGCACAGTTTAAGCTCTATTGTGTTTGTCTCATACTTAAAAATTTTTATTGCGGCATAAGAGACATACAGATAAGGAGATCGTGAATGTACAACTCGGTGAATTTTCACCTAGTTAACACATAAGAAATGGATATGACCAGCAACCCAGAAGCTTCTCTTCTGTTTCCTCCAAGTTGCTAGTCTTAACATCCTCGCAAAAGGTATCTTCTATCCTGACTTTTTACACTATAGATTAGTTTTCCTATTATTCACTTTATAAGTGGGATCTTTTTTTGTTTCTTTTCTCAACTTTAGACTTGTGAGATATATCCATGGTGTTGCAATGGCAGTAGCTTCTTTACTGTGGTGTGCATTCAGTTTTACTAATGTTGCACAATACGTTTGTCTGTTCTACTGGTGGCTGACATTCGAGTTCTTCCAAGCTTGGGTCCATTATAGGTAACAGCATAATTTTTTTATACTGTTATAAAATGACTGTGCCAGTGCACTCCAGCCTGGGCGACTGGAGCAATTCTCCCTGCCTCGGCCTCCCAAGTAGCTGGGATTACAGGTGCCCACCACCATGCCTGGTTAATTCATTTGTATTTTTGGTAGAGACGGGGTTTGGCCATATTGGCCAGGCTGGTCTCGAACTCCTGACCTCAGGTTATCTGCCTGCCTTGGCCTCCCAAAGTACTGGGATTATAGGCGTGAGCCACTACATCCGGCCCTAAACTTTCTTGTACTTATCTTTTGGTGCACGTGCGTGTACTTTAATTAGATCTGTATCTGAGAGTGCGAGTGCTTTATAGAGGTATATGTACAGTTTTAGGAGATATTGCTAACATTTTTCTAGTGGCTATATCAGTTTACACTTTGCCAGCTGGGGACGGATGTTCCAGTTTCCTATTCTTCTGTTACAGGAAAGGGGTCCCGATCCAGACTCCATGAGAGGGTTCTTAGATCTCTCGCAAAAAAGATTTCAGGGTGAGTCCATAAAGTTAAAGCAAGTTTATTAAGAAAGTAAAAGAATAAAAGAATAGTTATTCTATAGACAGAGCAGCTGCAAGGGCTGCTGGTTGCCCATTTTTGTGATTGATGATATGCCAAAGGGTGGGTTGTTCGTGTCTCTTTTTTTAGACCGCGTAGGGGAACTTCCTGACGTTGCCATGGCATTTGTAGCAGTGAGGATGCCGGGAGGTTACTCTTGTCACCATCTTGGTTTTGGTGGGTTTTAGGTGGCTTCCTTGCTGCAAACTGATCAGCAAGGTCTTCATGACCTCGTGCTGCCCTCATATTTCATCCTATAACTAAGAATGCCTAACTGTCTGGGAATGCAGCCTCATTTTACGCAGCTCCCTTTTAAGATGGAGTTGCTCTTGTTTAAACACGCCTGACGCTCCAGATGCTTAATATCTTGTCAGCTTTAAAAACTTGGAGTCTTTCTGGTAGATGTGTAGTAGTATCTCACGGTGTTTGTAATGTAAATTTCCGTAATGCCTAATAGGGAAGGGCATCTTCTCATGTTTTAATATTGGTTACTTAATTATTCTATTGGAAAAGGGCCTGCTCAAGTCTCTTGCTTCACTTTGTATTGGGTTACCTGTGTTCTCTTTTTAAATTACTGAATTGTAGGAATTCTTTTTAATTTTAATTTTATTTTGTTTTTGAGACAGTCTCACTCTGTCGCCAGGTGCCAGGCTGGAGTGCAGTGGTGAAATCTTGGCTCACTGCAACCTCTACCTCCCAGGTTCAAGCAAGTGCTGGGATTA
The DNA here is from genome assembly GCA_031835075.1 of Saguinus oedipus. NCBI lineage: Eukaryota > Metazoa > Chordata > Mammalia > Primates > Cebidae > Saguinus > Saguinus oedipus. Next base: position 131,633,401 of record CM063179.1, read on the forward strand.
CAGGCGTGAGCCACTGCGCCCGGCCTGTTTTTATTTTTTTTAACTAAAAGAGTTGACAATTTTATTTTCACATTTCCCAATACAAATGAAAACTGCGACTTTTTTGCCCACCTCTCCCCTCCAAAACTACTCTCTCTGATAGGACTGGGGAGCAAGTCTTCCTTATGCCGCTTACAAAACCCACATCACAGCAGCATGATCTCTTGGGAAGCAGAACAGGTAATAAAAAACTGATATAATGAGGCCTCCCCTCTCTCCTTATCTGTCTGGTTGAGTCATTCTGGGCTGAGTGGGCACCATCAAGGGACGGGCAGGAGGTCTCATCATTGGGGGCCAGGGCATCATTGGCATGTGGCCTCATTCCAGGAGCAGGTCCCACTGGCATCCCAGGAGGAGGAGGGCCCATCATTGGCATCATGGGAGGGCCCCCCATATGGGGTGCTGGCATTGTTCCAGGGCGAGGAGGACCCAGAAGACTGGGGGGAGGTGGTGTCATCGCCCCTGCAGGAGGCGGAGCAGAGAATGGAGTAGGAGGTATCTTTTCTTGTTGAAATGCAGCCGTCCTTCTGTCAATCGGGCTGAGCCTGCTCTTCCATCCATTTCTGATAGTCATCTTTCACATTCTCTTTGTGTTTCCTGCCACTGCAGCGTGTCTTTCTCACAGACGGAGAGTCATGGGTGCGGTAATGTGACATGGTAAAAGCCCCGTAAAACTGCCGACCTCCATCATACCTCAGCTTTCTATTGAAACTGCTCTCTGTGACCCTAATGTGACAGGCAAGCAGTCCAAACCCACCTTTTTTTTTTTGAAGGAAAATTGTATTGTTTTAATTATTTTTATGTACAGAACACTCAACAGCACACTCAACAACTCAGTTTAGCAGCCAGTTCTTTAGCCTTTGCCTTTTCAAGCTTGGTGATGTGAGCCACACAGACTTGGGACCCAGGACATTGCCTTCCCAGTAACGGCAGAATCGTGTCTGTCATTGTAGTTGGTCCTGATAGTTTCCACCAGCTTAGCCAAACTGCCTTTGTCTTCCAAGTTAATTGTGTGAAGACGACAGTGGTGCAGGTCTTCCTGTGGACTAGATGTCCCAGTCTTGCCTTCCCCTTGAAAATGCAGTAAGGGACTCCCATTTTACGACACAGGGCAGGCAAGAAGACAACCAGCTCAGCGGGATCCACGTCATGTGCAGTCACCACCAGCTGAGCTTATTGTTCTCCACCACGGTTGTGACCGTGTTAACTCCTGCTCCAAGGACAGGTGGTCTCTTAGTGGGGACGTCCCCTTTGCCAACAGCCTCTGCTTCTTCTCTTGCTTTGTCTCTGGTCTGTACTTGTGGGCCAGCTTAAGTAGGTCCAGGGTCTGGGTGAACTGGTTAATTGCAGGAGGCACTTTCAGCCGCTTGTAGAGGATGGCTCTCTGCTGCTGCAACCTGATACAGCAGGGCCACTTCACAAAGCGGGTGAGGTCTCTCTGGACTGGATGTCCTCTCCAATGCCAAAATTCTTAGGCTTTTTCTCAAACAGGGGATTCACCACTTTCTTGGCCTCCTGCTTCTTCACGACAGCAGGGGCTGGAGCCACCTTCTTCCCCTTGGCCTTCTTTCCTTTCTGCATCTTGGGCGGTGGGAGGAGAGAGCAGGAATTCTTAAATTCTGGATTGAAGTTACTTGGTCGTATTCTACCCAGTGACTTGCTTTTTAATTCTCGGAATGAATTCATTATTTGAATAGAAAGAATTAATTTTGCTATAGTCTAATTTATCAATATTTTCCTTTATGGATAATGTTTTTGATTGCAGGGGAGTTTTAAACTTTCTCTTTTCCCTGAAGTTTCGATAATTTAAATCTCTGTAATCAACTTGATAGTAGCCAGATTAGCAGGAGCAATGGCATGCAGATTGATTATGCACATATGCACAGGAGTCCACAAAATACGACACTCACAGAAGAGCCAGGTGGTTTAAGCTTAACTAGCAATTTGAGCTACAGAAGCCAACAAGACCTTAGTGGGACAAGCTATGGGAGGGTAAGCGGAGGAACTGCACTGGGAACAAAGGCTGTCTTATTATGCAGAAATCAAAGTCCCTCAGGTAGCAGCCTTCACAGCAGGTGAAAAGTCTGTCTGGGTGTGGTATCCTGAGCTTGGAGACCTTTTAGTTTCCTCTTTTTCCCCAGGAGTCTGGTTAAGGTAGATCCCAGGAAGGAGGGAAGGGTTTATGAGACAATAGCAGTCCCCTGGGGGAACTTCTCTTAATCAGATAAGGGAAACCAGGGAAAGCACTTCCTGCATTTGCTGCTTCCCAGGCGCTCTGTTTGAAGTCTAAAGTTGCTTATTGTGGGGTATTTTTTTGAGCCCCAACATTGTTACAAAATTTTATCTAACTCAGTGTCATCTTCTAGAAGCCTTTTCCTGTGCGGCACATCATCTGTCTAGAAAGGATCTTTACGTATGGTGTTGCTAACAGCGGAGGGTGTCCACGCTCTTGGCGTCTTGAACAAAGAATTGGACAAAACACACAAGGAAGGAATGACGGGATTCATCGAAAATGAAACGACATTCCACAGCATGGAAGTGACCTGAGCACAGGGGCTCAAAGGTCTTGTTAGAGTTTTTGAGTTTACCCTCTGCTTGGGCTACGCCCTGTGTAAACGAAGAGGATGCGGTAAAGTTACAAAGTAATGGAGAGGATGTTTCCTGTTACAGCTGAAGTGTGATTGGCCTGATGTTCCCTGCCTCCAGGCCCTAATTTCCTGCCTCGGTGTCCAGCGGGAAACTTTTTCACATGGCTATCCAGTTGACGTTGGCACTGTTTATTACAATGACCATCTTTTCTTTTGAGACAGAGTCTTGCTCTGTCACCCCAGCTGGAGTGTAGTGGCATGATCATGGGTCACTGCAGCCTTGACCTCCCTGGCTCAAGCGATCCTCTCACCTCTGCGTCTGAGTAGCTGGAACAGCAGGCACACACGCCACACCCAGCTTTTTTTTTTTTTTTTTTAAGTAGACATGAAGTCTTGCTGTGTTTCCCAGGCTGGTCTCTAGCTACTGGACTCAAGCAGTCTTCCTGCTTTGACCCCCAGAAGTGCTGGGATTACAAGCAGGAGACACTGCACCTGGCCCATTTCATTGATCTTCGGTGTCACTTTTATGGTAAATCAAGTACCATATACACGGGCTTTTGGCCTCTGTACGTTTGTTTTTTAAAATTTGTCCACAAGTTATTGGGGTACAGGTGGTATTTGGTTATATGAGTAAGTTATTTGGTGGTGGTTTGTGAGATTTTGCTGCACCCATCACCCAAGCTGTGTGCCCTGCACCCTATTTGTAGTCTTTCATCCCTTGCCCCCTCCCCACCCTCAAGTCTCCAAAGTCCATTGTATCTTTCCTGTGCCTTCGCGTCTTCATATTGTAGCTCCCACATACCAGTGAGAACATACGATGTTTGCTTTACCATTTCTGAGTTACTTCACTTAGAATAATAGTCTCCAATCCCATCCAGGTCACCACAAATTCTGTTAATTCATTCCTTTTTATAGCTGAGTAGTACTCTGTCATATAAATAAACCACAGTTTATTCACCCATTGATTGAGGGGCATTTGCGTTGGTTCCACAATTTTGCACTTGTGAATTGTGCTGCTATAAGCATGCATGTGCAAGTATCTTTTTCCTATAATGACTTTTCTTCTAGGGAGATACCCAGTAGTGAGTGGAATTGCTGGATCAAAAGGTGGTTCTACTTTCAGTTCTCCTTTTTTTCTTTTTCTTTTTTTTTTTAAGACAGAGTTTTGTTTCTGTTGCCCAGGCTGAAGTGCAATGGTGCAATCTTGGCTTACCGCAACCTCCGTTTCCTGGGTTCAAGCGATTCTCCTGCTTCAGCCTCCCGAGTAGCTGGGATTACAGGCATGCGCCACCATACCTAGCTAATTTTGTTTTTCTTTAGTAGAGGTGGGGTTTCTCCATGTTGGTCAGGCTGGTCTCGAACTCCTGACCTCAGGTGATCTGCCGACCTCGGCCTCCCAAAATGCTAGGGTTACAGGCATGAGCCACCATGCCCGGCCCTACTCTTAGTTATTTAAGGAATCTCCATACTGTTTTCCATAGAGGCTGTACTAGTTTACATTCCCACCAGCAATGCAAAAGTGTTCCCTGTACATTGCATCCATGTCAACATCTACTGGTTTTTGATTTTTTTATTGTCTTTCTTGCAGGAGTAGATGGTATCACATTGTGGTTTTGATTTGTATTTCCCTGATCATTAGTGTTGAGCATTTTCTCATATGGTTGTTGACCATTTGTGTATCATCTTTTGAGAATTGTCTATTCATGTGCTTAGCCCACTTTATTTTTAAAAATTGTACTTTGGGTTCTGGGGTACATATACACATCCTCCATCTCCACTCCTCCCTCCCCCGCATCACCTACATTAGAAATTTCTCCCGGTGTTATCCCTCCCCATCCTCCTCGACCCCTGCTGTCCCTCCCTTCCCCTCCACCCCCACAACTAGTCCAGCGAGTGTTGTTCCCTTCCCTGTGCCCAAGTCTTCTCGTTGTTCATCACCTGCCTATGAATGAAAACATGTGGTGTTTGGTTTTCTGTTCTTGTGTCAGTTTGCCGAGAATGATGGTTTCTAGATTCATCCATGTCTCTACCAAGGACACGAACTCGTTTTTTATGGCTGCATAGTATTCCGTGGTGTATATATGCCACATTTTCTTTGTCCAGTCTATCATCAATGGGCATTTGGGTTGGTTCCAGGTCTTTGCTATCGTAAACAGTGCCGCAACGAACGTGCGTATGCACGTGTCTTTATAACAGAATGATTTATAATCCTTTGGTTATATACCCTGTAATGGGATTGCTGGGTCAAATGGAATTTCTATTTCTAGATCCTTGAGGAATTGCCACACTGTCTTCCACAATGGTTGAACTAATTTACACTCCCACCAACTGTGTAAATTGTTCCTTTTTCTCCACATGCTCTCCAGCATCTGTTGTCTCCAGATTTTTTAATGATCACCATTCTAACTGGCGTGAGATGGTATCTCAATGTGGTTTTTATTTGTATTTCTCTAATGACCAATGATGATGAGCATTTTTTCATATTTGTTGGCTGCATAAATGTCTTCTTTTGAAAGGTGTTCATGTCCTTTGCCCACTTTTGAATGGGTTTGTTTGTTTTTTTATTGTAAATCTGTTTTAGTTCTTTGTAGATTCTGGATATTAGCCCTTTGTCAGATGGGTAGATTACAAAAATTTTTTCCCATTCTTTTGGTTGCTGGTTAACTCTAACGATTGTTTCTTTTGCTGTGCAGAAGCTCTTAAGTTTAATTAGGTCCCATTTGTCTATTTTGGCTTTTGTTGCCAATGCTTTTGGTGTTTTAGTCATGAAGCCCTTGCCTGTGTCTATGTCCTGGATAGTTTTGCCTAGGTTTTCTTCTAGGATTTTTATGGTGTTAGTTCCTATGTTTAAATCTTTTTTTTTTTTTTTTTTTTTTTTTTTTGAGACAGAGTTTCACTCGTTACCTAGGCTCAAGTGCAATGGTGCAATCTCGGCTCACTGCAACCTCCGCCTCCTGGGCTCAGGCAATTCTCCTGCCTCAGCTTCCTGGGGGATTACAGGCACGCACCACCATGCCCAGCTAATTTTTTGTATTTTTAGTAGAGACGGGGTTTCACCATGTTGACCAGGATGGTCTTGATCTCTTGACCTCGTGATCCACCTGCCTCGGCCCCCAAAGTGCTGGGATTACAGGCATGAGCCACCGTGCCCAGCCCTATGTTTAAATCTTTAATCCATCTGGAGTTAATTTTGGTGTAAGGTGTCAGGAAGGGGTTCAGTTTCAGCTTCCTGCATATGACTAGCCAGTTTTCCCAACACCATTTATTAAACAAGGACTCCTTTCCCCATTGCTTGTTTTTGTCCAGTTTGTCAAAGATCAGATGGTTGTAGATGTGTGGCACTGTTTCCAAGGTCTCTGTTCTGTTCCGTTGGTCTATATCTCTGTTTTGGTACCAGTACCATGCTGTTTTGATTACTGTAGCCTTGTAGTATAGTTTGAAGTTAGGTAGCATGATGCCTCCAGCTTTGTTCTTTTTGCTCAGGATTGTCTTGGCTATGTGGATTCTCTTTTGCTTCCACATGAAATTGAAAGTAGTTTTTTCCAGTTCTGTGAAGAAGGTCAATGGTAGCTTAATGGGGATAGCATTAAATCTATAAATTACTTTGGGCAGTATGGCCATTTTCACAACATTGATTCTTCCTAACAATGAGCATGGAATGTTTTTCCATCTGTTTGTGTCCTCTCTTATTTCCTTGATCAGTGGTTTGTAGTTCTCCTTGAAGAGATCATTTCATCCTTTGTTAGTTGTATTCCTAGGTATTTTATTCTTTGTAGCAATTGTAGATGGGAGTTCACTCATGATTTGGCTCTCTGTCTGTTGTTGGTGTATAGGAATGCTTGTGATTTCTGCCTATGGATTTTTGTATCCTGAGACTTTGCTGAAGTTGCTTATCAGCTTAAGGAGGTTTTGGCTTAGTCCACTTTTTGATGGTATTTTTTTTTTCTTACTGATTTGAGTTTATTGCAGATTCTGGCAATTAGTCCTTCATCAGATGTATAGATAGTGAAGACTTTGTCCCACTCCGTAGGTTGTCGGTTTACTCTGCTGACTGTTCGTTTTGCCATGCAAAAGCTCTTTAGTTTAATTAAGTCCCAGATATTTATCTTTGCTTTTATTGTTTGCTTTTGGGTTTTTGGTCATGAAATCCTTGCCTAAGCCAATGTCTAGAAGGGTTTTTCCAGTGTTATCTTCTAGAATTTTTATAGTTTCAGGACTTAGGTTTAAGTCCTTAATCCATCTTGAGTTGATTTTTGTATATGGTGAGATGAGGATCCAGTTTCATCCTCCTATGTGTGGCTAGCCAATTATCCCAGCACCATTTGTTGAAAAGGGTGTCCTTTCCCCATTTTGTTTTTGTTTGCTTTGTTCAAGATCAGTTGGCTGTAATTATTTGGGCTTATTTTTGGGTTCTCTATTCTGTTCCATTCATCTATGTACCCATTTTTATACCAGTACCATGCTGTTTTGGTGACTATGGCCTTGTAGTCGTTTGAAATCAGGTAGTGTGATGCCTCCAGATTTGTTCTTTTTGCTTAGTCTTGTGTTGGCTATGTAGGCTCTTTTTTGGTTCCATATGAATTTTAGAATTTGTTTTCTAATTCTGTGAAGAATAATGGTATTTTGATGGGGAGTGTGTTGAATTTGTAGATTGCTTTTGGTGGTGTAGTCCTTTTCATAATGTTGATTCTACCCATCCATGAGCATGGGATGTGTTTCCATTTGTTTGTGTCATCTTTGATTTTTTTGTTTTCCTTGTAGAGACTTTCTGCCTCCTTGGTCAGATATGTTCCCAAGTATTTTTTATTCTATTTTGTAGTTATTGCAAAAGGGTTGAGTTTTTTATTTGATTCTCTGCCTGGTTGCTGTTGGTATATAGAAGAGCTCCTGATTTGTGTACATTAATCTGGTATCTGAAAAACTTGTTGAATTATTTTATCAGTTCTAGGAGCTTTCTGGAGGAGTCTTTAGGGTTTTCAAGGCAAACAATCGTATCATCAGCAGACAGTGACAGTCTGAGTTCCTCTTTACTGATTTGGATATCTTTCCTTTCTTTTGTCTGATTGCTCTGGTTAGGACTTCCGGTACTATGTTGAAGAAGAGTGGTAAGGGCGGACATCCTTGTCTTGTTCCAGTTCTCAGCGGAAATGCTTTCAACTTTTTCCCATTCAGTATTATGCTGGCTGTGGGTTTGTCATAGATGGCTTTTATTACATTGAGATATGTCCCTTGTATGCCATTTTTGCCGAGAGTTTTAATCATAAAGTGATACTGGATTTTGTTGAATGCTTCTTCTGCATCTATTGATGATAGCATTTTTGTTTTTAATTTTGTTTATGTAGCATATCACATTTGTTGACTTGGATATGTTAAACCATCCCTGCATTCCTAGTATGAAGCCCACTTGATCATGGTGGATTATATTTTGATATGTTGTTGGATTTGGTTACCTAGTATTTTGTTAAGAATTTTAGCATCTATGTTTATCAAGGATATCAGTCTGTAGTTTTCTTTTTTGGTTATGTCCTTTCCTGGTTTTGTTATTAGGGTGATGCTGGCTTCATAGAAGCATTTAAAACTTCTTTATCTTGTGGAGTAGTGTCAATAGGATTGGTACCAATTCTTTGAATGTCTGGTAGAATTCTGTGAATCCATCTGGTCCTGGATTTTTTTGTTGGTAATTTTTAAATTACCATTTTAATCTCACTGCTTGCTTTTGGTCTGTTCAGGGTATCTTATTCTTCCTGATTTAAGCTGGGAGGCTTGTAATTTTTCAGGAATTTATCCATTTCTTCTAGGCTTTCTACTTCATGTGTGTAAAGGTGTTCACAGTAGCCTTGAATGATCTTTTTTTTTTTCAGTGTTGTCAGTTGTAATTTTTCCTGTTTCATTTCTTAATGAAGTTATCTGGATTTTCTCTCTCCTTTTCTTGGTTAATTTGGCTTATGGTCTCTCAATTTTATTTATCTTTTCAAAGAGACAGGTGTTTGATTCTTTTATGTTTCATTTCTTTTTTGGTCTCAGTTTCATCTTGTTCTGCTTGATCTTTGTTCTTTCCTTTCTTCTGCTGGGTTTGGGTTTGGTTTGTTCTTGTTTCTCTAGTTCCTTCAAGTGTGACCTTAGAATCAGTTTGTGCTGTTTCAGTCTTTTTCACATAGGTGTTCAGGGCTGTGAACTTTCTTAGCATCACCTTTGCTGTATCCAAGAGGTTTTGATAGGCTGTGTCATTATTGTCATGCAGTTTGAAGAAGTTTAAAATTTCCATCTTGGTTTTGTTTTTGACCCAGTGCTCATTCAGCAGCAGGTTATTTAATTTCCATGTATTTGCATTATTTTGGAGGTTCCTTTTGGAGTTGATTTTCAGTTTTATTCCACTGTTGTCTGAGAGGGTGCTTGATATAATTTCAATTTTCTTAAATTTATTGAGGCTTGTTTTATTGGCCTCTGCAAGTTTCATTGTTTGATTTGTCTATATTTGGTTTGGTTTTGGAAATAAGTATAATAAAACACAGTCCCTGCTCTTAAAGTTCATATAATCAGTTAAATAGCTAATTTCAGTATAATGTGGTATGGAAGAAAAACATATTAAAATTGTGCTGTGTTTAAAGTTTCAGAATTGAAGCGTTAATTTCCTTACTAAAGTGACCCTTGTAATGCAGCAGGAAGACTGTTCTCAAAATGGAAAGATAGTTTGCATTTGATTATTTGGCTTTTCTTTATAGTTTACGGTGCATGAATATATCTCTAAACATGAATTACTATAATGTGGTCTGTTTTGGGGGCAGCATCTACATTACAGCGCTGGCTGAGGACAGAGCTGAGTGTGGCTCCAAGGGAATCCAGCCTTGGGCTGTAGGTGGCAATGTTGGGCAGGCAGATGAAGGCTCCAGGATGTCTGCCTAGTCATGGGGACTGAGCTCTGGGCAGAATTCCAGTCCTGCATGAATTAAGGCTGGTCCCCGAACCAAGTGGAAGAAACAGAACAGACTAGAGGAGGAGGAGCGGGGAGGCCCATGATGAGAGCCGCTGCCGTTTATTTAGTGTTGTGTACTGAGCTCTGTGCAGGGCGCCCAGCAGCTTAGCTCGCAGCAATTCAGTTCCTATGACCTGTGCCCCCCACCTTTTTTTTTTTTTCCAAATTGTGAAGAGAAAGACAGTTGGAATGTGGCAGAACCAGGATTCTATCCCAGTTTGGCTGTCCTCACAACTCTGCTCTGAATCATCAGGTGACAACAGTGTCACTGGAATTGGCAGTTGCTGCTGTTCGGGTACAGCTGGTACCTGCCCTACAGGATGGCGCCTGGGCCTGGCTAGCCGTGGCTCCCAGCATGACACCGTTTCGTCCCCAGTCCACTCCGTGCTGCAGTTGCACAGGGTGGAGGCTGTGCTGTCCATGCCCCAGTCTCTTCTGCCTGGTGGTGTGGTTGAAACTGCTGGCCTTCATCCCTCTGCTTGTTTCAGCAGACACCTCCTCCTGCTCCCATAGATACCCTGCCTTGGGCATCCCCACGTTCATTCCTTCATGGAAAGCCAGCCTAGTTTTCTACTTTACTTTGTGGTCATCTATGCATCACATCGACAGCACTTTGTAACTGGGGGATGATCTGATTGTTACCTCTCTGCCCTGTGGAACTATGAGCTTCCTGAAGGCAGGGGCCATGTCTGAGCTCATTGTTGTATTCTTATAGCTTTACATGGCACCTGACATCCAGAAGCCTTTCATACTTACTGGATGAATGAATACGTGACGACTTCCTTAAACTAATTTTTGTCTCTTACTTCTTCCTGGTTGCCAGGTGGTGTAAGACAGCAGGGTTATGATCTAATATATATTTGATGAGGTAGGAAACTAAAGGCTTGTTGGGAACTTCAGTCTCATTTGGGGCAAATCAAGATTTTGTGATTCTGAAGCAGTTTGGGGAGCTGTTCTTAAGAAAAAGAATGCTAATTATAACACAAAATTTGCTATAAATCTGTCTTTTAGAATGCCAATAAGTATAAATAATTAAAAATACAAAAAGCTGACAAATGTCACAAATGCCATAACATTTGGAAAATAACATTTATTTGCCAATATACTTCTATAATATCATCTCCTACATATTTTGGCTACATGTTATTGTATTACCTTTTGTAAATCAATTCTGTTATAATAACTTCAGTGTCTAGAATAGAAAGAAATTAGGCTTTCTATTAATACAGTAATTAAACTTTTTTCTTCAGTTTAAAATTGTTAAACTTGCATAAGTTTTTTGCAATATTATATGAAGACTACATTGTTGAAGCTAATAAGGGCCACCAGTGGGAGAGAGGTTTGCATGTTTTCTTTATCTTCTCCAAATTCAGCGTTTGTAGGTAGTAGCACATTTGATGGTAGATTTTCAACTACCGGAAAGCATGGAACATATTCCTGGAGCATCAGTTTCACTTGCTAGTGTACATGTAGAAACGTTCTTATATTAAGACAGATGGAAACATCAGAATACAGCGCAAAATATGTAATTTAAAGCTCAAACACCAGAGTTTGTAAATTTATAATTTTGAGCTAATAGCTTGACACTTCTGAATCTAAGACAGTAATCCTAATTTCCACCATAGTGTTTCCATTTGCTTATAGGTATTCAGTTGAATTTAGTGATTTATTTTCTGTCCTTTTTTAATTCCTTAACTGAAATTTAAAGTATAACTTTTTATAGAAATAAAAAGGATATACAGAAAAACGCACAAACTGTAAGTGTATAGCTTGCTGAATTTTCACAAAGTGAACCCACTGGTACGTCCTGAACCCAGATTAAGAAACAGAAAATTGCCACAACCCCAGAAGTACCTCTTCTTCCTTTCCAGATGCAATCTCCATGCTTGCCAGGGTAACCACTGCCCCGACTTCTAACAGCATGGTTAGTTTTGCCAGCTTTGGAACTCTGTGTAAATGGAAGTATTCAGTATGTACCTGTTTGGATCTGGTTTATTTTTCCCACCATTATGTTTGTAAGATTCATTCATATTGCTGTAGATAGTTGAAGATCCTTCTTTCGCATTGGTATTCCATTAATGTATTGTCATTTATTTATTCCAGTATTGATAAATATTTGTATAGTTTTCAGTTTTTGGCTATTGTGAGTAGTACCTCTATAAGCATTCTCGTACATGTCTGTTGGTAAACATTTGTATGTATTTCCGTTGACTGTATCCCGAAGAGTGGAATTGTTGGGTTATATGGTATGTATATGACTGCCTTTGGTTAGATATTGCCAAACAGTTGTTCAAAATTCTGACTTACCTCACCCACAGTGTATGGAAGTTCTTTTTTTGAGACAGAGTCTTGCTCTGCCACCCAGGCTGGAGTGCAGTGGCATGATCTCAGCTCACTGCAACCTGACTCCTGGGTTCTAGCAATTCTCCTGCCTCAGCCTCTTGAGTAGCTGGGGCTACAAGTGCATGCCACCACACCCAGCTAATTTTTTTTGTATTTGAGTAGAGACAGAGTTTCACCATTTTGCCTAGGCTGGTCTTGAATTCCTGAGCTCAGGCAATCCACTGCCTTGGCCTCCCAAAATTCTAGGATAACAGGCGTGAGCCACTGTGCCTGGCCAGAAGTGTTTTTTCTTTTTTTAATATATTGCATGATTATATGAGAGTTCTCATTGTTCCATGTTTTTACTAACATTTGGTATCTTCTGTCCTTTTAACTTTTAGACTTTGTAGTACCTGCGAAAGTAGTTTCTCATTGCGGTTTTAATTTTTATTGTAGTTTGAAAAGTTTCTGCTACCCAACTTGTTTTTTGGTATTGAGTAAACTTTGTAGAATTGTCATATTTGGAAAGATATCTATCAACTTTTTTCATTTATAAGCTTTAAGATTTCAGGGTATTTTCCATATGTGGCAGTCTGATTGAATAATCTATGGTATGAACAGTGGAGTACCACACAACTAGAATAAAAAAGAAGATAAACTCAGTGAACTAAGAGGGAATGGTTTTCTTTTCTTTCTTTCTTTTTTCTTTTTGAGACAGAGTCTTGCTCTGTCGCCAGATGCCAGGCTGGAGTGCAGTGGCATGATCTTAGCTCACTGCAACCTCCATCTCCTAGGTTCAAGCAATTCTCCTACCTCAGCCTCCCAAGTAGCTGGGACTATAGGCGCATGTCACCACGCCCAGCTAATTTTTGTATTTTTTAGTAGAGATGGGGTTTCGCCATGTTGGCCAGGGTGGTCTCGATCTCTTGACCTCATGATCTGCCCGCCTCAGCCTCCCAAAGTGCTGGGATTACAGGCGTGAGCCACCGCACCCGGCTGGAGTGATTTTCTATGATACATAAAATGAAAACTGCAAAACGTGTAGCTAGAATGATGTATATGCCTTTTGTGCATACGCGTATTTGTATATACGTCTTTGGAAAAAATAAGCAAAAGAATAAATCAAACAGGAATGAAATGAAGTACCCACAACAGGAAGTAAGTGGGACTAAGTTTAAAGGGATAGGTAAGGGAGTGAGACTTAAAGCTATCTACAAAGGTAACTTGAACAATGTTTACCAGGTAGCTGTTAAACCACGTTAGTGTTTTACATATTCAAAACTTAAAATTTACAAAGTTGGAAAATACTGAAATATAAATAAGCAAGTAGATGTAGTTTGTTAACCACACAGAAAAATAATTCATTGAACTTGTAAACACGTTTTTCAGACTCCATACCTTTGTTGGTGTTTTTATATTCTAAAGACAGAGACTGTAAAGGCCTACTGACCATTACTCAATCTCTTGGTGGTTTTGATGCTATTTTGGTAGTTACGAGGCTATTCGGTTGCTATTTTGATGCTATGTTGGTAGTTTTTGATGTATTCTGGGATTGAACAATTGAGAAACTATATTGATGCTTTTGGAAAACGTGATTCTCACTGTGGAAGAAAGAATATGTAAATATGGAAGGAAGAAAATAATATTGTCATATTGGATTTGAACTGGAGTAAACAGTGTAAATTCATGATTTAAAAAGAAATCTGATTGCCCACTGAAAAGTCAAGAAGCAATGACTTCCCAGTAAAAATGAACACACTCAGTTTAAGATCTCAGTTTCTAAATATATTTTCCTCAGTTTCTAAATATATGATTCGGGTATTGGGGCATGAAAACTGCAAGGTGAGCCTGGAATATCCAATGTGCCAGGAAAGCAAAGAGGTGCCAAACGTGTCTGGGTAGTGGCTGGGCACAGCGTTCACACCTGTAATCCCAGCACTTTGGGAGGTTGAGGTGGGCGAATCACTTGAGGTCAGGAGTTTGAGACCAGTCTGTCCAAAATGGTGAAACCTTGTCTCTACTAAAAATACAAAAATGAGCTGGACATAGTGGTAGGTGCCTGTAGTCCCAGCTACTTGGGAGGCTGAGGCAGGAGAATTGCTTGAACCTGAGAGGTGCAGTGAGCTGAGATAGCACCACTGCACTCCAGCCTGAAGCACTCCAGAGTGACACTCTGTCTCAAAAAAACAAAACAAAAAAAACCTCTAGGGAGTGCCAAAAGTATCTATAACTAGCTTGGAGGATCTTCCACTAGCCAAATTTGGAACTATTTGAGCATCAAAAAGAATAATGTTAATCTTTGCAATGGAGAAATGTAGCAAACTCCACTGTAACCAAGTCATCAAACTTAGAATTGCTAATAATGAAACACGCCAGCATCACGTGCCACCTGATGTGATGCAATGGAAAATACACAGTATCATCTATGTATTCTTTTTGCTGAAAGTCTTCAGTCTGAATATGATTATGCACACACACCAGGTAAATTGTGGCATATTTCAGCAAACAACTGGCCTGGACTCTTAAATGTGAATGTGAAAGACAACAAAAGATGGGCCCCTGTTCTAGAATAAAGTAGACAGACACACCAGCTAAATGCAGTTTATGATTCTTCATTGAATCTGATGGATTTCAGGGGGAAAAAAAAAACCTAGCTAAAAAGAAAAAGGACAATTGGGAGAAATGTGAATATAATCTGCATATTCGGTAATATTAAATCAAACTTCTCCGTGTAATGGTATCGGTTATGTAGGAGACCATCCCTCTTAGGAGATACCTACGTACTTAGAGAAGCATTATGATATTTATAACTTACACTTAAATGGTTCGGTGAAAAACAAAAGTGTACATATAATATGTCAGAATAAAGCAAATGTGGCAACATCTTAAGAATTCATTGTACTGTTCTTTCACCTTTCTGTAGGTTTGGAATTTTTGAAGTAAGTTAGAACAGTGATTTCAGGGCATCTTAAACCAGTAGCTAATCCCCATATCTCTTTAAATTAAGGACTAATTTACCATTTTGTCATCTATGGTTCCCTAATAGGAAACATGTTAATATAACTCACAGTATTAATAAATCAAAAGAATGGTGAAAGGCATTGAAAAGTCTAAATCCTTTCTAGTTTAAAAATACTTTTAAAGTAGGAAAATACAGATGATTCTTTATATATTACATTCTAAATGCCAGCATTGTGCTTTAAGGGAGCAATACCTAGAAGCATTCTCATTAAACACAAGGTCAAGAAAATAATTTCTACTGTCACTATTTTTTTTTTTTTTTTTTTTTTTTTTGACGCAGTCTCTCACTGTCATCTAGGCTGGAATGAAGTGGCATGATCTCAGCTCACTGCAACTTCTGCCTCCAGGTTCAAGTGATACTTCTGTCTCAGCCTCTGTAGTAGCTGGGATTACAGGTGCCCACCATCACACGCAGCCAATTTTTTGTATTTTTAGTAGAGACAGGGTTTCACCATGCTGGCCAGGCTGATCTGGAACTCCTGACCTCAGGTGATCTGCCCGCCTTGGCCTCCCAAAGTGCTGGGATTACAGGTGTGTAATCCCAGCACTTTTCATTTTTATAATTCAGTGGTAGTAACCAAAATAGATAAGAATAAAATTAGAAATACAATTTGGAAAGGAGAAGATAAATTTATTTTTTATATAGGAATATTTAGCCAGAAAACCTGAGGGAATGAACTGAACAAACCATTACACGTAATTATTGAGGTGTCCATGTAAAAATAAGTTGAGAGAATGCTGCTTCCAGAACTGTAGAAAATGAGATATTCAGAAGGACTCCCTCCCGTTATGAAATGACCATGATCTGACTAGCTCCTGGCTATGACTGATGCATTGCTGGGTTCACAGGAAGCAAGTCATATTCCAACACCCACTCCCTCACTAAAAGGGGAGTACCAAACTATAAGACAGAGTAATAAATGGAAGCAGTGAGTTTTAAGATAGCAGTGTATAAAATTAACATGTCATGAACAAGTTGCATTTATTTAGAAATACAAAGAAGCGTAATGTTAGGAAATTCTATAAATGTTTACCATATTAACAAATGAAAAGAGAAATATCATTTGATCATTTTGACAGCAGAAAAATTATTTGACCATCAACACTCAATATGATTAAAAGCTCTTAGCAAAGTAGGAGTAGGAACTGATAAATGGTATGTACTGAATCTTTTTATGATAATACTAAAAGCATTCTCTCTCAAAATCATGATCAAGAAAAATATAACCTCGAGGCCAGGCGCAGTGGCTCACGCCTGTAATCCCAGCACTTTGGGAGGCTGAGGCAGGTGGATCACGAGGTCAAGAGATCGAGACCATCCTGACCAACACGGTGAAACGGTCTCTACTGAAAATACAAAAATTAGCTGGATGTGGTGGTGGCGGCGTGCACCTATAAGCTCAGCTACTTGGGAGACTGAAGCAGGAGAATCATGTGAACCTGGGAGGCGGAGGTTGCAGTGAGCCAAGATTACACCACTGCACTCCAGCCTGGCAACAGATCAAGACTTTCTCAAAAAAGGAAAACTGTAACATTGAACACTGTTGGACAAGAACAACAAAGGCTATAGACTAGAAAAGATGAAACCAAACTCTTTTTTATCTTTTGTAGATGTTTATGATTATTTACCAAAAAGGTAGAGGTTATATCATACCTCACAAAAACCGAAGACAAACCACTTCTAAGACCGTTTCACAAGGTGGCTACCAGAAGACCAACATGCAAACATCAGTTGATGAACCTCTACATACTCATTGTTATAAAGCATAAGTTTTAAATCCAGCAATTCTTTTTTCTGAGACAGAGTTTTGTTCTTGTCACCCAGGCTGGAGTGCAATGGCACTATCTCGGCTCACTGCAACCTCTGCCTCCCAGGTTCAAACTATTCTCCTGCCTCAGCCTCCTGAGTAGTTGAGATTACAGGTGTGCACCACCATGGCTGGCTGAGTTTTGCATTTTTAATAGAGAACAGGTTTCACCATCTTGGCCAGACAGGTCTTGAACTCCTGACCTCGGGTAATCTACCCACCTCAGCCTCCCATGTTGTTGGGATTACAGGCATGAGCCACTGCACCGGGCCCAAACAATTTGTTAATTGACAAAATATACTCTTATACAAAATTTTGAAGAACTTATGGAAACATCAAACAAAATATGTCCTGTAGCAGAAATATGTACAACTTAACTGAAAGATATTACAATAAACTTAAAGTTGACAGGTAGGTGGACTTTAATATTATAAGGATATAAATTCTCTCCAGTTGAAGTATAGATTTAATGCAATTCCAATTAAAATGGTGCTGGGCCAAATGGTATCAATGTGGGAGAAACCCACATGAAATTGGGTCTGTATTTTACTCCATATTATAAAAATTCCAAATGGTTTAAGCATTTAAATGTGAAAGGCAAAACTTGAAAACTTTTGGAAGGATATATCAGAAAATATATTTCTAAACTTGGGTTAGGAAGTAACATTTTCACAAAGGTAAACTGTAAAGAAAGTGAACTAAGAGGGCACAATCCTGCAGAAATTCTGTACTTGCAACATTATCTGACAGGATTAGAGTTCGGACTACACAAGGAATTTCTACAAGTCAGTTAAGTAAGTGGAAAAATAAGCAGCTTATGGACAATGGACATTTTATAGAAGAAGCAGTTTGGCAAATAACGGGAAGGCATTTAAGCTGTTTGGAAAACAGGGAAATAAAAATGAAGCCCATTGTAAGATACAAAATCGTATCTACAGAATTGTCGATAATTAAGTCTGATAATGGATTATGGGTCAATGGAAACTCATACTTCAGGGGAAAGTGGAAATTAGTATAATCCCTTGGAGAAAGTTTGGCATTACCACATGAGTTTGAATATTTGTGTAGCTGTTGACCAATAGGTTTCACTGCCAGATCTAGGCCCCAAAGAAACTTGCATGTGGATACCAAGAAACCAAGAATGTTCGTAGCCATACTGGTTGTGGTAGCAAAGGCCTAGAAATGACCACATGTCCATTGTAAGGAGCCTGAGTACATTATGGTATATTCACATGATGAAATATAACACAGCAACGGAAAGTGTGAGCCACAGCTATTCACAACCTGATATATCCCAGTAACATGACATTTAATAAAACAAGTCTCAGAAAATCATACCGTTTTATACCATTGTTATATTGGTATTAGCATTATATCAGCAAAACCAAACCGTACAGAAGAATTCATATATACAATGTTATGTCACTTTTATAAATCATAAGGATAATATACACAAAACTGGTGGTGATTTCTTTGGGGTCAGGGTAATAGGATGGGGCCAGCAGACAAGTGGAGCCATTAGTATTAGTAATGTTGTGGCCTTCAGAAGGAGGTAGGTTCCCAGCCTGTGCCTGTTATGTTTTATTAGGTGTGGGGTACACATACCCTTCTGAAGTCAAATGTCATGATAATGATGAAGGAAAAATACGAAATAGCCTCTGTATGTAAAGAGTAATCTGTTGGAGTTAATATAGGAAAGGAACTTCTTAGATAAAATGCTAGGAATAAATCTCTTGGGCAATGTGCAGGAGCATTGTGAAGACATCAAGAGTCTGCTGAGAGCCACAAACTTGGAACAAAAAGTCACGATTTGTTCTTTGAAAAATTTATCCTCAATGGACTGTTAGGTGCAGCAAACCGCTGGCACATGTTTACCGATGCAACAAACCTGCACGTCCCATGCATGTGTCCCAGAACTTAAAAGAAACATTTATTCTCATAAAGATGTCAACTCTCCCTGACTCCATAGGCTTGACATTTTATAAAAATTTTAGAGTTCTTCTCCCAATCTGGACAAGCTGAGAATTCTCAGCAAATCTTAAACAATTTGGGGAGGAGGACAATTTTTAAGGAAAACAGTACAAAATTAAGAAAGTAAAATTAGGTAGAAAAGCTAACATTAACTACAAACAAAATTATGAATATTGAAAAGCTGACAAATACAACATATTACCAACTTAAATTCAGAAAAATATATGTGTATATGTGTGTATATATAGATACATATATGTATGTATATATTTTGAGACGAAGTCTCACTGTCACCTAGGCTGGAGTGCAGGGGTGCAATCTTGGCTCACTGCAACCTCTGCCTCCCGGGTTCAAGCGATTCTCCTGCCTCAGCCTTCCGAGTAGCTGGGATTACAGGCAGGCACCACCACGCCCAGCTAATTTTTGTATTTTTTGTAGAGGTGGGATTTCACCATGTTGGTCAGGCTGGTCTGGAACTCCTGACCTCAGGTGATCCACCCATCTTGGCCTCCCAAAGTGCTGGGATTACAGGCGTGAGCTTCTTGATGTCAGAATAATTTGATTCTTGATATCAGAATAATTTCTATTAATTTCATTTTGTATCTTTAATCACCCTTGTTTCATAGTTCAGTAATTTTCTGTATTTTTTACTAAACTCTTCATATGTCTAAATTAGGAATGACAATTTTTATTTTTTTCTAAATCTAAAATTGTTTTCTAAATTACAATTAAAATGGTGTATTCAACCTTTAACTTTTAAAATATTGACATATAATTAACATACCACAAAACTCACCCTTTGAAAATATGCACAATTTGCTGCCTTTTTAGAGTATTCACAAAGTTGTGCAATAGTCACCATTGTCTATCTTCAGAACATTTTCATCACCCCCAGGAGAAATCTTATAATCATAGCAGCCATTCTCCATTTTCCTCTTCTTTCAGCCCTTTGCAACCACTAATCTACTTTGTGTGATTTGCCTATTCTGAACATTTCATATAAATAGAATTATACAATATGTGACCGTTTGTGCAACCTTTATTAAATTTTGAATGAACTTTTTGTATTCATGCTCCGGTTTTCCTTCTGAGTCAGAAAATATGAGTGTTTAAGATGTGTGTACTTCATGCTACAAGATCTCAGTGCTTTACAATGAGCAAACCATCTCACTCTCTTTAGATTGCTGAATACTGAGTTGGCATGGGTGATTAAAATACTACATGTAATGTACAAGATAAATTCAAGAAGGACGTGTAACTTGCAAAATCTGAAGTAGTCAGCAACTTTAGGGACTGGGAAGGCAGCTTTCCCAGGGATAACTAAGTGATAAACCAAACTGTGTCCAGAATATATTTTAAGTAATTACTACGGTTTTCAAAGAATGCTGGAAACTTAATGTCTTCTGATAGTCTCTGATAGTCACGTTTTTACATGACTGATTGCAAATGCAAGATACAGGTTAAAGTTGTTCAGAACTGACTCTGTTAAAAAGACAAAACTGCATTTGAATTATTCTGTGTATCCTTTAATTTCAGATGAATTTTGACAGTTAAAAGTTGGTTTGCTGTATGACAAATGATTTTTCTATTTTGGAGTAGCACTCAATAATGAGATACACAAAGCAATCTGCTACCGGAGGATTTGTAGCAATGATATTATTTGGTGTTTGGTTTGTTTATTGAGTTTCCACTTCATTTTGTACACATTTTCCCTTATTTTGATTAATTTCTCCATGAGCTATTTTGGATAAATAAGTCACATTTGTCCTTCTACCTTTAGGGTTTTCCAGGTACTCATGTAAAAACCGATCAAATGGAGCAATTAATTGTATGATTCCTAGAAATTTCTGTTACTCGAAGAGCACAACTTTTTCATTGCAATCTCGGATGAATACACCTTTTTCACTTAAGACCTTCCACTGTTCTTAGTACTTCAGCATAATACTTCATGTTCCGGCCAGGTGCAGTGGCTCATGCCTGTAATCCCAGCAATTCGGGAGGCTGAGTCAGGTGGATCTCAGGGTCAGGAGTTTGAGACCAGCTTGACCAACGTGGTGCAACCCTGCTTCTACTAAAAATACAAAAATTAATTGGATGTGGTGGCACATGCCTGTAATCTCAGCTACTCAGAAGGCTGAGGCAGGAAAATTGCTTGATCTTGGCTCATGCCATTGCACTTCAGACTGCACAACACAGTGAGACTCTTTCAAAAAAAAAAAAATATACTGTATGTCCCTTCATTGTCCTGCAAGCTGATGGTAAAGTGCATTACAATTCATTTATGTGTAATCCAAGTAAACGTAGCTTCATTGTGTTCTGTGTGTCTTTTGATTAAGAGCTCAATACATTTAATGTAGTCTGAAAATTTGCCTGGCATAAGTCATGTATGTCTTGTTAAAAAAATTTAATAATAGGCTGGGCGCGGTGGCTCAAGCCTGTAATCCCAGCACTTTGGGAGGCCGAGGCAGGTGGATCACGAGGTGAAGAGATCGAGACCATCCAGGTCAACATGGTGAAACCCTGTCTCTACTAAAGATACAAAAAATTAGCTGGGCACAGTGGCGGGTGCCTGTAATCCCAGCTACACAGGAGGCTGAGGCAGGAGAATTGCCTGAACCCAGGAGGCGGAGGTTGCAGTGAGCCGAGATCGCGCCATTGCACTCCAGCCTGGGTAACAAGAGCAAAACTCCATCTCAAAAAAAAAAAAAAAAAAAAAATTTAATAATATATATATATATATATATATATATATATATATATATATATGTATATGTATGTATGTATGTATATATTTGGAATAGACTGGCCAAGATCTTATAACAATTCTTTCATATTTCTTATAATACCTGTTTAGAAAACATCTGAACAAATCCTTTATGTTCTGCTTGATTCTTTGTAAATAGGAATGATGATTTTGGAGGCTGAAAAATTTCCCGCTTGCCAATGTTACTGTGAATTGCTCACTGTGACAGGCGGGGATGAAAGTTCAAGGAACTCATGGAAGTCAACACATTGATTCCATGAGGCTGTGTTGACTGTGGAATCTGTTTTCTGTTGGGAAGGTTTTGTTTTCTATTTTGACTATTCTGATACTCAATCTTAATGAGGCTGTGTTGACTGTGGCATCTGTTTTCTGTTTGGAAGGTTTTGTTTTCTATTATGACTATTGTGATTCTCAATCTTATTTCTCTTCTGTTATTACCAGCATTTTCTTGGTGATTATGATTCTTGATGAAACAGTTCTCTATGCCATTTCAACCATCAGAGGTTTCTAGTCTCCATGGTTTTATAGGAGAGTTCCTGATGTTTCGAGACTCCTGCCAATCTTTATTCTTTCAATTTCCTTTTTTGGTTTCCATTAAGATACTTTCGATTGAGTTTAAATTTTGAAATGGTCGATAATTGTAGAAAAAATTTACCTGCAATTGAGACGTACTCAAAAGCAATTCAAATGCATTTAAAAACTGCCACTGTGTTGAGTCGAGCCCTATAATTGTGTAACCAAATTATTCTCATGCTACAAATACTGAATTATTGATGGGATACATGTAGGAGTTTTTCACTGGAACATCATTTCTTCGGGCCACTTTGCTGTATCGGTGGCGATTTTGTATGGTGCTTTATCTGGAATGGTCAGACTTCGTGGAGACAAGATAGATCGGATCAGTTCAGGTGTGTGTAAGTCAGGCGGCCTCATCCCCAGTTATACTTACTCTTCATAGTAATATTTGCTGTTTGTGTCCTACAAACCCAGGAATTTGACAAATTTTAAAAATTTTGATAATACATTTTATGTAACCTCTATATCCCAACTAGTATTTCAACATGTAATTAGTATGAAGCCATTAGTGAGATATTTTCACATTCTTTTTTCACATCAAGTTTTCAATATCTAGTATTAAAATCACAACACATCTCACTTTGGACTAGCTACATCTTTTTTTTTTAATTATACTTTAAGTTCTGGGGTACAGGTGTGTAGATATTTGTTACGTAGTGATACATGGGCCACGGTGGTTTGCTGCATCCATCACCCAATCATCTACGTTAGGTTTTTTTGCTGCTATCCATCCCCTAGTCTCCCAACCCACAGCAGGCCCCAGTGTGTGATGTTCCCCTCCCTGTGTCCATGTGTTCGCTTGTTCAACTCCCACTTATGAGTGAGAACATGCTGTGTTTGGTTTTCTGTTCTTGTGTCAGTTTGCACCTGAGAATGATGGTTTCCTGCTTCAACCATGTCCCTGCAAAGGACATGAACTCATGATTTTTTTCTTTGTAATTTAGTCTTTATTTCATAATCATAAACTTAACTCTGCAATCCAGCTAGGCATGGAAAGGGAACAAGGAAAACAGAACCCAAAGGGAATTGCAGCGAGAGCTCAAAGATTCTAGGATACTGTGAGCGAATGGGGTGGAGGGGTGCTCTCCTGAGCTACAGAGGGAATGGTCTGGAACTTGTTAGAGTTGTCCACGGTCATCATTGGTGATCTTCTTGCTGGTCTTGTCATTCCTGGACCCAAAGCGCTCCATGGCCTCCATGATATTCATGCCACCTTTCACCTCACCAAAGACCACATGCTCACCATCCAACCACTCAGTCTTGACAGTGCACATGAAAAACGGAACCATTTGTGTTGGGTCCAGTGTTTGCCATGGACACAATGCCAGGATCTGTATGCTTTAGGATGAAGTTCTCATCATCAAACTTTTCCCCATAGATGGACTTGCTACCAGTGCCATTATGGCATGTGAAGTCACCTCCCTGACACATAAACCCTGGAATAATTCTGTGAAAGCAGGAACCCTTATAACCAAATTCTTTCTCTCCAGTGCTCAGAGGACGAAAAA
Organism: Saguinus oedipus; assembly: GCA_031835075.1. Taxonomy (NCBI): domain Eukaryota; kingdom Metazoa; phylum Chordata; class Mammalia; order Primates; family Cebidae; genus Saguinus; species Saguinus oedipus. The sequence goes on from CM063179.1 coordinate 131,656,971, forward strand.
TTTTCTGCTGTCTTTGGAACCTTGTCTGCAAACAGCTCGAAGGAGATGTGGCCCAAGAGCTGGCTGTCAACAGCAATGTTGAACATGGTGGGGTTGAACTCATCCCTTTTTTTATGGCTGCATAGTATTCCATGGTGTATATGTGTCACATTTTCTTTATCCAGTTTATCATTGATGGGCATTTGTGTTGGCTCCAAGTCTTTGCTATTGTGAACAATGCCACAATTAATGTGTGCATGTGTCTTTATGGTAGAATGATTTATAATCTTTTGGGTATATACCCAGTAATGGGATTGCTGGGTCAAATGCAATTTCTATTTCTAGGTCTTTGAGGAATCGCCACACTGTCTTCCACAATGGTTGAACTAATTTATACTCCCACCAGCAGTGGAAAAGTGTTCCTATTTCTCCACATCCTCTCCAGCATCTGTTTTCTCCAGATTTTTTAATGATCACCATTCTAACTGGTGTAAGATGGTATCTCAATGTAGTTTTGATTTGCATTTCTCTAATGACCAGTGATGATGAGCATTTTTCCATATGTTTGTTGGCCTCATGTATGTCTTCTTTTGTAAAGTGTCTGTTCATATCCTTCGCCCACTTTTGAATGGGCTTATTTTTTTCTCGTAAATCTGTTTTGGTTCTTTGTAGATTTTGGATATCAGTCCTATGTCAGATGGGTAGATTGCAAAAATTTTTTCCCATTCTGTTGGTTGCCGATTCACTCTGATGACTGTTTCTTTTGCTGTGCAGAAGCTGTGGAGTTTGATTAGGTCCCATTTGTCTATTTTGGCTTTTGTTGCCAATGCTTTTGGTATTTTGGTCATGAAGTCCTTGCCTACGCCTATGTCCTGAATGGTTTTGCCTAGATTTTCTTCTAGGGTTTTTATGGTTTTAGGTCTTAGGTTTAAATCTTCAGTCCATCTTAACTTTTGTATAAGGTGTAAGGAAGGAATCCAGTTTTGGCTTTCTGCGTATGGCTAGCCAGTTTTCCCAACATCATTTATTAAATAGGGAATCCTTTCCCCATTGGTTGATTTGTCAGTTTTGTCAAAGATCAGATGGTTATAGATGTGTGGCATTATTTCTGAGGCCTCTGTTCTGTTCCATTGGTCTATATCTCTGTTTTGGTACCAGTGCCATGCTGTTTGATTACTGTAGCCTTGTAGTATAGTTTTAAGTCAGATAGTGTGATGCCTCCAGCTTGGCTTTTTTTGCTTAGGATTGTCTTGGCTATGTGGGCTGTTTTTGCTCCATATGAAATTTAAGGTGTTTTTTTTTTTCCAATTCTTTGAAGAAAGTCAATGGTAGCTTGATGGGGATAGCATTGAATTTATAAATTACTTTGGGCAGTATGTCCATTTTTATGATACTGATTCTTCCTAACCATGAGCATGGAATGTTTTTCCATTTGTTTGTGTCCTCTCTTACTTCCTTGAGCAGTGGTTTGTAGCTCTTGTTCAAGGGGTCCTTCACATCCTTTGTAAGTTGTTTTCCTAGGTATTTAATTCTCTTTGTAGCAATTGTGAATGGGAGTTCACTCATGCTTTGACTCTGTTATCGGTGTATAGGAATGCTTGTGATTTTTGCACATCGATTTTGTATCCTGACACTTTGCTGAAATTGCTTATCAGCTTAGGGAGATTTTGGGCTGAGATGATGTGGTCTTCTAAATATACAATCATGTAATCTGCAAATAGAGACAACTTGACTTCCTCTCTTCCTAATTGAATACTCTTTATTTCTTTTTCTTGCCTTATTGCCCTGGCCAGAACTTCCAATACTATGTTGAATAGGAGTGGTAAGAGAGAGCATTCTTGTCTCATGCTGGTTTTCAAAGGGAATGCTTCCAGTTTTTGCCCATCCAGTGTAACATTGGCTGGGGGTTTGTCATAAATAGTTCTTGTTATTTTGAGATACGTTCCATCAATACCTAGTTTGAGAGTTTTTAGCATGAAGGACTGTTGAATTTTGTCAAAGGCCTTCTCTGCATATATTGAGATAATCGTGTGTTTTTTGTCTTTGGTTCTATTTATGTGATGGATATATTTATTGATTTGCTGTGTTGAACCATCCTTGCATCCCAGCGATGAAGCCAACTTGATCATGATGGATAAGCTTTTTGAAGTGCTATTGGATTCGATTTGTCAGCATTTTATTGAGGATTTTTGAATGGATGTTCATCAGGGATATTGGTCTGAAATTTTTTTTAGTTGTGTCTCTATCACGTGTTGGTATCAGGATGATGTTGGCCTCATAAAATGGGTTAGGAAGGATTCCCTGTTTTTCTATTGTTTGAAATAGTTTCAGAAGGAATGGTACAGCTCCTCTTGGTACCTCTGGTAGAATTTGTGAACCCATCTGGTCCTGGACTTGTTTTGGTTGGTAGACTATTAATTGTTGCCTCAATTTCAGAACTTGTTATTGGTCTATTCAGGGATTCAACTTCTTCCTGGTTTAGTCTTGGGTTTAAGTGTCCAGGAATTTATCCATTTCTTCTAGATTTTCTGGTGTATTTGCATAGAGATGTTTATAGTATTCTCTGATGGTAGTTTGTATTTCTCTGAAATCAGTGATATCACCTTTATCATTTTTTATTGCATCTATTTGATTATTCTATTAGTCTGGCTAGCAGTCTATTTTGTTGATCTTTTCAAAAAACCACATTCTGGATTCATTGATTTTTATTTTTATTTTTGAAGGGTTTTTTTGTGTCTCTATCTACTTCAGTTTGGCTCTGATCTTAGTTATTTCTTGTCTTCTGCTAGCATTTGAATTTGTTGTTCTTGCTCCTCTAGTTTTTTTTTAATTGTGACATTAGGGTGTCAATTTTAGATATTTCCTCCTTTCTCTTGTGGGCATTTAATCCTATAAATTTCCCCTACACACTGCTTTAAATGTGTCCCGGAGAGTCTGGTATGTTGTATATTTGTTCTCATTGGTTTCAAAGAACATCTTTGTTTCTGCCTTCATTTCATTATTTGTCCAGTAGTCATTCAGGAGCAGGTTGTTCAGTTTCCATGTAGTTGTGCAGTTTTGAGTGAGTTTCTTACTCCTGAATTTTAATTTGATTGCACTGTGGTCTGACAGACTGTTACGATTTCTGTTCTTTTGCATTTTTGAAGGAGTGTTTTACTTCCAATTATGTGATCAGTTTTAGAATGAGTGTGATGTGGTGCTGAGAAGAATGTATATTCTGGGAATTTGGAGTGGAGGGTTCTGTAGATTTCTATTAGGTCCACTTGGTCCAGAGCTGAGTTCAAGTCCTGAATATTCTTGTTAATTTTCTGTCTCATTGATCTGTCTAATATTGAAGTGGGGTGTTAAAATCTCCCACTGTTATTGTGTGGGAGTCTAAGACTGTTTGCAGGTCTCTTATGAATCTGGGTGCTCCTGTATTGGGTGCATATATATTTAGGATAGTTAGCTGCTCTTGATGTATTGATCCCTTTATGTAATGTCCTTCTTCGTCTCTTTTGATCTTTGTTGGTTTAGAGTCTGTTTAATCAGAGATTAGGATTGCAATCCCTGCTTTTTTTTTCTTTCCGTTTGCTTGGTAAATATTTCTCCATCCATTTATTTTGAGCCTATGTGTGTCTTTGCATGTGATGAGTCTCCTGAATACAGCACACAGATGGGTGTTGACTCTTTTTTTTTTTTTTCTCTGAGACAGAGTCTCGCTCTGTCACCCCGGCTGGAATGCAGTGGAGTGATCTCGGCTCACTGAAACTTCTGCCTCCCAGGTTCAAGTGATTCTTTTGCCTTAGCCTCCCGAGAAGTTGGGACTTTAGGTGTGTGCCACTATGCCCAGCTAATGTTTTTGTATTTTTTTTAGTAGAGGTGGGGTTTCACCATGTTGGCAGGGATGGTCTCGATCTCTTGACCTTGTGATCTATCCACCTTGGCTTCCCAAAGTGCTGGGATTACAGGCGTGATCTTGAGTCTTTATCCAATTTATCAGTCTGTGTCTTTTTCTTAGGGCATTTAGCCCATTTACATTTAAGGTTAATATTGTTATGTGTAAATTTGACCCTGTGGTTATAATGCTAGCTGGTTATTTTGCTTATTGATGCAGTGTCTTCATATTCTCAGTGGTCTTTACAATTTGGTACATTTTTGCAGTGTCCGGTACTGGTTTTTCCTTTCCATATTAGGTGCTTCCTTCAGGACCTCTTGTAAGGCGGGCCTGGTGGTGACTAAATCTCTCAGTCTTTGCTTGTCTGTAAAGAATTTTATTTCTCGTTCACTTAAGCATTGGCTTAAGTTTGGCTGAATATGAAATTCTGGGTTGAAAATTCTTTCCTTTAAGGATGTCGAATATTGGTCCCCACTCTCTTCTGGCTTGTAGGGTTTCTGCTGAGAGATCTGCTGTTAGTCTGATGGGCTTCTCTTTGTGGGTAACCTTAGCTTTCTCTCTGGCTACCCTTAGCACTTTTTCCTTCATTTCATCCTTGGTAAATCTGACTATTATATGTCTTGGGGTTGCTCTTCTTGAGGACTGTCTTTGTGGTGTTCTCTATATTTCATGAATTTGAATGTTGGCCTGCCTTGCTAAGTTGGAGAAGTTCTCCTGGATAATATCCTGAAGAGTGTTTTCCCACTTGATTCAATTTCCCCCGTCACTTTCTGGTACACCAGTCAAATACAGAATTGGTCCTTTCACATGGTCCCGTATTTCTTAGAGGCATTGTTCATTTCTTTTCCCTCTTTTTTTTCTCTAATCTTCTTGCTTTATTTCATTGTGTTGATCTTCAATCTCTGATATCCTTTTTTTCTGCTTAATCAGTTTGGCTACTGATACTTGTGTATGCTTCACCAAATTCTCATGCTGCATTTTTGAGCTCCATGAAGTCATTTATCTTCTTCTCTAAACTGGTTATTACAGTTAGCAATTTGTCTAACCATTTTTCAAGGTTCTTAGCCTGCTTGCATTGGGTTAGAACATGCACCTTTAACTCAGGAGTTTGTTATTATCAACCTTCTCAATCCTGCTTCTGTCAATTTGTCAAACTCATTCTCTGTCCAGTTTTGTTCCCTTGCTGGCGAGGAGTTGTGATCCTTTGGAGGAGAAGAGGCATTCTGGCTTTTGGAATTTTCAGCCTTTTTTGAGCTGTCTTCTCCCCATCTTGGATTTGTCTGTTTTTGGTCTTTGACATTGGTGACCTTCGGATGAGGTCTCTGAATGGATGTCTTTTTTGTTAATGTTGATACTATTCCTTTTTGTTAGTTTTCCTTCTCACAATTGGGCCTCTCTGTGGCAGATCTGCTGGAGTTTGCTGGAGGTCCACTCCAGACCTTGTTTGCCTGGGTATCACCAGCAGAGGTATCACCAGAACAGCAAAAATTGCCGCATGTTCTTTCCTCTGGAAGCTTTGCCCAGAGAGGCACCTGCCAGATGCCAGGCAGAGTTCTCTTGTATGAGGTGTCTGTCAGCCCCTAATGGGAGGTGTCTGTCAGTCAGCATACATGGGGGTCAGGGACCCACTTTAGGAGGCAGTCTGTCCCTTATCAGAGCTCAAATGTTGTGCTGGGAGATGTGCTGCTCTCTTCAGAGCCATCAGGCAGGGACATTTAGGTCTGCTGAAGCTGCACCCACAGCCACCCCTTTCCTCAGGGGCTCTGTCCCAGGGAGGTGGGGGTTTTATCTATACATCCCTGACTGGGGCTGCTGCCTTTTGTTTTCCAGAGATGCCCTGCCCAGAGAGGGGTAATCTAGAGGCAGTCAGAGCCCAACCTTGCTGAGCTGCTGTGGGATCTACTCAGTTTGAACTTCACTGTGGCTCTGTTTACACTGTGAGGGGGAAACCCACCTATTCAAGCCTCAGCAATGGCAGATGCCCCTCCCCAACCAAGCTCAGCCTTCCCAGTTTGACCTCAGACTACCGTACTGGCTGCAAAAATTTCAAGCCGGTGGATCTTAGCTTGCTGGACTCTGGGGGTAGGACCTACCGAGCGAGAGCCCTTGGGTAGCTTCAGCCCCCTTTCCAGGGGAGTGAACAGTTCAGTCTCACTGGCGCTCAGTTACCACTGGGGTATGAAAAGAAAAAAACTCCTGCTGCTAGCTTGGAGTCTGCCCAAAGTGCTGCCCAGTTTTGTGCTTGAAACCTAGGGCCCTGGTGGTGTAGGCACCAGAGAGAATCTCCTGGTCTGCCAGTTGTGAGGACTGTGGGGAAGAAAGCAGTATCTGGGCCTGAGTGTGCTAGACCTCTCGGGAGTCTCTCATGGCTTCTTTTGGCTAGTGGAGGGAAATCCCCCAACCCCTTGCACTTCCCAGGTGAGGAAATACCCCACCTTGCTTCAGCTTCCCCTCTGTGGGCTGCACCCACTGTCCAACAAGTCCCAGTGAGATGAACTGAGTACCTCAGTTGGAAGTGCAGAAATGACTTGCCTTCTGTGTCAATCTTGCTGGGAGCTGCAGACAGGAGCTTTTCCTATTTGGCCATCTTGCCAGCTGTCATCAAAATTGACTTTTTAGTTTATAAAACAAAGGGGCCAGGTGTGGTGGCTCACACCTGTAGTCCCAGCACTTAGGGAGGCCAAGGTGGGCAGATCACTTGAGGTCAGGAGTTTGAGACCAGTCTGACCAACGTAGTGAAACCCTGTCTCTAAAATACAAAAATTAGGCGGGCATGGTGATGCATGCCTGTAGTCTCAGCTATTTGAGAGGCTGAGGTGGGAGGATCACATGAGTCCAGGAGGCAGGGGCAGTGAGCCAAGATTGTGCCCCTGCAATCCAGCCTGGGCAACAGAGTGAAACTTGGTCTCGAAAAAAAAAAAAAAAGCAAATTAGTTTAAGGAGGATTTTCTTAACTGAAAGATAGTTTTAAAAGAACAGCTCCCTACAATTATAACATTAGCAGAAATCACTTTAGCATTTTTGTGTTGATTGCTTTGCTCCACCAAGAGTTTCTGTGAAACACCTGTAATGATCATTTTTTAGTCTTCAGCTTTTAAGTTCAGGGTACATGTGCAGGATGGGTAGGTATGTTACATAGGTGCCATGGTGGCTTGCTGCACAGATCAACCCACCACCTAGGCATTAAGCCCAGCATCCATTAGCTGTTCATCCAGATGCTTTTCCTCCTCCCCACCCACCTCCCTGATGGCCCCAGTGTGTGTAGGTCCTTTCCATGTGACCATGTGTTCTCATCATTCAGCTCCCACTGTTAAGTTAGAACATGTGGTGTTTGGTTTTCTTTTCCTGCATTAGTTTGCTGAGGATAATGGCTTCTAGCTCCATCTATGTCCCTGCAAAGGATATGATCTCATTCCTTTTTATGGCTTCATAGTTATAATACCAAATTTGATGCATCTTATTGTTGTTATTTTTTGAGACAGGGTCTTGCTGTGTCACCCAGGCTGGAGTGCAGTACTGCGATCATGACTCACTGCAGCCTCGACCTCCCAGGCTCAATAGATCCTCCCATTTCAGCCTCCCACGTGGCTGGGACTACAGGCATTTGCCACCACACCCAGTTAATTTGTATAATTTTTTGTAGAAGTGGATTTTCGTCACGTTTCTCAGTCTGGTCTCAAACTCTGGGACTCAAGTGATTCTTCTGCCTCAGCCTCCCAAGGTGCTGGGATTACAGGCATGAGCCACCGTGCCTGGCCACATCTTATTTTTAAATGCTGTTTTAATAAGATCTCAGTTATATGCTTCATCTCAAGTGATTATTTATCTCTAAAACAAATCAAGTTCCTTCCAAGTACAAAAGAATCTATGTTCTAAGGCAGTGGAAGGAATGGGGGTTGTGGAGAATATATCATGCTCCAGCAAAATTATAATAACTTAACATTTTGAAAGACTTGTAGTCAAAGAAACTCTAACTAATTACCCTGGATGTCATGGCAGGTAGGGGGTGTTGAAGCCCACATTCCCACTTACTCCCATTTTAAAGTTAGAATCAGGAGGAAAATGGGTATTGAGATAAATAATTTTGCTGTATCACAGTTCGGCTAAAAGACGTTGTACCTAGCGAGGATGCAAATGATTTATACACTATCTACTCTTGAAGCTTAAACCAGTTCTTCTGTGATGGATTTTTGGGGTGTAAAGGGAGGAGACAGCCAGGAGGAGGACTGAATGCATTTGAAAGGAGATTCAAAGTGATGTTTATTGAGCACTTCTCTTTGGAAAGACAAAAAATTAAAGGCTCCCTTAAAGACTGTACAGAAATGATTTATTGGAGATATCCCTTGTCTGCAAGCTCTAATATTAAGCCTCCCAATATAATGCAAGTTCGATTGGTATAGAAAATGGAAAGGAGCAGGCAGATTTATTATTTATGAGCATGAGTAATTTTAATCTTTATTGCTTTCCCACTTCAGATCAAGTTGGAATTTTTAACTTTTGACCAAAAGGCTCTTTGGTTTTACAGAAAATATAGAACACATACATAAAATGTACTATATGTATTGTATATGTCTTTAATAGTATAAAGTAATTTTAAAGTTAGACTATTTAAAATAATTTGAAATTCTAGTTTGTTATAAGAGTTAGATAATGTTGTGGTAACCTGTGAGTGTGTTTATTTGGCAATTATGGTGACCACGAGGGGACTCACTCTGGCCATTTAGGAAAAGATCTGACAAACGAGAAGGAAGATGGTTTTAATAAGGACAAATGTGAACTTATTATAGACTTGTATAATAAGGGTGATCTGGAGTAGTATACGCTTATAATGTACAGTGACTATCTCTGTTGAGTGGTTGTCTGGGATTTACAGTAGACATCTTTTTTTTTTTTTTTTTTTTTTTGAGACGGAGTTTCGCTCTTGTTACCCAGGCTGGAGTGCAATGGCACAATCTCGGCTCACCGCAACCTCCGCCTCCTGGGTTCAGGCAATTCTCCTGCCTCAGCCTCCTGAGTAGCTGGGATTACAGGCACGCGCCACCATGCCCAGCTAATTTTTTGTATTTTTAGTAGAGACGGGGTTTCACCACGTTGACCAGGATGGTCTCGATCTCTTGACCTCATGATCCACCCGCCTCGGCCTCCCAAAGTGCTGGGATTACAGGCTTGAGCCACTGCTCCCGGCCTACAGTAGACATCTTTAGCTTATCACCATCTTTCTTCAAGCACTCTTCTACTTCTTGACATTATGCACAAGAACCTTATGACAGTATTCTTCCAGGCCCCAGTCATGGTGCTGTTGTTACCCTCTGTTGCTTCTGCATATCCTATTAACCTCACAAAACATTGCTGTTATTTTTGTTTTAGACAGACAACATATTTTATATTGACCCACATAATTGCCTTTGTTAGGGCTCTTTGTTACTTTGTATTTTGTATTTGTATTTTGTATGGTTTCTCTTCTGCCTGAGGAACTTTTAACATTTTTTATGGTTCAGGTACATTAGTGATGAGCTCTCCCAGCTTGGTTTATCTTAAGCTTTTGTTTTGCCTTTATTTATTTATTTTCGTGAGATGGAGTCTCACTCTGTCACCCGGGCTGGAGTGCATTGCAACTCCACTCACTGCAACCTCTGCCTCCTGGGTTCCAGTAATTCTCCTGCTTCAGCCTCCCAAGTAACTGGGACTGCAGGTGCTCACCACCATGCCCAGCTAACTTTTGTATTTTTAGTGGAGATGGGGCTTGTGTTTTTAGTGGAGATGGCCAGGCTGGTCTCGAACTCCTGACCTCAAGTGATACAACCGCCTCGACCTCCCAAAGTGCTGGGATTACGGGCATGAGCCACCACTACCAGCCTTGCCTTTATTTTTGAAAGATAATGTCACTAGGTAAAGAGTTCTAGTTTGACATGCTTTCCTTTTGAGTACTTTGTAAAAAAATATTTTAAAAATTGGTTTCTTTGAAAGTTTTAATTGACTTTTTCTTAGTACATATTTATGGGGTATATAGTGATGTTTTGGTGCATATAATGTTTTGTGATCAGATCAGGGTGATTAGCATATTATCTTGAATATTCTTTATTTTTTGGGAGATGGACATTAAATATTCTCTATTTGAAATTACATACTACTGTTTTAACTATAGTCATTCTAAAATACTGTAGAACTCTAGAACAAACTCCTATCTAGCTGTAATTTTGTATCCTTTAACAAGCCTCTTCTGGATCCAAAATGGCTGAATAGGAACAGCTCTGGAATGCAGTTCCCAGCGAGAATGCAGAGGTCACCGCAGGTGATCCCCAGGCAAGCAGGGTCTGGAGCGGACCTCCAGCAGTCCTACGGCAGAGGGGTCTGACTGTTAGAAGGACAACTAAAAAAAAGAAATAACTTCATCATCAACAAAAAGGACGTCCACTCAGAGACCCCATCCGAAAGTCACCAACTACAAAGACCGCAGGTAGATAAATCCACAAAGATGGGAAGAAACCAGCACAAAAAGGATGAAAACACCCAAAACCAGAATGCCTTTCCTCCTCCAAGGGATCCCAACTCCTCACCAGCAAGGGAACAAGGCTAGATGGAGAATGAGTCTGATGAATTGACAGAAACAGAATTCAGAAGGTGGGTAATAACAAACTTCTCAGAGCTCAAAGAACATGTGCTAACCCAATGCAAAGAAACTAAGAACCTAGAAAAAAGCTTAGATGAGATGCTAATTAGAAATAGAGAATAATATAAACGACTTGATAGAGCTGAAAAACATAGCATGAGAACTTCATAAAGTGTGCACAAGTTTCAGTAGCCTAATTGACCAAGCAGAAGAAAGGATATCAGAGATTGAAGATCAACTAAATGAAATAAAATGAGAAGGCAAGATTAGAGAAAAAAGTAAAAAGAAATGAATAAAGCCTTCAAGAAATATGGGATTATGTGAAAAGACCTAAACTACATTGATAAGTGTACCTGAATGTGACAGAGAGAATGAATCCAAGCTGGAAAACACTCTTCAGGATATTATCCGGGAGAACTTCTCCAACCTAGCAAGGCAGGCCAATATTCAAGTCCAGGAAATACAGAGAACACCACAAAGATACTCCTCAAGAAGAGCAACCCCAAGGCACATAATCGTCAGATTGACCAGGGTTGAAATGAAGGAAAAGATGCTAACGGCAGCCAGAGAGAAAGGTCAGGTTACTCACAAAGGGAAGCCTGTCAGACTCACAGCAGATCTCTCTGCAGAAACCCTACAAACCAGAAGAGAGTGGGGGCCAATATTCAACATCCTTAAAGGAAAGAACTTTCAACCTAGAATTTCATATCCAGCCAAACTAAGCTTCATAAGCAAAGGAGAAATAAAATCCTTTATGAACAAGAAATTGCTGAGAGATTTCCTCACCACCAGGCCTGCCTTATAAGATCTCCTAAAAGAAGCACTAAATATAGAAAGAAACAACCAGTACCAGCCACTGCAAAAACATACCAAATGGTAAAGAGCATCGACACAATGAAGAAACTGTGTCAACTAATGGGCAAAACAACCAGCTAGCATCAAAATGGCAGGATCAAATTCACACATAACAATATTAACCTTAAATGTAAATGGAGTAAATGCCCCAATCAAAAGACACAGACTGATAAATTATATAAAAAGTCAAAACCCATTGGTGCGCTGTATCCTGGAAACCCATCTCATGTGCAGGATACACATAGGCTCAAAATGAAGGGAAGTAGGAAGATTTACCAAGAAAATGGAGAGCAAAAAAAAAAAGGAGTTGCAATCCTACTCTCTGATAAAATAAACTTTAAACCAACAAAGATCAAAAGAGATGAAGAAGGACATTACATAATGGTAAAAGGATCAATGCAATAAGAAGAGCTAACGATCCTAAATATATACACATCCAATATAGGAGCACCCAGTTACATAAAGCAAGTTCTTAACGACCTACAAAGAGACTTAGACTCCCACACAATAATAGTGGGAGACTTTAACACTCCACTGTCAATATTAGACAGATTGATGAGACGGAAAATTAACAAGGATATCCAGGACTTGAACTCATATCTGGACCAAGCAGACCTAATAGACAATTACATAACTCTCCATCCCAAATCCAAACAATGAAATGAAGGCAGAAATAAAGATGTTCTTTGAAACCAATGAGAATGAAGATACAATCTCTGGGACACATTTAAAGCAGTGTCTAGAGGAAAATTTATAGCAATAAATGCCCACATGAGAAGCCAGGAAAGATCTAAAATTGACATCCTACCATCAAAATTGAGTTAGAGGAGCAAGATCAAAAACCCTCAAAAGCTAGCAGAAGACAAGAAATAACTAAGATCAGAGCAGAACTGAAGGAGATAAAGACACAAACCCTTTAAAAATCAATAAATTCAGAAGCTGTTTTTTTGAAAAGATCAACAAAGTAGACCACTAGCCAGATTAATAAAGAATTAAATAGATGCAATAAAAAGCAATAAAGGGGATATCACCACAGATTCCACAGAAATACAAACTACCATCAGAGATTACTACAAACAACTCTATGCACATAAACCAGTATACTTGGAAGAAATGGATAAATTCCTGGACACTTGCACCCTCCCAGGCCTAAACCAGGAAGAAGTCAAAACCCTGAATAGACCAATAACAAGGGCTGAAGTTGAAGCAGCAATTAATAGCCTACCAACCAAAAAATGTCCAAGTCCAGATGGGATCACAGCTGAGTTCTACCAGACATACAAAGAGGAGCTGGTACCATTCCTTCTGAAACTATTCCAAACAATCCAAAAAAGAGGGAATCCTTCCCAAATCATTTTATGAGACCAACATCCTGATACCAAAGCCCGGCAGAGACTCAACAAGAAAAGAAAATTTCAGGCCAGTATCCATGATGAACATAGCTGCAAAAATCTTCAATAAAATACTGGCAAGCTGATTGCAACAGCACATCAAAAAGCTTATCCACCATGATCAAGTAGGATTCATCCCAGGGATGCAAGGCTGGTTCAATATATACAAGTCTATAAACATAACCCACCACAAAAACAGAACCAAAGACAAAAACTACATGATTATCTCAATTGATGCAGATAAGGCCTTTGACAAAATTTAACAGCCTTTTATGCTAAAAACTCTCAATAAACTAGATATTGACGGAATTTATCTCAAGATAATAAAAGCTATTTATGACAAACCCACAGCCAATATCATACTGAATGGGCAAAAACTGGAAGCATTCCCTATGACATCTGGCCCTAGACAAGGATACCCTCTCTCACCACTCCTACTCAATATAGTACTGGAAGTTCTATAGCCGGAGCAATCAGGCAAGAAAAAGAAAGTATTCAATTAGCAAAGGAGGAAGTCAAACTGTCTCTATTTGCAGACTACATGATTGTATATTTAGAAGACCCCATTGTCTCAGCCCAAAATCTCCTGAAACTGATAAACAACTTCAGCAAAATCTCAGGATACAAAAATCAATGTGCAGAAATCACAAGCATTTCTTTACACCAGTAACAGACTAAAAGAGAGCCAAATCAAGAGTGAACTCCCATTCACAATTGCTACAAAGAGAATGAAATACCTAGGAATACAACTAACAAAGGATGTAAAGGACCTCTTCAAGGAGAACTACACAAACTATTGCTCAAGGAAATAAGAGAGGACAGAAACAGATGGGAAAACATTCTATGCTCCTGGTTAGGAAGAATCAATATTGTGAGAATTGCCATACTGCCCAAAGTAATTTATGCATTCAGTGCTATCACCATCAAACTACCTATGACCTTCTTCACAGAACTGGAAAAAAACCACCTTAAACTTCATATGGAACCAAAAGAGAGTCTGCATAGCCAAGACAATCCTAAGCAAAAACAAAGCTGGAGGCATCATGCTACCTGATTTCAAACTATACTACAAGGCTACAGTAATCAAAACAGCATGGTACTGGAACTAAAACCGAGATGTAGACCAATGGAACAGAACAGATGCCTCAGAGGCAACACCGCACATCTACAACCATCTGATCTTTGACAAACTGGACAAAAACAAGCAATGGGGAAAGGATTTCCTGTTTAATAAATGGTGTGGGAAAACTGGCTAGCCATGTGCAGAAAGCAGAAACTGGACCCATTCCTGACACCTTACACTAAAATTAACTTCAGATGGATTAAAGATGAAAATATAAGACCTAACACCATAAAGACCTTAGAAAAAAACCTAGGCAAAACCATCCAGGACATAGACACAGGCAAGGACTTCATGACTAAAACACCAAAAGCATTGGCAACAAAAGCCAAAATAGATAGATGGGATCTAATTAAACTCCAGAGCTTCTGCACAGAGGAAGGAACAATCATGAGAGTGAACTGGCAACCAACAGAATGGGGAAAAAGTTTTTGAAGTCTATGCACCTGACAAAGGGCTAATATCCAGAATCGACAAAGAACTGAAAGAGATTTGCAAGAGAAAACTCATTCAAAAGTGGGCAAAGGACATGAACAGACACTTTTCAAATAGAAGACATATATGAGGCCAGCAAACAAGAAAAAAATGCTCATCATCACTGGTCATTAGAGAAATGCAAATCAAAACCACATTGAGATACCATTCACACCAGTTAGAATGGCAATCATTAAAAAATCTGGAGACAACAGATGCTGGAGAGAATATGGAGAAACACACTTTTCCATTGTTGGTGGGAGTGTAAATTAGTTCAACCATTGTGGAAGACAGTGTGGGGATTCCTCAAGGATCTAGAAATAGAAATTCCATTTGACCCAGAAATCCTATTACTAGGTATATTTGCAAATGTTTATAAGTCGTTCTATTATAAAGACACATGCACAGGTATGTTCATTGTGGCACTGTTTACAATAGCCAATACCTGGACCCAACCCAAATGCCCATCGATGATAGACTGGACAAGGAAAAGGTGGCATGTATACAACATGGAATACTATGCAGCCATGAAAAACGAGGAGTTCATGTTTTTTCGTAGGGACATGGATGAATCTGGAAACCATCATTGTCAGCAAACTGACACAAGAACAAAATCACTGCATGTTTTCACTCATGTGGTGTTGAACAATGAGAGCACATGGACACGGGGAGGGAAGCATCACACACTGGGGTCTGTTGTTGGGGGACTAGGAGTGGGACAGAGGTGGGTAGGAAGTTGCGGAGGGATAACGTGGGGAGAAATGCCAGATATAGGAGATGGGGATGGAGGCAGCAAACCACATTGCCATGTATGTACCTCTGGAACAATCCTGCAAGATCTTTACATGTATCCCAGAACCTAAAATGCAATTAAAAAAAACAAAACAAATCTCTTCCTATCTCTCCTCTTCCTTCCCTTTACCCTTCCCAGCCTGTGGTATCCTCTGTTCTCCTTTTTACTTCCGTGTGATTAGCATTTTTTTAGTTTCTGTATTAGTCTGTTTTCACACTGCTATAAAGAACTGCCTGAGACTGGGTAATTTAAAAAGAAGCTTAATTGACTCACAGTTCAGCATTACTAGGGAGGCCTCAGGAAACTTATAATCATGGTAAAAGGGGAAGCGGGCATGTCTTCGGGAGTTTTACCATGTTGGCCAGGCTAGTCTCGAACTCCTGGCCTCAAGTGATCTGCCAGCCTTGGCTTCCCAAAGTGCTGGGATGATAGGCATGAGCCACCATATCCAGCCTGTTTGCGGTTTTCAGAGGAACCTCCATACTGTTTTTCATAGTGGCTGTACTACTTTACATCCCACCAAGAGTGTGTGAGTTCCTTTTTCTCTACATCCTCAGTAGCGTTTGTTAGTTTGTCTTTTTGTTAATAACCATCCTACCTGCAGTGAGATAATACCTCACTGTAATTTTAAGTTCAGTTTCCCTTATAATTAGTAATGTTGAACATTTAAAAAGTATATTTGTTTGCCATTTGTGTGTCTTCTTTTGAGAAGTGTCTGTGTAGATCATTGGCCCATACTTAAATTGGATAGTTTGAGAATATTAACAAATGGAAAGACATCCCATGCTCATGGATCAGAAGGATTTTTTTTTTTTTAGTTAAGCAGAAATTTCATTTCCAAGCTCTTCAAAGATTATTGCAAACACAAAGTAGTCTTCTAAAAGTGTCCCTAATCAAATCAAAGGCACAGCATCAAAATAAAATACTTGTGACATTAATAGTTTTTTAGACTGTAGTATTTCTACATTATTTTGTTTTTAACTGTTTACAATATTCTGCAAGTCATATTTAAACATTTCTTAAGATATGAAGTGGGCCGGGCATCGTGGCTCATGTCTGTGATCCCAGCACTTTGGGAGGCCAAGGTGGGTGGATTGCTTGAAGTCAGGATTTCAAGACCTGTCTGGCCAACATGGTAAAATCCTGCCTCTACTAAAAATACAGGAAAAAAGTTACCTGGGTGTGTTGGCATGCACTTGTAATCACATTTCAGTTACTTGGGAGGCTGAGGCAGGGGAATTGCTTGAACCTGGGAGGCTGAGGTTACAGTGAACTGACATCATGCCACTGCAGTCCAGCGTGGGTGACAGAGCGATACTGTCTCAAACAAAAAGATAAGAAATAATGTATTTCTTCAGGTACAACCACAATAACAAAGCAGAGGAACTTAAGAATATGAATCTGCTTCATCACTATATAGGATGGGGCAACCTAATGCCCAATATAACATTAATCTTTCCAAACAAGTTTGCTAAGAAACAGCTCCCATGTTAATTGTTACAAAAATGAAACAACCTTGGCCGGGCGCAGTGGCTCAAGCCTGTAATCCCAGCACTTTGGGAGGCCGAGACGGGTGGATCCCGAGGTCAAGAGATCGGGACCATCCTGGTCCCCATGGTGAAACCCCGTCTCTACTAAAAATACAAAAAAAATTAGCTGGGCATGGTGGTGCACACCTGTAATCCCAGCTACTCGGGAGGCTGAGGCAGGAGAATTGCCTGAACCCAGGAGGCGGAGGTTGCGGTGAGGCGCGCCATTGCACTCCAGCCTGGGTAACGAGTGAAACTCTGTCTCAAAAAAAAACAAAAAAACAAAAAAACCTTCTCATTCAGAAAAATCAAAACATCAGTCAGTTAGCAAAGCCTACTTTTTCCCCCAGCAATTCATACTTTCATGTCTTTATTTAGAAATTGTAAATTCATAAGTAGAACAAATTTTATAGAATTTGGTATAAAAATATGTCAGGAACAAGAAATAGCAAATATTCAGTTTTTAAATAAAATGTTTTTTTTTTTCCTAAAATGTAAACATCCAGTAAATAAAACATACATGATATTCCAGGTATAGAAACATCAGTAATTCACTTAGGAAAGAGATACACTTTGGAATATCTGCTGGTGAGGTTTTTGTTTTACATATAAAGCACTTCATTTAAAAAAAATAGACTATTATTCAGAGCGATATTCCTTAGTTGAGTAGAAACTCACCAATTTCTTTAGAAATTTGTTTATAGGACCAGGCTACAGGAAAGGTCTGAAATAACTAAATGTCACTTTACTAGGGAAAAGCGTTCTGTTGAGACTTGGAGGTAGTCATTTGTCACTTTGTGCTTGAAGGCATTTCTCTACAGATTTTTTTCCTGGAGTCTTCAGAGGAAAGCACAAGATCTGGGTTCCAGGAGGGGGTTACTTCCAGCTGGAACACTGACCAGCAGGGCATCCTTTCAGGCATTCTGATGCAGTACTGTTGCAGCTCTGCAGCTGTCTGAGAGACCTTGAATCTCTCCACACCGTCCTGCAGCTTGAGCTGCTCCACCAGGCACTGCAGGGCACTCACATTGGCCCTGGAAGACATGGCAGCAGCACTGTGCTCCAAGGGCATGGTATGTGGCACAGCCCTGCCAGGCCCTGAGTGTGGGCACTGCCAAATGACCATATTATCCAAAGCAATCTATAGATTCAATGCAATCTTTATCAAAATACCAATAACATTCTTCATAGAAATAGAAAAAAAAATCTTAAAATTTATATTGAACTGCAAAAGACCCCAAGTAGCCAAAGCAATCCTGAGTAAAAAGAAAGCTGGAGGCATATACTGTGAGACTTCAGAATATGCTACAAAGCTGTAGTAACCAAAACAACATGGTACTGGCATAAAAACACATATAGACTAATTGGAACAAAATAGGGAACCCGGAAATCAATTCATACCTCTACAGCCAACTGCTTTTTAAACTTTTTTAGTTTTTGAGACAGGGTCTCACTCCATCTCCTAGGCTAGAGTGCAATGGCTTGATCATGGCTCACTGTAGCCTTGACCTCCTGGGCTTAAGAAAACAAGCTACTTCAGCCTCCTGAGAAGCTAGGACTAAAGGTACATGCTACCATGCCCAGCTAACAATTTTTTTTTTTTGAGACAGTCTCGCCCTGTCACCAAGCTGGAGTGCAGTGGCGTGATCTTGGCTCACTGCAGCCTCTGACTCTCTAATTTAAGCGATTCTCCTGCCTCAGCCTCTTGAGTAGCTGGGATTATAGGCACGTGTCACCATGCCCAGCTAATTTTTGTATTTATAGTAAAGACAGGGTTTCACTATGTTGGCCAGGATGGTCTCAATCTCCTGACCTTGTGATCCACCTGCCTTGGCCTCCCAAAGTTCTGGATCACAGGCACGAGCCACTGGGCCTGGCCCCTATCTAACTTTAAAAAATTTTCTGTGGAGGCAGAGTCTAACTATGGTGCCTAGGCTGATCTTGAACCCCTGGGCTCAAATGATTCTCCTGCATCAGCCTCCCCAAAGTACTGGGATTACAGGCATGAGTGACCATGCCCAGCCACCAACTGATTTTTGACAAAGGAAACAGGAATACTCATGGGGAAAGGATTATCTCTTTAATAAATGATGCTGGGAAAATTAGATATCCATATGCAGAAGGATGAAAATAGACTCATAGGATCAAAGACCTAAATGTGTAAGATCTGATACCACAAAACTACTACAAGAAAACACAGGGGAAACCCTTCAGGACTTTGCTCTGGGAAAATATTTTATGAATATGCTCTCAAAAGCCAATAACAAATCACTTGGGCCTAGGAGTTTAAGACCAGTCTAGGCAATATAGTGAAACCCTGTCTCTACAAAAAAATAAAAATTAGCCAGATGTGATGGTGTGCACCTGTAGTCTAGCTACTCGGGAAGCTGAGGCAGGTGGATCACTTGAGTCCAGCAATTCGAGGCTGCAGTGACTACGATCGAACTACTGTGCTCTAGTCTGGGTGACAGAGCAAGAACTTGTCTCTAAAAAAGAAAAGCACAGGCAACAAAAGCAAAAATAAATGAGATTACATCAAACGAAAAAGCTCTGCACAGCAGAGGAAATGATCAACCAAGTGAAAAGGCAACCTACAGAATGGGAGAAAATATTTGCAAGCTATTCATCTGATGGGATTAATATCCAGAATACACAAGGAACGCAAGCATCTCAACGGCAAAAAATGATCTGAATACTTTAAAGGCATCTCTACTATCAGCTTATGTGCTCTGAAGAGAGGTCTGCTGTCTTTGTTTTTCTGTAGACCCCCTCGCAACCCACCATGGCTGCTTCTAAGAGTTTCCACTGAATTCTAACAATTATATTAGAATGCTACTTGGCATCATTTTCTTAAGTTTATTCTGCTTGGAGTTGAAGTTTTTAGATTTGTGGGTTTATGCTTTTCATCAAATTTGGGAAATTTTGACCATTACTTCATTTTGTTTCTTGTTTCTCTTCTTTTCCTTGGGCTATAATTACATGTATGTTAGACTGCTTGATACTGTCCTTTAGGTCACTGGTGCTCTTAATTTATTCTCAGTCATTTTTCCAGTGTACTTCATTTTGTTGGTTTTTAAAATTGCTATTGCTTTTCATTTATTGATACATTTTTCTGCCAAGTATAACCTGCTGTTAATTCCATTTTTCAATTTTGTGTTTTATTTTTAAATTTCTAACAGTTCTAAGTATTCTTAAACTGTTTTCTTTCCTTATGCTGTTTATGTTCTTTAAGACAGCATACTTACAATAGGATAATGTATTTGTTAACTAATTTTATCATAGATGTCATTTCTGGGTTCATTTCTCTTGATTTTTTTTTTCTTTCTGTTATTGGTCATATTTCCTTGCCTATTGGTGATTTTTAAGTTTATTATATTTTTAGGTTTATGAAGTACACATATATTTCTTAGAGTTCCCACATAACCTGCACCCATTTTCCCCATTAACATTTTACATGAATATGGTGCATTTCTTACAAATAACAAATCAATGTTAATACATCATTATTGGCCAAAGTCCATATTTCATTCAGATTTTCTTAATTTTTGTCTAATGTCTCTTCTTTCATGATCTAATCCAGAATAGCACATACCTAGTTGTCATGTCTCCTGAAGGTCCACTTGGCTGTCGGTTCCTCAGACTCTTCTTGCTTTTGATAACCTTTGCAAGTTTGAGAAGTGCTGCTCAGGTATTTTGCAAACATCTCTCAGTTGGAATTTTTCAGCTTTTTTCTCATGGATGGATTTTATAGATTTTTTTGGGGGAGGAAAATCACAGAGGTAAAAATGTGATTTTCATTACCTCAATTAAGAATATATACTATCCACACAACTTCTGTGATTTTTTTTTTTTTGAGACAGAGTCTCACTCTATCACCCAGGCTGGAGTGCAATGGCATGATCTTGGCTCACTGCAGCCTCCACCTCCTAGGTTCAAGTGATTTTTTTGCCTCAGCCTCCTGAGTTGCTGGGATTACAGGCACCCACCACCACACTGGCTAATTTTTGTATTTTTACAAGGTCAGGAGATTGAGCTCATATTGGCCAGGCTGGTCTCAAACTCCTGATCTCAGGTGATCCACCCACCTTGGCCTCCCACAGTGCTGGGATTACAGGCGTGAAACACCATGCTTGGCCCTGCTGTTGATTTTTTTGATCATCTGGCTGAGGTCGTGTTTGTCAGTTTTCTCCATTGCAAAGTGGCACGTTCCTCTTTCTGCCCATAGTATCCTTTTTGGAAGTCTCTATATGCAGCCACACAGGGAGTGAGGAGTTACATTGCAGTTCCTTGAGGACAGATTATCTACATGAGTCATGTGCATAGTTTTGCCTCTTCTCCTGTGTTTATTCACTCATTTATATTGATATGGACTGAGGAATATTTTTTATATTTTCAATTATATCCAATGCTGTTTAATTTGTTATTCAAATGTTCCAGTTTTGGTCATTGGAAGTTTTCTCAGTTTCTCCTGTGTCCCTTTGGCATACCCCTTACATGGTGGGATGGCCTTTTTTTAAATTAACTTATATTTTGGCACATTAAGATGCTCTGGACTCATTTTGTATAATTTCCTGCCCCCAGTCTGGAATCCTGGGAAATATATTAGTATACATATGTTAATAGACATGTGTTAGTATTACTTACCTGTTTATACACATATACCTGTAAATACTTGTTTATGTGAGTTAAACTAAAAGTTCAACCGATGTCTCTAACTGTAATTTATTACCACATGGATCATTCCAACCTCCTTCCCTTGCTTATACGTAAACTCCTCCTCCAACAGAGAAATCTGGCCTTCGTCATCTGCCATTAATTTACTTGGTTGTTCATTTCCCGTATACATGCACAGCAATTTCAGAATTGTTAAGCTGTATCTCTGTGAGACATATGTTATCAACTAGAGTACAGTGCTTATGTTCAGTTTCCTTTGCTTTTAGTCTCAGAAACTGCATTCATTGCCAGAGTTATTTAGGACAAAACCCTTTCCTCTCACCCTTTTAATAAGGTGGTTTCATCCATTTGTAATGCAGCTAAATTGTACACAATTTTGTTAGATATACGTATCTTGATATTTCTTGTATCATCAATATGTTGTCGTCATCTGCATTCTAACCTGGGACTCCCCAGCTTCCTAAATGCCTCTCTAAACTTTGCAAGACTAAACTTCATTATTTGTACCGTGAGCTTCTGTAGACTTTCACAAATGCACTGTCATATAGCCACCATTCCAGTATCATAAAGAATAACGGCCAGGCACAGGAGCTCACACCTGTAATCCTAGCACTTTGGGAGGCTGAGGCAGGTTGATCACAAAGTCAGGAGTTCAAAACCAGACTGGCCAACATGGTGAAACCCCATCTCTACTAAAAATACAAAAATTAGCTGGGTGTGGTGGTGGGCTACTGTAATCCCAGTTACTTGGGAGGCTGAGGCAGGAGAATCGCTTGAATGTGGGAGGTGGAGGTTGCAGTGAGCTGAGATCATGCCACTGCACTCTAGCCTAGGCAACAGAATGAGACTCCATCTCGAGGAAAAAAGAATAGTTTTACTGCCTGGATAAAATCCTCCATCTGTAACCCTATTCAACCCTTTTTCCCTCTTCTTCAGCTCCTGATAATCACTAATTTTTTACTGTTCCCATAGTTTTACCTATTCCAGTGTGCCATATAGTTGGGATAATATGGATGTACCTTTTCAGACTAGCTTCTTCACTTAGATATATGCATTTAAGTTTCCTCCATGACTTGATAGCTCATTTATTTTTATCATTGAATAACAAATATTTCATTGTAAAAATATCAGTTTCTCCAGTCACTTACCTAGGGGCCTGTTGCCTCTAGTGTTTGGCATTTATAAATAAAGGCGTTGTAAACATTCATTTACAACTTTTAAAGTAAATTGGGCAATTACCAAAGTGCATGATAGTTGAATCTTATGATAAGATAATGTTTAACTTTGTAAGAAACTTCCAAAGTGGCTGTACCATTTTGCAGTCCCAACAGCAGTGCATGAGAGTTCCTGTTGCTCTGCATCTTTGCTAGACCCTGGTGGTGGTAGGCTTTTGAATGACAGCCATTCTAATATGTATATAGTGGCATCAGGTTTTAATTTGAAATTCCCTAATGACGTTTGATGATGAGAGTCTTTTAGTATGCTTATTTGCCATCTGTACATCTTTGGTAAAGTGTTCATTCAGATCTTAATTTCTCTTTCTTTCTCTGTTTTGATGGAGTCTTGCTCTGTTGCCAGGCTGGAGTGTGCAGTGGTGTGATCTTGGCTCATACCTAAGAGTGGAATTTTGCTGGATGACAGAGAATGCACGTTCTGAACTTAGCCTTGCCAACATGTTTTCCAAAGAGATTTCCGAATTTATACTCTACTGGCAGTCTGAGATAGATCCACTCTTCCTCTTCATTGCTATTGGCAGATTTTAGATTTAATAAACTTGATGAATGTGAAATGTCATCATTGGAATTGCATCGTTTTGATTATCATTGAGGTTGAGTAGGTTTCATTGGCACTCCTGCTGAATTGCTGGGTCATATTCTTCAGGAGCACATTTGGGTTAAGAGTGAATACAAACTGATCATGTGCATTTGAACACTTTGCTATTGTTAAAATATCCTACCATTTCTCACTATGAATATATTTTAGACTTCAGTGACATACTGTGTCTAGAGAATATATATAGCAATTTGATTTTTCCTATCTGATTGTGAAAGACTTTGTCATTTTACAGACTTGTGAATTTCCGTAGAAAATCTCAGGAGCTCCCTACCAGGCACAGCCTGTGGGAGAAAGAGCACAGATTTTGGAGTTCAAGATCTGGGTTGAAATCCCTGCCCCCCACTTATCAGTTCTCTAGCTTTGAACAAGTTACTGTACCTCTTTGAGCCTTGGTCTCCTTCTTGATCTGTAAATTGAGAACACCTCATCATAGTGAGGTTGGATTCATTGCTGATCAAGTGTCCTGTATGATTTCTTGCTTAGAGCAAGACTGCAGTAGATTGAAGTTGTAATTAAGTACAGGAAATATCTTGGAAGTACATTTCCTCCTTCGTCTGCTGTTACCCATATAGAACTCCAGCAGGGTTTCCATGTAGCTAAACGTGTGAAATAGGTGAGCCTTGTGACTTTCAAAGGCATTACCACTACCTTAGGTTTGTGAAGTCATTTATTCATTTCAGATCACTGCTATATTTTGTCACGTTATTTTTTTCTTTGCAGTAAATCTGAGAGGGAGGCAAGACAGGTATCCTTATTTATCCCCTGCTTTTTCTGTTGAGGAATATCCATGGTAGAGCCAGGAGAGGAAGCAGTGTTCCCGATTACTACTCTAGGGAGTTTTGTCTTTTGTTGTTTTTGCTGTTTGAACTGATTTTTGCCCTTGAATAACTTACTAACAAGATAGAGGAAAACAACTTTCAGGGAGTTTGCACTTATATTACTTTCTTTTAAAGGATAAGGAATGTTTTGGGATAAAAATGTAAGAAAACAATTTAAGTATATTGAAATGTTTTCATTAGACATCGTATTCTTTGCCTGCAGGCTCTGGCAAACTCGTCTGTCTGATCCTGAGACCCCACTTCAGGCACCTCATTCCCAGATTAGGACGTATGTAAACCACACGCATTTGAACACTTCCTGTAGGCTCCCTCTGCACCTGCCTCCCTATGCCCCTGGTTTGTATTTGTGTGGTATCTAATGTTCCCTGCTCCTCATTTAGCCCTTCCCTCTTGGTCATCTTGGTTACACCTGTGCCCTCAGGACACAGGGGAGGTGTCCCACAATTGTGCTGAATGAATGGGTGGAGTAAACCTGTTCCTTGGAAATAAATGTAATGCAGGATATTTGCTTGACACCGAAATGGTCAATAAATTGAGCCAGAGTGTAATTGAAATGTCTCATGCTTTGAAGCATCCACATTGACTTATTCTTGGTGTATTTTTGTCTGATGTGTTGCCATCATACATGTATAAGCTCAGCAAGGAAGAGGCTAGGACAGTAGTTTGTCTTAGCTGAATCTTTTTTCCATTAAGAACAAGTAAAAATGCTCAATTACATTTTGTTTTTCCCCCTTATTCAGTACTGTAACAGCTTAAAATATATTTAAAAATCAGGCATAATATTACGATTTTGTCTTTTGTTTTTTTTTAAATTCAGTTCTTTTGTCTGTATGCATCTGCATATTTCATGCCATTATAATCATAGCATCAGTGTAAGTTCATATTCTTTCCTTAGCATATTAAACATGTTTACATTAGTATATCATCTTCCATGCCTTCAGTGACTAAATATTCTTATATATAAAAATTGTACCAAAGTGCATCTAACAAAGCCCATATTCTTGGACATTTAGATTTGTTTTTATTGCTGTCAGTAATGTTAAAGAGTTTCTTCTGGTCTTTATTGTATGTTGTGATTTATGTCTGTGTGTATGTAGTTAAAATAGGGCAGTAGTAGATAACACATAGAAAGTTAAGGCCACGCCACTGGAGTTGGGTTCCCTGGGTTCGAATCCTGGCTCCGCTACTTATTGTGTGACCTCCCTGGCAAATTATGGGACCTCTGTGTGTCTACAGTCTTATGGGTAAAAAGTAGGAGGAAAGTTCTAGCACTTTATAAGGTTGTTGTGAAGATTAAAAATAAGGAGTTTAGAACACTGATACAAAGCAAAGTCTTATCAAGACTTAGCTATTAAATAACCTAGGTTTGGGCAGGGATGGTGGGTGGACTCCTAGGTCAAACAGGATTGGCCATAATTCTGCTGATAATTGAAGCTGGGTGACAGACACAAGAAGATCTGCTATACTATTCATTCTACTTTTTATGGTGATTTTTTTTTTTTTGAGACAGGGTATCATTCTATAGCCCAGGCTGGAATGCAGTGGTACAGTCAAGGCTCACTGCAGCCTCGACCTCCTGGGCTCCGTTGATTCTCCTACTTGAGCTTCCCAAGAATTAGGGGCTACAGGCATGTGCCCCCACACCCAGACAGAAACTTTTGTGTGTGTGTGTGTGTGTGTTCTTTTTTTTTTTTTTGAGACGGAGTTTCGCTCTTGTTACCCAGGCTGGAGTGCAATGGCACGATCTCGGCTCACCACAACCTCCGCCTCCTGGGTTCAGACAATTCTCCTGCCTCAGCCTCCTGAGTAGCTGGGATTACAGGCACGCGCCACCGTGCCCAGCTAGTTTTTTGTATTTTTAGTAGAGACGGGGTTTCACCATGTTGACCAGGATGGTCTCGATCTTTTGACCTTGTGATCCCTCGGCCTCCCAAAGTGCTGGGATTACAGGCGTGAGCCACCGCGCCCGGCCATGACAGAAACTTTTTTAATAATAAAAATGAAATCACATACAATGCAAAAACATTTTAGCTTTTACATTTTTTTTGATTTCTGAATTTTTTTGGGGATGTGTTTCTATAAGCAAGACCCCAAAGTAGGAGATCTTATAATCATTTTTGAATACAGCCAAATTGTTTTTTTTAAAGAATTGTGTAATATACAGTGCAATCCTCAGTTTTATCAGTCTTAAACAACGCTAGATGTTATTACCATGACGTGCTTCTCATCTAATTTTATAGGTAAAATGATACATTACAGTTATTTTAATTTCTCCTTTTTTTTTTCCTTTTTGAGACAGGGTCTCGCTGTGTCACTCAGGCTGGAGTTCAGTGGTGTGATTATGGGGTCTCTCTATGTTGCCTAGGCTGGTCTCGAACTCCTGGCCTCAAGTGATCCTGCCACCTTGGCCTCCAAAAGTGCTGGGATTACAGGTGTTTGTCGGCCACTGCACCCAGCCTAGAACATATTTTTGATTAATGGTTGCTATAAGTATGTGATCAAGCCATGATACCCTGCTCCGAGATGACAGTCTCCATTGGTCTCATATAGTGTCCCCCTCGGTGTGCAGTCATCTTCGTTGTGGACCTTCTGCCAGCAGAGGCTAGACTGCAGATGCCCCTTGCCAGAGAAATTTGACTTCAGTAAATTTTCAGATGAATTTTGGAAGAGCAGGGAAACTACAGTTCTGCTTTAAGGTGTTTATATTTACATAACGAATCTATTCATATTTGCTTTTCTTCTTTATCATTTCCCACTTCTCATGATACTGATCACAACGCTAGTTCCAAATTCCAGTACACTGTGTGATCACAGGCTGTCTCTGTAGCTTTTGAGATACAGTCGACTATTTATCATAAGGATACCGAATAACCTGATATATATATATTTTTGTTTTACTAATTTGTTTTTTGAGTCTCCTCTTGGCACATTTCTGGTGCATTTCTCTTACTGTTACAATCCTTTTTAAAAAATGTAGGATGCCAAGGCCTAATATTATACAGTGTTTTATGTAAACTTTTGAGTTTTCTGTGTTCAAACCTATAATTTGTGAGTGATAGCCTTTTACTATAATTTCTGATGTATTTGAGTCACGTTTTATGCCATCTTCTAAGTAACCATAGGGACTGAGTGGTGACAGTGTGTGAAGCCCTTTATTTTTTTTGTATTCGTATTTATGACTTGACAAATGGCACCAGAGGCATAAAATTGTTTTATTTGTCAGATTTGCATAAGAACTTCCTTGCAAAAAGCTTTTATGGTATGTAACACATCCATAAATTCTCAGAATCGTCCTTTCGAGGTACTTCTTAGAGTTTCATTGTTCTTCTTCCTTTTTCATCGTTTGGGAAACTTTTAAGAAATATTTGTCATAATAGATCCTGCTAATTGCTTAAAAGAACTGTCAAAAATTGAATGTAAGGTCTCATTTTTCTTTTTGTGAATAATCTCTAGAAAAGTTAAAATTAAAGCCTAACTTGGTGATGGAATTACATGGTTAGTTAAATCAGGATGCTGGTTATCCGACTTTTTTAAAAAAAAAGTACCTTTTGAAAGATCTGAGAGTTACTTATGACCAGGAAGAAACAGAGTTCTAAAACTTTTGTATGAAAGTAGCATGTAGATTGTGTCTTGAGAGTTGTCTGTGGATGTATCGTATCTGTTTTACAAAACCTGAGTGGAATAAAAAAAGAAGGGAAAAAAAACCTGAGTAGAGTCTATAAAAATAGCTGTCAAGAGTGTTTCTACTGATAACAGATACAGATAGGGATATAAACATCTTGGTTAAATAAATAAATAGCAGAAAGGATCAAAATGTAGATTTTTGTCACCTTAGGAAAGATGTGTTACTTTTTATTCAGCCAGCAGGTTAAGTCATGGTGTGAGGTGAGCCAGGACTGTAGTCATAGATATACTTACCTCTCCTTGCAATTTTAGCTCATTATAAAACGTGGGGATGATACAATTGACAAATAGAGGGACTTGTTCATGTATTAGTCATAAATTCCAAGTCCTTTTCCAATGTGATGTGTGCTTCCTGCCCTAGGTGTATACAAACAATCTTTTCAGATTTATGTATGAGCTATCTTGCTTGTTGTTTTGCCCACATTCTGTAGCCTTTCCCTCCTGTTGAGCCGACTCTGCCTTTTCCACATTCCATGCTGAGCCTAACGCAGCCCTGGACTGGCTTCCTACTCATGCCGTAGTGTCTGCAGGTAAGTATCGGCTAAACTCTCTGCCTTCTTGGCTGTCTCCACTCTGGTCCTGTGGGCTTTTGATACCATCTGTCCTTGCAGGGACTGGGCTCCTGGAGGCCCGCAGCCTCCCTGACCTCAGTACTATAATCGGCTGCCTTCTCCTCTTCCTCTTGCAGACAGCATCCCTGTACTTGATTCAGTTACCTGGTTTGCATTGTCTCACTTTTTCTGACCAAGTTTCTTGGTCATTTAAAAATTTCACTGGGGTTCAAACCAGTTCACAAGCTAGACCTGATTTAAAGGAATGTTTTAAGGAAATCCGGAGAAACAACTAATAAATAGTAGACTTTTCACCCCCGGTCTACATTTTATATCTCTACTCTAAAGGGGAAGTATGGTACAGGGTTAAAAGTAAGGGATTCCTGAGCCACATTATCTTCATTTTAATCCTGGTTCTACCAGTTATTTCTATGTGACCTTGGGCAAGTTATGTAACCCCTCTGTGCCTCAGCTTGTTTATAAGGGAGATAATAAAAATCCTTACAGCATATGGAGTTGGTGAGGTTAAATGTGGTGAAAATTAAATGAATAAATAAAGCATCTACACTAGTACATGACCCAAATTAAGTGGCGTGTAAGC
This sequence comes from Saguinus oedipus, assembly GCA_031835075.1. Classification (NCBI taxonomy): domain Eukaryota; kingdom Metazoa; phylum Chordata; class Mammalia; order Primates; family Cebidae; genus Saguinus; species Saguinus oedipus. The sequence goes on from CM063179.1 coordinate 131,685,784, forward strand.
ATTGCTGTATTGCAGTTCTCCTCTGAGTAACTGGGCCTGTGACCTGCCACTTCTGTCAGCCTTACCAAGGCTCAGTGCTGCCCCAGGCCTCTGCTCCATTGTCAAAGTAATGTTTGCACTTTGCTAGTGACCTGTAAATGAACATATTGTAGGATCCTAAAACCAATATCCTAAAATATGTATATTAGCAGATTATGACCAAAAAACGCCAGATTTTTTATCAAAAAGAAAACAAAGTATATGGGTATAATATTATAAAGATTGAAATGCACCTGTTAAATTACTCTAGGTTGCTAAGAAACAAAGCAATACAAATTGGGTCTTATCCACCATTTTTGGCAACCTAAAAATCACCTGACCATTCAGGTCCTATCTGGCAATAATTGCTTTTTGCCTATGTGAAGATTTGCATCTCGATGAGTTTTGTATGAAAGTAGAGGAGATGCAGGAACATTGTCAATGGACCCTAAACTAACCATTGGCATCTCTGTACAAGCAATGTATTGCACAGTTGTGTGACGTGGGAGCAGCTGGCCCACTGCCGACGTGTGTGCATTCAGTGAGGCTTCACTCACACCCGAGGCTTCTTTGGAGAGACCATGCTGCCATTACATTTGGATCACTACCGACCCCTAACCAACACACACACAAAAATATGAATCAGCTTTCCAAGCACCACATCTTTTCTAGGCTCTGTACAGGATCTGGAGGGGTGATGACGAGCAGTGAGGGTTTTGGCTCCATCCTGAGTCAGTGGCTGGAAGTGGGCCCGTGGCCAGCTCTGGTGGCAGTGGGCCATCTGTGGCTGGTGCCAAGTGCACGGATGGAGATCCCTCATTACATACCTATATCAATGATCAGTAAAGAGGAAGGCATAAGAAACTCTTGGGTCTCTGGGAGTGTTATCTTTTTACTCCTCATATAACTTAATGGCAAACTGTTTTGAAATTTGACGTTAATTTAGAATTTCTTGCCTTTTCTGATCCCTAGTGGGATTCTAGGCCAGTTGTCTTTGGAATTGAAATACCCGGTGGCTTCTCGTTATTTTGCGGGTAATCCATAACAGTCTACCATTCCTGGTCTTTGGTTTTAGTGGGCTGTGAGAACAATGAGTTGTTCAACAGTGTCATGATACAATGACGTGAAGATGTGAGTCATCATGACATCCACCGGCCAGAACCGCTGGGATTCAGAGATGACTCACAGTAAGACGTCAGTGTCTGGCTCAGCAATTCCTTCTTCCACATGTATCCCTCAGCATCTAGAACCCTGAAATTGGTTTCTCTAAGAAAACCAAGTGGCCTATAAGAGTAATGTAGATTGTTGATTTTTATGGTTATTTTTCAAAAACTAATATTTTAAGCATATCAAAATTATTTCAAATGGTAATGTACTCAATGTACCATTTGGTTTAAAATGTTAACATTTTGCCATGTATTCCTAAAGTCTTTTCAAGAAGAAATAAAATCTTAGACATACCAGTAAGACCACCTTCCTGCCCGTCATGCCCCCATCCCTTCCCTTATGTTGCTGAGGTGGTGTATGTTCTTCCCATCAGCTTTTTAACTTGTATTACATATTTGTGCATTCATCAATAATCTGGAGTGTTGTGTCTGTCATAATCGTGTAGTGTGTCCTTTTGCAACCCCTGTTTTCCACCCATTCATTTTGAGTTGGTCTGTGTTGATGCAGGCATATACAAAACTCATACAGCTAATGTCTTTTAGTGTTGAATAGGATTTTATTGTAGGAAACATGCCATCATTTATTTAGATACTTTTTGTAGAAAGTGAAATAAATAAAAGTTCCTCTTCAAATTCTCTTGGCCTATTAAGAATAGATAGTAATCTCTTTCTCTAGGTTGATCTATTCAAAGGCCTTGTTATATCTGCTAGCTAAAATAAAGAAATCAGTGTATTTTGTTCTTACATTTGAACTTTGATATCTGCTTTGACATGCCTGGATAAGCTCAGGCAAGCCTTAGGTCATAGCTTGTTCCTCTTTCCTTATTTAGAAGTATTTTTGCTTCTCTCAGCATTCCATAAGCAGCTACTTCTTTTCCTTTGTTCTCCTCTGCCCTTACCTGTTTAGAAAATTTTAAGTTGTTAGTCAATAGGGTATAGCCTAGAATGTGAAGTTCAGTTCCAGCCAATGGAATCAGGACACAGCAATAGGGCCGAACACGTTAGATGTAAATATGTCATTTGGTGTACTCTCGTGGCAAGACTGCTGATGAGCAGTACCCTTTCTGCAGAAAGTAAAAGAAAGCCTTTCTGAAAAACCTTTTGTCTGAATGCTGATTCTTCCCTTTGTCATTGGAAGAAAAGCACTTATTCCCAACACTTTTTAACTTAATAATCACAAAACACTTTGTGGTATTTTCAGAGAACATATTCAAACCTAGGTTTATGCAGTTCCATCATGCTTTCTATAAATATTTGGGAAATAAAGTTGGGAAAATGAGCTTGCAGGCTGCCTCCTAGCATATCTCTGGGATCTTCATGTAAGGGAAATTGGTGGTGGTGTGTTCCACTGGCCTGGGGTGGGTGAGACCAGGGCAGTCTTGTCTTCCTCAGTGGGACTTCACTGTAGAAGGACCCCTGGGTCTTCAGAGCATGGCTGGTCAGCTACTTGGGACATTGGCTCAAGGGAAATCCAAGATCCTTTCTTTTTAAATGAGCAATACAGTAAATCTGTGACATATTTGAGGCTCAAGAAGCATTGAGATATAGGGAGAAGTTTCAAAGAAGTGTAAAATGTAGACCCAACCTAAAAGAAACTTTAAAGTATAGCAGGGGAGACAAAACTAACATAGAACAATTGTATGCTAAACAACTTGGTATACATGCTACTATACCCCTTGTTACCTTTGACAAAATGGATATTGTTTTTTTTTTTTAATTGTACTTTAGGTTCTGGGGTACATGTGCAGATCTTGTGGATTGTTGCATAGGTACATACATGGTAAGGTGGTTTGCTGCACCCATCAACCTGTCATCTACATTAGGTATTCTCCTAATGCTATTTCTCCCCGAGTTTTCCCAACACCATTTATTAGAAAGGGAATCCTTTCCCCTTTGCTTGTTTTTGTCCAGTTTGTCAAAGATCAGATGGTTGTAGATGTGTGGCGTTGCCTCTGAGGCCTCTGTTCTGTTCCATTGATCTGTATCTCTGTTTTGGTACAAGTACCATGCTGTTTTGATTACTGTAGCCTTGTAGTATAGTTTCAAGTTGGGCAGCATGATGCCTCCAGCTTTGTTCTTTCAGCTTAGAATTGTCTTGGCTATTCAGGCTCTCTTTTGTTTCCATATGAAGTTTAAGGTGTTTTTTTTCCAGTTCTGTGAAGAAGGTCATTGGTAGCTTGATGGGGATAGTGTTGAATCTGTAAATTACTTTGGGTAGTACGGCCATTTTCATGATGTTGATTCTTCCTAACTATAAGCATGGAATATTTTTTCATTTGTTTCTGTCCTCTCTTATTTCCTTGATCAGTGGTGTGTAGTTCTCCTTGAAGAGGTCCTTTACATCCTTTGTTAGTTGTATTCCTAGATATTTTATTGTCTTTGCAGCAATTGTGAATGGGAGTTCGCTGTTAATTTGGCTCTCTGTTAGTCTGTTATTGGTGTATAGGAATGCTTGTGATTTCTGCACATGGATTTTTTATCCTGAGACTTTGCTGAAGTTGCTTATCAGTTTCAGGAGATTTGGGGCTGAGACAATTGGGTCTTCTAAATAAACAATTTGTTTGCAAATAGAGACAACTTAACTTCCGCCTTTCCTAACTGAATAACCTTATTTCATTTTCTTGCCTGATTGCTCTGGCTAGACCTTCCAATACGGTATTGAATAGGAGTGGTGAGAGAGGGCATCTTTGTCTAGTGCCAGAATTCAAAGGGAATGCTTCCAGTTTTTGCCCATTCATTATGATATTGGCTGTAGGTTTGTTGTAAATAGCTTTTATTATTTTGAGATATGTTCCATCAATACCTAGTTTATTGAGAGTTTTTAGCATAAAGGGCTGTTGAATTTTGTTGAAGGCCTTCTCTGCATCTATTGAGATAATCATGTGGTTTTTGTCTTTGGTTCTGTTTATGTGGTGAATTACATTTATAGACTTGTGTATGTTGAACCAGCCTTGCCTCCCTGGGATGAAGCCTACTTGATCATGATGGATAAGCTTTTTGATGTGTTGTTGCAATCGGTTTGCCAGTATTTTATTGAAGATTTTTGCATCTATGTTCATCATGGATATTGGCCTGAAGTTTTCTTTTCTTGTTGAGTCTCTGCCGGGTTTTGGTATCAGGATGATGCTGGCCTCATAATATGATTGGGAAGGATTCCCTCTTTTTGGATTGTTTGGAATAGTTTCAGCAGGAGTGGTACCAGCTCCTCATTGTACATCTGGTAGAATTCGGCTGTAAACCCATCTGGACCTGGACTTTTTTTGGTTGGTAGGCTATTAATTGCTGCCTCAACTTCAGCCCTTGTTTTTGGTTTATTCAGGGTTTCAACTTCTTCCTGGTTTAGGCTTGGGAGGGTGCAAGTGTCCAGGAATTTATCTATTTCTTCCAGATTTACTGGTTTATGTGCATAGAGTTGTTTGTAGTAATCTCTGATGGTAGTTTGTATTTCTGTGGAATCAGTGGTCATATCCCCTTTATCATTTTTTATTGTATCTATTTGATTCTTCTCTCTTTTTTATTAATCTGGCTAGTGGTCTATTTTTTTGATCTTTTCAAAAAACCAGCTCCTGGATTTATTGATTTTTTTTGAAGAGTTTTTTGTGTCTCTATCTCCTTCAGTTCTGCTCTGATCTTAGTTATTTCTTGTCGTCTTCTGGCTTTTGAAGTTTTTTTGATCTTGCTCCTCTAGCTCTTTTAATTTTGACAATAGGGTGTTGATGTTAGATCTTTCCTCGCTTTTCACGTGGGCATTTATTGCTGTAAGTTTCACTCTAGACACTGCTTTAAATGTGTCCCAGAGATTCTGGTATGTTGTGTCTTTGTTCTTGTTGGTTTAGAAGAATATCTTTATTTCTGCCTTCATTTCATTGTTTGTCCAGTCGACATTCAGGAGCCAGCTGTTCAGTCTCTCTGAAGTTGTGTGGTTCTGAGTTAGTTTCTTAATCCTGAGTTCTAATTTGATTGCACTGTGGTCTAAGAGACTGTTATGATTTCTGTTCTGTTGTATTTGTTGAGGATTGATTTATTTCCAATTATGTGGTCAATTTTAGAGTAGGTGTGATGTGGCGCTGAGAAGAATGTATATTCTGTGGATTTGGGGTGGAGAGTTCTCTAGATGTCTGTTAGGTCTGCTTGGTCCAGATCTGGGTTCAAGTGCTGGATATCCTTGTTAATTTTCTGTCTTGTTGATCTAATATTACACTTTGATTTCTCATTCAACAGTACTTAGCAGAAGTCGTTTCAAAGCATCTAGTGTAGAACAAGTCCATTTTTTCAAAGGGTGTATAATATTCCACTTCATGGGCATGGAATAACTTATTTGTCCATTCCCTTATAATGGCTCATTTTTTTTGTTTTGCTGTAAAGTGCTGAAAACTGTAGTAATGTCATTATGTATGTGTGTCTCTGTGTATCTATTTTTATTTTTTAAATTTTTTAGGTTTAGGGGTACATGTGCAGGTTTGCCACATAGATAAACATGAGTCACAGGAGTGTGTTGTACATAATAGTACATCACCCAGGTATTAAGCTCAATACCCAATGGCTACCGTTTCTGCTCCTCTCACCCTCCCACTTCAAGTAGACCCCAGTGTCTGTTGCTTCCTTGTGTTCATAAGTTATCGTTTAGCTCCCACTTATTAGGGAGAACATGTGGTACTTGATTTTCTCTTCTTGAATGAGTTTGCTAAAGATGATAGCCTCCCGTTCCATCCATGTCCCTGCACAAGACATCTCATTCTTTTTTATGGATGTATAATGTTTCATGGTGTACATGTACCACGTTTTCTTTATCTAGTCTGTCATTGATGGGCATTTAGGTTGATTCCCTGTCTTTGCTATTGTGAACAGTTCTGCAATGAACATTCACATGCATGTGTGTTTATGGTAGAATGCTTTATATTCTTCTGGTTATATACCCAGTAATGGGATTGCTGGGTCAAATGGTAGTTCTGCTTTTAGCTCTTTGTGGAATTGCCCTACCGCTTTCCACAATGGTTGAACAAATGTATCTCACCAACAGTGTATAAGGCTTCCCTTTGCGACCTCGCCAGCATCTGTTAGTTTTTTGCTTTTTAAAAACAGCCATTCTGACTGGAGTGAGATGGCATCTCTGTGTGGTTTTGATTTGCATTTCTGTAATGATCAGTGATATTGATCTTTTTTGCATATGTTTGTTGGCTACATGTATGTCTTCTTTTGAGAAGTATCTGCTGATGTCCTTTGCTCAGTTTTTAATGGGGTTGGTTGTTTTTCTCTTGTAAATGTGTTTAAGTTCCTTATAGATGCTGGGTATTAGACCTTTGTCCGGTACATAGTTTGCAAATATTTTCTGTCATTCTGTAGGTTGTCTGCTTACTCTGTTGATGGTTTCTTTTGCTGTGCAGAAGCTCTTATGTTCAATTAGATCCTATTTGTGAATTTTTGCTTTTGTTTGTTATGATTGCTTTTGGTGTCTTTGCCATGAAATCTTTGCCTTTTCCTATATCCAGGATGGTATTGCCTTGTTTGTCTTTTGGGTTTTTATAGTTTTGGGTTTTACCTTTAAGTCTTTAATCCATCCTGAGTTGATTTTTGTATATGGTGTATGGAAGGGGTCCAGCTTCAGTCTTCTGCATATGGCTAGCCGGTTATTTCAGCACCAGTTATTGAGTACAGAGTCTTTTTTCCGTTGCTTGTTTTTGTCAGGTTTGGCACTCCTGGGATGCCCACTGCAGCCTTGGGGTGATCTCAGTGTTTATGTTCCTTCCCCAGCTTAGAGGCAGAAGAGGAAGAGATCTTAGTAGGGGTTGTGGCCAAGGGTCATTTGGTTGACTCCTGGGGGCTCCACCCCAGAGAGATGTGGGTCAGCAATCACTCAGTGCAGTCAGCCCAAGATGGAAGGTTTGTGCTGTGTGCCCAAGCCAGGGGTTCCCTGTCTGCTGGTGAGCAATGGCGGGTGGGTGTGTGTGGGACCCGTGGGAGACGGGCTGGCCGCCTCTCTTGGGTCAGCTCCAGCTTGTTGGAGGTGTAGATAAGGCACTCTTAGTGTCTTCGCTCCTTTGTTAGTTTGAGGGTGGCAAGGGCAGTTCCACTGCTGAGGTTGTGGCAGAGAGGCTTTCAGTTGCCCCTGGAGGCTCTGTTCAGGGAGTTGCTGAGTTGGTACTGGCTCCAGAGCTCTGGCAGGGGGTGGCTGGAGGCCCAGGCCTGGAGGGAACTGTTTAGTGAGGAGATATGGGAACAGGCACCCATTTAACAGTCTGGCCACTTTTCTATAGGGATGCTGTGGTATACTTGGGGCCTGCTCCAGTCCCTAGTCACCTCAGATTTTCTAGAACCTGGACATGTCACCAGTGAAGGCTGCAAAACAGCAAAGATGTGGCCTGTCCTCACCTCTGGGAGCTTCGTCCCAGGGAAGTATGAACGTGCTTTTGGCCCAAAGACACCTGTAGGAAGTGGCTGGAGACCCTGGTTGGGAGGTCCTGGCCAGTGAGGAGGAATGGGATTGGGACCCACTTATAAAAGCAGTCTGGCCACATTTCAGTAGAGCGGTTGTGCTGAGCTGGGGTCTGCTTCAGCCCCAGATTGCCTCAGATACTGTGAAGCCCACAGGCTGGAACGGCTAAGGCACCCAAACAGCAAAGATGGTGGCCCACCCTTCCCTCCGGGAGTGCCATCCAGGGGAAATTCAGATCTCTGTCAGTTGGACAGCTTGGGGAGGGGTGGCTGGTAGCCCCAGATGAAAGGTGCTGCTCAGTGAGGAGGAACGGGATAGGTATCTGCCTAAAGCAGCAGTCTGGCCACATTTCGGTAGAGCAGCTGTGCTGTGCTGGGGGATCCCTTCTGTCCTGTGTTGCCTCAGACTCTCCAAAGCCTAAAGGCTGGAATGGCTAAGGTGCCCAAACAACAAAGATGGTGGCCTGCGCCTCCCGCTGGGAGCTTGCTCTTAGGGACATGCAATGCTGCTACCAGCAGCCAGCTGGAATTCCAAGCCAGTGGTCTTCTGGTGAGATGCAGTGGAAGTGGGGCCTGCGGGCTGTTGCTGCTCAGCCCCCGGGAGGCATCTTCTTTCCTAGGGGTACGGACAGGAGTCTAACCTCCCAGTTTGCCAGAGCTTTGCTGGAAAGCCTCAGTAGCTAAGGCTCCAGGGTCTCCACGCACGCCTGAGCGGCTGCTCTGCCAAGACTCCAAGCAGCTCTGTCTGTCAGAATGAAGACTGAAAGCCCTGGTGGAGAGGCGTTCACAGGGAGATCTGTTGACCTGAGGTTTGCACAGATCTGTGGGAGAAGCCTGGTTTCTGGGTCGCTCATTCAGTCACTGCTTCCATGGACAGGGAAGGTCCCTAGTTCCGTGTTGCTCCCAGGTGGGCCATTGTCCTGTCGTGTTTTCTTCATTCTCTGTGGGTGGGTCAAGTTGTTTCCTTGATTAGTCCCAGTGTGAGTTCCTGGCTGTTTCAGTTGAAGGTGTTGTATTCACTCGCCCTGTCTGTTCTCCTTGAGAGCCAGAATGACTAGCTGCTTCTTGTCAGCCATCTTGTCCACTCACTCTCGTGTGTGTTTCTGCAGAAGTTTCCAGGGGTGGGATGGCTGGAAAGAAGGGTATATGTATTTTTAATTTTAGTAGATGCTGCCACATTGCCCTCTAAAAAGGCCATAATTCATATTTCCCTACAGTCAGCACAGGAGAATATCCTCTCCCTATCTTGTGAATTTCAATAGTTATGAAATCTTTTTGAGTTTCTGACTGGAGATAAAGTTATACCCCATCGTTATCAATTTCTGCAAGCTCTAGGGGATATGGACGTCTTTCTGATGTTACCTTGGCAATGTGTTTTTGCCCTTTTTGTGCGGCTCATCTTTTGCTAGGTTTGTTGCTAACCTTGGGCCTTTATTCTTAATTAGTTTGTGAGGGCTGTTTATACAGCACAGATGTCAACTTTTGTTATCTATGTTACAGATATTTGGATCAGATGTAGCATTCATCTCTTGGCTTTGTTTCTTAGCCAGTCCTGAAGGATTATAGAAGCAAACTGAGTTCCAGCAGCTCGAGTACAACCTTATTAGCTAAGGTTGTTAAGGGTTGTTAAGCAACCCTTTGGAAGGGTCCATGGGTGGTATGATGTTGATGGGTATGGTACAATATGCTGGTTGAAGACTGCGGTAGCTCATGGATTAGCTGAATTTTATATCTCTGTAGCTTTTCAGGGGTTCTTGAAGCAGCAGAGAGGTACTCATATGTATGCCTTATGTGCAAAAAAAAAATAGCCCGATCACTAAGCAACTGTAATCCGCTCAACTGGTCTCTCTTCCTTATTGAAACTATTCCTGAAATTCGGTATTATTCTTTTTTCAGAAATCATGCCATCCTCAAAGCCTCATCCACCTGTCGTGGGCAAAGTGACTCATCACAGCATTGAATTATACTGGGATCTGGAAAAGAAAGCCAAACGCCGAGGACCGCAGGAGCAGTGGTGTAGGTTCTCGATTGAAGAGGAAGACCCCAAAATGCACACTTACGGTATCATTTATACGTAGGTGCAGTGTTGAATTGCTTACCACTTTACTTTGACTTGCTGATTAGCTAGAACGATTTCTGTTGTCTCTAAAAAGCCACTGCTTGTTTGAAATTATAGAATGAGTCAGCATCATTTGTATTCATGCTGTTTTATGAATTACAATTTTGGGGAAATAGGCATTAGCGATAACTTTTTTTTTTCAAGTTTTAATCAAAGCTTGTCTATAAGATGACTTTATTCCTGCATCTTCTCAATTGTTTCTTCCTTGTATTTGCCCTTTTCCTTTCCTACTTGGCGAGATTTGGCTTTCCGTTCAGGATCTTTTTGCGGTCTTTGTCCAGTTTTAGCCTAGTGATAACCACCTTGCTGGGGTGAATGCCTACATGGACAGTCGTGCCATTAGCCTTTTCCCACTGCACCTGTTCAATGTAGATTACGTATTTCTTCCTGTACACCTGGACTACTTTGCCAATCTGCTGATCTTCATAGTGTCCTCGTACAACCTGAACTTCATCATCCTTTCGGATGGGCATGGATCGCACGTTGTACTTCTGTCTCAGCTCTTTGGAAAGAGCGGAGGACATAATCTTCCTGCGAATGTGGGAAGGTGCATTGAAATGCCTTTTGCGATTCCTGCTTCAGTCAGAAGTCACAAAGGGATTGAACTTCATTTCGGCAGCTCCCGCTTAGGTGATGGCCGCAAAAGGGAAGAGCGATAACTTTGAAATTAAACCTCTGAAACTTTGAGAGCTTCTTTGATTTTGGAAATACTTTAATGATATGTATTTAAAATCCAAAATATAGAGACAGACTCAAACGATAGCTTGATACAATTAGGTGAGGTTCCCATAAGGCTCTTGTGTTCACTGACGTGGGATGGCCCCACATGGTCTACCCTTCTCTGATCTCATGTCATACCATTGTCCCCTTGTCAACTCTCTCATACTGTGCTGATTCCCATCGCAGATCTTGCTTGTTGCTGTTGCCCTGAGTATATTTCCTTCTGTGTTTATACGGCTGGTCCCTTTGCACCATGCTAATCTCAGACCAAACATGCCCCCGCCCCCAGAAGGTCATCTGAAGTAGCCGTTCTTCCACGCAGGCCTCCCATAACTCAGAATCTCTTTTTGTATGCCACATAGCACTAAGCTCTGTTGGGCTTGTTTGACTTGCTTGCTTAGTTTACTCGTTTACTTTGTTGTTTACCTGTTTACTTATTTTCCTTGTTCCTTTCCTGCCTCCCCACCCAGTATTAAACTCAGTGAGAGACAAATAAGACTCCTGCCTGCTTAATGCTTTAGCTGGCTCCTTGACAGTGCTGTCTGGATACAGCAGGCCCTCAGCAGGCTTCTCGCATGAACAAATACCACCAGGAGTAATCAGGAAGTCGTTTCTGGCCAGGCATAGTGGCTCATGCCTGTAGTCACAGCTCTTTAGGAGGCTGAAGTGGGTGGATCCCTTGAACCTAGATGTTCAAGACCAGCCTGGACAACATAGCAAAATCCCATCTCTACAAAAAAATACAAAAGTTAGCCAGGTGTGGTGGCACATGCCTGTAGTCCCAACTACTTGGGAGGCTGAGGTAGGAGGATCCCTTGAGCCTGGGAGGTCGAGGCTGCAGTAGGCCACGATTGCCCCACTGACCTCCAGCCTGGGTGACGAAGTGAGACCTTGTCTCAAAAAGAAAAGTTATTTTTTTCTTTGCCTTCATATCAGCTCTGACTTATTTCTTCCCCTTGATAGATTTACCACTTGCAAAATGCAAAATGACTATTTTGTGATTCAGGAATACGAAAAATGAGATACAAATATAGTTTATAATTAAACTTTCTTTTTTTTTTTTTTTTGAGACGGAGTTTCGCTCTTGTTACCCAGGCTGGAGTGCAATGGCGCGATCTCGGCTCACCGCAACTTCTGCCTCCTGGGTTCAGGCAATTCTGCCTCCGCCTCCTGAGTAGCTGGGATTACAGGCACGCACCACCATGCCCAGCTAATTTTTTGTATTTTTAGTAGAGACGGGGTTTCACCATGTTGAGCAGGATGGTCTCGATCTGTTGACCTCGTGATCCACCCGCCTCGGCCTCCCAATGTGCTGGGATTACAGGCGTGAGCCACCGCGCCAGGCCCTAATTAAACTTTTAATTGCGAAATAATTATAGATTCACATCCAGTTGTAAGAAATAATACAGAGTGATTGGATGTACCTTTTCCCATTTGCCTCCTGTGGTAACATCTTTGAGAATTGCAGTGCAGTACCACGGTCAGGATGTTGGCATTGATGCAGTCAGGATGCACTACAGTTCCCTCACTCTTCTGGCCTTTTCCAAGTTTGCATTGTGACAAAAGTGCCGATATGAGGGTGTGTGTGTGTGTGTGTGTGTGTGTGTGTAAAATACGTAAAAATATGTATGTATATAATCTGTATATGAAGGCTTCAACTTCAACTATTACTTGAGTGATAATATATCTGATATTTGAGAAATTTCTCTGTACCTTAAAAAAATCTGAAATGTAGTTACAATGTAAAAATAATTCTTGTTCTAACTACTCAAGTGTTATTTTAATCATGTCATTTTACTCGTTGAAGGTAGTTCCTATCTAAAAGCATGAATTATGATAAGTATTTCTCTGGAGAAAAAGACACGTTTCTTTCCCACATCACCTTACACCACAGCTGTGGTTGGGCAGGTGAGTGGGGCCATCCTGGATTGTTCTTTCTTCCTTGACTCTTCCTTTGCTGGGTCGCAGGTAGGCAGTCTCAGCTAGAGAAACCACAGCTGCGTGTGCTGACTTCCAGCCTGAGGTGTGTGTCTGTGTTGTCTGCATCCTCCCCAGAGACCTGTTTGCTGTCAGGCTGAAAAACGTATTCACACTTTGAAGACAGCCTGGTGGTGTGGGGCTGGCACTGACGTTTGTGGTCCCCACTCTGAGGGCTGGGGGGAAATGCCTGCATTTTTGCAGAATTATACGGTACAAACCTTGACGCTAGGTGGCAGAATTAGGCTGTATTAATCTTGACCTCTTTTGCTTCCTTGTGTCTTTCTCTACATAGTGTTAAACTAGCAAATACTTTTTTTTTTTTTGTAAAAAGTGATTATCTAGAGTACCTGATTTTTGGATTGTGGACTTAAGAACTCCTTCCTGATTTGTCAGTTTCTGTTCCCATTGGGTCAGTCTACCTGGAATCTGTGACATTATCTTTGGCTGGGGCGTTCCTCCTTGGCTTCTCATAGTGTCAGTTACTGTGTTCTCCATTTGTAGAGTCGCTTCTGTCCCCTCATTAGCTGCAGTGCTCCCTGCAGGATTTAAGCTCCATTTCTGTCTAGCTCATTCATGGATGCCCAGCTCCTACACCTGCCCAGTGTATTTTCTGATGGAAGGAGTTGACCTTATTCCTCTTTTATTTAGTTTTTAAACCTTCTATCTCATCATTCTATCTTGCTGAATTTCCATTTGAATCTTTCTTCTGTCAAATTGTCTTTGGTGGGTCTCCACTTCTTGAAAGATAAAGGCCAAATTCCTTAGACTAACACTTCATGCCTTTCACAGTTTGCCCACACCTACCTTTCTTGTTGCCTCTTATTTCTGAGCACAAACCCTCCAGTCAGATTTCCTACTGTCCTTTGAATATGCCTTGCATGTGTGTTCAGGTGTTTTCCCTGTTTGGACAGATTTTCCCCTCTCACTCTATTCTTTCCTCTGCCCAGGTGAGATTTTACCTCCACTGAGAAACTCTCCTTACTTACTGCCCTATTGTCTGTCCCCTAAATCCCTGTGATCACTTCTGCTCACGCATTCCATTGACCCCATCAGCATGTATTACCGACTGTCTGCCATGTATCAGATGCTTCTCCGGATGCTGGGGATAAACAGATAAAAATTCCTCCCCCATGATGTGGAAGGCAAACAAGAAGTAAGATGCAGAAGTAAAAATAGGTAGTCAGGAGGGAATACGTACTAAGGGGCAGCAGCATTGGAAAAATTGGGGGCCTGGGGTAGAGGTGGGAAAGTCTTCACCGAGAAGTTAACTTCTGATTAGGTCTGAAGCAGGGATACCTGGAGCCTTGCAAGTGTCTGGGGGAAGAACTTTCCAGACATAGCAAAGGGCTGGTGAGAAAGCCTGCCAGGGCAAGAGTACCTGGCGCATCCCAGGAGCATGGAGGAGCAGAGGAAACAAGGAGGAGAGTAATGGGGGCGAGGGCAGCTGGGTCATGAGTGGTCACTGCCTGGTTCTTGGGGGTTATTGGGAGAACTCTGGCTTCTACTCTGAACTCTGGCTTCTACTCTGAGAGAGGTGGGGAAAGCCATAGGAGCTTGTGGAGCTGAAGAGGGGCGTGATCTGGCTTATGTTTTACGAGAATCCCTCTGCCCGCTGAGTTGAGAACAGGCCATAGGGAGGCCAGGCAGCAAGCAGCAGGGAGGGCTGATGGGGAAGCTTTTGAAATGGCTTAGGTGGGAGACAACGCAACAGTGTGGAAAGTGGGAGGATGCAGGATGTGCTTTAAAGATGGATTTAAAAACCTTGCTGATGGACTGGATATGGGATGTGAGAGAGAGAGAGGATGGTCAAGGGACATGTAACGGTCAGCACAGGCCAAGTTATACTGCCTGAAGCATCAGTGTCACAGTGTCAGTGGCTGATGACAGCAGTGCGTTTCTCCCACCCACCATGCCCACCGTGGGTCTGCCGGGGCTCTGTCCTGCACTGTCCCCCTACCACAGCCCAGGCCAATGCGGTGACTCTGCCTGAACATTGTCAGTCACTGTGGCAGGGGAGAGAGCATGGCTCTCTGTTCCTTGAAGCTTCCACCCAGAATGACATACTTCACTTCTGCATATACTTAATTGCTCAAAGCAAGACATGCAGCCATGTCCAAGTTCAACAGGGCAGGGAGGTGGGATCTTTGTGGGAGGGCACCTCATGTCTCTGAACAACAATCCAGACTTCCACAGGAGGCACCCAGGGTTTTGGCCTGAGCAGCTGTAATAACCGAGATGGGGAAGACTGTGGGTGGCGTAGATGCTTGGTTTGGGAACTACTCGACATCCAAGCCGAGATGTCAAGGAGGCTGTTGGGGAAGAAAGGGCCAGGGAAAGGGTCTGGGTTGGAGCGACAGACTCCAGAGTCGTCAGCGTGAGGCTGGACTGGAATTCTGGGGGAGGGAGTGTAACGAGTTGGTAACTTGAGTCTTTGGGCTTTTGAATATTTAGCTTCTTATGTTTCATATTTGCTCAGCTCTTGTGTCAATCATTTGCTTATTGACTGATAACAAAAACAAGGCTTTCCATGTTTGCATATTTTCCTCTACTGTGGAAATAGTTCCAAGATTCTTTTCTTTTTTAAGCTATCATGTCTAGGGAAAGTTGTGCTTCTCCACGGGTTCAACGAACTGCTTTTGTGAGTCCCCCCGCGCCTGCGTGGTAATCACTGTGGGGTACCCTGCTGGACATTGGTGACCTGGGTTCCTGCTGTGTCTTTTGTATTCTTTGGAGCCATCTCTGGTGACACGAGAGTCTTCGGCCTTCTGTAAATGTGCTTGGTAACGTCTGGTTTCTAACACAGTTTGCTTATTACCCTTTCCAGGGGTTATGGAGGTACCGTTTGCTTCAGGGTGACCTTATGATATTCAGCAATACTGGATTTTATTGGGACCACTTCTGGTTTTATTTTGGTTTAATATTATGCTAAGTCTTTGACACCTTGCACTGAATTCCAGTGAGGCTTGGACATTATATTCTAATTGAACTTCTAAAAATCTCTTCAGATGCCACGCATTGTTGAGGGCTCCGTTTCTATGACTAAAAGATCTAAGTATTCATGGGCCTATTTTCATTTAACATCAAAATTTACCTACTCACAAGACTACTTTGTGCCAGACTGATACATTTTTGTTTAAAAAAAAGTTATTACTTTTTAGCCCAGGCAGTTTTTCTGAATATTTATCTTAGTTTTACAGCTTTTATTTTATGGTAAATGTATTTGTATCAATTTTTATTTTTTATTTTTTTTTTTTGAGACGGAGTTTCGCTGTTGTTACCCAGACCGGAGGGCAATGGCACGATCTCGGCTCACCGCAACCTCCGCCTCCTGGGTTCAGGCAATTCTCCTGTCTCAGCCTCCCGAGTAGCTGGGATTACAGGCATGCGCCACCATGTCCAGCTAATTTTTGTATTTTTAGTAGAGACAGGGTTTCACCTTGTTGACCAGGATGGTCTTGATCTCTTGATCTCGTGATCCACCCGCCTCGGCCTCCCAAAGTGCTGGGATTACAGGCGTGAGCCACCACGCTTGGCCTGTATCAATTTTTAACTCCTCTCTACTTCTTTGTTTCTGGATTAAAGAGTTGTAATGCTGTTGGTGTTTCTTCATCGTCTTTCTGACAGTTTCTTTTTTGTTGATACGTACTATCTCAGTCATCTGCTGCATCACAAACCAACCCGGACTTGAGTGGCTTACAGCAGAGACGGTCATGTGTTTGCTCATGATCTGTAATTTGGCTAGGGTGTTGACGGCTTGTTTCTGCCCCATGTGGTCTTAGCTGTTGCAGCCCTCTTGGGGCTGGAAGATCCAAATGGCTTCACCCAGATGTGATGCATCACCTGGGATGGCCAGGACAACAGGAGACTGGCTGGGCTTCTTCATCTCCTTTGTGGTCTTACCAAGTGGCCTCTTTCTCCAACAGGGAAGTCGAACTTCTTTACATGGTGGCCAGCTTCCAGGGGAGGAGAAGCAGCAACTTCTGGGCATCTTAAGGCCCAGACCCAGAGCTGTACATTATCATTTCCACCACATTCCATTCTGTTCAAAGGGAGAGGAATATGTTCCTGCAGGGATGGTAGGGACTGTGGAGGACAGCTCAGCTTCTAGCACATTTGGCTTCTTGAAGGTGAATAAAATGTGTTTCCAGCACAGATGATGTCAGTTAGGAGGCTGAATCCACCAGCACAGAGCAGGGAGGCAGAGGCACGTACGTGGTCAGAGGTGCCTTGATGTGCTCAGTCTTTTTCTTGGCTCTGCTCACGCCACACCCAAGAAATCATTTGGATTTGGTGCCTCAAGTGACTTTGTAATGCAAAAAAAGGATTAATAAATGTTTAGTTCTTGATTTTGATTTGACCTTACAATGTCACATTTTAACAAAGCAAAGAAGCATCAAGTAAAGAAGATCTTTGTAAATGTTTTCTAGTTTTCAAAAAAAGGTTCTCTTAAATGTTAGAGTTAGAATTATGATGTTTGTTGTCTCCAGATGTCACAGAGGAACCTCCTTCCTGGATGCGCCAGACTCTTCGGCACCCTGACTCACGGCAATGAGAGTGCCTACACCGTCACTTTCCCAGGCATCGTGTGTCGTTCCAGCCCTGCTGGGGAGCCCCTTTCTCAGACTGCCTGGGAGGTGTCTGCCTGTCTGTCATGAAGTCCTTTATGCCATTTCTCACTTGACATCAGAGATACCTCTACCAGAGGACCCGCTCCTGCCGCCTCACTTCCTCCGCCCTGTACCCTTTGCTAAGACACCTGTTCCTGCTTGTGCCTGTCCCTCTGTGGGGGAATTACTTGTTTGATGGATGAGTTTGGCAGAAGGAACTTAGAAGCCCTTCTCCGTTCTCCTTTGGAGATATTCCTCCCTCCAGAACATTGTTGGGTCTGTTCTTTAGCCACACACTTAATGCCATGCCTTGTCCTTCAGGGGAAAGAATCTGGTGGGGTCTGGGAGTGAGTGGGCAAGGCTGTTTGATGATTAGATGAGGTGTTAGCTCACCCACCCGGCCCAGATCTGAAGTCAGGTTTTTTCAGGTGTTACTGGTGATGCTAACTCCAGTACTGGCATTTCGCCCTTGCTCAGCTTCCCTTCCTGACTGTCCTTGATGCCCCTCTTCTTGTCACTCCATCAGTAGAAAGTTGGGGTCAACTCAGTGTTGACAGATTCATTTTGGCCCTGAGCTGGCTCAGGGCTACATCCCAGCCTGTCCCAGCACCTTGCATATAATGGGCATGAGATACACTTGTTGAGTTGCCTGGAATGGAATTGATGTATACAGATTTAGTTGCATGTAATCCGTGAAAAATTAGCTGTGAATCCCATAGATGGTTCTGGTATTTTTGGAGGGTCTGTTGAGAATAAAAGGAAAACTAGAGACAGGAAAAAAAATAGGAAACAGTGGTAACCTTGGCATCTAAGGAGCTATGGATAATGGTCCCAGGGAGGAGAACAAGAACTAGATTGAGTGTTGAAGCGGGAGAGAAGAAAGAGCTGGAAATGACACACACGCACTCACACACACACACACACTCATACACACACACTCACACTCTCTCTCTCTCAAAAACCAAGACTTTGAGTAGAAGAAAACAGTTTAGAGCTAGGATTTGCAAAAGGATATGTGGAGTGTAGTCAGATAAGAATAAAAATGTTGGCAGCAAAGAGAAATGGGTGATATAGAGGCTCTGGATAATATTGGGAAGTATGTATGGCTGTCGACTTTTGGAGACCTGATGTTATGGAATGCATGCCAAGTCAAAGCCAGGCTCCTGGGACCGGCTGACAAGCGGAGGGTGAGATCTTACCTTAGCACTTCTGCTGGGTCCCAGCATCACCTCAGCAGGCAGGCAGACTGCCTAACTGCATGTCTTGGTGCTCATTTTGCAGGCTGCAAATGATGAGACTGAGGAGAACTTCCCTCTGGAGGTGTGTGGATTTCCATTGTGAGTCTCTATCCCAGAAGTGCTCAGCATCCATTTCCCACAAACATTCCTAAGATGAACTTGACCATGGGGCATGATGTTAGCACTGTCTTCCATGTGCTGCCTGAGCTCCCGACTCTACTGGAAGCTGTTCATGGGCTACGAGCAGTCTTGCATGTGACTTCTTCAGGTCCTTGCCCTGCAGTGGTATTTTGCCTGCAGTAGTTATGCAGCCGTGTGTGAACCTCACTGCCTCCACCACTCGACGGCCCCCACTTGAAAATAACCTGTGTGTGATTTGACTGCCTGTCATGTCTTTCAAATATAAAACTTTGTCGCTTGAGGACAAATGTCACGGTTAACATGATTGTTTCTCAGAAGTACAAAACTGCATGCTAGCTATGTGCCAGGCCCTGGGCTAGGCCCTATGGAACAGAGGGCACCTGCTGGGTAGGGACAGAGGCACCATGTGCGACCTAGGACTTCAGCAAAGCAGGATCCATCAGCTCTGTCCTGGAAATAGAAGGAAAAT
The DNA here is from genome assembly GCA_031835075.1 of Saguinus oedipus. Taxonomy (NCBI): domain Eukaryota; kingdom Metazoa; phylum Chordata; class Mammalia; order Primates; family Cebidae; genus Saguinus; species Saguinus oedipus. Next base: position 131,704,674 of record CM063179.1, read on the forward strand.
CACTTCCACCTGCTTTTCTCGTGTCTTATCAGAGAGTGTGGGTTAGGTTACCCGGTGTCCTCAGCAAGTTTGTTTCCTCCTGTCTAGGGGATATGCTACGAAGCATGTTGTTGAAGGTCTGGAACCAAGGACGTTGTATAGATTTCGCCTGAAGGTCACCAGCCCCTCTGGGGAGTGTGAGTACAGCCCAGTCGTCTCAGTGTCTACAACCAGTGAGTATTCAGACCCTCTGCACTCACCTGTCTGAAGATCAGTGGAGATGACAAGCAATTTCGAGATAAAAATACTCTGCCTCTTGTTCGGCCTTCCCAGAAGCAGAAATGATTCCAATTTTAAACACTGCAACACATTTCCTAGTCGGGCCTTGCCAGAACCTGTAATGTCAGGGAAGTCTTCTGCTTTCTCAAACTGGGAGAGCTGCTTTCTGTGCCAGAACCGTCCTACTAGTAGCCATTCAGCACAAAAGGGTGGAGTCATCTTTTTAGGTGAGGGGTAACAGGGACGCGCGCTGGGAAAGCCTAAGTGTCCCCACAGAGCCAAGCAGGCCACCTGCCTGGGCGTCCTCGGGTGAGCAGCTCTGTTCCACATCTTGTCCATCTTGACTAGCCCAGGGTGTGAGACTTAACTTGCCATAGGAACCTGATTGCTGGGGTCACGGTGAGTGAGGGAGAAGCAAGGACGCTGCTGTATCCACGAAGAACCCTGTGAAGGGAGAGCGCCACGTGGAGGCCTCTGAGCCCTTCAGCCGGCTGAATTTTAAGATTGTTTCTGGGATGGATATTTTAAAGATGCTCTGTCCAGGGCCATCTCTGAGAAAGAATGTTGTAAAAATTAGGATGGTCACAGGTGTTCTCCCTGGCCTACCCACTGGAAAACACAGGTGAGTCATTTTTCGGTTGCACAAAGGAAACTTTCTTTTTGTGAGTAAAGTTATTTTTCCATTTTATTCCACGTAGCATTTGGCTTGGAGGTATGTGCTTTCTGTGGCTTTCAACTATATCCTTTAGGCATTTCTTCATGACAAGTTTTGTGTAGACTAAAGTTAACTTGGCTTTTGAGTACCTTCAATTGCAGACATGGCATCAGGGGACAGGATCCGAGTTTAGCAAACTGGGAGTTTAGCTGTGAAAAACACACTTTCAGAGGACACTTTTGATGTGAAACGGTCAACTTTGGGGATTCAGGATAAGAAAGAGGGCTTGTTCCTTCATCTGGCAGTGTTGAGAGCATTTGCTATTACGTGTAAGGTGTTCACCCTTGGGGTTCTTAAGAGAAAGCAAAGAAGGCAAGGCTGAGGGTGTGCAGGAGAAGGGGCAGGAGGAGGTTGCAGAGGGAGCCAAGCCTGTGAACAGAGACTCACCAGGCATCCCTGTCCAGGATGCCATCCCAGGCTACCTTTCTGTTCCCTCCCATTCTCTTGCTGTCCCTGCCCACCCACAGGCCTCCTGACACACTATACTCCCCCACCTCTGCCCGTCCTCCCTGGAGCACCCACTCCATTGCTGTGCTCACTGACTGAGCCTGCTCCATGGGCAAGCATGGTGGGGGTGATTCCTCCTGTGGCTTTCCCCTCCTCTGTCACATGCTTTCCTTCCTCCCCAGGTACAGAGAAGTATTCCCCCACCTCTATGAACACTTCTTGCATCTTCTCCTACATATTTGTCTACCTTTTGGCCTCCCACCTACACTGTGAGCTCTGAAAGGGTGGGTGATGCATCAGCCATCTTTAGCTTGTGGGAGATTCTTAATAAATAAGTCGGTGTGTGCGCCTATGGCCCAAGGCAGGAGGGTCGCTCAAGCCCAGGAGTTCAAGGCTACAGTGAGCTATGGTGGCACCACTGTACTCTCCAGCCCAGGCAACAGAGCAGGACTCTTTCTCTAAAAAAAAAAAAAAGATCCTGGATGGTGGGTGGGTGGATGGATGGATGAGTTAAGGAATTCATCAGTGGCAGAATAAAGAGTATGAGAAAAAATGCTGGTTTTCTCTGGTTGCATTTATGTCAGTTGGGAGATGGATTAGTTTTCCACTGGCCAGTGAGAGTCTACCTGAACCTTCCAGGTGAAGGTGAATGTGGTGGTTCTGCAGCCTTCTATGCTTGACTTCAGGTGGCCTCTAGCATCCTCTTAATAGCACATCGAAGCCAGGGCAGGGGCTTCTGGACCTCCTGGCCTGAGTTTACATGGGGTTGACGTACCATTTGGAGCTCTTTTAGGAAGGGCTATGTATTAGTGTGTTCTCATGCTGCTAATAAAGACATACCCAAGAATGGGTAATTTATAAAGGAAAGAAATTTAATGGACTCACAGTTCTGCATGGCTGGGGAGGCCTCACAACTGTGGTGGAAGGCAAAGGAGGAGGAAAGGCATGTCTTACATGGCGGCAGGCAAGAGAGAGCATGTGCAGTGGAAATTCCCTTCATAATACCATCAGATCTTATGAGACTTATTCACTATCAGGAGAAGAGCATGGGAAAGACCCACCCCTATGATCCAATTATCTCCCCCTAGGTCCCTCCCATGACATGACACATGGGAATTATGGGAGCTACAATTCAAGATGAGATTTGGGTGGGGACACAGCCAAACTAGATCAGGCTGTGCCTGTGGGCCAGGTGTGCCTTCTCCTCACTGAGCTGGCTCCAGAGGCAGCCATGGAGAGCTGGTGCAGGGTGTTTGTCTTTATGGCCCCGTGGCTTCCATGAGTGATTAGATGAGGCTTGCAGGGATGAGTGTGAGGTGGTGACCCGGGGTGTGTGTGTGTGTTGGGGAAGTGATCCTGGCCATTTCATTGCCAGACAATAGCATCACTGCCTGCAGCCAGGAAGCCTTCTCAGCTTCAAGGGGGCTGTACTAGGTGGTGAGGATCAGGTGTCCTCCTCCTCCTGGCTGGGGCAGGCTGCTGCCTCTGCGGGTTGGCTGCAGCTCCCTTACGCTATTGTCATATATTTATAATATCCAAAGCAGATTCTCCTAAGGAGGCAGATCATGCTAAACAAAGAATTAAAAATGTGCACATGATACAGAGCAAGTGAAAATGCTTCTGTGTGGTGATAATTTGCATTCAGTTTCAGAGTGTTTTAATGAATCACAGAGGCATGCACTTTTGTTTAAATAAAAAATGCACAGCCTTTTTCCCCCCCCAGGTAAAGTACACGAGATTCTTGCTTAAATGAGGCATACAATTTTAATCAGTTGGGCCCTTATAAAGAAAAACAGCTGCTACTTGTTAATTGGCAAATATCTTCTCCAATGAGCTCCTGATTTATTCACTGCTTTTAATAAAGACTTAAAATTCCACCAAGAAAGGTGTTATCACCACATTATACTATCTGCTGGTATATCTGCAGCTAAATGACCCTCTTAGAGAATATGAGTGATGGCCTCCTCAAGCCCACTCTGCCCTGCTCTGCCCTTCTCCTCACCGGTGTCCCTGCTCACCTGGCCCTGACTGGTGAGTTCTATCTGGCTTACATGAGCATGGGCTGACATCCTCACCATGGGCAGAATCAGTTTGATATTTGTAATTGTGACACTCAGGGTAAACACTAGAAAAACAAACTCACAAAGCAACATCCAGCCTTTTAAAAATATTCAACTGCACTTACTGATAGCATTCCCTTGGGCCAGGCCCACAAAGTTGTGAAGGATTCAAGGGTGGGAGGAATGGAACATTCTGTTCACCCTGGAATTTCCTCTCTGTTCTGCAGGACTCCTGCTGATAGTGGGAGTAGAAAGAATTGCTGTGCACTGCAAACAAGGGTCTTTTCATTTCTTTTCTGTTTCTTTATCAAATTCATGTAAACAGAGATGTTTCAGTGTCTCTTGCTTCACACAGGTTCCAGTGTAACCCTCAGTCCCTTCTTTCCCTCCTGGTAGTAGCGGAGGATGGTTAACGCTGAGAAAGAGCTCTCACACCCCAGAAAGGAACCATGGTTACTGCTTAGCAAGCAAGGACTGAGGAACAATTAAGTCATTCCCCTCTCTTCTGTGAGGTGTCCCTTTGTTCTTAGAGTAAGCTGTGAAGTGCTCATTACCTCTTGTGGAAGCTGGAATTGACATGACATTGATTTTACCCCAATACCAAAAGCCCTGGTCTTTGCTATAGATGGTCCTCAAGCTTATAAGCATGCAGGGAACTTGTTTCATTTTCCAACCTTCGCAGGCTGCAGATCTTCCTGGCTAGGATGCGCTAAACCTTCCAGAAAGTGCTAACTGCTTGAGATGTTAGGGTCTAAGGACACACCCCCAACCACCTCTTTACCCCCGCCCCCCACCCCCACTGGGAGAGCCTGGCCGCTCAGGTAAGATTGAGGCTGTGGAGTAGAGGGGGTCAGGGTAGAGAGGTGGTTGGGGGTGTGTCCTTAGAACATAACATCTCAAGCAGTTAGCACTTTCTGGAAGATTTTTGGGTATCCCCTTTCTTTTAACACTTTGGGGGAGGATCACATTTACTTAAGATGTTGATCTGTATTCAAAATTTAATAAGCATGGAGACATATAGTGAATCAGTTGATACTATTAAATACTGAAGGGAAGGAGTTAGCCTCACGAAAGACTTGGCCTTGGCTGTAATCCTGCCCTCTCCTAACTGGGCAACCTTGGGCAACTCAGCCCTTCTGACTCTGTTTTGTGGTTTGGAGGAGAATTTAAAAGCATGGTGTAAAAATCCTACACACAGCCTAACTCATAGGATTTGATTTAGGATACCACACGTTGTACGACTTAGTAGAAAGAGAATGAGCTTTATGTGTTGTTATAGGTGCTTCTATCCAAATGACTCGTTTTTATATTTTTAGTGGCAGTTGAAGTTTGAGACGAGGAGAAAATGGGACCTGTTTGGTGGGAAAACAGAGACTTTTAGAAGCATACCACTTTTCTTCTCCTGGTTAGTAACATGTAGGGAAACAATCTATGGGTTTAGTTCGTCCACCTACATGTAGATGAGACACATGATAATTTTAAGTCCTTCATTATCTAGTTCAGTGTTCCCATTTTGGTACCACTGACATTTGGGGACTGGATGGCTCTGTGTTGTGTGGGGGGCTGTCCTGTGTAGTGTGGATGTGGGGACTGGATGGCTCTGTGTTGTGTGGGGCTGTCCTGTGTACTGTGGATGTGGGGACTGGATGGCTCTCTGTTGTGGGGGGCTGTCCTGTGTACTGTGGATGTGGGGACTGGATGGCTCTCTGTTGTGGGGGGCTGTCCTGTGTACTGGGGATGTGGGGACTGGATGGCTCTCTGTTGTGGGGGGCTGTCCTGTGATCTATGGATGTGGGGACTGGATGGCTCTCTGTTGTGGGGGGCTGTCCTGTGTACTGTGGATGTGGGGACTGGGTGGCTCTCTGTTGTCGGGGGCTGTCCTGTGTACTGTGGATGTGGGGACTGGATGGCTCTGTGTTGTGTGGGGCTGTCCTGTGTACTGTGGATGTGGGGACTGGATGGCTCTCTGTTGTGGGGGGCTGTCCTGTGTACTGTGGATGTGGGGACTGGATGGCTCTCTGTTGTGGGGGGCTGTCCTGTGTACTGTGGATGTGGGGACTGGATGGCTCTCTGTTGTGGGGGGCTGTCCTGTGTACTGTGGATGTGGGGACTGGATGGCTCTCTGTTGTGGGGGGCTGTCCTGTGATCTATGGATGTGGGGACTGGATGGCTCTCTGTTGTGGGGGGCTGTCCTGTGTACTGTGGATGTGGGGACTGGGTGGCTGTCTGTTGTGGGGGGCTGTCCTGTGTACTGTGGATGTGGGGACTGGGTGGCTCTCTGTTGTGGGGGCTGTCCTGTGATCTATGGATGTGGGGACTGGATGGCTCTCTGTTGTGGGGGGCTGTCCTGTGTACTGTGGATGTGGGGACTGGGTGGCTCTCTGTTGTGGGGGGCTGTCCTGTGTACTGTGGATGTGGGGACTGGGTGGCTCTCTGTTGTGGGGGCCTGTCCTGTGTACTGTGGATGTGGGGACTGGATGGCTCTCTGTTGTGGGGGGCTGTCCTGTGTACTGTGGATGTGGGGACTGGATGGCTCTCTGTTGTGGGGGGCTGTCCTGTGTACTGTGGATGTGGGGACTGGATGGCTCTCTGTTGTGGGGGGCTGTCCTGTGATCTATGGATGTGGGGACTGGATGGCTCTCTGTTGTGGGGGGCTGTCCTGTGTACTGTGGATGTGGGGACTGGATGGCTCTCTGTTGTGGGGGGCTGTCCTGTGTAGTGTGGATGTGGGGACTGGATGGCTCTCTGTTGTGGGGGGCTGTCCTGTGATCTATGGATGTGGGGACTGGATGGCTCTCTGTTGTGGGGGGCTGTCCTGTGATCTATGGATGTGGGGACTGGATGGCTCTCTGTTGTGGGGGCTGTCCTGTGTACTGTGGATGTGGGGACTGGGTGGCTCTCTGTTGTGGGGGGCTGTCCTGTGTACTGTGGATGTGGGGACTGGATGGCTCTCTGTTGTGGGGGCTGTCCTGTGTACTGTGGATATGGGGACTGGGTGGCTCTCTGTTGTGGGGGGATGTCCTGTGTACTGTGGATGTGGGGACTGGATGGCTCTCTGTTGTGGGGGCCTGTCCTGTGTACTGTGGATGTGGGGACTGGGTGGCTCTCTGTTGTGGGGGCTGTCCTGTGATCTATGGATGTTCAGCAGCTTCTTTGGCCTCTATCCTCCTGATGTCAATGCACCATCCCCTTAGTTTTGGCCACCAGAAATGTCACCAGATATTGCCACATGTCCTCTGGGGCACAAAACCCGGCTCCTTTCTAATCCCTTCTAGTGAAACCCCGGGTGACGCCTGACCTCTCTTGGAAGGCCAGGGACCGCTGCGAGCCTTGGCCTTGGGCAGGTTATCATGGGACTTTTATTTGAAGCTTTTGGTCTAAAAAATGTGTGGAATGATGAAAAGGAAGTATAATGTAGCTAAAAAAAATCTGTAAGAGATTGGCAAACACTAGCAGACAAAATTGTTATTTCAAAATAATTTAAACTTGGCATAATTTATCTTTATGAAAGAAAGGAAAAGGTCTCACCTAAAGATCATTCTGGTAGAAATCCCTTTATTTTCCTGTCTCACCCTTTTCCCAGTTTGTATGTTCCCCAAGTCACTGTGCACCATTGACACCCTCCAGGGAAACCCAGACAAAAAGTGTCTCTTATGCCCAGGAACTGGAATCCCAGAGACTTTCTATCCTAAGGAGCAGGAAGAGGGAGGCCTTCTGATCTCTCTCCACCAGGCTGTAAGAGGGAGGATGAATGAGCCCCAGGAGGCAGTGTGGGGTGCAGTGGGGGAGGATAGGGTAGGAGTGGACATTTTCTTTCAGAGTTTAGAGTAATAATGGGCTGCAAGTGGGCACTACAGTGTAAATGAGCATGGGAGCTAATGGTTAGCTCTTTTCATGCTAACCCCCTAGAGCCTAGCACAGGACTTGGCATGTACATTACTTAGGTTTGTTGAGTGAGTGAGGGAGACCTTTGAGGTTACTTAGACCAGGAATTACGAACTCAAACGTTTGCCGAGTGCGGGTGAGGGGCTGGGCATACAGCTGGAGTACGTAAGAGATGGTGGGGCTGTATCCAGGGACGATAGCAGCTGCCGCTACTGTCACTGAAACAACAGGTGTGTGCTGGGTGCTTACGACGTGCCAGGTGCTATTCCAGGCGCTTCACTTGTGTTATTTCTTTTACACTTAATGGTGATAATTTTTAAAATCAGAAGGTGTAGAATAAGGAAAAAATGAAACTATAAAGGCCTAGAAAGGAGGGCGGCATCCACATAACTCTTTATTCTCCCTCTGCCTGCTGGCCTCCCAGTGGAGCTGATGTCCCCTGTGCAAAGGACGCCCTCCTCCCCTGCTGTTGTCCATTTTCTTTCAGGCTCTGCACTCCCCTGGGCAAGCTCTCTCCCCCAATTGGAGCTTATTCCAGGGCTCCCCACCTCCCTACCTCCCTGTGGGTAGAAGCCCTTCTGCCCCCACAGCTCAGAGCAGACAAGGCCATTATGCATGTCACATTCCGGGGAAGAACTGAAAAGTTTCATTTCAAATGTTAAAGCACTTTGTCCTATTTTTTGTTTACTTAAGTAGTTTAACATCTCTTTGGCAAACAAAACTAGCACGTTGTGACAATGGCTGAGGTTTCCCTTGCTTGTAGGAGACATTTATTAAGTCTTATGAAATGTGAAAGGATTATTTCCAAATATCAAAATAACATTCACAAAGCAATACTTTATAACTTGAAAATGTCCCAAGCCTTTAGGTGAGTCAAAATGTTCTCTTAGTATGTGAAAACAAGGTCTCTTTTGGTTAAAAAAAAAAAAAAAAAAAAAAGGCAGCTGAGTAGGAAATGTAAGATATACTTACAGGACTAGCCGAGCGCCTTCTTGGAGATGATCCCCTGAAGGCCACAGGAGGAAGATGGCAGGAAGGAGAAGGAGTCCCCCTTCCTGATGTTCCGGGTGACTGCCTTCCATCTCATTCCTCCAGGAGAGCCCATAAGTAGTGAGCACTTTCATCGGGCTGTCAGTGTGAATGATGAAGATTTGCTTGTCCGAATACTTCAAGGAGGGTGAGAGAACTCAGCCAGTTTTTTTTTTTCTCCCATGCCTATGAAATATGTAGAAATACATGCAGTAGCTTCACTTTGTTTTCCTAAAATTTCCCATGCCTTTGAAACTGCCTCCAAATGGATCTCGGGTGACTGGTGTGACTTAATAAACCATAGGTAATGAAGATGCTCTTGAAGCCCCATGTAAATGTTAAATTTCGTAATTGTGTAATAGAAATTGTAAAAGGAAATTACAAGGCTGGGTGTCCTATTTTCTTCCCAGAAATAATTTCTCTCTCTTGCTTACAAGCCATTTAGGCAAATTTCACCCCCAAATGCCCATGTCTAATTTCTGATGAAATGAGGGAATCACCAAATCAACTGCTTTCTAATTTAAAAGGTTGATATAACACTAGAGGGAAAATGGTGAATACAGCTGCTGCAGATGAGATGTTTGAAGCTGCCTCCTAAATGAAAAGTAGGCAATGTTACCTAGGTTCTTTTTGAGTCAATAGTTTTGAGTGCCCTAGAAGACAAGTCATTTGTGAATTTCAGCTCTGTCATTCAGAGCTCTTAAGAGAAGGTTCCCACAAAAAGCCAGAGTAGCTATGCTGGAGCACGGGCGTGAAGACCTCTGTTTTCTTCTCTGAACAGCACTGCTCTCTACCCGGTAGGTGAGAAGTGAGGCAAGGGATAAAGCCTGAGTCTCCAGCAATATACAGACTCATGTTCGGTGGAGCTGAGAGTCAGCAGTGAAGATACCGTCCTCAGCCATCTTAAAGAGCTGTGTTTGTCGGACAGTGCTTTGTCTGATGGCATAATAGCTTTCAGCCGAAGAGAGTGCCTATTTTAAATGAAATTACGGCAATTTTATCTTTTACTATACATTTGAATCTTGTAGAATACTAGAGATCTATTTTAGAAGATTCTTAGCAGTCTAAGACGAGAAAAGACTTAATGACCCTGAAGAAATTAGTAACGGGAGTCATGATAGCCACCTAAGCCCCAGGAGAACCACATGAGTAACGGGAGTCACGTTAGCCACCTAAGCCCCGTGAAAACCACCAGCTTTGAGTCTGCGGGAGCTATACGGAGCATGCTCATCTCTTTTCTCTGTTTTTTTCCCAAGCCACGTTAAGGTTGATGTTCCCAATAAGTTTGGCTTTACCGCTCTGATGGTTGCTGCCCAGAAAGGATACACCAGGTATGCCTGTTCCTTTCTTTAAAAAAAATCTCTCTTGGGGATTTAACTTTTTACTTTATTTAAAGGCTCTGGTCAGGATAGGGATGGGGGAGGGAAAGGAGCCATAGAGGAACCCCGTTTCTTTTCTGTCCCTCAAACCATACCATCTGATGGCTTAGAAATCCAGCTGTTGTAATCCTAGGGTTATACAACATGCAGGAGAGAATGTAAAACATGTAATCATATGCTGAGGAAGAAAGGTAGCCATTTAATTACATGCAATATATTTTACATGTTCTTGGAAAACTAGTTGGTGGAATTCGAATTTCTCTTTAAAAAATGTAAAGAGAGGTTTATTCTGGAAAACTTCCTGCTAGGTTGCTAAGATATAATTTTCACAGTTACACTCTTATCTGTTCCACACGGAGATAAGTATGAATATTAATGCTTTATTTTCATTTATATTTTAATTAAATGCCATTTGAAAACAATAGAAATGTGTTTTCATTAAATGCTACCATTTAAAAATATTTTAACAATGGCTATTCAAAGGACAGTGAATTCTTTGGTAGCACAATTTGCTTCACGTGCTTTAGTTTGATTTTAATGAATAACTCGTGTCAAGGGTGAAAGCCCATGTATTTGGGATGAGGAGGTAGTTTTCTAGTTTAATGATGCCTGGTTTTAAAACCAGCTGGCTTCTTGAAGGCACGGCGGAAACTCTCGGAAAGATGCATCTTGGATACTGTGTTACCCATTTTTACTGTTCTGTTGTGGGCTCTGAATGATCAAGGTGACTTATCTAGCTACAGTTAAGTTTGTTTCCTTTAGGCTTGTGAAAATCCTAGTTTCTAATGGCACAGACGTGAATCTGAAGAATGGAAGTGGCAAGGACAGGTAGGAGGTGGGGTATGACTAAAAATGTGCTCATGTTCTCGGAACTGTGTTGCTAGGCTTGTGCCCAGAGGGCTGATTTCACCCAAATATTTTCTTCAGTTTCTTTTGACAGTCCTGAGAGGTGAGTGGGTCCCCGAAGAAAGATGTTGATGCCAAAAGCCGGCTTGCTCACATGACCTGTGCTTTTGCTCACCAGGGTACTTGGGAGGGGGTGGGCATCTCTTGTAATCTGTGGTAACTTCTCTGGCGTGGCACCTGTGCCTGGTGGACATGTGGTGCATGGGAAATGGCAGCTACAGAGCAGCTCTCACCAGCTCCGTGCTGGGCATGGGTGCAAGTGCCTGTCCCCAGCAGCCCGTGCTTCTCAGCACCCCCTGCTCCATTTCAGCCTCACTCTTTACTCAGAATCCTTGTTCTTTCTAAAGAAGCAGACAGAAATCGCCACCAGAGAGACAGCCGGAGCACTTTCCTGAGGTGAGGGGCACAGGTCCCCTTGCAGGGCTGAGAACGTTACAGTAAAAGCTCAGGGGAAGAACACGAAGCACGTAAAGGACAGATGAGAGTGCTCCTGAAAGACCTAGAAACACTTGCTAGTCTAGTCGGTGGAGTGAATTAATTCATTCCAACTAACCCGTGTTTACTGACTGATTACTACTTGCCAGGCGCTGTGCTTGGTGCCTGGGTGAAACAGTGAGCAGGCCTCGGCTTCAGGGGTATGGTCACGCCACACACGGAACCAGGGCTTGGGCACTGCACATGGCATTGACGGAACAGCTGCCAAACACTCACCTTCTTCTGGCCAGGCGTGGTGGCTTACGCCTGTAATCCCAGCACTTGGGGGGGGCCCGAGGTGGGTGGATCACAAGGTCAGGAGTTCGAGACCAGCTTGGCCAATATGGTGAAACCCAGTCTCTACTAAAAACACAAAAGTTAGCTGGGCGTGGTGGCACGTACCCATAATCCCAGCTACTTGGGAGGCTGAGGTAGGAGAATCACTTGAACCTGGGAAGCAGAGGTTGCAGTGAGCCAAGAGATTGCACCACCGCACTCCAGCCTGGGCGACAGAGTGAGACTCCATCCCAAAAAAACATAACAAAACAAACCCAAAAAAACCCAAAAGACTGACCTTCTGCGGCAGTCCAGAAAGAAAACCCCAACTAACTTCTCACATCAGAAGGCCTGTCTTCTACATGTACATTCTCTGGACACAGTGCAGCAATAGATTTTAAATAACAATATCTTAATTATCACATACATTTAAAAAGTATTTTTCCAAATACTCATAGGTAAAGTTAAGTCTAAACTATCAACTCCAGGTTTGAAAAGAATGGTCCAGTCCGAAAAGGGAAAAGGAAAAAAGTATGAGGAGAACAGGAAAAATGAAAGAATTAAAAGCAGACATGGAATAACAATTAAAAGTTACTGAGAAATGTAAGAGTTGCCTCTTAAACGAATACCTATATAATAAGATACACCAATCTTTTGTAAATCTAAGGAAAAAGAAAAACCCTAGAAGTTTGAAAGAGGACACTAAGAATGGCTATAGAGAACATGTAAACATGAAAAGAAAATGGTGTTTGTGTCTATAATAGATAATTCCATTGAAACGGATTATTTTCCTGAGACAATTTAAACCACCAAATCAACCCAACAAGCAGAAAATCCAAAGTTACCAATATCCATGCAAGGAACAGAAAATTCATTTAAAAATTACCTCCGATCAAGCCTGTAATCCCAGCACTTTGGGAGGCCAAGGCGGGTGGATCACGAGGTCAAGAGATAGAGACCATCCTGGTCAACATGGTGAAACCCCCATCTCTACTAAAAATACAAAAAATTAGCTGGGCACGGTGGCGCGTGCCTGCAATCCCAGCTACTCAGGAGGCTGAGGCAGGAGAATTGCCTGAACCCAGGAGGCGGAGGTTGCGGTGAGCTGAGATTGCGCCATTGCACTCCAGTCTGGGTAACGAGAGAAACTCCGTCTCAAAAATAAATAAATAAATAAATTACCTCCAATGTAGGCTCTGTGGCTTGATCATTCTGCCAGTGAAGCTGTTGAGATTTTCTAGTCACTGATAATAACCCTGGACTTTTCCAGAGCAGAGAGGAAGCTGGAATGCTCCAGTGGATCACCTTATTGCTAAAATCTAATATTAACAGAAAAAAAGCTATTTGTATGTTTGTTTGTTTGTGTTGTAGGTATTTATAAATCTCTTCCATCCCACCTATGAGGGCCATAACAGAGGGTAAGGTATTAGGAAATCTTTTAATATAACACTTCCCATCAGTAGATTAAAGGTGAAAACCTTTATTTGTGTAGATGCAAAACAAAAATTGGGTGTAACTTGGCATGTTTATTAAAAAGTATCTTATTTTTTAAAGTGAAGGATACTTTCAGCCTTTGAACAGTGTCTGGCACGTGGGAGGCAGGGAGTGTCTGTTGAATAAGAATCCCTTTGATTGCAGCATATAAAGTTTTTTTTTTTTTCATCTCAGTCAGCCAGTGTCATTCTTAGTATTGGCAGATTCCTTTCCAAAATTAGTAATGAAGCCCAAGAGAGTGGTGGAGAACTTGATGTGAAATCCTCATCCCTCTGAGGATGTGGTGTGACCTTGGGCAGGCTACTTAACCTCCCTGTGGCTTAGTTTCATGTCCATAAAATTGGACTAATAGAAGTAATTACAGGTTGCAGGCATTTAATGAGTTAATATGAAAAATGCATAAAACGGTCCCTGGCATATGGTACATATGGATATATTTTGTTATTTCATGACTAGACAGTATTTTGAAGCTGATCCACTTGATATGAACTGAGGTAAGAGGTATGATTTCTTTCCTGTAGAACCTAACAGAATAGATTTCAAAAACTTGGACTTAATAAGGAGCCTCAGAAAAGTGGACAGCTACAAGGCAAAGACAAGACTTTGTTAAATCCCTGCAATTACCAGTTAATAAATATAATGGGGAAGTAAAATAGAATGAAAATAAGAAAAGTAGGAAATCTGAATGAAAAAATAAACCTAAAAACCTTACTGAGTGATATAAAAATTCAAGAAATAAAGACATGTCATATGTCAGCATGGCAAGATTGACTATTATACAATTTTTGTTTCTTCTCAAATATTGCATAGAGGTTCAGTGCAGCCTCCAATGGAATTATTCTTGGGAACCTGTCAAAATGATAGTAATGTATCTAGAAGAACAAATAGATCATATCTACTAATTTTGATAATATTTTGTCAAGGAAGAATGTAGAAGGACTTGCCTTGATGGTTATTAAAATGTCTTATAATGTTATAGTAATTAAAGTAGTGTGATACTGGAACAAAAAAAAGAAGTAGAATGGAATAGAAATCCTCAAATAGATCCCTGCCTACATAAGAACCTGGCATATGGTGATGGAAGCGACATAAACCAATGAGGAAGGTATTGAAAATAGGATGTTTGAAGGAAAAAGTTATGTTAGATCTCGGTCTCATAGCATGCACCAAAATAAATTCCAGATGAATTAAGCATTAAATGTAAAAAACAAAACCATAAAAACAAATGACCAGAAAACACAGGCACGTAAATATTTGAGCTTGCGACGTGAAAGGAATAAATGCATTGGAAGGAATCATTAAGGAAAAGATTATACATTAAAAAAAAACTATGATGTTAAGGATATTCCAGGGAGATACTTACAAATGTATTATAGACAAATTACTGGCATTTTAATTTTTTTTTTTGAGACGGAGTTTCGCTCTTGTTACCCAGGCTGGAGTGCAATGGTGCGATCTCGGCTCACTGCAACCTCAGCCTCCTGGGTTCAGGCAATGCTCCTGCCTCATCCTCCGGAGTACCTGGGATTACAGGCACGCACCACCATGCCCAGCTAATTTTTTGTATCTTTAGTAGAGACGGGGTTTCACCACGTTGACCAGGATGGTCTCGATATCTTGACCTCGTGATCCACCCACCTCGGCCTCCCAAAGTGCTGGGATTACAGGCTTGAGCCACCGTGCCCGGTCAAAATTACTGGCATTTTTAATGTACAGAACACACGCATGGCCATACATATACTCCACAACGGCCTGCACACACAGTAGAAAAAAGCAGTTTACACAAGAAGACAGTTTATAGCAGAATCAATGTAAGCAATTTATATAAAAAAGTTTAGCATTACTAGTAATAAAAAATTTTCTACCTATCAAATTGGTTATTAAAAAATAATCATGTTGATAAAGATGAAGTGAAATGCCTGGACTTTCAAATATAGTTGACAGAAATGTAAATTGCTATAATCTTTCTGGAAAGCAATTTGGAAATGTGCATCCAAAGTAAGCCACATCCATGGACATAGTGATCCCATTTTTAGGAAACAATCAGAAATGCAAATAAGACTAGTAAGGGGGTTTGCTGTGGCCTTATTTAAAATTGTGAGAAATTTGAAACAACTTAAATGTCTGACAATAGTGGACTGATTGAAGTTATGATATATTCATATGATGGAATATTTAGTATGTAAATACTGTTTTCAGTGCTTAAGAAAACAGGGAACTATATGAAATAATAAGAAACTGAGATAATACTTTTTAAAAGGCAGGGGGAAAAGAACATCGTACAGATAGAACAAGAGAGAAAAGACGGGATTTTGTGTACAGCTGGGAGTATGAGCAGGGGACTGAGCAGCCAGCCAGTGGGGCGGGTCCTCCATTTCTGGTGGGCTTACCTTGGGCACAGGGGGATGCCCTGCAGTGCTGTGCTCAGGAGTGCGTTGTGAACCAGAGAAGGGCATTTTTGTAAAGCAGCAGATAACAGACCCCGCAGGTGCCAGGCAGTTTGAGTTCAGATGGCAGTGGGGGTGGTGGCTGACTCCAGCTGCTTGGCACTTGGAGGATCCTGGTGGCTTTCTGCCTGTGGGAAGCAGGTTCAGGGCTGTGCCTGTCGCTGGGAAGGAAGAGCTCCTGGTCTCAATGAGCCCATTGCTGGGCAATCCAGAGCCTCTGGGGCTGGTTATTAGACAGTCCTCACCTCCTAGAGCAAATTCGGCAGAATCTTAAGAGTTTGTTCTCGGTGACATCAGGTTATGTGTGACACTGATATGAGATATTTTTTTCTAGGTACTATGCCTTACTTTATAATCAGAAAAGCATTATTTAAAAATCATGCAGATAGCTAGAGTTCTATTTGAATGTAATTTTAAAAATGAAGTTTTCTTTCCTTAGTAAAGGTCATTCTAAAGACCTTCAAGTGTTTGGGAAGGAGTATTAGCACCCTAAACCTGGCAGGCAGGTGATGCACCATGCTCACTGTCTTCTAGGGGTCTCTAAGAAATGAAGGCCTGTGTGCGGATGGGGGGCTGCGGGGCTTTGGTCCCATCTCAGCTCAGCTGGGCCTTGCCTTCAGGGTTTCCAGTTATCACTGAGAGAGAGGCTTTGCACATTTCCCTATTGGAAAGATCTTCTGTTTCATTTTCCAACTCTTTATTTTGAAACATTTACACATTTAGAGAAAGTGAAAGAACAGTATAGCAAACACCTGTATACCCACCACCTAGGCTTGGCAGTTGACATTTGGCCATATTTGCCTCTTCTTTTTTTTTTTTTTTCATTCTTGCTGAACTATTTTGATATTTGTATAGCATAACCCTTCACCCCTCAATACATCAGAAAATGTTTCCTAAAATCAGTCATTAACCTGCATCATAATCCTATCATATCACACCTAAGACACTTGAACTAATTCCTTAATATCACTGATACACAAGCACCCATGCAGCTCTCCCTACCTGTTCCCCAAAGCTCTTCTTTATTTGAGGGGTGGTGTGGGGCGAGACCATGATCCACTCGAGGTTCCCACATTCATCTGGTCATACCCTCTTTTTAGTTTCTCTTATTCTAGACCAGTCCTCTTTCTCAATATTTTTTTTTCTCATAGCAGTGACTCTTTGAGGAGACCAGGCCAGTTATCTTACAGAATGTCCTATGTTCTGGATTTGCCTGTCTCCCACCTGTGGGGCAGGCATTTCACTGGTTCCTCTATCCCCTTATTAACAACAAAGTGAAGACAGGTTTAAGGACTTGATTGTGTCAGGTGCCACCGTTCATGCCTGTAATCCCAGCATTTTGGGAGTCTCGGGCAGGAAGATCACTTAAGGCCATGAGTTTGAAACCAGCCTGGGCAACAAAGTGAATTTTTTAAAGAATTTAAAAAAATTAAAGGCTTAATTAGACTCAGATGAACACTTTTCACAGGAATGCTTCAGAGCTAGTGTTGTGACTGCAGGTAACTTCCACTGGGAAGCCTGTGATGCAGGTTGTCTCAGGTAGTGATTCTAGGTTTCATTCTTTTTTTAGGGTGATGACAGCATATTTTTTTCTTTGTACAGATACAGTTTTCCCATTACACTTAGAAAATAATCTTTGGGGTAATAATTCATTGCTGTGTGAATATTCCCTTCCCCATTAACTTCTTTTTTTTTTTTTTTTGAGACTGAGTCTTGCTCTGTCACTCAGGCTGGAGTGCAGTGCCACAATCTTGGCTCACTGCAACCTCTGCCTCCCAGGTTCAAGCAATTCTCCTGCTTCAGCCTCCTGAGTAGCTGGGATTTCAGGCTTACGCCACCATGCCTGGCTAATTTTTATATTTTTAGTAGAGATGGGGTTTCACCATGTTGCCCAGGTTGGTCTTGAACTCCTGAGCCCAGGCAATCCGCCTGCCTCAGCCTCCAAAACTGCTAGGATTACAGGCATGAACCACTGCACCTGGCCTCCCCATGAATATTTATCCAGTAATTTCAGTATCCACTGATTCTCCTTGCCTGAATCAATTATTTAATTGGGAATTGCAAATAAGGGTTTTTCTAACTCCAGAGTTACTTTTATGTTTGTTAGCTGGCAGTCTTCTGCGAAAAACACCTCACCAACTGGGGATGGACTATATTTTATCCTTAAAAAGCAAAATATTTAGTTTTTTTCTTAAATAGCAATTTTTAGAATAAGGAATTTGTTTGACAGTTTAATAGTGTCAAATGAGTATTTTTTTCTTTTTTGAATATCATGGACTTTGGATGTTTTAAAATCCAATAGTTTACCCTGTCAAAGTCACTATGAAATATAATATAATTGACCTTTTAAAACATACAATTCAACATTTAAAAATGTATTCACAAAGTTGTGCAACCACCACTACGATCTAATTCCAGAACATTCATCCCCTCCCCAAAGAAACCCTGTACTCCTGAGCAGTGGCTCCCTATTACTCCTTCCCTTCAGCCTCAGGCAACCACTCACCTGCTAGTTCTGTCTTACTGATTTGCCTGTTATGGGCATTTCATATAAATGCAATCAGACAATATGTGACCTTTAACGTCTGTCATCTTTTAGCACAGTGTTTTAAGGTTCATTCATGTTTGAAGCTCTTCATTGCTAAGGTTCCATTGTATGGATATACCACATTTTGTACATCACTTGATGGATACGTGTACATTTTATATGAACAATTCCATGGCTTTTCCACTCAAATTAGGATTTCTTGGTTTGAGACAGGTAGGGTAGCATGTGGAGCTGAGTTTGGTGACTGTGCTTATCATCAAATGCTGCTTCTTCCACATGTTGCAGTCTAATGCTGGCGTGCTACGAGGGACACCTCGATGTTGTGAAGTATCTCCGAAGACATGGTGCTTCTTGGCAGGCGAGAGACCTGGGAGGCTGTACAGCTCTGCACTGGGCTGCGGACGGAGGCCACTGCAGTGTGATTGAGTGGATGATCAAGGATGGCTGTGAGGTAGGGGACCTGCCTTGTTAACCACGCACACGTTGTTAAGAATCTGAAATGCTGCTCCATGGGGTCTAGCAGAGGCAGGGCCTTTGATTAATCAACCTTAGAAATATTGGGGAAATTTTTCTGACTTAGCAAGAAAGCCCTGAAACTTTGGGAAAAGAGATCACCATAGAATTGACATGATAGCTTTCAGATTGTTGTGGGGGTTTATCTTGTGTAGGGAAGAGAAACAGGTCTGAATCCAGAGCTGGACCTGAGGCTTCTACCTCTTTTTTTTTTTTGGAGATGGAGTCTCTGTTGCCCAGGCTGGAGTGCAGTGGCACGATCTCGGCTCACTGCAACCTTTGCCTCCCAGGTTCAAGTGATTCTCCTGCCTCAGCCTCCCTAGTAGCTGGGATTACAGGCATGTGCCACCAAGCCTGGCTAATATTTGTATTTTTAGTAGAGACGGGGTTTCACCATTTTGGCCAGGCTGATCTCAAACTCCTGACCTCAAGTGATCCACCCATCTTGGCCTCCCACAGTGTTGGGATTACAGGCGTGAGCCGCTGCGCCCGGCCTGATGATTCTACTTTGTTCTTTTGTTCATTGGCTTATGTCTCTCTTCATTTAGTCTTTCACCAAAGCTTTACTGAGCATGTACCAGATATTATTTCAAGTGCTGGAGATAAAAAGATATTAAGAGCTCTTATAGCTGTTGTGCTTCTTGTTGCTTCTAAAATTAGACAATTTTTATTCTTGGTTTGTTTTAAAGATTAGTCATTAAAAAACATTTCCAAAGAGCAAACTGACCATATCGAGAATAGAGCATTTCAGTTCTTTGTGTCTTTACCTGGAGACAGGCGAGTTGGTCTACCTTTGATTTCACGTTACCAGAAAGTGCAAATTTGATTTAGCAAACAGAAGCAGTGTTGTTTGGACTTCTACAGATATTTGAAGATGGGTAATTAGAATTCGATCAATTATGGAAATTGCTGATAACTTTGAAAACTTTAGTTCAACACTTAGAGAAATTAGCTACAAATTTCAAGGCATGGAACTAAAGAATGATGGACAAAGTGTGGTGCTGTCTGTGACTGCCAGATGGTATGTAGAGTGCTGAGAAATTAAGTCGGTGACCTGGAAAATCAGCTCAAATTGAGAAAAGTCCTGTCTCCTGGAAGATGTCAGTTGATTTGTTCTAGATTGTTTCTCAAGGGTGATTGAGGGAAAGTGAGGCTGCAGTTATGGGATCTACCTGGTTCCTGCTGCTGCTTTTGGAGAATTACTTTCCTTTTGTTTTAGAGACAGGGAGGCAGGAGAGAGAGCCTGTGAGAGGCACAGAGAGGTAGAAGGCTGAGCCCGTAGGCTTCCATGGTAGAGCCAGGCCCACGTGCCACGTAAGGTAGTGACAGCCACATGCTGCTTGTTTGATTTATGATCAACTCTGGGCAGGTTTTGCATCTAGTAAGAGTCTGTGGTTGAAAAAGAAGATTGTACTTTGCTGAAGTCAAGCATCCAGGCCGGGCGTGGTGGCTCATGCCTGTCATCCCAGCACTTTGGGAGGCTGAGGCAGGTGGATCACTTGAGGTCAGGAGTTCAAGACCAGCCTGGCCAACATGGTGAAACCCTGTCTCTACTGAAAATACAAAAATTAGCCAGGTGTGGTGGCGGGCGCCTGTAATCTCAGCTATTACGGAGGCTGAGGCAGGAGAATTGCTTGAACCTGGGAGGCGGAGGTTGTAGTGAGCTGAGATCATGCCACTGCACTCCAGCCTGGCAAGAGTGAGACTCTGTCTCAAAAAACAAAAAACAAACAACAACAACAACAAAAAGTAAAGCATCCACAATAGGGCAAGTCTCAGGTATCAACATTTAAATACTGGAGTTTTGGAAATGTTGGCTCTCTGGGCTTCAGATAGGAACACACTAATTTGGGGTAAATTCCATCTTTCTTTGAAGCACTGGAACTACTTTGCAGAGGACAGAACAAGAAGCATGGATGTGTTTACTATAGATTTCCACGACTGGCCTGGTGGCAGATGGATGATGTCAACATGAGTCTCTCCATGTTTGGCAGATGGCTCACCTGATGCTTCTGAAGCCCATGGGGAAGGACTTGGGGGCCAATCATGGCATCACCACCTTCTTCTGAAATGCAGTGATCATATACTAAGAGTGACTTACTCACTTGGCGACTTATTTATTCATTTCTGCATTTAATGAGCCATGTGACCTCAGAAAAGGCACTTTTCTGAGATTTAGTTTGATCATTTGTAAGCCAGGAATAAAAATACCTACCTCTGATTAACCTTTAGGAACAAAAGAGAAAATATGTGTAAAGAGGGTTGAAAACGGTATAAAGCATCATGTAATATGAGGTGTTTATTTTATTATTCTTCAAATATAATGAAGTGTGTTGCCCACAGGTTAGTTCTTTGCATGAAGGAGAACTGCAAATCCAAACCATGTTGCAGTGGGTAATCTTATACAGAGAAGTACCCTGATGTGCCCCGAAGACCTGGAAATTCTTTGTTTGTTGTTCTGTTCTGATGTTTTACGAAAGCTATGGATCATCTTTGAGTAATTCTTCTGTAACAGACAGTGTGTGTGCGCGTGTGTGCTTGTGTGCACACGGTATGCCTGAGTGTAGATGCACACGTGCATGTGTGTGCCTGCGTCTGAGCACACACACGTATCTATCTTCAGCACCACTCTTCATGGATTGGCGAGGTCTTCGTTGGAATTGGAAGAGACAACATTCACATTTTCCTAATCTAAAATCTTTATTTTAAAACACGAAACCAAGAGATTTCAGTGTAGAGAAGACAGTCAGGAGACGGCCATCCTGATTACGCGCATGCTGTTTTGGAGAAGGCACTAGTCAGACTTTTCAGACCGAATTTGTGTAATGAATCCAGTTGTTCTGTATTTTACCTGTAGGTCTTCTGCCTAAAGTTCATATTATTACTGTCTTGTTCCAGAAACGATGTAAAGCAGCTTACAATGATACATAAAAGTAAGAACAATGAATGCTAGGTGAGGAAAATGAGGCAAGAGAGAGTAAGAACACTCCAGGGGCCAAGTGGAAAGTCATTCAGTTAATTTTTCTAGCCCATCTTTTTTCTACTTTAAAGGATGTAGATGAAGAAGCCAGTGGGGAGAGCCTGGGGCCTCTCAGCACCCTCTAATGCAATTCTAACATGTGTCCTCACAGCATAGAAATGTGACTGAAATTAGCACAGTACAATGAACTCCCACCAAATGTGGAAAGACGGCTAAGTCTGGGCATTGGGGCAAGGAAGTACTCCTTTTATAAGTTCGAATCATTTTAAGGAAGAGAAATTGGGCTCAACACAGTTGTTTCTCTGCCCCGACAGGTAGACATAGTGGACACTGGTTCAGGATGGACCCCGCTCATGAGAGTCTCTGCAGTGTCGGGAAATCAGAGGGTGGCCTCTCTTCTCATTGAGGCTGGGGCCAATGTGAATGTGAAGGACAGAAATGGAAAGACGCCTCTTATGGTAGGTCATCCTCCTGAAATTAGGCAGTTTTCTGCATGGAATTAAGGTCAGAGCTTTTTCTGTGCCTGCACCAGCCCTTGGCTTTGACTGTGTGTGTGTTCCCTGTCGGCTTGTTCAGAAGGGCATAAGGCCGTCACTAGAATGCGTTTGTCTTTTTACAACCATTTCTT
This sequence comes from Saguinus oedipus, assembly GCA_031835075.1. Classification (NCBI taxonomy): domain Eukaryota; kingdom Metazoa; phylum Chordata; class Mammalia; order Primates; family Cebidae; genus Saguinus; species Saguinus oedipus. Next base: position 131,726,713 of record CM063179.1, read on the forward strand.
TAAGGAGTAAAGAACCCCCATCCCCAGGACCACTGTGGGATCAAAACAGATCTGGTAAAACAAAGAACAAGCTGCTTTCTGTCCTGGTTTTAGTGTGGAGAGAGGGAGAGTCCATTTCCCTGGAGTTGCTACTGTTGCAGCTGCAGAGGAAGCGCTGTGCCTGCAGGCCACGCGAAGCCACAGTGGCCCTTTGTGGGTTGCAGGGGGGCTGCTGGGACTCTGCACGTGCCAGGCTCATGCTCCCTGCTGCTGTGTGTGCCCTGGAGGGAGGAGCTCACACACACCACCCTGGGTTTTGTTTTCTAGGTGGCTGTGCTAAATAATCATGAAGAGTTAGTTCAGTTACTTCTTGACAAAGGGGCAGATGCAAGTATAAAAAATGAGGTAAATGAGTCGATCTTTATCTAAAGATTTTCCTTGGAGGGGGAGAAAGAACATTTATAAGCGGATAAAATTTTTGTTGTTTCCTTTTTCAGTTCGGCAAAGGTGTCCTAGAAATGGCCAGAGTTTTTGACAGACAGGTTGGGATGCTCTTTCTCCCTATCAAGGCTAATTTTATAGTCCTTTAAGACAGAAAAACCACCAAAATCCTGGATTACATTCACCTGTCTGTTTTTGTTTATCTAGAGTGTAGTCTCCTTGTTGGAAGAAAGGAAAAAAAAGCAGAGGCCGGAGAAGTCTTCTGTCTGCTGATCAGAGCACCAGTCATCTGCGAAATCCACATAAAACAAAGTGAAACGTGACTCTTAATCTAGGGATGGGAAATTCTGCAGCTTGGAGGGCTGTACATTTATTTATTTAGTTGAAGAGTCAGTGTTCCCACTTGGAAATACATCTTTTTACCTAAGCACGCGTGTATGTGGTGCCATCATTGGGCGTCTTTAGAATGGGGATGTTTTCTTGCACTTGTGCCTTTTAGAGTTAGACATGAAACAAAATATTTATGCACTGGAGCTACACAAACACACATGGGTCTCCCACTCCTGGCTCCTGCCCCGCAAGCTGTCCTTCCACCACGCTAGTCTTGTTGGAATTCTTTCCCTCATGTGTTTTCAATTAAATCCTCCCCTCCCAACTTGGGGCTTCCAGGCTGGTTGTCAGGCCGCTGCTCCCTCCTGGAGTGGCGCTCCTCCGAAAAGCCCAGGAGTTTTCTCTTCAGCTGTTGGCCTCACATCAAAGCTCAAAATACATATTTCAAGACTCCGATTCTGTTCTATTAGAGGTGTCTAGTTGAGGGTCAGCCTTCTTAGAGCAGACCTGTGAATGTGTTTGCATATCTCACGCCCTGACAATGAAAGACTCAGCCTGCTGGTGGGTTGACGACGTAGCCAAAGGGTGCTACATTAAATTTTGTCTGCAGAGCAGAAGGTTTTTTGATGCTGATCATGCAGTTCCTAGACAAGCAGGAATTAACCACAGCCATGTCTGCTGGTTGGGAGCTTAAAGACACAAACGTGGTAGAGCTTCAACTCAGCAAACACACTTAAAAATCAGCAAAAACATGAGTGCACAGACCACATGAATTTTGTGTCTCCAGAGGCACACTGGTTAACTTGGCCCCATGAGCAAACCAACTACAAAGGTCTGTACAGGAGTGGATTTTTTTTTTCTTTAGGGAAAGACTAATAAAAGGTAATTAAAGCTCCAAAGCTTTTGCTGAGGGGCATAGTGAAAAAGCACACAATTCTATTGATACTAGCAATCAGCTTTATTCCAGAGAGCTCACAGAACATTCACTTTAGGAATGGGATTTGTGGGCCATAGCCCCACCCTTAGATATTTCATGAGTGTTTTACCTTTTGTACAAATGCATATTTCTTTAGATTTCCCAGATTAGATTTTTAAAACCTCTCCAGCAATTGGAGCACATTTACAGCTCTCCAAAGCTCCCTCCTTTTGCTGGTGGTCGATGTTGACGTTCACCTTAGTTGCGTTTGTTTGGTCTGTTGTAGATTGTATTCACTAGCCTGTTCTGTGGAAGGCATGTGCATCCCTTCTGGTTGACATGAGGCTTGGCAAAACTGTCTACCCTCCTGATAAATATAGAACCATCCGTGTATTCTTGAGATCGTCTCCCTGGGTTATGGTGGACTGCAGGATTCTTCATGCTTGTGTGCTATGTACGTTTGCTCTTTTTCTTCTTTTTGCTTAATGAGAAGAGAAAGTGCTCTACACACGGTTTGACTTTTCCCAAAGAGCAACTCATAGTTTTATTAGCTCTATTTTTTACTAATGAACATATCCTTATTTCTACAAATTCATTTCTTCTATTTTTTTTCCCTGAGGGTTTATTTTATTCCTTTTGTAACTTATAGTAGGTACTAGATTCCCTTTTTCATCTTTTACAAATTAATATGTAGATTTAGGGCTATGAATTTTCTCCCAGCACTGTTTTAGTTATATTATTATATAAGTTTTCTCAACTTTTCTGATGAAAAATTCAATTGGGAGAACTTGCTAAATACACATTTTGTGGCCCCATCTCAGCTCTCTATTGAAATCTCCAGGGAAAGGGCATGAACAATAGATTTTAATGGGTTTGAACACGCATCACAAGTGAGTTCTTCTAATTCAAAGAGTTTGAGAATCTCTGCCAACACGTGTGCTATTACAAATGTTTTCACTTGCTATGTTCTAACCTGCAAATCATCTTTGAAAACTAATGAATCATATTTCTAGGGCATGGAATTCTTTTTTGTGAATTATTTTTTTTTCCTCAAAGGCACTTAGAAATAAGATACATTTTGTATGTTTGGAGTATCCTTTTTGATATATATGTATCAATTATGTTTGAAGTTTTGTATGTACTAATGTTTGCTGGCTTGCTTGATCATGGGTGAAGAGTGGTAAGGATAAAGATTCCTTTGGCCAGGTGCAGTGGCTCCTGTCTGTAATCCCAGAACTTTGGGAGGCTGAGGTGGTCGAATCATGAGGTCAGGAGTTCAAGACCAGCTTGAAACCCCTCTACTATAAATACAAAAATTAGCCAGGCACGGTGGAATATGCCTGTAATCTTAGCTACTCAAGAGGCTGAGGCAGGAGAATTACTTGAACCCAGGAGGCAGAGGTTGCAGTGAGCTGAGATCACACCATTGCACTCCAACCTGGGTGACAGAGTGAGACTGCATCCAAAAAAAAAGACCCCTTTATTCTTGTTAGCATTTTGTTTATGTGTTTTTCTTTTTCATTCGTTTTTTTTTTTTTTTTAAGACTAGTCAAGTGCAGTAGTGAGAAGTGGGGAAAGTAGAACAAGGAGTTCTATCTGTAACTGACAGTGAACAATCGAGATAACTCACTATCTTTGGACCAGCTATTTTTCTTTTTCTTTAGTTTTCTTTATTAAATTGGATGTTATTTTTCTTAAATTTGTAAATAGGTATCTGTTTACACTTAGATTTCCATACCAAATAACTCTGATAATATTTCTACCACTGCTTACTTTCTTTTTGGATTTCTTATGTAAATAAGTTTTTAAAACATTATTTGATAGGTTATACATTCACATTGTTCAAAAATGGTATCAATGCCCACCCCCCAACGCTATGTGTGAGCAACTTCCCTCCTGTCTGACACGTTCATGAGATTCGTAGCACACAGCCTCTATCCCCCGACCCTGCCAACCATTCTTAATTCCTTATGTACTGTTCCAAAACTTTCTCAAGCATCTATACATGAACGAGAATACATTATTCTGCATGAAAGATCTTTCCCAAATTTTTGTAACATTCTCAGTAACGAATGAAACACACGTTGACATTTACTGTATACTATTTATTGGGTTTAATATTCATAACAGTAACGTTTTTCTACTGAAATAGCAGGTTGTGTTTACCTGTCGCACCCCAATATGAGAAATGTGTACAAAAGCAAAAGACTGTAACATAAAAAGGTATGTGGAAAAATCAGCAAACCAAAGCATGATACATGGACGAAGCACTGTAGAATTCCTGTGCTGGCTTACGTAGCTGTATCTTTAATCTGTACTGTGCTAAATAGCCTGTAGCCAAGTTTCAAAGAGTTACAGGAACAGCTGCCACACAATGAAAGAACGGGCATTCACCGCAGCCTCCCGATTTGGCCTGATGGGAGCGACAGGAGAATGATTCACTCTGCCACCATTTTTCCTGCCTTGGATTTGTAGAGGATTTTTTTGGTCAAATTTGTTTTTCCTATCACTGCCCAACTAAGCTACCTGCTTATAGGACATGAAAGTAAAATGCCATTCAACTTTTTTGCAAAACTGAAATAATCACATGATACTTATTCTTTGGAGCATTTAAATTGTGTCAAATGGAGGACTATAAAGAGTGTATAGGAGAATCATGGGGAACAGAGAAACTTTTGAAGATGATGTGGAAGGTCAGGGTGGTTACAGGGCATTCAACCTAGAAGAGCCAAATAGCTTTAAATTGAGAATGACCTTTTGTGTTAAATCTTCTGGCTATCATGATCTATTACTGGATATTTTAATAATTTTATATTATTCTTTTCTTAGTTTTTCTCATATGAAACTGTAATGGCTGCACTGGAAGCTGCCATTACTCTTCCAAAAAGAGGGGATTTTCTCTACGAATGAAAGAAAATGGCACATTCACATGTAGGTAAGTAGCTTCTGGAAACATCCTCATTGCACAGAAATGGTTCTTAGCATGGGGCTCCAAAACTATAGAGTGTCAATGTGTCATTTGTTTTACTATCAGAGTTTTCAAATAGGGTTAAAAAGCAATAGATGTCAATAGAAATTTTAGGGTGAGTTAAGAGAATTTTGTAATTATAGATAAGTTGATTTCCTATGGCTAACTTCCCCTTCTAATTAGAAAATACATTGGGTGGGAGGTCCTCTGCTGGACTAAAGGTGGTGGGGTTGCTCTGGGCTGCAGTCCAGAGAAGGTTGGGCTTTGGGCATCCCCGGGGTGGGTCTTACAGGGACAGCCACCCACCGCAGCAGTCACCACTTTGGCTGATCTAAAGTGGCAATGGAAGTAGTAATATGACTGTCAGAAGCTGGAGCTGTGTCGGCCTGGGGCTTGACCTGGGAAAGGGACTTCTGTCTGGGTCACAGCGAAAGGCAAACAGATATATTAGCCACTGGCTTCCTGTGGGCAGCTGTGTTGAATGAGTCTGCTGCTGAGTCACAGGGAGTAACTGCAGCAGCCTAGGACTGGCTTCTAGCATGGGAGAGGAGGAGAAAGGGGGGTCCTGTAATGTCCCCCAGCAGCCTGTCGTAGTGTGTGAAACTCGCAGCCTGAGAGCCCCACCGCTGGTCAGTACTAGTGCCGGGAGACCTCTGGGAGGGTTGTGTGACTTTCACTTGGGTCACTGGTGTCTGGCTGGGGCCACCTTGAGAGCAGTGAGGAAGGATCTCCAGCCTAAGTGTGCCGTGGGCCCCCAGAATATGTAGGGGAGTCCTGCATAGCAGTTGTAAATTGAGTAAACCTCACGAGGGAAGTCTGCAAAAGTTCAGGGTGCATGAGAAAGATCTGGCCCTGTTGCCCTGGCACTGCCTTGTGCCCTTTCTGCCGCTGGGGGTCTCATTGGCTCAGAGTGCTTGGTAAACATCAGTGGAGAGGGGGCAGGAGGACTCTTGGCTCTGCCAGCCGGCCTAGCACCAGGCTTTTTTTTTTTTAGCACCATGGAGACATAAGCTCCTAAGAACATTTTGACAGAATTTTAGCAGTTTTGGTTTGTTTTGAGAATGCATTGAAGTATTGATTTGCCAGGGAACAATGGCTTATAGTTCAGCCTGAGAATTCTTCATAAAGTTAAGAAGGCATAAAAACGTCCCCCCTGAGACTCATCAGGAGTATTTACGCTCCTACAGTTTAATTTGCTGCTTCTGTGGTTTCTGTGATGTCATCCCACATGTGTAAGCTGGAAAAATCCACGCCGGGAAGTGTAACCTCCTGTGTGTGTTTCCACAATGGAGAATGTTAGGCTTCGTTTCCCTCGGTTGCTACACATCTGATTACATGTGTCGGGAAAACAAACTTAAACAATTTCAGGAGACAGACCTTTCAGTAGAATTGCCTGGAACCCACAAAGCGAGGTCATAGAACCTACAACTGTAATGAGATACAGGAAGAAAAGTAACCTCTGGGCTACTTCGTGTCTAGTCACGCTGACTTTCCAGGTGATGGCCTTACAAAACTCAAACCACCTCTTTATTCATGCCTATAAAAACTTTTTAAAAAAATACTAAAGACATTGCCATTGAGATACAAGTACTGATTTTTTTTTTGGTGGTGGTGGTTCTGTGAATATAAAAAAGGAGAGGAATACCCTCTACCCCCTGCCTCCCCAACCACAAAGCCCCCTGGTTATTGCTTGCTTTCCTAAGTTATATTAAAATGGAATTTTCTGCTAAATATGCTTCACTAGATAAATATTGCATCTTGGAAGGATTATTCCTTTAATAATACTATCTGCATCATAAGGGAATATCGGTTTAAATATGTTCTTATTCAGAAATAAATTGCATGGCTCTGTAGAAACAAATTAGTACTGTAGAGATAAAAATGTGTCATCCGCCATGGCCCCTAAGTGGCCACTGATGACATGGCATAAGATCACAGTTTTAACCTCCTTTAATATCAGACTCTTCCTGGCTCTCTGAACTAGAAGCATAGGAATTACAGCTAAGAACAAACAACCACAAAAAACTCAGTTCATATCCTCTTAGGACAGGAGGAAAGGCTAAAAGGCCAGATCTAAGGATTTGGGCATCTAAAAAGACAATGCCCATATAATGCACCATAACATTCTGTAAACCTTTTTAATAGTATATATATGTTTGGCTTTAGTACAATTACCGTATGTGATGCCAGTTACAGTAATTCTGTATGTGTCTCAGCAGTATTATTTTCTAGCATGGCTGTACATTTTTAAGAACTTAACTGTAGGATGAACAGATGCATAAGAGCTGGAATGTATCAGAGCTGGGTTCCCTTCCGTGTTTGTGACATGTGTTTACTAGGTTTATCCATAGTCATGAACACCGTGTTGTCTAGATATGCTGGGAAACACCGGGAAAGTGAAATGCAGTTTCGTTTTCTGGAAGGCAAACCAAGTGCTTGACATGTATTTTTCTTTCTGTTTCAAGGCATAGGAAAACTGTTGACCCCCAAAAGAAGCCTTTTTCATAAAACAGTCAGAGTGACTTACGTCACTGTTGTCAATTGTCTTCTAATGTGAAACCAGTCAGAAACGACCCCTCCAGGGAACAGTGAGAGGCGTCATGGCATTTTACTACCTTATCTGAGTACTTTTGTATTTCTTATGCCATTAGATATAGTCACCTTAAAGACATTGTGAAAAATGGCTTCCTAGTCAGACATCTGAAGAGTAGAAAGTTCAGGGGGCTGCTGCCCAAGCCAGCATTTGTACATATTTACGGCTAGGAAACCGATTTCCTTATCACATTCTGTGATGCTTCAACAGGTAGGCTGCAGGCAATGAAGAAACAGGTTCAGACTCCGTTAAAAACATCTTAACGATTCCTGCAGCCAAGCTGGAAAAAGAGGATGCCCCCATAGAGAAGGTTGTCAAATGTCTACTAATTATGATAGCAGACATAGGCTATACCATGAGCATCACGTTCCATTGGGTTATAGTTTTTGCAAGCATAAAGATTCTACCTAATTTTTAATAAGTGGAACCTTGTAGTAAAGAGATTTTTCATTGACAGACTTGATTGACTAGACCTAATTAGTGGTTCACATCTGAAGAAAGCCTCAACTGTCTGAATACAGGATGTTTGTGTTACAGTTTGTAGCGATTTGCTCAGCTCCAAGCACTGCTTGGAGGAGTACAGGGAGGTGGAGGTTTGCAGTGACTGGGCAGTACCTTTCTTGTAGAAACACCACCTTTCTCAGTCTAGATAATGTGGGGATGGCTGTGCTCTGGAAAGGGCAGCCAGAAAAAGAAGTGCTTGGTGCTTCTATGAAGCACAGCCTTGAGCGACCCTACAGCTCCCTTCCAAACATGCTCGTGGCTGCTCAGCTCAGGGCCAAGGTCTGGCTTGTCCAGTGTTCCAGTCTCGATCCTGGTGTGGCCACACGTTAAAATTCCTGTCTGCAACCCACATTCTCTTGAAAGCAGCCAGAGTTCTCCCTGCTGTCCCAAAACTGGGAGCCTGCCTACCAGTTGTCAACGGGCACAGGGTCTCCCTGAAAGCCAAGCGCAGCCTGGACCTGAAGCCCCTTGGCTTTGGCCTGAGATACGGAATCCACAAAATCAAATGAGGCTCTTCCTGGGGTCTCTTGAACTGCATCTGGCACCGTAACCAGAGCTGGGGGTAGTTGGGGAACTGCTTTCCAATTAGGCCTTGATCAGAAAGTAAACACATCCTGTCCAGAATCCCATCAAGCAGGATACTTTAAGTTCACTAAAATACTAAAAGCACAATAAGCCTTCCTGCCATGGAAAACTCAGTGATGGTACAAATGCCCACTACAGCGCACTGCACTGTAATAAACATTCTGCATAAATTAATAATTTACAAGTACCTGAGCAAGTAGACAGAGCACCATAGCACAGCACAGCACCAACGGCAGCAGCTCGAAAGTTCTTAAAAGAATGGTGTTTTAAACATTTCAAAAATCCTAAAAGTTGGTACAAAAAAGTAACTCCAACTGGAGTTGAAAGATAGTGCAAACTTCTGTCTTCACTGTTGAAAAAAGGTGTCGGCTTCTCACTTAATGTAGGCGGTGTGGGTGGATCTGGGCACTTGGGGTGGATGTTGCGGAGCAGGCCTGAATCAAGAGAGGAGAAAATACGATGATCAGAGGCCTTGAGAAGTGAGTCTGAGGACAGAGAAGTGTGGGGCTGGAGATGCAGTCTGTGTCAGGTACCACTGCCCTCATCACGACGGCGGGAGACCTCTCTCCAAAGCCGCACCTCCCACCCACAAGCCAAGTCTAGAACAGTGCTGTCCAACAGAAAAAATGTGAGCTACACAAGGAATTTTAAATTTTCTAGTAGCCACATGAAAAAAGAAGAGAGAAATAGGTGAAATGAATTTTAGTAATACATTTAACTCAGTATATCTAGAGGATTATTTGTACAGGTTATTATCAATAGGAAAAAATTGATAGTTGTGCTAGGCACAGCCTGCCTCACGGTCCCTGTGTCCCACAGCACAGCTCCAGAGAACAGGGAGCGCAGGTGGGCACCCAGGATCCCTCAGAAATGAAATGTGCAGGACTGAAATCAGCAGCTGGCAGAGGTAAGACAGGCCACGGCTTGCCACAGCTTGGGGGCATTTAACACAAAGGACTTCCCTTCCTTGTGTTCATGTAGAGTAGTGTTTTTTTCCTCAAATAGAATAGGAAAAATAACTTCAAGATCAACATGCAAACCACAATGAAATAATTAGGATGCTATGCAGTTTTTCTCTATTTATGCAGTTGGGAATTAAACAATTTCCTGACCCTTTGACCGCCTTTATCTCTGAGATTTATTAGGCAGCTCTTTCACGGGCCAAACATTCTTCCCAAGAGCTGTAATGAAATCACTCCAATGTGTCTTCTCCTACAGAGATACAGGATGACTGAACCCAGGGCCTGGCCAACACAGTACCTTTGGTTCTTCTGAGCTCAAAAAGCAGGCTTCCTGCCAAGAGGGCATGTGTGTCAGAAGAGTATTTTGGCTGTGGGTTTAACAACCCAAGGCGGGGGGAGGGGGCCGGGCAAAAGCCTGATTTGCAGCATTTGCCAGTTTCCGTGGTGTAAATACTCCCACTGTGGCTGGTTTCAAGGTACCACCTGACGTCACTAAACGTGAAGGAGATGTGAGCAGCTACTATGACCTAGGTTCTCCGCTATACAGAAATAATGGATGAGCGCAATCTCAAGAGCACAGATAATTATAGCAAAATAGAGAAAAATGTGAAGTGAGTTTTGAGCACTTACTACCTTTGTTTCTAATATAACTTATATCGTAAAATTTAATCCTTAATATTAGCTAGGTTTAACACCTAGCTTGCAAAATTCCTGGAAATTTGATAGCTCTTACCAACCAAGGTGAGCTGGCTCCAGCACACCATGGGATTAGCCTCCCTGCATTTGCTGGGATGGAAGTCTCTGCCTTCCTAGCAGACCAAGCAGCAGAAGTTGTGAAAGGTGATTCCTCTTGCCCGTTGTCCCTGTTTCCCAGTGTCCTCTTGCCAGGCAGCTGCTTTGCCTCACTCCCCATATGTTCCTTGTTCCAGGGTGTGCCTCCAACCCAACTAATGTCTCAGGATCCCAGGGACTGGGAAGAGACTGGGTTAGTTGTGGTTGGTCCCACAAGAGTTTGAGAGAGAAAGAGATGGGCATGGTGTGTTACACAAACCTGAGAGATGCCAGGTGGAGCCCAGTCTCCCGCTGTCCTGGGGTCCTGGCCGAGGCATGGGTGAGCCGAGTCATCCTGCCCAGAGGATCTGCAGGCAGAGGCTTCTGAGGGGGGTTTGGCTTACGGGTCCCCTGCAATAAACATAGAGTTAGGGTCACTTTCCAGAAGCCAATGGAGAAGCAGGGCCTTGGCACATTTTGGTTCCTGAATATCATCCTTTCACCATACAAGGTGGGTGGAGGCTGACTTCTGTTAACCTTCTTGCTAAAATTTTCTCTGAGACTTATCCATGGATCATAGTTATAAACACTTGACTGCGGGGCTTCTGGGCTGCCCCTGGGGTATAGTTGATGTTGGGGTTTCTCTGCCACTGTTACCATGAGGACACACACTTTCCTGCGCCTTTAGTTAAGCAGCTTCTCAATTCACCCTAAAATGAGAAGTGGGTGGAAATCTTTTCAAACATCACATCCATTTCCTCGGGTTTTGCCAGGATCACGAAGCAGGACTCGTTCACCTGGGGGTGGATTAGACAGCGAGGATGGTCGTACTCAGTCCGCCACGTGCAGGCGCTGTTCCAAATGTTGCTCCGTGAAGTGCGCTGAAGTTCTTCCACTAAATACTTATTCTAGTAAGTTCAAAGAATTGACACAGTGGGCTGAGGGGCAAGTAAAGCTTTGTAAACACACCAAGGGCCAGGGCTGTGTTGACCAGAAGCCTTACTCTGGGTTTTAGCCAAATGATGCTTTGGGACTTGTGCAAGTCACCTGACCTCTCTGAACCTCTGTCTCTGGAAAATGTGGGGGAAAGACCTATCTCAGCATTGTAAGAGGAGTAAGGAAAAGAATGCATAGGAAGTTCCCAGCACACAGATAAGTTACTAATATCAGCACTGCTTCATGCCACGCTTTAAAAATATTTAATAGGAGGAAAGGGCCAGGCACAGTGGCTCATGCCTGTAATCCCAGCACTATGGGAGGCCGAGGCAGGTGGATCACAAGGTCAGGAGTTTGAAACCAGCCTGGCCAGCAGAGCGAAACCCCATCTCTACTAAAAATACAAAAGGTAGCCGGGCGTGGTGGTGAGCGCCTGTAATCCCAACTACTCAAGAGGCTGAGGCAGGAGACTCATTTGAACCTGGGAAGCAAAAGTTGCAGCAAGCCGAGATAACACCATTGCATTCCAGCCTGGGCGACAGGGCAAGACTCCGTTTCAAAAACAAACAGTGTAAGAACACATGCCACTTGTTTTCGTGTTCTTACACTGTGCCCCTCCTGTGGATACCCATGAGGGCTTCATTGGAGCTGCGTCCAGAAGTAAGTGTTGGACACATCTCTGCTCTTGGCCTCAGGTGAATATGGGTGCTGTGCTTGGTCCTTGAAGCCTGGAAACACTTAAGAATGCAGGGAACATCTGTCGGAAATGTTGCTAGAACCTCCAGGAAGACAGAACACCCCTAATCAAATGCACCAATTCACCATCATAGGACCCAGTATTCCATGTATCTAGCAGCACTCAACAATCATTGCAAACACTTGAGGTGCATTTCTCTCAGTGCCTATTACAAGAAAATTACATTTAGCAATTGGGGCTCAACGGAAAGAATGCAACAATATAATCACCATTTAACATGTCTTTGTAAAGCAAAGGAAGTTACCACAGAAATTTGTAAACCACAGCTGTGTGGAAAATAAGCTGAGTTAGAAGAATGGACACATTGGGCTAGGAAAGAGTCCCTGAACAAGGGACAGGCTTAGAAGTGACATTTCTACATTAGCTTTCATTAAAGGAAACATTAAATAGAAAAAATTCCCTAGCTAGGAATAGACCATATACTGTGCCCAAGAGCATGGGTCGTGTATATATTCAACCAGCTCCACGTACACACACAGTATCCTCACTGGTAGGCGATGATCACAGTCCCTTCCTCCCGTGTGGATGTCAGGGTTAAATGAGATATTGAGGCTTCTGGCACAGGGCCTGGCATGCAGTAACCCATGAGTGTTAGCTGCTGCTGTATGACGACTATTACGGATGGAGTGAATTCATCACCAAGAAGCATCATAACCCTACCGACAAACTTTGGATAATTAAGGTAACAAATCAAGCTCCCTTTTCTATAAGGTAACAGAGAACTATGAGCAAAACATTAGTGTGTCATGTAAAAATGAATGTATGCACTTGCCAAATTGAAATAATTGCTAAGCGATACTAGTTTTACTGCTGAATATGACTAAGCTGTCTTGGCAATAAAGATAACGTCAGGTTTTTACTGAAATGCTGGAGAAAAAGGGAGCTACATATCACACTATATTTGGATTTATCGTGGAAACAGGAGATAATTAGGTTAGCCGATCATTCTAGTTTGCCTGGGACATTCCCAGTTTATGTTGATCGTCTTGTTTAATTATTAATCACTCTCTCTCAGGCATGTCTCCTACTTTAAGAGGATAAATTATGTGGTCACCATGGTGATGAAAACACAAACGACTGAGAAGCTGATTGAAGGGTCTGACCTGCAACCTGGGGCTCAGCACAGGTACCATCTGCTCCCTCTAGCCACACCCAGGACATGGTTTGGATGGAAGCATGAAACAGGTTGCATGCAAAGATGTTGCCTAGGTAAGATGCTGGCTTCCTGCCAGGGCTTCACTGGGATAGAATGGCCATGGAATAGTGGGGTTGGTCCAAGAAGATGGAAGCTCACTTCTTAGCTATCAGGCATGGAGGTGTGGAACCTATGAGGCAAGAAGCACAGCTACACATTCTGACCTTGAGGGAAGGGGTGAAATTGCCATACTGCCTTTTAGGTGTTGCTTTTAATCTTGCCTTTGCAAAAACCTAAACCTGAACCTCTCCCAGAAAAGTCCAGTCTGATCACCAAGCATCATCTGAAGGGAGCCGAGAAATGACTAGGCAGGTTGCTCACACACGGTAAATACTGCTTTTCATCTATTTTCATTTTAAACAAGGAAATGAAGAATTCAAACCCCATTCTTCTGCACTCTTAACTTCTTCCAGATATTAAAGAAAATTCCAGGTAAGCTATTACATAGGCTGTTCCATTCGTCTGTTTTCTGCTCATGTTCTGGCAGTAGCCACATATTTCAAATTTTTTAGAGGTTTCAAAACAATTTTAAATCCAAATATAACCATTTCCCTTGGCTGGCATCATGAAGAAGCCTCAGCTGTTATCAACTTCACATGGTAAACATGCCCTGCTTATCCAGAGAAATCCCCACAGGAAGACTGGAAATCATCACAGGAAAATGCCAGAGATTCCTGGTGAGCTCATGCAGGGCTGGGGCGGTGGCAACATGTTTCACTTACAAACTCAGTCCACCTCTAGCTAAAAACTATTGTGGGAATTATGGCTATAGAACAGAATATGAATGTTATAAACCCTAATTATGTAGGTATTACGGAACTTGCCACAGTTGAGAGGTGGGTGTTCCATTTCCAGTAACATGGCAGGCTGTGGTGGTGTGCCTTACCTCTTCTCATAATCACCAAGAGCCACAAGGCAGTAAATGTTTTCAGGCCAAAATCTAAGTGAAAGCGGCAACCTGGAGAGGGAATAGTAACTGAAGCTGGGGGCATCTCCCAAATTAGGGCAACCTAAATTTTGGTTTTGATACTCTTTCACAGGGAGAAATACAGAAATCCAACTGAGCTCAAGACGTGGGCAGAAACCAAATGCCCAAGTTTAGTGGAGAGAATTATCTTCCTGACTCCTCTCCATTCAAGTTGGGCTCTACAGATAAGACCTCAGGGTAAGAATCCTCTAGAAGTAAATACATAGTATTATCTATTCCCAGGACACTGTAAGGAGTATTCTTCTGGTGCTGGGCAGACCAAGGGAGGAAACTAAACCTGTCACCACAAATTGTCCTTGAGAACGTGAAGCTGAAATCACATCGCCTGGGTAGTTCAATAGGCTCCAAGCCATTTAAAGTGGTCTCAGACTGGTACTGCCTCCAGGCACCTGGCAGAGGCAAAATAATCCCTTATGGAGGCACAAACCTGCATCCCAGGCCTCAAAGAACTATAATTAAAAAAAAAAATGAACTCATGGGAAAAAAATGAGCATACAAACAAGGAACGAGGAATAAGAAGGGATAGAAGCTTCAGCAGTAACATACCCAAAGCCTTCAGATTTGGGGACTGTTGGAAGAAGTTTTCTTACTATGTTTAAGGAAGTGCAAGACAAGCTAGCATAGCTGAATCAGAACCAGGAAGAACGTCTAGAAACAATGAAAAGTACAACACAGATGAGAACAAATTGCATGAAGGTAAGTACAGTTTGATACCACTTAACGTCAAGTTTAAAACTCGAAACTATATTCATGGATACATATTTATACAGAAATATTCAAAATGTTCTATTAAAAAACCAAACTTACACAGTGATTGTATCTGGAGGGAGGCTAATGTAGTTGTAGTGACTTTATCTGTAATGTTTTACTTTTTTTTTTTTTTTAAAGGATAGAGTACGTATGCATATTATATATCTGAAATTTAAATAGGCATATACATCTAGAAAGGTGTAAAACTGGTTATTTCTATGTAGAATAAATGTAACTTAGTTTTAAAAATATTTAAAATATAGAAAAGTGAAAACAAAAGACAATAAGCAGACTATTTAAAAAACACAAAATACACTACAAATTGGAACAGTGAGCAAGGTAAAGCAATGTTTAGAGGAAGGTTGCTAACATTTTCATGTAACTATCATTTCACATTTGTAGAGGGGAGATTAAAGTCATGTGTCCAAGTTGTAATGGTAGTGAGAGGAAGGTCATATAACACCTTGAGCTGGTTGAGGGAAGGGTAGAATGAGAAACCAGACAAATCTAATAAAACATAGGCCTATCAAGGACAAATAAAATAAATGGTATTGAGGATTACTAGGAGGTCATCTAGAAAAAATAAAATTTGATTCTTTATATACTAGGTGGGATTAATTAGGAAACAAATAGACACATGGAGAACAACAACAAAAAAACGGGGTGAGGTGATGGCCCACCTGAGAGTGACACAGAGCCAAGGAACCCCCCACCCCGGGAAGTGGTACAAGAAAACCTGAGGCTACTGGGGGCTGGAGCAGACCCCCAGCAAATTGCAGCAGCCTTACAGAAGAGTGGCCAAACAGAAAACAACCCACAAAAACCCCATCCAAAGGTCTACAGCCTCAAAGATCAAAGATAGATAAGGCCACAAAAATGGAAAACATACTTCAGGTTATCATCCAGGAGAAATTCTCCAACCTGGCAAGACAGGCCAACATTCAGGAAATCCAGAGAACCCCAATAAGATACTCCATGAGAATATCAAACCCAAGACACACAATCATCAGATTCTTCAAGGTCAAAATGAAGGAAAAAATGTTAAGGGCAGTCAGAAAGGACCAGGTCATCTAGAAAGAAAAGCCTGTTGGACTAACAGCAGACCTTGCAGTGGAAACCCTACAAGCTAGAAGAGATTGAGAGCCAATATTCAACATTCTTAAAGATTTTCCAACCCAGAATTTCCTATTGGGCCCAATATCCTGATGACAAAGCGAGACTTACTGGTATGCTGACTTCAGGAAATCCATCTCACATGCAAAGACACACATGGGCTCAAAATAAAGGGTTGGAGGAAAAGTCACCAAGCAAATGGAAAACAGAAAAAAGCAGGGTTTACAATCCTAGTGTCTGACAAAACAGACTTTAAACCAACAAAGATAAAGATAAGGGCATTGCATAATGGTTAAGGGTTCAATTCAATAAGAAGAGTGAACTATCCTGAATATATATGCATCTAACACGGGAGCACCCAGATTCATGGAGCAAATCCTTAGAGACCTGCAAACAGACTTATATTCTCACATAGTAATAGTAGGAGATTTAACACCCCACTGACAATATTAGACAAAATCAACAAAGACATTCAGGACTTGAACTCAGCTCTGGAGCAAGTGGACCTGTTATATATCTACAGAACTGTCCACCCAAAACCAACAATATACAATTTCCTCATCGCCACACAGAACTTACTCTAAAATTGATCACATAATCAGAAGTAAAACACTCCTCAGCAGATGCAAAAGAACTGAAATCATAACACTGTCAAACTGCAGCATAGTAAAATTAGAACTCAAGATTTAAAAATTCACTCAAAACCACACAACTAATGGAACCTGAACCACCTGCTCCTGAATGACTCTTGAGTAAATAATGAAATTAAGGCAGAAATCAAAAAGCTAATGAGAACAAAGAGACAACATATTAGAATCTTTGGGATGCAGCTAAAGCAGTGTTAAGAGGTAAAGCTATAGCACTAAATGCCCACATCAAAAAGCTAGAAAGATCAAGTTAACAACCTAACATGACAACTAAAAGAATTGGAGAACCAATAGCAAACAAACCCCAAAGCTAGCAGAAGACAAGAAATAACCAAGATCAAAGTGGAAATGAAGGAGATAGAGACATGAAAAACCTTTCCAAAAAAAACCAGTTTTTTGAAAAAATTATTAGACCATTAGCTAGACTAATAAAGAGAAGAATCAAATAGACACAATCAGAAATAAGGGGGATATTACCACTGATTCCATAGAAATCAAACTATCAGAGAATACTATAAACACCTCTATGCATATAAACTAGAAAATCTAGAGCACATATACCCTCTGAGACTGAGCTAGGAAGAAACAGGATCCCTGAACAGGCCAATAATGAGTTCTGAAATTGAGGCAGTAATAAATAGCCTACCAACCAAACAAAACCCAGGACCACACAGATTCACAGCTGATTCTACAAGAGGTACAAAATAGAACTGGTATCATTTCCACTGAAACTATTCCAAGAAACTGAAAAGAAGGGCCTCCTCTCTAACTCTCTATGAGGCTGGCAGCATCCTGATACCCAAACCTGGCAGAGATAAAAGAAGAAAACTTCAGGCCAACATCCTTGATGAACATTGATGCAAAAATCCTCAACAAAATACTGGCAAACAGAATCTGGCAGTATATCAAAAAGCTTATCCACCATGATCAAGTAGGATTCATCCCCAGTATGCAAGGTTGGTCCAATATATACAAATCAATCAATATGATTAATCATGAACAGAACTAAAGACATAAACCATGTGATTATCTCAATAGATGCAGAAAAAGCCTTCAATAAAATTCAACCCTTTCTGTGAAAACACTCCCAATAAACTAGGTATGGAAGGAACATACCTCAAAATAACGGCCATCTATGACAAACCCACAGCCAATACCATACTGAATGAGCAAAAGCTGGAAGCTTTCCCCTTGAAAACTGGCACAAGACAAGATGCCGTCTCTCACCACTCCTAGTCAAGATAGTATTGGAAATTCTGGGCAGGTCAATCAGACAAGAGAAAGAAAGAAAAGGTATTCCAATAGGAAGTCAAACTATCTTTGTTTGTAGATGACTTGATCCTATATCTTGAAAGCCCTACTGTCTCAGCTTAAGCTGATAAGCAACTTCAGCAAAGTCTCAGAATACAAAATCAATGTGCAAAAATTGCTAGCATTCCTTTACACCAGCAACAGGCAAGCCAAAAGCCAAATCATGAACTCCCATTCAGAACTGCCACAAAAGAGTAAAATACCTAGGAATATAGCTAACAAGGGAAGTAAAAGACCTCTTCAAGAAAAACTACACCGCTGCTCAAATAAATCAGAGAGGAGACAAACAAATGAAAAAACATTACATGCTCATGGACAGAAAGAATATGAAAATGGCCATACTGCCCAAAGCAATTTATAGATTCAGTGCTATTCCCATCAAAACTACTGTGGACATTCATCAGAGAATTAGAAAAAACTAAAAATCCATATGAAACCCCAAAAGAGCCCGAATAGCCAAGACAATCCTAAGCAAAAAGAACAAAGCTGAAGGCATCATGCTACCTGACTTCAAACTATACTACAAGGGTATGGTAACCAAAATGGCATGGTACTTACACAAATAGGCAGACCAGTGGAACAAAATAGAGAACCCAGAAATAAGACTGCAAAGCTAAAACTATCTGTTCAACAAACCTGACAAAAACCAGCAATGGGTAAAGGATTCCCTATTTCTTAAATAGTGTTGGAAGAACTGGCTAGCCATATGCCGAAGATTGAAGCTGGACCCCTTCTTTATACCATACAAAAATCAACTCAAGCTTGATTAAAGACTTGCATATAAAACTCAAAACCGTAAAACCCTAGGAGAAAATCTAGGCAATACCATTCAGGACATAGGCATGGGCAAATATTTCATGATGCCAAGAGCAAAAATTGACAAATGGGATCTAATTAAAGAGCATCTGCACAGCAAAATAAATATCAGAAAGAACAACCTACAGAACGGGAGAAAGTTTTTCAATCCGTCTAACAAAGGTCTAATAACCAGTATCTATAAGGAACTTCAATTTACAAGAAAAAACCAACCCCAGTAAAAAGTGGCCAAAAGACATGAACAGACATTTCTCAAAAGAAGACATTCATGCAACCAACAAACATATGAAAAAAAGCTCACCACAGATCATTAGAGAAATGCAAATCAAAACCACAATGAGCTACCATCTCATGCCAGTCAGAATGGCAATTGTTAAAAAGTTAAACAACAAATGCTGGCAAGGTTGCAGAGCAAAAGGAACACTCTGACACTGTTGGTGGGAGTGTAAATTAGCTCAGCCATTATGGAAGACAGTGTAATGATTCCCCAAAGACCTAGAGGCAGAGATACCATTTGACCCAGCAATCCGATTATTGCGTATATACCCAAAGGAATAGAAAGCATTCTATTATGAAGATACATGCATGCGTATGTTCATTGAAGCACTATTCACAAAAGCAAAGACATAGAATCAACCTAAGTGCCCATCAATGATAGACTGGATAAAGAAAATGTCATAACACCATGGAATACTATGCAGACATAAAAAGGAATGAGATCATGTCCTTTGCAGGGACATTGATGGAACTGGAGGCTGTTATCCTCAGCAAACTAATGCAGGAACAGAAAACCAAATACCCCATGTTTGCACTTATAAGTAGGAGCTGAATGATAGGAACACATGGACACAATGGGGCAAGGGGAGGAGGGAGCGCATCAGTAAGAATAGCTAATGGATGCTGGGCTCAATACCTAGATGATGGAATGATCTATGCAGCAAACCACCATGGCACGTGTTTACCTCTAACAAACCTGCACATCCTGCACGAGTACCCCCAAACCTAAATTTTAAAAATGGCTAAGATGAAAAGGCAGTTCATGAAAAAGAAAATCTTAAAGCGTGAAAAGGCATTTCATCTCACTATGAAGTATTTCCTATGAAGAAAAATATACAGACCATTGTTTTTAACCTAATAATTGGCAAAGAGAAGGGAAATCTCTGAACACACTGTGTTGGTGATGAGTTAGAGAACAGAATGGCTGGAACAACTCCATTAGAGGCAGTTTCATCTGATCTATCAAATTTCTAAATGCATATGGCCTTTGCACAGCAATTGTACTTTCAGGAGTTTACCCTACAGCCATCTTGGGCAGGAATATGCCTGTGGGATGTAGCAAATGATTGAAAACAACCCATATTGGAATCTGTAAGGGACAGGTTAAAGAAGTCACGGTATAGCTTCACAATGAAATACGATATAGCCAGCAAAAAGGAGGAGGCAGATGTATAAAGCTAATAAGTAATAACCGAGGTAGAAGAAAGTGCATCATGTGTTGCCATTTGAATTCAAAACAAGGATGTAAGGTAAGTGACAGCAAGTTGACAGTTGCTGAAGTTGAATGATGGGTAGATAGGGTTTCACTGTACTCTCTTCTCCAATTTTGAGCATTTGAAAATTTCCACAGTCTCTCTCTGCAGAAAGAGTGAAGGGGGCGGGGTATAACTGAGACTTTTTATTACATCCCAAATTGTATTTTATAAAAGCCTAGTAACAGTGATGATTGCTTCTGGGGAGGGAGAGTGTTTTCTGAAAGACCCTTTATACTGTTGAGATTTTTAATTATAGGCATATATTACCTATTAACATATGTAAAAGCTAACATATCAGGCATCTGCTTTTTATGGACTTTGCACATTTATAGTAACAGACGTAAGTGGGAAACAAACACCCCTCTGAATACTGTAATCATTTGAATGACTCCCCTTGAAAACATTGTGTTCTGAGTTCTTTCTCTTCTGAGACATGGGTGCTTCTGTGTATAATTGATACCCTTAAAGACATTTGATGGGTGTGTCTGATGAATAATTAGTATATTATATAAAGCCAAAGAAATTCAGTTAAACCTTCTGGAAGTCTTGTGTATCTGGCAGGGAGAGTCCAAGACCTTGGTCGCTGTGTTTTAGATTTACAGGAGAATGGATTCATTTTCATTAATTCGTAACTCACTGAGTGTGATGGCTCCATAAAGAATGGCGCTGTGACAACGGACTTTTGACTATTTTAAGTCCACATCAATTCAGCATATTCCCTACACATCAAGGGACTGGACTTAGAAGCTCAGTCTGTGCCTTTTTTAGGGCAGAGCTGGCATACTGGTAACTCCAGGCTATCGCAGGTGAGCAAGGGGTCATGGAGGGAAGACTGTGGAAAGGCCCAAGGATGGAGAGATCCTAGGGGAGGGTGAGATCTGGAAAGCAGAGAGTGAGCACGGAAGCACACTCAGCAGCACCTTTCTCAGTTATTAGCCTGTGCTTTGCGGGTAGTAACAAAAGCTCTCAAAAAACTCAGTTTTCTTGTATTTCATCTTCTTCAGGTGAACATACTGACAAATGAGTCTTGTTTTCTCATTACATATTGGTATTTCTGATAAGGATCCAACCCCCGGATTTCTAGACTCTGCAAGTGCAGGTTTCAATATCAGATGCCCACACAGGTCAGAAGGGCACACACCCTTATCCATTCAGAGCCAAATTCATTCTGTTGAACAGCTGAAAGTCTGGGCTCCACCTCTGAGTGAACTGGCCAGCACCTGATTGATCTACAATCATGGCTTAAATTAACTGGCATTGCTCACATCTGCATCCTGGCGAGCATTTGTGAAGGAGTAGCTGCTTACCAGTAACAGCCCCAGCTCATCATTCATCACCTTTTTTATGGGTTTGAGGAGGAATTTGGACCTCCTTGCAATAGCTGCCACCCTCTTCCTATGGGAACTTAAGCAAATTGGCCTTTTCTTAGAAGAGATTGTGCCAGACTGGTGAATCTTGTGCTATAAAATACCGTATGTTGCATATAATACCAACAGACAAGATGCTGATTAGGAGAAATGCTCCATCTTCACAGCAGCACTGAGATGAAGATCTCCACCTTTGCTAAGATGCAGCAAACAGCTGGATGAATACACTGAATTATTTTTCCTCTAATATAGTCGACAGGATGAAAAGAAAATAAGTTTGTTTCCTTGATCAAGACTGGGGGAGTTAGGTTGAGAAGCTTGAATTCCAAGGGTCCTTTTACCATGAAGGAAATGGTACCTTGCAAAGGTATGTTTGTGAACTAGAGAGTAAGTTCGTTTAGCTGTCCTTCATTGAGAAAAGTCGAACAGAACATTTTATAGAAGATGAAATGGTTTCTGTAAAGACCTAGCTCGCATTTTAAATGTGAGGTGTACCAAGATGGTGTTTGTGATACTGTCTCCTTCTGGAATGCAATGAAGCACGATTCGTTGTGTAGCTGTGTTTGTCATGTGGGAAGGGCATGAGGAACTCCAAAGTATAAAATGTCAGTGGATTCAATTTGTGCTGCCAAATAAGAGCCACCTCCAAATATTCTCCACACCGGCATGGAATTAATTCCCTTCCCCTATGTGTGGTGGGAGAGAAATCACACACTTAATCTATATCATATGTCTCGGAAAAGTTCCAGACAGACACCAGCCTGGAGTGAGAAATGTGGATTTTTCAGTGACTGATGTTTAAAGGGTAACATTTCCTTAGTTTCATAAAATAGAATGAGGAAATTTTTCAGGCCTGATTTAAAGGAAATCTTGGAAGACTCCCTGCTGGTAGAGAAAAGAACACCAGTGGTAGGAATACTTTCTTCTGATCACATGGTCTGTTGGAGATAGCCCCAGTTTGACATGGTACCCAGGTGAGTTGCTTAAAAGAGCAATAAAAAGGTTCAGGATGAGAGGGGTACCTGGGAAAGGAGCTTCCCTGCTCTTTGGCTACCTGAAATGTGCACACAAAATACTGATATTGGTGCATTTTATGAGTTCATAGCTTTTGTTAGATTCTCAAGTAAGTCCACGGACCAGAAAAGTTTAGGGTGTGCCTACCACCTTCCATGACTGCAAATCCAAAACAAATTCGTAAAACAAATGTAAAAGAACTATCAACAGCTAATAAACAGCAGAAATTATATGTGGACTTTCACTAATAATGAAATGAATGGGAAAATTCACAAGAGAAAAATTCAATATTAAAACCAGGATCATTCTTATGCCAAAAATCTTACCTAAAATTATAATAAATTACTAAAATATTTTTAAAAGAAACTCTTATAAACCAAGAAGAAAAATTCTACTTCTCAAACAGAAAGAAATAGGTAAAGGATAGGAAAACATAATTCACAGAACAAATACAGTTAACAGCAGTGGTATGCTTGAGCTGGCTGGTACTGGCTCATAACTGCCAATTCCCCACTCCTCATTCAATAATGTCATATTAGTGGCTTGAAACAGGCCACGGTGGGAGGTTATATACCAGAGAAATCAGCTGTAAATCAGGATATTTTTTAAAGGGCCTGTTTGCTGGTATACCATTGGCTAGCGGATATATAAAAAGTAGTTCAAGTGTACCAGTAATCAAAAAAATACAAGAAGAAATGAGGTCTGGACAAAGTGGAATAAGCAATTTCACCCTATTTCTCCTGCTAAGTGTAACAAAAATGTGTGGACATAATTTGTAAAGCAACTAACAGAAGACTGAGAGTTGGAGAAAAGAAAGTATGCTGGCTCAGGATCTCAGAACTCAAGGAACTACTCAATGGTGTATTTGTGTGTGTGCGCACTTTTACATCTCTTGGCCTGGGCTTTCGATAGGCTCACAACTGGAAAAGCCTGCTATCTTGAGCCAAAATACTGGAGATAGAGCATTCCAGAAATACAGAACTGTTTTGCCCATACCTGACCTTACTCCAGCACAACACTTGAAAAAAGCCATGCCTCCCTCCTGCTCCTCACCAGGCATCATGGCCTAGAGATTGGCAGATCTCAGCTTTCCATCACTTCTTAAAATAACATGCCACATCCCTTCCCTAGAACAAAGACTACGGGTAGAACTTTTAGTCGATTTCTTGTCACCATGGAGTTCAGAAGGAAGTGGAACATTTTTTAAGTATTGAAAGGAGAAAATAGTCAATGCAGAATTCTATATCCAGCAAAACTATCTTCCAGGCACAAATACATTCTCAGATAAAGAAAAATGAAGAGAATTTGTCACCTACAGATTTGCTTTAAGAGGGCCCGGGCATGGTGGCTCACGCCTGTAATCCCAGCACTTTGGGAGGCTGAGGCGGGTGGATCATGAGGTCAAGAGATCGAGACCATTCTGGACAACATGGTGAAACCCCGTCTCTACTAAAAATACAAAAAATTAGCTGGGCATGGTGGTGCGTGCCTGTAATCCCAGCTACTCAGGAGGCTGAGGCAGGAGAATTGCCTGAATCCAGGAGGTGGAGGTTGCGGTGAGCCGAGATCGCGCCATTGCACTCCAGCCTGGGTAACAAGAGTGAAACTCCGTCTCAAAAAAAAAAAAAAAAAAAAAAAAAAATGGCTGAAGAAGTTTTTCAGACAGAAAATAAGCAAACTTGAAACATTAGGAGTGAAGAAAGAACAGAAAAAGTAAATATGAGTAAATAGTGTAGACTCTTCTTAAGATTTAAAGATTATGTTTCTATAATTTGCTGAAAGCAAAACTGCAACATCTGAAATAACTCTCAATATGCATAAAGGTAATATTTAAGACATCTGTGTTATAAAAGGCGGAAGAAAAAAAGACCTAAAAGGTGATAGTTTCTGTTTACATGAAGTGATAAAATATTAACACTAGTAGAAGACTGTGATAAAGTAAGTACATATACTGTAGTCTTTAGAGCAGTGGTTTTCAATCGGGAGGTTCTGCCTTTCAGAAGACATTTTGGCAATGTTTGGACACAGAATTACACGTGTTACTGCTATCTAGTTGATAGAGCCACGGATGGTGCTGAAAATTCTCCAATGCACAGGAAAACCCCACATCACAAAGAGTATTCCGTACAATGTGTCAAAATGCTGAGGTTGCGAAATTGTCCTAATCATACAAAAAACGTCTACAAAGATGTATACTAAAAAACATAGATGTAGATAAATCAATATGGAATACTCATATATGTTCAACTGAAGTACGGGAACACAATAAAAGAGCACAATGAAACAACCAGAGGGAGCAAACAGTATTAACACGGCAGACTTCAGTCCCACACACCAACAATTGCATTAAATGTAAATGTTCTAAACACAGCCATTAAAAGACAGTAACTGGCTAAATGGGTGAAAAATATAATCCATATGCTGTCTACAAGAAACTCCTTCCAAATGTAATGCCATACGTATGTTGTAAAAGGATGGGAAAATATATACCTTGCTTTTTATGCTGTTTTTGGAAGTACCCATTTCTCATTGCTGCAGTCATGAATTATGTTTCCTATTGTGAAATATCATGAATGATTGCAAAAAGACTAATTCTAATCAAAATAAAACTGGAGTGAACATACTAATATCAGATGAAGTAGACTTCAGAACAAAGATAACCAGAGCTAAACAGAGACATGACATCATGATAAAAGCTCACTTTACCAAGATGACACAACAATCCTAATTGTGTGGATCACAGCAGAGCTTCAAAATACATGAAGCAAAAACGGATGAACTCAAAGGAGACACAATTATAGTTGGAAAGTCCAACATCTCCTCTTGGTAACTGATAGAACTACTAGACAGCAAAAAATTGAGATATTTTGTTATATTTATCAAACTGGTAGAAGTTGAAATTCAGCATTAGCAAAGCCATAGTGAGAAAGACAAAAATAATGTGGAAATACAAACAAAAAATACTGTTAAATTGTGAGGTGTAAAAGGGTCACACAATCTTTCAATCCAGTATTTCACTTTTAAGAATCTCTCCTATGGGGAATAATTGAAGAGGTTCCATGTTTACTTGTGTAGAACTTTATAACAGAGCTGTTTATAAGAGCAAAATTACAGACATCAAAACGTGCCCAATAACTGGCAAGTACTTAAACAATTATTCAAGGATAGTGTTATTGTTAAATAACATTTTTAAGGATTTTTAATGTCATTGTAAATGGGATTGATTTTTAAAGCCAAAAAAAGCAGTTTATAAAGCTGTGATCAAATAATCTATGTTAAAATATACAATTATAAAAAAATTAGAAAATATTAACAGCAGTGAAAAATTACTAGTGATTATCTCATGTATTTTTCTCCTCCCTTCAAATTTTCTATTGTGAAATATTCATTATTGCAGCGAACAGAAATGGTTACTTCCAAAACAGCATAAAAATGAGGCGGAAGGCAGCAAAACACACTGCCCTGTGTGTACCTATGCAACTATCTTGCATGTTCTGCACATGTACCCCGAAACCTAAAACGCAATAAAAAAAAAATAAAATTATATAAAAACAATGAGATGATATACATAAAGCAACCAATACAGTGTTAGGTCTGGCACAGAGACGCTCTATAGGTGGTATAATTCTTATAAATAATTTTGAAATAAAATGATGAGAAACTATAACTGATTATTCTTAGGGTGACTGTCTTGGATTGTCTGTCTCTAATTATTATTAGTCCCCCTGCTATTCTCAAAAGTATCATAGTTTATATTAGTTGCATGGGTGCTCTAACTATTCAAATATTTTAAAAAAAAATAGGACTAGTAAATTAAAATATATCACACCCTTACTATACTCCAGGCACCAAACTAACTGCTCTATGTGAATTATCTCATTTAACCATCTGAGGAGCTGAATTATCTCTGTTTTATAGAGGCAACAAGAAGGTAAGCAACTTGTCTAAGCTCACACATTAACAAGGAGCAGAATCTGGATTTGAACGTCCTATCATATTAGTATGAAAAGCATACCTGGACCTGCCTAAGTGCAGGGATGGCTGGCAGGGGTCTGGCAGGGACGCTAGGTGCACGCGGAGCCCGGTGGAGGGGAGGAAGCACTCGCTGAGTTGACTGGGGCTGAGGGATATTCAGGCCATTGAGGGGTCTGCTGATGTCAACATTCTGACCCTGTAGCAATCTCCTGGGATGGTCCTGCGTGGTCAAAGTAAAAAGCCATGCTATAGTGGGTTTCAAAAAGACAACACTAATACTAATCAAAATAAAACTGGAGTGAATATACTAGCATCACATGAAGTAGACTTTAGAACAAAGATTACCAGTGGGTTTCAAAAATATCAGTAATTCTTTCAGGAAAAAGCAGTGCCAACTCCTGCTATAGCTGAAGGTCAAGGTGGGGTAAAGGAAAGAGATCAAGGGTGTAGACGAGAGGGAAGCTCCGATTTATTTAAACTTCAAAATTCTAACAGAAGCACCACCTGCCTCCACCCCACCCAATCTGTAATAGAAGGATCGATTTTTATTTAGATTTTTAAAAACCGTTTAATTAACAAAGAGGTACAAAGCACTTGAAAAAGTACCAAGTCTAAAGACACGGACCGAGATCTTAGGGGAATTACAAAGAGATATGAAAATAAGACACAGCTTGATGTATGCAAGGCTCCATGAGAACTGAGAAAACCACTGGGGAAAGGAGGGTGACAGCTTCAGGAAGCCACAGCTGGGGTGGGGCTTGGAGTTGGAGATGTTCTCCCACCTGGTGACCCTTGTTCTTAGAACAGGTGCTGCAGGGGCCCTTACACCTCAAGCTTCCACCCTTTCCCTCCTCTCTTTTGAAAAACAGCTTAATTGAGGTACAGCTGACAAAGTTTACAATTTGGTAATTTTTGACATTATCTTTATACCTATGAAACTGTCACAGCAAACACACGGAGAGATGAATGTACCCCTCACCCCAAAGAGTTTCCTTGTCAGCTTTCCTTATCCTTCCCTCTCCCTCCAATCATCAGTCTCTCTTCTCTATCAGTTAGTTTGCATTTGCCGGAATTGTATAGAAGTGAGATCATAGCATATGCACTCTGGCTTTTCTTTTACTCAGAATAATTACCTAGAGATTCATCCACAGCGTTGTATACATCAATGGTTCATTCCATTGTGGAAATATACCATTGTTGGTTTATTCTTTTACTAGTTGATGGATATTTGGATTGTTTCCAGTCTGGGGCTCTCAGAAATAAGGCTGTGCTGTTTTTTTTTTTTAAATAGAACTGTGTTTTGCTTTTTTTTTTTTTTTAAATTAAACGTGCTTTTGGCTAACACACAAAGCCATTCTTGCTTATGGTTCCACCTTTGGGGACAGGTGGGGCAAAGCTTATTGGAAATGGCAGCCTCTTCCTTGGTGCCCCACCCTCTATACTTTTTGGATCAAGGGAGCTAAAACAGTTTATTGTCTGCTGATTATGCGGCAATGATTTTTCAATCACTTCTCATTTTTTTTTTGACACCAATCTTGTTCACTGTTATAATCTAGACTGTTGCTGAACGAGTTCAATATTCAAGAATTCTGTGGATACATCAGAAAAATTTGGTGGGGAAAAACTATGAGAATGAACTCTAGCTGTAATTCACCAGTTTAGCAAGAGAGTTAAGAGACAGCAGGGAGCCATGGGGTACTCTGGGTTAAGGATCCAGTTCTCTGAAACCGCAGGGTAGACAGGGCTTCCTCGGCTCAGGGCTGGACAAAATGGGCAATTCTGAGGGTTCCATGTAAGTTTGAAAAATATTTTAAGAGTAACAGTGGGCCAAAGCAGCTCACCTAAAGCGAGGTGGTGGCATTTGGAAACCATGGTGGGGCTGGCACTGGGGGCCGGTATCAGGGACCAGCTTGGGCTGCTGACCCACTGGGGCGAAACGTGGCCAGTGTGTGACCGGAGGGATCGCAGCTCAAGATAGGCTGCACCACATCACATGGGGGACACTGACTGCCTCAACAGGATCCAGGTGGGCTTCCACTGGGGCACCATGGGGCCTCCCTCTGGCCCGATCACCACAGAGACCCTCCCAGAGCCTGCTGACCTGGTGATGCTGACTCAGCATTTCACAGGCAGTGCCTCTAGGATCCCATTCTTACTCAGTCTTGTATTGAAAACCTCATATCTGCATGTGTGCACTAAGTGCTCATGTCTATTCGGGACTTACCTTCGGTGGGTAGGAATCCGGCGACTTCCTCATCAGCCCTTTTCCGAGGTGGCCGAGGTGAGCCTGACTGGGTTGGAAGCCCCTGGGTGGCCGGGAAGGGCGCACACACCTGCAACACAATCCCACACCTGCTAACCAATAGTGTTTCCCTTCTCACTGACTTGACTGTTTACACTTTGCTCACAGAGGCACTCAAAAGACAGTTTACTTAACTCAGTTAAAGTTAACAGGCAAAGGAAAAATTACCTAACACTCTTAGAAGATTAAGAAATAAATACAGGCCGGGTGCGGTGGCTCAAGCCTGTAATCCCAGCACTTTGGGAGGCTGAGGTGGGTGGATCACGAGGTCAAGAGATTGAGACCATCCTGGCCAACAAGGTGAAACCTCATCTCTACTAAAAATACAAAAAATTAGTTGGGCATGGTGGTGCGTGCCTGTAATCCCAGCTACTCAGGAGACTGAGGCAGGAGAATTGCCTGAACCCAGGAGGCAGAGGTTGTGGTGAGCCCAGATCACGCCATTGCACTCCAGCCTGGGTAAGAGCGAAACTCCGTCTCAGAAAAAAAAAAAAAAAAAGAAATATGAATTTTTCCCCTCGAAACCTCTATTTTGTCGAATCGGTTCTTGTACTCCATAGAAGTGTGACGCAGTGACTCCTGGAAGATGACCTGTATGAAGCTGGCATTTCAGCGATCATGTCTTTGAATATATTTGGATCAAAAGCTACCCCATCTGATGAAAATATTTCAATGTCTCCATGTTGTATAAGAGTTACTCATGTAAGGGTGGGAGAAAGCACATCGGTGGAATTCCCTGACACCCTCCTCGCTTACGTAAGAAGCAGCACATTGTCATTTGAAGGGGAGTAAAGGAGGCAGCTGATCTGGCAGAAATTTAAAACAAAACAAAACAAAACAAAACAAAACAAAACAAAAACCTGAAAAGAACGGAGTCCCAGTTTTATGATCCAGAACATCTGACCTTTGCTAAAAAATGAAGTGAGAAGCCGTTTGCTATACATGTTTTGAGCCGCCGTTTCTTGAAAAGATGACAAGTTAACCCCAGGGTACCTTAGTTTCTCAATGGTGGTCTTTTTATTCGTAAACAGCAGTTGTATCAAGGTCTTCCTTTTGAGATAAACCACAAATCCAGCGGCAAGAAGACACAGGATGGTCACCAGAATTCCTATGGTTAAAGCTTGGTTATCTGAAACAAAACACACTGGGCTCACGGATGGCGGCAGTTACAGTGACGTATGGGAGGCATCAAGTTGTGACATTTATGGCAAAGTGAACTTTGGGCAACAAACAGAAATGAAGAGAGTAAACCCTTGAGCAATGTACTAATAAACTGTCTTACTTCAGAGGTCATGCTTGAGGTTCAATCTATGTCACCATCATTCATTTCTGACAACTCTAGAACTTCCTAAACAGGAATATAGTCGGGTATGTGGGGTGATGGCCTGGACCACACAGCCTCCGTGAGGCATGACCATGGCACAGTGGACCATGGTAGCCACAGAAGGTAGCAGGGAGTCGTCACTGAAACCTCATCAGAAATGCAGCCATCCCCAGGCTAAAAGGTTCCCAGCCCTCAGCACGGATTTGCCACCTCCAAATGCCTCTCTTTTCTCATTCTGTAGTTTTGGGTTCTGCTTTATCTTTTCTGTATTTTTTAAAAAATGAGATGCTTTTTTTCTGGATGTCTCAAAGTAGATAGTGGGAAAAAAAAAAAAAAGAAAACTCATCACTTCAATGACACACCCATGGGTTTTGCTTTGTTATATTAGGGACTTAAAAAACACACTTTTGGGAAAACCCTTTTCCCGGGAGGAAGCTATTTTCTCTATGAAAACCATCTTTTGTATGACCTGCTGCCATTTTTTTAGTACATGTAAGAGCATCCTCAAGGGTATGGAGAGGAAGGAAAAATCAAAGCATCAGATTGATTTCTGACAGCAGCTATGGTCAGAGCCTGGCTGGGAAGGACTCCAAATGCTCGGGCTTAGAGGAGGTCTACTTGTGATGTCAGCTGGACTGTGGATGCCCAGAGGACAGGGATCTTGATTCATTTGTCTCCCCTGCAGCAAGGATCAGGGTGTACTTCACGTTAGGCAAGTGCACCAGTCCTTTCAGGCTGCTGGTGATCGCCATGAGGGTGACTGCAGTTGCCTGAGTTCTCCCGACCCCGCCTCCCACCTGGACCCTCAGCTGGTTGTGGACCGCAGCAGCAGCAGCTCCTACTCCAGGGGAAGAATGTCTTTCTCGCCCTCTTGGTTTCTGGACCTCCTCCCTCACTACCAAGGCCTATCAGGGATGCGTCTTAGCCTAAGCAAGACAGCCAACAGATGACAGTCTTGACTCATTTGTTAGTGTTACTGGAAAAGCGCTGCTTCTGGTTTCCTGGCCAAAATGTCATTCTTTTCAGACCCTTAGCAGTGATCACAGGGGGCTCTGGCTAGAGTTCTGGTGTCTCATAACAAAGCTAATTTAAAAAGTGAGCAGAAGTCTTGAACTATAGTTTCTAGTTCTAGAAAGTGAATCCATAAGTCTTCAGTACATCAATCTATGAAACTGAACATTTACAGGGCCCCCACACGGAACCTGTTGCAAGCCCCAGGGTTGCTCAAGCCAGAGGCCCGGGCAGTGAGTGACTCCATCTCCCTCCTCCCCATGACCAGCACAAGCACCGTGTCCTGTGTCCCCTCCTGTCGGCCCAGTCCACACTCTGGATCTTCGCACAGCCAGCTGTCTCTGCTTCAGAATGCACGTTTCCCTCGCCCCTTCAGACCTCAACAGATGCAGAGTCCCCAGAAGCCTTCCTGCTGCCCCGTGGGGGTTGCTCCCCTCCCATGACGCCCTCTCTTCCCGCACTTATGCCATGTCATACTTGCTTCATATCTCTCCAGGACCGAGGAGAGTGGCTGGCATGTGGCAGACACACAAGTACTCATTTAATGAGCCTCTGAGCCACGGCCAGGCCAGGGGCAGCGGGTCATGCTTGCTCACAGCCCGCCTTGACTTTGTATATGTTTGCGCAGGGTGGAGGCAGCGGTATTGAAAATGTACTTTCTTTTATGAAATAATGGCCACAGGGGATGGAGTTAGGCTCTTCAGTTGTTTTCACATTTTAGCATTCTCATTTGTTAAATGAAGGCTCAGTGACTGAGTTCCCTGGCTTTTGGCAAACCCTCAAACCTGAGTACTGCCGGTCACGTATGTCCACACAGGGCTCACTGCCCTTTGTCCTGCCTTCTTCCCTGTTTTGTTTCAATGCCATTCAGTCTGCTTGGATGGACATACAATGCGTAGCAGGGACTCTGATAAATTAAAAACTAAAACCTTGCTGTTTTCATATAATGAATGCTAAAAAGCCACATCAGAGCATTAAGTTTCAGCCAGAGACCAGTCGTCAGGGCTGTCAAAGCTGAGCTGTCACTGGAGAAAGGGGACCCTGGACCCAACCCCTTCTTCATCGCTGCTACGGAGGCTCAGCGAAAGGCCGAACTTCTGGGTCCTTTTCCTCCTTGATGCAGCACCGGGGCCTGCTGCAGCGGCAGCGTGGTGCTCTCTCAGGCGTGGCATTGAAGCACGTCCACATTTTAGCAGAAGCTGGACCAGGAACTCGCTGCCTTTCCTTGAGCTGTTTCTGCAGACATGCCTGGTAGGCTGGACTTCCCCTCCGGAGCCCTGAGAGCTGTGTTGTGTCTGTTGTCATGGAAACGACGGCAAAGCCACAGAGTCAATGCCGCCTGTCACAGGAGGCCTTGGGGACATGTGACCTCCTCCGCAGCAGCACTGGGCGTGGTCTCCATGTCATGGGAGGGCACGGATGAGTGTCAGTGTGGCCGCAGGTGCGTGCTCACACAATCCCACGGGCTCCTGGCCCCGGCTGCGCTCCCTGTTGGAGCTCTGTGGCTTCCTGCCTTCATTCCGATTTGCCCCTGAATTGCCCAATAAGAACTCAGAGAAAACAGCACCACATCAGGAGACCATTTCTAAAAGTCATCTGAGGAAAAAGGGCTGCAAGTCCAAGCACAGCCGCTACTACGAGCTTCTCGCGGGGACAGGCTGACCTGTGTCTAAATCTTAGTAAGATCCCATTAGATAAAATACTCAACTTTCCTGAGCCTCAGGTTCTTTGTATATGAAAAAAGGATCATAGGACCTTCTTCAGAGTTGTGTAAGGAGTGGATGACATCATGTGCATGAAATGCAGCGCACAGCACCCGCACAGCTGTTCCACACACAGAAGCTGCTGCAGTGACTCCCACTCTCCCTCGACTGTAACCTTTACTAAGAGGTGGGTGTCTTTCCAGTAAGACTTTTAAAAGGCATTGAACTTCACACCTCTTGACCCTACCACACAGATGCTGGCCTTTACAAAGTCCTTCGATACGATGATGAAATTCATACCCATCCAGCAGTTCACTACAGAAATGACCTTAGCCAAGAAAAGTGTCACAGGCTAAGGAATTTGCAAACTCAGCCACTCAGTCAAAGCGGAGAGCAAAGAGCCTCGAAGATCGGGCAGGGATGAGAGGGACATCTGGAAACTGAGGGACACTCTAGGCTGCACAGACCCATGTGGGGCCACACTGGATTTCTTGCGGGTTCTACCTGCACCCCTGCTGACAGCTGGTGAGCCCACCTGCCCCCAGGTGCTCAGTCACCTCCCACTGGGATGCGGGGCCTCACTGACCTGCTTGCCGGATGGGGCCGCTGTCTGTGCTTCCTCCAAAGCCAAACTTGTCACAGAAGGGAGGTGCCCAGTGGGCCTCGCAGTGGCAGTTCTTCCTGTTGTTGCACACCTTTCAGGGCAGAGGAGAGGGACATGGGGTTAGGGCACATGGTCTGTGCCTCATCACAGCAGAAGCAACGGGGCCACGGTCAGAGCCCCCCAACACCCCAGCATAGCCAGACTCAGCACCTGCCATGCTGTGAATGAGCCCAAACTCGGCACAACGCACCACACAGGTGCAACCAGACCTGAGGCTGCAAAGACACATCATCTGCCTATTGGCGGCTGTTAAGAGTGATGAAGATTATTTGGGCTCATCTTCCTCCACCCACCTCACTTCCTTCTCCATCTTCCTGTCCTCCTTTTTTAATCCAGAAAACTCACCGTCTGACCGTGAGGAGAAGCCCCCTCAGCAGTGAGGAGGGACCCTGCTTTGGGGCTACAGACCCAGAGTCCTGGGGCACTGCGGGACTGACAGATGCTCGGCACATCCCTGTCTCCTTCAGACAGAAGGGTCAGAGGCTCTTGACTGCCAGGTCCTGAGGCAGGCTG
The DNA here is from genome assembly GCA_031835075.1 of Saguinus oedipus. Classification (NCBI taxonomy): domain Eukaryota; kingdom Metazoa; phylum Chordata; class Mammalia; order Primates; family Cebidae; genus Saguinus; species Saguinus oedipus. The sequence goes on from CM063179.1 coordinate 131,760,680, forward strand.
GGGTCCAAGGCAGGCCACGGCAAGGCCTCCTATTTCCTGAGCCCAGCAACATGCGTGGGATTTCCACTGACACTTCCTGGAAGCCTCCCCCATGTGTTGTTCCTGCAGTGTCGGCTTCCTTCTTGCAGTTTCCCTGTGGCTGTTCCCTGGCTTCCAGTCATGCATGGGGAATCCAACAGTGGATTCCTTTCCTTGAGAAATAAGAGAATGGTTCTGGCACAGCAGGAAAGGGAGACCAAGAAAGCCTGAGGAGGCTGTGCTTTGCCCTTGCTGGGCCCAGCTTGTAGACCAGAGCATTCCATGGAGGGGCCAGGAGCTCCTGCCCACCTGGTGACCAAGGGCTACTGATGGTGGCTGCTCCCAAGCCTGTCCATGCTGGCTGGACTCGTTATTGTGCCAGATGTAACTAACTGAAAGTACATGAACCAATGGAATATGACGATGAAGACAAGATGATATATATTTAATGTATTGTTTTCTATGAAAATTAGGTTGTTAGATCCAGGCATGGTGGCTTACACTTGTAATCCCAGCAACTGGGTGGCCAAAGTGGGCAGATCACTTGAAGCCAAGAGTTCAAGACCAGCCTGGCCAACATGGTGAAACCCTGTCTTTATAAAGAAAAAAAAAGTTGTTTTTTTTTTTTTTTTTTTTTAAAGAAAATTAGATTGAATCCTTTGGGAACACTGGATTAAGAAAGAAATCACTAAAAGAATTTCTGAAAAATTAGGAAGGAGTGAAACAACTGCACAGTGACTGAGCAGAGCTGCAGAGGATGAGAAGGAAGCTGTTCTTGGATGCTGTTGAGTGTCCAAGTTTCCCCCCCAATTAAAGAAACAAACTAGAAATTATTGATGATGCATTTTTGGGTGGTTTATATCAGGAAGTTGATGTACAGTTACCCAAAGGCCTCAGCCCTCCATCAAAACATGGCTGCCAGATACATACTTTCATATCTTAAGGCAAAATGAAACGTGTAGAGTATACATCTCCCTTGTAATGCTTCCCTGCTTCAACCGACTTGTTTTGATGAATCAACCACCCACCCCCACTGCTTCAGATAAGAAGGCCTCGTAAGTTAGAAAGTAGGCTGCTACAAAGCAGAAATTGAGTAGAATTAGCATGAGGCAGAGCCTATGCCAAATATAACCGTCTTGCCTGATCCCTCAAAGATGCTGCTGCAGACGTACTAGCCCCAGATGCACGCCTGCCCCGAATGGCCTCTCTGCAACTGTGGTCCTGTGCCTCGTTTTACAACTCACATGAAGGTGCTGCTGTGAGGCTCTCTCATTAGGGTAGGACAGTGGCCAAGCTACTCTTCAGCAATGCTTGGCCAGCTGCTCCACCTACCCAGCAAATGTGGACCTCTCCACTCCCAAGTGTGAATGAGGGCCAGGGATATTGGAAAGGGAGTGGTCCGCGGTCCTCAACCAGCTTGCAGCTGGCTGGCCATATTACCTGGGGCACACCATCCCCCGCCAGCTCAGGGCTTGGCTTCTTCAGTAAAATAATGGGACTGGACTTGATCATCTCTTAACAGCCATCAGAAAATAATCTATGATCCAATGAAGACATAAGAAGCTTCCATTTTATATTGGGAGTCAGCTAGGCTTACTGTCAACACACCCATCTCAGGTGACACCGTGATCCTTTATGGTTCCCGCATGATGGTAATTTACAACCTCACCCCTCCCCTACCCTGTAATTCTGTGTAAGAATCACTGGCAAGTGTCTGCAAGTTTTAAAATAAAGACTCTGGAGCATGATTTCTGTAAAAAAAGGTTTCAGGAAAACAAATGAACCTCTGGTGTGGTTAATCAAGACTAATATGATTCCACTGGAAATAATTAAGCCCATCAAGAAAAGTAAGTTTTAAGCAATTAGAGTCCTCTTCTGACCTAAAGGTTCTCTGAACTAAAATAACAGCCTTCTTTAGTTGAAACCCGTTGTGTGTGATTTCAAGAACGTGCTTAATATGATCTGCTGTCCTTGTTTCAATTCCTTTTGGAAGTATTTCAGTTCAGACATCGATTCTGAATGTTGGTAGCAAGAGGAACAGTGCTGTTTGAAATGTTAATCTGAAACTCTTCACAAAGGAAGGTTTGTTTTCAAACTACTTTGAACAACAAAAATATTTTTAAAAATCATAGAATGTTAATTAAGAAGGTACTTACTGCTCGATCTGATTTTTTTTGTTAAATAAAAATCACATGAAAAGGTCAAAGGAAATGAATATCTTTAGAAGAAAATACTGCGGAGCCACTGACTGCTCTATTTTAAAGATGCTATGGATTGCAAAACCTTTTAGGAATGAGTGATTTATTGCTTGACTTGTTATCAGCTGGCTGTAAAAGGGCAGCTCCACCTACTTACCCCCCTGCCGTGGCACCGCACTGCGCACTCATGAACACCAAAGACGCTAATGTTTTGACATCGACGATTCAGGCAGATCTGTAGGAGGGAAACACGCAAATATCTTAGTATTTCTCCAATACTACAACACATAGGCGTATGTGTATTCAAACAAAAAACAAGCAAAAGAAAGCCTGGAGAAGACTCAGCCTTCTCTCAGTTAATACGGATGCTGCATAACAATACATTCTACACTGGACTGTGGCCTGGATCCTGTTACTGACTCCTCCAAACTCAGCCCTTTTTGAGACTAAGTTCAATGGGAACACTATTCAATTATTTTGCATATTATGGCTTTTAATATAACTTCCAGTTGATTCTAAAATTATAACTGCTTTTCTTATGAGTTTTGATTAGAGCTTGTAATGAAATTTATGTACTGCAGCATTTTTTTTTCACCCATTAAAAGATATGGGAGAGGGTGAGACAGATTACTCCTTATCCCATGGCCTGTACACAACATAGATGGAGAGACTCCAAGAATCCAGGGTTGAAGAGTCTTTTAAGGGAGAGAATGAAATATGGGGACTTTTTCCAGATACAGACTGACAAGTAATATCATCAATGACATAAACCATCAGCAATGAGGCTCAGCAGAGGAAAACAGATGACTCCTTGCATTTGTCAAGCTGTTGTAGTGGCAGGAATTTGCTAAATGATACTGGGCTGGCTGAAAGAGTTCAGCCTCATTTCAAAGGCACATAATATACTCCAGACTCAAGGGATGCAGCCCCTTCTCGTTCATAAGAGTTTACAAATCAGTGGAGTCAAAGGAAGAAGAATCTAATGTTTCAATGGCAGAAGAATTTTTAATCAAGTAGAACCTTCCGATGGAGAAGGTCACCCTCCGACCCCAGCAGCTCATCTAAGGCAAGAGGCATGCCCTTTGGGAGAAGTGCTGGCCAAGCAGCACTGAGGGGATCCCCACTCTGTGGGTGGGAATCCTGGCCAAGGGGATGGTCACATTCCAGCTGATAAAAGAACCTGGCCTGGTTACAGTGAACACAGCAGAACCCTCATGGGAGTCACTGCTAATCCCTGAGCCCTGAGAGAACCAAGGTGCTAAGATCAAAGCATATTTCATCTCGATGGAAAACAAACTTGATAAATTGAGCCCTTGGTATTTGAATGTCCAGATGCACCTGGCCCTGGCTGTTCAGGCTACAGTTTAAAAAACAGTTGTCAGCCAGAATGGCTCTTATTAAAAAGTCAAAAAATAACAGATGCTGGCGAGGTTGTGGAGAAAAAGGAACACTTATATATGGCTGATGGAGTGTAAAATTAGTTCAACCATTGTGGAAGACAGTGTAGTGATTCCTCAAAGGCCTGAAAACAAATTACCATTTGACCCAGCAAACCCATTACTGGGTAATACCCAAAGAAGTATAAATCATTCTCTCATAAAGACACATGCACTATATGTGCATTGCAGCACTATTCACAATAGCGAAGACGTGAACTCAACCTAAATGTCCATCAATGATAGACTGGAAAAAGAAAATGTGGTACATATATACCATGGAATACTATGCAGCCATAAAAAAGAATGAGATCATGTCCTTTGCAGGAACATGGATGGAGCTGGAGGCTATTTTCCTAAGCAAATTAATGGAGGAACAGAAAACCAAATGCCACATGTTCTCACTTATAAGTAGGAGCTAAATGATGAGAACACATAGACACATGGAGGGGAACAACACATACTGGGCCTATCAGAGAGAGGAGGGTGAAGGAAGGAGAGGATCAGGAAAAATAACTGATAGGTATCAGACTTAGTATCTGGGAGACAAAATAATCTGTTCCATAAACCCCCATGACACAGTTTACTTACATAACAAACCTGCACATGTACCCCTGAACCTAAAATAAAAGTTAAAAAACAAAATATGATTTGAGACTGAAAAATTCAGGTGTCATTTTAATGTCAAGGTTTGAATATGAGCAAATGTGGGTAAGGAGACATTCAGAATGTATAATAAGATTCACTTCACATATTATCCTGTTTCTCAAGGAAAAAGCATTTGTGGCTCAGGGTGTGCAGGCAATGCAGACAGGAGAGTGGAGGGAACACCTGTCCTCAGGATTCTGTCTCTGCTTCTGTCTTTTCTTCCTCTGACCTTGTGTTAGTGATTTCAAGATCATGTTGAAAATGGAGTCCTAAAAAGCATTTGGGGGTTGCTTCATCTTTTCCCTGAAACACTGTAGCATTAGCTTGCTGTCATTTAGTCTGATGAGAAAATTTGGCGAAAAATAAAAAAAATCAGTATGGCAGAGCATGAAAATCTCAATTTTTTTCTTTTTTTAAAAAAAGTTTGACTTTATTTCTAAACCTCAAAATATCTCCATGTACCTTTCTCCCTGTTCTCGGAAAGTACTCTCTCTCGGTTTTGAGTTTCTCCCGCTCCTTTCCGCTCCTATTCTTCTCTCTACAGGGCCTCTAAAAATACATCTGATTCCCCATTCCGTCCAGCTGAGGACAAGCCCCCAAGAACTCTGTGCTAAAATCCAAGCCACATATCCAAAACCAATATAATACGCGATTGTGTTTCTTTCCAAAGTAATTTCCTGGCTAGAAGTCCTCATGACACCGGGAGTGCAGAAATGACTTATTAACACTCACGGCTTGAGAAGACAGGCTTGATTTTCCCCAATCTGCATTTTAACAGTCAGACCAGGATCTAGGATTTATTGACTTTTTTCTTGTAGGTGCGCCTGAGAAGAAATAGATTTAGGGAAGCAAGCAAACCTTGTAACCCAGCTCTTGCACAGGACATTTTTCAGTGGGCCCTGTTCCGGACGTGCGTTTATGACACAAGCAAACATTTGGGTCTTACTTTTCCATCTCCACACTTTGTGCCTGTGAGCACAAGCCCTGGGTCCGGCATGTCATCACCCAAGTACACGTGGGTCCCTCGGCACAGAATCCGGCCTCCTTCCTGCTGTGGGATGTTTGTTTCTATGGAAACGGCATTGGTCCCAATGACTGGCCGGCTGGCACCTCCTTGACACTGGATTTTTCCACATTTAGCATCTCTGGAAGGGTAAGAACAAACAATTCCCAAGAGAAACGGTTTGGAACCAACGCCGTGCAGCGTGGGAAGGTCAAAGTGAAGACCCTGCCGGGATGCCTGCATTCCATACCTCAGCTCGCATTTGGCAAAGGAACTCTCGGAGTCTTTGCCACAGTTGCCATAAGGGTCACCTGCAGAATTGACTCTCTCAAAGCAGATCCCAGGGGCAGGTTTAGCACCTGAAACAGAAGCAGAACTGCATTTTCATCGCCTGCGGGTGTTTTCAATGGTTTTCTTTGCATGACTCTGGGCCTCTCCAATGGTGAAGGGGAGTTGTGTTCAAGAAATCACACCCAGTGTCTGCACTGACTCATGGTGGGAGCTGGCCAGGGGAAGCCTAGGGTGCCAATAGCTGCCATGCTCTCGTGACTCAGCCCACGGCAAAGCACATGTTTCATAGCTGACTCTTCGTTAGCTCTGCTATCTGGGCTCCTGGCATGTGTGGTCTCTCAGGAAATGAGGCCTGGCTGTGGGATGAGATCCAATCCAGGGCAGAAAGGAGGTAGCTGGCTGGCTGCAGAGAAGGGGAAGCTTGCTCTCTTTAACAACATCCCACACAATTCCGGTGAGAAAATGCAAGCCAGGGCAGGCTCCAAAAGAGCAATGCAGGATATATCTCCTACAATACCGTTAGTCCCATAAAGCTCTCTATAAGAGCAAGTACTACCTTCTATTAATACCTTTTTTTTTTTTTTTTGCAAGGCAGAGATTTCTCTCAGAGGCCATGGAGTCATAAACCCTGGTAATTCCTGTGTATAGCATGACAGGCCCCAGCAGAGAGGGCCATGGCAGCCAGAGAGCTCAGGAAAGGCCATTTTCAGCACATCTAGCCATGGAAAGAAAGCACATGTAGTCGGGGTTTGCAGTGCCAAGGCTCTGGAGGACTCCTGAATCCTGTGCATAGTGATATCCATTGAAGACTTTTGAGCAAGTCAAGAAAACATGCCACATTCTTCAGAACAAACCATGCCCTGTGGCGTGGTCCTTTTCCTCTCCCTCGTTGGCATCCTGTTTGGGCACTTGATCTCAGGTCGCTTCTGAAGGCCAGGATGCCAACACTCCAGAGCCCCACGCTGACTCCTGTCCTTCTCTGTGCCCTACCCTGGGGAGGTCTTCCAAGGTCACAATGGACTGGAAATGCCTCCTCCCAGGGAACAGAAGAAGTTCTTATTACTAAAAACATCCCCCTTGTTTAGCCTGCACCTGATCCCTCCTCATCAGCTGCTAGCGGACATGATCATCTCATTAAACACACACACACCACCGTGGCACCATCTGAAGTGAGCAGTGTGCTCAGCGCTCAACCTCTGCAATGAGCCAGTCCTGCACCTCTCTTTTCCCCATTATTTTATAAACCATGTTAGAGAAGCCTCCCCAATCTTTTTTTTATTCTTTTAGGGGCACCAGCCCAGACTGGACAGTCTTCCATCATGGAGAAAGATGAGGTCCCTAGCTCTTCGCATCACATTCCCTTTCCCTCCATCTGATCCAGATCTGCTTTGCTTACAGTGGATGACACCACCAACACACTCAGTTCCTGTCTATGAGAACCCAATTCATCTGCATTCTGCCTGCTTTTTCTCTTTGATCTATCTGTTGGAGCAGGACAGGATGGGGAGGGTGAGCCTCAGTGTGGAACCTGCACTTTGTACTTAATTTAATCCTGTTTGGCAGCACTTTTGATCCAAGTACTTGGATCTGATTGATCAAAGCAGTTTGGAAAACCTGGCATCTAGAATAGTAACAATGCGACAGTTGTTTGCTTTTGCAGAAGCCCTAGGTATTTATTGTTGGCCTGTCTAACTATCTCCTTCTCAACTATCCTTCTTTCCATCTGCTCCTTCCTCCCTCCTTGCCCCCCTTCTTACCTTCGTACTTCCATCATCCATTTATCTACCCATCTATTCATCTGTCCGTCCGTCATCCATCCATCCATCCGTCCATCCATCCATCCATCCATCCCTCCATCATGTTGCAGGCTTCAATGAGACACATGTATTTATTCAGCACCTACTATCTTCCAGGCATTGGGAGTGTAAGAGTGACCAAATGGGACAAACCTCCTGCTTACTTGAAAATTTCAAGGAGAAACAGAAAGAAACAAAAACCAAATGATTATGTTCCTCTAAAGTCCTATGCTCTGAAGGAAAAGGCAGAGTAGGGGGGTGCAGGGGGCTGTGGCTTTTAAAGGCAGGGTGGTCAGGGAAGACCTCTTAGAGAAGACACCTACCATCTAATCCTACAAGGTAGGGCTCATTATTCTATTTTATTGAGAAGAAATTTAGAACATCGGAGGTTAAATGTATTGCTTAGGTTCACATAAGTACTGAATACAGAATCATTTGAGGGTGAAGCCAGGCTTCTGGGCCATTCCCTCCTGTGCTCCGATGTTTACTGAGGCCTCACAGGAGCTGGACCTCGCACTGGGTCTTAGGCATAGAGAGCAGAACCAGTCCTGGGCCTGGAGCCCAAGCAACACCAGGTTCAGTGGATGCGGGGTGTGCTGCTGCAGCTGCGTGGGGAAGGGCTAATGAAACGGGGCAGAAAATGGTTTTGTAGCTTCCTTCCCTACTTCATAAGACCAGGACTCGGAAATACAAGCAGCTCCTAGTGACTGCTCAGCTCCTAGGACCAGGTGAATGGAGCTGACGTCACTGCCATTCCACATAATGCTATTTTGATGTCCTGGATTCTGCTACTTTATTATAAGGTAATTTCTTTCCGCAGAATTGTAGCCACTTAAAAAAATAGATATATTATGATGCAGTTCAAATGTGTCAGCTGAGAAATTTGTTTTCCTTATAGGGAGCTATACAGAGATTTTGAGCAGTTTCAGACACGTGAGGTCACCAACAGCTCGCTGACAGCCTAGGAGGAGAGCTGGATGAGGCTGGACTGAGGAGTACAGAATAAAATTGAAAGGAGAGAGAGGAAATGGGGAGAGAGGAAACGGGAGAGAGGAAATGGGGAGAGAGGAAGGGGGAGAGAGGAAAGGGGGAGAGAGGAAAGGGGGAGAGAGGAAAGGGGGAGAGAGGAAAGGGGGAGAGAGGAAAGGGGGAGAGAGGAAAGGGGGAGAGAGGAAGGGGGAGAGAGGAAAGGGGGAGAGAGGAAGGGGGAGAGAGGAAAGGGGGAGAGAGGAAAGGGGGAGAGAGGAAAGGGGGAGAGAGGAAAGGGGGAGAGAGGAAACGGGAGAGAGGAAACGGGAGAGAGGAAAGGGGGAGAGAGGAAAGGGGGAGAGAGGAAAGGGGGAGAGAGGAAGGGGGGAGAGAGGAAGGGGGGAGAGAGGAAAGGGGGAGAGAGGAAACGGGAGAGAGGAAACGGGAGAGAGGAAATGGGGAGAGAGGAAAGAGGGAGAGAGGAAATGGGGAGAGAGGAAGGGGGAGAGAGGAAACGGGGAGAGAGGAAACGGGGAGAGAGGAAACGGGGAGAGAGGAAAGGGGGAGAGAGGAAAGGGGGAGAGAGGAAATGGGGAGAGAGGAAGGGGGAGAGAGGAAACGGGGAGAGAGGAAAGGGGGAGAGAGGAAGGGGGAGAGAGGAAACGGGAGAGAGGAAATGGGGAGAGAGGAAGGGGAAGAAAGAGACCAACCTCAACAGGGACGGAAGCCACTGCAGATGTGCCGGCGAGGCAAAGGGGAAGCTTGACGTATGAATACCAGATAAAAGGCCCACATTATGACAGACGTCAGGCAAAGGGGTGGAAACAGTATGTAATCATGTAGAAAAGCTTTTTGGAAGTGGAAACAAACACCGGATCGCTGCTGGGGAATCTGAAGCCGATACACACGGAGCCTTCTGGGTCAGAGTGTGATGTGGTTTGGATCTGATCTGTGTCCCCACCAAGACTTACGTAGAATTGACATTCCCAGCTTGAAGGTTGGGCCCAGTAGGAGGCGACTGGTTCATGGGGCGGTTTCTCCTGAAAGGTTTAGCACCATCTGCTTGGTGCTGTTCTGGGCATAGTGAGCGAGTTACTGAGATTTGGTCATTTAAAAGTGTGTGGCGCCTCCCTCTTCCTTCTCTCTCTTGATCCCTCTCTGGCCCTGTGATCTGCCTGCTTACCCTTCACCTCCCGACACAACTGTAAGCTTTCCGAGGCTTCCCCAGAAGCAGAAGCCACTCTGCTTCCTGTAAAGCCTGCAGAACCAAGAGCCAATGAACCCTCTTTCCTTTATACATTACCCAGTACAGGTATTTATTTATAGCAGTGCGAGAACAGACTATACAAGGTGTGCTTATAATTTTTTTTTTTTTTTTTTTTTGAGATGGAGTCTCGCTCTGTCACCCAGGCTGGTGCAGTGGTGCAACATCGGCTCACTGCAACCTCCATCTCCCCGGTTCAAGTGATTCTCCTGCCTCAGCCTCCCAAGTAGCTGGGATTGTAGACAGGTGCCACCACACCTGGCTTATTTTTGTATTTTTAGTAGGGACGGGGTTTCACCAGGCTGGTGTCAACCTCCTGACATTATGATCTGCCTGCCTTGGCCTCCCAAAGTGCTGGGATTACAATGTGAGCGACAACACCTGGCTGTGCTTATGATTTTAATGCCCCAAATGCCGGTGGAGCAGCACCGCTCAGAACACCAGGTGTGGGTAAGATGCAATGACTCGTTTCCCAATAATGCAAAAGCACTGTGCGCGCCCAAGCAGAAGGCCACCTGGCGTTTCAGGAGCACTGCCATTCTTCCAAAGACAACCCCTCCGAAAGGTTTATGACCAATTTGCATATGTGAATTTTTGCCAACAGTGAAGCATTTTATATAATATATATTAATATATAATATACTGTCAATTAACCTAATGAGAAATAGTGAAAATAATCATATTTTAATTTATATTGTGTTTTAAAAATCTCTCCCACATCATGGAACAATTTTACTGAGATTATGTTTCCTTTGGTCTCAGTCTTTACTTTTTGAGATGGAATTTTGCTCTTGTTGCCCAGGTTGGAGTGCCCTGGTGTGATCTCAGCTCACTGCAACCTCTGCCTCTCAGGTTCAAGAGACTCTCTTGCCTCAGCCTCCTGAGTAGCTGGAATTACAGGTGCTTGCCACCATGCCCGGCTAATTTTTGTATTTTTAGTAGATATGGGGTTTCGCCATGTTAGCCAGGCTGGTCTCGAACTCCTGACCTCAGGTGATTCACCCGCATCGGCCTCCCGAAGTGCTGGGATTACAGGCGTGAGCCACCTCACCCGGCCTGGTGTCAGTCTTTTTGTTTTCCATGGCACAGTCCCTGTACTTCTGGCTTTTTCAGAATGCTGACCTTTTTCTTCTGTTATGATGTCATTGTTGAAAACCTTGTTTCTAGGTTGGAGAACCGCCCATCCAACATTGAGTACTTTCTCTATTTGCCCAGTAGTATATTCATGACCTCCACAACCGAACCATTCACTCTATTTCTTATCAAAGTGATCCCTTAAAACTGTTGTACCAGAATAAGCAAAATGGGATGAAATCGCAGCTGAATAATAATATTTAAGCATGTGATAGATGCGCCTGCCTTTCTTTAAACCTGGTTCTGTCAGACAGCCTCGATGAACCTGTGTGGATGCAGGCTGATGAGAGCCAAGGCGCCTTCCCACCTGCTCTGTGATATCTAAAAGGCGTGGCTAAGGGAGTGACAGGTCAGCGGTCAGTGATTCTTTTTATGGGTACTTTCCGGGGAAGCCTTGTTTTCTAGCTGGGCATCTGTGGGATCTAAGAAAGATTACAAATGCCTATCAGTCTTCAGCCTTTTTGGAATGCCCCCTCCTGTCTGACTGACATACTCGGTGTCCACGCTTCAGAGTCAGAAGAGCAAAGGCTTGGAACTGGGCTGATCTGGCATTCAATGTACAAAAGGCCCTTATTGTACAAGCTCTTGAGGCTCTGTCCCCTCATCTGTAAAATGGGGACAAGGACCTGACTCAAAGGTGCTGGGCCGCTTAGTGAGTCAGCGTGTAGAGCTCCTGGCATGTGGCAGGTCCCTAGGAGACCCAAACGATAATGAGGATGACCTTAGACTGTGGGGAAGGGGTGGCTTCTGGACTCTAGGACTGGGAGGGTGTGCAGGGAGAACAGCGCTCCTGTATCAGCCCCTGCTCACATCACTTACCACGCATGTAATGATTCATGATCACATCAGTAGGGGCTTTACACCATCTCCCTCACACTTCATGGGTCCCCAGGGCCTTGAGCATTAAGGGCGACTCGGGGAGCCTGTGGACTAACCAGATGCCTCCGGAAATGAGGAAAGAAGAGACTGTCACCTGAAACCCTTTACAAACAATCGGAACTATCATCCAGCATAAGGATTTCCAGTTCCCCGCACCGATCTCCTTACTCCTCTCAATGAGTGCGGTTTACACGGCCCCAGATCCCAGCTTGTTCTGGGAGCCCTCCTGGCCTGCCCTGGGCGGGGTCTCCAGACCTCCCCTGAGTCAGCACCCAGTGTCAAGCTGAAAGAGGCAGCAGGCAACCGCGAGCAAAGGCCCTTGAGTTTGACTTCTCTTTATGCCACTCAACTCCGGGAACAAAGATCACTTTCCTATCGTTCCTCTCCTTGACCTTAACAAACATGACATACACTTTAAACGAACGACACATTTTAGATCCTCAGCAGGCCGTTTGTAAATCAAGTATGGTGCTGGATACAGCACACAGCATCTCTGATCCTTATAGTCGCCCCATAAGGTCTACATCTTTCCCATTTCAGAGCCTCAGCATTTTAGAAACTTGCTGACGATCACAATGTAAATGGCGAAGCTGGGCTTGACTCATGGGTTTAGAGCCAAAACCCGTGATCTTTCTATCCAGCTGTGACCCTGTGCTGCCTTCCTCTCGGAAAGCTCCTACGTGGCTACCGACTCCTGTCCCTGCCACTTTCCTCTTCGGAGCCACCAACATATTCCCCCATAGTCCACCTGCTCCTGGAGTCAACTCCATCTCCACCAAATCATTTTCCAAAAAATCACAGGACAGGCGAGGATGCCAGCCGCCTCATGCTTCTGTCTCAGGTGCTGAGCTGACATGGGTCACACCCCGCCCCCCTGCCCCATGGCATCTGAGCGTGCTCAGTGAGATTTCCCTTTAACACCAGGACAATGGAGGCAGGAGGCAGATATTTGTGTGCTCTTTCTTGCATCTATACTGATTCAGAAAAAGAAATGAAAAATTCGGAGTGGAATGACTTGGACACTTCTGAAGGAGAAGTCAACTCCTCAAGAAATAAATCTTGGGGAAGTTTGGTCAGTAAAAATCACTCTGCTCTGCTGTTAATTTGTCCAATGGCTTGAACGACACAGAGTTTCAAAGGTTAACTTTCTATCTCCCTCCAGGAAGGCAGTAACAGTCACCTTCTGAGAGTTTTATTCATTTGAGCTTTCACCCAAAACATGAGGGAGTGGAAGATGCCATGTCACGCTTTACCATTGATATATGTCCCTCGGGCATAGCAATGATACATCTCACTGCTGCGTGGCAAAGAAAACTGACATTTGCAGGTGAGGCAGGCCGTGATTTCATCAGCCACATAAAGGTGGGGACAGGACAGATGCATTTCTCTATGGAATCGAAGGCCTGGATCCATACTCCAACCCCTGTCATCTGCTTTGTTCATTCTCTTCTCTGGAGAATGAAGAAAAGTGGCTATGATAACTCACAGGTAGCCTCGATAGATGCAATCTTTTGCATCCTTTCATCAGCCCTCTGAAACTGCTGCTGCTTTAACTTGGTAGTGGGGGTGAGGGGTGCAGGAAGGTGGGAAGAAGATGGAGCAGAGCCCTGTTTGCAATGCTTACTCCCATCCAGCGGGCTAGGGTGACTTACCCTGGAGTCTCCAGGCTATAATCAAAGTCTCCCATGAGGAACAGAGATGTTTAAAGGCCAAGAGGACACAGTGGCCGAAACCTGGTCCTATTTGCAACACACACCTGCTGCCCCGAACTCCAATGTTAGATTGTAGGATGGTGCCAAACCGGGCTCTGGGCCACTTCCTGGGGTCAAGGAGCTACCAGCTAGTGGTCGCCAGAGTGACTCAGCACAACTCCTTCCAGAACCACACGCTGGCCACACCCCTCCAGGGTGGAATCTCTCTTCACAGGGAACCTGTGGCAGGAGGTTGCTCTGGGAGCTTGGAGCAACACCAGCACTTAGTGAAAACAGATTGTGGGACAGGAGCCGTGGGATTGTTTACTGTTTTGTGGAACACCCCTCCCATATCCATTCTTCTAGGAACAAGAACATTATGGGGAATCCATTTTATATGTTAATTAGAGCTAACTTTCCTATCTAACGGCAGAGGTATGCATATATGACTGAATCAGAGAGATCCATCCTACACGTGGTACGATTGGGTCAATGCTGGGCGTATGAACAAAGCCAGGGAAGTCAGTGTCTTCCTTGGAGCTCAATGCCTGAGCTGGCTGGATGAGGCTCCAGGTCTTCTGTCTGTCAGGGCTCTCTTCTGCTCCCGCTTTCCCATGGAGGCTGGGATCGGTCCTCCTTTCCCTCCTCCCAAGGCTGTCCTCTCCTTGTATTTACCTCCTGGGAGGCCCCAGGGCTCCTGCCTGTGGGCCAGAGCACAGCAGATGTGTTCCAAGAACGTGTGAGTGAAAACCCATTTGGGGAAAGCACATCATGCCTCCAGCGCCCTTGTCAACTGTGGCTCTGTGAACACAGCAGCCTGGGTAAATGAACACTGTCTGATGCTTTATCTTTTCTACGACTCTGGATTTCTACTTATTCATTGACATCAAATGAAGTATTACTGTGGGATCCTATGTAAGGTCATAAAAAGACAGACGTTTTACTTCCTAGAAAGGTAAACTGTTATTCCCTCAAAGTTCAGGAAGAAGACGTATAAGCAGGGAAACTGAAGGGGGCTGAGTGCTGACCTTGGGGGCAGATGCAGCTCCAGAACTAAAAGAAAATATCATTAAAGGAAAGAGGCTCAAAGGCACGGAGCCCACAGACAACTCTCTGTGCGCCCTGCCCGTCCAGAACCTACTGATCCCGGTCAGGATAGTGGAGAAGGGGCCAGCAAAGTGCTTCCTGTGGTTTTTGTGTGTTAGCTGCCATCTGGCATTTATCTTAGAGACAGAATGGTCAGTAATTTAAAAACTGCGAATGACTTCTATCCATTTGTAAGATGTCATAAAGGCAGATTTGGTTCAAAATTATTGCATTAAAAATGTCTGTCTTCATGAAGACAAGAGAGTTCACATCTCGTAGAGAGAATGACAGCAGTTTTCTTACCACTACTGTATTACATCAATTTAGAGCCTCTGTGTCCTTAATAAAGGAACACTTAGATGTCTTGCCATTATCAAAGGATAAAAGTTAGCCTTTCAGGGGGAATTTTCACACCATACTATATTTTATCATTATGTAGGAAGTGATGGATTTTAATTACTAGTTTTATCTTCAGAGTGCTATAACTTATATTTGTAATTGTAGTTTGGAAGTTCCCAATGTCATTATGTTTTTTTTTTTGAAAGAGAAATGATGGCATCTTGAATGAAGCCCACAATTTACTCAATCTAATCTTACTTAAAATGACTCCATTATGCAAATGTACTTCTCCAGTTCAGTGAAATCAGCTCCTCCTTCCCTCTGCCACTGACTTCCCTGACCCCTGCCACTAACATCCACAGACAAAGGCATTTTTACAAACCACTGGATACTGTATTGTTCTTCCCATCTCTCATCACTGGACCTTCACATTCATCAACAAATGAATTCCAAACGAACAAACTTTTTCACTTGAAGAGACAAAAGGGAGACTTTCCTGCCTTCCAAACAATACAACTTCTAGCAAAAATCTCTTTTCTTCCCATCTGTGGCCACAGGAATTGTAGGTGATTCATCACTGCGCCGCCCCAAGTGGGTCACAATAAACCAAGCTCACGTAAAAGAAGTTTTGCAGATAAACACTGAGTATCCACCAGCCCATAAGGATGGTCTGGCCAGCTCACACTGCAGAAATCAAATGACACTGGGTTCTAGTGGGTGATAAAATAAAAAAAAAACTAACACATTTTGGGAACTCTCTGATGCCCATTGTGACCCTAGGTGTGTTGTTATCTGTAGATTAATTGCTAAGGAATGTTTTTAAGTAACCATGCTAGTGGTTCTGACAACATCGGTAAAAGTAAATTTGCTACCCAAATAAAAATACTCAAACGGAGTAAAGATGTCGCATTGACAGAAGATCTTTGTAGATATTAAGACTAAACCAGACAAAGAGAGCTCAATGCCAGCCACAAAGTTTGAACTGTGAACAGCAGTTGTGTGTTTGAAATCAACACGGGAAGTCTTGAGATACAAGGTTTGTGGGACAAAAATCAGTAAGGAAAAGAATTATACCCTTAGCCAACAAGAATGTACATGATCAATAACAAAAACAGTGAGAAGACAACAAATAAATGAACGAAAAACCCCAAAAGGCATTCTGAAAGTACATTACTTTGCCAGTTAGAAGTTGCAGGCATATGTTTTGAATTTGCTATTGTTTTATTTGTAGAAAGATTTGGAAGCAGTATTATTTTATTGAAATAGAATGCCAGATTGAGAAAAGCCCATTTCAAAAGGGAATAGTTAGCTGGAGGGAAGGGCTTCATCCAGTAAGTGTTTAGGTCTCCAGATCTGGAAGGTGAGTAACGGACATCCTGAATGTAACTGGAGAATTCTGGACGACTCAGCAAGCTGTCCAGGTCACTGGGGTGCAAATGTCAAGGGCCTGTGAGGCAAGGACTCAAAGAGTCCTAGAGCTCTGAGTTCCTGTGCTTCCCGGGAGGCCTACGACGACCCCAGAGCATACGTGATCCAGATCCTGAATCATTTGCTCCTGGGTGGGGAAATACGGCAAATGCAAACTTGACAATAAGTTTTCCTTTCTGAATCATGAAAGGCTAATTCAAACCAACCACTATAACAAAGCATTGAAATGCTCTCAACCTGGCATATCTGGCTGGTCAGGGGCCTGGCTGAGGAAGTCACCTCTGCTGCTCCCAGGACTGCATTTGTCCAGGATCCATGCCTCCCGGGGGGATACTGTGATGGATTCACATCCGCAGTCCACTCCAGATCCAGGCAGGAGTGCACGGGGACTGCGGGAAGTGTGTCACTCTGGCAGAGTCGGTGCTCTTGAGCCAGCATCTTACACACAGCAGGATGTCAACAAATATTTGATGAATGAGAGAATGGTGTGGCAGATGAGGATCTCTGCTCTCCAGGTCAGAGCCCAAGCTCTGCACACAATTTGCCCTGGTTGGCCCCACTGTCCCTGTGTACCCTGATCTGTGCTATTCTGTATACCGGAAATATCCCCCCTCTTCTGCCCCTGGCAAATCACTATTCCAGGGAAACCTTGTCTTCAAAGCCTCCTAGTTAGCTGCTTTCCTCCAGCCCAACATATCTGGCCCATGACCCTCTTACAGCCCATTTTACAGACCCCAAGGATTTGAATATCTTGCTCACCAGCCTGAGCTTCTTGGGAGCACAGTTGTATCTTATTTATAGAGTTTAGATTTACTAGGAGCTCTGCATGTAGCACAGAATCACATATATAACATGGAGTAGATTACAGGCTATGTTAGAGGATAACAGACCCATGGGGTAGGTAGATCATTATCCTCATTTTACAGATGAGGCACAACAAGGTTGAGCAATTTGCAGCAGGTCCCTTGCTAGTAAGTCCAATGCCTGTGGCTCCCCCAAAAGGCCCACATCCTCATCTAAAACCTATGCACATGTTATCTGATATGGCAAAAGGAACTTTGAAGATGTGATTCCGCTTAGTATCTTGAGATGAGGAGATCACCCTGGGAAATCTAGGTGAATCTGTTAGAATCACAAGGGTCCTTATAAGAGGAAGGCGGGAGAGTCAGCATCAGAGAAAGGGATGTGACTACAGAAGCAGAAGTCAGAAAGGGACAGAGATTTGCAGATGCGGTGCTGTTGGCCTTGAAGATGGAGGAAGGGGCCATGAGCCAAGGAATGCAAGTGGCCTCTAAAAGTTGGGCAAGGCAAGGAAACAGATTCTCCCTAGGACCTCCCAAAGCAATGTTGCCTTGCCAATATCTTGATTTCAGGATTTCTGACCTCCAGAACTGTAAGATGAAGAATTTGGAAGCCATTACTAGTTTGTGCTAATTTGTTACAGCAGCCATGGGAAACTCACACATTGCCTGCAAACTGGAAGCCAGGCAGAAACACTGACATGGGAAGGAAGAAACACACCGCACTCCTGAAGGAGGTGGTCGATGGCCATTCTAAGAGCTCCCGGGCCACAGTGGGTTGCAGTATTCCCTACTCCCTGTTCTCTGGAGGAAGTCTGTATGATGATCTGAAGAACTGAGCAAAGGCAGGCAGGACACACCAAAACCCAGAATGTCACAAGCCCAAGGTGGCTCCCCAAGCCTGGTCTCTGTGCTGTGGCTTCCAGGAACCCTGAGCTGTCTCCTCAAAGATGAAGTCTCATCACCAAAACACATTTTTACTGACAGTCCTGATGCCATGGATGTGCCATGCTGTGTGCAGCGGCCACACACAACACCAGCCACCGCTGCCCCAGCAAAGGCTTCCTGGTTACCAGGGAGAGTGGGTGGGAAAGAGCAGAGTTAAGCCAGGAGCTCCCAGGGAAGCCTCCTCCTAAGGAAGAGGATGTGGCTACCCGGGCACTCAGACCTCCACCTCCGTCATGGGGGTGATAAGAGTCCACGCAGGTGACTTCCCACTGCTCTTGCTTTTGAAAAGCTGTCTGTGGGTCAGGTTGTCTGTCTGCCTGTCTGGTTCTCTCTCTGGTTAGGCAGCTGCAGAAGGACTAGTTTGATGAGATAATGAATACCAGCCTTGGTCACCATGAATCAGAGGCATACAGCCAGCTGAGTCACACAGCGGGGGTGGCTCAGAGAGTGCTGTTGTGTTCCATCTGACCTCACTCTGGAAGTGGGGCCAGATGTTCGAATGCAGCAGGGCATCAGGGAACATTTCACTCCCAAAGCTCCAAGTGCTGTGTGTGCTCTGGCCACAAAATGCTTTTTGGAAAGGAGCTTCATCACAGCCCTTGTAACCCAAGAAAAGGAGACTGCTGATTCTGGAGAAAGGCTTGGAAGGGGAGGGCTTCTAGGGATGCCCAAAGCCATGACAATCTGGCCTGCGGCAGTAGCCACAGTCCCAATGTGATCTCACTTGGCTAAAAGGTGCTTAAAGTCACGAAACCATGTCAAGCCCAAGCACCATTCAATGTGCATAGCGAGTACAGGCTCAGTCACTGTCACTGCAACAGGGTGTTCCCCTGCAACCCCTGTGCCCCTTGCTTTGCCTAGAGGGCCCCAAGGCCCAGCAGGTGATGATGCCAGGACTGAGGGCTGCTCAGGGCCTAAGGATGAAGCAGCAAGGGCTCCGGACCTGCAGGCCTCCCCATCCCACCTGCCCAAGCACATCCCTGAGTACTGAGGAGCATCGGAACAACTCCTCAGAGGCTGAGCTGAAGAGGCCTGCACTTTTCCTTGCCACCAGGCTGCCCTTTCTTCTCCCCCAGAAAGTTCCAAGTACAGAGAGCATCACCGGCTGGCAGGGGTCATGGGCCTCCCAGCAGGACCCAG
The DNA here is from genome assembly GCA_031835075.1 of Saguinus oedipus. Lineage (NCBI taxonomy): Eukaryota > Metazoa > Chordata > Mammalia > Primates > Cebidae > Saguinus > Saguinus oedipus. The sequence continues at coordinate 131,779,748 of CM063179.1, forward strand.
CTCCGAGAAACATCCATCTTGTATTCCATGCCCGGTCTTGGCTTTCACATTCTATTGAAAACCCTAGCTTCAAGGTTTAGTCATCATTCTCTGTCCCAGTTTACTTCCCTCATCACTCCTAAAACCAAAGCCTCACAACCAAAGTCTGACAAAGGTCCTATCAGGTTTCCCTCCTCTTAGAGATCCTGCCTGAGTCTGCTTGGCATTCAGCCTGGGCCGGGCCAACCACAGCGGCCTTGCCAGAGCTGGGGTCTCTGGCCAGGGCTGAAGTCATTCCTGCAGCCAGCGGGAGGAGGGAGTGACAAAGGACACGACCACATTACAATGAGGGAAAGAGAACTGCAGGACAGGGTGGGGCCTGCCCTTGTGGATTCGTGGCTGGACTCATGGGAGCTGGACACAGGCACTGAATCTCAAATGGTTTTGGAGTGACGGGGCCTCGGAGGCCAGGGCTGCTCAATGAGGCCTTGGATCTCTGACCCCAGGAGGTGGCGCATGGAAGAGTGACATGCAGGGGATGGATTTTTCTGCCTTTTGCATCTGAGCTTCTGCTTCACCGTGGAGCTTTAGAGCAAGACCTCCCTCTTCGGAGTGGCTGTGCATTGTGGGAATAACACATGGGCATGGGGTCACAGTGACCCAGGTTCAAATCCTAGCCTGGAGACGTGGGGAAACTGACATTTGGTCTTACAGTTTGAGCATCATCTTCTGTAAAACTTCACAGTCCCCAACTCAGGGGCTTGTTGGAGGGTCGGAAGAGGCAATCTGCACCAAGTGCGCAGCCTGAACTGGTGAACTGGTGAATTGGTGGCCTCTTGTTTGACTCAACCACCCACCTTTCCCGTTTGAGAGCCACTCACTGCTCCCAGGCCTTCTGATCACAGATGTGCTCATGCTTCAAGTCTGATCAGGGCCTTCCCCATGGAGCCCTGGGTCCCTTACTTGGTTGGGGTCCTCTTTTGAGTACAAAGGGGCATTGCTAAAATCTCAGTGGTGGTGTGGAAGTTCTGTCTGTCCCACTACGTGCTATGCTATCTGAGGGCAGGAGTCACGGCAATTCACCCCGTCATCCCATGGGGCACACAGTAGGTGCTCCTGCATCTCCTGTTGGACTGCACTGAGCTCCTTAAGGCCAGGCTCCAGGCAGTGTCCGTTTCTGCACACCCCATACCCAGTGTGCCCCAGCCCTTCCCTGGGAGTCAATCACTCCCGACTGAACACAGCAGATGCTGTGTGGACAGCGCCCGCCAGGGGTGGGGGCTCACCAAAACAAAGCACACACCTCCAGGCCCACAGCCCAGGTCTGCCAGTGCCTCTCCTGATGCCAAGCTTGAGGCGGCCACATACCTGGTCCCCAGAGGGTGACACACTGCTGCTCGTGAGTCTGGCAGATGCCGTTGTAGCAGTAGCCATCCACACCCTGACACGAGTGCCCATCATGCAGGTACACATTGGCTGGGCAGTGAGGGCTGGCCCCCGTGCAGAACTCTGGGAGGTCACAGGAGTTGCTGGAGCCCCTGCACGCCGTTCCCGCAGGCTTCAGCTGGAAGGAGAGGGCTGGTTATGGCACATGTACCCAGGGAAAGGGACAGGCAGCTCTCAGCAGCACTCCTGGGGTGGAGTGGACAAGGCCATCTTAAAGGCCCACATAAAGGGGTGGGGAGTTCGGAAGTCATTGCTAATGTAGAGAGAGCTCATTAAATCAGATTCTCGCTCTGGGCTCTGGGGTTCACAGTTCCATTATAAAGTGGGTGGACAACCAAGAGCAGCCTCTCGTTAATGTCTCACAACATTAGGGTTCTGTGAGGAACACGCATGCACGCTGGCTGCTGGCACTTGGCACCTCAGGGGAAGAAGAGGGAGGGAAGTGTTGGCTGCTGGGCTGGTTGATTCTTAAGAAAAAGGTCTCTGGGTGTCAACACCATCGCACGTCCCAAGGGGACATTTGTTTTTATAGTGTTAGCGTTTGTGGGCAAGCTAATAAAAATAACTTTAAGGGCACAATCACAATAGCAAATTCACTTTGTTATCAGATCACAGCACTGGAACTCTCTCTACGGCTTTATGGGGAGAACAGGAGAAGAAAAAGGAGGGGTAGAGGGTGCTAGAAGCTCTCTGACCAATGGCTCAGCTTTTTGTGATTGAAGAAATTAAGGCTCAGAGTGGCCCAGAGCTGCACAGCTAGGGACCCCCGCAAGTCTTGGGCTTGGCTCCCTGCATACTCCTCAAAGGCAAAGAGATAGGACTCCGGCCAACTCTAGAAGATCCGGAAGTTGAAGGGAATTGTTGAAAAGTCATAACCTAAAGGTGGGTGATGCCCAGGGATTGCCCTGTGGTCCTCCCTCCCCTTACTTGGGCATCCCCTGGGCACAGGCTGACTTGCTTCCACCCTTCCCCAACTCCCTTCCAGGCACCTTCCTCCACCAGTTGCTGGGGGCCAGGGAAAGCCAGCTGCTAATAACATTTCCCATAAGTTAATCACCATCAGGAAGGGGATGAAGGATATTTTAAAGCCGAACATTAAATGTTGTAGTGCACTTCTAAATCACCGCACTCACATGTGGCAGCTAAGAGGGAGTTTCCTGTAAGCAGAATGTCAGGATCAATTGCTGAATTAAAAAGAAATAAAACTCTACCCTTGGAAATGTTGAATCAAAAGCTCAGGCTTCTATTCTGTCAGATGTCAGCTCTGAATAAGGAGACAATGGAACTGCCAAAAGAAACGCAGTCCTAGCCAGCAGCACTGGCGAGAGTATAAAACTGCCATTCTTGGCTGGGCGTCAGCGGCACCTTCTTTTGGGAGGATACTAAGATTGAGTTGTTTATACAAAACTTCTGGGACAACCCAGCAGGCAGACCTTCATGGGATCAAGAAGACGAACTGGGGAAGCCTGAGTGATGGTAGGGGGGGACTTGTTCTTGCCTTGCTCTTCTTGTCAGCATAGTAGGACCACACGTGCCTCTGAAAGCACACACGGAACATTGAAAGTTGAACGAGGGCTTTTCGGTCTCATGATTTTTTCAGGCCCTAAGTAAACACAGGTGACTGGCAATTAAAGCATGCATTTCGCCTGAAGATTGGAAGACAGTAAGAGGTGGGTAACACCAACTGGCAAGAGAAGGAGGGATAGTGAGTGCTGCGGTGAGTGCTGGGAACCTTCCAGCCACACTGCTCACCCTGCATCAGATCTGAACCACTGAACCTGGTGGCGAGCTGGGGGTAAAGCTGCAGCTCCGATGACTTACCTGGCAGTCTTCACAACAAAGCCCGTGTGCGCACACAGCGTCCGGCTTCAGGGTACAGGTGGTGGCATTGCAGCAGCGATTCATACATTCCTGGAGAGGGGAATGGGGTTTGTTTGACAGGGCCTTATGGAGGTAACCACTGGCTGAATGCAAACATTACACCTCCAATGGCTGCAAAAGGGAAGAAAGACCAAGAGGGCCGAGCTCCAGAACTGCGCACCTGCCTGCTGATTATTTCCCTCTGAAAGGAAACCAAAGCTTCTGCTGTTTATCAACCAACTAGCCTACAAGTCCCTGGAAAAAGCATACAGATGCCCTCATGAAAGGTAAAGGAGTTGTGACAGAGGCTGGCCGCTTGGGGACGTCACTGTAGTCAGCAGTACATTGGGGCTCTATAGAGGGGTCTCCAGGTGGATCTCATTGCAATGGACTTCCTCAGGATCCCTGAAGGACTTTGAAATTACTTAATCAAAAATATACATAGATGCATACAATCTGTACTCTTTAAAAATGAACCCTTTGGATTTAGACAGTGCTGGCAGGAAATGAAGTCAAACCAAAGGTTTCAACCACAGTTCCCTGCAACCCCACCAGGGTCGTGGATGAGACCCTTGTGCAGCCCAGGTAAGTTGTCACGTCTGACAATTCCATCACTCGGAAAGTCAGAAATGGACACTGCAACAACCAAGGAAGGAGGCCGATGGGTTGTGCCCATTGATTTGCGAGGGATTTAAATGGATAGATCAAGCAGTAGAGGCACTGTCCTCTCGGAAACAAAAGTGAGAAAAGAAATTAACTCCTTTATAACGCTGTGCTTCACAAGTACCCATTTTTCCTAACAAAAACAAACAAGAGATTGACATTTTTTGCTTAGTTCTCAGCATAAGGCCTGCACACATTTATCAAGTGAAGTCCTTGTACTTTAGAACATTCAAGTAACTTGGAGTTTACACATTTTAGAAGAAATGTAATTATCAGAAGATGGAACAGTTCATAGATCTTTAATACTGGGTAATCTATCAATGTTCTTTTATTTTATCCAGTATATGATATGACCTGAAAAATGTATATACTATTGGCTGGGGTGAAGCTAATCATCTACAAGTTGAATAATATAATACTTTACTCCTGAAAACCAACTTTCTTAAATGGATTTATCATGAGTTTTATAAATGTAATTAATAAAATTTTGTCAATAATCCAGAAGATTTATGAAACTATATCCTGCGTAAAACTCTATGAATTATGCTCTCATTTGGTGTTCCATTTGCTTCTATTATACATACGTCCAAAGTTATGAAATTTTAAATCTGCTTGAGGACTGTATAAACATCCAAAATGTGTAATATATACAATAAGATAAAACTGTCAACCGGAAATCATAGCTGTAACTTTTATGACAGTAAGGGTTTCTAACCTGTGGACTTACAATTCTAAAAGAGTTTAGAAACTTTCGTTTTTTTAATGTATTCCATTAATTGCATTTTAAAATCAGTGCCATCAAATACATACCAATGCTATCCTGTTCCTTATGATCTAAATGGCTCTATGAATGACACATTTACCAAATTACAGGTTTTCTTGAAATTCCATGTTAAAGCAGCCATCCTAAATCTGGGTCCTAAAATTCCTTAAGAAATATCTTCCCCGCTCTCTCAAATCACCCAGTAATGTAAGCAGCCACTCAAATGAAAATGCAGCCAAGCCAAATGGCTTTGACTTCAAAGGGGATGATAATGTGAGAACGATAACTAAGTTTAAAGATATTCGTGAGCTTCTGGCATCCCAGTGACTTTAAACAAGGAGATAAGGTGGCTTCCCCAATCCTGTTAGCTGGAAGAATGAGTGAATTGTCAGGATTTCCTTATGTTGATATGAATCCAGTGCCCTGTCCGAGAAGGCTTCAGCAATCAACCTGCCTTTAAACCACCCAGGATCTATTTCTTCTGCAATACCATATTTCTCAGAAGAGACACATTCTTCGTCTGCTGCTACATTTATTATTTTAGTCCCAAATAGAGAAGTCCAACAGAGCCAATGAATACCAAGTCTCCAAAGAAGAAAGAAAAATGAAACCATTAGAGGATTCTCTGCAAAGCCCTAATTGTCATTCTCAGGCTGTAGGTAGCAGACACAGATTCTTAATCACAATGAACTGGGAGGAGGCTGGAAGGCATCTTCTTGAAAATAACAGAGGTTATTTCTGGGAGCAAGGGAGAAGCAGCGTTCTGTTGGGGGTCGCAGAAGTTTTTTGGATCCTATTCACTCCTTCCCTGATGTGGTCACAGACTGGGTCCCTCTGTGGGCCAGGGAATGCCCAGACAGACCTGGCGCAAGGGCATACAGAATAATTCCAGGGCCTGAGCCCTGGGTGGGGAGATAAAGAACCCAGGTTAACGAGTCTTTTTGCCTAAAATTCTTAGGCAAGGCAGTTTGGAAACTGTAAATGGATTATCACACTACCAAATGCAATTTGAGTTTGAACCTCGAAACTATTATTTTCAAATAATAACTATTTGAAACTATTATTTTTTGAAAAGCAAAAAATAAAAAAAAGCAAACCTAAAAATTGAGGCAAAAGGCTCACCTGTGACTTTGAAAGAACTTTAAGATGAGGAGGATGAGAGTTCTCTTTAAATATCAAGAAGTGATGCTATAAAATAAGGACCCTAATCACAGAAATACAAAGTTGGGAACAGCATGTGAGCAGAATTTGGCTCTGTACAAGGAAAGAGTTTGTAATAATCAAAGCTACCCTATAACACAACATGCCACCTAGAGAGACAGCACCCTGCCAAGCAGCATGACTCCTTCATGGAGAGAAGAGAGAGGATCGGAACATGAGTGGCTGGCACATTTTAGGCACTCAAGCATTTGCTGACCTGATGGTGGTGGGGTGGATAATGATGGGTGGGGTTGGTAGCAGTGATGCTGGTAGTGATGGGGATACCGGTGTGGCCGGTGGTAGCGGTAGCTGTGGAGATGGCAGTGGTGACAGTAGTGGGGTGACAGTGAGGGGGGTAGTGAGGATGGTGGTAGCGGCAGTGATGGTGATGATGCTCATGACTGAAAGGGTGATGATGCTGGCTGGAGGACGTGGGGGTGGCAATCATGGAGATGGTAGTGTTAGCCATGCTGGTCGTGACTGTGGCAGCGATGTGGCTGCTGCTGGTGGCACATGGAGCAAATGACTGCTAACAACATCATTCCAAACCCCAGAGTTCATGGCTTCATGAAGAGCTGTCAAATTTATTTAGATTAACAAACAATTATAAGAAGTTCAAATCAAAGACAAACCATTTTAAGCCAACAGGGCCTCTCCTGAGAAATATGAGTAATTTAAACCAATTCATTTTTTCCTTTAAGTAATTAACAAGGTCTACAAGGAATTTTCCCTTTGCATACCCCAACCCATGATGGCTTTAAGTTTTCCTCTGTTAATCTTACAAAGGGTTTCTGTAGCACTGTAATTAGGACTTGCTCCTACACAGCAACCACTCCCTGCTCATTGTGAGCAAAATTAAACACCCCGGCAGACAATGTCAGTATCATGGTGAAGTTCTGAGTTTGGCAAGGGCATAAAAACATTAGAAGAAGCCACTTCTACTTCACATCCCCCCTTATGCCCACCCAATATTACATACTTCCAACATTCTTGCAGAAACTGTCAGACCAAGCTCATTCCCTCTGGTATGCAAAACCTCAGAGACTTGAAGATGGAGGTATGATGAACTTTCTGTTTGCCAGTTGTTTATTTGATGAACACAGGAATATACCGGGTTCTCCAGAGTCTCAGCATGATTTCTCCTCCACCCTAAATTCCCTCTTTCAGAGCAGCCCTTGGAGATGCTCTCCTAAGCCCTCATTAAGTCCGTCTGTGAATTAGCTAAGCCTGCCTTGAACTTGTCGACCATTCCAGCTTGCATAAACTCTCGGGGAGGGAATCCCACATGTAGACTGCCTGCTGTGCAACGGCTTGCTTTAATTTATTCTAAACACAACCTCCTCCAAACTTCGAGGGGGCACCTGTTTTTCTAGGAGGTCTCAAGCTGTCTTCTCTCTTCTTGAGATTATTCAGAGATTAAAAAGTGGCTTTTATAATTTTTATGTTGATTATCTTGGGCCCTATTAAAACAAGGACATTTCCTGATACTGGCTGGAAAACAGGGTTAAATAAGCCCTGTGCTAGATAAAAACGTTCCCTGCCTTCACTTATTGCTTCTGAAAGCTACAAGCATGAGAGGCAGAACGCCTCGAGTTGTGCAGACAGAGGCGTTTGTGGCAGTGAGGCAGAATTTCAACTAGACGGGAAGCTCTTGGAGAAAAAGGAATGCTGCTTCTTCAGATTCCCCTCTGGCAGGTCATCTCACAAAGAGAAAGAAATGATGCTTATTAGCTATTTGAAGCTAGAATTCCAGGGCTTTCTTCTCTGTCAAACTCAAAGCTAGATGCTTTTTTATTGTTTTTGTCCTCATCTTGCTGAGAATGTGTATCCTTTGATAGAGAGGATTATTTATCTATTTAAACCAAGCGATCATTTATTCCATGCAATAGTTAAAATTCAAGAACAAGCTCATGGGGCTTGTTCGGGTGGCCATATAGGACTCTTTCTTCCTGAGTTCCAGTACTTTCATCTGCCTGTACACTTCCTCCACGTCCTCTCTTCTTTGCCTAGGCTAAGATACAAGGTTTTTTTGCATCCTCGATCTGCCAACTGAGATTAGGGTATCCTACGGTCTAGGAGGCGGAGGAGTCTGGTTCTTACCTCTGGCTCTCCACAGTCACACTCCTCTCCTTCTTCCACAAATCCGTTCCCACACTTCTGGCCCGCGAAAGACTGCTTGACTTCCGGCAGGTTGAAGAGGCACATCCCCATCCCTTTCTCCAGGCTGCTCTCCAAGTCCTTCTTGCTACAGCTGCTGAACACCATGGGAAATGGGTACCTGAGAAAGGAGAGCCCAGAACAGTAAGTCACAGGGCATGGAATGGCTTTGCCTGCCCTTCTTGTGCCCAGAAGAAGGCACCCACTGGGCACATCGGCCCAGGTGTTCACTGGTGATCTCAACGAACGAAGGCTCAGATACGCAGTATAAAGCGAGGCACATCAGTTTCATCCTGACACTCATTCCTATACAGTGCCAATGCCAATGAAAAGAAGTGCTTTATCATAAAAGAAATGATCTTTTGATGGTTTTCAAATCAACAAGGTCAGGCAGAACCTCGTTAATTAAAGACGTTATTAATACTTCTGGGTGAAATGATGCAATGAAAAGTGAATTCTTAGGGACGGTAGCTTGTAATACAAACACATACCGATGTCTTTGTTGGAAAGTGCAAAGAAGAAAAAAGTACAATCGATGGTGTTTATTAATTCCATGGTTCCAAGGACACAGGGTTCCACCACAGGGCATGGCCTGCTGATACTGGCATTCAGGTCTATAAAGGTCAAATCAGTCTTCCCTCAGCACGGCTGTAAGGAAATGGAGGTTGTCCAGAAATGCAGGTCTTGCCCTTGCCTCTCAATTCCAGGGCAACAGAGGGGCGTGGCAGGGTCAGCCAACTCTCCAGCAAAGTTATGCTTCCCAGCACCCGTGCACCTGGGTGGGCTGTATGACTAACTGTTGGCACTAGAACGTGAGCCAAAGTGACGTAGGTCACTTTTGGCTGATGATATTTAAATGAGTATTCCTTCTTCACATCCTTCCTTTCCCCATCTGCCAGCTGAGATTAGGGTATCCCATGGTTTTAGGAGATGGAAGAGTCAGACGTGGCATCTGGTACCAACCCACTGTAAGGAGGAAAGCCACCAGCAGCCTCGAGCCTCATAGCGTCATACAGAAGGAAAACATGCTTCTAATATGGTAACCCACTGAGCATTTGGGGTTTGACTCCCAAAGCAGCCAGTGTTATCCAACATACACAGAGTGTCTCACTTTTTACAAACGCATTTTCCCATGGCTTGAGGCAGCAAAGATTATTAAGGTACAAGCATGCCAGAAACACAAAGTTTTATTACTTAGAGAGGGAGCAGGGCCTGCTGTCCAGGAAACCCAAGCACCCTCTCGCGACGGAGACGTTTATAAGGATGACATTAGAACTGGATCTCAACCAATTGGCCAAACCAGCACAAGCTGCTACGGTTCCCTGATGATGATAGACCAGCTGCCACTTAACGACTGAGCTTGGCGAACTTCTGAGATAATGGTTTCGAGGATCAACTGATAACACTGCACCATCCTCTCCGAGTGATTTCCCCTTTTCTCCCCATGCATATGAGACACGTCGTTAGCCAGGTATTTTTTTTTTATGACCAGCTATTTTTTTCTTAACTTTATTATTTTATTTTTTGAGACTGAGTCTCACTCTGTCACCCAGGCTGGAGTGCAGTGGCTCACTGCAACCTCCATCTCTCAGATGCAAGTGATTCTCCTCCCTCAGCCTCCAAATTAGCTGGGATTATAGGCACCCACCACCACACCCAGCTAATTTTTGTATTTTTAGTAGAGGTGGGGTTTCACCATGTTGGCCAGGCTGCTCTCAAACTCCTGAGCTCAGGTGATCCGCCTGCCTTGGCCTTCCAAAGTGCTGGGATTTCAGGCATGAGCCACTATGCCTGGCCCTTGAAGTTTATTTAACTTTTATTGTAGGTTCAGGGGTACATGTGCAGATGTGTTATGTAGGTAGAGTGTGTGCTAATGGGGTTTGGTGCACAAATTATTTAATAACCCCGGCAATAAGCATAGTTCTCCACAGGGCGTTTCTCCATCCTCTCCTTCCCCAGTGTCTGCTGTTCCCCTCTTTGTGTTCATATGTACTCAATGTTTAGCTCCCACTTATAAATGAGAACATGTGGCATTTGGTTTTCTGTTCCTGCATTAGTTTTCCCTCCAAGTGGTTTCTATCAACCTCAGCCTAGTAACTCTGGAGTATATTAATAATTCGAATCTACAAATCAATTAATAAATGAATGTGCTGCTGTATGGATGCAAAGGCAACATACCAGGACATACTCAGGGCGCTGTAACAAGGTTCCTTTCGACATCTTTGTAACTTCCTTTGGCAGACAGACGGGTTATTCCTGGTATCAAAATGACACTGTCTAGGTCCAAACAATGACCCACAAGAAAAATGATAATGTCTTTTCAATTTCGAAGAGTGTTATATTGAAGTAATTGGTACCATACACAGGGAGTTAAGAGAACTTCTCTTTGCAAAAATAAATAATAAATAAATAATAAATATCATGGCGGTACAGATGGCAACTTCTGTATTTGAGTTTTCCTAGGACATTTATGTCTCTAGGCCTGACCTATGAGATGAAACATCATTCTCACTCAATGATACACAGCTTAGTTCTGTGACAAACCATTATCAGTTCATTCTAGAAGGGGACTGATTTCTAGAAAATATTAAAGTTACTTAGGAAAGACCCTAGGATAAACGGTACGTCTCAGGAAGGGTTGGTTTATAGCAAGAATCACAGCAGCTAAGGAAAGCTTGGACAAGACTGGTATGAATTGCCCTGTTTCCCAAGGGAGCAGAGAATGTCCACAGATCCCAGGGATTGGAGAGCTCAGACCAGCTCCATTCACTAAGCTCAGACAAGCCTTCCCTCTCTCATTCCTTTCAAAGTAACAAACACAAAAACATTGGGTTTTTGGGGGTTTGCCATCCAAAAAGAATGAATGAGAACAGTTTAAGTCCAGGATTTAAACTTCGGAGTGTGTAGGAGAGGAGAACAGAACAGATCATCGCTGGCAAAGGCCATCATTGTGTTTTTGTGTCTGTACCGCATGTTGTCAGATGGTTTAGTGATCTGTGTAATAATACATTTCTACTCCCCTTAGTTTTTCCTCATTCTGCTGAAGGAAAACCCCCAATTGTTAAAAAAAATTCTCTCTCATTTAGAATCATGCATAGTCCTCATCCAATTCATGGGTTTTCAACCTTGCTCTGAGGAACACCACCCTGACATGAAATCCTCAGGGATGCCTCTGTTTTAACAAGAAAGTAGCAATGTCCTCAGATGTTAAATAAACAAAGTCTTGGTGAATTTACCAACGCTGAGCAGACCCTTTCTCAGGGTTCCTTTCCATGCGGCCTGATCTCACCGACGTGCCTCCTGCCTACCAGGTCAGGACAATTCAAGCTTCCAGCAACTGCTGACCACGGGTCACAATTCCAGCCATGAGCAGGAGTGAGCGGCTTCTCTTCCCATCAACCGAGGGTTTTGCTGACCTGCTCAGGGTGACCCAGTAAGGTCACTGGGGAGTCCAGCTGCCTTTCCCCAAACATTCCTGCCATTTCCTTGGACCGAGCCAGCCAGTATCACTACCATTTCTTCTATGTAATAAAGAAAAAAATACCTCATTTATAGTTTAAGAACTCACTTTTGGCGCCGGGCGCAGTGGCTCAAGCCTGTAATCCCAGCACTTTGGGAGGCCGAGGCGGGTGGATCATGAGGTCAAGAGATTGAAACCATCCTGGTCAACATGGTGAAACTCCATCTCTACTAAAAATACAAAAAATTAGCTGGGCACGGTGGCGCATGCCTGTAATCCCAGCTACTCAGGAGGCTGAGGCAGGAGAATTGCCTGAACCCAGGAGGCGGAGGTTGCGGTGAGCCGAGATCGCGCCATTGCACTCCAGCCTGGGTAACAAGAACGAAACTCTGTCTCAATTAAAAAAAAAAAAGAACTCACTTTTGATGACAAACGGTGATGAGACACTGAGGAGCATTTTCTACCTGTAGGATATTGTTACTCATCACATTCTTGGAGGCAGGTGACTATTTACTCTGATAGGATATTTATGAACCTCATTTGGGCATTTAGAGGAAGTCAGGCTTTAGAGGAAGAAAACCAAAACAACCTATCACACATCACTCCATTAATCCCCAAGTGTTTATTCAATACCTGCTAGGTGCCAGGCACTATTCCAGGCTTTGGGGATACGGGAATGAAGAAAACATAAAAAAATCTCAGCCCTCATGGAGCTTACGTTCAGTGGGACCCACAGGTAATAGGCAAGCTAAGGGAAAAGAATGAGTAAGAAAGAGTAGAATTAAGGAGAAAAAAATAAAAGAGCAAGGGAAGAGGATGTGTATTGAACTTTTAGGGATGGTGGACCTCACCAGGAAGACGGTCATTGGAGCCCCTCACATAAAGGGAAGAAGGTGTGAGTGTACCTGGGGAAAGAGCTGGCATAAGTGTGTGTAGATTGGCAGGACTGGCCTGGAGGAACTTACTCAACAGTGGGAAACAGGCTTTTCTTGCAGACACACACCCAGAGAGGCAACCCCTTTTCGACTTGGCATTATTCTTGGTAGGTCAAGGTCATGCTGATGGTGAGAAGCTGCCATGGAACCTCAACATACAGGGAGTTTGCCTCTGTATGGGGCAGGCCCTGGTAATGACTGAAGGTATTTTTATTTGTTTCAAATAATTTCAACTTTTATTCGGGATGAAGGGGTATATGTGCAAATGTGTTACATGGGTATATTGCATGACACTGGGGTCTGGGGTCCTGTCACCCAGGTAGTGAGCATAGTGAGTGGTTTTTCAGCCCTTGCTCCCTCCCATCCTCCCCCATCTAATAGGCCCCAGTGTCTGTTGTTCTCATCTTTATATCTATGTGTATTCAATGTTTAGTTCCCACTTAGAGGTGGGAACACATGGTATTTGATTTGCTATTTTTGCATTAATTTGCTTTGGATAACGGGCTCCAGCTCCATCCATGTTGCTGCAAAGGACATAATTTCATTATTTGGAATGCTGTGTAGTATTCTATGGTGTATGTATATACTGTTTTCTTTATCCAATCCACTGTGGTGGATTCCATGTCTCTGCTATTGTGAGTAGTGCTGTAATGAAAGTATGAGGGCATATGTCTTTTGGATAGAATGAATGATTTTCTTTTGGATATATATGCAGCAGTGGGATGGCTGAGTCGAATGGAGTTCTGTTTCAAGTTCTTCAAGAAACTGCCAAGCTGCTTTCCACAGTGGCTGAACTAGTTTGCATTCCCACCAACAGTGTGTAAGCATTCCCTTTTCTCCACAGCCTTGCCAGCATCTGTTATTTTTTGACTTTTTAATAATCGCGATGCTGACTGGTGTGAGATTGTATCTCACTGTGGTTTTCATTTGCATTTCTGATGATTAGTGATGTTGAATGTTTCTTTCATATGGCCACTTACATGTCTTCTTTTGAGAAGTGTCTGTTTATGTCCTTTGCCCATTTTAAAATTGAACTATTTGTTTTTTGCCCATTTTAAAATTGAACTATTTGTTTTTTGCTTGTTGATTTAAGTTCCTAGTAGATTTTGGATGTTAGACCTTCGTCAGATGCATAGTTTGTGAATATTTTCTCCCATTTTGTAGGCTATCTATTTACTCTGCTGGTAATTTCTTTGGCTGTGCAGAAGCTCTTTAATTAGGTCCCACTTGTCAATTTTTGTTTATGTTGCAATTGCTTTTGGGGACTTAGCCATAAATTATTTGCCAAAGCTGAAATAAAAGGCATCCAGATAGGAAAAAAAGAAGTCAAATTTCTCTCTTTGCTGAGAATATAATTCTATACATAGAAAATGCTAAAAATTCTGCCAAAAGGCTCCTGGAACAAATAAACAAATTCAGTAAAGTTTCAGCATGCAAAATCAATGTACAAAAATCAGCAGCTTTTCTCTACACCAAGCATGTCCTAGCTGAAAACAAAATCAAGAATGTAACTCCATTTACAAAAATGAAATACCTGGGAATTCATCTAGCCAAGAAGAGGAAACTTCTCCACAAGGAGAACTGCAAAACACTGCTGAAAGAAATCAGAGATGACAAAAGTAAATAAAAAAAATTCGATGCTCATGGATTGGAAGAATTTTGTCAAGATGTCCATATTGCCCAAGGCATTTTACAGATTCAGTGCTATCCCTATCAAAATACCAATGTAATTTTTCACAGAATTAGAAAAAGCTATCCTAAAATTCATATGGTACCAAAAAGGAGCCTGAATAGCCAAAGCAATCTTAGGCAAAAAGAACAAAGCTAGAGGTATCACAATATCTAACTTTAAACTATACTACAAGGCTACAATAACCAAAACAGCATGGTAGTTGTACAAAAACAGACACATAGACCAATGGAACAGAATAGAGACTCCAGAAATAAACCCAGACACCTATAACCATCTAATATGTAACAAAATCAGTAAAAATAAGCAATGAGGAAAGGACTTCCTACTCAATAAATGGTGCCTGGATAACTAGCTAGCCATATGCAGAGACTGAAACTGAACCCTTACCTCTCACCATTTACAAAAATTAACGCAAGATGGATTAAAGATTTAAAGGTGTTTTTCATAGGAACTCCAAACTACCTTTTTTTTTTTTTTTTTTTAACACAGGCAAAGGTCTACTCTTCACCTCCCTTTCTCTGCTCCAGGATAGTCTAATTCAATCAGAGCACACAACTAAGTATTGAAAATGTCCAGCAAACCCAATGACTCCCCCATACACAAAACTTAATAATCTAAAATTACTTGAAATATCAAGAGATAAAGGAAATTTGCCAATAACAAATATAGATTGCTTTAATGGTAGCACCATCCTAATCCACACATATTTGAATACTTTCTACATCCTAAGTAGCCACTAGTTACCTAGTGCCTAGAACACAGCAGGTGCCAATGCCTAATGGCTCAAGGAGTCAAAGGGCAGTGAGTTGGTTTGCATAAAAGATGTGCCAATGGACAAGAAGCAAGGCAAGGAATCCACTCTCCAAGGTCTCAGGAATCATGGGCAGAATCCGTTAGTGATTGTTGATAAGACTGCTATTGCTCTACTTAGCCATGTGGGAGAGAGGATGCTGGCAAGACGCTCAGCAAGGCCAGGAGCATCACCTGCTCCCCAGGGGCCGACTCTGCATACACACTTCTGATGATGGCAGAATCCAACTTTGGCAAAGTCACAACTCTCTCATTTATTCACTCACTTATGAAGCAATAGTTTTCAAGTGTCCATTACATTCAAAGCTCTGAAGAGGGTCCCGATTCCATCATGACCTGAGCCTGACTCCACGATTCTCTTGCCAAGCTCCTTCCTTAAGGGATGTGCCCACTCTCCCATTTCATTTCCTTTCTAGCCACTCTCCAAGGCCCATATGATCCCACTCCTCCAGAAATGGTCCTTGAAATCCCAAATCCTCAGACACACATCCTTTATTCCACATAAATGGAGTCTGAGTGAAACTGCAGTCCAAGGCTGTGTTGTAAGTTCTCCCCTTCCTGTATCAGCATATTCTGGCCATAACATTATAAATTCCCAAGACTAGTAATTGGGTTAAAATACATACTTTTTTTGGCATAACTATTTATGGATACCTGCTTTAAGCTATGTGATATGGTGGTACTTTCTCATGGCAATATTTTTCTTTTATACTTTTTTTTAATTAAAACTTTTAGAACAATCCAGTGAAACAGGTATTATCCCCATTTGCAAACGAGTGAAGGGATTTGAGAGTTTACGGTTAGAGGATGGCAGTACTAGACTTGATCAATTCTTATGGCTGCATGTTCAGTTATTAAAAACCATTTTCTTTATTACCAATGCCAGTTCAACACTTCAGTGAGTGCTGAAACACAGGTGACTGATTTACCCTGAGTGCAGTGATTTAAACACAGGGGACAAATCCTGCTGTGATCCCACATATGCCTGGACCACAGGTTCTCAAAGTGTGCTCCCAGGACAAGCAGCACCAGGAACTTTCTAGAAATGCACATTCTCAGGCCCCACCCAGATCTACTAAGTCAGAAAAACTCAGGGTAGGGGCCTAGCCACCTGTATTTTAATAAGCTCTGCAGCCAATTTTCTAAGTTGATGTAGAATTTATACAACATAAAATGTATCCCTTAAGTCACTTCAAAGTATGTAATACAATGTTTTTTTTCCAGCACATTCACAATGTTGTGTAACCATCACTACTATCTAACTTTAGAACTTTTCCCCTACCCCTAACAAACCCCACACCCATTAAGCCATCACTCCTCATTCTCCCTTCCCCACAGCCCCTGCCAACCACCAACCTGCTTTCTGTCTCTACAGATTCGCCTGTGCTGTTCATCTCACGTAAGCTGAATCCTACACATGTGGCCTTTTGTGTCTGGCTCCTTTCCCTTAGAATAGTGTTCTCAAGGTTCATCCACACGGTAGCATTGGAACTTCATTCCCTTCTATGGCTGGATGATAGTCCATTGTACCTATTTGTGTCATAACAATACAAAATACAGTCTAGACTCACCATGGGCCACCTGTCAGAGCCTAAAAAATAATTCTGTTTTGCTCTCTGGTTCCGTTTTCCAAGAAAAACCAAATGTATAGCATTTTGAAAACCCGATCTGATTTTAGGCATGTGCTAAAAATCCCATGAGTATCTGTCATATGAACCAAATTCATACCAGAAATGACTTTTCAAATATCTGGAAGTGTTGTGGTAAGTTGATCCTCATACTGTACACTCAGGGACAGGAAAGGTTCGGGTGGTTGTCAACAGAGTGACGTTTCCCTTCTACTTGCTTCAAAATCCAAAGTATGGAAACTGCGCCTCCTTTGTGCTTATATTTTTCTTTCTTATTTAACAGCTTTATTCCCTGGAGCGCCCATGAAAAGAACACTGACTTGGGCCAGGTAGTTGCTCGTGACATGAAAGATCTCACACAGCCCATCGTCTGTGGTTAAAAAGACAAGCCTCAGTTTCTTCCGTAGCTTTTGGCAAGCTCATCACAATGTACTTTTTAATATGTCTAGTAAATTATCCCAAATGCGCCAGGATAGCAGCTAATTGAAGTGACATATAGCAGTGATAGACTGGTGCAAAGCAATAAAACTGGAGAATCACTCAGGAAAGAAGCCCTTTAGCACCATACTTCCCCTTGGCATGAGAATGCTTTAGAATGGTTATACCTGGGGCCCAGGAAAATAAAAAGTGCTGCTTTCAGCTCAAAGGCAGAGAATTTATCTCCGAAGCCATGGCAGGGTGACTGTGGCCCCTGCGAGGATCTAGGATGTGACCTCTTTTGTTAGCCCTGCTTTCCTTTTTCTCTAATATTTATCTGGCAGGGACACTTGGGGAACGTTTACCATATTGAATGCAAGGCGAAAAGCAAAAAGAGGATGAAGCAGACAGCTGGGTGATTTTGGGAAAAAACACCACTTTTAAAAAGAGGAATTCCACTCACAGCTCCCCACCATAAAGGCAGTCACGGCTTCATATTTTAGCCACCACAAAGCTGCCAAGTAAAACATTATTAGGGGTTACTTTTACTTTGAAAAATCTGCAGTCAGAAGGTTTTCTTGTAGGAGTCTATTGTGTGTCTCACTGCTATATTCTTGGGGGTGAATCACACTAGGCCAATTTATCAACCTTGACAGTGGAAGTCGGGAGTTATCTGCCTTGCAGAAGCTCTCTGGGTATGATTCTGGGACAACTGCTTTTCTTGCTGGAAATTAGGCGTCTAGAGAAAGCAGCTATAATCAGGCTGGATTTGGGCAGGGCTGGGGGACCTGCAGGTCACGGTCGCGCTGCTTCCTGTGACTCTGCAGCCTCATTAATAAACGAACACTAAGTACCCCAGCTCCAAGCTCAGGGGCTGACATCTATTCGAGTGCTGATGGCAGGAAAGGAGTGGAAGTGACCGAGGAAGGAGGATGGAACAGCTGGGCAGCGGCTGAGAACAGCTCGGAGCTGACACAGTCATGACAGGAAAGGCCAACGTTGCAGGGAACCAGGGACGGGAAGCCATCCAGATTTCTACAAAAACTAAAGCAAAAACAAAGAAAACCTCACATCGCCCACGGCTGATAAATGATTAGAGGGTAACGGGCTAACTGGTTTTGGAAAATAGGTTGCCGACATTCTGCTTCCCACTGGTTGCTTTTGCAGACCAAAAGAGTTTTGTTTTTTTCCTCACAGCAGACACCACAGATTCAGCAGACCCGGGAGGCTCTCCTTCACCTGGGCGTGTGGTGAGGAGGAGGTACAAGCAGTAAAATCGGAAGCCCACGTCTGAGCGCCCCATCCATCCGCACCTCACTCAGCCTCTGTTTTCACACCTATAGGATAGGGGCAACAACTCCCTCATTGCACCGAACGGCAGGATAAACGAGCTTCAAACAAAAATATGCAAGTCTGGTTAACTTCCCAGCACTGTGAAATGCTGGCTCCCGGTACTGACAGGCAAAAGAAGTGTTTTTCTCCCATTCAGAGTTGCCACTTCAGCCATTTCAAATTGCCGATTGCTAATCCCCTGTAAATGATAGTGCTTAAGGACATTTCCAATATGGTGTACAATTTATTACTTGTAGCCAAAATAGAGCACGCTTTACACTGTAAAACCACAAATTATAAGTAAATTGAGAGCAAGATGATTCAGGAGGCAAAGGCATGAGCAAACAGTTAAAGATCATCCCTCCGTTTAATACACACATGGTGTCAAAGAGGCAAAAGAGTCTGTTCCATTCTGGAAGGGCCAGTTTTTCCCTAGCCCGACAAGAGCATGCAGTCAGGAGCACAACCGACCCACGACGCAACCCGCAAACGAAACAAACAAACGCCACTGAGACGGCTGTTACCTGCTACGCGGCTGCGGTGGCTTCCAGTTCCTGAAAGCGTTTTCTGGCCCTTTTCCTAAAGCTCATGTCACATGAGCTCACTCCACATCTTCCTCTGTCCGATCCTGACCATAGCCAAGGCCAGGCACCAAGCTCAGAGTGAGAAATGGCCACAAACCGTGAGATCCATTCTCCGGAGAAGACATCTAATGACTCATCTTTTTTTTCTAATTTAATTTTTTTTTTTGATACGGAGTCTCACTCTGTGGCCCAGGCTGGAGTGCAACTGGCACAATCTCGGCTCACTGTAACCTCTGCCTCCCAGGTTCAAGCGACTCTCCTGCCTCAGCCTCCTGAGTAGCTGGGATTACAGGTGCCCACCACCACGCCCAGCTAATTGTTTGTATTTTTAGTAGAGACGAGGTTTCCCCATGGCCAGGACAGTCTCAAACTTCTGACTTCAGGTGATCCATCCACCTCGGCCTCCCAAAGCGCTTGGATTCCAGGCATGAGCCACCACGCTGGCCGCATCTTTTATCATTCATTCCATGACTAGCTTGCTGAGCTTTTTCTAAAACAACTTAGTAATTCTTAGCTCACAGCCAATTCTCCTTATTCCTAGTCCCTTGGGAGCATAAGCCCAACATGAATTCCATCTTCTCTTCTCAGGTGAGAGTGAGGTCTGCTTGCAGTAACGAGGGGGCAGGAGACTGCACCAGTGGGGATGGATGTCGCTTGGACAAGTTGCAAACCAAAAATTCTAGGGCCCTCTTCAGGGAAGTCTTCAGGTCTTTCTCCGGTTATGCCCAGGAAAAAAAACTTCCAATCACCATGCACAGAATTTAGGTGCAACCACGTAGCCTGCCTGTGAGGCCAAGGTGGCGGCATCTGTACTCGCAGGGACTGGCCTCCTGTTCAGTGCCATGGCAGGACTGCCCTGGATGCAAGGAGGTCATCTCATTTTAGGGGCATTTTACTGCATCTTGCCCGGAGCGGGGCTGGATAGGAGCCACCATTTGTTGAGTGAACCCCGGCTGGGGACCAGGAGCCTGGCAGACATTCTCTTACTGGCACCCCTGTGAGCCAATCCTGACTCCTATTTTAGAGATGAGGAAACTGAATCAGACAGCTTGGTTCCTTGCTGGGATCCTGTAGTTCCAGCATGGAGACTGAAAGCACAGATCTCTGACTGGAAGGCCTGCGTTCTTCCCACTCAACCACACGCTCTTAAGGGCTATCAGCTGCTCCTAGAGCACCTGCCAGGAGCTGCCCCAGGGCGGGGCCTCGGGCCAGCCTCAGGCATGACCCAGCACAAATGGCTACGCCAGCAGCAGCAGCATCCATGGGAGAGGCAGCTGCCCGATGCCACAGGGCTCCCTGGAGCCAGAGGCAAACTGAAGGAATCCCAAGGTCCTATACTTCCTTCCAGGTGCACCTTGGAGCACCTCTCTAAAGGTCTTTGGTGGAACAGAACACGAAGGCGAGGTCTTGGGATTTATCCAGCACTCCTGAGGCGAAACCTGGGTCAGATGGTGCACACCTGAGAACGGCTGTGAGCCCGTTCATATCCTAATGAGCTGCAGGCAGGGAAAACAGGCTCGTGACTCCTCGAGATGTGATGGGAAAGAGAACAGGGTCTGAGTCAGCCCACTCTGCCTGCCCAATGGTGCACAGGGACACAGCATTGAGAACACAGGCTCAGACGATAGAACAGAACTGAGGTTGAAGCTAATGGGGCAATCCATCCTCACGTCCACTCCAGAAACGGAGAGTGACTGCCTTATAACTGGACGCTGACCCAGTGGACCAACCAGATGGACCGCAGAAAGCTAAGAAAACCACCAGGCCAGGAGCAAATGATCAAACATATCTTTAGTAGGACAGTTCCACTGTTAATAGCAAACACCTGGGCCCCAGAACACACCCATCCGCAGCACATTATAATTCATGGTCTTAACTTGTGAACTTTGACCTCTGCTCCTGAAACCAATTAAAGTGTAAATATGATTTCCCAGAATTTTTAACAAAGACACCAGCTGAGCTCTGGTCAGTTGAGACAAGTACAAGAGGCTTCTGGATGTTACCAGAAAGCAGACTTCACTTCTGAGTTATGATGGCTGCTTCCTCCTGAACCAAATCCTGAAAGGCCAAGAACCCAGGAGCAGGGGACACAGTGTCCACATTAAAAGGGCCTCAGCCCATCAGAGGCAATGTATCAGATGAGCTGCTCAGCTTCACTGCAAGAAATGCTTGCTGACTTTGTGAGGGGGTTGCTGGGGGAACAGATTCTTGTAGACATGGGCAGAGGCAGTGGTTCATAAGGGACAGTGGACATGTGTGAAATGATGCCACCCTTTCTTTCTATCCCAGTAGACAGACCTGCACCAATTATACCAGTTCCTTCTGCTGATTTAGCAAGTCTATAACAGGGTAGTGGCTTCTAATCAAATGTGATAGAAAAAGCAGTCACGGTGGATACCTCCAAGCCTGCTACCAGGGCTGAAGCCTACATGTGCCCTGTTCTTGCCCCATTGAGCAACTGACACTAAAGTTACCACCAGGGCAATGTGGCCCTCAAGAATGGGGAAGAGCTGTCCCTCTCAACCCTCCCCATCCCCATGCCTGGGAGCCAAAAGGCTCACTGGTACCCGGTGAAAGGCCAAAGAATGGATCAGGAGCCAGAGGCTGCAGCAGGCTGAGATCCAGAAGGACCCTGACCACCTGTGGGCCCTCTTGCCTTCCTGAGCCTCAGCTTACTCACCTGTAAAATGGAGACGACTGTATCTTTATTTTCAGGGCTGTGATAATGAAAGGAGACGCCAAAGTTCTTTGTAAACTGGACAGTGGGCCTACAAAATCTTATGCTCACAACTACTTTTAGAGTTGATATTTTTGATCTCTCTCCTCCCACATTAGCTAAATTAAGCAAAGGCTTTCAGGGGAAGCCCCTACTGGAAAGACTCTACTTTTGCAGGCAAATTTTTCCCTTCACCCAGGTATCCATGGAGAAGGTACAGAAAACCAGTGGGCTCTGTCTCCTATTTATCTGGGTTTTCTGGGCTCTATTTTGTTTTTGATTTTATTTTCTTCTATTTATTGTACTGTGTCTGTTATTGTAAACTATTGTAAATCCATTGTAGAATGATTTGGAATCAACAAAAAATGAAAATGAAAATGCTGCAATTGCTAGATTTAGTACAAAGACAGTAGCCCCAGAGCCTCCTTCCCAGATGTTTAGCCATTACACAGATGGGGAAGAGAAAGCCTCACTCTGCACTTATCTAATTGTGCTGTACTCACCACACTCTCTCCATCCACCTACCCAGCCAACATTGGTCCATCTGTCCATTGTACCATCTATCTATCCATTATCCATCCATTTTCTGCCTACCCATTATCTATTCATCCACCTATCCATCTACCTATCATCTATTTATCCATCTATCCATCCTTCTTTCCATCCTTCTCTCCATCCATCCATCCATGCATCCATCATTCCACCCCCATTATCCATTCATCCACTAACCCATCTACCTATCATCTATTTATCTATCCTTCCACCCACCCACCCACTCATGGATCCTTTCAGTCAAGCAGTACTTACTGAGTTCTAGCATTGTCAGGCACTGTTCTAGGTGCTGGGGTTTCAGCAAGAAACAAAACACAAATTCCTGACCTTGTGGAGCTGAAAATGAGTCCTTTTAGATATAGTCTGTTGCAGAGAAGTCCAGAAATTACCCTTTACTCCACACTGTGGCCTCTGTGCCTGGGGAGAGGAGGAAGCCATGGGCGTAACTGTGTGGGAGGGGGATTGTGGGATTGGCAGGATTTCAGCTGAAATGTTTTCACACACGCTGTATGACAAATAAAATGCTGGGTTAATGAGCCAGTGACAGGAAAGAATTCTCTGCTGTTGAAACATAAATTAAAGGAGGTTTGCAGAATTAAATGGCTTAAAAATGGGGCCACCTCCCACCTCCCAGAGGTTGCACAGGGACACTGCTCTGTACTGAGGCAGATTTAGTCCTCACATGAAGCCCAGATGTGCTCACGGCCACTTCCATGTGTCAAACACACCGGGAAGCCACTTGACTTTATGTCCAGGGGCTTCTACTTAGTTTGGTCTGAAAAAATGCAAATATAATATGGGTATATTTGGCCAGGTGTGGTGGCTCACGCCTGTAACTTTGGGAGGCCAAGGCAGGTTGATCACTTGAGGCCAGGAGTTTGAGATCAGCCTGGTCAACATGGTAAAACCCCATCTCTACTAAAAATACCAACCATCAGCCAGGTGTTGTGGTGCATGCTTGCAATCCCAGGGAGGCTGAGGCACAAGAATCACTTGAATCCAGGAGGCAGAAGGTGCAGTGAGCTGAAATCAGGCCAATGCACACCAGCCAGAGTGAGGCTCTGCCTCAAAAAATAAAAAATAAAACAAAATAGCAAGGGTATAGTCATGCCCATCTCATTAAGTTCAGCTATGGGCCAAGTGCAGTGGCTCATGCCTGTAATCCCAGCACTTTGGGAGGCCGAGGCAGGCGGATCGTTTGAGACCATTCAGCCAACATGGTGAAACCCAATCTCTACGAAAATACAAAAATTAGCTGGGTATGGTGGCATGTACTTGTAATCCCAGCTACTAGGGCAGCTGAGGCAGGAGAATTGCTTGTCCCAGGAGGCGGAGGTTGCAGTGAGCCAAGATCACACCACTGTCCTCCAGCCTAGGTGACAGAGCGAGACTCCATCTCAAAAGATAAAAGAAGCCCATCGATGAAACAGGACACCATGAATGAGATCCTCTAGGGTCAATGTCAGTTTGTCTGCATTCGTTCCCCAAAACTGGATAGTCAAGGAGCAGTGGTCAGGCAGAATCAGCCTCCCGAGCTTGACCTGTTTTGTGTCCAGCTTAGCAGGGGAGGACAATTCTACCTCGGGCAGCAGCTTTTAGTATTTTAACGGCATTAACTGCAGACAAATTCCTTCCTTTTCCAAGGAGTAATGTCTAATTACATGGAGAGAAAACGAGAACAGGCTCTATATGCTGCACCCCTCCTTGAACTGTTTTCAAGAATCCCTCCTGCCAGTTGATTTCTCCTATGATAATGTCAGGGTACAGCTGGCTCCATTACTCTGGCAGATTAATTAAACTGATTCTGACTAGTATTCATCTTACCAGAGTTCCTCATTCTGTAGCTGTTCCTCCTTTTTTTTCCCCCCTCTCTCTGGATAAAGAAGTCCATTTTTTCACCTAACACTTTGAGGAAGGAAATGAAGATTTTCTTAAACTTTTCATTGAGAAAAAAATTATCACTTTCAACTGAAGAGCTGAGATGGGAAAATAATTTCCTCCAATTCCATCTTGGTAAAATTCCGGTACGACAAATGTATTTTCTACTCTCCCCAAAGTTCGAGGGAGAATTCTAATCACATGCATTGTGTCCTGATTTTCAGGAAAAGTAAATTCTACAAAGCGTAGACTTTCCTGCTACATTGAATTTCTGTCACTTCCAAAGAGCCCCCAGGAGATTTTTTCACTGAAAACCGCAGTTCATTTTATCCTCTCAAAACACCTTTTCAGGCAAAAATCTCTTCCAAGAGAAATCCAGTTTTCCCACAGTTAGAGCTAGGAATTTTCAGGGAGAGGTCTGCCCAGCCTGTGTTTAATTCTTCCAAGATCAGTTTAGACTAGACTCTATTCCAAGATGTCTTCTCTGCCTACTGCCTTTTCTAACCTTTGCTCCCTGTTTGCAATAGATTATTTTTGTCACTCTTTAAAAGATGTGAAATGATACTGTGGTTATGTTTAGATTTTTCTCCTTGACTTTTAAAGGCACGCACTGAAATAACTTCTAGAAGATGCTTGATACCCAGGATTGCATAAGCAGATTGCATGGGGTGCCCTGCAGTGAGGTCCCTGAAGTCCAGGATCCTGCCTTGTGTTTCTGGGCCCCCAGCGAATCTGCTCCCCAAGACCTGGCTCACAGAGGGTACACAGTAAATACAAGTTGAGTAAATGAGTGGCTTTGCTCTGGCTGTTGACCCTATTTCCCACGGTGAGCTTGTCCTGAGTCAGGGACAGGGCTGCTGTCTTCTCTGCTGTCATTAGAGAAGGCTGAGGCTGGGGGCGGTCTCTTACACCTGCATTCCTAGCAATCTGGGAAGCCAAGGCGAGCAGATCACTTGAGGTTAGGAGTTTAAAATCAGCCTGGCCAACATGATGGAACCCCTACTAAAAATACAAAGAAAATTAACTGGGCAAGGTGGGGCACGCCTGTAGTCCCAGCTACTCGGGAGGCTGAGGTGGGAGGATTGCTTGAACCCAGAAGGCAGAGGTTGCAGTGAGCTGAGATCGTGCCACTGCACACTCTAGCCTGGGTGACAGGTAGAGACTCTGTCTCAAAAAAAAAAAAAAAAAAAAAAAAGGCTGACCTTGGGTGGAGGCCACCCAGACATGGGGCCACATCTGGTTGTGTTCCAGGCAGCTGTGTAGCAAGTAGGTGTATGGAAAACGTGTCCGAAATGGAATTAAATGGAATCAGATGAGCCAATCATATGTGCTTGTGGGGGTAGGACGAGAACACATTCTCCTTGAACGTGGTTATTTGATCTGGGTGTAGATTGTAGAAGGTCTGACCTCAGCTTCAAGTGAATGATTTGCATCCCGGGAGAGCAGGGGGTAACCCTCATTTGCTTATTTTCTCATCCTACATTATCCTCAGTACATAACACACTGCCCCTACTCCCAGCTGGCAGCTGGGGACATGCTCCTCAGTTGAAGTTATTTGCCAGCATAGACCCAGCAAAACCCAAACAAACTCTGACTTCAGCATCACCGTGGCAACTGTGGTTGTCTTTCTTTTCAGATGCACACACAGAAAACGTGGAAGTGCCCTTTGGTGGCTCTCTGACACAGAATCCTTAAGGGATGCTCGCCGCAGGAAAAGGAAAAAGAAATCTCAAACAAAAAGTAATCAAACAGCATCACTTCCCTCCAGCCCCCAGCAGTCCCAAGGCTCCTGGCAGCAAGGGGTCCCCACAGTGCCCATGGGCCCATGGGCCCCTGCACCTTCCTTCCATGCTTTGCAGGCTCTCCATCCCTCTCTTCCTTTTGGTCTCCCCCAAGCCCCCACTGAAAGCGGGCTCCTCCAGCCCACGTTTCTTCTCTTTGTCCTCTTCTTTTGCTTCCTTCACAGCACTCCTTCCAACCTGAAATTCATTATTTTTATTATTTTTAAAATAGAGACAGGGTCTTGCTAAGTTGCCCAGGCTGGTCTTGAACTCCTGGTTGCAAGCAATCCTCCTGCCTTGGCCTCCCAAAGTGCTGGGATTACAGGCATGAGCTGCTGCACCAGGCCCAGTCTACGAGTTTAAAATTTTCCATTTTTCAGTTGTTTCCCCCATTAGAATACCAGTTTAAAGAGGGAAAGAAACATGCTTGTCTGGTTCACAGTTGTGCTCCTAATACCTCTCATTGTGTAACAGGGTCAGGTGCAGATTCGCCCGCCCCGCCTGAGGAGATGGCCCTATTCCTCCAACTCTCATTTAACGGAAAACTTTCTGAAAAACAAAGGGGGATGTGTAAGAGTAATTTTTTGAATGTTAATGTTGCCTTTTTTCCTACTCTAGGAAGTCACATTTACTATTATGCTCAATATTCTTTCCTGGGAGTGTTCAAGTGGTTCACAATTTTCTTACTCCTATAAATGCAGCATACGTAGCCCTCACCTCTCTAAGACCAAGGGCTCCACGCTCATTAATGGATAGACTCAACTGAGTTTAACTCCCACAGTAATCCCCAGATACTGCTTTTGCCAAAGAGTCATTTCCAAGACAAGTCTTAAATGTTCAGAGACATAAAACACACACCCTCACACACACTTAAAGCCTTGCAGTAATTAATGATACAATCCATAAGAAACCCCTCCAACCACCCTGCAATGTGCAGCTGAGGTCACAAGACTCAAGGTGAAATAGGACTCTATCCTAGTATTTGCAGGCCTCACTGACTGATTTGTCAGTGAAAGCAGTTGGTTAATATTTTCAGAGTTAGGATTCTGGAACGTTTTGATGATGAATAAACAAGGTGTAGGAAGGGATATACATGTATAAGTATATATATGTATGTATATATATATAGTTACTTGGTTCTTTTTGATTCTGAGGTGTTAGTATCATTAAAGCAGTTACTGATCCACTGAGACTAAAATTAACTGACATCCCCAGGCCTCCATCAGGGGTGGGGAGGAGGAAGACAGACGCAGGTTGATGTTTGGATGTGGGCCAGTTTAAAACGAGCCATCACACGGAAACTGGACATGCTGCTGGGTGACTGCTAAGGGCACTGGAAGTCTTTCCAGAAATGATGAGTAGGAATTCTGAAAAAAGCCATTAACTTTTTGATAGTTTTGACATCTCTGTAAGCTAAGTAATAATAATACCACCTTTGTTCGATGATTTACAATTTACAGACATGTGATCTCATTGAGTCCATTCTCCCACTCTCTCGGAGACATTGAGGTAAGAGAAACACCACTTTGAGATGATACTGGATGGAGCAGCTGGGGAAAGTACCACGGGTGATGGATGACCGGGGCTTTGCTGGGCCACTCGACCTCCCCCTTACTGTGGGCTTTTGTGATTAATTCACCTACTTGCTTAGGAAGTTGTTTTCCATCTGAGAAAATTAAAAACACCACTCTCTGGACAGGAATCTGGGATCATAAATGAGAAGCAAATAGAAAAGATTTACACAAAAGCACAAGGTCAGCAAAAGAGAAAACTCAGAAATTGCTAATATGGTATAAATCAAATAAAGGCTATTAGCAAACCCCTGGTAAAGGGGAAAAAAAGCCTTTTAAATGATTTGCTGAGCTCTTAACAATACCATTTCTACCTATGGTATTCGAATATCTCCAGGGCGATCTGGCTTGCATTCTTTAGCACTGCCACAAAGACTTTTTATATAGAGTGCCAGAAAATGTAGCTTGCTATTGTGCCTCCAGATTTATATACTTTTTAGAGCTGTACAGTCTTCCTCATCTATGTGTTCCTTCCCACAAGCACAGGGGTCAAAAAAATTTGTTTATTATGTGAACAAGTAAGTGGGTGAATAGACAGATGGAAAGGAGAGAAAGGAAGAAGGAAGGGTAGAAGGGTGGATGGATGGATGGATGGATGGATGGATGGATGGATGGATGGATGGATGGTTAGATGGATAGATGGATGGTTGGATGGATGGATGGATGGTTGGATGGATGGATAGATGAATGGATGGTTGGATGGTTGGATGGATGGATAAAGACCAACTCACTCATCTTACTGATGAGGAATGTAAGAGCCATGGTGTTACTAATCTGCCTATATTATTCTTAAAAATGGTGTGAGAATTGGGACAACCAGATCTCTTCAAGTCCAGCGTTCCCGATCTAGGCTTTCCTCTCTTCCATTGGTTTATCATTAATTCTAAAACATTAACAATATTAACAATATGATCTTAGTCATAAGGAACCATTTCTGGAGGCCCATAGGCTAATGTATTTGTGCTCATTTGATGATCTGGGAAATCAGACACAGAGTGCATTTTCCATGGCGATTGTATGAGTTCACCAAGAGTGAGAAAACACGAAGACCACTCAGTTGCATGGCCTGCCAAACTCCCTCTCTGAAAGTCACCCAGCATGTGGCCCAGCATCACTATTGGGGCTTGTGAAATGTTGGAAATAGAAGGCATCTACAGGACCTTGGCCCAACCTCATACCCTAAGAAGGAAATCCTTGCCCCAAATGTCCAGCAAACAATTATTGTGCCTCTGCTCAGACACCTTTAGTGACTAGGGACAGACTACTTTTTAGGATGGCCTCCCTTGTGGAGAGGCACAGTGGTTAGTATATTGAGTTTTGCAATATTTCATTTCCTATTGGTTGGTGTTGGTCTAAGATACTTTCACTTTGTGTACAGATCCTTGGCTTCTGTCATTACATACTCACAGAGCAACTTCCTCAACAAAGTCTTGGTGACTCTGTTGAATTATGCTTAAGAGGCTGGGTGCAGTGGTTCACGCCTGTATTTCCAGCACTCTGGGAGGCCGAGGCAGGTGGATCATGAGGTCAGGAATTCAAGACCAGCCTGATCAATATGGTGAAACCCTGTCTCTATTAAATATACAAAAATTAGCCAGGCATGGTGCTGCATGCCTGTAGTCCATGCTACTTGGGAGGCTGAGGCAGGAGAATCGCTTGAACCCTGGAGGCAGAGGTTGCAGTGAGCCAAGATCACACCACTGCACTCCAGCCTGGGTGACAGAGCAAGATTCTGGCTCAAAAAAAACCAATTATGCTTAAGAGAGAACTACAAGCAGAAAGATGCCCCTAATGGCTCTGCTCAAATGGTGGTGATGGACATGAAGAATCAGTCACTTGCTGTAAGAAGATACCTCCCGACGGCTCACATGAAATGACAATATCCTGATAAGCTGTGTGGTTCTGTCCAGTTCTTGTTTTAAGGGCAACTCATTGCCCTACAAACTATTTCCCAGGAGGCTCAGAAAGCTATTGCTTAAAAAAGTACAGACACATTCTTTAACAATTCCTCCCTCTACTGGGTCTTTTAAACTGCATTACCACATTAGCAGGTATCCCCTCACAACACACTTGTCCCTTGGCCAGCAAGTCTTCACAGAGATGAGTCTTTGGGCTGTTTAGAGCACTTGCCTCTTGCCCCAGTGTCTCCTTTTGGGAAACCCAGAGAGCAAGCGTGGCTGGAATGTTCCATGAAAGTGTTTATAAAGTTTCAAGCTATAATAAAGAAGATAGCCTTGTACCCAGCACACGTTTCTGCTTACTAATGAGAATCTTCTTAAACTAGCACAGAGTTCTAGTTTGGGATAAGCCCTTTAGAGATGTAAGAACACGTCTGAATCTCTGATCATTCCATGTTGCATCTGCTTCCACCTCATTGGAACACTCCAAATCATGAAACTTTCTTGCTCTTTTCTGGTTGAACCAAGTCTGGAGTTTCAGGAAAGCATTAAATAAGAAAGAGCAACATAATTTACCAAAGCAGACAAATCATTTCATTTAAGCCTCTAAGATCTGGTAAGGTGATGTGATGTCAGAGGCAGAGACACTACAAACCTTCAAGCTACTAACACACTTCAGAAACACCTTAGGGCCAACACCAGGGAAATAAATACCTTCTACACAGTGCCTTTTAAAGACATGTGGCCCATCTCAACTCTGCCCAGTGAGTTTACATGTGGCCCATCTCACCTCTGCCCAGGCTTTCAGATGTCTGGTTCCTGGGACTCCCTGGCAGCTGGAGCCATCGGCTCAAATAAAAAACACTTGCCAGGACAGGAAGATAATTTGCAATTTCTAAACACAGAGAGCATCCATCCCAACCACTCCTCAAGGAAAAGGTCAACCCTCACACCACATAGCATTGCTGTCTGGCTGTCCCTGGCTCTCCAGAGTAACACAGGCCACTCTTGCTACTTGGGAAGGAATTCCTTTTTGGAAATTTCCCTGGGTGCTCTGACAGAAAACCAGGGAAACGTTGTCTCGACCGGTTCCAACACACACTTGAAGCTGTGCACACTCTCAAAGCAGATGCAAGTGATGGTACTTGCCCGGTGGAAGGGTTCATGATGCAGCCTCCTTTCTTAGCCTCTGTTTGACAGCTACAGCCCCTTTCCAGTGTGTCATGATTCATCCCGAAATTGTGGCCCAGCTCATGTGCCAGGGTTACAGCTGCACCAAGGGGACTGTCTGAATGGTCCTCAAAGAAAACACAAAAGCACAGGTGTATAATTCATATCTTCTTGTCCTCATGTCCCAGGCCTCCCTCCCCACAGACATATACCTTTCATTAACATTTGACTTAATCTAATTTCCTATAAAGGACTAAGGTAAAACACTATCATTTAAACTTAAAAATAGATAATTTGACATTTCACTGAGCCAATTTGGGGGCCCTTCTGCTGAGGAATGTCTGTATGCTCACGTATACAAGTACGATTCTTTCTGTTTTTATATGACATCTTCAAGGCAGGGTGTCCATCCTGCTTCCTATAATTGCTCCACAACTATTCCATTGAATGAAGCAAAAAGTCGTCCTGCATCCTAGAAAAAGCTCATTCCTTCATGGGCAACAGAAGTATCATTTTACCCTCGATTGAGATGATGCTGATACGAAGTTGATAGGCACAAGCATGCTTTGTGACATTCCAAATGAGCCCTGAGAGGTTGTCATTGAGCCTGCCTCTTCCTGTGTGCTTGGTCGGGGAGGATAGTTGGAAAATTCACAACACTTCACAATGAATCTGACCACATTGAGCCATCTGTCTGAAGAGCCATTCTTTTAAAAGTATAATCTGGTTATGTCTTATTCTTGTTGGCCCTTTGTGTTGTCAGGCACACTTTGGAAATATGAGGTGTACTGATTCTCTGACTCCTGTGGTCGGGGGTTCATTAACCTTTTGCTTGGACGTGGAAGGTGGCTTCTCCATTCACCAAGCACTACTTGGCTACCCCTGACTTAGTGGAGTGCCTGGATGGCTTGGCTCAAATAGATACTAGAAATTAACTAAAGAATATAGTTACTTAACTTTTACCAACAGAAATTAGTTAATTAGCGCATATGATCTACAGAAAGAGTGCCTATATATAGCATTTCTGAAAAGGTCTATATGCCGTGGAGAACGGAAAGAACCTTGCTTGAATCTTGCTTTGTGCTACTTAGGAAAGAGATAAGAGGTTTTTCTAGAGGCTTCCAAGAAGCAGTGCTTCTACCGTTTGAATGCTTGTTCCTTCCAAAATGCTGAAACTTAATTCCCAATATGGCAGTATTGGACATGGGGCCTTTAAGAAGTGATTGGGTCATGAGGACTCTGCCCATATAATATATTATTCCATTCATGGATTAATGAACTAACGGGTTAACATATTAATGGGTTACCAGGAGAGTAGGACCAGTGGCTTTATAAGAAGAAGAGAGACCTGAGCTAGCACATGTAGCCCCTCGCCATGGGATGCCCCACACTGCCTTGGGACTCTGCAGAGAGTCCTCACCTGCAGGAAGGCCCTCTCAGGTGTGTCCCTCTACACTGAACTTCTCAGCCTCTGTAACTGTAAGAAATAAATTCCCTTTCTTTATAAATTACCCAGTTTCAAGTATTCTGTTAGAAGCAACAGAAAATGGACTAAAACAAGTACGACCCTGTATTTCAGAGAGCACACTGATAGGGACAGTCTGTGTGAGGCTTCTGGATAGATGTGTGTGTGAACGGCCTGCAGGTTTGTTGACAGTGTTTGCAAGCAGCCTTCAGTCGAAGAAAACAGCGGTATGTCAAGAAACCAACATATTCTTGGAGTAGATGAAATTCCCAATGAATTACTTTGTTTAGATTTTAGAGTTTCCTGTTGTAGGAGGCTTTACAAATACGTTTCAGGAAATCGGTTCTCAAAAATAACACACCGGTGAAGAGAATGCAGTCAGTCTAAGAACATGCAGGCTGGAGTTAGCAGGCTCTGGCACAGAATTCAAGGACTTCAGCCTTAAAAAATATTCGCACTCTGATTCTTCTGTATCATTGAATATCTTGGTTTTTAGTTGCCAGATTATGTCACATTCTTTCACGCATCAGTGATTATAAACAGAATCTCTCTTGAGAGACCTTAGTAAACAGTTCACATTTGTAGTAAGAAAAAAAAACCTCCCTTTATTCATGCTATTAATATTATTTCCAAACTAAGGCTGTTTTAGGCCAGTTTGATGTAAAGGAATGGCTTTAAGTTACTAGAATTAATGATTTGCTCTATTTTGAAAAATAGAGAAATGGCATACAATCCCATTTTCAATTTTACGAGGGTCCCTGCTGTCTGGCTGCATTGCTTCCTTCCTCTTAGATCTGTGAGTCCTTGAATGAAGCATAGTCACATATGACGCCTGTGGATGTAGCTTTAGAGACGCAGAAGAACGTGAGTCTAGAACGTACAGGTCTGGTCAAGATGTTGATCTTGCTGATTTCATGAATTTTATAGAAATCAAAGGTGCCGAGGCATTTTTATCCTACCTGCTGTTTCTCTTCTATGTGGAATGCACAAGTCACGTGTCTAAGTATGATGTTAACTGCTGTCAAATTTCTAAAACATATTTCCCGATAATTAACTTTGATCTTCACTTGATTCTTACAGCATTGCACATAATTTGCTTCTATTTCCCACTTTCATTTTCATATAGCCTTTTTAAAAATAGGCTTCCCGGTATCCTTTTGAAGAAGGAATTTTGATAAAATGCTTGTATGGAAACAGAGTAAGGGACATCACCTGAAGAAAGTCACTTACTCTAGTGAGATGGGGGGTTATAGGCGCATTTCAGCTCCGCACAGCAGCAGAACTTCCCATGCCTATGAAGAATTGAGTTTCAGCTCTACAAAAAATATTTACGCCAACTTTAAGTGGCAAAGGCAGTAGCAACTGACCATGGAACCATGAAACAGAAAATTATTCCGTCTTAAAAATTTATAGTCTCCTCTGTAAAAATACAGTTGGGATCTGACCTGAAATGAACCTGGCATCAACAAAAACCAAACTTGCCAAGGACGGCCATGGTGGAGATCACATGCTGGGCATCCAGGTCCACAGAAAACAAGGGAGTCACTTGCTCAAGCCAGAAATCCAGTAAGTGGGGGCAATCCCTCCACGCAGCTTTGACCTTAGTGCAGGTTTACATTAATTACCAATCTCTGCATCCAGAGAAGAGGGAAACGTTGGTTCTGTCTATTCATGAAGAACATTTGATTAGGCAGTATGTGGAGAGAAAGTAATCGTCAGCAGAACATAACTCCCTCCACCCTGTAATACAACTGAACATGCACACACGTTCTTTTTAAAAAACGTGGAAGAACTCATGGTTTCTTGGGAGGGCTGGGTTCTGTTTGTTTAATGGAGATGGAAGAATGGTCTCTGAGGATACTGGGGCACAGGAGACACTGAATTTTCAGAGCAGGGACAGCATAGAGTGAAAACCTCTCCCTTAATTATCTGATGAAGTGGAGCACAAGCTCCCTATTGGGCCAGCCTATCAAAGCTACCTCCTTCCTACGTTCATAACAAGCCCCTAATAGTCTTCCCATTTTACTTCCTTTCACAAACATATATAGCCCATATATGACAAAATGATCCTTGTAAAGCAATAAACCTGGGTTTCTGACTTCCAAGAATAAGGTTATTTTAAAGACAAATTGTACACTGGCCAGAAGGTATGTAAAGCATTTGCAGTGGTAAAAAGCTAAAAACCTCAGACTTTGGGCCATTGGGCTTGGAGACAGAACCATCAGAAAACCATTTAAATGAGAACGTCTGGTGAGACCGCAGGGCGTCCCAGCAGCTGCATGACCAGGGCGACCCCAGTGCCCTGGCTCACCCCAGTGCTGGGAGGAATTCCTGGTTTGGAAAGTCCCAGTTGAAAATGTTTCTCCAAAAGAGAGGTAGGCTTGCCTCTGCTGAGCTATTTTACACGCATGCCTTTCCTGTGTGCAATTTGCTTTTAAACAGTCCCTAAAATACTGTGGGATATAAAAAATTATAAATACAGCTACAGTAAAAGTAGAGTTAAATCTAAAAAGCATTAAAGGAAAGGATCTATCTTCACAAAGTCTGATCAAAGTAGTGACTTCCTGGGGAATCATTAATAAGGGGAACCAGCTCCTGATGCCCTTGGCTTACCATGACAACTCCCCCAGACTGTTCCGCAGTGCACATGCTCATGATTGGGGCCATGCCGATGGTGGTTCCTTGGAAATAAACCCCACTAGGAAATAAAAGAGAGGACTTTCTTTAATCAAATGGGGGCGTTCTATCATATTTAAAAATTCTATTGGACATTCCTACAATAAAATATGCAAAAATAAGAATAGCAACATGAGGGTATATTCACATGTGATTTTCTTTTTTTCCCTGAAAATTTTATTTCTGCAGTTGTATCATGGTTCCATCATGTTTTTAGAGTTTTGTTTTCAAGCCTCAGACAACAACTAGTTATTACATTGTACTTAGGAGTTGTATCCTGCCCATTTCCTAACAGGCTGTAGGAAGCTGCTCCATTTAAATGGTGTCTGCTGAGGGAAAGGCTGAAAATAGTCACAGAGAACCACTGTTAACTAAAAGAAATGCATTAGATGGTTTAGCAGATTTTCACTGCAGCTTAACTGCTTTCCTGGGTAACTTACTACAATTCTGCCAGAAACCCAAACTCCTACAAAACGTCCTGCTAAGATAGCTTGCAAAATTGAAATTGGCAGGAAAATTATCCATCCCGGAGCTAGTGTAGAACAAGTGAGCACCCACAAAGCCTTGGCACCTAGGGAGGAGCCTTCGGCAAGGGGACTTCATGGCTTCAACGCAGTCGTCCTTCTGTCTGGAATCTTAACCTACTCATGGATCTAATGACACCACGCCTGTTGAACACAGATGCTGTTAATTCCAACCTCATGCATGAAAAATGAAACATTGTATTTGTTGAATTTCCTTTAAAGGAGTCAAATGACTTACCAATACTATCTTGGCTATGTATGTATACAGATATATTGTTTGAAAAGTTAGATATTTTAGCTACGGTCAATTGAACAGAATGTGATAAGTGTATATGAAACCTTCTCCCTCCCTCCTTCCCTTCTTCCTTCCCTCTCTTTCTCTCTCTCTCCCTCTCCCTCTCTCCCTCTCTCTTTCCCTCTCTATCCACCTATCCCACTAATATTTACAGTAGTAGAAATTTCAGTCCTTATTTACATCTATATAGACTAGATGAACAGATACAATCATATATGTATATAAATAATAAGGTTATATAAGATAATTTATTTCCAGATGTTCAAGTTGGACAGACTCCATTTGGGAAAAATATCAAAACACTCTGACTCAAAATATATAAAATATACTTTTAGTAGTTCAGAACTAATCAATGCATAAAATGTGAGGCAACCACAAATATTCAAAGGTGGGGGCAGGGGGAACCCTGTGAAAATGGCCAAAGTAAATTATCAAGGAATGCCAACAGCCTCAGTTCAGACACAGGCATTTTCTAAAGTGACAATGGGATAGGACTGGTTTCTTTTAACTTTCCACAAATGTTCAATAGCTACATTGGGTTTCTCAAAGGAAAGAGTCTCTGTCCCAGAAGCTTTCATTTATATGATATAAGTCACATGACAACAAAAGAATCGTGACACAAAATGTTTAAAGATTTAAATAAAAATTTGTTGCTTCTAGAAACATCTACCTCATACTAATTTAGACCAATGTAAGATTCTTCCTTTTTTGGGCCAGGTGCGGTGGCTCACACCTGTAACCCAGCACTTTGGGAGGCCGAGGGCAAATCATGGGGTCAGGAGTTCAAGACCAGCCTGGTCAACATGGTGAAACCCCATCTCTACTAAAAATACAAAAAGTTAGCTGGGCACGGTGACAGGTTCCTGTCTCAGCTACTAGGGAGGCTGAGGCAGGAGAATCACTTGAACTCGGGAGACAGAGGTTGCAGTGAGCCGAGATCCAACCATTGCACTCCAGCCTGGGTGACAGTGTGAGACTCTGTCTCAAAAAAAAAAAAAAAAGATTTTTCTTTTTTTAAAAAGTATAAAGAAGGTATCTGTAGCCTCCCACCAATTTTTGTGTTATAATAGAACTATGCTTTCCCTCAGTTTATCGTCTTCAAGTCCATCACGCTGACATTTTCCTCTTTCTTCTTGCCTCTCTTAGTAGAGTGGAGACTGCTGAGAGCTGGGAGGTTGCCAGCGGTCACCATTGTGCTTGGACCGTAACAGGTACTCGTTGCATATTGATTAAAGAGGGAACACAAGGTTAATGTGCTGTACTACTGGTATTCTCTGATCCAGAAAACCAAAGAGTAACAGCCAAAACAGGAGGAGGAGTGAAGTCTTTTTTCCCTCCGGGAATCTGACAATATTCACTTAAAGTGTTGTCCCGAGATCTTGCATCAACACACATTTTCCACTACAAATGATGAGCCTTTAGAAACAGGCTACTCAGGACAAATTTACATCACAGCTAAAATCAGAAAAACTGGTATAGAGGAAAGTGTCCAGGTTCTGGAAGGAAATGAGAATTCTGCAGAGGGACAGGTTTCCCAGGGTGTTCAGAGGGACACTTTCCTTTTTTTTAAATTTTCATTTTTCAAGTTGGAGTCTCACTCTGTTGCCAGGCTGGAGTGCAATGGCACAATCTCGGCTCACTGCAACCTCTGACTGACTCCTTGGTTTAAGCGATTTTCCTGCCTCAGCCTCCCAAGTAGCTGGGATTACAGGCACAAGCCACCATGCCCAGCTTATTTTTGTATTTTTAGTAGAGATGGGGTTTCACCATGTTGGCCAGAATGGTCTTGATCTCCTGACATTGTGATCTACCTGCCTTGGTCTCTCAAAGTGCTGGGATTACAGGCGTGAGCCACCGCACGCAGCCTCAGAGGGACACTTTCCTAACAGACCTTCAGTTCCAGGTGAGGGTGGCATCTCCCCACTGGTGTGAGCTGAGAAGCCCCCTTGTACTCGGCAGTGTGCTCTGCAGAAAGGTGGCAGCTCTGGGGCTTTGCACGTGAAACTAAGGGCTTTGTCGAGGGGACTCTTTTTAAGCAGGAGGAGACGGAACTCCCTACCTGATAAGCTGCGCGTTGTCATGGGATTTGCGAGGTAGAAGCTTCATCTTCCTCCAGTCCAGAAACTCATGGAGGCTGGTGAATGGGTCCTGACTTATGGAGCATTTGTCGACGTCATTCCACACTTCCACGCCGACCAACACGACCCGAATGTTCAGTGGTCTGTAAAACTGGGCAAAACAGGCAGAACTGGCATTGGAGTTGGGATCACATTAATGAAAACTCGAAATGAAAATCAGAACAGATTTGCATTGTTCGAGGTTCACTGACACAGGTGAGAAAAATATCCCTGTGCTCTTTGGTTCCTGTGGCGTTGGAATTTAAGAAATATTTGAAGTGCCTAATGCAAAGTGATGTGTTAACCAGGTTCTCGAAGGCTGACCAATTAGATCCTAACGTTACTAGCTTTTGCACTGTCTACCCGCATGTGTATGGAAGCACACATTTCAAATGATTCATCGGTGATTTAAAATGTACATTCAGATGTATATTACAGCTAAAAATGGCCAGTTACTATCCACTGCGAGTGAAACAATAAGTGAATTAGGATCTTTCAGACACTTTTGCCAAGGACAATATCTTGTTCATTTTGAGCAAAACATTCTGCTACGAGTTACTGAAAATGAATCTGTATTAATTTTTCAGCAAAATCTCAGCCTTGGCCAACACTATCATATTCTGTCACCTACAATCAACCTAGAGGGTTGTAATTAGATGAAGAACTCAATACCTTTCAGAATAATAAAGGCATACACAGAGCCCTTCTTCAGGAACATTAATGACTATCCTTCTGCTCCCCACACACAGAAGTTAGCTTACCAACACCGCGATGGGAAGATCTGTCAAGTGAAGATTCTCTTTTATGGGCTTGTGAAACAAAGCGTCAGGCACACCACTGAAAGCAAGAATTCTCAGCCCCCTGCCTGCCCTCACCACCTTTGGGCATTTCTGACTTCAGCCCATATCTGACTACACCTACAGGCAGGTAGTCCTGGGTCAGAGCGGGGAAAAGCTACTCCTCTGGGGCTAAGGGATGGCTGTGTCTCATAGGAGCTCAGAGGGCCAGGATGAGTGGTCAGCATAGAGGTATGACCTACCCATTGTCCTCCTATGCATCACATAGACAAAAAGATGGCTTTGTGTTCATGGTTGATGGGGCAAGGACATGGTATCACCTAGTTGGCTGTCAAATTTTTCAATGCCCCTGGTATATGAGGCAGCAGACAGAGAGAAAGCCCTCATCTTCTGAGACCCCGGGCAGCCATGGAGAAAAGGGTGGTTACTGGTAACAGCCAAAGCCAAGTGCCAGATGAGAGGAGGTCATATTCTCAGTTGCTAAAAGCATCTGGCCAATGAGTAACAAAACTTATAGAAGTTCTGCATTGGCTAGTTAAGCACCATTCTAACACGGTGAACTAAAGTACAAAACGCTCCTCAAAGCTGAACATCTGACCCTAGATTCTAAGCCACACAAGGTGAGCTCATCTTTTCCCTTGCTGGTCCCCACAGTCAGCTGGTGAGCACTGGGTTAGCAGGAGATATGACTGGGTATAAATTGCATCACAGAATATACACTGATTGCATTGGTCCAACTTGGTTTCAAACAGCTCACAATTACAGACATTACATTAATGAGTTAATGAGACAGTTACAACACAGCCCAACAGCTTGTTTTCAATCAGGAATTGCATGGCCCAAGCTATCTGCTTGCACACTCCCAGCCCTGGCTTCCCCGACAGAAATAAGTCCCTGGCCCGCTCTGGAACTCTGAATGCACATGTTTGGCTGCTGTCCATTGAGAGATTACATTTTCAGCTCCATTGTATGCAAAGGTAACTATCAGAAAGCAGCAATGGAGGTGATCCAGTGCTGACGCTTACACCGGCTTGCTAAGAGATGTCCTTGGGGTCAGACGCCTTGCATGAACTCAGGGTTGTCATCTGGGAAGGAGACACTAGGTTTGCCTCCCAGGAGCGTTGTATGGAGGCAGTATTGGAGGTCTGCAAAGGCTAATTGTCATCATTTCTCCGTGCTATGTTTGCTGCTTCCTAATCAAGGAGCTTTTCATGCTAATGATGGGTTTTACATTTCTACCCACTAGGCCTCTCAACCACATCCTTAGAACTGATTTCTCACTAGTTGCAATATAACAGACGACCTCCCTCTCCAAAATTGGTGCCATTGTTGGACTGTCATATATGCTAAACTCACATCAAGTCATCATACACGATGCCTTTACTGCCTACTCTGAAAGTTCTTTCCAGGGCTACTGACGGGTTCCTTTGGATTCTTCCTAATAACAGCCACCATAGCTAATGTTTAGTGAGCATCACTGTATTCCAGGCACGATGCCACGGTGCTTTCTGTGCTGTGACTTAACCCTGAAAACAACTCTGTGATTAAGAATTATTATTATTTCCATTGTATAGCCAAAGGCATGCGGGCTTGGAGAAGCCAGGTGACTTAAGATTGCGACTGCATGGCTGGGGTGGGAACACAGGCCAGCTAGCCCTGATGCTCATGTTTGAAACCACCAGGTCACACTGCCCTCTTCCGTGAGTGCTAAGACTCCCTTCCACTATGGCCCACTGTGACCCCAGGCCTGGAGAGAAGCTCATGGGCCTCTGCCGTACGAATGGAGCTTGGCAGCTGCCTGCCTGACTTACGAAGCCCAGAACATATGTGGACACAGTCAGAGGCCCAACTGAAGCAATTCACCTGTTTACAAAACAGCAACAAATATTTGCTTGCCTCTTGCCGTGGGCTGGGTCTGGCAGTGGCAGAGAAAGCAAAGATTAGAATGCCCTTGTCCTTGCCACCCAAATGCTCAGAGGTCACCAGGGGCTTAAGGCATGGCACACTAATCTATTAGTTCAGTTAACTCCAATACAGTGAACTGCCAAGCAGTGGTGCACGTAGGAAGTCCTGAGATGCTACACTGGAGGCTTTGAGGAAGGAAGAGTGAAGTGGAATCCCCTGGGGTCCAATGAGGGAACTTGTATCCTTCAGGCAACTGGTTTGGGACAGGAGGGGAGGAAATCTGTAACATGAGTGAAAATACTCTAAGAAATTAAATACACAGAGACTGGGCCTGGTGGCTCATGCCTGTAATCCCAGCACTTTGGGAGCCTCAGGTGAGCAGATCACTTGAGGTCAGTCCCTCGAGGCCAGCCTCAAACATGGTGAAACCACATCTCTACTAAGAATACAAAAATTAGCCAGGCACGGTGGTGGGCACCTGTAATTCTAGCTATTTGGGAGGCTGAGGCAGGGGAATTGCTTGAACCTGAGAGGTGGAGGTTGCAGTGAGCCGAGATCACACCACTGTGCTCCACCCTTGGGGATACAGTGAGACTCTGTCTCAAAAAAAAAAAAAAAAAAAAAGAAAAAGAAAAGAAGAAGAAAGAAAGAAAGGAAGGAAGAAAAAGAAAGAAAGAAAATAAATTGAATACATAGATGAGTCCTTTCAGAAGCAGGTGTCTGAATTTGCAGCTGACACTAACTTCTTAACGAATAAGGAGGACCGATCGGAGGCGAGGGTGAAAAATGCAAACCCCACAATAGCTCCATTGGCAGGTGCGTTCCCCAGGCTCCTGTGGCAATGTGTGAGGACTGTGGGAAAACCCAGTGTCTGGCCTAGAAGCATAAGTGTCAGACAAGCCTTCTATATTCCACGTACGGGGGATTTCCCGAACATTCCAAAACTTCACCTTCAGCACTAAACCACTCCTCTGTCTTCTAGTCTGAGATGTCCTCCCTTTCCATGCAGCCAGCAGTTGTTAATTTAGAATGGTCCAGGAGAGCCAAGACTTCAGCAAACCGAGGAAACTGCCACTGGCACAGTCATTGTTTTCTGGGCTGAGACACTTCCACTTACAGAGTTGAAAAACTGAAGTTTAGAGAATGTGTAACAGAGCTGGGAGTCGTCTGTTAATGACTTGGAAGCAGCAAGTCTCCCAGGGAGTCTGGGTATCTCCTCCACGGCCTTTGGAGTCTGCTGGGCATGGACAGAGATGTCAGGGCCAGGGGTAGCTGTGTGCTGAGCAAATAGGCTCTCTCCCTGCCAGAAACGCAAGAGCAGCCAGACTGGCAAACTCCGTGGGGTCTGTTAGGACTTTGCCAAGGCATGGTGTTCTTTAATTACAAGTGCAAGGTATTAACAAACCCCCAATTGCTCATTTTTGGTTTTGCAAACTGAAGCAAGATATAACCTGGAATAAATGGGAAGAAATACAAACACAGAGGACCCAAACACATCCCTTTTTAAAATGGGGCTTCAGCAATTTCCAGTTTGGGTCTAATAGAATTCATCATTTCCTTTTGCTCCCGAGGTCTAAGAAGAACTCGTGCTCTCTCCCTGTGGGACAGTCTGAGGACAGCCTGAAGCCTTCCAGGCAATGGTCCAACTCGCTCACTTTGGAGTGGCACCTGTGCTCCCAGCTCAGGCTCCTAAGCCTTCCGCCCTCTAGGCCAGTGCGTCTCAGTCCCACCTTGGCCCCGCGCCAGTCAAACAAATCAGAATCCCTGGGCCGAGGTATGGGAATCAATATTTCAAAAAGTAAACATAAACAAATAACCGAACTCCCCGCAGGGGTTCTAATGCCCAGCCGAGACTGACGCCGAGTTCTAACAGCTGTGCTGTCTTTGATGTCTCCTCTAAGACACACCCTTCATCCCCCTGCTGGCACTTGCTTTTCACCAGGATTCTACTGCACCTGGACTTTGGGACGAAGTTGAATCTGCAAAGAGTGACTACTGAAAACACATCAACAGGCAGGGGTTGCCAGGGAGTTTGACCTGCTTCAAAGGTGGACAAGGGCAATATCATCCCGGGATATCAATGGCCATATGGGTTTTTCAGACTTCCAGAAATTTCCATCCAGCCATAGCCTCTCTCTGAGTGGCAAGCCCAGATCTCTGACCACTCAGCATGCCCTTCAGAACTCCTCTTCCTGCTCTGGCTTTCCTTGGGTCTAAAGTATCATCTACCTGCCTCTCCATTACAGTGAAACTGGTGGTCATGTGGTCCCCCACTTGCCCTTAGCCTCTGCTTGGTCATTATGAGGTCCTGGGACTCACAGCAGGTGAAGTAGAGTCAAGGCCAAGAGCCCCTGCTGGGGGTCAGTGATACTGTGTCTCATCTCTTTTCCTGCAAATGACTAACCTCTGCTCATCTCAGCTTCCTCTGCTTTAAAAATAGAAACAGGCTGGGTGCAGTGTCTCACACCTGTAATCCCAGCACTTTGGGAGGCTGAGGTGGGTAGATCATGAGATCAGGAGTTCAAGACCAGCCTGGCCAAGATGGCGAAACCCTATCCCTACTAAAAATACAAAAATTAGCTGGGTGTCATGGTAGGTGCCAGTAATTCCAGCTACTCAGGAGGCTGAGGCAGAGAGTTGCTTGAACTTGGGAGGCAGAGGTTGCAGTGAGCCAAGATCCCACCACTGTACTCCAGCCTGGGTAATAGAGTGAGACTCTATCAAAAAAAAAAAAAAAAAAAAAAAAAAAGGAACAATAGCACATACCTGAGAGCATATGCAAAGCACTCAGAGCCTGGCACACAGTAACTGCTAAAAAAAAGTAATCAAGAAACATCCCTTCAAGCATCTCTCAATCCTTGTCCTTCTCACAACCCCACTTCCCCGGCCCTGGGTCAGGCCTTGATCATTTCTATGCAATAGGCTCCTCCCAGCCCCATTTGTCTGTGGTTATTCCACCCTCCCCAGTAACTGCAGGAATATCTTTCTACAATCCTGGGCTTCTCTCCCCTGCTTAAAAACATTCACCTAGCTCTCCATTCACTGCAGAGTAACATCAAGATGGCTTCGTAGAGCAGCCGGGGCCTTGAGCGCTCTGAGTCTTTGCAGCTTCATCTCCTCCTGCCCTAGCTGTGTGTGCATGCATTTGCATACAGTATGAGCATGCATGCATGTAAACA
This sequence comes from Saguinus oedipus, assembly GCA_031835075.1. Classification (NCBI taxonomy): domain Eukaryota; kingdom Metazoa; phylum Chordata; class Mammalia; order Primates; family Cebidae; genus Saguinus; species Saguinus oedipus. The sequence continues at coordinate 131,823,199 of CM063179.1, forward strand.
CACATAATGCATGCAGACCATAGACATGTATGAACACACACATAGGAATGCATATGCATGTCCATGCACATGAATCACATACAAGTCCACACCACACATACTCCTCCTGCTCTGCTCATGGTGAAACTGAACTTACCTTTTAGGATCCTCTTCCTGCAAAGACTCTCTGACCCCCAGAAGAGGTAAGTGATTCTCTTCTGCATCCCCACAGACCTCCATTCACAGCAGGGACCTACTTCCTAACGCCTTGGACCATGCTATGTGGGTTGCATGTCTGCTTCCCCACACAGCCTTGACTTCCTCAAGCGGAGGGACCACATCTGATTCATTCTGAATTCTTGATGCAGAGTGCATAAGGCCTTGCAATATAGAGCCAAATTTCTGGAAGGGCCTTGCCTTCATTCTTTGAAAAACTCAGAAAGCACCATTCACATCTAATCAGATTACTTGGAAGCAAGGGTATCGTGAGGCATCCTCATAAACCCTTATGTGTAAAATCTTCTGTTTCAGAGGACCATGGCTGTGAAAGGCTCAGCCATGACCAGATTCATTCTCACGCTGTCCCTGCAGACAAGAGACTCAGTATTGCTGAGAGGTTGTGATTGCTTTAGGAGAGCAGTTGCCATCTACATTGAACAGGAGAATTGCCGGAGACCTGAAAATTCTGAGGTCTAACTTCCTCCCTTCCCTACCCCTCTTGAAGGCAGCAATGTTTCTGGAAGCTTCCCCGGCAGGTCCAATGTACAGGGCATATGAGAAACCTATTTTAGGCTGAGAGTTGTCAGCATCCAACAGCCAACATCCTCTCCAGCAGGATGCGATGAGGAGGGAGAGGTGGGTTAGACAGAGAGCACTGCCATTTTCTTTGCCAGCCCAAAGTGTGAGCAGCAGCTAGTGAACAAGTACCCCAGGAGGAGGACCCGGCTTCCAGAGGCTCCTCCAGCGAGGAAATAGTCTTGTGAAAGGTGAGTTTCTGACCTGCTTGTTCCTGGTGAGGGATTTCCCAATAACTGATGGAGCTGAAAGTCAACTTTTGTGTCTCAGGAGATTGAAGCCTGTTCTTTATAAATGCAAGCCCACCCTCAGGGTTACATTGGTACAGGGCTGCAATGGTGGAGATAGATTGAAGAGGCCTGTGGGACCTATCACTGGAAGACCTGGGAGAGGCCTGGCTCAGGAGCAATCCAAAAGATCACATGGACTCTGCAGGGACTCTGGAGGTAACTGGGGAGTCCGAAATACCCTCAGACTGGTGTTCCACCTGGCCGGAAGAGAGCCTGGAGGAAGACATGTCCTCAAGGCCACCGGAGTCCAGACAGCTGTGGTTTGGCATCTCCTGAAGCTGCCCCAGGACCCAGCAATTACACATCTAGAGGACAGGAAACTGAATTCCAACCCAAGGCCCAGAGGCAGAACCTCTTCTCCTTGCTAAGTCAGATGAGGTCCCTCAATCTCATTTCCAAGCATTTACATGATCGGAATGATTTAACTACTGAAAAAGAACTTACCTTGTCAACGTGATTAGCAATCTCTATTAATCGCTGTTTAACTTTTTCCAGGTCTTTTCCTTGCCTCTGAAACTTAACAGTTTTAAATGTCAACATTAATACCAGCAAGAATATCAATCATGTCTCATCTTCCCGGCTCCTGGAAATGTGAAGTCTTGGGATTTTATAAACCACTGGGGAGCTGCCAGTTTATGGTGAAATGAGCTTGCATCCTGCTGAATAACTTTCCCGGCTGGAGACTCCCTGAAACTCCCTGAAATTTGCCTAAGCCAAGTGCTCACAAGACAGCAACTTCTGCAATTTTCCAGCCTCATAAATGATGGAGGCAGTGACATGTTTTGGCAAAGAAGAAGCAGACAACTAGAAGTCAGTCCAAAGCCATTTCTCATATCAACAACGTGATTTTAACTTCCTGAGAAATTTTCCTTATATTTGTTTTTAAAAATTAAAAAGTAACAGTAATAGAAGCTCATGGCAACTTGTCAACCAATACAGAGGAGAACAGACAAAAAAAAAAAAAAAAAAAAAAAAAAAAAATCGACAGATTCCCCATTCTCCTCTCCAATCTGACATTCCAGAATGGGAATAGTTTTCTGAAACATAGTCAAGCCTGTTTCATTCACATGTGTTGAATGAGTCTACGAGAAAATATCACCCAATTCATACATATCTATGAGGTAGTACATAAATACAGAGAAGATAGTCTTTAGAAAAACTAATTCAAAATTAATTAAAAAACAAATATTGTATCAAGTCATAGCTCAGCAGGGAGGATTTTTCTGCTGTGTCTCTATAGCCTTCATTCATTCATTCATTCATTTCGATTAATGACATATGGGATGTTTTCTAAATGTCCCATTTTAAAAACTAAACTTTTCCTCAAGATGTTTTATGACACAATCTAAAGCCTTCTGTCATTCCCCCAGTTAATTCTTGTTTGGAGAGCTTAGCTACAGAGAAATTCTGTTTTTTTTTTCCCTGTGGGCTTTGCCATTACTTTATATATCAGATAAAATTTTAATATTGTATGCTTTTTAACATCAGAAAACCACTGTTTCCATTGCTTTTAAGAGCACATAGGAAATGTGGTTCATTAAAGCGAGTAATAACTTGCAAAACAGGTCCTGTTTTCTTTTTTGTCTAAAACTGTGCTGAGCAATATCAAAAAGCTCTTACCTCTCGGTTGTCTGCCACGATCACCAGCTCCACATACTTGGTCGTCTTGAGGGTTTCTCTTTTACGCTGCCAAGAGTAAACATGCACTTAATCTCTCTTAATGTCTCTCCGGGGCTTCCAGAACACTCTCAATCCAAACACTTTAGGTTGAGAATTTATCCCCGCCATCCCCACCAGGCCCCCACACCTCCACTCCATCTAGAAGTTTATCCCAACTCCAACCATCTCTTTGTAAAGCCTTCTCAACATGAGTGGCCAGCATCCATTTCCACTTGGAAAACCCTTACAAAGGAGTTTAACCTTTCTGCTGAATCACGGATTACTGGAGCAGAAAAAAGATTATTAAACAAAACGAGCATATAAACAAGCAAAACCAAAGCACTCTCTAGAACAGGAGCCAAAGCTCGCTCATTTCAGACTAGATGCAGCACACTTGAAGGTCATTAGAGAAGATGATGGAGTTCAGCGCACCCTGGCTGTTCCCTTTGTCTTCATGGTCCAAGAGTACCTGTGTTGTGACTTGAGAAAGGTGGAGGGGAATACGTTTTGAACAGGAACTGCATAGTCATTTTGAAAATGATCATATAAAAATCTAGTTAGAAGCCATGGAAGACTGAGGTGGCTGGAGGAAAGGGAACTGTCATAATGAACAGAGAAGCGAGAAAGGTACGAGGAGGAGAAAAAGGAGCAAAAAGAAAGAAACAGAGTTAAGAAAAAGTAAGACTCCGCTGTGCCCCTGGAGAACAGGGATTCCGTAAGAGTGACAGCTGAGGGAACATAGA